>OX402045.1:19617392-21051368 GCA_947859365.1 Archips crataeganus | reverse complement strand
ACAAATTAATAATTGTTCGCATTAGAGAAGATTTACGAGAGAAGTGGTGCCGCGAAGTTAATTCAAAGTTTACACGATGTACTGTAATTGTTGTGAGGATCATTTTATAAGTATGGATTACATCCGCCAAAGAACTTTCAAGGGAACACTCCCTGACCATTTTATATTATACTAGCTTTTGCCCGCGGCTTCGCTCGCGTGTACTATGAGTATTCCAAAGAACCAAGATGTCAAGCAAGCAAGCATACAGGCAAGCAAGCAAACAGGTCCCACAATTGACCGAGAAATCGGTGAACATACCTACATAAAAAAAATCATAAAGTGGAATGCATAACCTCCTCCTTTTTTAGAAGTCGGTTAAAGTGCCCTTTGCGGCCTACTTACAGTATAAACTTATTAATTTTGAAATTTTAGCTTTCTACAACCAGTAAAACGTAAAATCCCGTTTTTTCCCGTTCCCGTAAGAATTTCGGGAAATGTTTTCTTAATGCTCCCCTACACTCCCTAAGGAACCCACTTGCCAGATTTCAGCTTTCTATGAACAGTAAAACGAAAAAGCCCGTTTTTCCCGTTCCTGTGGGAATTTTGGAAAGTCCTCTCTCAATGCTCCTCGACACTCTCCAAACAACCTACATGCCGAATTTCAGCTTTCTACAACCAGTAAAACGAAAAGTCCCGTTTTTTCCCGTTCCCGTTGGAATTTGGGAAAGTCCTCTCTCAATGCTCCTCTACACTCTCCAAGCAACCTACATACCGGATTTCAGCTTTCTACGACCAGTAAAACGAAAAATCCTGTTTTTTCCCGTTCCCGTGGGAATTTTGGAAAGTCCTCTTTCAATTCAGCTCTACACTCCCCAAGGAACCCACTTGCAAATTTCAGCTTTCTACGACCAGTAAAACGAAAAATCCCGTTTTTCCCGTTCCCGTGGGAATTTTGGAAAGTCCTCTCTTAATGCTCCTCTACACTCCCCAAACGACCTACATGCCGAATTTCAGCTTTCTACGACCAGTAAAACGAAAAATCCCGTTTTTTCCCGTTCCCGTGGGAATATGGGAAAGTCCTTTCTCAATGCTCATCTACACTCCCCAAGCAACCTACATGCCGAATTTCAACTTTCTACGACCTGTAAAACGAAAAATCCTGTTTTTCCGTTCCCGTAGGAATTTTGGAAAGTCCTCTCTCAATCCAGCTCAATACTCCCCAAACAACCTACATGCCGAATTTCAGCTTTCTACGACCAGTAAAACGAAAAATCCCGTTTATTTCCTTATCCCATGGGAATTTATAATAACCTACATCTATGCCAAATTTGAAGAGTCTAGTAATTATAGTTCATAGGATCCCGTTGAACTGAATATATAAATCCCGTTTTTTCCTTATCCCGTGGGAATTTTGAAAAATCCTGAAATTGATGTTTTAAATAATGTAATACCTACTTGTGTATCAAATTTGAAGAGTCTAGTTATTATAGGTACTGAGATAGGGTCACTCGGAATCGAATATATAAATCCCGTTTTTTCCCTTTCCCGTGGGAATTCCCAAAAATCCTTCCTTAGTGGATGCCTACATTGTATAAGGTATCTATGTGCAAAATTTCAAGTCTCTAGGTCCAGTAGTTTGGGCTGTGCGTTGATATATCAACAGTCATTTAGTTTATTTAGATATTTAAACCCCATCGCACCCCATCCAGGGAGATGGTATTTTACGTCTGCCACGTCGGATTTTAAAACCGTTGTTGTTTTCATAACCAGCGACCCGATAAACCATAGAAACAACACCCATGTTGATTTTCAGACTTTGTTACCTCTTTCGCCCTTTTAGGGGTTGAATTCTCAAAAAACCTGAATCACGTGTTTACTCATTTATCATTAGGAGTATTTCTGTGAAGTTTCGAATAAAATAGTCGAACTAATCTTGTTTCCCCATACAAACTTTGAACCCCCTTTTTACCCCCTTAGGGAGTGAATTTTGAAAAATCCTTTCTTAGTGCACCCCTAGACCTTATAAGGAACCTACATGCCAAATTTGGAATCTCTAGGCCCAGTGGTTTGGGCTATGCGTTGATATGTCAGTCAGTCAGTCAGTCAGTCAGTCAGTCAGTTTCTTCTTTTATATATTAAGAAGAAGATGTACAAAAAATACTACAGCCGTAAATCGTTTTTTGTACTATTCTCTTGGAAGAATCGGCAACTTTAGTGTTATTGTTATTGTGTGACATTGTCATGTCAGATGACAACTAACCATCGATTGTGTCGCATTTTTTTTGTCATTATGTATGTCTGTGATTTATCCACAGATTCAGCCGCGGCATGTAATTTACGAGAAGTCGTATCACAAATTTTCAATAAATTTAAAAAAAATATTGGAGTGATGAATTGCTGAATTAGTTTCTTAAAATGCTCTATATTTTCGATAAAAAAGTAAAACGGGGGGGGGGGTAGAAAAAATGAACAATTGCAATTTTTTATATGATTGGGGGCAAACGAGCAGGCAAATTTAACTGCGTGGGGTTGTAATAGCTTTGACAAATTGGTGGTTGGTCGCGCAGGGCCCACCTCCGCGACATACGCGACCGCTCGGTGCTGCGTCTGTTCGAGGCGACGGACATGGGCGGAGGCGTGTTCCCCGGCGCGGTCGGCGTGGGCTCTCTGGCCATGCCGCCCGGCGCCGCCACATGCTCCGGACCGCCTAGTTGGGATCAGGTGACGCTTTTATCTTACGCTTTGCTAATACTACGTGATGGGATTGATTTAGTTTTCAATTTACGCCCTTTTACACCACTAAATTATTTTTATCGTATGTTACATCTATATTATACCGTTTCAGTTTAATCAAAAAAAAATAAACAAAGTTTGAAAAACGCTGGTTACTCAAAATCGATAATCTGGCCAAATGAACTTTACTTAGTGTGTATGGTTGAGTTTGGTTTACATATTGATTTGAGATAAGACTTTTTCAAAGTATTTACGATCTGTTTCATAAGATAATAGAAACTTAACAGAGTAGTGATACAGACTCTTGCTCTTGTTAATTTATACTAATATTATAAATGCGAAATTTACTCAGTCTGTCTGTCTGGCTGTTACCTATTCACGCTTCAACCGTTGAACCAATTTAGACAAAATTGGTAAGGAGATAATTATGTAGTTTGAGACCCTGCCTTGGAAAGGAAATAGGATAGTTTAAATCCCGGAAAACTGCATAGTTCCCGCGGGAACGAATTCGTCGCAATTGGAGGCGGACAACGACTAAGTAGTTATTTTATGAATACTTAATTAAGTTGGTGGTAGCTCGTGTGCAACTCTACACTAAATATACCTACTCTACATCGCGAGATTTAACGCAAACAGTGACATATCAACAGATTACTGTCCATGTAAATAAGTGAAACTTTTGCATACAAAATTGTTAGGCAGTCCCATTTAAACCGTATTCGTTTGTGTTGCCACAAAAACTTAGAAAAACATTAAACATAATGTTTCACAAATTGTCATTTTAAAGAAAGTTATCATTTTTCTTTAGTTGTTTATTGTAATGCCATGTATATTTTCTTCTCGCGTACTGACGCACTTATAGAAATGGATTACAATTTTTATTTTTTAACACATTGATGGACAGTAAGTACTAGGGGCGTTCAATAAAAAGTGAGAATGAGTATGTTATAAACAACTTTTACTAAATGTCATTTTATTTTTCGACATAGTCACCTTTTAGCATAATACACTTAGTATATCTTTTTTCTAAACTTAAAATTCCATTTTTAAAAAAGGTCTCATCTTGAGTACTTAAAAAATCTTGTACTGCAGCGACTACCGCGTCGTCGTCTTCAAATTTCTGGCCTCTCAGGTATAGTTTCAATCTCGGAAATAGGTAGAAATCACTGGGAGCGAGATCTGGTGAATACGGAGGATGCTTAAGGATATCGAACCCAGTATTACGAATTGCAGCCATTGCAACGGCGGACTTGTGTGCCGGGGCATTGTCCTGGTAGAACAGCACAACTTTCGAGAATTTACCTCGCCGTTTTTCGCGGATCTCATTGCGTAATGTTGCTATTTGTTTGGCGTATAAAGTGCCCGTAATAGTGGCTCCATGCTCGAGATACTCAATCATTAATACCCCTTTACCATCCCAAAAAACAGAGCCCATGACCTTACCGGCAGATGGGCTCACCTTGAATTTATTCGGAGTTGGAGATGATGGCCTTTTCCATGCATAGACTGCAGTTTCGTTTCAGGGTCGTAATGATGGAGCCATGTTTCGTCCATTGTTATAAATCGCGTCAAAAAAAGTTCCCGGTCTTGCTGCATCAGGTTCAAAGCTTCTTGACAAATCTCTAGTCTAGTTTGTTTTTGCGTGTCAGTAAGCATTCTTAGTACCCAACGCGCAGATACCTTTATCATACCCAAGCGTTCATGTAAAATATTATGCACGCTCCTCGTTGAAATCTTTACATTTTCAGCAATAAAACGAACTGTGACACGACGATCCGCCAAAACTGAGTTTTCGACTTTTTCACAATTTCTTCAGTTACTGCTGTAGTAGGGCGTTCGGAGCGGGGGTCGTCCATTGTCGATGTTCTTCCACGTCTAAATTCGGCGCACCAACGTGCGACTGTCGAATACGGAGGAGCATTAGACCCTAAAGTGTCCCGCAAATCCAAATTGACTTGGTCCGTAGAAAAATTTTCCAAATACAAGTATTTGATAACGGCGCGCAGTTCAATTTTCTCCATTTTCGCTAGCGTACTCAATAGCATTGCAAAGAAATTACCGTATATTTTTTAAACAAAGGACAGTTAGTTTTTTTTTCATAGCAATCAGCTAGATAGATTAGCTTTACCGGCCAGTATTTAATTTCGTAATATTAAAAGAGTTTGCATCTCATTCTCACTTTATATTGAACGCCCCTCGTACTAAACGTTAAATTAAGCGTTGTTAAAGCTATATATTTAAACCCCTATAGGCGTAGGTAGTGTCATTCAAAGTGTAGAATTTTAATTTTTACTTTTAAAAGTGAGTTATGTACCTACGTACTTATTATGTTTATTAAGCGAACAAGTTAAAGCGAATAATTAAATAGTTGACGTTCTTACTACTAAAAATACATTGTTCAGTAAAACAGATATGTATATACAAATACATGACCAATTTAACTATTGTCTAAGCATTTGTGGCAACGTGTTTGCTAACTTACTATTCCATCACCTAGTTTAGCACATCAGTAGAGTTTCTGTTAGCTTTAAAAGCCTAGATATCACAAATGACTAATTTCTTAATTGTATACATTTTGTTTTTAGGATCAGAGCTACTTCAGTGAGCCGGAAATAGACTCCGAATACCACCACCAACACGTGCACAAAACAAAGGTAAGTGACCTTTCTTCGTGTGACGACTTTTTGCGTAGTCGGGTGTGGGCCATTCTACTTTTAAGTAACCCTTAATCTTTTGTGAAATGTAAGGCATACCTGGTGATTTTTTTCAAGTGTAAATAACTTATATAAAAACTGAAATAACTAAATTTAATATTTTATAGCAAAAAACCGTAAATTCAACGAAATTTTGTGGAAAAAATTGGTAACTCAGCGGAAAATACATCAATTTCCATACAAATGGCGGGGACATGCATGCCCACTGCGTTACCTACTTTATAGATATTAATGATTACTTTTTATAAATAGTGATAATTTTGAATGTAAGCTTAATTGTGTGCCGTTTTTGTAAAAAAAATATTTGAAGAGCACATTACAAAAAATTACTG
The DNA here is from genome assembly GCA_947859365.1 of Archips crataeganus. Classification (NCBI taxonomy): domain Eukaryota; kingdom Metazoa; phylum Arthropoda; class Insecta; order Lepidoptera; family Tortricidae; genus Archips; species Archips crataeganus. The sequence goes on along the minus strand of OX402045.1, from coordinate 21,045,607 downwards.
GTCAACGAAAAGTAGAATGACCCGTCTACGTTAGTAGATCAAGTCACCGAGGCCCAGCGATAGTAGCGCAACGGTCGACTAATTACACCCATTCGGGGAGCTATGATTGTCCCGAATTTTGCCTGTCTGGGATTTGTCGTTAGGTTAGACTTAAGTAGGTAAATAACTTTTTCGAAAAAGCACATCGCTGATTACTTAAGTGGCAAGCGAAAGTTCGATAAACCTTTTGTGTCGATCCCAACAGAACACTTTAATAACTTTATTTATAGCCACTTTTGTGTCGGGCCACGCACAGTGTAGGGTTCTGTATGAGCATGCGACAAATATTCAATATTAATATTACTCTTTGACTTATAAACCCTACGAAGCTGTGATAGTTTTACCTTTAAAGTCATTATACATATCATATGTACTAGGTATACATAAACATAATTATACAACTATTATGATTTTTTCCAGATTTTGATTTCTACTTAACTGTAACGAAAATTCGCACTTTAAAGCTTCATATCCAATGCATCCCTAAACTTTAACTTAAAAACGACCATAAAGTAGCGATGAATGGGCAATATAGGTGGGGGCAAAGCGGGAAAAAAATCAGGTATAGTCAACTTCATGATTCATGAGAAATATAGGTAAGTTAGAATATAACTAGAATATTACTATGGCAGGGTGCAAATTAAACTAATATGTTCTTTTATGATTTTTGCCTAATAAATAATACTAATAATACTGAACCAAAAAATGATCTATAATGTAAAGACCTATTCAAAACTTTCTACCCAACCCACCCGAGCTTCCTAGCACTAACAGTATCTAAGCTAAGCCATGGATGGACAGACAGACGGACAGACAAGGGTTCCTAGTTAGGACTCTGTGAGCTTAAAACCAAACAGCATATTTTTTTATGTTTTATTACTATTAATAGGTAACATAGTATGTAAAAGTTAAAAACTTAAATTACATTATGGGTAATTATGCTTGTCTGAGTAACCACCTTGTATTTATTTATACCTACGGACTTACGCACTAAAATAAATTAGTCAAAATGACTTCTAAATGGCAAGCTTCACTGAAGCAACCATCCAATTAAGTATGTTAAAGTCTCATTTTTTTGTGAAGTCTTCAATTATACATACATGATCGTAAGGTAAGGAGTATAGAGCTAATGTTTTGTAAGAAAATCCTTAGTCCCTCGTTATAGTATTCTAACTTCGAAGCTATTTGAACTTTTAACAACAAAATTGGCATCAATTTACCGTATGGACTATGTTTTAGCGTCTAAAAGGCTCTGCATATAGGTAATCCCTTGTAATAGTGCGCGCCGCTGTGGAGTTTCTTCGGAGTAGACCTCCACGAAAGTACGAGTGCTTTCTTAAACGGCTCGGAGGAGCAACTGCTGCAGACTTGCATCACTGCCTTTACCTCGGCTTCGGCGGGCTCGCGTTCGTCCACCTGTAATGTCAAATAAAACGTGCAAAATGTGACCATATCGTTACTGCAAATTTTATGGTACTTATTGCGACATTAATGCGAGTGACTTTGAGGAAATCGAGCCAAAAAGAAAAATTCTTCACGACACTTACGGTTTCTTTCTGTAAATTCTGAATTGGGAGGTTTCCTACAACTCCAGCAAGTCCACTCATTAGGGACTGTTGAAACAATGCATCATCATTTTCGTCGGCTATGCTTGGACTCAACAACGCCTCATCGACGATCGATCCGTCTGACAGGGCTACCAAACCTCTTTTTTCTTTCTTTCCTGAAACATAATTTTCAAATATTATATTTTGCCAACTATGGTCAAATAAATTTGATATTTTTTTTTTTTAAGTAGCTTAGTTCAGTTAGCTTTCATTTTAATTAACATTATTCAATTTTATGATAATAATTCAAGGCTTTGACTACCTGAACTGGTTTCCTCTAATTCCTTTTCCGGGTTATCTCTTTTATCACGTTTCTTTGAATCGCGCTTGAATAAATTATGAGAAGAAGTGTCATCAATATATTGCACATTTGCTGGATTGAGTAAAGATCCAGATAGAGATACAGTGGAGAAGACCTTGGCGGGACCTAAAGGCTGTCGGACTGAGAAACTGTGACTCGGACTAGTAGAAGCAGGCAGTTCAGTGAAAGTAATTTGAGGTATCCTGTTGGCAGCTTGCGTTCCAGGGATTTGGTGAACGCTATTCAGAAGTTGCTCTGAAACAATTCTGTTTCCCAATTGTCCATTTATATAACCTTGTTGAAGTTGGAGTCCATTGGGAAGTTGGACCGGGATCATTTGCTGTTGCTGCTGAGCACCAGCAATATTTAAGTTTTGGGGGCGCTGCAGCTGGCCACCGATCAAGAAGTTGCCGTTTCCCAGCGGAGTGGCCACCGGCGGCGGAGGCTCGGTGACAGCTTCCGTGGAAGCTTCTAGTGGGGTTCCGTCATGTTTGAAGTGGTGAGCGTGGTGATGTTTGTGGTCTTTGTGAGCCTTTCCCGCAGTCAATGCCACATGATATAGTTGGAGCATTGTTATTTCACCCATCAATCCAGATTGTGGTTCTGGAATAAGTCGTCACAATAATTGTTACATCAGTTTATTACAATGTTCCTATACTCAAAATAAATAGAAGTACTTTAGAAGTCACCTGATTGATATGTCAAATAAAGTTTCGGTAATACCTATGCGGTATTTATCTAACTCGTTTGGGTATATTATTGTTTGAAAACTATGTAAGTTCATAAAAAAGTATTACGAAATTATGAAGGCTCAATATTCTTGATATGAAATTGAGGCTACTCACTTAAAGTCGGTTCTAATCCGTCTTTTCTGTACAACAGGCTCTGTTCTTGGCCAGTGACAGCAACGCCGCCTCCTTTGATGACGTGACCCACCAACTGAAATGATTTCGAGCGCGATATAATAAAACGTACCTATCTACCTACTTTTACTAGGTAATACATATCATACAAAAGTGTATTTTTGTGTAATAACTAGCTGACCCGGCAAACGTTGTTTTGCCATTATAAAATATAGCCTACGACCTATTCTCAGACCTACCGAATGTAGAGAAAAAGTTTCATGAGAATCGGTCAAGCCGTCTCGGAGGAGTTCGGTAACAAACACCGTGACACGAGATTTTTGTACATTAGTAGATATTATATTTTAAGACATTGTTTAATACCAATTAGGTAAATATCCCAACAGCATTTTTCACACGTCCAAGGTGAGAATGTCAGTGTAAAGTGCATATTTTTTTCTATTTTTTTTGCGTAACTTATTTAACTAACACAATATTGGTTACAAGTTTAAATTACAGTAAAAAATATTAAAAAATATTTAATATTTAAAAAGAGAAAATATATAGTATATTATTTAAGAACATGGTGGCGTGTTCTTAATTTACTTCGTATAAAATAGGCACTCGTCGTGGCTATGTTTTAAGTTTGATAGTAAATACAGCAATAAATTAACATTTTATGCAGTCATAGCCCCTCGACGTTAGTATAATTTAATTATTTTACCTATTTAAATGCACAGGATACTGGATCAAAGTTTGCCCGGGCAAAATATTAAGTTATGGTGGTGAAATTTCAGCATGTCGTATCTGGTTATTAAATGGCTCAGGATTGACCCCGTGGCCATACCCGTCTTGGTTCATTCGTACGCTAGCGTTTCCCTTATTTTTGGAATCGGAAACATATACTGTTCAACTGTTTGTGGTTTAATTTATTATCTAATTACAATTTTAAACTGGTTTACTTAATTTTAGCTATCTTTTTGCACTACCTACTTTAGGTGGCTCAGCTTTGGTGGTTTTTCGTAGCAAAATTTGCGCTAGTAAAAATAATTCTTCCACTAAAAGTTTCCACTAATATTTAGTAAGTATAGGTATTATCATTTTGATACGTGTTGAAATCAAAAAAAAATGCGCCTCCCAAACTTACAAAAAACTACATTCATTGTTTCATACATAATTCATATTTATTAATTAATTATTGCTTGGGTGAATAAACCGCTTCACTGTTCGAATAACAGTCGGATCATAAATAAACTTGATTTATCCACTTTAATTCTTACAAAATTGTTCAGATAGTAAATTTAATAGCCTAGGATCCGCTTATACAACGACCTACACCGATCTGGTTAATGGATGAAAAATATTTTATATTAAATTAAATATGTTAACAAGCAAAGCAAGCAAGTGGGTTGAATAAAAAATTTCAGTCCAAAATATGATCATTTTTTTTTTAACTTTTTACCGTTTCGGTTAATACACAAATGACGTACCAATGAAAAGTATAAAGCCTATAGAATATGCAAACGTTAGGTTGACTAACCAGACCAGTGCATATATCGATTTACCTGTGTTTACCTGTTAAAGTTCAAAAGTTCCGTTCCGTTCTGGTCAAAAGTTATGACCGGAAAAAGTAATCAACACATACTTTTCATTGGTAGGTATTGCATTTGTCTATTAACCGAAACGTTGAACTGTAAAAAAAAAATATACTGGACTGAAATTTTTTAGTCAACCCACTTGCAATATTATATTTGTTAACATATTTAATTTAATATAAAATACTTTTCATCCATTAACCAGATCGGTGTAGGTCGTTGTATAAGCGGATCCTAGGCTATAAGTTCATAATGAGGATCTGAGTTAATTCATAGGAAATCATACCCTGTTGTGGAATCCTCTTCCAACTCGTTCTGCGTCAACCCAAATCTGCCATTCTCCGGTTTTCCCGTTCCATGATTGACATGAATGATACCAACTACAAAAATAGAAAAATACAATGACTTTATAAAACTAAACGCATGTTATTAAATTCTGGCCTTTATATACCTTCTCAGTTGTTATTTTTTTTGCGATTCCCGCTTATGATAATAAGTTTACTGATTGCCACGGCTGACTGTTGCAATAAAGTCGAAAATTCGAGGTAAATAAAGTTACTTTTATGACAACTCACAATTTAAATCATGAGTTTCCATAATATTGTGAGTTAAGCAATAAAAAGTATTCTGAATAAAAATTACCTATTACTTTGATGGACAATAAAAGAACATACCTATTGACACACTTACAAAACAACATAGCCTTGAAAGCTGTGACAAATCTTAACATATTGTGATATTTCAAGATTTTGTTACGAGAAACGATAAAGTTACTAAAAAACGATGTGAATTGCTTTCAGTTTGTTCAATCGCTTTAGGTGTAATATTTATTACCGTCAAACAAGTAGTTACCAAGCCCAAAGTCCAAGATGAGAAGAGACCTGTGCCCAGCAGTGGGGCTTATATAGGCTGGGATGAAGTAGTTACCAACATATAAATATTTGGCATATTATTTATCATAATGTAGCACAAAAGACCTGAACTAAAATTTTGTGACAAATTACATCTTCAACGGGATTTGTTCTTGTTAAGTTGACCAATTTAACTTCAGGTCAGCGATGGATAACCTTTTACTTTAAAATGAAATGGTCGCTAAACCCTCATGATCTTTCAAGTAAATCCAGTCAACCATGAATAATACAGATTAATCTCAAACGAGGGTACATTTAAAGCTTTCTCTTTGACATAAATGATATGACAGTTTCGTTCATTTACTTTCAAAATGTATGTTAGTAGCTAAGTGACTAATTTATCTTGTCAGATATACACACATTACTCAATAAGCAAAGCATTGTCAACGTGCGTTAGTTTTTGCAATCGGTAATCAAGTTAATTGCAATCTAATTAGGTCATCGTGCATCGTAAAGATACATTCTGTCCATGCAATTTTGAGCACTTACGTGTTTAACTTTAAGGGATAATTAAGTCTGAAGAAAGTCTGTCCGTGAACGGCCATGCTGAAATAACTGGCTTCTGCAGTGTTCGATATCCAAGCTGAGATTTCCTTGGGGCTGTCTCCGACTGTAGGTAGGCGCAAAAAACAATTAGACCGTAAGAGAAGAAGTATCAGCACTAGAATAGTATCTCATATTATCCAAATACATTACAAGACCATTAAGTTTCTCCTAAAGTGCGATAACCTTGTCTAATTTTGGTTTTGAAGCATTATCTCATTAACCTACTAGCATTCATAAGATTTAAATAACGATATTGATGACTGGGCTGAGGCAAATTCATAATATTACACAATAAGGCGCGGTATGGTTTGATTTCGTAACGCGTACCGTGCGTGACTGTAAACGTAATAATAATCGCACCAAGAGGCGCGACGCTCGCTGCAGCCACCGCTGCACGAAGCGCTGCAAGCAGCGACAAACTGCTTACGCAAGTGTGCTACCTAAAAGACTACGCTACATCCGCCTAGCAAAGTGGCGGTGGCAAGTTTACCACACAGGCCTACAGGCATGCAACAACATCTGTAGCCACCTATAATGATTCGCAAACCAAACCACCCTAATAAAAGATATTGAAATCATATCTTTGATATTATGTACATTATCTAATTGTAACAATATTAGAAGGAAATCAAATTACTTACGAAAATAAGTTACTAAATATTTCCCTGGCATGGTATTTCCTGGTATTTAATAGGAATACCTGAATATGAAGTTAACAAAATGTAAGGAACCAAAATCAAATAGATATGTGACAAAACTAACCTGAATAAGAAAACAGGGGATGATCTTCAGAATGATTGTGGAATTTAGACCACAAACACAGCGTGAATTCTTTCAAATCTGGTAAATCCTTTTCATATTCAACATACTGATAGAAGAGTTCTTGGTTCATGGACACTTTTTGGATGCTGCATGTGTCAGAGTCGGCTGGCGGCGCGCCGAACAGTTTGCTGCTTGTGTGCGAGTTATGACTGGCCGGTCTTCGATTTATTATTTTCAAATGCGGACTGTGAAATATTTTTCAAAGTATCAATTAAACACGATCTTTGGGAAACGTAGCAATTATACACAAATTATCACTAATTTTGTACTTCCTAAAGAATCATAAGAACTGATCAACTTTAACCTGGATTCCAAAGACCTCTCCGGTGATTTGACATAAGTAGAGTAGGTGAGAGATGATTCCGGTACAATTGGCTGCCAACCGTCTTCCCTGGCCCAGGCTGTCCCTGCCAGGACACAAAGGAAAAAGAAGCGCATTGTCTGAAACAAAAATTTTAAACACACATCAACACAACACAACACAACACAGGCACAAATTAAAAATCATGTCCGGGAGAGAGCGTTACGCGGCTTTGCTGCGAGACCACCCGCACCGGCAGGCAAGACAAGTGTCGCCAGTTACAGGCTCCGCACCCCACGAGAGTTCAATTTCTGATTTTTAATCCAAATAATTCTCGTCTTGACGGGGGATTTACTGAAGAACGGTAAGAGCAGACCGTGATTGTGATTACTGTTTCACTAATTTATTGTTAATAGTTTTAATATTTCTTCATCATCAAACAAATCATAGAAGAGGTATAATGGTACCGTCTTCAAAATTATGATTAGTTCTACTTGTCGTAAACAACGCCCACGACAGGTCCGACGACCGGAATGCCTAGTTTTTAGAGAATTTACTACGAAACTTGAGGTCCCGGGATCGATTCCCGGTCGGGGCAGGTATTTGTGTGAAAATTATGAATGTTAATGCTCGAATCTTGGATGTTTTATATGTATTTATCTATATAAGTAAGATTATCTGTTCATCATCATATCATCATCATTTCAGCCGAAAGACGTTCACTGCTGAACATAGGCCTCCCCCAAGGCTCGCCAAACAGATCGGACCTGCGCCCACCGCATCTAATGCGTTCCCGCCACCTTCACCAGGTCGTCGCTCTATCTTATCGGAGGCCTACCTACACTGCGTCTTCCGGTCCGCGGACGCCACTCGAGGCCTTTCGGCCCCATCGGCCTCAGTTTTACGAGCGATGTGCCCTGCCCACTGCCACTTAAGTCTAGCGATTCTTCGAGCTTTGTCCGTGCCTTTAGTTCTTGCGCGGATTTCATCATTTCTAATGCGATCCCGCAGATAAACTACAGGCGTAGCCCGCTACATCGGCCTCTGAGTGACTTTGAACTTTCTTATGAGGCACATCGTTAGCGGCAACGTCTCAGTGCCATAAATCATCACTGGCAACACACAATGGTCAAAGACTTTTGACTTGAGACACTGCGGTATATTGGATGACAAGATATTGCGGAGCCTCCCGAACGCTGCCAAGCCGAGTCTAATTCGTCGATTGACCTCTTTCTCGAAGTTGAACCTAACTAATTGGATTGTATGACCCAGGTAGATATAGTCGTCAACAACTTCGAGCAAAGTCTCACCGATTACGACGGGAGTTGGTACAACACGGGAGTTCGACATAACCTTCGTCTTGTCCATGTTCAATTTAAGATCAACTCTCTCGGAGACTCTTCCGAGGTTAGCGAGCATCTCACTGAGGTCTTCCAAGGACTCAGCCATAAGCACCACGTTATCGGCAAAACGAAGGTGAGTGAGTATTCGCCATTTACATTGATGCCACGCCCTTCCCAGTTCAGAGTGTTGGACGCATCCTCTAGTGCAGCGGTGACGGTGAACAGTTTCGGAGAAATTACATCTCCCTGTCTGACTCGCCCCGCTGCAATAGAATAATCTGCAGGCTTCTGGTCCTGAATTCGGCTGGACATTGTGGCGTTATTATACAGACATTTCAACATTTCGATGTATCGGTAGTCCACTTGTCACCGTTGAAGGGACTGCAGGTACAATCTAAGTCTCGATCGAATCGAAGGCTTCTCGTAGTCCACAAATGCCAGGCAAAGGGGGCGGTTATACTCCTCGGTTTTCTGTAGGTATAACCTGCCGCAACGCATGTATGTGGTCCACGGTGATAAAGCCTTTTCGAAATCCGGCTTGATCAGGAGGCTGGAAGTCGTCTAACATGCGCGCGAGACGTTTCGTGATGACTCTCGAAAACAGCTTGTAAACATGGCTCAGAAGTGAAATGGGTCTATAATTCTTCAATACGGTATTATCGCCTTTTTATTTTAGTTTATCCGTTGTCTAGTACTAACTGTACAAGCTTTGCTTGCTTTGTGTCAACTGTCCCATAATTTATTATTATTTCGCTGTTGCCCTCGACTCCGTCCGCGAACGAATGGGGGTATAAAAAGTAGCCTACGACCTATTCTCAGACCAACCAAATACAGAGAAAAAAAATCATAAACATTGGTCAAGCCGGTTCGGAGGCTCCGTGATACGAGGTTTACATTTAGATTTTGATATATATAATTTATTAATTAAATGGAAAGCTCTACACTGTATTAGTAAATGTATATTAATCGAAATCTTATTCGCAAACAGAAGCATTATATTAAGATCAAATATTAATTTTACATTTTTCAGGAATTTCCCTTTAAGTAAACTCCTTATAAAATCTTTATGATGTAAATAAATCTGACACAATCGTACACACCAGATTCCTAAGAATTGAAAAGGACACAAGATATTTTATAGGTGTAGAAAAATATGTGGTGGGACAAGACAGCATTAATAAATAGCTTCCTCATTCGCCTCAGATATCTTGTTTGACGGCATATGTATGTACTTACTTGTATTAATGTTTATTAAAATCGTTGAGTTATTACCTTGGCTCGGCGCGAAACCTTAAACCTTTTTTAGGGTTCTGTAGTCAAAATGGCAAGAACCCTTACAGTTTTGTCGTATAAATCGGTCAGGCCTGTCTATTTACGGCTTAAATTAGGGGCTCTTAGTATAGCTGTAATTTGGCACAGATATACTGAACCTTACACTGCGCGTAACTCGAGACGCACTTTCCAAATTTTTGCTTTCAAAATTGCTTTTTTACTTTTTGTATAGGTATTCCACTTCCCTTAGAAATAATAGGACACGCAATGTATCACAAGGTCTTATTACTCCGCAAAAACAACTTCGGAGAAGATTTACAGTGATCCTCTTGAAGCCGACTCGCAAGTAAGTTCGCAGAGGGAAAGGGATTACAAATGTTATTATTTTTTTATGTTAAACGGTAAAGGCTAAATTACGATGTACCGGAAATATAAGAAAGTTTTAACGATTCTTCCTTGTGGTACGGGAACTAGGAAGTCAAGTTTTTGATTAATTTATCCTACTAAATTGTTTACTTGGTACTTAGCTATGTGTGCGTGGTGTGTAAGTTTAGGTACTACGTTACCGATATTTACGAAACTATAATGACGAAAATTCAACCATTAAGTCTAGAAATATAAATGTGAATGAAAACCACTTTATCATTTTTGGGAAATGAAATGGAAAATTAGTGAATTTTCGGAATTTCAATTCAATTGCCAGATTTAACGATTTATTAAATGCTAGTTTCAGAAAAGAATAATTGAATAATAATTAAATAATAATAATAATCTTATTCAATTGTGTAAAAGATAGTATGACATACAGCAAGATAGATCGTTGCAAGTTATCTTCCGCGGACGGTGACGAGGGATGACCGTCGGGAAAGTTTTATTTTGTGTTCAAAACGTTCACTTGAATCGTATTACAAAAAATAAAATAATTTTCATATTTCAGTAGCCCTGTAAATTACAAAACACTGTGGCTTTGAAAATCGGGTATCATTATCTGGTACTACCTAATTAGACATAAATAATGTAAGTAAATAAAATTCATGGCAGTGCCATACCGATGTAGTAATGATGTACTAAGCAGATACCATTTGCCAAAATATTTTTTACAGTTTCTAATTATGTATGCTGAACCAACCAGATCTAAAACCTATGCTCCGCATATCCAGTATACCTACTTATCGTAGTTTAGTTCCTGCATGCGGAAAAAGTGAAATGAACAGGCTCTAGCATTAAGTATCTATTGAGCGCGCATCAGACGATGTTTTGCGGTGAATATAAATGTGAACACTTTCAAAATAAACGGATTCACTGAAGAATCACACACGACAAGGGGCATTAAAAATAAAAAGTATTTGCTTATTAAAATTAGTTGTTCAGTTTAGATGTACAGTCAGCAGCAAAAATATGAATACAACCCAAAGTACCTACCAAAAATATGCATCCACGACTCTATTATTAGGCCATAAAGGCGTGTATACATATTTTTTAAGTGTATTCATATTTTTGTTGACTGTACACATCTGCATCTAAAAAACTGTAATTTTAGACATTCCTCTATTCTATGATCACTCTTCGTCAGCAATATTCATTTAGTCAGTTTTTTTTTATTAATTGAAGTTTTTCGTTATTTGTAGGTAATTACTTCTTGTGTACTGTACGTGCACTTAGTTATATTAATATTCGTACCAAATTACATGTCGATCCGACCACTATAAGTGAATGAAATTCGACTTACAAAATTCAATATTTTCTTTCTTCTTTCTGAGAAGGCTCACATAAATAGAATACTGCTAGTAAAATAAAAAAAAATAAAAAGGAAATCCTTAGCGGATAGTGATAAATGCAACCGTGTTCCATAACGAAGTAGTGTTACAGTTTGATATAAGTACTTTCTTGTATTGCGTAACCCAAATTACCCTACATTGAGTTTCAGCCTCATCTAACGATATAGTGCCGTGCCAATAGGTAGGTACGATTATTGAATTAAAACAGCATGCTCCACCTGCTTCTTTTTTCCGCTATAACTACAGTCACACACAATTACTAAACATTTCAATACTAAACATTTTAATGAAACCGTTTTTCCAGTGGTTCGTAAAAAGTATGACGGAAAATAAATTAAGCTGCGCGTGTTAATACGATTTTAAGCATCTTTCAATCGTTAATCTTTGCGAGGTAATTAGTAATGGTTTTTGAGCTAAAGCAAAGTGCATCTTTTGTTTAAGTTTTATTGTTAAGCGTGCATTGCCTATCAAAAATACTTACTACTTGTTTGATGTCGAATCGCATTTTCCAATTTCCTTATGTAGCAGGCGTAGGCAAGGTCATACCCTCCTACTAACTAAAACACCTAAACCTCAACTAAAAAGTAGCAAACTTCTTATAAAAAAATGTATTATAATGTTTAGCAAAGGCAAATGTCTCACTTAACATGCACCCTAATGCGAAAGCTTGAGAATATGTGCATGCGTGTGTGTATGGTATTATATGTTGGTTACTCTTTCCTGCTAAAACGGCTGAACGGGTTAAGATGAAATTTGGTATTTAGACAGCTGGACGTCTAGAATAAAAAATGGGTTTTTTATATTCCGGATATTTCCAAGGGATCAGAATAAAATCCCGAAATCTTAGCCGCTAGGTTACGATGTAATTTTTGTGCAATTCCGGAATATTTATTCAACTGCCACACTATTAAGTTTACGCGTGCGAAGCCGCAGGATTAGGCTAGTTTAATAATTTTCATCAGGTACTGGACGCTTGTAGACTACAACTTGTGTTTAGTGCATTGTCGTTTCAATATCGGTTTAGTGCCATTTATTGCTAAGTAAATAGCTGATATACACCTACTTGATAACAGATATGACATTGATTTACACCGTGTGGTAGAAATAAAAAACCGGCCAAGTGCGAGTCGGACTCGCGCACCAAGGGTTCCAAACCATTATCTATAAAAAACCGGCCAAGAGCGTGTCGGACACGCACAAGGTAGGGTTCCGTAGCCATTACAAATAAATCAAGTAATATTTTTCTAAGGATTTCGTATGTGTACGGAATCATCCAAGTTTAGGTATGTTTTATACCTTAGGCTACTATTTACTCTTAAACTACAAATAATTTCCAAGCAATCTTAGCCGCTATGATTTTCCTAGTAAATTTGATATATTTACTACCATTCTGAATTTTTTCAAATTTTTCCACCTAACAGTTTAGATTTTAGAGGGGGCGGGACGCTCGATTTTAATGAAAATTTTCACTTTAAAGTTGAATATTTCGCAAACAGATCACTGAATAGAAAAATCATGTTAGCAACCCCGCAATGGTTTTAAAAGACCTATCCAACGATACCCCACACTATAGGATTAGTCGAGAAAAAAAATCACCCCCCTTTACGTCTATGGGAGGTACCCTAAAAAAAATTATTTTTTTATTTTTTATTTTACCACTTTGTTGGCGTGACTGATATGTATATTCATGCCAAATTACAGCTTTCTAGTACTAACGACCTCTGAGCTTAGCCGCGGACAGACAGACAGACAGACAGACGGACAGACATGGCGAAACTATAAGGGTTCCTAGTTGACTACGGAACCCTAAAAACGGCAAAAAAATCACGTTTGTTCTATGGGAGCCCCCTTAAATATTTGTTTTATTTTAATTTAATTATTTATTTTTAATATTTCAAGCGTCTACCTGTTGCCGTTATCAATATCGAGCAAAAACGAGCAAAAAATCACGTTTATTGTATGGGAGCCCCCTTGAATATTTATTTTATTCTATTTTTTTGTATTTTTTGTTATAGCGGCAACCGAAATACAGGTAAGTAAATATATTTCAACTGTCTAGCTATCACGGTTCATGAGATACAGCCTGGTGACAGACGGACAGATAGACAGAAAGACGGACGGACAGCGGAGTCTCAGTAATAGGGTCCCGTTCTTACCCTTTGGGTACGGAACCCTTAAAAATACCGAGCAATGCCGAGGCACTAAATAGTAAAATTACATTGAAAAACAATTTGATAAAGCATAAAATTCACTAAAATGTGAAATAAACTTATTAAGATCTACGCGTATAGTCAGGTTCGTTTATGATAGGCGGACGGTGAATTAGGATCAAAACACGATTGTATTGCTAAGAGCGTACAAGCTTGTGTGATTTTAAGCTCTTTGTCTATGTAATAAATACAACTATGTGGCCTTTTGACATTTTTTCCATTGATATTTTGTATTAAGTATAATTATGTAGTGTATAAGTATTATAGTGAATGTATTTGTTTATTTATATAATTTATATTATATTTGTATTGTTTTTATTGTTTGTTGTCTATTAAGTAATACTGCGTTTCTCTTTTCTGTTATTTCTGCCACCTACATTAGTCTGTTGATATTTATTAATTTCTGAGTAATTGGCTGTCTGGAAGAGATCGCTTTTTAGCGATAAGACCGCCTATTGTCTACCTGATTTTTTATATTTGTAATGTCACTGTACTGTTTTTGGTGATCAATAAAGAATATTTGTATTGTATTGTATTGTATTGTATTGTATTGTATTGTATTGTAACTATAATTAGACTTCAAGTAACCATGTAATATTATTTTTAGATCCTGCCTTCCATGTAATATTGTTAACCGTAGGTACTTGCTTTGTCATCCAAACTACATAGGTACCTACTTATCCGTACCAAGTTTCAAATCAATACCGTATATATAATAAACTAGCTTTTGCCCGCGAGTAATTTGGGCAGCTTATTTTTTTTTATCCAATTTGCTTTTTCATCAATTATGGCTCTCCTTAGTTCCTTGATATAAAAAAATTACCCGCCCCCGCACACCCCCGCACACCCGCGTTCACATTCAACACCGTGCACCGTACTCCCAAGTCAAGCGTGCCTATAGAAGTTTTACTTCAAAAACCCCCGATTTTGAAACATTCTTCCGCTCCGCTCCGCTCCGCTCCGCTCCGCTCCGCGCCTATTGGTGTTAGCGTGATGATATATAGCTTATAGCCTTCTCTTCTCGATAAATGTGCTATCTAACACTGAAAGATTTTTTCAAATTGGAGCAGTAGTTCCTGAGATTAGCGCGTTCAAACAAAAAAACCTGTTCGATAAATTCTTAAAATAGACGTATCTTTCTTATTTGTGAACCGATTCAAATGAAACAAACACTAAATGTTAATCCAAGAAAATACCAACATATCAGTGAAAACCGCATCCTTCTAGGTTAAGCCGTTTCTGAGATTAGCGCGCACAAACGCACAGACAAACAGACAAACAGACAAACAGACAATAATTCTAAAAATCATTGTTTTGGGTTCTATTGTGCTAATAAATAGCCCTAGTGACAGTTTTTCTCAAATTTCTTCAATGTACAGACACCAACTTGTTACAGATTTATTATATGTATAGGTTATTAATAATATAGCCGTTGAAGAATTCCGTCCTGCGGAGAAGATCCTGACCGGACAACTTACATAGGTACTCGTATATACTTACATATAATATAATTGGGCATAGTATTATGCGCAATATCAGCTCAATCGGGGTACCAGAAAGTGTACAAAAAATAATTTGAGAATTTTTAAACCACAACTTATATAGGCACTGGCACATACGAAAGTTGTAAATAAAAAAAGTTATGCTTTTAGTTTTAATAGAGCCCGGGTGTTTCACCATCCATTGATCAAATTTATTTGACGGATAAATGTGATTACCGTCTCTGTTTGTTTTGTTCGAATAGATGGAGACGGCATCACATTTATCCGCCAGTTAAAATTAATCAATGAGAGGTAAAACAGCCCCTATAAATGTGAATCTTCATATTTTCTTTGTTAATAAAAGAGTTCCATCATAGCGTTCATTGTTTCGATAATGTTCTTGTTAATAATGAGAGCATGACTTGATTCGAAAAAGGTGTCTTTGTTATGTGAATCATACGTAGCTGCTCGTACTAGTGGTAAGTGTACGAAAGCTAATAATAGTGAAATGATTCCGGCTGCCGTGCCGGTTACATAACACGCTCGCTTCCGGCCTGGCGGCGAGCTCACGGTTTCCTACTGCGGGCACGGTGCCGTGCCGGACCGGTTCGCGGAACGTCTTCCGATTCTAAATGCCACCGTAGCATTGTAAGTAAGCTATTAGGATTTAAGAAAGCACCTCCTATGCCGCATACAAAACTATTAGTGTCGCAGATTAAATTATGTAACTGATTTTAATTAGGCTGTTCCGTAATAATGTTTACCTAATAATGACATGCTATACCTACGTAATTTATACTTGCACTTTTTTTTTCATCGACTTGGAACATGTTAAGTTATGTGATGATGATGATGATGGGAACAAAAAAATATGTTTCCTTCAACGGATAATAAATCCATTTCTTGTAAATATTATGAAGTAATATCGAACATAGTAGGTAGGTAAATAGGTACATTGCGTCGCCAATTAAACAGATGGATGTTTCATGCTGTCCCAAATACCTATGTTGTTCGAAAATACTGATATTGTTTTAAAGAATACCTAAGGTCAAAAACCCACAAATTTTCTACAAAATTTTGATGGTAATATAGATTAAAATATAATTCTAAACGAATTATTTGATGTGCTCAACTTTATTATTAAACTTCAAAGTTTAAGAGATAAAGTAGGTAAGCGTCCCTGTGCTCGACACTGACCCAATACATGACACCTTCAGACTTATGTCATAGTAAGAGAGGTGACAGATTTGTGGCATCTACTGGGCGTTGAAGTGTCGAGCGCTGGTACGTTTACCTTTCGGACTGATTGATCGATTTCGTCACCGTCTCTAGTCCCGTATCTAAGTAGACTCAATTTGGAGCTCTTCCAGTCAATGCTACCTGAGAATAAGTTGTTACAGAACCAGTGAGCTACACCTACCTACCTTAAGCCCCTTCAGGTGGGATTAGCACATAATCCACGAAAAAATGTCCTAAAACTTATCCCAATTTTTAGCATTACAGCTCTTATCTCTTAGCTTAGGAAATAAGGTCAAATTATTATAAAATCATTGTAAAAATCGAAGCACATAATCAAGTCAACATTTATCAACAAATAATTCATTCATAAATGCAATAGAACACAAATATAAAATGAAAAATATGTTTTTAATTTATTAGTGTAAATTATCTATAGTCCAGTTCTAGTTGGCTTGGGTTTCCACGTTTTAAGATATATCGTCTGAAAAAATGTGTGGTAATGAGAGTTGTACTCTATGTTATCTCTCTGATACTTATTCACAAACACATATTTTTTATCCTGTGCGACCTAGTAATTGGGAAAAAACTAGTTTTCCTAAAGATGAACCCAACTTAATCTATATGTGTCTAAGTATAACAAATTTCATCATAACCGTAAGGACTATATATTCGAGATTTCACAATAACACATATTATCACAAAGAATAACATTGAATTTAGACTTATTTATTCTTTACATACCTACCAATATTGTTCGTTTAATATTATAGGAGTAAACAAGACTTTGGTTCAAAAAATTACAGTTAATTCGACTTTATCAAAACGGAACTTATTCTACTTATATTTCATACTAAATACAAACTGACCAGTGGTGGTGAAGGGGTAAGCACGCGGCACGGAATTCCTAGGACCTGGATTCGATTCCCAGCATTGGTCTTTTTTCTGGGTTTTTTTCTGTGCATCTATGTTTCAGTTTGTATTTAGTATGAAATAAATGGATTTCACGGGATGACCGTAAAAGTAAAAAAAAAATAAAGTTGAAAAAAATATATAAAAAGATACTTCAAACCAAACTTATTTATTATTCTACTTACTTACAGTATTGTACCTTAATAAATACATAGTCAAAGAAACTGTATCAATTTTCTGTATTTTTTTTTACAATTAATCAATTAATGACTTCTCTTGGAAGCTTCGCACGTTATTAAATCATTATATTTCAAATAATTTCAGTTTCTCAGAGCGTCCTTATAGCAATTAAAGGTGTGAAAATCGCCAAGCTTTATCAACTGATTAATAAAAAAATCGCAAAGCACCCCTGTAAAGTCACTCTTTACATATATATTACTAGCTATTGACCGCGACTCCGTCTGCGAAGAATAGGGGTATAAAAAATAGCCTACGACCTATTCTCAGACATACCAAATATAGAGAAGAAAAATTATAAAAATCAGTCAAGCCGTTTCGTAGGAGTTCGATAACAAACACCGTGGCACGAGATTTTTATATATTAGAGATAGAGCGAGTTATTTGTTTCAGTTGCGTCAAACCTTGCTATGAATAAATAAATAAATAAATAAATAAATATTAGGGGACAATCTAACACAAATCGACCTAGTCCCAAACTAAGCAAAGCTTGTAGGTACTATGGGTACTAGACGACGATAAACATACTTATATAGATAAATAAATACTTAAATACATAGAAAACATCCATAACTCAGGAACAAATATTCGTGCTCATCACACAAATAAATGCCCTTACCGGGATTCGAACCCAGGACCTCTTGCTTCGTAGGCAGGGTCACTACCAACTAGGCTAAGGCGGTCGTTAAAACACTGAATAAAATACTTACGCCGTGATCCAAATGAGAATATCCAAAGGCGCGCGTGTTCACAACCACGAGTTATTCACATACTGGTCAAAAGACTGCTGCTGGAGACTACATCGCGCCCCACCCTGCAAGCTTTCTTCCAAACCCAATTGACTCCATTCACGGTGACACTCGCGGTCACGTGTAAGACTCGACGCCACCACGACTCGCGGCTACAGCCCCCACCCTGTCAAGATGCATCCAACTTATCAAAGTATGCCAATTATCATAAACATTCCGCATTCCCAATATATAAAGCAGATATGTACTTAATTACTAAAAATACGCAACTACTACCTACTTCGGCAGATTCTCAATTATTATCAGGCAGAGCAGTGTTATCTGATAACGGCTACTTGTATGGTCTACGAGTACAATTTAGACATTAATTCGTTGAACTTGGGTTTAGGTTACCTTTTCTATACATTTTGCTACTACTTAACCCTAAATTTCTAAATCAGAGTTAACTACACATACATACTCGTGTTAACATACATAGATAGCAAAAATGGAAAATGAAAGAGACCTTTACCTAATATTTGTTTTTTTTTGTCATTATAATACGAAAACAAACGGGGACTCCGGGGATAATCTTAATATTGAATGATTTATCTTCCGAGTGGTTTTAAAATGTACACGTGTAACGATATCTTTATTATAGGCAAAATCCATCGCTACTCGCCAATAAAATAAAATGCTTACTTATTCAAGACATTCAGATAGGAATTTCTGGAATCTACTGGATTATGTTGAATTTGGTGACAATTAATTAAAAACTAAAAAAAATAACGCATCATGTTTTTGAAAACTAAATAACATGGTTTACACTTATTAACGAGGAAAATTTCAGAACTTAATCTTTATTTAAGTAGGTAACCGAACTATTAACTGTAGAAAACTAAGTACTTTACGCTAATTTTATGTATGTAGTGTTTACATTATCATTATTATTATAAAGTGATTGTCAATACATTGTTAAGACAAAACAATTCATATGTACAGCGTAAATAGAGGCTATCAGAATGGGCATATTACAGAATGGCTTAAAAAACCACAACCTGTTTTGAAGTATAGCGTGATCGATGAACAAACTAGTTTCAGACTTTCAGTTCTTCATTTAATTCAGTTAAGTATATTTTACAAGCTAAGGACTAATAGTCGATCAAAACGTATATTTTCATACTAGTCGTTGTCTGCGACTCCGTCTGCGAAAAATTCATTGACGCTATCTCGCGGGAAAATTGCATAGTTCCAGGATAAAAAATATCCTACTTATATGTTATCCTAATCGAATCAGTCAAACTGTTTTATTTATTTATTTTTAGCATGAAAGAGTAAAAAACATCCACACAAACATCCATCCATCGATACCAACTTTCACGTGTATAATAATAGTGGGATTTGCCTCATATTGTACTAAACCCTAATGCGCGTGTTCCGATACACACTTGGCAGATTTTTTTGTGATTTTTTTTGTGTGTGTCCTGTTTTTGGGACGCATGTGCCAAAGAAAGCGAGAGCTACTTATATGCTTTGTAAAACAAGTAAACGTAGAAAGTATCCAGAGAAAATGAACGTGTGAGAAATAAGTAACAAGCTATATTCTAATCATGGGACATGTGAAAAGTTGCGCCGTCAATTCCATCGCATACCAGTGCAATAAAACACTCCCAAGTTTCTATTTACAAGGTAGAGACACAAATCGTATCCAACACTTATTGTGAAAATGGAGTTAAGTTTGATGACAGAATTAGTTAGGTTGCCTGTTCTTAATTCGTGACAAGATTTACCATATCATAGAAGGTAGTTTAAAAAAATCGAAATAATTTCAACAGGTGTTTAGGTTAATTTGTCTGAAGTAAAGGTTTTTTTAAGATTTTTTAATTGTGGCTGTCACAATTTTCCATAAATTAGTCGATGTTTAAAGTCTACAACGTTTTGACGTGATTCCATATTGATACTAAAATTCCGATGAAAACTAAAAGGTTGTTCAATCGAAGTAACCCAACAATGTGCTGAAATATTCCAGTTTTATTTTGAAACACCTTGTATTACATATTACATATTACCTTTACTTATCAAAAATAAACGTGAATGACTGACATACGACGCATATTCTAAAATAATGGCGAGGCGATAACGATTTGAAATCTAGCAGACAAATTCCTCGGCTATCATAGAGATAAGGAAGAGATTTTTCTAAACTCCTGTCGCAAAGGAAACTAACCTATTTTTTATCCTTCCACGTGGCAAAATCGCGTGCACAAGCTAGTTCAAGTACCAACCTATTCACCATGTCTTATCAGTTCATCTCTAATGAATGATTTTAGATTTTTAAAGTCAGGGGATGTAGAAATAATTATTATAAGTAGTTCAAAAGAACTAAAAACATGCTTTGATGGTAAACCTGCTTGACTGCTTCACTATCGGACCCTGGATACCATTCTTGGTCAAGGTACACCTTAAGACTATTCTAACTAGCCCAAACACGACCAGGTCACGTTTGTCCTATCTTGGAGTAGCAGTGTCTAACTTCCAACTCCATTATGAAAACAGTTCGTTGGTACCATATTATTGTATTGTCATCAGAACTCCGCATACCTAATTGTAAAGTTTCGCGTCGATACCGTGATAACAAGTGAGCGAAAATCATGTTGAAAGACTCCGTTACAGACATGAATACATAGTTAAGCTATTATAAGCGTGTTATAAATATAATAATATTTTAAACATTACATTACATACACCTATACATTCCTATGAATTAGTAAGTCAAGACTTATAAATAAAAAGATGGAAAAAGAACAATTTATTAGAAAGCTTTCATACGCTGGCCGTTCGACTGAAATTATTTAAACAGTTATTTTATTGGACATTCCCATTACTTATTGTGATGCTTTTTTAACCTACTATGGTAATTATATTGTTATAGGCTGCTAATAGCGCCTGGTTATTTCACGGATCGCGACCACGTATTAGGTGACGTAACTAGACATCACATTTGTTACTCCATGCTCAACAGAGCGACATGCATAGTAGAACATAAATCTTCGTTAAGTGGTTTAGGTACTAGTTTGCGTGTCTCATATTAATAATTAAAAAACCGATGGATAAGACAATAATAAAAAAAGTCGGTTGAGTAAGTACTGCATGTCGAATATAATAAAAACAATTAACCTACCGGGTTATGGGGCGGAAAATAGAAATTCAAATGACTTCATTCTTAGGTACATACTTTCCTCCTCTTATTCTTTTGAATTCATTCTACGTTCTGTTCTAAGTTACATAGCTACAGAATAACTTGATTTTATTGTTCTTTTTAGTTGAATCATTTAGATTTCTGAAAATTTGTAAAGCTCATGTGTGCTCAATGATTTGAATGGATTTCGTAAAATGGATTTTTTGATTGATTGAAATTATGAATACTCGGAGTATTTTAAGTACATACACTAATTAAAAAAAAAACATGTTAACTGCGGTCCATACCACCAGACGGAAGGTAGGTAAGTTGTTTTGTTCATGCCTTGACTTATACTAGATTAATAGTTTAGTAGGTCGCAAATATACGTAGCATAATGAAATCGTTAGACATTCAGGCTTCCAAAATGAGTGCCGGCGTGTAAAATTACAATATTATTTTATATCTGTTGCATTTACTTAAAGAAAACTCTGTCAGCTAGATATTTCGGGGTTTACTCCGAACTATTTTCTGACCGCCCTCAGCACACTCATTTTGATTTTTTTGGTAAGTATGTCAAAAACTCTATTCTACATCCA
This sequence comes from Archips crataeganus, assembly GCA_947859365.1. Lineage (NCBI taxonomy): Eukaryota > Metazoa > Arthropoda > Insecta > Lepidoptera > Tortricidae > Archips > Archips crataeganus. The sequence continues at coordinate 21,023,669 of OX402045.1, read as the reverse complement.
GTCAGCCAGGCGAATCGAATACTTACCTAGTAGGTTATAATTTGGTCACTAATTTTTATGTAACTTTAACACGATAGCAAGATTGATATCTTTTACACTATAAAGTTTTGACATAAAGTAATCAGTACTCATAGTATGTCAGATATGAGAAATTTAAAGAAATAAGAATATCGCTGACAACACAATTTGGTATTACAGGCTTGTATAACAATATCTCTATCAATCTTCTATCAATAGTAAAATTTGTACCTACACAACTAGACCACCTTTCGGTTCGGATGTTGTAGGTGGTACATTTATGTTCTCGAAATAGTACAAAACATTCTTGCTTTCACTTTTGCTCTAGTGGTTTAAGTATAGGAAATAATTACAATTAAGTATGTACCTACCTGCTTACATATTTTATAATAATTTGCTCCACGGATATATCTTTTCATTTAACAATAACTTGTGTAGGTAATTATTATGATTTAAAGTTAACAAATAAAAAAACACAACCCTTAAAATGCTTGCTTATAGGATGAATACCTACATGCTTTGTAATGTTGTTATACTTGGTGTTCAGGTTATTCGTAAATCATTATTTACCCTTCAATATCTCATAATAATTTTATGCAACAATGAGCATTTATTATAATACGGTACCCGGGTACCTATTGATATCAGTATATAGTAACTGAAGTGTAGGGTAAGTATATTACGTACCTATACTTACTAATATCATAAACGCGCAAGTTTGCATGGAGGCATTGAAGACATAGATGTTTGTTATTTTTTACGCTTAAACGGTTTAACAAATTCTGATGATATGTATTTGGAAAACAGATAGTTTATAACGTGGATAAATTAATATTAAGGACACCTTTAATCCCGGAAAATTTCCCGCGGGATAGCGATAAATGAATTCATCGCAGACGGAGTCGCGGGATAACAAAAGCTAGTATTTAATATATAGTGGTCCGCTTCATTCTTAGAGTTCCGCACCTCGAAAAGAAAAAGCGGAATCCTTATAGGATCACTTTGTTGTCCGTCCGTCCGTCCGTCCGTCTGTCAAGACCCTTTTTCTCAGGAACGCGTGGAGGTATCAAGTAGAAATTTATATCAAATACTCAGGTCTACTGTCCCTTGGAGCTGTGAGAAAATCAAACTTCTAAGCCAACGCAATCAAAAGATACAGCCATTTATGCCGCAAATTTTCGACACTCGCAAGGGAATCAAAACCTACAGGGTCCGTGAACTCAGAATCTTGAAATTTGGTACGAAGCTAGTAGGTCTTATAGCAGAGATAAAGGAAAAATTGTGAATTAAAATTTTTTTTGTCTGTCTGTCTACATCTATAACCAATCTACAATGATGAGGGGTCTTCTAAGACTGGATGTTTATAGATACATATAAATTTGTACGGAGCCCTCGGTGCGCGATTCCGACTCACACTTGGCTGGTTTTTTTAATATACGTTATTTATTTTAGATTATAAACATTAGTCATTTCTGTTATACATTTGTCTATATAAAGAATTTATACGAGCGTGTTAAGCTGCGTACGGACTGCGCGCACTCGGGTACGCGTACAGTGTACGTGTACGTGTACAGTACGAGTACGTGTACGTGTACGTGTACGTGTACGTGTACGTGTACAGTACGAGTACGTGTACGTGTACATGTACAGTGTACGCGTACATGGCGTACGGACATGGCGTTCCAGGACACGCAAGCCCGGGTACGCGTACCCGAGTGCGCGCAGTCCGTACGCAGCTTTACATTCACATGCTGTTTATTATTTATTAATATTTACATAACATCATTAAAGAGTTCAACAATTTCGCGCATAACGTGTTTTAATTTATTATATAACAGATTTGAACCTTCTTCGTTGAAATGAATTACCAGTTCGATGTCTTCACTCTAATTAAAGTAGGTAGTTTAATGCGATAAATGCAACAAACTTGTTTGATAAATTTTAACTGCTAATTATTTATATGCAAATAATCATAAAAAAAATCTAATCAGTGTTAACGGGTAATGCCGCCAGCATCATGGGGACCTTGCCGCAGTCAAATATTTTAGGCGGGCTTTTCTTTTTATATTTTTTTTTTCTGTTATAAATAATAATTTTTATTTTTCTCTTGTAAATACTGTTTTTTTTTTCTCTTCTATATATTGTATTAGCTTATACTTGAAATTTAATAGTCTTATTTAATTTAGTATATAGATTTTTTTCATTGCTTATCAGTGTTAAAGTAAATATTATTATTAATGTTTTCTGATAGATCCCTAGGTTGCGTAAATCATCTATCTAAGATATATAAAAATCTCGTGTCACGGTGTTTGTTATTGAACTCCTACGAAACGGCTTGACAGATTTTAAAGAAATTTGTCCATATTTGGTAGGTCTGAAAATAGGTCTTAGGCTATTTTTTATACAATTTATTGAATCAGGTGTTACTTTGCGGAGGTCCATATTAATGAACTTAAACAATTACTTTGCTCACCCGCGACCTTACAATAGTTACGTTTATGCAAGAAATGCGTGTTCATGCAGTTCCTCCACCTCCACACTGTACGAACACACACAAATCACATAAACCCAACCATCACCACCACCAAGCTACACTGACGCGTTTCGAACTCAACCAGAGCTCATCTTCAGAGTTACCACAACCGTATGCTATGCTACCAAATGTTAAACTAACAAACCAAAACAAATGTTTTAACTTGTCACTGTAACTTCTCAAGTACCCACTTTATTCTTCTTATTCTCAAACTACCCCACAAAAATTAACTTTTATTGACATATTATAAAACTACCTTGATTTTTTGTTTATTTATAAGGCATATTTTATTAATACTAACTGTTCAAATTAGACCCAAGCCGCAGTAAAGGAGAAGATACTAAATTTACCTGTTCATTAATAATAGACCCCATAGTGTTGTACCTAATTATTTCCATGCATTCCAGAGCATCCAGACGCAACCCCTTGCCGCAATAATGTAAACACTTCATAAGAATCTGAATCTAACAATGAATGATTTGATTCCAACAAATGTTTTGCAAATTTCGATCTATCTGGATGCTCATTCCTATATGCCGAAACATGCTCTTTAAATCTAGTATTAAAACTTCGGCCTGTCTGTCCTACGTAAATCCCATTGCAGTCATTACAAGTAAGCTTGTATACCCCCGATCTAGTTCCCTTATCTACCTGTTCTTTGTGGTTACATAGCCTAGAGTACAAAGAGTTGTTAGTCTTAAAGGCAACATTAATATTCTTTGATTTAAAATGCCATAAATCTTATAAGACAAACCCCCAACGTAAGAGATGCTAGATCTATATTTGTTAGTAGAGTGAAAATTATGCCTTATAAATAAATAAACAAAAAATCAAGGTAGTTTTATAATATGTCAATAAAAGTTAATTTTTGTGGGGTAGTTTGAGAATAAAAAAAATAAAGTGGGTACTTGAGAAGTTACAGTGACAAGTTAAAACATTTGTTTTGGTTTGTTAGTTTAACATTTGGTAGCATAGCATACAGTTGTGGTAACTCTGAAGATGAGCTCTGGTTGAGTTCGAAACGCGTCAGTGTAGCTTGATGGTGGTGATGGTTGGGTTTATGTGATTTGTGTGTGTTCGTACAGTGTGGAGGTGGAGGAACTGCATGAACACGCATTTCTTGCATAAACGTAACTATTGTAAGGTCGCGGGTGAGCAAAGTAATTGTTTTAGTTCATTTTTTTATATCCCTATTCTTCGCAGACGGAGTCGCGGGCAACAGCTAGTGATAATATAATATTATAATAACGAAACGAACGATTTGAGGTAAAACGTTTAAACGAAGACCTTACCGAGCTTTTGGCGCATTTTTTGCTTTCATTTAATCTCGTGCTGTATCATTACTAGCAAAGCTTTAGGCTGCGTTTCCACCAGAGATGTGCGAGGATGCGTTGCGAGGGATGTGTGTGTCATGAACCAATAGAAACACTTCATTTAAAAGGTCCTAAGTGAATGAAGTGTTTCTATTGGTTCATGACACACACATCCCTCGCAACGCATCCCCGCACATCTCTGGTGAAAACGCAGCCTTAGTCCTGAAATTCATGTGTAAGATATTCGATGATTCACTCTAATAACCCGTGTTTATCGAAACACGATTACTTGTAGTTCGCTCTATAGAAAAAAAATCCATAGTCGTCTATACTAATACTAATATACTAATACTAATACTAATAATATTATAAAGAGGAAAGATTTGATTGTTTGTTTGTTTGTTTGTTTGTTTGCATTGAATAGGCTCCGAAACTACTCGACCGATTTCAAAAAATCTTTTACCGTTAGAAAGCTACATTATCTATCACTGAGTGACATAGGCTACTTTTTACCGCGGGAAAATACCTTTTCCTACGGGAAAATTAATTTATCGCGGGCGAAGCTGCGGACGGAAGGCTAATCTCTAATATAATAGATTGTTCAACAAGGGACTAAAACAAGTCATAATGACACAAGATATTTAGCCACCCGAGCACAGCGAGGGTGGATATAATTCGCGTGTCATTATGACTGTTTAGTCTCGCGTTAAACACTATACTTTTCACTTTGAATGCGAGGAAAAAAAACGACGTTTTATATAAAATTACAATATTACTTTTTTACAACGCACGCTCAATACGAATAATGGACATCTGTTCTAAATTCAAATACTATATGTATACACTTAGCAAAAAACTTTGTCCCGCGGTTTTTTCTGCCCCTGTAGGTACTCTCTACAATTTGTTGATGATTTTAGGTACATCGCCCCATTAAAAACGTCAGATTATACTTTTGCCGTAATATACTTAAAGGATTTCCTTCAAAATAAAAAAAAAACAATCACGCTCGAGTATTTCGAGGTGACGTTTTTTTTACATTCTCCCATTTCCTTATGTAATGCTCAAATCGTCAGATTATTTAAATATACACTTTTCTCGATGTACTTAACTTAATCTTAATCTGACGCGCTCGAGTATTTCGAGGTGACTTTTTTTTACAACTTTGTGATTCTCCCATTTCCTTATGTCACGCTCAAATCATCAGATTATTGAAATATACACTTTTCTCCATGTACTTAACTTACTTTATCTTAATCTGACGCGCTCGAGTATTTCGAGGTGACTTTTTTTTACAACTTTGTTATTCTCCCATTTCCTTATGTCACGCTCAAATCGTCAGATTTTTGAAATATACACTTTTCTCCATGTACTTAACTTACCTTATCTTAATCTGACGCGCTCGAGTATTTCCGACGATCAATTTTTTTTTTACAAATCTGATCGGCTGCCCTCAACGAACGCCCCCACATTAAGGGTTCATATTTGGTAGGGGTACATTACAAGGAGTAAGGTTTCTCCCTATATGATTTTCTGACGCGCTCGCGTAACGCGCAATATCCCCTCTTGGGCTCCCCTACCATAATCAGTATTTTCCAACTCTTGAAAGTTGGTCATCTTTAAGTTAGTTACATCTCATAAACATGGATGCATGTTGCCAAGGCTCGAATACCTCGGCTTCACAACTTTATGGATCTAAGTAGGTATTTTACCCACGAAACTAAAACGATAAATTGAAATGCTATCGTTAGTGATTCCTGCGAGAACAGAGGTCACCACCTTTTTCGCCTCCTGCTATTTGCGCAAAAGTTTATTGTATTTTCATACAATTACGATGCTCATCAGAGGAATGTAATCCTTTTTTTAAACACAAACTGCAATAACCCTTTTTCAAGGGATCAACTCGAACGGCATTTCGTTAGAGACTAAAAGTGGGAAAATAAATAAAAATAAAGTTTTTTAAGTCTATAGGCCCTTTACGCGTTTAGCTCATTTAAATTTTCTATCCCTCATAAGCAGTACGAGCAATTTCAGTTAGTTAATATTTGAGCTACCTCTGTGAAGTTTAAATATTATAATATATCGAGAGGTGACTTGTTTCGGATTGACAGATACGTTAAGTAATTTCGTGTGTAGAATATAGGTAGTTAACCCTGAACCGTTTCTTCTAAACCATATCTCAAGAACTAGACCAATTAAGAAAGGTTAAATATGGTACGAGGGCATTTAATGACATGGCTACCTACTTTCTTCATAGCTAGATACCGTTGTGTTGGGTTCTCGTGATCGGTTATTACCTAATTATGATGTAACATGTCAGCCAAGGATATTTAAAAAAATCGCAAAACTAATACCTACTTTTAACACGAGTTTATTAGATAGGTACTTTTAAAGTTCCATATTATTATTATTATTATTATTATTTATTTCATTAAGACAACAATGATCTCATTTTTGTTAGTATAAGCAAACGGAGAATCCATAGGAGAAACGTGAATAACTCGACCAGAATACATACTCATTAATACCTACTTAATATTAAATTTCTTTGAAATAATTGAGTGACTAAAATCAAGCCAAATGCGGTTACCCAAACTATTTAATATTAAATGAACTTGGAAATAAAGTAGGTACCTAAATGATCTGAATGCAAAACTTCGTCTCAAAATTATATGAATTTCTTGCTTGCTTGAAGGCCATATCACGTAGTATCTCACATTTAACATACTTAAATTCTCTACATTAGGATGTCATAGTATTAAAATAAAAATTAATACTTACTCTTGTTTCTGATATCCTGTCAATCGCTTAAAGGTTAACTGGAAGAGACCTCTTTAAGGAATAAGTTTGCCTTTATCTAAATATACTAAAAAGTAAAATAATGAATATCTTTTTAATTTACTTATCTATGAAAAATACCACGTTATTTTCGCTTAGTATAAAACACCATGAATGAATGTGAGAATGAAATAAAAAAATACCATTACGAAATTAAAACTTTATTCAAATTGTAGGCTTTGCAAACAAGTAATTATTAAAAATTAAAAAAACCCACACAAATCTCTGGTTTTTCTAGGATAAGCACCCCCAAACAACTTAACTGGAGTTTTATTCCAATCTATAAGCAAATAAGGACTCTTTTCAAAGGGCGAGTCGTGCATTGAACATCGTCTATAATTTTGTGATATGAATTCAACTCCGTTATTTTTCTTTCGTACTGGTGACAAAATGTGTGTCATATCGATACTTCCATCTTGTTGGATGTATAATACACGATCATTAACTGTGGTGCTTTTGCAGACTCTCGGACCTAGAGACGATGGAACATTGTCATATTCGTTATCCAAATCTGACCGGTACTTATTAATGTCGGGTATTTTGTCATCTCCTCCAATGAAGCTTTGTATACTTTCTTCCTTTTCTCGACCAATAACGTAACGCTCATTTAATGCATTCCCTAATTTAACTTGTTTATTAAAGTGGCCTTTACTGTTCATTTTATGGTGTTTGGATTGTGTTTTACTGGGACCACCAATTGTATTAGTTATTTTCTTTTTTTTCTCATGGCCTGGCAAAAATCCATGGTTAAATTTCAGTATAGATATTGATTCTCTATTTCCATTAGCTAGATCATTCATTTTTTCAGCAAGAGCTCTTCCTTTTGCAATATTTTCATCGTCTTCATCCTTTTGCCCTAGTTTACGCCTGTCATGTTTATATTTAATTCTAAGTGAAGGCTGTTTTCTATTAGCTTCAGCAATTTTAACTTCGATATTGCTTTTTCCATCTAAGTCTAAATCTATTCGCCTTGGTGTATAATCGTTACTGTAAGATTTAACGTTATGCCATTTATTAGCATTAGCGAAACTTTTCGAATACATTTCATTATCATTAGTTCGTTTAGTTTGATTATTTTGATGGTCATCTATGAAATATTCTACAGATTTCAAAAATGGAAGAATAGTCATTAGGTTACTGCCCCTGTGTCTCTCAAGGTCTGGCAATGTTTTTTGCCTACTTAAACTAGACGCCGCTGGCAAAGTTGGTTCTTTTAATGACTCCCTGGAATTATAAGATGTTTCTTCTGATTCCAAGGACTCTTTCTCGGAGTTTTTGATATATTTATTTCTTACTGTATGCTTAGCTTCTCCTCTATTGGTCACTTCAACACTCTTAGGTTGTGTTTCGGAGTGTGATTTCAAAATGTCATTTCTTATATCACTTTCAATTATTTTTAAATTAATTTGCTGTTGATTAATGTCTCTTTTTTTGAGCATGTGGCGTTTTTCTACAAAATTTCTTCTATGATGGAACCTTAGTGGTGGTCTAAGTTTCGAAAGTTTAAATTCAGACTGGTATGGATATGTATCACTAATTTTAACAAGAGGGATAGTTGACGGCACTTTCTTTTGCTCCCTGTTCTGATAAAAGTTAATACTTTTTAAGTATTTTAAAACATTTCCGACGAATTTTGAACTAGTCCATTGCCCGTAAACTTTAGATTTATCTTGAGGCGGGGGAGGTTTTTCTACATCAGATAAAATATCCACATATTGTTTACTGGACATCACATTTTTATTGTTAACCATGCCCTGTTTCTCCAGCATTCTAACTGAATAATCTCCTTTTGGTGCAGATGGTAATGGTGGTGTTTCATATTCAAATACCGTAGGTAAATCTTGCGTGCTATTATCAGCCAGCTCTTTTTTGGATTGCACTTTAAATCTGTCGTGCTTTGTTACTAGATTCCAAAAACTTACAGCGTCTTTTTCACTTGATCTTAAGCTTTCTGTGACTGGATTATCTAAAATTTCCTTTTCACTCGATGTACTTATATGTTTCTGTTTTTCTGATGTTACTTCAATACCAACATCGTGTTCAATGTAACTATATGGCGTTGTAAAAAGGACGTAATTTTTTGTTTTGTTAATTGGAGCTGGCGTTGTAGTCCCGTGTAAACTATAGCGTATTTCCTCAACTTGCAAATCACCGAGAACTATGTACTTATTATCTTGCTCATTTTCACCCCTTATGCGGTTCCTTCGGAATGGCTTTTGTCCATATCGAGGGTCTCTTTTTAAAGTAATATTCCGTTCAATTGTCGACAATAATATCATAGATGCACCAAATATTTCACCTTCCAATCCGTTAGGCGAACCTGGAAAATTTTGGATCATTATTTACACGTTTATAATTGCGATTTAATTAATATGTAAAATTTGTAAATTAATGTTACTCTCAAATAAGTACTGTACCCTTTTCTGATGTCCCGTATCCTAGAATTAAGCTTCCTCCTCCTGGGACTATATAACCGAGCAACTGAAAAAGAAAAACACACAAAATATTAACTGCAACCTACTTTTAAAGGCAAACAGAACAATTGTTTAGTATAATTTTTATTTAACCGATTTTTAACTTTATAGGGGCGTTCAATAAAAAGTGAGAATGAGTATGTTATAAACAACTTTTACTAAATGTCATTTTATTTTTCGACATAGTCACCTTTTAGCATAATACACTTAGTATATCTTTTTTCTAAACTTAAAATTCCATTTTTAAAAAAGGTCTCATCTTGAGTACTTAAAAAATCTTGTACTGCAGCGACTACCGCGTCGTCGTCATCAAATTTCTGGCCTCTCAGGTATTGTTTCAATCTCGGAAATAGGTAGAAATCACTGGGAGCGAGATCTGGTGAATACGGAGGATGCTTAAGGATATCGAACCCAGCGTCACGAATTGCAGCCATTGCAACGGCGGACTTGTGTGCCGGGGCATTGTCCTGGTGGAACAGCACAACTTTCGAGAGTTTACCTCGCCGTTTTTCGCGGATCTCATTGCGCAATGTTGCTATTTGTTTGGCATATAAAGTGCCCGTAATAGTGGCTCCATGCTCGAGATACTCAATCATTAATACCCCTTTACCATCCCAAAAAACAGAGCCCATGACCTTACCGGCAGATGGGCTCACCTTGAATTTCTTCGGAGTTGGAGATGATGGCCTTTTCCATGTCATAGACTGCAGTTTCGTTTCAGGGTCGTAATGATGGAGCCATGTTTCGTCCATTGTTATAAATCGCGCCAAAAAAAGTTCCCGGTCTTGCTGCATCAGGTTCAAAGCTTCTTGACAAATCTCTAGTCTAGTTTGTTTTTGCGTGTCAGTAAGCATTCTTGGTACCCAACGCGCAGATACCTTTTTCATACCCAAGCGTTCATGTAAAATATTATGCACGCTCCCCGTTGAAATCTTTACATTTTCAGCAATAAAACGAACTGTGACACGACGATCCGCCAAAACTGAGTTTTCGACATTTTTCACAATTTCTTCAGTTACTGCTGTAGTAGGGCGTCCGGAGCGGGGGTCGTCCATTGTCGATGTTCTTCCACGTCTAAATTCGGCGCACCAACTTGCGACTGTCGAATACGGAGGAGCATTAGACCCTAAAGTGTCCCGCAAATCCAAATTGACTTGGTCCGTAGAAAAATTTTTCAAATACAAGTATTTGATAACGGCGCGCAGTTCAATTTTCTCCATTTTCGCTAACGTACTCAATAGCATTGCAAAGAAATTACCGTATATTTTTTTAAACAAAAGACAGTTAGTTTTTTTTTTCATAGCAATCAGCTAGATAGGCTAGCTTTACCGGCCAGTATTTAATTTGGTAATATTAAAAGAGTTTGCATCTCATTCTCACTTTATATTGAACGCCCCTCGTACTATTGATAGATAAGTTGATAGAAAAGTTGTATTGTAGCCTTATGCTTTGTCCGACTGTTTTATTTTTATTTACTCTTTGTCGGTCCCTTACTAAATGCTCCTTTCATCCACTCAAAGGTTGACTGGTAGAGATCCCTTAAAGGGATAAGTTCGCCTTTGTACATGCATTTCAACGGTTGTCTATAATATTTTTCTTTTTTTTTTCCTTATTTTGTACAATAAAGAGTTTACATACATACATACATAAGTTACTATTCACATTTTCCAGACCTTAAAATACACAAAATACTCTTTAAAGTATACGTTTAATACAAATTAGAAACTGGTTAATCCTTTAAAAAAATTCTAATTCTATTTTATTAGGTTCTCAAAGGCTAACATGATACAAATCAGCTTGTTTTTTTTGTGTTCGTGTATTTTACAAATTAGCATCAGGAGCAATTATTAAAAAATAGGAGAAAGACTAGGCTGCCTGATAGCCAGTCGAGAAGGTCTACATCAGGGACTACTTTGCCGTGCTATCGATATAAGCAGTAAGTCCGATTTTTGGTCTTTGGCAAATACAGATTAGTGTTATATTGATGATACGTCACAGCAGTTGCTTACGAGTATATAATTTTCTAGTCTTAGCTCATTTAACATACTTAGTTAGACTTTTTTTAAGTAAGGTAGGTGGACCATGGAAGGCCACGCTCCTTTGAAGGCCAACTATTAAAAAGTCGTAGTTATCGACATGTAAAGCCATCCCTTTTACTAAGTACTAAGCTCCATCAAACTCAAGACCACAAACGCGGCGGCTTGACGACCGCGCCATTTTTGTGGCAGTGCGAGCTCACGTTTCGTAGACTTCGGTCGTCGACGTTGCAGTTGTTATTCGCGCGCTTAGCAAAACGTAAGTTTTTAGTCAATAAACTATTATTATCTCATATTTTTTACTGTATATTGTTGTATAAGGTTATGTTTATGGTTTCTAAAGATTAAAAACATGGTTTTAACTCGATTTAAGTTTAAATATTGGCAGTGTTCCTAGGATGGCCGGTGGTTCCTTATAAGGCCAATCGAAAATTTGACCGTTGGCCTTGCTATGGTACATGGGCCTTACAAGGACCATTCACAAACCATGAACATATGAACATTTACTTTTTAGTTATAAATAAGTACGTACCGTTACAGTTAAAACAGTGTTTTATATTATAACATTTTTACTTTTAAGCGTTTATAACCTTGCGTTTAACCAAGCGTTTATGGCCTTCTTAGGAACATTGTGGCCTTACAAAGAACGGACCCATAAGAAGGCCATTTTGGATAAAAATAAAAGTTTTCAATTTTATTATAAAACACGTTGGCAAGTTCTTTGTTGCTAATATGATACTTAATAATACTATTTTTAAATAACTTCCATTAATATATTCTTAGTTACACGATGGTGTTCAAGTAATGTTTATTAAGTTTTTTATAGATGATTAAAATACATTGAGCATTTAATGTTTCGCTTAAATGATGGAGCTTATTATGTAGTTTTTGTAAAAGCAGATATATATATTGTTACCACTCTATTTTTAAGTTTAACGACTGATGTATAATATTGGCCTTGTTTGGAGCCGTGTTCCTTGCAAGGCCATTTGGAAGAGCTTTATAAATAGTGGTTAAAGTTAGGTAAAAATAAAGTCAATTATATGGTGCGCAATAAAACAAAATATTACTTAATAATTTGTTTCCTTAATTTATCCAGTAAATAAACGAATAAAAGTGTTTACTCGTTAGAGTGGCCTTCCATGGTCCACCTACCTTAATAAAGACAAAGTTAAGGAGAACATCGTGCTCTGAAGCCAAATGCTAGTAACCTATACGTTATGCAGGTGTATAACTTCATTCTTCACTAAATTTGTAGTTAATAATATGCAGTCTAATAAATCTGCTGTAGAATAAGCCTCGCTAAACCATTATCTAAGCTAAAGAAGCAAAAATTACTGTTTCTGAACATAATTAACAACGCAGGCTTACGCTATTGGAAGATTCGCAGAAAATAAGCTGTGAGTCGAGGTAAAGCGCCCACGCGCCATAGTCCGACTGGTAGGACAGACAAACGTGCCGCCACACGTCTGCCACGAACTCCACGGCCACGCTCGACGTCACCTGCTCGTTGATCGACACCTTCATCTGCTGGCCCCCCGAGTCCAGCCATAGCCGGATGATGCGAGTACTACCGCTGCCTGCACACGGGTCAAACTGCTAGTTAAACATTACACGTGACGGAATACGACACAATATGAACAAGTTAAAAAAAAATGCTCACTGAGCCGTGAAGCTTCCTATCAGTTCATTGATTATTAATGCAACCTCAATGCCCTAATCGCATGTAATGAAAACGAAAACAGTGGGTTAGTAGTAGCTACTACTTAAAATTCTAACGTTATCTAAATAATTTCTTAATTTTATTACAAATACTTGCCCCAAAAAATAAACATACATAAAATTAATATCTACGAAGCAGAACTTAAGCTTAGTTATTTTCATCGTTAGAGTTTTTACAAATTTCTGAATTATAAAATATCTTGTAAATAAATGAGTTATGTTTCCCTGTATGCAGTAACATTATCCTGTAGGTTAAAAAACATGTAATAGTGCTGTTATTACGGCCCAAACATTTTAGCATTAAATAATAAATCCCGACCCCCTGTAAAACTTTACTTGCTTGAAGTTCAGCAAGTTAAATAAAATTAGGCAACATCGGACCTATACAAAACAAGTCCAGATGAAAGTAGGTCAAATTAATTATTGTGACGCAATTTTGTTTGCTCAATACATCGCGTCTGCAAGCGGTTTCAGTTGCGGTTTACTTTCTTGATACATTTTTGAATCGTGTTACAGATACTCTTTGACCTTGTGTCAGTGCTAAAAAGCCAAACGTCAAAAACAGGTTCACTTAAATAATTGCATAAGGGTCAACTTTCTGTAGAACAGAACATTATATTAAGTTGCGGCACTCACCGACGTATGTGAAAATGCTTTGGTCCCCAGCAAGGTCGTACATGCGGATCCATACACAGAGCGTAAACTCTCTCATAGGCGGAGTCTCGATGTCGTATTGTATAAACTGCAATCAAAACAATCCACCAGTCATACTCATACAAATAACTATATTTTAAAAATTTTAAAAATCCCCAACGCAATTGTCACTCGTATGTTTGAACATTAAGTCAATGCCCATTATGCATCTAAGATCCCTTCCGCAGCTAACAAAAGAGCTGATAACTTTGAAACAGCTTTACCGATTGTGATGAAACATATCTAAGAACCATCTAAAATAAACCTACTTTCTATTAAAAAAAAACCACATCCAAATCGGTTCACCCGTTTAAGAACTATGATGCCACAGACAAACACACAGACAGACAGACAGACAGACACACACACACACGCACACACACATAGCGGTCAAACTTATAACACCTCTCTTTTTGTGTCGGGGGTTAATAAAAATAAAATACATGTACATCTTTCAGTACCCTATCTTATCTTTAGCATTCTTAGTTTGCTTAATATTAAATACATTTAAGTATATCGACGAGTGAAAAGAAAAAGTTCCTCGCGACATGTAAGTGTTGAAAGGAAAAATGTGTTTTATGTTAGACGGCTAGTCGCACCTGCACAAGAGGTGAAAGAACTCGCACGGACGGAGGAAAACTGTACCAACCAAAGTAAATATTTTAATGTATAGTTTACATTTCTGTAGACAAATGGGGTCCAGTCCATGCATATAATCTTGTTTATAAATATTTACTTGTTTATTTCGGATATAAACGATAACAAGTATCTGATTTCACCTTTCGAATGCGACTAATTTCAAGTATTAGTATATGCAAGATGACGTTTGTAATGCAACAATGAAGGTATTTACCTGGGCATATCCTTTTTGATGAAGCACAATCTTGAGCACAGGACGATTAATTGCGTAGCTTGTTGCCAATAAGCATAAAAACGTCAACGGAATCCATAACATCGTTTAAACCACTGTTTTATCTGGAAATTAGCAAATCAAATTAACAGACCATGTACAAAACCTAATTTAAGATTTTTTACGACATAAGTAAGTCCGAATTTTGACGGTGGCAAAAACTTAAAACCAAAAAACATGGCAAGGGGCTGCTGACATCGATCAGATATTAGGATAGGTACCCTAAATAAACATTCTACGCACAGCAATGAAAAAACGCGAATAAAAATATTTTGCATTTAGTATTGACTTACAAGCAATTGGCATATAGCGATGAAACTTGTTGAACGGCTTAAGCACGTAGCATTTCAATTTTATTTTTAATGCCACTGTCAGAGTACCTATTACGATCACTGTGCTTTCTTCAGAAACTCAAGACGGCAACTGGTGACTCTCCATCATTGCTTCAATAATTGTTATTGCTTTGGTTTATGTTTATGTTTACAAACCGCAAAACAATCTCTAACAATACATTGTTGTCTTCTGACTGTTCGCAAATACAAGAAATTAACAGTTCATCGTTATGACTTCTCTCCGCATGCCGAGCTAAGCAGCTAACACGCTTAATT
Organism: Archips crataeganus; assembly: GCA_947859365.1. NCBI lineage: Eukaryota > Metazoa > Arthropoda > Insecta > Lepidoptera > Tortricidae > Archips > Archips crataeganus. The sequence goes on along the minus strand of OX402045.1, from coordinate 21,008,527 downwards.
TTTATTTACTTTGTCAACAAACAAATGAAATGACTGAAATAAGAGAGTTCTATAATATTAGTGTGGTTCAACGTTTTATTTTTTTTGCCAAATCGCCTTATTGTTATCATACTATGTATCCTTCATTAGTTAATACTTACGTGTGTTAAACGACGGATTAAATATTCAGACCTACTCAGAGCTTTCTCTGATCAATGTAAGTTCGTTCATTTGTTTTTTGACAATATTACATTATCATTCATATCTCTGTCTAAAAATAAATTACTGAAATTTGAGTCATTTTTATATTAGCATACGACTAGTTAGTTACATTGTGCTGTTATTTGTGATATTGCTATCAAAATGGCTAGGTTACTTCTGTTAATTTTGTTAGTAATAAAGACATTAATTTGTTGCAGGTGAAGGCTCCAGCTTACTACATGGGGACCCCCGCGCCGAGCACGCTGCCGCGCGGCGGCTCGCTGCTGCGCGCCTTCTCGCCCGCCGCGCCGCCCGCCCCCGCCGACCGCACTAGCACGCTCCCCGGCGCCGGTGCGTACCACACTTCTTATATACCTACATTTACACTTTCGCTTCGTACCTCGCCTCGTGGATTGTCTCGTTTTGCGCATGGCACCCGATGGATGAATTTATGTTTACACTCTTTTGGTGGGGTCGCGTTCGTGATGAAGTCTTTTGACTTGTATCCAAAAACCACTCTTGAACCGAGCACGGCGAAAAGCGAGACGACGCGATCTCGTCACTCTTGCGCGGGTTTAAATAAGCTACAACCAACGGAGTATGTAAACCCCACCTCGGCACTGGTTAGTGTCAACAAGCATGCCCCACAGGGATGATTTAATTAGAAGGTTCACAGTGTTAATTGGTGGATCTGGACTAAGCTCTATCGTAAGCGAGGTATAGATGGCGTGTGTGCGTAGGTCCGGCCACGCCCGCCAAGCCCGTGCGCACGTACTTGGCGGGCAGCGGGTCGGAGCGCGGCTGCGCGCGCGCCGCATCCGCCCGGGGGGCCGAACAGCTCTACACCATCCCGGGTACGACGACACAGCCATGTCGATGCCATATTTTTCGCTTCAATTACTTAATTTGCTTGGCGCTTACTGTCTGTATTACACATATTTCAATACTAATATATTGAATGCTTCAAAAAAATACAACCTGGATAGTGGGTAATCACGGGCTATTTTTATGACTATTATTATTACAATATTATCTACCTAAGTAAATGTTAAGGCGCTTCAGTTACGTATTTTTCAATATTATTATTGTTATTATTAAGCCTTATATTTCCAAACCAAAACATTTTCATTTCAAATGTTGGTAAGAGTGGTAATAACTATAATAATACATTTCACTTATTAATATAGTTTTAGTATGGTTGGTATCTTTCTGTGATTTGTGGGATTCCGTTTTGATGAAGGCATCCTCTTTCTCCTTCTTAAATCCCCTATCTCTAGCCAGGGTCATCAAATATTACTCCGTTTTTTTTAACAATATCAACAGCCCAACATTTTGTTGCTCTGTATTCAATATAAAATATAGCTAACGATAAATTATTGTTTATCACATAAAGCCGTAATACATTTTATTTACAAAACATTGTTCCGCATCAGATTCTTGGTAATTTTGTTATGTGTTTGATTATTTTGCTCTTAAATTGAGTGGGTAAGTTAATTTTTGATTAGTCACCGGTAGAAATATCTGATAAGACATAGTACTCAAACATATTTAACGAAACTCTATTTGTAGGTACTTATTACTGTTAGAAATTATTGGATATTTTTGAGCGTTTTGTCTTATACGGTATTATTTTCGGTAACTGCACAATGCTACTGAAATAAAAATATTTTTTCGAATAGATTCTCCTAAGCCTGGCGTATAAAATTTACGCGTAGTTGGAGAAATAGGAGTATTCGAAATCAGCAATAATTTTGGTTTACTTGTTCGCTTGTTCGCTATCTGTCATTATCATTATGTTATTTGGCCAAATTCTGTAACTTGTCTCTCTCTTAATAAGGCTTATTCGTTTTTCGTCACGGTCTCTCTTGGACTCATGCGTCATTTTTCCCTTTCGTTTTTTGTCTCATTTACTTACCAACATTAATTTACCAGCACCAAACATATCGAAATAATTTTGGCGAATAAGTAAATGAGACAAAAAACGAAGGGGAGAAGAACGTCGAATGAGTCCAAGGAAGACCGTGACGAAAAACGAATAAGACGTATTAAGAGATAGACAAGTTGCAGAATTTGACCAAAAAAGATACTTAGTGACGGATAGCGAACAAGACGAAGACGAATACAGAATGAGACGAAATAAGAATCGAACTAAAAACGAATGAGGTGAGATAATAGGATACCATAATTTTACACATACATTATAAATTATAATACTTAAAGTGGCTATAGTATATAAAAACAAACAATTTCTTATAAGACTTGCCGTGTAAGTTAATTTTAGACCACCTGAAAAATTGCTGCAATTTAAGATATTTGAATAGACTTGGCTTTGTTATTTTCCCAAAAGTTTTCTTCGTCCATATAGTATGTACGTAAGTACCTACCTCCCTAACGGTCGTGTTCATGGGATGACAAGAAAATACAATATTTCGTCACCAAACCATCTTCATAGTTTAAACAAAGTTGGGTAGTTACCCATACCTACGATATTTTACATCTTAAAAACTATATTTAGCTAGAATTCTACTTATAATACTTAGTATTTGGCGTTTTCACCAAGACTGGAAACATTTTGTACCCTTTCGGAAGTGCCCCTAATGTTTTAATACGATAGAACAATCATAAAACATAGTTATTGCGCGGAGCAATAAAAACGAATAGCTAGTATCTAACTACCTACATACTTATAATTCCATTTCTATTTAATCCGAAATCAATTCACAATAAGTAGGCACAGTTGAGAAAACTGATCAGGTCCAGAGTAGACTCTTTTCAACCGACGAAAAAAATGGAGGAGGTACTCAAGTCGACGCGTATATTTTTTGCAGTTAATTTTCACGATGATTTATTTAGCAAATGTATGAAATGTCAACATGACATTTGCAGCGCGAGTGTCGCAGTATCCATCGGTACATACAGTCGGGTAGGTACTTACTATTTAAAACTCAGTAGGTAATGAAGATTTAGACATTTTTCTTAATCGACGTTGATGCTTTCTGGTTTCTGGTTTTATGTAATCGCAAGTTTAGCAACAAAAAATTTTACTCATTTATTTAATTATTGACCTGTATCCATTAATAATGGTGACTTCTACTAAGTGGAAATTTTCATCACATCTCTCTTACTATTTATGTTAGGCAGAAATTCTATTTTAACCAAATTATCCAACAACCTACACTGGCGTGTGTCTGCGAAGTGAATCACATTTTACGACCTCGGGGAACACGATACTATAGATACAATATGTTCAGTTAGACATTCAAATCCTCGTATTTTCATGTCAAGGAAAATTTATATATAGCATAGTTGAATCACTTATCAACCACTTACAGATTCCAGTTTATGTTTAAAACTCCGATGTCCTTCATATACCTAATTAATTTGACAAATATCTTATTGTTTTTAATAAGACTAGTAACCGCTTGCCGCTGTAATGACCATTGTGATTCCAAATAACGATGAAGCGTGTGCATGCGCAGGGCATGCGGGCGAAGGCTACATGTCATCGCCGGAGCGAGGGTCCGTGCGCACGCCCTACGAGGACCCCTACTACACGCAGTTCCTGGGCCCCGCGGCCGGCCGGCCCAACATTACCCCCGTCATCGACGAAGAATCCAGGTACAAACAGACAGACCATTTATAATGCTACGCAAATTGTTATTACTCACAATATCAATGTTATAAACTAGATTGTGTTTGTTTAAAGTGAGGGCGTCATAATTGACGAGGCGTACCAAATGTACAGCGTGGCGCCCATCGGCGGTGCGCCGCGGCCCATGCCGCGCCCGCCCTACGACGCCAGGTAACGCGCGTTGTGACTATACTTACAATTGATTTGTACAAGTTTTGTTACTAATTTTAAAATTGTGTTCTGTTTACTTTTAATTACAATTGAGGATTTTTTAAATTAATGTTACTTCAACCACGATATTCAGAACACAATTCATCTTAAATACCTACTGTGCTGAGCGATATTGTGGCCACAATTACCAAAAGTTGTTTCGTTAGTAAGCATTGCGATATTATAGCTGCAGCGAACGAAATTTGAATTTCGATGTTGTAAATAAAAGATACTATGCTCAAATCGTGGCTTTCCAGACTTAACCCCCAAGTGGAAGATATCCAACGTCTTAGAGTTGAAAAAATGGAGCGCCAGCTGGCAAACTTGACCGGGCTAGTGCAGAAGGCACTGCAGGTGCCGGCCGCAGGCGCGGGCGCGGGCGCGGGGCCTGCCTCGCCCGCGCCCGCGCCCGCCGCGGCGCCGCGGCAGCAGTTCCACACCTACCAGGCCCGGACTGCCAACCAAGGTATATTTCGTCGTCTTAACCACTCTTCGTCAGTGTATTTGGTCGTACCACGCAAATACAACGTATCAATATATATAAATCGTGTTACCTGCAAAAATTATATCTAAGAATCCAACTCTAAGAAATAAAATTATAAAATATTTGCTACACAACAAAAATGTTCGGAGCTTAGATGGTTAATGTGGCTTGCGTTTTCCTGCACTCAGATGCCGCGCGATTTCCCAGCAACGACAGACCTCCCAAATTAGGGAGGGACAAATTTCGTAAGTGTGACCTGTCGCGGCCCCGATCAATAAACAGAAAGCTAATGTATTGCTAATGTCAACGTTTACAATATTCTCTTAAAATTTGTACTCGTAGTTGTATTCACTTTTGCATCAATCAACAAAATATTGATTAAATTATGTAGAAAATTTTCTACATATTTTAGGTATATTTTTAAGTCTTACCTACATAATTTTTGACGCTGATCGCGATGATCCGTCCATCTCGTTTTGTAACGTAATTAGTCCTCAGCGATGTAAGATGTAATAATGGCGACCACAGAGTTGTGGTTGCACATTCTATTTCCTAGCGACCGAGTAAGTTAATGAAAAACTGTCAGTGATGAGCTTCCGCGCAACGGTTCATGCGACCGGGAAGCGTCGCTTTCTCAGTACGATCAATGCCCCAGTGTCGTAAGACAGATTTTTGAGACCCTCAGAAGTAAAAAAAAGTTATATGAACCTGGGGTCTAATCGACATTTTTTTCTTTTTATTTTCTAATAAGAAATATTAATAATCTATGGATAACTTGTTTGTACGAAATAAAGAATCGAATTGAATAATATCGAACTTTAAGATAACAAATCACGCATTCTAAATTCTTATACCGTTAAGTATGTGTGATAAAAAAAACTTTTTTGATTGAAAAATTATAGAGCAATGTTGCCTTGGATATCATTAGGGTGTTTTGCTCTGCAGAATTTTTTTAAATTATTTTTGCCAAAAAGTTAAATATGACATAAATAAGTCAAATCAACCTGACATAATACTAAATTTTTGGCTTGAAGTAATCTGAGGAATATACGCCACGACCACGGCCACGGTGTATACACTGGTGTATGCGCCTTATAAAGTGTGAGAAATAAATAGATATAGCACAAAGAGGTGTTATCCATTCAATGTAAAACAAAACAACACACAGTTAAGCGTAATACCACTCAAAACACAAGTGATTATTCTGTGACATTAGCAATTCATTTTGCATTGCAGTTTCCATTCATTATCACGCCGAACGCTTGCTTGCTCAGTCGTGTGTTTTTCTTATTTTCTACTTACTTTCGATAAACTATTGTATTGGGTTTTTATTCATCATCCCTCTGGTCGATGAATGTGCACGTACACTTGGTTGATATTCATCATTTTATACACACCTAATACAATCGTTTCGTCATTATTAATCAATTATCAATTATGATTGTGGTAAGTTCAAAAGCTTGTTTGAGCTAAGTTGACGATGCCCTACCGCACAGGTCATGGAAGCTTTCAGTAGTTAGTAATGAGAATTTCCTGTCATTCAAAATACCGCTAATACCTAAAGGTGACTTTGGTGTAAAGAGGATTGTTTGACTTCTTGACACTAATGTCATCGGAGAATAGTAGACTCTCAGAAAATTCTCATTACTGAGTCACGTCGAATATTTAAGTAGCATCTTGCAGTTACACATTGTTAGTCGATTTGACGTTCAATTTAGATTAATCAATTGACTGATCTGCCGTACTATAATATACTCGTAGTTACATGTAAAGACACATGGATATACTTTATATTGTGTTAGAGCTGTGTCTAAAATAATATTTTGCAACAAATTATTATCATAACGTGTCGTTATACTATGATTTGTCGCAGAGAGAGCGTTAAAGTCACACTTATAGTCGGCACGTGAACTATTATAAAAATAAATAAACCCTTAAAGTTTTACTCTCTATGTACCAATTACCCTATCTCAGTGATATAGTAATCGCTGTCGGAGGAATGTAGGTAAAGCTTAATATTTTATATCTTTCATAAATACTATTATTTACCTACAAACTTAGGTGGATTATTGTGTGGAGAATAATTTTGGATACTTAAATTTCAATGACGTACTTACATAATGATCACAAAATCAAATGATTTATATTATTTAAAAGGTTCCCGCTTTCACAAACCGAACTGTTCACAAATTACCAAAAATTATACATGACATTAAGCACCGATCTCTACTCACTCACTTAATGAATTATCATGGCACATCTCTCTTTATAGTTCTAACCAATTCAACACTACTAGATGCATACGAAATAGGCTTGAAATTTCTAAACTACACCCAACAATTTATTTGTTTATTTGAAGTATGCATAACGTCCCTGTGGCTTGTTGCCCATTAATTCAAGTTTAGAGCTTATCGAAAGAGCGCAAGTATTGAGCTGTATTTGTTTCTCATACTATTGAGAAATAACTGAAAAGAAAATAATTTGTGATTTCAGAAAAATCAGTGTCATTTGAGAAATCGGTATCCTTTAGCGATGACCCACCAGATATGAACTCACCCATTCAACACTCGCCCCAACACTCAGGTATGCATATAAGTTATAATTTTTATGATAATATGTTACCCAAGTAGTACTTATTGGGTTAATAGATTTGGGTTATTTGTAGTGTTGAACATTGCTGTTGAAGAATGACATAATAAAATCGGTTATACAATGGTGGTGGTTCTTAAATCTAGCTGGAACCCTGTCCTACTTGATTAGCATGCGGCCAGTGTAGACCTGTGCGATATTCCGGAAGTTGCAACAAATAGCTATACCTATTGTTGTCCACTGATTTAGCTCAACCTTCGCCTACTTGAGAGATGATCAAGGACCCTTAAATACCTTAAATTTCTGTCTTAAATCACGGTCCCCACATTTCTCTTTCTTTTATATTTTCTTATGGTGAGCTAAATACCTACTATAACTACTAAAAAGTACACATTGTTGTAAACTAGTAAAATACCACTAACCGAAAGCGATATAGGTACTTACCTAAATAACATTCAATTATCATTGTTTAGAAATCCCCCAATTGTAATTATAAATTATCATGAGTCATTGTCATGTGTATTTCTTTTAGTACCTAGTTGTTATGTTTAGTTATCATGAAGTTATTTTTGTAATGTTTATCCTAACTGAAGTCAATTGAATATAGGTAATCACCTTGTATAACATTATTATCCACTTTACTTTTGGTTTAGGACCGACCTCTTGTGCTGTAATTCTATCTCTCTTGTCACTCATAGATAAGATCATAACCATGTTCATAATTCTTGTATTTGATTTCTTTCCGCTTACTTCTTTGCCATAACAAGCTGATACAAAGCCAACAAAACCGGCAATCAAGTCGTCGACATTGCCGAGGACCTCGTCACAAGGTAATTTTATGAAATTTGTTTTATTTAGGAGAAATAAAAAGCGGTTTTTGATTTATTTTTAAATATCATGAAAGTATTTCAAATGATGATTTCGTTAGTCTGCTGACCAAATTATAAAAAAGGACTAATCAGCTTTTATTACGAAAAGTATTTACTATACATTTCAATCACACGTAAAAAAAATATTCGAGTAAGATTCTTTAAAACAAATATTTTTTTGGGTGCGCCGGGTGGGATTCGCACCCCCATCGGAGCTAACTGACCAACCCAACCGAAAGTTTAGATCGCTTGCGTACGCCAATATAGTGGCGTGTGATGCCCCGTATCGCAACTACACTGACGACCAAAAATAAAGGGTCGGTTACAAAAATGACGATAACTACAAAACCCGCTGTGATAGCTTCTTCGAGTAAAATAAGTTTAGTAATGAGTTTTATTCTTAACAAGAAAAAGTTTAATTAAGAATAAATCTCTTTACTAAACTCATTTTACTTGAAGAAGCTATCACAGCGGGTTTTGTAGTTATCGTCATTTTTGTAACCGACCCTTTATTTTTGGTCGTCAGTATATCATAATTACATAAAAAACATTTTTTTAAAATCTTGAATTTTGCTGAGAAAACGTACTGCTGATAAAAACAAATTAGTATTATGCGAGTAAGGTCAGTCAAGGTAAGTTTCATAGGTATCAAACATATCTCAATTACTTAAATTCTTAGCACTATTATTCAAGAAATTATATCACAATATTCTGGTTGATATCTATTTTGAACTCTCACAACTCCCACAAAATTATTTTTAACACTTAAAATCTCGTTTCATCGGAATAATGCGGCTCTACAAAAAAACTCTCAAGTTACCGATATATCCCTACCTGTATAAGAATAACTTTGCTTGTTTGATGTAGGATTAACAACTCAGCCTCTGATTCGGCTCCAGCCCTGACTGACCTTTCTATTTGATTGGCCTAAAATCGCTGTACATAGTAGAACTGCTACATTTTGGATTGGGTTATTATGGTAGCTAGTCAGAACATTGGTTAGTTTTAACGTATTTTGTTCTTGTTAAAACTTTACAGAGCGCGATCGCCTGAAGCCGGCGCCGCCGCCGAAGCCAGCCGGGCTGGTAGGCCAGCAGCTGACGCTGGTCAACCAGAAGATATATACCATTAACGTCACGCCCGACTTCTTCAACGACATGCGCGTCCTTCAGAAACAAAGCCGTGACTTGCGCATTGAGGTCAGTCAATTACCTAATACTTTTTATTACACTTTTGCGAATATACGTATGCGCTATATTATTCTTCTCTGTTCATACGGAAACTGCTTGAGCGAACAATTGAAATCATATTGTTTATTACTGCGACCACCTTTAGTGTCCATTAGCTACGTATTTAACTTTCAGACCCGGAATTTGCGTCGTTCGACCCTGTCCCATGCCATCCAGATGCGGCAACTTATGGCTGACACTATCGTAAAGATCGGCGCGCTCGCTGCAAGCTTTTACGAACGAGACCCTGAATCGGTACAACGTCCACTTTTCATTACACCTATGTTATGTTTCTTTATAATTTATGAATTATATATCGTTTCACTAAAACGTAGTTAGGAACCATTAAAAAAATAGAATACTTACGATAATCAGCACAGAAAAACAATTAGGTACCTTACCTAAGTTTGAAATATTTTTCAAAATTACACGCATTTTCAGCAACTCACTCGCGAAGAAGAAATCTATCGACAAGACATGCTGCTATTGGAAAACGATTTGTATGAGCTGGAAGCTACTGTGGAGCGCCTGCGCGGCCAAGCTGCTAACAGGTAGGTGCACGTTGACAAGTCGATTTCATTAGACTAGTCATTATTTAGGTAGGTACATCTGCAGGTACATACAGTCAAGTGTAAAATATGGGTGCATAACTAAGTACTTGCTCATAAATATTTCCCATAGCTCTTATGGTGTCAATTTAATTAATGTAACCGTACATAATGACCGAACCTAATCATCCTAAAATGGGGAGGGGCACGATCTGCTATACTCTTTAGAAATCAGGTCACTTCAATTAATCATAAATTCTGCAATCACGCGTGAAAACATCGATCAAGTTCAGCCAAGACGTGGTTGTAAAAACTCAAGGCTGTAGTAATTTAGAAAAAGTCACTATACAGAGTTGTGCTATGTTTTCAGGGAAACTCGCGTGAATATGGCCGATATAGAACGGATCGCCATGGTGCTGTCCAAGAGCAGCAAGACTGTCGCCGACTGGAAACTCAAGTTCCCGATCTTGCAGGACACTATGAAAGTTAAATTAGCCTCGGAAATGGAAAAGGTACCTATATTGGAATCTAGAAAGCTTCGCACGAATGAAAATATAATGTATAGTCGACTACAAACATATCAATACGGCCAAAGTTACAAAAATTATGTGTCACCAACACGACTTTATCAACTCAATATAAAGGTCGAGTATGCATATTTTTGTAACTTTGGCCGTATCGATATCTTTGTAGTCGACTGTACCTTCATGACAAATATTCAACTGTTGTTACCATCGAGCTTTATGTTGCCTCTTGACTGAATAATCCGTACCTACCTATCTGCCTGATTTTTATAATGATAAAATTACAGGTCGTGCGCAAAGAAAAAATGCTGGAGGAAGAACCAGAACGACTGGAGCTCGCTCTAAGACGTTGCAAAAAACTCACTGGCACATTAGTGACGTTGAAAAGGTACTTAACTTCCAGATTAATTCAATAGCTTGGATTGAACCTTACCCTTTCGAATGTAACCGGCTTGGCCCGTGATGTGATTTAATTACCCTGGTTATATTATAAGCAAACTTTTGCCCGCGACTTCGTCCGCGCAGAATTCTAATTTTGTGATAAAGCTTCTTTATCCCTGTCATCGAATAAAACAAAAACCCGGCAACGGCAACATCCAAACATCCATCATTCATTATCATCATTTCATCATCATCGGTATCAGTTAGCGAATATATAAATCGCGTTTATTCCGTATCCCGTAAGAATTTCAACAAATCCGTCCTTATTCTGTGCAAAACTTCAGCTTTCTATGGTAGGAGCTTGGGCTGAGCGTTTATGATTCAGTCAATCAATCATTTAGTACTTTTTTATATGTATAGATTTTTGACCACCTCATGGTAGAATAATTTAAATCTAATTATTATTAATTTAAACTTATATAGTAAACAGTATAGTAGTGACAGTAATTACACCGGCTGTCTTACTCTTCGCGCCAGAACATAGCAGCGCAAGCCACTGTCGCTTGGGGGCAGGATTATTATAAATACATCAATCAAAGACAGTTTAGCTTTCTATTAGTAAAAGAATTCTTAAAATCAACCCCGAAGTTGAATTGACTCAATTTGTATCCCGAAGGAATATTGCATTTACTTACATGGAGAAAAAGTAGCCTAGGTCAAAAAGTAAAAAAAAAAGCAATAAAGTGCAGCTTTCTACTGATGATAGAACTTTTAAAATCAGCCCGTAGTAGAATTCACTTATGTCTATTTCGCGGGAATTTTGCTTTTTTCGGAGGAAAAGCAGCCTATGTCAATCAAGGGTAGTGTAGCTTTCTATTGAAGAAAGAATTTTTAAAATCAGCCCCGAACTTGAATTAAATTATTTCTACCCCTTGGCAATTTGGCATTTTCTCGAGGAAAAAGCAGACAGTGTTATTGCTTTCTATTAGAGAAAGAAATTTTAAAACTGAAACCGAAGTTGAATTCACTTATTTCTATCCCGAAGGAATTATGCATTTTTCCGGAGCAAAAGCAGCCTAAGTCAATCAGAGATAATGTAGCTTTCTATTGATAACAGACATTTTAAAATTGGCCCCAAAGTCGACTTCAACTATTTCTATTCCGCGGGAATTCTGCATTGTCCAGAAGAAAATCAGCCTATGTCAGTCAGGGATAGTGTAGCTTTCTATTGGTAAAAGATATTTTAAAATCAGCCCTGAACTTGAATTCATTTATTTTTATCCCTTATGAATTTTGAGGGGTAAACACAAAGACACATACACAACACAAAAGATCTCTACGAGTTGAAGTGTATCCGCAAGGACCCCTAATACATACTAAGATAAGATAAGATCCCTTGTGAATTCCGCATTTTCCAGAGGAAAAGCAGCCTATGTCAATCAGGGATAGTGTAGCTTTCTATTGGTGAAAGAAGTTTTCAAATTAGCCCTGAAGTTAAATTCGCTTATTTCTATCCCGCAGGAATTTTGCATTTTTCCGGAGAAAAAGCAGCCGCTGTCAATCAGGGATAGTGTAGCTTTCTATTGGTGAAAGAAGTTTTAAAATTGGCCCTGAAATCGACTTCATTTATTTCTAACCCGCGGAAATTTTGTATTTTCTAGAGGAAAAGCAGTCTATGTCAATCAGGGTTAGTGTAGCTTTCTATTGGTAAAAGAAATTTTAAAATTCGCCCGATGTCGACTTAAATTATTTCTATCACGCGGGAATTTTGCATTTTCCAGAGGAAAAGCAGCCTATGTCAATCAGAGATAGCTTTCTATTGGTAAAAGACGTATTCAAATCAGCCTCGAAGTTAAATTCACTTATTTCTATCCCGCGGGAATTTTGGATTTACGTCGAGAAAAGGTAGTCTGTGCCAATCAAAGATAGTGTTGAAAGAATTTTTAAAATCATCGCCAAAGTTGAATTCGCTTATTTCTATCCCTTGGGAATTTTTCATTTTCCCGGATAAAAATTAGTCAATGCCAATTAGGGATAGTGTAACTTCATACTGGTGAAAGATTTATTAAATGAGCTCAGTAGTGTGAGAGATTACTCTACCTACAAACAAATTATGGATATTTCCATATCCCATGAAAATTTTCAAAAATCCTGAAATTCGGTTTTTGCTGTTTGATCACTTACTTTTACACTGAATTTGATGAGTTTAGTAATTATCGTTACGGAGATAATATGGTCCAGTTGAATTGAATATATATAAATCCTTCTTTATCGCTATCCCGTGGGAATTCCCAACAATATTTAAATTAGTTTTTTACTCTTATAGTCACTTACTTGCATGCCAAATTTGAAGAGTCTAGTAATCATAGTTACGGAGATAGGTTTACTTGCTCCAAATATATAAATCCCGTTTATTCCCTATCCCGTGGGAATTTCGACAAATCTTTTCTTATCTCGGGTACACATCATAATAAAAACCTCTGTGCAAAATTTCAGTTTTCTAGGTTCAAGTGTTTGGGCTGGGCGTTGATGAGTCAGCGATGAATGAGTGAGTGAGTGAGTGAGTGAGTGTGTCAGGACTTGTATTTTTATATATAGTACCTGGGCGACCGAGCTCCGCTCGGGCTGAAACTCGTTACCAAGCGTTTTCCTAGAGATAAGAACAAGCTAGATCCATTTTTCATCCCCGAAAACCCCCACATAACAAATTTCATCGAAATCGTTGGAGCCGTTTCTGAGATTCTGATAATATATATAAGTATTTCCAAATATATACATGAATTGCTCGTTTAAAGGTATTACATTAGATTAGATAGATAGATGTTTACTTATCAGTTTAAAAGGGAGATTGTAAACATTTCAGGTTGGCGTGCGTGCAGGAGCAGCGGCTGCCGGCGGCGGACGGCCGCGCGTCGCCGGGCTCCTCGCAGAGCTCGTGCGCCGCCGCCTCCTCCGAGGAGGGCACCTCCGACGCCTGCATCGCCGCGCCGTCCTCCAACAAGGTATCCGCCGCAGAGCCATTCTTGACTCACTACACTAACCAAAACAATCATTCATCCGCCCTTGGCAAAAATAACTTTCATTCGTCATAAGCTTAAGGCAGACGTAGCTAATCGATAGAAATTTATTTCATGCCATACCATAAGACATTAGAATAAGAACGCATATTATACATAACTCAAAATAACTATATACGATCTTGTTTACAGGCTGTTTGAGAGGGCTCCTTTATTTTAGAAATATTCATACTTTCAGATGCTATCTCGTATAGTAAAAGTACGCTTAACAATTGCAGGTTTGCCAAAAGTTAAAATTTGCATTTTTTTCCAGTGTGATTATTTGTTGATTGTAGTTCTATTTTATTTGCTCCCCATATCACCTTTAACTTCTTGGGTAGTATCTATCTATAAGTAGATTCTAATTTGTGAGCAAGTTTAGTTAGTACGCATGCGCCCCTTACCTAAGCACATCGACCGTTCCAGCGCGCGCGGCGCAAGCGTAGGCGCAGGCGCAGTAGCCGCTAATAAACACCACCTTCCTGCCTGCCTGGCTTTATAGTGATATAACTATCATTTAATGAAAATGAAACGCACAATTTTGCCTGTGAAATCCGAAAATATGTATAATTATTGTATTACTACTATTTATATTTCTCAAAAGTTTACTAATAAACCCTATATTTTGTATAACAGTTTAAAATGTATTGTACCTACAACAAAATTGGGCTAAAACATGTTCCATATAATTTTAAAATCAATCTGTGCAAATTCTAAGAATATAAATTTTGATAAGACAGTATTGCGCGAAACTTAGCCTCCTGTATAGAATCGAGATATTATGAATGAGTGAGTGAATGTGGGAATAGAGTTCAGCATCAGGGCCCAATTGCATAACAAAGTACAACTTATATTACAAGCGGAACTCCCTTTCTAGGTAATATAACTGAAGCAAGAGTTCCGCTTGTATTATTAGTTGTACTTTGTTATGCTATTGGGCCCTGGTAGCTACTGGCAATGTCGGCTACTAGTGCTACTACGCCGCCCGACCGCCGCGCGCTACGGCGGGGTGCGCCAACACACTTATCTTATACTTACCTCTTCACCAAATGCATGTATTTTTGTCATTGTGATTAGCTTTAAATTTATCTCTATTCAAAGGGAACGCTTTGTGATAAAAGCACTAAGAAACGGTTGCTTTTTTAAACATTTTATTTAGATGATTATTATCTACCTACTAGCAATAATGTTAATCCACAGAGCTGTGGGTGACTACGCACTGTGGTATGACCATTTGTAAGTTTGTTTGTATTCTGGGTATTATCGTGATGATTCAAAATCAAAATTTTAAATGTAGTTACGCAATTTAGTGATTAAAATGCAAATTACTCTTTACGAGTACGGAATTTAGAAAAACGAAATTGGCATAGCAAAATTGACTCTACCCATTGTTATTAAAAATAAATCCTCTTTACGTCACGCTCTGTCCGCAGAAGGTTTGTAATTAAGTAAATATTTAATGTTGCTTTGATGATTAATAATAATAGAAAGCAAATAGATTAAACTAAATTACGAAACCAGTTGGCATCATTTTTAACGTCATAATTAATCTTGGAAGTAAAAATGTTGTCATTATCTGCTTCCCTTTTGTCACTATATATTGTTTAAGCCTACTAAATAGTTCCTTAACCCTCGATTAATGTAATGACTGAACTGCAAAATACCTGTGAACCAGTAGGTATAATGAAATAAAATTAGACAATACAAATATAATTGTACGTGGCGTTGTCCTATTTGGGATTTCCTTCAGTGACAGAGTGTGACGAAAACAGAAACAACAGAATACAGTTCAGTTTGAGCAATTATTTTGCACTTATCCTGCAACCAATGCACATTCCGTAAACGTTGCGTTCTTTGATTCTCGCTTCAGGAAAACAATGCCAATTTTAATACTATTATAACATTAATTGTGTTATACATTTAACAAAAATAGCAGTAAGTAGTTGGACCTGCCACTTAATATCACTACCGCATCTAAATCTGTTTGCTCTATTTATTTTATAACAACCTTCGTTGATGATAAAAGTTTCTAGTAAGGCAAGCTCAATAAATAAAATGCTTTTATGTAAATGTAAAAATTTTGTAAAAATAAAGCTTACCTATTCTAGTATTTAAATAGGCCTATCTTGAAACTTTCATTTCAAACAGTGTACATGATGCTATAGCATGCGTCGACGTAGCTGCCGTCTGTTACGAAACCGGTGAATGGACTACTTACCCAATAGCGTTACACACCTGGCAGAAATGCATTAATTTATTAATATTAGTACCTAAATATTGGTCAACTCGACACAGACACAATAGCTGAAGTTCGTGTGTACAAATAAGGCCCTTTAAAATAACACCTAGTTTTTCCCATAATTTTAAAGGATGGTAATATTTACTATGGTTATGTATTATATTTAAAAAGAAATAATATGTGATTTTCAGAAGTAGGTAATATTGTCCAAACATATTTGAATTTTTTCAGATTACCTATCACGGACCTTCGTCAATTTGAGTACCTACTACTCACCAACTTTGTGTATCACTCTTATAAACTAAATAAAACCAGTTTACTTTCATTACAACCAAAAAGATATAAATATATAAATATATTTAGATATTATAATTATAGAGCAATTAAATATATGTAGATAAGCTTGCCCCTATGTTGTTGTTCTAAACAGAAACACCCCTTTTCATACACCTGAACGTAAACTTTATAGTAGAGCCCAATTGCATATTTCTCTGCATCTGGCGCTACAACTAAGTAGGTACCTACTATACTTACAGCTGTTCTAATGTAATAGTGTTTCGTTGTTAAACATTATACTTAAGAACAATAGATAAACTGCATCACACATGACGAAATACATGTCTTTTTTACTTTATCTATTTATTTTGTACGAAGATCATAATAGGAGTAGTTTTAAATTCTAGTATATACTTTAAATAGGTATCAATTTAACGAGTTGTTTTAACATTGGATTTCGTGGTCTTTTTTCTGTGATGGTACTCGTCAGTTCGCGTGGAAAGACAGCCGATACTTCAGAGAAGCGATAGTTATTAACGAGTAATGATTCTCTTCGTAATAATTATATCCATTACTATTATTAATTTACTTACTACAATTAAACTTTTTAATTCCTTATTTTATTCCACGTTATATTTTTCATTTTTCATCTATCTTGGTTATGTAACGTATCGCTGATTTTGCTATTGTGATGTAGGCATGTTGGTGCACCTAATGACAACACTGCGCTTTAGCTAAATTTGCCCTAAGATCGCTTCTCAAAAAGGAAACAAAGTCTTACTTAACAATTTTCATGTTTTTACAGTTTAAAACGTTTTGAATGAAGCGGTATGCATGGAAATTTAGTATTTTGCATTAAATTTTTTTATTCAACTCTAAATAACGTAACTAGTTAATCAAATGTCTGTTTGAAAACGGTGCTGTAAAAGGATCAAGTACCTACATTCTAGCCCTTAGTACCGGCTATGTTCCATTTGTTAAAGTACTATAATTATTAGCACGTTTTCATAGAGTCATTACAGGGCGCTCATTTTGAAGACTTCGGCGCTATTATGGTACAATGAGCAGCTCAATGATTTTATATTGCTATGGTATAACATGTAGAAATGGATGATTAACAGTAAATTCTCAGGATACAAACCTACTTACTTAAATAAAATCATATTTGGGAAAGCATACTTTTTGTATCTATGCACAACAGCAAATATTATCATACTAATACATATATTCATATTTTGATTAGGTACAGACTGGAATCATACAACCTTCGAAGCAATTATTGAATTAAGTTTCCATTCCATTCCATGAAGCATTTTTATCTGTTGTACATCGATGCATAAATTTAACCCAGCCTGAAAAATACAATGCTATTTAACATTAATACTTAACTTATCGTGAGATTGATCCTCCATCGCTGCATATCGCATGAATATATTCTAGGGGAGATTTATATGCTAATAAATAATAATTTACAAGATTTTCAAGAACTTCTATGCTGAGCCCCTGTTAGCCTTAGGCGGACGTTGATAGCCAAAAGTTGGCGTGGACACTTTACCTATATACCTATACAAGTCATTAAGAAGTGATTTAGACCTTGGTTACGGTAGTCTTTATACATCCCTGCGGAAGTCCGCCTAAGACTAACAACATTTAAAAGATAGTTATGCACATCACACGATTAACAATAACCAGTGAATTGGGATGTAGAATTATGTTCTGTAAGTTGTTACAATATACTTATTTTGCACTTCTCATGCTCATAAAGTTCGTATCTGTCGTACTATCAAGTGCATAAAATATATCAATCAGGCGAGGCGTCGATAACCACAAACACAAAAGGTTTTATTTTATTTTCATATTTTTGTAATCCGTTAATAAATTAAACAAGGTTATTAAGTTAATTGCCAAGTTAAACATAAAACCTTTTTTGCAATGGAAATAATTAAACCTTAAATAAAATATAAAACCAATGTTATTTCGATTAACGATCAACCCCTCGGGAGAAAATAAATGTCTGGAATTATATTAAGCAAGCAGAACTTAACCCAGCACTATCATTTGCATCTTTCTAATTGTATTTTGTTCCAGACTCCCTTGTTAGACACAACGGAACTATGAACAAAACTGGCTCACGATGTTTAATTTCCACTGTATGAAACCGAGTGAGAATAGTGCATACCTACCTATAACTTCGCTGTGCAATCATTTACCTAACATTAGACAGGTAAAAAAGTTGAGTTCTGAAGATTGACATTATATTAGTAAATAGTTATTGAACATAATTACATTATACGTATAATATCCCATTCTTCTTCGAATTTTTTTGTTGGTATATCGTATATTGCATAAATATCTTATATCTGTTTTAGAGAACTCTAACAATTAAAAACCACTGTCATTTTTACGTTGTTTTCCTTTAAAAAGTTCTCGTTGTTATGAAAAATACGAAGATACGAACTCAAAAATAAATTGCATTTTTCTAAAATGGAAAAACACGTGAACGTGACCTGTTTCTTACTATTTCGGTTTTTGACCGATGAGTGGCGAGTCGGAGTAATACGCATGTCCTTAGCCCTAGCGCTTTACGACATTTAGTGCATCCCGCTGTTTTGTTTTTGTTGCAGCGTGCACTCGATAGCAGGAGCAGCTCGCAACCTAGTTCTTCGGGAATAGAATTCTTTTAAACCACTTTTTCAACCTACTGTGGAAACCTCTTTTTACTAATAACATAAGTTTTAGTCATATAATCAGTTCTATCCTCTTTTGTTTTGCATTCTTATCACATTTCACCTTGGTACTTATAAAGATATCTCAGGCACCATCACACAGTTCCAATTGGCTATTAATTTGATTATTATATCAAAAAGTGATACTGTAATCGATCACTGGATACAGCAGCACAGGTAATTTTTCTACACACTTCTTTCCGCTTTTATGTAGATTTTGTTATTATAGTTCAATAACCTTACCTATCACGTAAATTTTGCACTTTACCTACTTGTAAACATCGTATTTTAAATTTTTTAAAGTAACTAGTTAAAGCAGTCCACTTGAGCTTAGCATTAGATGGTTCGTTCAGTAGCAATGTCACTCTGACATTCGCTTTCTAAGTATTTAGATACGTATAAATAGTATTTCGCAAAGCAATAACACGACACAATTTTTTGACTAATGGCAAAATCATCACAATTGTTAAGAGTGAAACCATTTTTACATTAAAATATCACTTTTTATGCATCTAATAATCACAAAATTTAACGTTTCTTTATTTTACTATATCTTGTATGTCACATTTGAAGTACCTACTAATATACCTACTTACTTATTTGAACCTTAAAAATATCGTCTGCGCGTACCAGCCCTCCCCGAGCTAACCGCCACGTTTTTGTTCTTATTACCTACCTCATTATGGCCTCTGGACTTACTTCTTGCTTTTTGTTGCAGACTAATTTTTTAAGCGACCAATAACGGAATTTTATATATTTCAATGAATTAGATCAATGATAAGAACTATTTCAATGCTACTACCTACTTCAATTATTCAGCAACAGAAAGTTCTTTTATTTCTATTTCTTCTACCCGGATATGACTGTACAAAACCAATTTTTTAGTTTTACCATTTATGTGTATTTACTGAATATTTTATATTTTTTTCAATGTGAATGTTTTGATGGAATCGATGTTATAAATCTATAAATTACCTACTTTAAAAGTGTGGTTGCACTTATTTTACAAAATCGTGACTTTCACGGTCTAGTTACTGTTTATGAAAATACGTAATGGAATCTTATTTGCAACCTCGCTTTTATAATGTCTGTTGGAGA
Source organism: Archips crataeganus (assembly GCA_947859365.1). Lineage (NCBI taxonomy): Eukaryota > Metazoa > Arthropoda > Insecta > Lepidoptera > Tortricidae > Archips > Archips crataeganus. The sequence goes on along the minus strand of OX402045.1, from coordinate 20,988,487 downwards.
TTGCGGGACACAGCTAGAAGTGCGTGGAATGGTGCGCAGGGCACCGGCGGCGGGCGAGTCGCCGCGCCCCGGGGAGCAGCGGACGTGCGGCCTGAGAACGCCCTCGACGCGCTACTAGACGAGCTGCAGACGTTCGCCAAGCCGGGCGCGCGCGCCGCCGCCGAGCCGCCGTTGCGCCGCCTGCACTCGTACCCCAGCGGCAGTGACACGGACGCGTCGCCGCCCGTGCGCGCGCGCGGCCAGCACCCGCCCAAGCCGCCCGTGCCCGAGCGCCACCCCGAGCTGCTGGCGTTGGCCGCGCGCCGCGCGCCGCCGCCGCCGCCGCCGCGCACCACCTCGCGCTCGCCGCTCGCCTCACCCACCTCTCCCTCCTCGCCGCCGCGCGACGACTCCTCGCCTCCCGATCCTAACCTCAGTGACGACAAGACCGCGCTTCGGCACTCTATTTTAGAACAACGGCACCAAGAACTATTAAAGAAACAGAAAGCGTTGCAAGAACAATACGCGCGATTACAAATGATTCAACGTAGTGGATCCACCCTGCCACCGACAGCACAGCCAGACTTAAAGAAAACTGGTAGTGAATCTAATCTCCTTACTAAAATGAATCTGAATTTATCCACTGCAGCCATTTCTGGCAGCATGACGCACTTGGCGTGCGAGAGCGACCACGCCGGCAGCGCCGAGACGGCGCCGGCGCCGGCCGCGGAGCCGCCCGCTGGCGAAGCCGTACCCACCACTAATAAAGTTTACGAGACTGACATTCTGTGACCTTGCAGCCGTTGTTTTATATCTGTATAATAGCTAATTATAACTATTGTAGAATAGTGCTTCCTGATTATACCTACCTTCGTTAATTTATAATTGTGTTGGTAACTTATCTAATACTATAAAATAAATAAGCTTTAATGACGAACGATACTTTTTGAAGTAAGTTCCAACCTATCAATATATATGTATCTGTTTTGTTAAAATTCTAAAGGCTAGCTTGCTTAATTTGTTGAAGGGTTTAATCATACCGGAAACGACGAAATTTATCGGAATTCAGTCCAGTCATATCTAATGATTGACAGTTTTTATAAAGCTTAAACATAGGTACCTAGTTACCACTGAACAAAACGGCAAATTTAAATAGGTTTTATTACATAGTCATTCTTTAATACCCAATGAGGAATTATTATCGTCGTCCGTATCAGTCTACAGGCTGATTGGCACGTCGCATATGTAATAGAGCCTATGTCTATATTCCTTTGGAGATCGTATACTTATTTGCTTTTATTCGCAGCTCGTAAATTAAGCCGTGTAGTAGCTACCCTATCCCAAAATCAGTACTTACTGAGTTATTAATGGTTAAAACAAAGAATTTTAGAATGGAAATTTGTAGAAAGTTTACACATTATATTATAATCGAAAATAAATACTTCAGACATAAGATTTTACAAAAAAAATACTTAAAATATCAGTGAAAACAAAAGTAAAGTAGAAATAATTAAAACCGGCGCTACACTTGGAGAAATCGCACTATAAAGTAATTTTATTACTACGGAAACTGAAATTTTAGTTGTTTGTAGTTTTAGATTTTTCTGGTAATTATATACTGCAATGTCCAATGTGATTCCTATGTTTATTACCCATAAGTAATAGATTGATTCAGGCGTTACTTTGTGGAGGTCTAAAAATGTGAGCACGTGGTTTGTTACGCTTTCACGCTTAAAATACTCAACCGGTCATCATGAACTTTAATATAGTTTGACACCCTAAGAAGGACATAGAACAGTTTCTATCCCAGAAAATTGCATAGTTACTGCACGATGGCGATAAACCTTTGAGTATCGATAAACCCCGCGAAGTCGCGGGCAACAGCTAGCAACTCTGTTTTTCCAAAACTAGTTACTTTTACCAAAATTTTTAACAGTCTTAGAAAGGTAATGAAACCATTTAAGTATAATTTTAAAAATCTCCGTTTTTTGTATTTACACCTAAATTGGGCAGTTTTCCTTATTTTAGGGTTTCGTGCATCTAAGTCACAAAATATAACAATTTTTAACCATCAATATCTCGTAGCTGTCGGGAGAAAGTACTACATGACTTCATTTATTGCAAACTATTAACCTCTTCAAAGAAATGTTCAAACAAAAATTAACCACCCTTAAATGCACCTATGCTTGGGCACAGGCCTCTTCTCAAAAATAAGAGTCCTCGGAGTTCCCGCGCCAGCCCTGTGCGGGTTGGGAACAAGTAAGTACAGTCTAAGTCATGAATTTTTTTTTTTTTTTTTTACTGTCATTCCAAACATTGCATTCGTGTTGTGAGGGCCGTCTTGCAGTATGATAGGTAAATAGGATGATTGTGTACCTACCTTCACCACTTTAATGAATTATTATTTTGAATTGAACTGTCTGTATGTGTGGAAATTTTTATTGCACATAAAAATATAAATATAAAAGGCACACAGAAAGAATAAGGTACAAAGGCAAATTCATCCCTAATGATAGTGCGGATCTATTCCAGCTGACTTGACACTAATTTCAAAAAATAGAAACAAAGTATTGTTCGTTGCAACTTTATAGATTGGATTGCATGTTGACCACAAATAGACTAAAGAGATAGGTAGTTAAATGAAACTACACCGCACACAAAAAAGTCGGACAATTTAGCTTAAGCTTGTTCGTTCCTCTGTTGAATTAAATCTATATTTTTAATTGTTGTTAAGTTCGTTCGGCTGGTGGTCTCCATCGAATTCTTCCAGATAGGTACGTTGAAATGACATACCTACCCTCAGTTTTCACCTGATTTGATCAGTCTCTATATTACGTCTGTGATGTTGAGATGCTGGTAATTAAATTGTATTTTACTTTACTTAATTTTTTGCGGTTATTTTGCTATTCCTTTATAGTATCATTATATTGTAGATATATTGCAGAAGAGCGTGAAGTTACTTTTATCATTATTTCAGAATAAAAGTTATATTATTTATTGCCTCCTTAGAATGAGTTCCGTCCAATACTTAGGCATGTGTTGACTTGACCGTTCATAATTTTATTTTACCAGCAACTTTGCTGAGTCCTCACCTTTTCACAAAATTGTATTTGTCTTTTTTCATTGTTTTTTGTTTTATTTTAAGTTTGTGAATAAACATTCTTTTATTTTATTTTATTTTTATTCTTTATGTATCTAATACACCTAATGACAGAGTTCCTGGATGATCGAAAAACTTATAAACTTGTGATTTGATGGCCCGTAGGCACGTTAATAACACCGATTGGGTAATTGAACACGTGGCCCGTTTTGTCATCAAACATCATATTTATAGGAAATACCAAGTAAAAATCTGCGTAAAAACATTTTATACAATAACTTACTAAGAAGTCGCCAATGCGTTTAGTAAAATAAATTTGTTATTTACCTAATGCATATTTTACCAGCAATGTAATGAAATAGGTAATTACTTCACATTACCTAAAGCTCCACTCTACCGAACTGTTTTAAGCTTTCTTTACTTAACGTTGTACAAAGTAACATTTAATACTTCGTACTTGATAATTGTATGTAAGTTATATTATATCCAATAGGTACGTGACAGGTAAAAATTTTATAACAAATTATTGAGTTATATAATTTTGAAATGTTGACATTTATCGCAACATCCTAAACTTGCTCTGTGTACCTATTTAATAACCTTATCATGAAGTTAATTAGAAAATACTTAAAGCAAATGATCCCCTAGGTAGATAGAGGTACTTACAATTAGCTAAAGAATATCTGATTTAGGATAAAACTGAAACTGAATAATGTGTGGCACGAGCCTGCGCTTGCCGCGACTATCTGTTTCAGTCAATTCGCTTGCAATCATTGGGCATATTAATAGTTCATGTCGCCTTACACTTAAACTGCGTTAAGTTTCAGAGTAAATTTGAGTATTTATTTAGCCACAAAAATTCCATAATTTTACTTTAACGTGTATAATAACTGATTGTAAGACACTTTTTACAGTGTAGATATGTGCCAATCTGTTTTATTGTAGGTATATCATGGTTGCAAAACTAAAATCTTTTAACTCTATAAGAATCTAGAACCATAATTAACACCAATCCGTAAATACTAACGAACTAGTATTAACGTGCCTCCTAGGATAAAAATATGAATAGTTTTTGAATATCATGCATCAATACCTGTGTGAACTTAAATATAGCACATACATGACCAGATGGCCTAGTGGTTAGAGAAACTGACTATACGAAGCTTGAGGTCCCGGGTTCGATTCCCGATTCCGATTTTATGAAAAATACGAATGTTTGCTCTCGGGTCTTGGGTGTTAAATATGTATTTATCTACTTATATAAGTATGTTTATCCATTGCCAAGTACCCATAACATAAGCTTTAGTTAGCTTACTTTGGGACTAGGTCAACTGATGTGAATTGTCCCGTGATATTTATTTATTTATTTATATATTACACATGTATATACGAATAGGTTCACATAATCATGTGCAATGACCGCCGTTCTCCATGGAGCTTGTTCTGGAGTACCTAGCTAGCAGGCCTAGGCAGTCTCTGGTTACAACTAAAAAGAGCACTTTTAAACTTAAATTTTGAAATAGTTGCGCCACAGCAGTTTTTTTTTATTAGCTATTATGGAGAATGATATTTAACAGTATAATAATATTATGTTGAGACCTTTTGGTCTCCTTCATCGACTATAAAAAGGCTAAACTCTTAATTAACCATGCCTGAAAGTTATCACAACATGACTGAGTGCACGAATAAATAGTGTTGTTAATTTTACCATAGGTACATTGTTATGGTGTTATTGATTCATAGGTAAATTGGTATGGCAATTGCAAGAAAATTAATTTGCAATATGCTTAATGTATTGAAATTAAACATATTGCAAATAAATTAGCTCGCAACTGATCAGCGTGTACTTCCATCAGTCAGAAAAGGACGCATTGAGCGAGAGACCAATGGGCGCGTGCCAGCCCTAGTTACAAATAATATTTAGTCAGATACTTGTATTGTAATCCACAAAAAGGGGTTGCATGAACGAACACATACACTTATTTATACACTGAAGAGCAAAATAAAAGTTTTAAATAAAACCTGCTGTGCATACAAAGTGACCCCAATATTTTTTCTCACCAGTATAATATCCTTATCAAAGTACGAGTAGTTACCTACCTAACTTTTTTCAACAAAAAAGAGCAACGAAATTATTATTTAGTCGTGAAAAATGTATTTAGAAATCATTTTGATGTTTAATTATTTACCAGCAAACATTGTGAACTAAAAATCACATTGATTAAATTCGTATAATATCCATCATTAATGTACTTACCTTAAGTACTATTAAGGCACAAGTAAGCAAGTACGCAACTTTAAAGGAAACTAAGTGTTGCGGTACATTCCCAACAAATGAAATAGGTAGATTTTCCGAAAGATAATAGAAGGTAGCGTAATCAATCCTTAAAAAATATTTATTTCTCGCGTTTTTCTAACGTTGGCCTGACACACTAGGTACTGTGTGTATTGATTCATAGAAATCCTCATTTCCCAACAAGTTAAGATCCCGATTGAAAAGTAGATTTGGAATTAATAAAAAATCTTAAGCAGTTTTATACATTTCTGGGCCATCAATAAAGTTCAGAAGGGTTTACTAATGTTGCGGCGAAAAACTTTTCGCAAAATGATTCATTTGGCAAATGTTTAATTTCCCAACTGTTTATTTTTTCTGAAACTGTAAACTTTTCAGGATTGTTTCAGAAAAAAATAACATTTGGGAAATGAAACATGTGCCAAATGAATCAGTTTTCGAAAAATAATTCGCCGAAAAGGCAGTACACGGATCAGAAGACAATGTTTTGAAGACAAAAAGGGCAATTGTTTCGATCCTACTCCAGGTACGAGACTTTAGCCTCCCCACTTACACATAAATCATATTCGACCTTTAACTATGTACGATCCCACATTCAAATAATTTAAACTTAGGTGTACAAATGAGCCGATGATAGTGCCTAACGACTACTCAAATGAATGTTTATTTGACTATCTGTTACGACATTAAGGGGCTGTTAAACTATAATCTTTAACCTAAATACTATTTATTGTATTTTGATCTTTTTTTTTTCATTATTTCGCCGTCTACTGAAAACTTCAAAATAAATGTTATTGATTTAATAACAGTAACGGTAAATCAAACGTTACTGTTATTAAATCAATAACATTATGGCCTTTTGACGAGTGAACCTTCATCTGCTCAGTCTGTGATACGTACTAACATTCGTTTACTTGTGCACTTAATTCTATGTGCCACATTCTTTTCTACATCAGAATAGTCTAATGAATGTCAAATTCGTTATGAAAGAATTAAAATACGTGATATAGTTATAAATAATATGAATTCAAATATCCTTATTTTTAGACTCGAAATATATCTGCATTAGTAAAATATAGAGTCTAGATGTCTAGAAACTAATGATAGCAGTAAGTGACTTGGTTTAAAAATGCTTTTCAAAATTTTATTGCAACTCACAAAATATTATACTTAACAAATTTTATTATACGTATGCACAAAATGTTTGCGCACGCCACTTATTTTACGAGCACGCGTTATGACTTAAGTACTTATTTAATAGGCTTCGTTTAGGTACCTTTGTAATAAATATATATACCCGTAAATGGTAATATTTAACTGCTATTATTATGCTAAGCAGGATTGTAAAAACATCATTAAAAGTACCTAAATAGTAAAAAGCTTTAAAACCGTGTTATAAATAGGATTTTTAATATTCCACCTGAAAAATAAATCTTTTGCAATCATCACGAGTCACGACTGGCATTGAAAAACTTATATACCCTTGGTGTTAACACTAAATTTGTACGCAACGCTCTTGTCTTAAAATACCTACCTACCTACTGTTTAAAGGAATTGTGCTTATTAGTATAACTTTACGGATATGTCGGTATTACTTAAATAATACACATAGGTACATAAATATGAGAGCGATCAAAGTGTTCATGCATAAGTAAAGTATGTACCTGTGTTACCAAGTATTCACTTTTCCCGTACATATAAGTAGGTACATAATAATAAATATATTTTGTGCCGACTACACAATACCTCATATTGATCAGATCCAATTTGATAGCAAAGTATTATAATTATGAACGACCTCTTATGGCATACCTAATATCTAAGAAACTTGTGCATAGTATCCGCAATTTATATGAGTGAGATACAACATCGAAAGGAATATTTTAAAATATATTGTATTATTATTTATCAGGAATAGAGCCCTTTAAACATGCAAGAATGGTCGCCATAATTGTTCATTATCACATTCTTTTAATAATTTTGAAATCGATCTCTGTACGTTTGTACTACTTTGAGTAGAACCTACTTCAAAAATTATATATACCTAAATATAACTAGGTGTAGGTAGGTGTGAATAGTTTATGTTTTATCAAAAACTGCGACCACATACACCACTCCGAACAGACCCCCGCTCCGTCGCCTATAAATGTGTCTTACTATATAAGTAAACCTTTAACCACTCCAAGGACGAATAAAATGTTTTATTATTTTAAATGTTATTTTAAAAATTATAAACTGTAGTAAACAATTTACAATACGTTGTACATACGTGCACAAGTTTAATGGTATAATACTCGGTCATTTTGAGTCAACTTAATAAAGTCTGCACTTTTGTTAACTACATATTGAAACAAAATAAACACAACGGAACTTAATTTTGTGAACTTTAATTACAATTTTGACCATAGCCTTTATTTAATAAACTTTGTGCCAAAACACTTTTATTGACTTTCTTTGTATTTTTTCATAATTTTGATAAATTTATACTAAGATTAAGTATGTTACGACAAAATTATTATGAAATAATAATTTTATGCATCGTACGATTTTCGCCTGTAATAATTTTGAGCTTAAAGCTTGCTAATTATTGTTTTGTTTGTAATATTGTTTAATATTATTGTATTTTTTTCATTACCTATATGTACCTACCAATTGTATGTTTTGTTTAGATATAATATGTGTTAATTTAAAAAAGCATAGCACGAAAATTTTTACTGTGGTATGAATAAATAATATACATGTCAAGTTAAGATGCTCTTTTAATGAATCCTCACAAAGCACTTATGGCAGGAGCAGCATTTTCTTACTTAATTTGTTTTTATTTTGCTTGGTTTCGGTGTGGGGAGGCCTGGAATGAAAAGTACTGCACACGTCTAGTAAATCTCTTACATTCTTAGAAACTCGTGTAAAATGTCACGCAAATGGGAATCAAAAATTTCTCACTGCCAATGTAGTAATTGCCATTATTATATATATTTGTTTAAAGAGAAAGCGCGAGTTACGTAGCACTATCTCCTGTTAAGTTGCCATAAGTGATTTGTAGTAGGTACTTAATCCTTTAACGTATCTTACTCAACAAGAAACAGTATCCCCACTCAAAACTAAATTTTGTGTGTAAAAATCAGAATTTTCATTGATATGAAAATCATGAATTTTTGTGAAAAAATCGGAATGGATTTGATCTATGTTGTTCTCAAGATTAGTACTATAAGATCAAGAAAACATTAATTAACACGATCAATCCCTACTTAATATTGTTAATATGAATGTCCGTTTGTTTGTTACGCTTTCACGCGAAAACTACTTAACCGATCATCATGAAACTTTGTACACATATTCTAGGAGGTATTAAAGTAACATAGGATACTTATTTATTAAAAAAAAATATTATAAAGAGGAAAGTATGTATTTTTGTATGTAATTAATAAACTTGAAAACTAATGGACCGATTTCAAAAATTCTTTTGCCGTTATAAAACTACATTTTCTTATCACTGAGTGACATAGGCTATTTTTACCGCGGGAAAATACCTTTTCCTACGGGAAGATTAATTTATCGCGGGCGAAACTGCGGACGCAAGGCTAGTTATGAAATAAAGGCGTGCGTGAGCAAAGAAAGAATCAATCGGTACATTCAGATTAGGCAATTCTACTCAAGTGTACCTTGAATCACAAACTAAAAAAAAATTAAATGACGCCATGGTGACAACTCAATATTCAGAAGACGTATAATATAACAGTAGTAAACTAAAGTTAGGAGTTTATGAAGAAAATATACTTTGGTACAGTCGAGTTCACCAATATCAGTACCGCCAACCTTTCATAAATATCTATATATAGACCTTATTACTGTTACATAAGGTTCACGTTTAGATATTTATAAACGGTTGGTTTTACAGGTATTGGAGGACTCAACTGTACCATTTCAATTTTTCAATTTTTCCGTATGCGAAGAAGAGGGGTATAAAAATAGCCTACGACCTATTCTCAGGCCTAAATTTAATTAAAATTCGATCATGCCGTTTCGGAGGAGTTCGATAACAAACACCATGACACAAGATTTTTATATACTCGTATTACAAATATACACCGTGAAATTTTATTGGTTGTTTTCCCGAAACGAGGTGATTTAGTATCGATTGTACAATCAATTTATAATTACTATTTTGACTAGAGTCTAAAATCCAATTGTGAAAAACGAGAGTCGAAAATAACCGCAAACCAATAGTAACGCTTCGTTGGTACCTAACCTATCGTACGATCGTACGCTACTTGTACCAATGAAGCGTTACTATTGGTTTGCGGTCATTTTCGACTTTCGTTTTTCACAATTGGATTTTTGACTCTAGTTAAAATAGTAATTATAAATCGATTGTACAATCGAAACTAAATCACCTCGTTTCGGGAAAACAACCACTAAAATTTCACGGTGTAGATTACGGATACTATATATAGTTACCATAAGAATTTGTGCTGTGTTGTATAGTCAACCAAGTAGGTGCTTTACCATTTATTATGTTATGACAGTTCCTACATCGGCGAAAAAACAGTAAGGCTGATTGTCACATTGACTAGTACCTAAACAAGAATAGTCTTTGATATTTCAATCGTTCAAATGATTTTGAGGCTTAGGGTGGTAGGTATAACTATAAATTAAAAATTTTAAAAACCCCCTACGTAATTTGGTCACACATACCTACTTTGAAAATAAAGCAAATGCCCATTCTGCGTCTAAGGTCGTCCTTTCCGCAGCTAACAAAAGAGCTGATAACTTTGAAACGGCTGAACCGATTTTTATGAAACAAGTCACAAGGCACAGCACGGATTGGAATCTCGCTACCACTCCAACATCCGCACATCTACTCCTGCTCGCTTTCTTCGGCTGGCTCCTGGAACCGAAGACCCTCGTTGCTCCTACGGCAAGGCCTACTCCTGCCGCTTGCTGACCCTGGGGCCACTACCTGTCTCCAGCCTTCTACCAGCACCGGCAGTCTACGCTTCGGACCCTAATCCAGGGAAGCCTTGCCAAGAAACGCTTTCCCACTCAACTCTCGAATCCGCGACCCTCGAGATCTATTTTTCTGTCAGTTAAGCCCTAGGGGCTAAATATACGTCTTAAATCTTCATTTTGTTTTACTCAAAACTAAACCCCTAGGGTCTCACCTGTTCTACCCTGACAGTGGGTACACTTTTTTCTGAAAATGCCCATAAGTACAATGAGAGTCTGATGTGCGAAAATACGTCAAAGCTTACTTTATTTTGACTTCAAATTTTATGTTGAACACGTTTAAGGAAGTATATTTATACTCATAAATATATGGACCACTTCGTATACCTATGTTTTTCAGAAGAACTAGTAATAAAACAATATTTTTATAAATAATTTTATTTTAAAATAGAGTATTATTTTGCTTACGTCATTAGCATTAGACAGATACTTAAAACCCGCAGTTGGACCTAATGTATGATATAATGATATTCGTACTAGTTTACTAAATTAACGTATTTATTCTTTACTTTTAAAACTTTGGTTGTTATTCTTAACTCATGCTTCCGCCGTGTACACCTGTAATCATAAAATAGCTTGATTAAAAGCCAGACCTCTGTTTTGGCATAAGTTTAATTAACGGGTCAGATCTTAACAGTAACATTCATCAGTGATCTATTTAGTAACCAACATTTGTTTTCATTGTAAATAGTAAACATTCTGTCATTTTTCTTATCCAGAAAAATAAAATTGAAGTACCTTCCGTTTTAAATGTATTTTGTTCGCTTCCATGTAGGTTTGTAGGGCAAGGTATATAAACATGTATTGCGTCCTGTTCTGCACCATGCCGCTTCTCTGCGCCCTCACAAGTTTCACCGTATTGTATACATCAATAGTGCAACTTAAACCTGCAATTGTATGTGTATTTACTAAAATTTATTTATTAAATGATACATAAGTAGTTATTGAACTAGACCGAGTAAATTAATATTATTACCTGAGAGCTTAATTTTATCTAGCAGTATGTCCAAGGCAATAAAAGTACCGGTTCGCCCGACTCCTGCCGAGCAATGGACACACAGGATATTCTGCGACAAATAGGATTACCCAAACTTTATTTAAACTAAGTAGGTATTGTAAAGTTAGTCAAACAAACTCGCCCCATACCAAGAGCAGCTGAGCAACAGGCTAGAAACGGCGGAAATTAATTACATGGTTTATCATATTCACCTGTTGCGGCGGATTTTTGTCCTCCATGATTTGAATCATTCGCCTGTTGATGTCTTCTATAAATGCGAGTATTCCATCGGGCTCGTTTGGAGTCCCGTGATCTGACCACGTCTGAAACAGATAAATAAATAAAATTCTAATTCAATTTTCAACCGACGAAAACAAAAGGAGGAGGTTCTCAAGTCGACGTATATATTTTTTTTTTATGTATGATCACGCATAACTTTTTAAAGAGTAGTCCGATTTTGATGTTTCTTTTTTTATTGGAGTGCGTATACCCCGAGGGTAGTCCCATTTAAATTTGGAAATAATATTCCTAACCTAAGGGTAGGAAAACAGGGGATGATTGATTGTTCAGTTACTGATTAAACTATATGACCACGCATAACTTATTACAGAGTAGTCGGATTTTGATAATTCTTTTTTTATTGGAAAGCGTATACCTCAAGGGTGGTCCCATGTAAATTTGGAAATAATATTCCTACCCTAAGGGTAGGAAAACAAGGGATGATTGAGTAACTTTTTACAGAGTAGTCTGATTTTCATAATTCTTTTTTATTGGATAGAGGGTATACCTTGAAGTTGGTATTATATAAATTTGGAAAAAAAATACCCCGAGGATGGGAAAAAAGTAAAATAAAAACTTTTTAACAAAAAAATTAAACCGCCGAAAAAACTGAAAAGCAAAAAATAATGCCTTATTTGTTTGACCTTAATCTAGGTACCAGTTTGAAGTCGGTGCCTCAGCACGAGCCAGGAGGAGTGATAGAAGCCAATCAGGTAGAAGATTATAGGTCCACTCCTCCTGGCTAGTGCTGAGGCACCGACTTCAAACTGGTACCTAGATTAAGGTCAAACAAATAAGGTATTATGTTTTGCTTTTCAGTTTTTTCGGCGGTTTAATTTTTTTGTTAAAAAGTTTTTATTTTATCTCAATTCAATTGAACGTGAGGTCAGAATTTGTACGGTCAAGTGAATAAGTAAATGAAAAGAATTAATCCTCTACCTACTCGTAATTATGTTATGTTACTACTGTACAGCCAAAATGTTCTTCAAAAACACTATAAACCTTTTCGCTTTAGGTACTGTCGCGAACCAGCTACTTCAGACGCTAAATATACCTAAGTACTTATACCTACTTATTTGACTTATGTATGACGTACCGTGAACTGATATTGGTAGATAGTTTTACAATTATCCTTCTCATCACAAACATCGAACTCCCTCAAGACATAATTTTCATGGCATGATTCGGAGATGGCTTTGACAAGGAGATCACCATAGTACTCTCGTTGCGCAGATAAAGGCCAGTAACGTTCACATTTTTTCTGGAAATCGTCAAAATATTATGTATGACAATTATTTTATAAGTTGGAAATCTGAACGAAAACAAAGATTTAAAATTTACTTATATATGCACGCACAGGTTAGGTAAATGTAGCTGTATTTTTGATAGGTAGGTATGGATATAGACTTATCACTATCACTGCCACTCTCAGACCATAGAAATACCACCACCACAGATAAATTAACACCTTCATTTAGATTAAATGTGTATGTAGCCTACCTTTCCTTTCTCAACTTCGCTAGTGATCATAGCTATAATTCTTACATCTTCTTGCCAAATCATTTGCCAGAAATCGTCTTTAGTACTCGACAGGCAACCTTGGGTAGCAATATAAAACTTGTCTTTGACTGAAACATTAAAATACCGAAAAATAAAAGATACAGTTATACAAGATGTCCTCCCCTCCACAACGTATCCACCGTCGACGAACCCTTTTACACGTAGGTATGTAATGCTGCTTTAAGTAATCTTGCATTAAAAACCGGCCTATCAATACCGAAATAAAAAAAAAGTTATGATAAGATACTTAATATACCTACGCCGATTCGCAAACAAAACAGTGCAAAATATATTTCATCTATCTACTTTACCTGCGTCTTGACATAAATTTCCATTGATTAGATCCAATTTGATGCTGCATTTGTCCTCAGTAAGCGCTTCATCTGACGGAGATTTCAACATCAAGGGGGTTTTTGTCAATTCATCCGCCAGAATTAAAGCTGAAATGGCAAATGACAAAAATAAATAAAACAGTAGGCAAACGAACTTCAAATTATTTAAAGGGAAGCAACATTGTTAACATTAACAAACTATATCATCAAACCAACTAAATTATGACCTATTGTAGAACCTATTCACGAAAAATGTCATCGCAAATATTGCATATCAATATTGCCTATCATAGAAAATTATTACGACGCTTACTGTGAATGTTCTATAGTGAGTTAGGAACCAATATGGTTGGACTGTACGATGGGCTGCAAAAGTGCATGGACATCTCGGGGCGATAATAGCGTGAGCAGTGTTTGATCGTTTGATGTTATTAACATACCCGCGCGCGCGCGCGCTCATGCGATTGTCGCCCCGAGATGTCCATGCACTTTTGCAGCCCACCGTACATTTGTACCACCTTTTTTGTAGGAAAAACTACGATAATTTGACGGACACCAGTTATGGCGTTTTCACATATAAGTATGTATATTTAAAATTATTCGCGCGCGACTTACATATACAACGACCGCTTTAGCCTAGTTGGTAGTGACCCTGCCTACGAAGCAAGAGGTCCTGGGTTCAAATCCCGGTAAGGGCATTTATTTGTGTGATGAGCACGAATATTTGTTCCTGAGTTATGGATGTTTTCTATGTATTTAAGTATTTATTTATCTATATAAGTATGTTTATCGTCGTCTAGTACCCATAGTACAAGCTTTGCTTAGTTTGGGACTAGGTCGATTTGTGTAAGATTGTCCCCTAATATTTATTTATTTTATTTATTTATTCTTCAGATTATCTTCAGATTCATTGGTGTCTGTATTGGGCGTTCTCCATTCATAGGGTTCCGTAGCCAAATGGCAAAAAACGGAACCCTTATAGATTCGTCATGTCTGTCTGTCTGTCCGTCTGTATGTCACAGCCACTTTTTTCCGAAACTATAAGAGCTATGCTGTTGAAACTTGGTAAATAGATGTATTCTGTGAACCGCATTAAGATTTTTACACAAAATATGAAAAAAAAAATTTTTTTTGGGGTTCCCCATACGTAGAACTGAAACTCATCAATTTTTTTTTCATCAAACCCATGTGTGTGGGGTATCTGTGGATAGGTCTTTAAAAATGATATTGAGGTTTCTAATGTCATTTTTTTCTAAACTAAATAGTTTGCGCGAGAAACACTTGCAAAGTAGTAAAATGTCCCCTGTAACTTCTAAAATAAGAGAATGATAAAACTAAAAAAAATATATATGATGTACATTACCATGTAAACTTCCACCGAAAATTGGTTTAAACCAGATCTAGTGTGTCTGTCTGTCTATATCAGTAAATAATCTACAATGATCCCACACTGCGCACATTTTGCTTAGGGGTCTGCTAAGACTGGATATTCATAAATACATATAAATTTGTACGGAACCCTCGGTGCGCGAGTCCGACTCGCACTTGGCAAGTTTTTAACTTTAGTACATAATACTAAACAATTTTTACATTTAAATGAGATTATCTTCGACAATACAAAAAATGGCGTGTTTATTGACTTACACTGGACGCTGTTTAGACTTTCGATCGAGGACTGCGTGGAGCTGTTTGAATCAGCAAGGCGTACGGCGCGCACGTAGTTGGCGTTGATGTAGCCTCCGCCGCTGCGCCGGCGCAGCACCACTCGTGTCTGATCGTCTGCATAATAAATTCGTTACTAATTTGTACTTATACGTATATAACTTAGTAAGATAAAGATAGAATATAGAACGATTTGACTTACATGGGACTATGTTTTTGTACCGGTTCTTGGTGGAGTTTTCCGGCCGGTTTCCTTCGATTGTGGTGAATACATGTCTATCTTCGAGCATTTTGATAGACTGAAATTCTCTATCACATTCATACTTCATTTCAGGTTTTTGTGAGTCTTCTGTGTCCTGAAAATTATTACGTAAGTAGCCGGTTAGTTTTCAATTAAAATGCTGACATGTAATTAAGACGATGAAATAAAATATTCTTCTTTGATATGCTTTCCTATGTAGAGTTATCTACAACGAACGAGTCAAACCATAATCAGACTCCATAGATCATACAAATTTTTTGTTCGCGTCTCTCCTGTGGACATGGAAAAAGTCAAGGGTCTATAAAATATGTAATATTTTTCAGTCAAGTCTACATTGCCTTGCGGGACACATGGCCAACTTTCGACCCAATTAAATAAATCTTAAGTTTGCTGACCAGGAGTTGCTAATTCTATGTCCATAGGAGAGATAACTTTTGTTTCTTATGCTGTGAATGACCCTCACTCATGCATCAATCGCTTCGGATTCCGATTTGTACATTCATATCCAATGATGGATGGATAATGTATGACCTCTTATAAAATCAAATTAAGGAAAAGGCACCGATTTTTGTGGAAATCAAAATTGGCATTCAATTCCTTGGTATTTTTACTTATGCGTTTTGTAATAAAGCTATGAGATTTAGTGTGAGACTGGTCGTACATGATTGAATAGTGATTTTTCGGCTAGCGAATTTAATATCACTAGTGAACATACATCAAGCATGTGGCTCAAAAATTGTTGCTTAGTGCAACAGCAGCGTAGTACCTAACAAGTTTAGCCAAACAAACGCGCGACACCTCACGTAAACTACACCCATGTATCAAATTGGAGTTTTCTGTAATCTATCTTTTTCTTCTATCTATCTATCTATCTATCTATATGTACATATAATACATCTGTAACAAGTCGGTGTCTGTACATTGAAGATATTTGAGAAAAACTGTCACTAGGGCTATTTATTAGCACAATAGAACCCAAAACAATGATTTTTAGAATTATTGTCTGTTTGTCTGTCTGTTTGTCTGTGCGTTTGTGCGCGCTAATCTCAGAAACGGCTTAACCTTGCCGTTGCGGATTTTTGTTTTATTCAATGAAAGAAATGATGAAGCTTTACTGCGCGGACGAATTCGCGGGCACCAGCTAGTTTGATATAAAATTATTTTCATCCATTAAACAGATGGGTGACGGTCGACTCTAGTACGGATCTTAGACTATTAATAAGTTGTATGGTGTGACCATTGCACTGACCTGCATCTCGGTGAGCTTGCGCGGTATGTGGCGCGCGCGCACCCCGCCGGCAACCGGCTGCAGCAGGCGCAGCACGGCGCCCGAGCCGGCCGTCAGCGGGAACGCGCGCACGTGCTCCACTAGCTCCGCCAGCTCGTCGAACTGCTCGCCGATGCCGATGTCGTACTTGTTGTGCTGCAATGCAACGTTTGATGCTTCAAAATTAATTCACTAAGCTTCATTTAGGCGGTGCGCAAAATATCGTCGATACCCGACGGTTTTAGTCTCTAAGCGACTACCGCAATGCAACTACGCAGATGTTCATTCACAGGCACGCTTAGCCGACATTAGTTTACAAAAAACACATTTTTGAAAACAAAAAAGTATACTTAACAATTTTCGTCTTACATTAAGACAAGCTTGTTTGCTGTAATTTTGAGTTAACGACATCGTTCTAAGCCAAGTAATTTTCCTATATAATAAATTGAGCTGATTATCTGAATAACGTAAGGGGTTACGTGTCCAAGGTCGACACTATCATGACAATAGTCACGTAGGTACTTAATTTCAAGAGTCCTTTTGACGTTATTTCCTTAATGGTTACGTCGTATTCTTTTGTCAACACTACCAGTCCAGATTTGAATTCCCATCACGTAACAAATGAGCTACCAGTTTACTTTTTTATTGTAGGCGAACATTGAGTAAAAATGCAATTATAAGTAATTCGATCATAATTATTTATATGTTTATGGACCAGATCAGGTACAGAACAGTTTAAGATCCATAATGTACCGACATTTTTACATAACTTATAACGTAAATGCACGTTTTCTGATTAACAATAAACGTAACAAGAATTCCAAAGCCCTGCCGGCGGTTCGAAACAGCCGAGCTCCGTCACGCGAGGCAGCAAACGCGACTCATTTATATTTTCCCAGAGATTAATCGTCATCAATTGTCAGCGATCAAGTCTTAGTTCATCTTATCCTTATTGGGTTTAACATGCCTTTGATTACTTAGGTATTAATTAGCAAGTGTAGTATACAAATCTACCTGGATTAAATAAGACTTATTTCGTGAGGTACCTACCGAAATAAATTGAGGTTATACAAAATGTCTGGCAATTAGTATTATATATTTTAACGACCGCTTTAGCCTAGTTGGTAGTGACCCTGCCTACGAAGCAAGAGCTCCTGGGTTCAAATCCCGGTAAGGGCATTTATTTGTGTGATGAGCACGAATATTTGTTCCTGAATTATGGATGTTTTCTATGTATTTAAGTATTTATTTATCTATATAAGTATGTTTATGGGTGATTCTTCGAGGTCGTGATTTTTGTTTTATTCCTCTGTCGTATTTTTTTTTACTTATTTGACAGAAAAATTCAAGCTCCCATGAAAAAAGATTTGTTCAGTAACATAAATATTGTTTTGGCACTCATTTTTATGAAACCATTTTGAAAATAATTAACATTTTAGTTTTTGTGTCCAGAGGAATAAAAATAGTAGTAAAAATATACGTTAAATAATTAATAAAAAAATATAAATAGTAATTAGACGTAAAAATTAACAATCTAGGTACCTAATTTTTCTTGAAAACATTTTCTGTGCTTATTATTTGTACTTACATACTCATCGGCAAATCTAACCGCCCGCTTTAATACGTCACATAAAACTACCTTGAAATTTTATTTTTTTACTGTTAAGGCATGTTTTATTTCAAAATAACTAAGTAAACTGTACTTTTATTCAAAAACTACTATGAAAACTGTATTTTTTTTATTTCATTGTCCATTTATCCATAGGAATAAAGGACAGAGGAATAAAAAAAGTAAATAAAAATACTGATGATTCATAATACGAGCATTCTGGAAGGTTGCCGTTAATACTATAGAAAGGTAGTACTAAAAGCAGTGAATCAAGCGTAATTAAAAAAAATAAGGGTTATACAAGCGTCAAAAAACCTGGCAGAGTAATAAAAATGTTACCTGAACCAAGGACAGAGAAATAAAATATTTACCTTCGTATCTCTGGAGCTAATTGCACCAGCTGAAATATCCACTACTAGACATGTTCGAAACGCGAGTAAAAACAGCCCACGTGTGAATTTATCACCAGTTTCTTAATTTTTCTTTATGAAACAACTGATTGAAACGCGCTCCAGAGTAATAAAGAATTTCCGCCGGACACATCTTATTTCCTCAGCTATAAAGTTAATACTACAAGTAAAAATTATTCATTAGTTGTTTATTACGTAACAACTAATATTCTTTGAATGTGGTTACTCAACATAATGTTACAGTTCACTGATTCCGAGATATTAACGTATGTTTTCATGAAAATGGGGAACGGACACGACAGAGTAGTAAAAATCATGGTGTTAATTATTTTTTTGTAAATAATTAGAACCAGTTACACAAAAACTGACATAAGTCCCAGTTAAATACAGATATATGCTACCTCTGAAAAAAAAAAACTTCTAAACTGAGGGGTTCATTAAAATTAGCCCGCGGACATCGAAAATCGGGGCCTCGAAGAATCACCCTTATCCGTTGCTTAGTACCCATAACACAAGCTTTGCTAAGCTTACTTTGGGACTAGGTCAATTGGTGTGAATTGTCCCATGATATTTATTTATTTATTTATATAATTAGTCTATACACCACCACTGCTGGATAGGTATCTTAAATGGGCACATGGGAAAAATTATTTTGGTTAGTAGGTAACTGAGTAATTTATTATTGACCTATATAGAATCATGTTCTGTTCTAGTCAAAAAATCAAGTTTTCAACCAAGAAACAAGCATTTAGGTACGGTACTCCTGGATTTTTCTCAAACTTGATTTGTTCTTTAGTGGAACCTTGCATTTATTCAAGATGGAAAACGTTATACTTACATAAATACTTTCATTTTTAAGACTCCTATACGAGTTAAGTTTCATTGCAATCGGTAATAAGACAGATTTTGATGCAAGTACCTACTTACATACATAATATAGGTAGATACTTTAATTCTGATACACAAGTTATAAAAATAAGATAAAATTAATCATAAGAAATACCAAGTAAAACCGCGTTTTAGTTATATAACTACCTATAAAACCTATAAAACAGTAGGTACAGTATCTCTGATTGACATAGGGTATTTTTTTCCGGGTAAATAAAAAATAAACGGCTTTTAACAATTTCGATGAAACTTGTAATGTGGGGTTTTCGGGGGGTGAATAATCAATCTAGTCTTACCTCTAGCTATGACCCAAAAACACGTGATTTTGAGTCTTAGCCCGAGCGAAGCTCAGTCACCCAGGTACTGTTCATTAAATGAGCCAATTTTAAATTAAGTTGCGTTTTGGATCTCCTTGCTTTTATCCGATTTCAAAAAATGAAGGGGTTCTAAATTCGGCTTTATATTTTTTAAAGCTACACTTTTTTATGTTAGAGAGGCCAGACAAACGTACTAGTGGGTCACCAGATGTTAAATGATCACCACTGTCCATAGACACCATCACCATCATAGGCGCTTTACGCGATGGCAGTGCGTTGTCGGCCCTAAAGGAGAGGGAATAGGGGAGAGGGAGGGGGAGAGTAGAGGGGGGGAGGTATTGGACCCTCGGCGCTCTCACTGACCGTACGAAACGCAAACAGGATTACTGCTGCTTCACGCTTCACGCCAGTGTTCTGTAAGAGGGTGGTACTGCCCCGGACGAGCGGGCCCATTCGTGATGCAGCGGCTAGCTACAACATGGCTCTACCACTACCAAACTTCCTGTTTGGTTCCATTTAAATTAAAAGAAAAAATACTATCACCAAAGAAGTTATTTGAAATTAGTTCCTTGGTTAACGTATTTGAATACGGTATACAGTTTATACCTAGGTCTCAATATTATGATCTGCTTTTGAAATTTTGAAGTTCTTAAAATTGGCACAAAAACCTGACTTCTACCACAATTACTAATATTAAAAAAATTAAAAGTTTTAAGACTTAAGTTTCAATCCTGAAACAAAGGCGATTCGTACTAAACCTTCGATATACCTAATATCAACTAACTTACCGGACAACCTGTAGGAGAAATTCTAAATTAATAATTAGCTGCTCGATGTAGTGTACCTACTTACCTACTTTGTTTTCAATTCACTGACACTTTTGAATTTATGCCACATTAGTAGATTCAAGAATCGTAACGGCTCCAGCCTAACTTTTTGCAACATTTTTTGTTTTTAAATAACACATCTCGTGTAAAAAGTCATGTGCCATAGCATTGCATTGCAGGTTACCTACACTAAAACTTGGTATATACCTAGGTTCGGCGCATGCCCTATGCTGCCGTCTGCCGCTCCCGACTCCTGCAGCCCTGGCAGCGGTGCAGGGAGCCCGCCACTATTATTATACTATACGGTTATGAATGAAACCAAAATCAATAGTGCGAGTGATCAAGGAATGCATTTGCCTGTATGCCTCTCCTCTGGCATTTACGTGCGATAGTGAACTGCATTCTCATTAATGGTTCAATGAATGGAACACTAATAAGATTATATTACCTACTATTTATTCTGTATTATTTTTGGCGGCATTTTTCTATTGTGTTATGATATCGTAAAAAAGATCCCTTCACTTTAAGGCTATATATGATTATGTGAGATCTACTTTAGGATTGCTTTATATTTTACTTCTAGCCAGCCAGATCCAGAAATAACTTTTTGTTAAAAGGAATAAATATTCAAATTAACAAGGAAAACTATAACGGCTATGTTTGCCAAATATTTAAGGGGGCTCCCATACAAAAAAACGTGATTATTTTTTTGCCGTTTTTACAGATAATGGTACGGAACCCTTCGTGCGCGACTCCGAGTCGCACATGGCCGGTTTTCTTAAGTCACTTTATCATTGTTATTTATTAACCATATAGGTATGTGTTGTGATTAATTTTTTATCAATCTATCTACTTCATTCCAATTTCAAAAAATATATACTGCCTAATATCAGATTTAAAAAAATAAACATTTAAAAAAAAATCGTATTTAATGTGAACGTAACGTGAATGTAACGTGAACTCGTAGTATGAATATCATTTTCATTTTTATTTCAGAAATCTTTTTAATTTTTATCTAAATGTGTATATTAACATATTTTTTGGGATATACATATTTAGACCAAGATTACTTTTTAAAAGTAATATTTAACGACCGCTTTAGCCTAGTTGGTAGTGACCCTGCCTACGAAGCAAGAGGTCCTGGGTTAGAATCCCGCGGTAAGGGCATTTATTTGTGTGATGAGCACGAATATTTGTTCCTGAGTTATGGATGTTTTCTATGTATTTAAGTATTTATTTATCTATATAAGTATGTTTCTCGTCGTCTAGTACCCATAGTACAAGCTTTGCTTAGTTTGGGACTAAGTCTTTAAAAAAATTAAAAAAATAAAAGGTAATCAATCACGGTCTACTCTACATCAGTGGCATAGCTATCGGGGGCTAAGCTCAGTGGGCCCTCGGATCCTAACCAGCATGGGCAGCAAAGCTCAAACGTGAATCATTAAAAATTGTTGATATTTTAGTAATTATAGGTGTTATCTGATATTACTAAAACAGGTAATAAGGCATTCTGAACTGAGTCTCTCGATGATACGCTAATATGACTAAGAAATACAAGTTTAATTAACTTGTGTTAAACACAAATAATTGTTGGCACAATGCCAACCTAAATGATGACTACCCAATTAAAACTAAACTTTGTTTTTACCTAGCTTTTTTCTATGTACAAAATTTCTTGTTTATTAACTAAAAAATGGATCACCAAACTAAAGTTACACTAAACATTTTTAAAGTTCTGTTTAATAAATCATTCGGCATATTTATTTATTAATATTTTAATAATTTAGTGACCAACGCGAGCAAGGCTTTGTTAACGATTTCGACCTTTCCGGAGGCAGATTCCGACCTTCGGTCGGAAACAAGACGATTGAATGCTAAATGATCGACAACAGGTTAACGTTCACCCATGAAAAACCTGATTATTACAAATTAATTATTGAACAAAACTAAAATAGTATAATTAAAAATGCATAATAAACTTCAATGTGGTAGTGTACATTCTGCTTTAGCGGTACCTATTATTAATAGATTCACGTGAAGTTAAATGGTAGAGCCTTGGATGCTAAATAAGTGAAGCGCAGTATTTACGAAATTTTCGAACAAAAGTGTAGTTGGGCGCCCTTTTTTAACTAGCAACCCGCACCGCCTCCTTGCAATTTATGGTTATTCACCATTAACATGAACTTTAGCGCCCCCTTAGAATTGACACGTTTGCCCCCCTCGATCCAGTAGTGTTATGCTGGGACCAAATTTTGTTTAGGTACTACAGTAAGTATTGTACCATATTTCATACAAATGAAAATTATATATTTCGTACTAAATACAAACTGAAATATAGAAGCACAGAAAAAACCCCAGAAAAAAGACCAATGCTGGGAATCGAACCCAGGTCCTCAGCATTCCGTGCCGTGTGCCATACCCCTACACCACCACTGTTCTAGAGATTAGACACGAATCTTTCCTATACATCATACATTTCAGTCTGCTAAATCATCACCCCCTCCCTCCCTCTAGCAGACTGAAATGTATGATGTAGGTATAGGAAAGATTCGTGTCTAATCTCTAGACCAGTGGTGGTGTAGGGGTATGGCACACGGCACGGAATGCTGAGGACCTGGGTTCGATTCCCAGCATTGGTCTTTTTTCTGGGGTTTTTTCTGTGCATCTATATTTCAGTTTGTATTTAGTACGAAATATATGATTTCACGGGATGACCGCAAAAGTAATAAAAAAAAATTAAGTTGAAAAAATAAATACAAAAAGATACTTCATAGCTAACTTGTTTAAAGTTGCACAGTAGCGCCATCTCTTGTCCTGGTGAGCGGTTAGTTCCGAAGGAGTGTTAAAATCTCTCGATAGAGGGTGTAACATAGATGTGCGCTTGTCACTGCATAAGGTGATGATTTAGCAGACTGAAATGTATGATGTATAGGAAAGATTCGTGTCTAATCTCTAGACCAGTGGTGGTGTAGGGGTATGGCACACGACACGGAATGCTGAGGACCTGGGTTCGATTCCCAGCATTGGTCTTTTTTCTGGGGTTTTTTCTGTGCATTTATATTTCAGTTTGTATTTAGTACGAAATATATGATTTCACGGGATGACCGTAAAAGTAATTAAAAAAAATGAAGTTGAAAAAATAGATACAAAAAGATACTTCATAGCTAACTTGTTTAAATTAAAATTATTTATGTGTTTATTTACAAAGACGTTATACTTAGAAAAATATCTTCATCAAATTTAACACTATATTGATTTCACTCTGTGAAATGATGAGCGGCAAAATACAAATCGGACTTGTTTGAATAATTAAACAGATTTAAATGCGCTTGCCTGACAAGTTTCATCTTGCGTCCAACTCAGATACAAAAATAGCATTTATTTGACGTATAAATAAGTAAGAATGAGCTAACAAACGACATGACAAGCGTAATGCGTAGTAGGTAATTCTATGTTGTCGCCAATGAATGATACTCACCTAGATACGGAGGCTGTAAACATTCTCGTTATATCTAACAAGATACTTTCGCAGAAGATATCCTACTAATATTATAAATGTTAAAGTTTAAGTATTTGTTACTCCGTCAGGCAAAAACGGCTTAACAAATTAGGATAAAATTTGGCTAACGGTTAGTTTATAACCTGGATTAACTGCAAGGAATGAGAAATGACATTGTTCCCGCAGGATAGGGATACGAACTTACGTTGTACAGAGACATTAAAAAAGCCCTCGGTTTTTATTTGTCGATGTCAGATACAAAAATACGAGTGCTAAAGAAAATTTAGGTTTTCTTAAAATCCATCACTCCTTGGCGATTTAACCGTCACTCAATTAAGTGCATATTTGAAGTTTATTACTTTAACATTAACGATGATGATAACTTACTCATTAAAATTTATTTGAAGTTGACACAAAGAACGTCACCTCATAATTGGCTAAGTAAAGTTTTTTGAAGAGGTGCTAATTATATTTTTTTTCGACAGTCGGCGTTCTGGAGATCGAGAAACTGCAGCTGTTTTATTTTTATCTCCTATTGTTTACTGGAAATATTTTTTTTAGTGTTCGAGATGACATTTGTGAGATTTTATGGCTGACAAGCCGTACGTGCTCAGAACTTAGTAGAAACAGAAAAAAAAACGAAGTAAACTGTCACTTCTGTCAATGTCAAATCGTTTGCGTTTCGTTTGCTTTGCGTTTTGGTGTGCTCCGTGTGATTTTTGGACTATTTTTATCGACCTCCGCACAAAATCTGGACTTTCAATTTTACCGCATTTCTCCACGACCTATGCAAGATAATTGGATCACGATTTAATATTTTCGATCACTATTTCGGAACTGCTTCTTGGACAACGCAAAGCAAACGAAACGCAAACGGTTAGATTTCATTTGACATTGACAGAAGCGACAGTTGACTTCGTTTTTTTTTCTATTTTTTCTTAGTACTGAGCACGAACGGCTTGTCAGCCGTAAAATCTCACAAATGTCATCTCGAACACTTAAAAAAATATTTCCAATTAATAAAAGAAGATAAAAATAAAACAGCTCCAGTTTCTTGGTGTTGAAGTCGACCACTGTCGAAAAAATATATAATTAGCACCTCTTCAAAAAACTTTGCATAGCCAATTTTAACAAGAGAAAATTTACCTACTGACTAATCCTATACTATCTTTTGTACGAGTATTACCTAAATTTAAGTATTTGTAAATAAAAAAAAATTGTCGGAGCGCAATGTATAATCCGAAATATTATTATGCGCGAAATTCAAACTTTTTATTTTTTTTGATTTATTGTGGATAAACGGTTTACCTAACTGTTTAACTTCATATGGTACTTGCGGTTGTAAAACAGTGTTCTTTATATTATTTTGAAATAAAAGTTGTCAAAACGTTGAAAGTCCGATTTTCTATGTTTGCAAACTTTTAAATTAATAAAATAAAATAAATATTAGGGGGACAATCTTACACAAATCGACCTAGTCCCAAACTAAGCAAAGCTTGTACTATGGGTACTAGACGACGATAAACATACTTATATAGATAAATAAATACTTAAATACATAGAAAACATCCATAACTGATCACACAAATAAATGCCCTTACCGGGATTTGAACCCAGGACCTCTTGCTTCGTAGGCAGGGTCACTACCTACTAGGCTAAAGCGGTCGTTTTATATCAAGCTATCAGTTTTATTCTTAATTAAAAAGCTTTATACAATAATATAAAGAACACTGTTTTACAACCGCAAGTACCATATGAAGTTAATAGTTACACCGTTTACCCACAATAAATTAAAACCTGTAAAAATTATGAATTTCGCGTGCCGTTCCACCTTAACGTTAGACATAAGAACTGCGGGCTAATTGTCTAACTCCGTCGCAATCGCCATCGCGTTAATTTTGACAGTTCATGTATGGGCTGACAATTTTATTGGTATCGGAAACAGCCTGCTGTCACAGCCATATAAAAGCTGTCATTTCAATCCGATGCCGAGTGTGAAAAAAGTCGTTTAGGTTCATTTTGTCCATTTCCCACTTAGTCAACATTCCCATTTCGTCCACATTCCCATTTCGTCCACATTCCCACTTAGTCAACATTCCTAGCCGATTTTAGTGCGGTTTTCGCTATAATTTAGACGACCGGATAGCGTAGTTGTTAGAGAACCTGACTACGAAGCTTGAGGTCCTGGGTTCGATTCCCGGTCGGGGCAGATGATATTTGTGTGAAAAATAAGAATGTTTGTGCTCGAGTCTTGGATGTTTAATACGTATTTTAAGTATGAATTTATCAATATAAGTAAGTTAATCCGATGTCTAGTACCCATAGTACAATCTTTGCTTAGTTTGGGACTAGGTCAATTTGTGAGAATTGTCCCGTGATATTTATTTATTTATTTTATTTTACTTAGCTTAATTCTCAGGGAAGATTTTATTTTGTGATTTAGGTATACATGTTAAAAAAAATACTAGCTAAGCACGGTGCGGGTCAATACTATTCAGATATACTACCAATTTCGTTACTATTTTGTTACGAAATGGGAATGTGGACGAAATGGGAATGTTGACGAAGTGGGACTGTGGACGAAATGGGAATGTGGACGATTGGGAATTGATTGTGGACGAAATGGGATTGCTGACAAAGTGGGAATGTGGACGAAATGAACCTAAACGAAAAAAGTTACACAATTACCCTTCTGAAAACGGCGGCTTTCCCTACGTTTTAATACTACGACGTAAATTGCCGCTAGGACGGATTTTGTAGAAGTTGGCACTATTCTGCATATTGTTTTGCTCTGTCCATTTTTGTGGAAAATTGAGTGTACCTTATCAGTTATCACACCTACTAGGGGCGTTCAATAAAAAGTGAGAATGAGTATGTTATAAACAACTTTTACTAAATGTAATTTTATTTTTCGACATAGTCACCTTTTAGCATAATACACTTATTATATCTTTTTTCTAAACTTAAAATTTCATTTTTAAAAAAGGTCTTATCTTGAGTACTTAAAAAATCTTGTACTGCAGCGACTACCGCGTCGTCGTCTTCAAATTTCTGGCCTCTCGGGTATTGTTTCAATCTCGGAAATAGGTAGAAATCACTGGGAGCGAGATCTGGTGAATACAGAGGTTGCTTAAGGATATTGAACCCAGCATCACGAATTGCAGCCATTGCAACGATGGACTTGTGTGCCGGGGCATTGTCCTGGTGGAACAGCACAACTTTCGAGAGTTTACCTCGCCGTTTTTCGCGGATCTCATTGCGCAATGTTGCTATTTGTTTGGCGTATAAAGTGCCCGTAATAGTGGCTCCATGTTTGAGATACTCAATCATTAATACCCCTTTACCATCCCAAAAAACAGAGCCCATGACCTTACCGGCAGATGGGCCCACCTTGAATTTATTCGGAGTTGGAGATGATGGCCTTTTCCATGTCATAGACTGCAGTTTCGTTTCAGGGTCGTAATGATGGAGCCATGTTTCGTCCATTGGTATAAATCGCGCCAAAAAAAGTTCCCGGTCTTGCTGTATCAGGTCCAAAGCTTCTTGACAAATCTCGACTCTAGTTGTTTTTGCGTGTCAGTAAGCATTCTTGGTACCCAACGCGCAGAAACCTTTTTCATACCCAAGCGTTCATGTAAAATATTATGCACGCTCCCCGTTGAAATCTTTACATTTTCAGCAATAAAACGAACCGTGACGCGACGATCCGCCAAAACTGAGTTTTCAACTTTTTTCACAATTTCTTCAGTTATTGCAGTAGTAGGGCGTCCGGAGCGGGGGTCGTCCATGGTCGATGTTCTTCCACGTCTAAATTCGGCGCACCAACGTGCGACTGTCGAATACGGAGGAACATTAGACCCTAAAGTGTCCCGCAAATCTAAATTGACTTGGTCCGTAGAAAAATTTTTCAAACACAAGTATTTGATAACGGCGCGCAGTTAAGTTTTCTCCATTTTCGCTAACGTACTCAATAGCATTGCAAAAAAATTACCGTATTTTTTTTTAAACAAAAGACAGTTACCTTTTTTTTCATAGCAATCAGCTAGATAGATTAGCTTTACCGGCCTGTATTTAATTTCCTAATATTGAAAGAGTTTGCATCTCATTCTCACTTTATATTGAACGCCCCTCGTACCTATCTACCTTTGTTCTTCAACAGCTAGACTTTATCCTTATTACAGACTTCCCTATCCCGTGGGAATTTCGCACAATAATGCCTATTTGTATTAATCAGTTCAGCTTTCTAGGCTCAAGTATTCAGGCACATACTTAAGATGACGATCTATATAAAACAAGAGCATAATCCAATGACCCTGATTAAAAAAAACGCGGCCTAAAGCAACTGATGAGGCAGTTTCGAATAATACCAATTGAGCGTAGGAGGGCCTCGCTATCTTATATTATGAGAAGATTACATGTAACAAACAAAAAACAGGCAGAGTGCGAGTCAGGCTTGTGTGCCAAGGGTTCAATATGTATGAATACGCTCAATTTTGAGAGAGCTTTAGCATACTATTTTACTACCATAAACTTCTTGTCGGTTTTTCCGTAGGTACCTAATCTACAACATAAAAAACTCATTCTGTTTTTTAGGGATCCGGAGCCAAAATGGCAAATCGGAACCCTTATAGTTAATAGTTACGTCATGTCTGTCTGTCCGTCCGTCCACGGCTTAGCGTAGAGACTGTTAGTGCTAGAAAGCTGTAATTTTGCATGGATGCTTATATGTAGTAATTACCCCGACATGATAGAAAAAATTCAAAAAAAAATTTAGGGTACCTCCCATAGACGTAAAGTGGGGGTGATTTTTTTTTCTCCTCTAAACTTATAGTGTGCCTGACCTAGAAAATATACCTACCTACTTGGGAAGTTCCGTACAAAATACAAAATCCTTAGAATAATATTACTTGATGCATACAGATAGTATACGTCGTAATGGCTGTGAAACCCTATTTTCGGCGTGTCCGACACGCTCTTGCTTTAACTGACTTCAAAAAAGGAGGAGGTTCTCAATTCGACTACTTAATATCCTTATAGACATTTAAAACAAAAAAAACTTAAAACTAGGTACTTGTTTTTAAATTTAATACATTAAACATATTATTTGAGACGCTCATAAGTTTATTTCTAAACCACCCTCAAAAGAGCCTACAATATGCGAAATTCGTTTACTTATTTACTTGACCTGTCCTCGTTTGACTCACAAGTAGGTAAGTATATCAAATTGCGGTTTTATCAGTTTATTAGATCCGGTGCAAATTTACTGAGAAATGGAGGTCCTTTTGAGATACGAAACCCTACTTAGTAATTCTCTACTAGCAGAGGCTTAAGTTGGTAACCTCGTTCATCGTTGTTATTAATTATAAGTCTGACTTTTTGTTTATTACTAACAATTGTGTACAAAGCAGAGCACAAGACAGTCACGTTGTGTCCGAATAAGGCTTGATCACCCTCGCGTCCTCCTAAACTAAAACAATGTGTCATCAAGTTCACGACCTAAGTTATAATATGTATGAAGGTACATCTGGTGTAATTTGACTTGTTTGCGTATGTTAGAAACTCTCAGTTAAAGTGAGTCAAAATAAATATGTAAGTACCTACCTAACTTGTGTTGTTGGAGGGTTGTGGTCTCTATCCCCCACGAGGACGAAGATGGGATGATGATATCAGGCAGGTTGCCAGGTTGCAGGCATAACATGGTGTAGGTGGCCAGAGAGAGAAGAGAATGGAATAGGTTGCAGGAGGCCTATGCCAACTGGCAAACGGACTTACAGAAAGTAAAGAAACACCAAATACACGAATAATTTTTAATTTTTAATTAGGTAAAAATATATGATGTTAAAGTACCTACAGTAGTATAAGAAACTCAATTGTATTTAATGTCCGAATAAAAGGCTTATATTACTATTATTATTATTATTATATACCTACCTAACTATCGAAGAAGATGGTTGCAGTACGACAAATTCAATAACCTCACATTAGACATGAACTATTAATCTATCTAACTAATAGCCTGCTTTGAAACTCATTTTTATTTTCCAATCGTCCTTTGAAATCCATTTTGATGATGTAGGCACAATATTGGAAAAAAAATTAAAGTGATAACTTAATTGTGTTGTTTTATAAGTACCTAATTAAGCTTATATCCAGAAAACTAAATCGCTTGTCATGTGTCATAATCTTTATCCTAAGGTGGCTCGGTGGATGGCACTAGGGAGACAGATACACTTTATGAGTTCAAGTTTAAATCGATGCATGATATCAATTAATTTTCGACTATTTATTTGTGAGATTGAAGTTATTAATGTTGGAAAATCGTTTGGTTTTACATAAATTCCTTTGCACCTTGCAAAACACGTTGCCAGGGTGCATTTCGGCTACGTGAGTTATTTCTCTGACTCATGGGATTTTTAACTCCAATTATCTGCAATAACCTCTTGAGAGCCCGTTACAAATTCTCGTTTCGAATTATTACTGGAGTTGGGAATCCCAACCATTGGAAAGGTAGGTAGGTACTCTACTTAAATACCTATGAATGTAGTGTGTTACCGGGTTGCAGGATTCTACGTCGTATTTGGTAGGTAAATAATTAATTACATCTGTTAGTAATAAAATAAAGCATGTTATTGCTTCATAAAAGTTTTTAGAAATCCCAACCGTTTTCACAGTAATGAAAACATCACCATTTATCACTATTAAATTGATACCACGAACCTTTAGGTGTACCATTCGTTTGTACAATAAAACAGATTTATTTACTTACTTGTTTTTATGATTGCCTCGGAATAAAAAAGTTGGTTACTTACTTGAGAGACATTACACATCTTCGAATTCAGGTATTTGCGGGTGACACCGAATGTGGATAGTTTATTTTTTATTTTTATTTTGACCAGTAGATACAATAGGTACCATTTGTAATTCTCTTCATTTACTTTGTTTTGCTTGTATTAGAGGTTAAGATAATTGAAATATGGTTTTATAATCAAAAGTTGGGATTCTGTGAATATTCTTGATGCGCTTTCTTTTTACTCGACTGCGAAGAAGGAAGGGTTATTGGCTATGGTAGTCTTTCCGAAAGTGCTGGTAGTATAAAAAACGGCTAGTACAAGAAGGACTCGCGCAACGAGGGTTCCGTATAGGTTTGGGATATGTTAAAATACATTTATGCTATAAACAGCCGTATTTACAAAATCCAGTTTTAGCAGAGTTTTGCTTCTAATTGTAAGCAAAATGTACACAGTACGGTTACATGACAATTTTTTTTTATTTTATTACTTTTGTATTGTCGTCGTGGCAACAGAAAAACCGATGTTTAAATTTCAACTGTCTATATATTACGATTCTTTAAGATAGGTACAGTTCTGTGACAGAAAGACGAACGGAACCCTAAAAGACATGTAAAAGAGCTCTTTGAGGCCTACTTACAAAATAAACATTCTGACTATTTCGTTACTTAATAAAAAATAAAAAGTAAAACAATAATAGTATCATTTAAGGAACGCCAAGCTGGAATCGATACCTTAAAATAAGGTGACTGTATGGTGTACCTGTCTTCGTATCATGACATGTGATACGCGACCGTGCACGCGTACGGACAGCACAAACTCGCCAGGATGCGCCTGCGACTCGCGCACCATGTACGAGCCGTTCTTGCCCTTCTCCATCAACAGATGCTCTGCTGCCTTAGCCGACATCACGCCATGAAACCATCTACAATAAAAACATCAATTATGACAACATTCGCATTTCTCCGTCTGCATAGATACTTTGAAGTTGCAAATTAGAAACGTGACATTAATTTTCTTATCAGTTCTGTACCTACACTACTAGGTAGTACGTGCTAAAAGGGTCTTGCTAAAGTTTTTCACTTAACTACACTACTGTTTTTTTAATATGTCTATAAATATATAAACTTAGAGCATTCGTCCGTTACGACATGACCAACGCTAAAACCGGACTCTCTACTTGTTTTAATGCCTTTCAGACTCTGGCATTCCAGCCGGGACGAAAATTTCTGACAATCAAGGCATTGAAAAACCCCCATAGGTTATCTTTAAAAAACAAAATAGGACTATTAAGTATGTTTAATTTCAATTTTTCGTTCCCAAACTTACGAGGAATATTTGGGAAGTTCGTTAAGCGGTTCAATCGCTGGCAGTATCCTGTCGCATATACCTAGTGAAACAGGAAGCTACAACAGTAAGATTATTTCCACTTAGGCACTCGGTAATTCTCGACATTATATCGAGCGAGATCGGAAATGCAATACTTAGGCTGAGGTTTTGTTATTAATTACATTAAATAGGTTTGGTAGATATTTTATGTGATTAAATTCTATGGTTTTATATAAGTACCCTATGAGAAAACACGAACCTTTACGGTTAAAACTGAGACGTGCCGAGTCTCAAAGTGGAGATAATCTTACACTACAGTTATCATGAAATTTTAACAAGTTGAAATTTTACCGCCATCATGCTCGTAGTAAGTATATAGATTTGGATAACATAAGGACTGTGCCTAGTTGAAAAAGGAGTTAAATATTTAATTTATTTTGCTGTATCGCTCGTAGATACCGTCAGCAGCAGGGGGGCTACTCCGAAATTCAAAGTTCGAAGTTCGGATCGTGCGGTCCCTCTCACTCTCGTAATAATTACCATTAGCGTGAGCGGAACGGCATGAAACGAAGTTCGAATTTCGCGCTTCGTAGTATAGGGCCAGAAGTGGATAAGCTTGTGTGCTGACTATACGTAGATATGTTGTGTTTCAAATCTTATATCATAGTAGAAAGATAACACAATTTTTGTCTATTGTAAACCTACCTATACAATGTTTGTTTTTCGTTTTTTTTTTAACCGCGTCTATTTTAAGCGCATTTTTTGCTGTACTCATTTCTAATGATTTATTTTTTATTGATTTGTAAGTAGTAACGTAAAAAACTTCAGTGACTACCTCAATGGCTACTTCCTAATAGGGCGGAGGTGGGCAGCGCCGAAAACATCTTAAACATTGAGACCGAGGCCGCCGCAGTGGCGCAGTCACGGTCACGGCGTCTCCCACTTCCATAATCTGAGCTCGTTTATTGATACGTACTAGTAAAAACCATTTATGCAGCAATTAGAGTAATTTTTACCTCTTTTATACGTAACAATTAACAATATCCTATAACATACGTACCTACGTTGATACATTTTTAGCCATCATCGTATTAGGTAGGTACACGCATAGCTTTAGGATTTAGTTATATTTTTCTCTTCCCTGCACGCAAACTAAGATATATTATGTGACCTCAAAATTATCAATATTGAGCGATATTGTCTGTCCGTACTGTACTTTTAAATTTCATTTGATTGTCCAGACGAATAAACGTGCAAAGGCGATTTTTTTTTTGTTTCTTTTGCTTTTATATAGGTACTTACTCTAAGTCACGTTGTAAATTTTTTTAAGCCAATCTGATTAACCGTTTATGAAAAATATGTATTTAATTTTTATTCGTTGGTAATTTTCCATATAAATTAACACGAATAAGATTCCAAGAGAGTGTTACGTGTGTGTAGTTACACGAATAAACATGCAAAGGTTATCTGCATTGACCCTTTTTTAATTCAATATGAGTAATATTACTTTGTACGTTTATTCGTATTAAACTTTTTTATCAAGATTCGTGTAAACTAGCATTAAAGCTTTGATCACGTTCAATCTTGCCAGCCAAATTTTAGTTATACTAGCATAGTTGGAGTCATAGGTAGCATAAAAATCATTTTAATAAATTAACACGAACAAACTTGCAAACGCCGAATGCTAAATTAAATTAATTTATTAAAATGATTTTTATTCCATGACTCAAACGTTAATGAGAAGTATGTGAAAGCTAGTATAACTAAAATTTGGCTTACAAGATTGAAGGCGATCAAAGCTTTAATGCTAGTTTACACGAATCGTGCTAACAAAGTTTAATACGAATAAACGTGCAAAGTATTATTACTAATATTGAAATAAAATAAGTCAATGTAGAAAAGCATTGCATTCGTTAATAGGACCAAAATTGTTAAAACGGCAACACTCTCTTGGAATCTTATTCGTGTTAATTTATATGGAAAATTACCAACGAATAAAAACTAAATACATATTATTCATAAACGGTAAATCGGCTTAAAAAAAAGTACAACGTGCCTTAGAGTATATAAAAGCTTATGAAGCAAAAAAAAATTTTTGTGTAAGGGCCTTTGCACGTTTATTCGTCTGGGCCATCGAATTGTTTTGATTCTGATACCTGAATATAAAAGAATAGAATTTACTAGATGTTACCTCAATACTACATTATGTACAATTAACAAAAATGCATTCTTAAAGAATTTGCTTACTTTCCAAAGGATTATTATTGTTATTAAATTTTAAAAGCACTATTGAGCCATGTTTTTCAGGTTTCATAAAAAAATGGTTTTTCTTTGGTGTTCTGCTCGATATTCATGATACTCATGATAACAACTACTTATAATATATGGGATCGTAAGCGAGTAAGTCTAGCACTTGGCCGGTTTGGAATTATTACGTCTCAAAATATTCTTCTCTTGTTTCAATAGTCGTAGTGGTGGAAGGTAAATGGAGGGATCTTATAGAGTTTTATTATTGTTTATGCGTAGTCACCGGGCACTACTGTTTAATGTCTAATGCTAAACAGGCTTGCTACGCAAGAATACTGTTTTTATTTTTATTGCATCATTGTTTTGTTAGAGACGCAAAGATGTAAATCAATAACAAATTTGTCCGATGTCTCTAATTTGCAGTGCTATGGCTCATTGTTGTCGACGGAAGTCTGATTTATTTGGTATGTTAACTCATTACGTTTTAAAAAACAAATGTATAAGCCACCAGTTAAAAATTAATACAAAGTATACACAATACAAGTCTAACGCAACATCGTATAATAATCGTTTTGTAATTGTTATTTTGTCTCTACACGCAATGAGATAACTGAACATGGTATAATGTACCGCAAAACTGGGCTTTGCTTTTGATGTAGGATGATTTCGAAGAATTTATCTATGTAGTCACAGTCAACTTTAGCAGTTTATTTATTATTATATTCGTAAACGCGACTTCTTTAACTATTTCCTCTATCCTGACTCAGAAGCAAGTAAACTGCTATTTCTTAAAAAACAACAAAGGTTATTCGATGATCATCATCATCATCCCAGCCTATACTTTACGTCCCACTGCAGGGCACAGACCTCCTCTCAGACTAAGAGGCCAGAGTAGTTTCCATGCGGGCCCAGTGCAGATATTACCATTGTTAATGTAAAAGTTGTGACGTAGATACCTAATAATTACTCCCATAGTTATCATCTAACGTCCATCCCGTCATTTTGTCTGAGTGGGACCTTTGATAGAAATGTGACCAAATACCGTATAGTATTAAAAGTTTAGGTTCAATGCAGTGCTCACAAGCCCACAGGTTTTTTTGTTTTTTTTTTGTTTCTACAGGTATTTAAATGTATGTAAATTCACATTCGCAGGGCATTATAGAAAACTTATTATAAAAATGATTTACTAAAGAAAACTTGTCCAACTTTTATATTTTGGACATTATAAATTATACCTGCTAAACTTTTAGTTTTGTAGAGCTTAAAAAGAGACCGGTTTCAAAATATACGTACCAAACTGAAAGAAGAAAGAAGCAAGTATTTATTACTACGAAAGTACTTACTTTTTGAGCATGAAAGCCTTGCTAAGTTCCTTGAGGAGAGTCGAGACGATGGCGCCGGCGGCCGGCACGGCCAGCACCGAGGCGCCCATGGTCGCCGACAACGCCGCCGGCGCTAACACGCCCAGCCTGCTCAACCTCGTCGTATTCTTTGACATTATTTTATTCTAGATCTAAAGTCTACTAGCTGAATAAGATCGCGATTTAACTGTGATAAAGCGCGCGACCGTAACCACAGAGCGGTCCGCTTCGCACGCAGAGTGGAACTCGAATGCTGCGCGCACGCAATGTTCGACAGCTCGACAGGTGCTCAGCCAACAACGATGTTGGCGCGACATTGATTTATATTAATTTTTGAGTACATGTTACTCATATTATAGGTTTGGGTTTGTAGTAGGTATGTGTTATTTTTTTTACTGCAGGTACTTGCTTCGGCAACACGAGCATTCTTTCCTTTATAAATTAAATGGCCTTCTATTACAAAGCAAGCTCTTATCTTGTACGTTTAAACTATTAAAAAATACTACATAGTACATTCTAAAACCTAATTTTCCTCTTGATAAATAGCGGTATTGGTGTCCTCACTCAATTATGTGAAATTGCCTTTTGTTTAAAATGTTGTATGTATCTCTCCGAGATATGGTGGTTCATACGCGCTCACTTGAATATACATTTAGGTTTATATAAGTAACAGGTACCACTTTAAATTATGTTTAATTTACTGTTTACGTACATAAATAAGTCGTCGTACGTAAAATGTGGTACTAATCCCTAGTATTCGATTTGATTTGATTTGAATAACCATATACTACATTCAGCTACGTAGAAATTTCACACCGTCACTAGGTTTTTCTCTGCATCTGATTGTGTGAACTTAAATTAAGGCTAAGTATATAAAATGAAGCAAGTTATCCTACATATTTATCAGAATCAGTAACGGTGCCTACGAGTTGGAGCGGGCAGCAATTTAACGCATAGCGCTTAAATCTAAAACGTGCCTAGTTACTATTAGGTATAATGATTTGCTAAAGGTTTTTTATTTATTTGATGCATCTGTTTTTCTAAGTTACTAATAAAACTTATTTAGAGTTAGACAAAGCAATTAGTATGCCACCACCAACTCAAAAGTTCAAAAAAAAATATTTGTTGCAATTCTTTTTAATTGAAGGTTTTAATTTGCCACATTGGATGCGTTCTGCGGTCGCGGTCAGATCAAATTGAACGCAGCCCGCATTATGTATGAGCAAAATTGTCGGGATTTCCACGAGGGACCTTCCCGAAAACAGGTGATAGTGTTGCTTAAACTGAACAACTTTCTCCAAGGAACATAGGTCGAAAAACGAATTTGTTTTTTCGCCTTTCCATAGTAAGTCGGTCAGCTAACCAATACATTTTGTATGGGAGTATGAATTTTTTTTTTCGTTTTTCGACCTATGTTCCTTCGAGAAAGTTGTTCAGTTTAAGCAACACTGTCACCTGTTTTCGGGAAGGTCCCTCGTGGAAATCCACCCGGTATTTTGTATAGATCGATGGCACGCACGCACAATATATAGAGACCGACAATGTTGTTCATACATAATGCGGGCTGCGTTCAATTTGTCCTGACCGCGACCACAGAACACATCCAGTGTGGCAAAACCTTGACGCTAAAAAAATTATTTTTTTCTAATTCCTATAGGGCGTAATCGGTATGCGTTTTACACAGAAAATGCACGTTACGAATAAATTAGTAAGTACCTACCCAAGAGTCGCGGCAAAATATTTTCATCTTGTTTATTATCATTATCAAGTACCAATACACGCTCGCGGTAGTTTAATTAGGAACGGGCTGCTAACTGAGTTTTATTCTTTAAGTATATAATGATTATATACCTACTCAGCAATGGAGTTCAATGGATAAGTCATCCTCTTTGCTTTTTGGACATGACGTGACGCCTCGGCAGTGTGACGGGAATAAATAATGCCTCTATCTTGCTCCAACAAAGGACGGGCGCTGTATAAGGCTGTGCGGAGTCATCTTCCTAAAGGAAGGTCAATAAACAAGCACAAGAGGCACGTTTGCATTGCTGGACTGTATGAGTTTCTATGACTGGAATGCTAGGAGAGAGCGCATACAGGTTGCTTTCCACGAGTTTTGTAGGTAAATTTAATTTTACCATAAGTAATTTGTAAATAGTGTAAACTTATGGAATGGTGTAGTAGTCATAGGAGAGTAACAAAGTAGCTTATACATGCGACAGCATTCCAATAGAATTAAAATAAAGATTTTGTTAAAATAAAAACAATCTACTTACATATTAATTCAGGGGTAGACTGGGTACGGTTGTGGCAATTTTTGATTGATTGTCAATATTATATTATTATGTAGCGGCCAGATAGAACCATTACTCCTCTCGCCGCAGTCGGTTCCGCGCGTCGGCAAGTGGCAAAAAAAACAACTGCACACCGGCGCGTGGAACCGCGCGGCTGATAAAAAATGGAAGACCAGTCAGTCATCAAGCAGCGGCTCATTCCTTGCAGCGGCACTGTCTGGAGCAGAGAGCAGAGCTCTGAAAGTCTCCTTGAATATCCATAACGTTCTTAGAATCCTTAAGTCCATTTATTGTAAATACTTTTGATATACTTTTTCATTTACTTCACCTCCTCTACGGCATTCTTTTTAATCCTGCAACTCCTTGCTAGATCAAAGAGCGATATACCTATGTCACCTCTGTTCGATGCTCTCAAAACTTTCTCCTTACTGTCCCCTTTTCCAACTCTAAATTCTATGTATACTCTTTTACTGTCCAGGCTATTTGGCTGTGGAACTCCCTACCAATAAACCTAAGGCGTGCCAAATCCTTACTTATCTTCAGATAAGGAGCACTATTTACTATCTTGTACATAAAATTATAGCCTGCTTATATATTTAAAAGTATATTGGTTTATCTATGTGTGTTTGATGTTGTAGGGTAACGGCTCCAGTGGCCAGCCAGGAACCAGTGTTCAGCCTTTTGCATCGTTTATTGGCCATAAATATGGCTATAATCAAAATAAACAAATCACGTGCACTTAAATAGAAGCTCTGATTCCTCATTGGTTAATCTGACACGCGACAGGAGCGGCAGGGGATCAGGGGGGAGAAATAGACTCGTTCATACAGGTGCTGTCCACCGACAAGAGCAATAGTGCCATGTCCGCCATATTTTTTACTGCACGTGGTGTTCTCTTAACAAGTAAGAAAAAATATATTTTATTATAAAATGTGATTGTGTTTTATACATGGTAGCTTTGTACATTACTTCATGTATTAAATTATGTTAAATTTGTATAAAAATATCGCTTTTTTACGTATAAATCGAGGGGGCTGAGCATTGGATACCACTTTTTTATAAAAGATCCAATGGACAGCCCCGGGGGCTGAGCACTGAGTTTTTGGATTATTTTTGAAATTACAAGAAAAAGGGACCGTTAGAACCGTCAAATTTAAATTTACAAATTTAGTATGACAAGTCTTTTCCTAATGGTCGAAAAACCCAGTGGTCAGCCGCATTTTAAATTATTTTTTCACACGGCTGATCACTGGGTGTTGAATATCCAGTATTCAGCCACGATCTTATTTAAATGGTTTTAAGGACGAATATGGATATTTGTATGAGGATTTAATTTTACCTGAAATCGTTATAAAATGATTGATTCATTGAACATAAATATCTACACTATTGATCAAAAGGAAAATTCCGGTAAATTATTGACCTCATCAAATGTTTCGTCAACTTTAAATAACAATTTGAATCAACTTTCAGTTCTACCTGATCACAAGAACAATTATAATGTACGTAAGACCTCTGCAAATGTTTCACCAGCATTGAAACAAATTCTAAAATACCGTCTCCTATTAAAAAATCTAGCACCTCTAGAGTAATGAATCGAATTGGAGCAATATTGTTTGCTTGCAATACTAATTTTTGTAAGGTGGGACATTTTTTATTGTGTTTTGAGAATTGTTGCTATAAAAATATATAAACAATATCGTTGATTTTGATATAATATTGCTCATTTTGATCTCATTATTAGTAATATTTACAAGGGCTGAGCACTGGGTTCATCGAGGCTGTATATTGGTTTTTAGTGGCTGTCCACTGGGACAAAGGGCCATTTTTTGTTTAAACTTAATTATATATTTTATTTATATAATTATTGTTTTTGACATAAATTGCTTAAAAACTATACTAAACAATAAATCAAATCATGTTGTACGTTTCATTATCCGACGATTGCTGTAGAAATGCCAACTGTTTAAACTTAAAAAAGTCGTTATGAGGCTGACCACTGGTGCCTTTACCCTATATTAGGTTGTTTTTATATTACTATTTATTTTTATATATTTGCACCACCTGCTGTAATATATTCCTTGCTGTCATTCTTTTGTGAAAAGGTTGCCTGGAAGAGATCGCTCCGAAGCGATAAGGCCTATTGCTTACCTTATATATTTTTTCCATGTACTTGTTTTTCTGTATTGATTTCTTTGTGGTGGACAATAAATAGTCGTTGTATTGGTTTAAGAATAGCTCGTTTAAAGGGATGGATAGATAGAGATAAAATAACAGTAAATCATAGGTTGTCTTTGTGTGTCTATTTTGCGTTATAATATAACAGTAGATTATGTAGATAAATAATAAATGAAACTAAGTTAATATTTTGACTAGAATTTTATTTGAGAACTTCAGGTTTTTCATCTTTACCTGTATCAATAATTTGGTGGTCTGAATACTGTATTGATTCTGACAACTCTGGGGGGGTGACGTAATTACTACTTGCAACTGTGTCTTTATTTCTGACACAACTTTTCAAGTCTTTAACAACCGCGGGCCAAACGGGACTCTCCAGTGATTTGGAACGAATCTTACCAGCTGATATATGGAATATTTGAGCTATGTATTCTTTCCTATGTCTCGTATATAACCAGTCATCCGAGTTGGATCGTTTTTTGTCAGCAGAAAATTGCGGAAATGATTTATTACTCGTGTTGATTTCCTGTGGTATGTTCAGGAAGCTCGTGCCCCCCGACATCTGTCCGAGCTGGCGCCTATTGTATCTGGACGGCAAGTTACCTCTACCAACTTCTTCTCGACGTGCTAACCAATAATAATGCGTTATTGGATCACGAGGACCCCAGTGCCTTGACGGCTGAAATGATGTTTTCACCTTCTGAAAAGGAAATTTAGTCGTGTTACTGTCGGTGCAAAATAACAAAAATACTACAAATTAATATTAAACAAACGGATTTGCATGACTCAGACCTTACAAGGACAAACAATATGCGTAACACGTGAAGCAAGGTTACATCCTCCTTCTATAAGATGATACGGAACTACGAGTAACTTAAGGGAAAAGTCCCTACTCGTATTTCGTGATACGCATTACTTATCAGTTACATGGAGTCGAAGTGCACCTACTTAGTTGAAGTCGAGTGACTGGCGCCAAGTAAAGTTTAAATATTTACAATACACATGCATAAAGTTAGCACACATCTAGTATAATAATATTTGATACGATTTGTCTCTAGTTTATTTGACTAATGTATAGCTACAAATATTAACAATTACGTAAATATAAGTCTATTTTAATAAGTAGGTACCAACTAACCTACAAAAGGGGGCAAGTACCTATATGTAACACAAAAAAAAATACTTAAATTACTTATTAAATTTAAACTAGATACCAATATGTCAATTAAGGCAAAATCAATTTAGTAATAGCTATTAGGCTAATGGGTAATAATATTAACGAATGAAAATTCAGAGGTAAAACAAATCGAAATCTTACCCCTAAACAGTCGTATTGAACTTGTTTTATAACTGATGCAGTAGCAAACGCAACGAAGATAACAAGGGTGACTGACGCCACAGCAACTACAGTAATAGCGTTCCATGGAGGTTCTGTCCAATCAGTGGTGTTGCCGAACAGCACCACAAGCCACCAAATAGTAAAAGGTAGAATTATTCCGGGAGCAGCACACCAGCCCATCACCCAGGATTTCACCAGTTCACGTCCGGTCAAGAACTCTACATCTTCGACTAAAGGCTTCCAACCTGCGTGAAAAAATCAAAGACGACTTAAACAATTACTATAAATCAGAAATAGGTTATTGGGCTAGCTTTAGCATTTAAGAACCTGTATCAAATTCTAGTTCGTTTTATGATTATTCGCAGACAAAAACCATACTTACCATAAATAAACACAAAGGCAACGATTTCCAAAACAGTAGCAATGCTAATAAGGAGAGGGACAGCGATCTCCTCTAGAAGCGCCAAAGCTGGCAGCCTCCCGACTAGCACACCCAGAGCGGCCGCGGCGCCCACAAGAGAACTCGAAAACGATATCAACCTCCATCCATGACCACCGGCTCGACGGAAACGGTCGTACAGTGGATACAGCAACGTCAGCTGAAACATCATAAAACTATATAACTCAAGGCTTGATTAGGTCCTAAATTTCTATATGTTTGTACATACGGTACTTAGGTACACTTAGTTCTTTGAGCAAGGTTTGGTTATTTTTATTACTACTTAACCCTTTCTTCAATTAAAAAGAAAAACCTTCTTCTTCTCTTAAAATATCTTCTTCTAATAAAAATTCTACTTCTTCTTTTCTAATTCTTCTAATAAAAAAAAAAATTAAATAAAAAATAAAACCGCCTTCAAAAAACATCCAAAAAACTATGAAATAATAATTAAATCAAACCGACCACAATAAGAATGATAATATCTTTCTTCTAATCTGTTCGAAGTCGGTGCCTCAGCTCGAGCCAGCAGGAGTGGACCTAGTAATCTAACTTGCCTACATACCTACTACCTATCTATAGGGCTTCCACACTCCTGCTGGCTCGTGCTGAGGCACCGACTTCGAACAGATTAGAAGAAAGTTTTTTCATGCTTATTGTGGTCGGTTTGGTTCAATTATTATTTCATAGTTTTTTGGATGTTTTTTGAAGGAGGTTTTATTTTTTATTTTAAATTTTTTTTTTTCTTTTTAGTTGTTTCTGTATAAAATAGATGCGTAGGATAAAATCATCAGTTTGACTTCGAAATAAGTTTATGTTGAAAATTCTATTTTTAATGCTCGACGGGGTTGTGTCGTTTTATTACAGAGTTCCATGATACTTTCTGAATGCAAATGCTCGACTTGTCACCGAAAATACTAAAGTCGCTATACTTTTTTCTTGTATTTTTGAGGAGTTCTTCTGGTAGTAACGAGACCAACCTTGAAGCCTGTGCTTTCAAACAACGAAAAAAAATTCCAAATCGGTTCATAAATGACGGAGTTCTGAGGTAACACACTTTAAAAAGAAAAAAAAAGAAAAAAAAAACATAGAACCGAATTGAGAACCTCCTCCTTTTTTTGAAGTCGGTTAAAAAGGCAGCCAATGGAACACATACCACATCCGTATTCAGCTTATAATTATTGAGTTTTTTCTGAATAAGATATTACAAATTTTATAATGCTAGCCAAATATTATTTTATTAAATTGCTAGCTGTTGCCCGTGACTCCGTCTGCGAAGAATAGGAGTATAAAAAATAGCGTACGACCTATTTAATTCCAAGAAAACAACTAACACTCAAGAAAATATCAAGGAAGTCATTACCATAGTAATAATTCCCGAAAAGAATAGAGCAGCAAATACAAGCAGC
The DNA here is from genome assembly GCA_947859365.1 of Archips crataeganus. Classification (NCBI taxonomy): domain Eukaryota; kingdom Metazoa; phylum Arthropoda; class Insecta; order Lepidoptera; family Tortricidae; genus Archips; species Archips crataeganus. The sequence continues at coordinate 20,944,821 of OX402045.1, read as the reverse complement.
GGCCATGTAACGTTTAATTCTTGATATTCAGCGGCTTTGAACATCTGTACTAGGACAGCAACGGCGGATAAGTCCCGCTCGTCGCTACCGGCCACGGCGAACCAAAACAACATGCAGAACCAGCTCACTATTATATTCGTAGCAATTATTGCTAATGACGACCTTAGGAAATAAATTATATTATTAGTCAAGGGTTAATAAAGTACTTACTATCAACTACTATACATATATTTTTGAATGTTCTGTATGGTAATAACCTCTAGCTGGTATTCCTTATAGAAAATGTTTGGAAGTCAGCCAAAAAAATTGATTAGTTCGGTATACCTATACATACTTACCACTGGACATTAGTGCTGAAATATATCGTATCACCAGACGATATAAGGAAGCCTCCTGCTATTTGTGACGACCATAAGGCTTGAATCACAGCACTGTGCCAAATGTTTGGTTCCATATAATGATGCCATTCAAATTGTCTTTGTATGGTGGCAAAATTGTCAGAGCTTCCGATGCAAAAAGACAAGACCAGCAGCAGTAGGAACACTAATGGCCCCAGCACGTATAAAATCCGTTTCATCAATTTTACGGGATTGTAAAGTCTGAAATCAAACTTGGTATGTAAGTAGATAATAAGTTAATTTTTAACTAAAAGTAAAAATACATTTTTTTTCTTTCTGGAATGCAGTCCTTACTCACATAAAAGGAAAAACTATCCATAGTACTATTACTATTAAAGTCAAAGCTATGTAATATTCCGGCTGCTCTTTAAGTGGTCCCAGAAAAGTCGAACTGAAAAATAAAATATGCGTACCTAGTAATAAATACTTTCCACAAAAACAAATCTGTTATAAAATTAAATAACACAGCTGACAAATTCTAGCTGAAGTGTAGAAATGGTATTTTTTTTTATTTTTTTATTTTTATATAAGAGGTGGAAAACGAGCAGACGGGTCACCTGATGGAGAGCGATCACCGTCGCCCATGGACACCCGCAACACGGGGGGCATCACAGGTGCGTTGCCGACCAAAATATTATCTCTAGAATACTTTATTATGCTTTATTTCGGTAGGGTTAGGATTGTTTATTGTTTCTTATGTAAGTACAAATAAATTAAACTCAAACAGTAGGTATTTATGTCGGCGATAAACGCAAGTCAGTCAGATGGACCTCTGTTCATAAATTAACTATACTTATCTTAATCCACCTGCAGTGAAAGTTAAAGAAAAATAAGTAGACATAAGTATGTAATTATATTAGTGCAAATAAACTGAATTAAAAATCGTAAAGGTAGCGCCGATAGTAAATTACTTAATCAGTAGGTAGGTACAAGGTACCTACACGCAATTCATTTTAAAGGAACAATTCAAAATTCTTACTTCAGGCAGGTAGATTCGTTGTAACTATCCTCGAAACCTTCCTGTAAACAAAAATGCTTTTTAAACAGGATGGTAAGTATACCCATTTATAAGGATCAAAAGTTTTCATCAAATTTAGTGTTGATTTAATTAAGTGAAGTATAACTTACTGGTATCAGACTGGATTGAGTGCATTCCCAAACTGGAATAGAGTTGCCCATTGCGTAAAGAAAGTAAGTTGTAGTCATTGCAACATAAATGATTGAGTATATACTGGCCAGGTACGAAATAAGCAGTCTCATGTAGCCGACTCCTGGAAATATAGGTCACATTATTTTTACGCGCCTTGCGCCTATAATTTAAGACATTTTACATGTCCTCTTAAAATTAATCCGGAATTATTTCGTTAGGTGGTTGGGTTAGTTTGACTAAACAGCCCTGCAATATCTAAAAAGACAGTATTTTTTAATTGTGATGGACTAAGTTTTCAAGGTTCTAATGGTGTCCGCGGACCAGAAGAGGCAGTGTAGGTAGGTCTTCAACAAGATGAAGCGGTGACCTAGTGAAGGTTGCGGGAACGCGTTGGATGCGAATAGCAATGGCTACTACGAAATACGATTTTTGAATTTCGTATCGTGGCATTCCTTTTAGCGTGCACGGAACGGCACGACGCGAAGTTCGAAATAGAATTTAGTACTATAAGGCGCCCGGCCGGGGGCGGTCTGTTTAGTGAAACTTGGAGGGGGGAGCTACGTTCAGCAGTGGTGTATGTACAGTCAGGCGTAAATATCTACACGTATACAGCTATCAAGTCAAATATATTTAAACACTAACACTAATTATGATACTTAAGTGGCAAGAGGTGTATAGATACTATTGTTTGACGTCTTGGTAACGTACATAATATTTATGCTATGGCCTTGACTGTACTATGTCAAAGACGTGAAGACTACATTTTGAAACGAAAATTCCGATTAAATTTCTTTACAGCAGTCTTCAGTCAAACTATATGAAATAGGTACTTATTCTGAATTAATTTTAAGACACGACACCTTGTAAATATTATCGGTTTCTCAGTATGGTCATGTGTCTGGGAAGATGTTTCACCCTGCCAATCTGTTTGACTGATCAAGAGATCACATTATAGCTAAATAACATACATGAAAATTAAGCATCAGAATGTTAGTAAATAGGGCTTGTCTAATTTAAAATGACGCGCCCTGCCACCGCATTTACACATATGCGCAAATATAGAATACGGACATCACACATGCATAAATGTCATTGTTATGGTCATTCAGTACCCCGTTTTGCCTCACACGTGGAAGTACGGTAAAAAACATCTTCGGAGTCAGGTAAATATTCATCATCATCATCATCATCTCAGCCTTTATACATCCCACTGCAGGGCACAGACCTCCTCTCAGAATGAGAGGGCTTTTGGTAAATATTATCTTATATTAAAGCTATGCAATTAAAACTTTATAATGTTTAATAAGTAGGTAAGTCCACTATTTAAAAGATATCCCGAAAATTTTGTTTATCTGGTATAAACCAAACCAAAGTTATAAGGGTTCAAAAAAACGACAAAGCGCTTCGAGAAAAGGTATAGTATAGGTATGCCCCCAAATAATATTGTTTTTTCTACTGAATTGTAAAAATATGTACTTAAATACTTTTAGTAAAAAGCAGTGCGATATAATAAATAAAAAAAAACCGGCCAAGAGCGTGTCGGACACGCCCAAGATAGGGTTCCGTAGCAGGTACGAAAAAATCTTTGCATACTTTATTAATGTGGTTGTTTTGGTCCCTCCCAACCCAACTCCCACCGCGCGCAGAATTTCAATGTCGGCGGTACAGCGCCATCTATATCGGCGAATTGGGTAACTAATCTAATAGTATGTTGATGGTTTTTCAGATGTAATTCTTTATTATATGAACCGATTTCAATTGTATTTTTTTTATTTGAAAGAAGATACTGTTAGCGTGATCTTATAGGTACTTAAAGAAAAAAAAATGCTTGCAATGGCGGTTAAATTACAATCTTAGTTTAGAAATATTTTTTTACAAAAACTTAAAAACTGCTCAACTAATTAAGTTGAAAATAATTTTCCTAGAAAGTTTTTATTAAGTTTAACTTACGTGATTTTTTTCATATTTTTTAGGCGTGCGGTTCAAAAGTTAGAGGGGGGACACATTATTTTGAAATTTCGGAGTGAATATCTCCGAAAATATTCACTGTTTAAAAATATGGTTTTAGCAAACCCCTATTTATTTTCAAATACCTATCCAATGATACCCCACACTATAGGGTTAGTCGAGAAAAAAAAGATCACCCCCACTTTACGTCTATGGGAGGTACCCTAAAAAAAATTTTTTTAGTTTTTTTTATTTAATCACTTTGTCGGCATGACTGATATATATATTCATGCCAAATTACAGTTTTCTAGTACTAACAGTCTCTGATCTTAGCCGCGGACAGACAGACAGACAGACGGACAGACATGGCGAAACTATAAGGGTTCCTAGTTGACTACGGAACCCTAAAAAGATTTATGACATACCTAATTAATTTAATTAAACTGTTTAGTTTGTTGGTAGATAAAGATAAGTCTAACTCCGGAACAGTAGTTCGCCTAGTCATGGACACTTATTTAAGTAGGTACGTGTACTTTATTTGTTCTATTTGCGTATATTGTATCGTCGTCAAGTACCCATAGCACAGGCTAAAGCCTATTTTGAGACGAGATAATTTGTGAGAATATTTGGACATACATATTTATTTAATTGGCATTGATCACTTCTTTACAATGTGGGCTAAATCCAAAACCATTTCGAGGAATAGGTTTATTAAATCATTTTATAACATTGTAGTAAAAAAATATTATATGATCGTGTGTATTTTTGCAAAATAATGTTTGACCTTTGTTTGACCTTGCTGTGGGCATTAACTTTGAAATTCTGTGCAACAAGAAAAAAAAAGCCGTCCGTCTAGTTTCTCTATACTATTCTCTGTCACTTCGACGTAGTTATCATCTGTCAATTTAAGGATACTATTTTGAAAAACATTCTTCGCGTTTTTCATATTTTAATAATGGATTTATACATGAAGTGTTTCATTCCTACTTGTGGAAATGATTCTGTCAATAGCCCAAACAAATTAATTGTTCGCATTAGAGAAGATTTACAAGAGAAGTGGTGCCGCAAAGTTAATGCAAAGTTTACAAGATGTACTTATTGTTTTGAGGATCATTTTAATGTAAGTACGTAATAATAAGTATGGATTAAATCCGCCAAAGAACTTTCAAGGGAACACTTCTGACCATTTTATTATTTTATACGTACAAAAAATACTATAGCCGTAAATCGTTTTTTTACCTATTCTCTTGGAAGAATCGGCAACTTTAGTGTAATTGTTATTGTAATGTAAAGTGACATTGTCAGATGACGACTAACCATAGATTGTGACACATTTTTTTTTGTCATTATGTCTGTGGTTTATACACAGATTCAGCCGCGGCATGTAATTTACGAGAAATCGTATCTCAAATTTTCAATAAATTATAAAAAAAATATTGGAGTGATGAATTGCTGAAATATTCAAATCAGTTTCTTAAAATGCTCTATATTTTCGATAAAAAAAATAAAAAGGGGGGTTAGAAAAAATGATCAATCCCAATTTATTTTATTTAATTAAGTTTTTTGCGTGCCCTACTTGGTATCAAGCGGTTATTGTCGGATTTGTTGTCCAACTTGTCAAATTAATTAGAACGCGCGAGAGAGCGGACATTTTGTTTCATACAACGCACCAGTGCTGCACCGTGACGGATTTTTCATGCGATTTGTCGATCGAGATGTATGCACACTGATCATAGTTCACGGAATAGTCGACATTGCCAGACAAATGAAGAGTTGTAATTAATATTTGCACGCACACATCTAAATCAACTGATTTACTGGAGGGGCGCGTCATTTTAGATTAGACAAGCTATATACCTAGGTATGTACTTACTTAAAGTTTAATTTTATGGTCAGGAGAATGCGTCTTGGAGTGTTGAATATTTTCGAAATAGACTTATTACATATCTTTAGGGCAAAATAAGAATTCGATAGTACCTACTTAGAATAAAATTACACAGGTACCTCGCCTTTTAGCAATTTATTAGTTACGTCTTTATTATGCGGGCACGTTGTAGTTAAAATATAAACTTATGCTAGGAGTTACGAGCACGTAGGTATACAAATCGTGAGTTGCTCAATTGCTTCAGTAAGTCACAAATGTCACAATACACCTATTTTACCTTTAAAGAATGGAACGGCTCTCCAAACGCCAACCGCATCTTGTTGACTGAGCTGTCCTATCGCCAGCTGCAGCAGGGTGCCCGGTAGAGCAATAACAACCATAGCGACGGTAAGTACCAGTAAGTATGACACGCCACCGTACCGAAACGCTTCCCGAGGGACGCGCCAAGTACTGTTAAAGCTAACTGCCGCTGCCAAAGTGCAAAGATGTGCTCGGATTAGCGGCCAGCTCAGCCAACCCTGCAACAGACTTACAATAGTAGATTCTTCGACGAGGGAGGAAAGTCTAAATTACAGTTGTTACTACTTACACCCCCCCCCCCCTTACTTGCTCCCATCCTCAGTCATGCAACAAGTTAAGTAGATAATTATGTAACAAACGGTTATTAGTAAACGCACATTATTAGTAGGAATCTAAGCAGTTTTTCTTAACTCTCTAACGTCCATTTTAGTACCAATAGGTAATCAAGGACTTTTTTTTTAATAAGTACGATCTGCTGTCAAGCTAAACAGTAGCCGAATACTTTGAACTTTGTCGCCCTAAACAACAATACTCGTTCAACTATAATAGTTCAGTCACTTTTGCTTTTGAGCTTGACTTGAGCGCGAGGTGTATTGATGGATCAAATACATAATACCAGCGGACCCGACAGGCATTGTCTTGCATGAACCTAGATACCGATTGCTGCGCCATCTGCCGGGCTGATTTGTGAATCTAAACCATCCAGGGCGCTACCAAAACGCATACAAAAAAAATTCATTCAAATCGGTTCAGCCGTTTAGGAGTTCAGTGACATATACACACGTACAGTAGAATTATATATATATTTATATATATACACCGTGAAATTTTAGTGGTTGTTTTCCCGAAACGAGGTGATTTAGTTTCGATTGTACAATCAATTTATAATTACTATTTTGACTAGAGTCAAAAATCCAATTGTGAAAAACGAAAGTCGAAAATGACCGCAAACCAATAGTAACGCTTCGTTGGTACAAGTAGCGTACGATCGTACGATAGATTAGGTACCAACGAAGCGTTACTATTGGTTTGCGGTCATTTTCGGCTTTCGTTTTTCATAATTGGATTTTTGACTCTAGTCAAAATAGTAATTATAAATCGATTGTACAATCGATACTAAATCACCTCGTTTCGGGAAAACAACCACTATAATTTCACGGTGTATATAAAGATAAGAAAAATCAACCTTAACGTTAACGACTTAAAGTCATCTTCGTAACTGACCTGATTATGAGGCCATCAGAGGAGAAGTGGCCTTACCATAAGAAAAGGAATACTTACTTATAGGGATTTATTTGCCTTAAACTTGTTTATAACCACTAATTGTTTTGGACATGCCCAATTCGCTTCTGAGGTCCATATAATACCTACCTACCTAGACTTTAGTCACCCGTTTAGTCAGACAAATATCGTGCTACCACAAAAATTTAGACAACTGTTGAATGTGCTTTTAACACATATCGGTCAATAGTGAACTTTTATTTTATGTACCTATATTTTGTCTAAGATGTGTTTACATAATATTATTTTGCGGTGAAGCCGATGTGTTACAGTAAGTACCTAGTCGGGAATTTTCAAACTTGTTTTTATTTGGTAAGCATGCCACCTAAACAGTACCTACCTTTAACTTGTAGGAATCGAACATCTTGGATAAAGTCGCTCACTTCACACTTCTAACCAAGTACCAGGAACAGATAATACTACATCACTTGCTAACGTGTTGGAGGTATAGCATTTGCAATTTGAAGTGAGACACTGCACCAGGAAAGCTTTTCGAGAAGTGATTGGGCAACATTTTGCAGATAAACTCGAGATAAACGGATAATGTCAGTTACGGTTCTAAATTGTATCGATCTTGCAATGAAGTTATCTACTTGACACGTTGGCGCTCAAGTGGAGCACGATGTTTGTCCACAGATACGGGGGCTGGGCTGGTTAGTGTTGTAGAAATAGCGGAATGGATACACTGAATGGCATGCCACACTTGACTCAGAACAATAATTTTACAAACATGTAGTGATTGTTTATTTATTGAGATAATAGTACACTCGTGTCAGTTCCACGTATTTACAAATAGTTACCTATTCACTTGTGATTTCTTACAATAAGGTCACATGCTTTGGTCACGTCCATTTTGAGCTCCGAATATTAGAAGAAACCATTTTCAAGTCTTGCTAAACTGAATTATCAAGAGATATTTCGGTTAAAATCTGTAATTTATAAGTCTGATAGATAAATTCTTACTTCGGCGACCGTAAGTGTCATCTTTATTATGCAAACGTAGATTGCATATCTGTCATGCACGAGTTTGAGCCTAGGTTTGGTATAGGTACTTTTTATCTTTCTCTGTCCCAGTCTGTCCCTACCTGTCCTTATCTGTCTCTAGCGGTAATTGCCGCATGTTGAATCATTATTATCATCTCGTCATGCTGTTGCAAGACCTCCCCTAATGATTAGTAATAGGAGTAAAAAATAATACTAATAATAAAATGAAAGAAAATTAGTCACGTTTAGCTAAGGTGAAGATGGCGGGATGACCTAGACGCGTTCTTGAGCGACTGGCCCGATATCAGTGCAACTCCAAACGGAGGGTTGACCCCGTTAGACCTTTGCCCGGCAGTAGGACACTATTACAGGCTAACAAAAAATATTTTAGTAACATGAAAACTAATCAAATCACTTGAATCTAGACATAAACATATCCCACCACGTCCATAGAAAAACTACAGAATCAGATTTCATTTTAAGCTTTATAGTTTATTGTAAATAAAATATCTTTACAAGTAATGTTTATTGCCTATAATTACATTTAGGAAATCTAGGTGCATTAAATTTAATAAAATAAGACAATAATTATAAAACACAAAAAGCATTATTTGGTAACATTCAATTTATAAATTCACTAAATAATTACAAAATGTTGTCATTGTAAAAGGTTACAAAGGCATCAATTACAATAATTATTAACATTTCGACAAATAACGAACCTGATGTTTGTTACATTAATATTGCTTTTATAAAGGTGCAATACGCATAATAGATACGCATACAACTAGGATTAATTTTATAAAACCGCGCATGTTTCAATATATTATTATTTTGACCAACCGGTAAGGAGCATAGTTTACACTAGCACTCTATGGAATACCTACTGGCGAATATTGTCAAGTAGGTAAATAAACTAATTTAAGTACCCTCATAAAAAAAAATATGCGTGCGTTTGATTAAACATTACTAAGTGGTTAGAATAGACTAATGTTGATTCAGTCAGAATTCCTTCTTTACGACACGTTACTTGTATAAGTTCTTCGTATAATCTTGATCCTCATTTTCACCTGAGAACATGCCTTTTAGATTGGCTTAATATAGAGTTTTTACCTAAATTATTTTTATTTGTAAGTACGTTAGGACCTTGACTAACGATATTATCTGACTACGGCCAGAGTGGGCAGTACCGTAACGTAAGCATCACGAAATTGATAAGTCTTGGTGCTCACAAACAATTACCAATCTAACAAAGTTATCTTAACTTATTACTGCATTAAAAGAATTAAGTATAAAGTACAATCAACAATATGGAAAGCTATTTCAGACTTATTTGGTGCATCTCTTTAAAATTGTACTGTTTCACAAAAAAAATACCTTGTTCCAATGACAAATTGGCAGAACCCACATATAGCACAAGACAAAATTTCAATGTCGTGTCTAGATTTTATTGAATCTAAATAAGTAATATACAATACTCAATGATATACCTATTCCACCGAAGCTTCTTCTTCCAAATAAAAAAAATATCATCGAATGGGTTTGTTATGGTACAAATCAGTCGCTAAGCGTACTTACTCAAAAAAAGTTTACAAAAATGTGACATCATTTACTAGCTAACTCAATTGACTAGTTAGTCAAAACAAACAAATTAAAATAAAAAGTAATTTATTTTAATCGAAGCCACTCAAACATAAATGATACATTAACTAAAAAAAATCTGGTTTTTGGGTTTAAATTCTATGTTTTTTTTTATTGGTACTGTCTTGGAATTACTGATGAATGGTGTCAAATACCTACCCCATTTTACAATATTAATGAGTGTGAACAGCTTAATAATTACTTAACATAAAATAACATCATATTGCTACAAGTATAGGTATTTTCAAAAAGGCTGTCACCACCGGGTATAAATAATATATGAACATAATTCCGTACAATGTCCCGCCAGCTCGTGCACAAAGACACATTGTCATTGCGCATTTGCAACTTCACCCGAATTAATGATAGGTATCTATCTACTCACCCCCGTATTTATAAAGCTGGTTAAGCATATGTTAAAATTCGTTTGTGTTTTTCTGGCACTTGGCATTTGCCTATGTCAGACATAGAGGAAATTATAGATTCTACTAGGGAATCCAATCCCGCACCTTTTTTGCGCGATATGAAATGCGGGATTACCCATGCGGGATCCCGCACGCTTGCGGGATTAAAAAAAAACTATGTAGGTAAGGAAAATAACAAAAAAGAAGACGAACCCCTCCACTAAAACTTAAACTTTTTGGTATGGTATTAAAGTGCAAATTTACTTTTAAGTATTATTACGAATATTTTGTATGGGAATATAGAGAAGTGTTGTTTTTAGACTTTTTCTGGCCATTTTTTGAATTTTTCTCTGCGTAAGAAAGAACCATCCTCGTACTTCAAGGAATATTATAAAAAAAGAATTAGCGAAATCGGTTCAGCCGTTTAGATTTGCGCTTAGGAAATTTCACGATTCGTTTTAATAATATACCTAGAAGATTTGTATAGAAAATAATTTTGATTCAGTTTTTAACTTACATTACAGCTAAATAAGTTTTAAATTCCTATTTTGTGTCGTGTGAACCCTGTGTCGGAATGGAATGTATGTATTATATCGTTTCTTAAAGGAAGTTGATTATTTATGCGTCTTAAACATCATTATATTCAATTTATAATATGAGTAATAACTTTGATTCATATTGATGTTAATAATAATAAAAAATACTTGTCTTTATTTCTTTCTTTTAATTACATAAAACAAAAATAATAATAAATAAAATCAATCCCGCAAATCCCGCGGGATCCACGGGGTTGATGACCTTAATCCCGCAGACTTGCGGGATCGCGATTTTGATACGGGATTGGATTCCCTAGATTCTACTATTTGTACCAGATTTTTTTATTAATAAGTAAGTTGATAAGCTGTAATGGGTTATCCCCGTTTTTATCTATCTCAGGTGATGATTGATGCATGATCATAGAACAATTTTATTGTGTCATTATTGAAATCTTAAATCCAATTACGAACCTCATTAGTCATTATTATTTACTATTATTCATGAATGTAAATTAACCTTTAGAACAAAATTGTAAAATAAGATCATTTGGTGGAGAATTCGAATGATCGTACTATTGTGATATGGTATACCAGAGTAAGGGATAAAATTTGGTTTTATTGGTAGAGCCAAATATCCTACATTTGCTGTTCTTATTCAATTTCGGCTAGTAAAGTTGAAAAGTTCTTATTCATTACTTTATTTATTGTACTTATCGTCATTTTTAACTTGACATAAGTATTTTTGTAGATCACACATACTTTACATATGCATGAGTGCATGAAAACCTAGAGGACACCCACATAAACCTATACAATTAATAGTTACATTTCGTCACTAACACGGTACGTCCACAAACAAAGACAACCTGTGTCCTTTCGTAATATTATTAATATAAAAACAGCGATGGAAAATGAAATTTACACGTAAAACCCAGTTTACATTTGCACCAAATTTGCTAGTTATATTACATTCTGACCCTCAATCGTTTCCTTGTACGGTCAAGGACTTTAATTCATGAGCCACCATGGGACCTTCTCAAAACAAAAGTCATTACGATTTTCCTTGTTAATTAATGCGATGTCACTATAACGTTTACTGTGAAATGGTTCCATGGTGGCTTATGAATTAAAATCCTTGACTATACAATGTTTGCATCCCGTCCGCGCAATATATGTATTTAAGCAACTTGCACATTTTTTTCTTGAAAATGACAATTGGGCTTGAGACTCAAATCCGAGAGGTTATAATACAGTGCAAGAAAATAATTATCCTGCCTATCTACACAAACATATAATTTGGTATCTATTTGAGACTCAAAGAATTTATAACAACTGTAATATAGTAGATAATAAATCAGCGCGACATATCCGAATGGATATGGTATTTCATGAATAACACCAGGCTCGGTACTGCGGGCGCGAGGTTCCATGGCGGCGGAGGGCGGCGCCGGCGCGGAGCGTTAGAATGCGTGCGCGTGGCGGCACACGCCGCAGCCGAGCGCGAACTCCTCGCCGGTGGGCGGGTGCTGCACGTGCAGCGGACACTCCTCCGCCGAGCCCGGCAGCTGCTCGCCCTTCGGACCTGCCACCACACAACGACACTGTCTATATTAATCATCAATACAATTGCTTTCTTACAAACCTGCCACGCCAAAAGACACAAGCAAGAAGAAAAATAAACCCAAGGTAATCGGTACTCAAAACATCATAATATAATGCAAATTGTTCTAAGCAAGTCAAGATAACGTGTTCAAGGCCTTTTGCCAAGTATTTTATTCAAGCAGTCTATGGATCAACTTTACTCAAAAGCTTACAACGCCCTCCGTGTACAATTACAATAATGTCTTCCTTCAGGATGTTGTTGCGACTCCCACGGTTTTGTAGCGCTTCTGGGACGTTTGCTGAACACCACACTGTTGACTTCTATGCTATCACAGGAGGAAGCGCGTCGCAGTCGGGGCGGGTGCGGAGCAGTGGCAATACCATCCTGAAGGTCATTACTAACAAATCTGGGGGCACTGCAATGCCCCCGCCAAGTCGAGCAAAACAAAGGCACGGCCGTACCATCCTTTTCTCGAACCCATTCGGGCTATTTTCAAACTCCTGTAATTTTATGTTGGCTAAACCTAGACCCCTGAATTTTCAGTTACATGTAGGGCGTAATGAGATTTAAATATATTCTCAACTAGCTTTTGCCCACGGCTTCGCTCGCGTGTACTATGAGTATAACAAAGAACCAAGATATCAAGCAAGCAAGCGTACAGGCAAGCAAGCAAGCAGGTCCACAATTGACCGAGAAATCGGTGAACATACCTACATAAAAAAAAAGTGGAATGCATAACCTCCTCCTTTTTTAGAAGTCGGTTAAAGAGCCCTTTGCGGCCTACTTACAGTAAACTTTTGAATTTTGAAATTTTAGCTTTCTAAAACCAGTAAAACGCAAAATTCCGTTTTTTCCCGTACCCGTAAGAATTTCGGGAAATGTTTTCTTAATGCTCCCCTACACTCCCCAAGGAACCCACTTGCCAAATTTCAGCTTTCTATGACCAGTAAAACGAAAAATCCCGTTTTTCCCGTTCCCGTGGGAATTTTGAAAAGTCCTCTCTCAATGCTCCTCTACACTCCCCAAACAACCTACATGCCGAATTTCAGCTTTCACGACTAGTAAAACGAAAAATCCCGTTTTTTACCGTTCCCGTGGGAATTTGGGAAAGTCCTCTCTCAATGCTCCTCTTCACTCTCCAAGCAACCTACATGCCGAATAAGGATGTTTCCTAGGTAAAAAAATAATAATTCTTATTAGTCCGTATTTTACATTATCAAAAAATATTAGACACGTAATTTTTCTTTTGACAATTAAACAAAAAATGACGAAGATATGGCGCGTTGAAGATCCGCGTGACGAGGCGTGACGTCACTTGTTCCTAAAACGCTCAAACAAAGTGTAGGAACAAGTGACGTCACGCGAAACTTCAACGCGGCATATCTTCGTAATTTTTTGTTTAATTGACAAAATAAAAAATACGTGTCCAATATTTTTTGATAATCTAAAAGACTGACTAGTTAGGAAAGTAGCCTATTTCAGCTTTCTATGACCAGTAAAACGAAAAATCCCGTTTTTCCTGTTCCCGTGGGAATTTTGGAAAGTCCTCTCTCAATGCTCCTCTACACTCCCCAAACAACCTACATGCCGAATTTCAGCTTTCTACGACCAGTAAAACGAAAAATCCCGTTTTTTCCCGTTCCCGTGGGAATTTGGAAAAGTCCTCTCTCAATGCTCCTCTACACTCCCCAAGACACCTACATGCCGAATTTCAGCTTTCTACGACCAGTAAAACGAAAAATCCTGTTTTTTCCCGTTCCCGTGGGAATTTTGGAAAGCTCTCTCTTAATCGAGCTCTACACTCCCAAAGCAACCTACATGCCGAATTTCAGCTTTCTACGACCATTAAAACGAAAAATCCCGTTTTTTCCTCATCCCGTAGGAATTTCCAAAAATCCTTAAAACGGCTTTTTACTATTTACCTACTTCTATGCCAAATTTGAAGTCTAGTAATTATAGTTAATAGGATCCCGTTGAACTGAATATATAAATTCCGTTTTTTCCTTATCCCATGGGAATTGAGAAAAATCCTGAAATTAATGTTTTAACTAATGTAATACCTACTTGTGTATCAAATTTGAAGAGTCTAGTTTATTATAGTTACTGAGATAGGGTCACTCGGAATCGAATATATAAATCCCGTTTTTTACCGTTCCCGAGGGAATTCCCAAGAATCCTTCCTTAGTGGATGCCTTCATTGTATAAGGTATATAAGTGCAAAATTTCAAGTCTCTAGGTCCAGTGGTTTGGGCTGTGCGTTGATATATCAACAGTCATTTAGTTTATTTAGACATTTCAACCCCATCGCACCCCATCCAGGGAGATGGTATTTTACGTCTGCCACGTCGGATTTTAAAACCGTTGTTATTTTCATAACCAGCGACCCGATAAACCATAGAAACAACACCCATGTTGATTTTCAGACTTTGTTACCCCTTTCCCCCCTTTTAGGGGTTGAATTCTCAAAAAACCTGAAACGTGTTTACTCATTTATCATTAGGAGTATTTCTGTGAAGTTTCGATTAAAATAGTCGAACTAATCTTGTTTCTCCATACAAACTTTGAACCCCCTTTTTACCCCCTTAGGGAGTGAATTTTGAAAAATCCTTTCTTAGTGCACCCCTAGACCTTATAAGGAACCTACATGCAAAATTTGGAATCTCTAGGCCCAGTGGTTTGGGCTGTGCGTTGATATGTCAGTCAGTCAGTCAGTCAGTCAGTTTCTTCTTTTTTTATATATTAAGATAACATTCAATTTGAACTGGCAGTTTCAGAACTATTGGACGTCAAAGTTCCTTATTTTGTCACTGACACACTCACTGATTCACGATCGATCATCATAATTCTAGGGTACTTCTAGCAGACCCACAGGCTCCAAATTTTAAATATAAATATTTTTTACTCTACAAAGTTGTAAAAACTTAAAAATATTTCAATTTCAGTCACGCTTCAAAGTTACAGAAACTGCACATATAAGTTTGTAAACCCATTTAAATACCATCGATTACAAAGTTATACTACACCACAGAAATAATAATAAAGAGGATAGAAATGCCTTAGTTCCTATTTTCTTCCGGAACTCGTGTCGCTGCTTCATCCCCTCCACTTACTGTGTTAATGCGCACATGCAAAAGACCGGCACCGTACTACGCAATCACGCACACAATTACTAATATTTTTGCTTACAAACAATTATGAACCTTACACCTTAGAGATAGCGTTAAATAACACTCAACGTAAGTCATACCCACATTTACACAACGGCGCCATTTATTGGCCGCGTCGGCATTATGTCTGTACTAGTCGTGACCTGTTTTTTTGTCCGTACCACGAACTTTTGTGCAAGACGGAAGGGTTATCAGAAATTACTTTACATTGCTGCGTATAATTCAAAACGATCTGCGTTTTTATGGGCATGAGTAGCAATGGTATATGAAGTTTCGTGTTAATAACGTGTAAACCAATATTTCATAATGAAATATTTTCTCAAGTTGTATTTTGATATAAACCGCATTATTACATTAAATTAATACATACCAATGAAATGTAATCCCCTTATTAGTGTAATTACACAGTGTGGACGAGTTTCCGCAATTGCTAATGCTGCAAAACACCATTTTAAAGCACTTGTTGTCATACCCACGTTTCAAATAGCACTGAGCCACAAGTCGCGCGCTTGTGACCTACGAGTCACAAGCGCGGCGCCAAGGTCACGCGTCTAAGGCACTTCTATCTTCTTTATTATTATTTCTGTGTACTACACACAACAATGAGTTCTCGATTTCCAATTGAACTAAAATTTTGCATTCATGTGTAAATTAGATGACAATGCAATATTATTAAGACACCAAGCTGATCTGATGATGTTGCTGGAAGGTGGTCAAAGGCACTCCATAATAAAACCACACAATACCATAGAGTTTGGGCTTGTTTGGTTTGTCTCGATGAGTACTTTGGTCCTAGGTGGTAACCAAGGTCTTATGATGGAGCTGGAAGGTGGCCAATGGCTCTCTATGTAAAATGACACAACACTACCGAGTTTTGTCTCGTTTGATTCGTCTCTTCGAGTACTTTGGTCCTTGATGGTAACCAGGGTCTAATCATCATCATTTCAGCCGAAAGACGTCCACTGCTGAACATAGGCCTCTCCCAAGGCTCGCCAAACAGATCGGCCCTGCGCCATCCGCATCCAACACGTTCCCGCCACCTTAACCAGATCGTTGCTCCATCTTGTTGGAGGTCTACCTACACTGCGTCTTCCGGTCCGCGGATGCCACTCGAGAACCTTTCAGCCCCATCGGCCGTCAATTCTACGAGCGATGTGCCCTGCCCACTGCCACTTAAGTCTGGCGATTCTTCGAGCTATCTCCGTGACTTTAGTCCTTGCGCGGACTAATGCGATCCCGCAGAGAAACTCCAAGCATAGCCCTCTCCATCGCTCTCTGAGTGACTTTGAGCTTTCTTATGAGGCCCATCGTTAGCGGCCTCGACTCAGTGCCGTAAGTCATCACTGGCAATACACACAGGGTCTAATAATGGAGCTGAAAGGGGGCCACAAGAACTCTGTAATAAAACGACACAACTCATCGAGTAGGACTCATCTGATTCGTCTCGACGAGTACTTTGGTACAGATGGTAACCAGGGTATGATGACGATGAAAGTTGGCCACAAGAACTCCGTAATAAAACGACACAACCCCATCAAGTTTGGGTTCGTTTGATTCGTCTCGACGAGTACTTTGATCCTTAATGGTAACCAGGGTCTGATGATGGAGCTGGAAGGTGGCCATAGGTAGGCACTCCGTAATAAAATGACTCAATCTCATCGAGTTTGGGCTCATTCGATTCGTCTTGACAAGTACTTTGATACTAGATCGTTAGCCATGGTCTGGTGATAGCAAAAAAAAGAAGGACTGCCTACAAAAAGCAATGAGATCCCATCAAAAACATTACATGTAAAAAGATGCAAGTCTCGCTAGGCAGTTCTTATAGTGCAAAAAAGTTTTGAGATGCAATATCAAACCAAGTCGGTTATCTTAGTCCGTACCGGGGTGTGTCCATAGAACTCATTTTCTACCGACTTACTTATTTTATAACCGTTAAATTAATATTAGGGGTCTATAAAACTCCCATAAAAATTTTGTTCCGAATTTTCAAGCCCATAACGTTTTCTGTCATAATTTTCCTGCGTCATAATATCGGAAGTCATAATATTAAACAACATAAATTGGAGTTGTAAAGTCATATCATTCACAGTCATGAATGCATCACTCTTCATAATGTTAAAGGTAATAAAGTCACTCATAATAATAATTGCATGGTCTTTTTTCGCAGGTCATAATTATTTTTAGGCATAATATTACTTTGTAATAACATTCAGTGTCATGGTTGTATAACATTTCATAATATTAAAGGTAATAATCCTTTTCTGTGCTGTCATAAAAAAATACCTAACATCGAAGGCTAAGGCGGGAGCTACGCTACGCTTCGCTCCCGCCTTAGCCTTCTGAACCTAACCTGTCCGAGTCGCTTCTGCCCTGAAAGGTCTTGCTCGCTCGCTTCGCTCGCTCGCTACCAGCGATATGCCTTACAATGTTTCTGAATAATTATCGATATTTCTTTAGATGTTATAGATTTCGATGTATATGCTTAGTGCATTTTAGGTAATGCAAAATTATGACTGAAAACAATTATTACTTTAAGACATATGCCTTACAATGTTTCTGAATAATCAACGATATTCCGTTAAATTTTATTGATATCAATATTATGACTTTTTAAAGTTATGATCAATAGGATTATGGATCATTGTAGTTAGAATTATTAAGCGATATGCTTTAAAAAAATTATGACCATCGATATTTATGAGCAAGAATATTATGGACATCGATTTCTGACTTTCAAAATTCGGATAAAAAAGATTATGGGAGAAAAGGGGTTCCCTAATATTAGATATCTTTATTGTTTTAGTACATAAAATGACTTGGCAATCGCACGGTTACCTAATGACGTAAGATAATCGTCAACGTCAACTATGTATTTATATCTAAAACAATCCTAATTTAACATAGCGCTAGCCCTAATGCTACAGTTGTTGCATCTCACGAATGCGGGTGAGCCATACTTGTGTGAGTAGATACACGTGAACGTTGTCTCTGTGTGCGTAACCTTTGGAGCGCTCAGTGCCGGCCAAGTCGCCGGTCGGGTCAGTAGTGCTAATAAGTTCGCGTCAAATAGAATTGTGGTGTACCGTCAAAAAGAGAAAAGTTATTCGCAGTGAGGTAAGGGATATTAATTGTGTGTGTTTGTTTATGTTTGTTGCGTATTGTTGTGTGTAATTAATTAATGTTCTGTTTATTTTTAGGGTCGTCTAATGCTTTTTTTTTTACTTATAACAAATTTATTTAGTAAACAAATATGAAATAAAAACAGTAAAAACTTAGGACTAACTTAAATCTAACAAAAACTAACTAAAGCTAAAGGTAAAAAATCTGTCCCATTTCGCCTAATGATAGCAAATGTTTATCATTTTCTCAAAGATGAATATGAATTCACGGAAACGTTTCGAGAACCAAATTGTGATATATCACATTTGCGTAACAGTACAAAGCGATTGTGATTCCACGTAAATGCAAGAATAATATGTATATAGTTTGTAATTTACTGTGCGCGTTGTGTAAAAATAAATGATCTTAAACCGAAAGTAGTTATTTTTTCATTTTACTATTTCGTAATATGTAACTTTATTATTTTGTTCATGAACGATGAGCCTGCTGACGCTTCCTGTAGTTACGAACACAAAAGCGTGTGTCTATACGCGTTACAACTACAAGTATGGCTCACCCGCATTCGTGAGATGCAACAACTGTATGCAGTTTGAGCAATACACATAGGTACGAGTACGAGTCAAGCGTTGTGTGCGATTGCCAAGTAATTATGTGTACTATAGTATTTTATGCAACTGTATCATAATAAGGGCCATTAAGACACGAATGCGAGTTTATGACATGAGGCGAAGCCGAATGTCATAATAGATACGCATGAGTGTCTTAATGGCCGATTATGAATAGTTGCATACATTACTTTTTCTACGAGTTCAAAATAAACAATTATTAAATAATGATTACTTACATAACGGACAATAAATTAATTTTTCGATTTTAAAAGTAGCAAATTATTGCTCACTTCAATTGCCGCCTGTTTTATTTCTAGCGGCGTCAACATTTCTGCATCACTTAATTCACCAAAGTCACAAATTCTCACAGATAAAAAGTCATTTAAATAGTGATTAACTCTTTTATTTCTTTCAACTTGAATTGAAAGAACTCCGTGCAAAGCAAAACAAATTCCCGCTATTTTGAAACTTTTTTTTTCACTACTCGCAACCTTAGAATGGACCCGGGAACTTTAGGTCATACAGCCAAATTGAATGATGTTAAAATATTCATATTTAATAATGACTTTAAAATTTATTTTCACTTCTCATGCTCTAAAAGTAGGTCAATATAGCCTTACGAGGCGGGAGTAAAGTGAGTGCTTTAGTCCCCAGGGAGTAAAAGTAATTAATTTTTTAATTCATTTCGAGTGACTTAGATAAACTCAAACAGCCAGTACTTGCTTAGTGGCAAAACAAAATATATGTAAAAAAATAAGATTGTGTGAACCATTTTCATGACGAAAATGTTACGTTCTTAGTCTACGTGGTCTTAGTTCTATGTTTCGTACTAAATACAAACTGAAATATAGATGCACAGAAAAAACCCCCAGAAAAAAGACCAATGCTGGGAATCGAACCCAGGTCCTCAGCATTCCGTGCCGCGTGCCATACCCCTACACCACCACTGGTCTAGAGATTAGACACGAATCTTTCCTATACATCATACATTTCAATCTGCTAAATCATCACCTTATGCAGTGACAAACGCACATCTATGTTACACCCTCATCGAGAGATTTTAACACTCCTTCGGAACTAACCGCTCACCTGGACAAGAGATGGCGCTACTGTGCAACTTTAAACAAGTTAGCTATGAAGTATCTTTTTTTGTACTTATTTTTTCAACTTCATTTTTTTATTACTTTTACGGTCATCCCGTGAAATCATACATTTCGTACTAAATACAAACTGAAATATAGATGCACAGAAAAAACCCCCAGAAAAAAGACCAATGCTGGGAACGGGATGACCGTAAAAGTAATAAAAAAATGAAGTTGAAAAAATAAGTACAAAAAAAGATACTTCATAGCTAACTTGTTCTTAGTTCTATGCTTTTTCCGCAAAGAAGGTGGCGCCATTCTGTTTTATCCAGTTTGTGTATGGACCATTTCGCCGATGCGATTTTGTTATATCTGTGTAAATGTGTAAATACGAGGGGCGTTCAATATAAAGTGAGAATGAGATGCAAACTCTTTCAATATTAGGAAATTAAATACTGGCCGGTAAAGCTAATCTATCTAGCTGATGGCTATGAAAAAAAAAAGTAACTGTCTTTTGTTTAAAAAAATACGGTAATTTCTTTGCAATGCTATTGAGTACGTTAGCGAAAATGGAGAAAATTTAACTGCGCGCCGTTATCAAATACTTGTTTTTGAAAATTTTTTCTACGGAGCAAGTCAATTTAGATTTGCGGGACACTTTAGAGTCTAATGCTCCTCCGTATTCGACAGTCGCACGTTGGTGCGCCAAATTTAGACATGGAAGAACATCGACCATGGACGACCCCCGCTCCGGACGCCCTACTACTGCAATAACTGAAGAAATTGTGAAAAAAGTTGAAAACTCAGTTTTGGCGGATCGTCGTGTCACGGTTCGTTTTATTGCTGAAAATGTAAAGATTTCAACGGGGAGCGTGCATAATATTTTACATGAACGCTTGGGTATGAAAAAGGTATCTGCGCGTTGGGTACCAAGAATGCTTACTGACACGCAAAAACAAACTAGAGTCGAGATTTGTCAAGAAGCTTTGGACCTGATACAGCAAGACCGGGAACTTTTTTTGGCGCGATTTATAACAATGGACGAAACATGGCTCCATCATTACGACCCTGAAACGAAACTGCAGTCTATGACATGGAAAAGGCCATCATCTCCAACTCCGAAGAAATTCAAGGTGGGCCCATCTGCCGGTAAGGTCATGGCTCTGTTTTTTGGGATGGTAAAGGGGTATTAATGATTGAGTATCTCAAACATGGAGCCACTATTACGGGCACTTTATACGCCAAACAAATAGCAACATTGCGCAATGAGATCCGCGAAAAACGGCGAGGTAAACTCTCGAAAGTTGTGCTGTTCCACCAGGACAATGCCCCGGCACACAAGTCCATCGTTGCAATGGCTGCAATTCGTGATGCTGGGTTCAATATCCTTAAGCATCCTCTGTATTCACCAGATCTCGCTCCCAGTGATTTCTACCTATTTCCGAGATTGAAACAATACCCGAGAGGCCAGAAATTTGAAGACGACGACGCGGTAGTCGCTGCAGTACAAGATTTTTTAAGTACTCAAGATGAGACCTTTTTAAAAATGAAATTTTAAGTTTTGAAAAAGATATAATAAGTGTATTATGCTAAAAGGTGACTATGTCGAAAAATAAAATTACATTTAGTAAAAGTTGTTTATAACATACTCATTCGCACTTTTTATTGAACACCCCTAGTACTTACCGCGAAAACTTTGCAATTGTTGTAGAGCGTAAATCGTAAACAATTAAAATAAATCGATTATTCTCACAATGTCGTCAAGTGATTGTGAAAATTATGATGTCGAGCAAAAGCCAAAGACATAATTGATAATCTTTTGCCGCCGAAATCTAGAAAGATTTGTTTAAAAACCTATGAAAGTTTTATAGACTGGATTTTTTTCTCGCAAAATCGAAGTGAAAAATAGAGTTTTCACCTGGAGACTAAAAGTCAATATAAACCCTCGGATAAATAGACACCCTCGCTAAAGCTCGGGTGGCTAACCACCTCGAGTATATATTGGCTTCTTTTAGTCCCTCGATAAAAAATATACTATTATTGCCCGTTATTTAAGTATTCATTATTTAATAATTGTTAATGTAAACATATTTTAATTAATGTATATTGACTTTATATTAATTTCCAGCTTTATTTTTTTTTAATTTGCGACCGTACTCGTACCATAGAGCTTGATCAGCGTGTTCTCAATTACAAAATTTCGCTTGAAAAAATAAACCTTGATTGTGATTCGTCCTACCTGTTCGTACTCATTTTTAAGCAACCAATCACGTGGCACACGCATATTTAAAGAAACTTGATTATCAAAATTGATTTCAGTATTCTTTTTTTGAATGTTATTATATATTACTCTGTCCCGTAACATAATGAAATTACTATGGGTTATTATAATGTTACTGAATTTGCACCATAGAGTGTAGAACTTGGAACAGACTTATAACGTTAGTTATTATTGCATAGTTTTTGACCTTATAATTGAAAGATTCTACAGGAGTAGAAAAAACAATAAAGATATCTAATATTATAATTTAACGGCTTTAAAATAAGTAAGTCGGTGGAAAACGAGTTCTATGGGCACCCCTCGGCACTAAGATAACCGACTTGGTTTAATATTGCATCTCAAAACTTGCATAGTAGGATACTTGCTAGATTATAATGCTAAAACCTAGGTATTCTCGACGCATACGTATATGTTCAGTAATCTTAAATCTTTTAAGGAAACATTTGGGGGACAATTTGTTACTCGCGTCCGCAGGATTCACCCTCCACAGCCCTGCACGTGTCCCCTGGGTGGTGCTAAATGAGTAACGCCTTTAAAAGGCAACAAGGCAATCAGAGAGATACTTATATATGTTTATGCGCAATCATGGCGATCGCTACTGTCAGTGATCCTGCTACCAGTTTACCCAAGAAGCGCTCCACCCGGAGTCTACCAACAAGGGATGTCGGACCCTCAGTACGCATCCTGCAACTTAATATAGAAGGAATAAGTTTAGCTAAGAGTGATTATTTGACAAAGGTATTAAAGGACTACAGAGTTGATGTTGTTAATATTCAGGAAACTCACACAAGGGATGAAGCAGATTTTGGGAGAAGGGCGAAGCTACCTGGTTACACTCTCGTTAAAGCCATCCACCATCCTAAACATGGTATAGCCACTTTTGTCAGGTCAGATATTGCCAACGTACAACTTGCCTCCGCCAGCGACAAGGATTGTATTTACCACATTGCGGTACAAGTGGATAACATCTTTGTAATAAATGTCTACAAATCTCCGGGTGCCCCGTGGTCTGCGGAAGTTCTTCCTGCCCAACCACATCCGAGCGTGTTCGCTGGGGATTTTAATAGCCATCACACGAAATGGAGGTATGCGGTGTCGGATGCGAATGGAAGAGGTACTGGATCAGTGGGCGGAATTGCACAACTTGCACTTGGTCTTTGACGCAAAGGATAAAGGCACGTTCAATTCGGCCAGGTGGAAGAAGGATTACAATCCTGACCTAGTGTTTGTATCCAGGGACCACCTCGATCGTCCCCTCCCATGTACCCGCTCGGTGTTAACTAACTTTCCGAACAGCCAGCACAGGCCCGTCCTTGTGGAGGTCGGTGCTAAAATTCCCTTAAAAAACTCCATGCCTCAACCGAGATGGAATTTTGCTCGAGCGGATTGGTGCGGCTATAAGGAACACCTTGACCTTGCTCTGGCCTCTGTCAATCTGGATGCAAATTCCTCAAATTACGGTGAATTCTGTGAGCTGATCTTCAAGGCTGCGAAAAAGAATATACCCAGAGGTTTTAGGAAAGAATATATACCGGGCTGGAGCCCTAGGAGTGAGGACCTTTATAAAGAATACTTAAGTACGGGACACCCTGGAACTGGTGCTGATCTCCTTGCATCCCTGGATGAAAGCCGCAAAGTGAGGTGGGAGGCTACCGTTGAGAAAATCGATTTTAAGCATTCCAGCAGAAAGGCTTGGAATACACTCAACACCTTTACTGGGAAACACGCTACTGCAAGAAACTGTCAGAGTGTTAACCCAGACATTGTGGCTGCCCGTCTGGTGGAACTTACAAGAGCTAAAAGTGACAAAGTCTTCTCTAAAAGAATCAAGAAAGATCTCTCAACGCTCAAACAGAACTCACCTAGAAACCATGAAATGGCTGGTGCTTTCTGCATAGACGAAGTCACCAAAGCCATAAAGCAGCTCAAAAATAATAAAGCCGCTGGCCCTGACAAAATCTTCAATGAATTCATTAAGCACATGGGCCCGGTTGCGGTCAGCTGGCTCGCAGTCATGTTCTCAGATATCTTGGCAAAAAACAACCTGCCAAAGGAGTTCAAGTTAGCAAAAGTAGTCGCCGTGTTCAAACCGGGTAAACCTGAACATCTTCCCGAGAGTTACAGACCTATTGCGCTACTCAGCTGTACACATAAGCTGCTTGAGCGTCTCCTCCTAGGTCGGATTGAGCCACTAATAGAGGCTGTAATCCCGCCCGAACAAGCCGGCTTCCGGAGGGGTAGGAGCTGCGTTGATCAGGTTTTGGCTGTCACGTACCATATAGAAACTGGCTTTCAGAGGCGTCTCAAGTCTAGTGCAGTTTTTATTGACCTTACAGCCGCCTATGACACGGTCTGGAGACATGGCTTAATTTATAAGCTGCTGTCGGTAATACCGAGTAGAGAGGTCGTGGACCTAATCTCTAACATGCTGTCTGAAAGGTTCTTTGAGGTGTTCTTGGGCGGCAGGAAAAGCAGAAAGCGGAAGCTAAGCAATGGTCTCCCGCAGGGCTCAGTTCTGGCGCCATTGTTGTTTAACCTGTATATCTCGGACCTTCCGCACACAGAGGCTGTCAAGTTTATATATGCTGATGACATTGCACTTATAAGCCAAAGCAGGGATTTTGAAACTGGAACCCTTTCGCTGACATCTGACTTGAGAGCCCTGTCAGCATATTTCAGCGCGTGGAGGCTTATTCCGAGTGCTAGCAAAACTGAAGTTTCCTGTTTCCATCTCTCCAACCAGATGGCTGGCCACCAACCAATTGTACACCTGAACGGCAAGGCCCTTAGGTACAATCCTTGTCCGAAGTATTTGGGGGTGACGTTGGATAGGTCCCTGACATTTGGGGAACATCTGTCAAAACTCTCACAGAAGATCGCAACGAGGAATAATCTTTTTCACAAACTCTGCGGCACCAGTTGGGGAGCCTCAGCCGACTGTTTGCGCACATCGAGCATTGCGCTTGTCTACTCGGCGGCGGAATACTGTGCACCAGTATGGCTCGGTAGTGCACACACCAATAAGGTGGACGTTAAACTTAACGAGACCATGCGTTGTATCTCTGGCACCATCAAATCTACACCCACCCACTGGTTGCCGGTATTGAGTCACATTGCCCCGCCTCATCTGCGCCGCGAGCAAGCGTTGAAAAGAGAAGCCGAGAAGATTACGAGAAGTCCCTGGCTGCCCGCTCATGCTGAATTCTGCTACCCCCCTCCTCACCGGCTGAAGTCTCGGAGGCCGCCCTGTTCCGCAGCCCCGACTTTGAACGGCTTTAGTCTCGCGGATAGGTGGAAGGCTGAATGGTCTTCTGCCATGGTGGGAAAATCCGCACAGCACACTGATCCTACAATTAAGCCAAAAGGTTTTGATCTGCTCCGCAATCTCTGGTGCCGTTTGAACAGGCTGAGAACTGGGCATGGGCGTTGTTATTCCCTGCAACATAAGTGGGGTTGGAGGGATTCTCCGCTCTGCGATTGCGGTGAGGAGGAACAAACCATCGAGCACATCTTCCGGCGCTGCCCCCTTCATTCCTACCCCGGACCTGCTGAGGACTTGGACGATCTGACTCCTGACGTAACTGCCTGGCTTAGCAACCTCAAGGCTGTTCTCTGATTGCCCTCATATTTATAATGCCATACGATTAATAATAGGAAACATTTCGTACCTATTTGCCAAACCGTGCTAATTTATACACCAAACGAAACCTTGTTTAACTTTCCGATTATTCAAACATCCGGTTTGGTGACTAAGAAAAAGATTTTACGTTTTAGACAAAGTTCGTCTTTCCGAATTCGTATTTTTTCGGTTTTACCGTCACGTCTGGTGATTCACTGGATTTGGAGTTAGCAGAATTTTGTGATTTATCCTGTGGTGGTCAATTAAGTATTTAATAACGTGTCGATTTGTTTGACTCTTATTTTGGGAAATTTTAAAGTTGACTACTTAAGCCTATCAATGTCAAGCGTGTGTGCGTTCGAGCTTATGTAGGTACATCTAGAATTGACGGGATCAAGTCTACCGTAATTAAACCTTAAAACCTTTAACGCTTAGTCTAATTTCGGATTCTCTGCCTTTTCGCCGAAAAATTTTTCGTAATATTTAGATTTGTCAACTGTTTTTGTTTGTTTGTTTGTTTTCCCAAATGTTTTTTGAAACTGTAAACTATTCAGTATTATTACGATACTAACCTAACCTAACCTATAGGGTTTTATAAGATATTCCTGAAATATATATCTTGAAAAGTTTACAGTTTCAGAAAAAAAGTAGAGACACGAAATCAGTTGGCAGATGAATCATCTAGGGTTGGGAAAAGTATCAGTTGGGAAAAAAAATTCCGGCAAAAAGACAGCATCCTATATTTTCGAACAGGTATTCCTCCTGCTTGATTAATGAAGGTCATGACGTAATTTCTGGGAAATTCTATAGGTATAAAATAAGTTACAATCGAGCGACCTAGATTCATAATCTTGCTCCAATTGTAGACAAATTGAAACATCTACCATAACCGATAATTACTGACGCTCCGAGCGTCTACAAGGGGGTCAATGTTTGAAGGATTCTGAAACAACCAGACAAGCCTCGGGACTGGTGATATTGCACGAGATAGAAGATTAGATGGATTATGACATACTAGATTTTATCTGCGGCTTCTATCACCTAAGTTTGGCTGTTAAATTGGAATTCCGAGATTCAAAATCAAAATAAAATCTTTGTTTAATTTAGCCTATAACAAGCAATTTTATTAAGGTGTACCTAAAGGTGAAAAGGTGTAAAGTTTTGCACTATATTTAAGAACTGCCTAGCGTGACTTGCATCTTTTTACATGTAATGTTTTTGATGGGATTGGATTGTTCCATCCTGAAAACGTGGATGGAATTGCACGTGGACTAGGAATTCATTATGTGATTGTTATTTTTTTTATTTATTTATTATTAGTGTTTTTAAAAATATTTTTTATCGACTTCATGCTTTTTTTAATAACTATATAATTGTTAATTTTCAAATGTTAATATATCCTAAATTTAATTTAATTGATTGTTGGTCGACATCTGTGATATTTATTTATGTGAGTGCATTAATTAATAAATAATATGCCATGTTTTTACTATGTACTATATACTAATATTTATAGGCTAAGCAAAGTGTAGCTACTAAAAATTATCTACTATGGGCTATGATGCTTGAAAATAAACAATTTCTGTTTTTTATAATACCTCCTCGGACACATCACAACAAATATTGTTAGAAAATATCAATAGCATGAAATTGTCGCTGAGATACCATACTAATTGAGAAATAGGACGCTACCTGCCGGGCACTGTGGCAACTGGTGCTTGGGTATATTGGTGACGCGCTGGAAGTCGTCGTGGCAGGCGTTGCAGAAGTGGGAAGTGCCGAAACAAAAGAACACCGCCACCTACAAAGAAATAGTACATTACTGCAGCGGCCGCGAAATAGGGGATTGCCGGCCGAGTAGTTATAGAAGGCCGAGTGTTAACGAGGCCATCTAGAGATACGAGACCGGCAATCCCTGTTCGTGGCCAAGGCTTGTATAGAGTTTTTCTCAAACATGCATCATCATCATCATCATCATCACCATCACTATCATCATCATCATCATCTTCGTCATCGTCGTCGTCATCATCACCATCACCATCATCATCATCATCACCATCACCACCATCATCATCATCATCATCATAAAATCATCGTCATCATCATCATCACATCATCACCATCATCACCATACCACCATCACCATCATCACATCATCACCATCATCACCACACCACCATCACCATCATCATCATCATCATCACTATCATCATCATCATCATCATCACCATCATCATCATCACCATCATCATCACCACCATCATCATCACCAACATCATCATCACCATCATCATCACCACCACCATCATCATTATCATCGCCATCATCATCACCATCATCATCACCATTACCAGCACTATCATCATCACTATCATCATCATCATCACCACACCACCATCACCATCATCACCATCACTATCATCATCATCACCATCACCATCATCACCATCACCCGCCACCATCATCATCACTATCATCATCATCATCACCACACCACTATCATCACCATCACCCACCATCATCATCATCATCACCACCATCATCACCACCATCATCATCATCATCTTACCTTAAATAAGCGTAGTGGCAGAATGTCATAATGAACCAAAACGCAAATATTGCTTATAGTTTTTTTTAATGGCTAAATGCCATAGACCTATATAAACGTCATGGTGCTGTAGTCACATGAAACAATATACGATCACTTTGCTGGCCAAGGCCAGCAATGATGTATGAAATTCCATTATTGATCTCTCGTCTAGCCGCACCTTCAACGTGACACTTCGTGGCGTATTATAAGGAACATAATGACAATATTTCATAGCATGTTTGAGAAAAAAACATTACAGTTATTCTAAATTCTGAAAGTAGGCCGTTTCGACGCATGCCTATTAATCAGCTTGGAGACTTGCACACTTAAGAAGTACTTATTGTATGGATTGTATGGCACCGTAATACGTTTACACATTGTCTCTCATACGACCTTGAGCAACTATCACATCGTATGCTATGCTATCCTTGTGTGTTTGTATGCATCAAGACCCGAAACAAGCCAGCTTCGTTTATCTTACTAGTATTATAAACGCGAAAGTGTGTATGGATGGATCGTATACTAAATTGGTTATAGTTTGGTACTGTTTCACGCTAAAACGTTATGACGGATTCTGATAAAATTTGGTAGACAGATAGTTTATAACCTGGATTAAGATATCGGATAGCAATAGTTCCCGCAAGATAGCAATACATTAATTATTCGCACAAGATAACGCGGGCAACAGCTCGTGTAGAATAGTATGTTAAGGGCATTATGTACCGAGCAGCAGTAGCGGCACTTGTATTCGAGGAAGTCGGCGCCGTGCTTGGGACACGTGCGCGCGCCGGCCACATCGCTGCACGCGCCGCACACCAGCTCCGCCGGCTCCCACCAGCCGCTCGTCTCCGCCTCGCAGCGCGCCAGCCCGCCGAAGTAAGCCTGTGTCGCAAGTACAATGCGGTGCAATTTGACATGCTACCACGACTATACAGGGTGGGGGTGGAGGAATTGCATAAACAAACATTTCTTGCATAATCGTAACTCTATCATGTTTAAGGTCGCGGGTGAGCAAAGTAATTGTTTCAGTTCATTGATACGGACTTGAGACTTGAGAAAAAAGTCAAAAGTCAAGTCTTTGACCAGTGTGTGTTGCCAGTGATGACTTATGGCACTGAGACGTAGCCGCTAACGATGGGCCTTATAAGAAAGCTCAAAGTCACTCAGAGGGTGGAGAGGGCTATGCTTGGAGTTTCTCTGCGTGATCGCATTAGAAATGATGAAATCCGCGCAAGAACTAAAGTCACGGACAAAGCTCAAAGAATCGCTAAACTTAAGTGACAGTGGGCAGGGCACATCGCCCGCAGAACTGACAGCCGATGGGGCCGAAAGGTATTCGAGTGGCGTCCGCGGACCGGAAGACGCGGTGTAGGTAGGCCTCCAACAAGATGGAGCGACGACCTGGTGAAGGTAGCGGGAACGCATTGGATGCGGATGGCGCAGGGCCGATCTGTTTGGCGAGCCTTGGGGGAGGCCTATGTTCAGCAGTGGACGTCTTTCGGCTGAAATGATGATGATGATAATGATTGATACGGACCTCCGCAAAGTAACGCTGATTCAATAAATCACACTAATTCATGTTAGTAAGTACAATGAATGAAGTTTACCTTCCCGCATTTGTGGCACACGTAGTACGCATAGCGCTCCATAGCGTAGGCGGCGGGGTCGGGCAGCGCGCGCGCGCGCCCCGCCGAGTCGGCGCCCGCGCCCGCGCCCGGCGACGCCAGCCCCTCGTACTCGAGCCGCATCAGCGCCTTGCGACGGACCTCCTCGCGCAGCCGCCGGATCGGCGCCAACAGCTCTTCTAGTGTCCAATGACACATGTCGTCCTGAACCGTGTCAAATGCGAATGGATAACAGCGTCAATTCGAGACAATTTTCGGAGCACTTTTAACCTTCTCATTTATTAAATTTCATGCAATTTACAGTCGAACCATTTGATTTCTGATCGATCGTAGAACATTTTCACAGTAAGGGTCATAATGATATTTCTGATCAAACAACACTGATGTCACTGTGATATTTTCTGTGAAAAGGTAAAATGTAGATGACGAATATTAATCTTTTTGAACTTCGAGTATTAGTTTTGCGGGAATAGTACCTATGCCAATCATTATTGTAATTTTTTTAAGTAATATGTTAATTTTAAATTTCCTATTAATCTGTAATTTGTAAGGGATCGCTTCTACGAAGTTAAGACCGCTTGTCCTCTATACTATTAAGTTCATTTTTGAAACTAATAATTCGAGGTGGCCAATACATAAGGAAGCAGTAAGCCGGTGATATGCGAAAAACAGTTGACTCACCTTACATATGGGGCACATTGAGAATGAAAATGTGATCCTAGGTCCTATCCATTTGTTGACCAAAACTTTCTTACAGCAGTGCAGGTGAAACACGTGGCCGCATTTTAACTGTTAAAATAAAAGAACAGTTATAACTTATAAGTGCGTATCGTCTGACACATTTACTGTATTGCGGCGAGTGAAGAAGGAAAGCAAATGAATTTCGTAGTATAAGGCCCGATTGCCTTGGCCTTAGACAAAGATTTTACTTTATAAAGAACAACTTTACGAGTATGAGAAATGAAAAGTATACCTGAATAGCGGGCGCGGCCTGCAGCGGGTCGGTGAAGCAGATCATGCACATGTCGTCGGCGTCCTGGCGCAGCGGCGCGGCGCCGGCGGCCGCGGCCGCGCCCGCGCTGCAGCCGAACAGGCACGGCAGGCAGGCGCGCTCGCCGCGCACGCCGCCGCACGCGTGCCCGCAGCGCAGCACGCGGCTGCACGCCGACAGCCCGTGCTCCTGTACGCACCAAGTACATTACATGGTTACATTACACGCCATCACCATGCTGCCCGACATTTTATCATCGTCTACTGTAATCCAACTAATATTATAAATGGAAAGTTTGCTTGTGCATGTGTTTGTTACTCCTTTTTTCTACTTCTGTACTTTTATGTGTTTTTTACATGGTCGCGAACAAATAAATAAGAACATAGAATAATACTTCAGAAAAGTCAATACTAAAAACTACGATTTTTAATTTCGTGGAATTCTGACATTTCTTAGTGTTACTAGGTAAAAAATATATCCCGAAAATTTAAACGAGATAAAACAAAAACTAGGAAATACAGAGCACAAATTCCTTAGTATACACATTAAAATTGGACATAATGTAATAAATAATTAATTAATACATAGTTAGAATATTTTTTGATCTAACTGTTCAGACGTAATAAAATATTTAACCCTTTTATGAGTAAAAAATAAATTGTCTCGGGTATCATTGCGATGATTGACATATATCGCAAACTTTCGGTCTTAAATTATAATAGTTATGTATTAAGTTTCAATCGTCGTCTCAAGAGGTTTGTAATTTAAAATTTCATAGACAAGTTACATACTTAAATAATAAAAACCATTAAATATCATTCTTCTGTCAAAACAATATTAAAGTCATTCGGCTTCTGTCTTGAATGTTCGAATCGAATGTGTTCGCTCTCCTGTTTCCGTATTATTTTTGTTGTTTTCGTTGATTGATATTATTATTTCCTTGAAAAGTTTTTGTTTTTTGCTTATGTGTTATGTTTTTTAAAGAGGACTAATATCATTATGAACTGTCTTACACGTACCATGAATACACGAATCTCTTAAAAACCTATGAAATAAATATAGACTAATAAATGAAAACTGATAAGTTCTTATAGTAAAAGCTCTTCATCACTATATTTATAATTAGTAATGAGCTTATTTAATTGTTTCTAAAATAAAAAATAGATTTAAAATTAAAAAAGGTTTGTTGCCTCTGAAACGTCAAAATCTGTCATTTGTCAGAATTCCACGAAATTAAAAATCGTAGTTTAGTTACTCTATTCCTCAGAACAGCCGAGTTGAGTCGAGTTGAGTCGATGGATGAAGTACAAAAAATATTGTATGCAACTGTTGTATAATTTGGTTTAAACGGCTCGTGCCGTCTTCCATTGCGATATTCACATTCGTTCGTATCGCAACTCTCGTCACTCGCCTCCCGACCTCGCTTATAGAACCGTTGCATAATAGTATTTTATGCAACTGTATCATAATAAGGGCCATTGATACACAAGTGTGAGTTTATGACATGAGGCGAAGCCGAATGTCATAATAGATACGCACGAGTGTCTCAATGGCCGATTATGAATAGTTGCATATCTACATTACTTTTTCTACGAGCTCAAAATAAACAATTATTAAATAATTAATACTTACATAACGGACAATAAATTAATTTTTCGATTTTATAAGTAGCAAATTATTGCTCACTTCCATTGGCGCCTGTTTTATTTCTGGCGGCGTCAACATTTCTGCATCACTTAATTCACCATTAAGTCACACATTCTCACAGATAAAAAGTCATTTAAATAGTAATTAACTCTTTTATTTCTTTCAACTTGAAAGAACTCCGTGCAAAAGCAAAACAAATTCTCGCTATTTTGAAACATTTTTTTTTCACTAATCACAACCACAACCTTAGAATGCAATGGACCCGGGAACTAAACTGAACCGGGAACTGTTAAAATATTCAAATTTTATAATTCTTTAAAATTCTACTTTAAAATTAATTTATTGTCCGTTATTTAAGTATTCATTATTTAATAATTGTTTATGTATCTAAACATATTTTAATTAATGAATAATGACTTAATATTAATTTCCCGCTTTTTTTTAATTTGCGACCGTACTCGTACCATAGAGCTTGATCAGCGTGTTCTCAATTACGAAATTTCGTTTGAAAAAATAAAACCTTGATTGTGATTGGGTCTTACTGTTCTTACTCATTTTTAAGCAACTAATCACGTGGCACACGCATATTTAAGGACACTCGATTATCAAAATTGATTTTGCTATTCATTTTTTGAATGTTATTACATATTTTACTCAGTTCCGTAACATAATGAAAATTGCAGGTCGATTCACAAGAGTTGGCACGAATGGATCGAATGAGGGAATGAAAGTATCTATGTGTAACCTATTTGAATACATTTCACACAAATATGAAAATGTCATGCATCAGTCATTTTCCTATAAAAATGTCAAAGTGACATTGCTGTCGTTCATTCCATTCGTGCCAACTCTTGTGAATCATCGACCTGTACAGTCAGCATCAGATATATCTACGCGCCCCAGGTGTTCATATAAACGTGTACATTCCAATCATCACAAATTCATTGACAACTAAATTATCATTTACACGTGAACGCTCAGTACGTCACAATTCTCTTGACAGCCCAGTTTTCATTAATACTTACACCACTTGAAAGTCATAAAGATAATATAACAACTAGAAAATCAGTGGTAACTAAGCACTCACAGTTGTCAATAACAGCTATTTTTTTTTCTGTGTTTGTATCGAATATGTGTAAATAAACATCTCTCTCTCTCTCTATACCTACGCACTACCTAATCACAAACACGTGAACAGCCAGGATGCCCCTTGTTACTAAGCAGTTATTATTTCAATGGTAACTAAGCATAGATTTTGACAAAATATCATTTGTACAAATTTTAATCTTATCTGCTTGCAATACAAGTCCGCAAGTCGTCATTCGAATAAACTCACTTCCACCCTACGTTGTGGGGTATCGTTGGATAGGTATTTGAAAACGAATAGGGGTTTGCACAGACCAATTTTTGATAAAGTGAATATTAATCTATTTTACAACTTGAAGTATGCTTAAAATGATGAGAAAAAATAATACCGAATGACAACTATTGCTTACGCATGCGACTGGAATCGAGGTGCTCGCGAATGGCAACGGTTACATACGCAATTAGTAATTACGCATGGTAGCCAATATATGTACGTCCAACTGCTGCGCACAGGCCTCCTCTCAGAATAAGAGGGCTTGGGCCGTAGTTCCCACGCGGGCCTAGTACGGATTGAGAACTTATTGAGAAACAGGGTAATCTAAGGAACTCAGTACTCAATCTAGTGCAGTTTGTTTTGAGCGTGAGTTGTGGTTCTAGCCACGTAAGTCCTCGTGTACTTCATGAAATACAAATCAATTGTAAGAATAACTGCCGAATGCCCTACCTAGTTGGAGTACAAATTTTCCAATGAAATAAGAACTTTAAATCTGTATAAGTAATTTCCAAAATCATCAAAACTTAGTATTCTCGGCTTGGTCTGTAAAACTATTATATTTCGATAGGTTTACTAAATATATTAATTTGTCGATAATTCTGAAATTTCTTATAAAGCAAGTGCTATGTTATGTTAAAGAAAATTGAGAAAAATCGTAAAAACTAATGCGATCCAAACATAAAAGAAATAAAAAGCCAAAAAATAAAAAATAAACGAAAAAAAAGCCAGTCTAATTGTGTGTCGACTGAGATTTGAACCCGGGATCTCTGCTTTGAATAGCAAAACAATGTTTTTGAGACCACGACGTGTCTTCTCTAAGGACTTGAAATTTGCCATCATTGTGTCAGACGTTTCGACGATTCTACTGAAAAGTAAATAAGTTAGTAAGTTGACCGAAAGACATCTGTCAAATTTGATTGAAGAGAAAACTTGAGACAGATGTATGTGATGACAAGTCTGTACTGTTTTCGTTGTCATATCGCTTGCCTGAAATTAGCATAGCTATTTTTTATCAAAGTTCGACCATATTTATATGCTTTAAACGTCTATTTTTCCATGTTGTTAAGACATATTTGATATGTTGACTGCTTAGATACCAGTGATTTTTTGAAAGCTAAGGTATCAAAGACTTGTTTGGAGTGTAGAAATTAATGAATATCGACTGTTTAGGTATTTTTGACACGTTGAGCGCTCACAAGTAAATACTACCATGACAATCAACAACTTTTTGACAATTTAAACGTTTAAACTCTTTGAGCACCTGAAGCGTATAGCGACTTTTGATGCTGACTGTACTATGGGTTATTATGTTACTGAATTTGCACCATAGAGCATAGAACTTGGAACAGACTTATAACGTTAGTTATTATTGTATAGTTTTTGACCATATAATTGACAGATTATAATCTATAGGAGTAGAAAAAATAGTATAACAGTTGGGTTTTAATATCGGAGTAACCTGGCACTGGTGGTCGGCGCAGACGTTCCCGATGGCGAGCAGGCCGGAGTTGCCTTGCGCGCCGCAGAAGCGGCAGACGCCGGCCAGCGAGAGCGCGGCGGCGCCCCCCTCGGCCGCGCGCTCGCACACGCCGCGTTCCATGCCGCGGAACTCCGCCAGCGCCTTCAGCGTGCGCCGGTCCACCAGCAGCAGCAGCCAGAACAGCTTCGCGCGCCCGCAGCCCTCGTGAATGTCGATCCGGATAGCGCTTTCTTCCTCTTTACAAATCTGTTATCAAACGT
Organism: Archips crataeganus; assembly: GCA_947859365.1. Classification (NCBI taxonomy): domain Eukaryota; kingdom Metazoa; phylum Arthropoda; class Insecta; order Lepidoptera; family Tortricidae; genus Archips; species Archips crataeganus. The sequence goes on along the minus strand of OX402045.1, from coordinate 20,908,862 downwards.
ATAAATGGTAAAACCAGTGCCCTGTCACTCCATATAATAGAATGATGAAGTTTCACCACCGCTAACGTTGACACGTAGAGATTATAATTGTCAGTTGACATACAAATATGTAGTCTGCTGCTTACACGTCGGCGGTGGGCCGGCTGGCAAGTGAATATAGCAATTTTCAATCGTGGGTGCTGAACCTGCTCAGCATTAAGTATTACGAGTGTGTAATCTTCGGTTATAGTCCGACAAGCTCGTGCGCGACCCTCCGCGGAACCCTGTCGCGGTCAGTATTTGCCGCACTTATTAAAAGCAATCTTGTTAAGGACAGCAGAGGCTCCCTGCGACAGGGTTCCGCCGAGCGCCGCGCACGAGCTTGTCAAGGTATAGACTAAGTAATTTGTTTCGTTATACTGTATCATTTTAAGTGTGTTTGCATAGATGGCAACTTTGGAAATCAAAAGGGAAAACTAGGCGCGTGAGGTAGGATTTTAACCCTTTTCCAGGCATAGTTCATATCGTCACTTTCATGCCAAACTCGCGAATCTGCATAAAATATTTTTTAGATTATATTTTTTTATTACTAATTACATTGAATTCAAAATCCCTTTTACTAAAATTGCAAAATTCGCGACTTTGGCATATGGACGTGACGATATAGCGACCACAAAAATCTACACAAAGATACGACCTTACCTACTTTATAATACGGTACAAAATCAATCGATTTTGTTTAAAATATGCTTTGCTTTTAAATTAATCCTGCATAGGTAAATAATATAACATAACACAATGATTAATTTTGTTGCAGCATATCTAAATAGCCGGGGCCTATTCTTCGTTTTTTTTTAGCATTAGAAATAAGGTAAACAATCTTGATATGTAAGTTTATTGAATAACGCTTTTAAAAATATAGTAAGTAACTATTACTTATGAAAGCAAAAGAATATACATGACCATATTTCCTTGTTAATTGTTGCGTATTTGCCGTGATTTATTTTTCAAAAGTGTTTTTCAATAAAAAGACACGTCAAGATCGCTTACCTTCTTTCTAATGCTAAAAAAAAACGATGTATAGAAAAGGGTTAAATAGAATCAGCTAAACGTTAGTGGTAACCTGTCTGTGGTGCATCCTAGCGGCGCGGTTGAGATGCAGGAAGCGGTCGCACTCGGCGCAGAGCGGGCCGCAGGTGCGGCACTCGACCACGGCGGCGGTGCAGCCGTCGTCGTGGTTGGCGCAGTGCGGCCGCGCCTCGCCGCCCTCGCGCCCGCGCGCCTCGCGGCCCTCGCCGCTCACGTTCACACTGACACACGCAATAAACAATAACATCACCAGGGCCCAATTGCATAACAAAGTACAACTTACATTACAAGCGGAACTCGCTTTCTAGTTAATATAACTGAAGCGAGAGTTCCGCTTGTAATATTAGTTGTACTTTTGTTATGCAATTGGGCCCAGGTTTTCCAAACCATTACATTTTAATGTGAATTGACGTTTCAGCTTATGACTTATGATGCGTCGTTATGTCGTTTTAGGCAGTCTTGCAAGAAAAAATCTAGACTTTAATCCTAGTTTAAGCATGACTATTCCACACATTTTGACACTACTCAACTGAAATTAGATTAAGATTAATGCTAAATCGAGACTGCACGCTCCCGATGTTAATCTACGATGTGAAGCTACAGTAAAAGATTTTTTAGAATAAAGTACTTTCAGAGGTTAAATGTAGGGGGGCTACCTAAAAACAAATAAACATACAAAATGTACCTATTGATTATTTTGGTATAGATAGATATCTTTTTTTTTAATTCTATCTTAGGCGTGAAATATGGGATGGAACTTTGTATAAAAAATCGAAAGCTGAAGCTTTAAATTTCACAGCTATGGCGTTCGTAGTTTTTTTTTAATCGACCCTAAAGGGATGTCGTAAGGGATGGAGTGTTAACGCGATTGTTTTGGACATAAAAAGGAAGTCAAATTGGTTAATTTTTGTGTAGACGAAATTGCGAGCAAAAGTCAGTGATTTAATGAAATATAAATGTATTATATCTAACAGGTCGAGATGAGTCTGGTCGCAGACGCAGAGCGCAGCCAGCGCCATCCAGACGGCGGGCGCGGCCATGCAGCGCGTGGGCCGCCGCTCGCCCTCCGCCGCCTGCGCCAGCGCCGCCGCGTACTGCGCCAGCGCCGCGCGGCTCTCCGCGCCCCACGCCGTAGACAGTTTATCCTGCCACACGATATAAACACTAACCAAACGATCATTGACAATAAGCGCCTGCGCGCATGTTGCAACCAATCACGACACTGCGAAGAGCATTGCATCTCGATATAATGCGGTCTCCTCCATCTTCTAAGTCACATTAGCTAATTAACTGTAGTTTCCATCATTTAAGTAGCAGCGCACAGAAAATTACTGGAATGATCGGTTAAATAATTTCCGTGCCTATGGTATAGATTTGTTTCTGTTCAATTTCGCTTTATAGAGATAAATAAAAAAGGACGTTTCTAAAATACATAATACGTGACAAAACAGTGACCGTCCGTGGGAAAAAGGGTAGACTTCCGTATCTGAACTGAACCAAAGAAACAGGACAGGAAAGGAGACAGTGATTCTTGTACAGCAGTCAGCGATTTTTCCTCAAGCAGTCACTATTTTGCCGAAGATTGTGAATTTTTGAAAAGTTCTCTTGTTCGCTATTAAAGATTATTTATTACATAGAAACAAATCTATAGCAAAAGTATACAGTAAAATTAAAGTGAACCTATTATCCTATGCTATACCACTGCGAATAATAAAAACAGAAATAGTGACGTCGAATTCCCGATTTTTGTATTTTATTTTATTATTATTATTGTATTGTATTTTTTATTATGACTGTTTTCCCGTTAGAAAATATTTTTAAATTATACTAAAACTAGAAAATATTAATACAAAAAAAAAAACAAAAAAGTTTATAGCGTATAGCCGGTAATCGAACTCTACTAATCACTATTAATTACCTGTGTAAGTGCATATGATGAAGCACGCATCACCGATCGATATACCTACTAAACTTATGTTTTTTTTTCATGTCTTCTAGTTTCAGTATAATTTGTCAAAAAAAGCCAATGTATGATGTTAACCTCCGCCATATCGGTAAGTAGTTTCGCGACGAGGTGCGCGTGCTTGCGCGGCGTGTGCCCGCGCATGAACCAGGCGGCGGGCGGCGCGGGCGCCACGCTGCCGCCCATGGTGGCGGCGCCCCCCGCCCCCGCCCCCGCCCCAGCCCCCGCGCCGGCGCCGGCGCCCACGCCCGCCCCCGCCGCGCCCTTCACCTTCACCTGCACCGTCACCGCCTTGCCCAAATAGCACACCAGGTGCTCCATCAACGTCACCCTGAGAACATAAGTCATATTATTATTATCTAAGCCTGGAGAAGTGTCCCACAGCAGGGCAAAGGCCTCCCCCGTTTTTCCATACATCCAGATTTTGAGCGGTGTCCTTCCGATCCCAAAGGTCTAGGTCGTCCCGCTAACGCCTCCTGACCCCACCTCGTCGCACCAACCATAATCAATCATATTATAATATTGATTTTTTATTAAGCTGTACAAATTCTAGAAATGCATCAAATGTTCCTATTAGTCATTATTTGACGGAATAACAATTAATCGAAAAAAAATTGTACCTGGTTGCTAAATCATTGCCATAGTTGACAGCAGCTAGCATTTTTTGCGGTGGTATTTCGATGATTATCCGTCGCAGCAACGAAATAACCTGAAAAAAAAACATCACAGATTCATGAATTCGGTGATTTTACGACTGCAGTAGCAAATTTTAAATACATATCTAAGAAGCGTATTCAAATAATTTTCCTGGTGGGGGTCGACATCACAATAGCAGAGCTAGACAAATATCAAAGGAGTAACTGTCGAGGGATTAGTATTTAAAGTTTGAGCGATGGTTACTTGTCTCTGCACGCGTTCGCTGCCGGTGTGTAGTAGCGAGAGCAAGTCGGCGAGCAACTCGCTGCGCTGCGCGAGGTGCGCGCGCCCCACGGCGCTCCCACTCAGCGCCAGCAACTGCGGACATACTTCGGTCAGGAAACAACGTCCGACCGCAACGTGCTCGGTCAGACATAATCAAGTCATTTTGATGTTTTATTTAATTTATTGCCTCCTGGGTAGTTAGTGGTGTTTCAACCGCTATCACTATCCTGTCGCATATATTGAAGAAATGAGTCACACCGAGTGAAAGGTTTTTATAAAACAATACAGTGTGCTTGTGTTACAATATCTATTTGATAACATCTCACACTAACTGTAGCTCATTTCTTCACATATATGAGACAGAAAAGCGATAGCGTTTGAAACGCTATTATAATTAACGGTAGAATAGAATGAGGCTAGAATTTGATCGCGAGCGCAATGCGATCTTAGATAACAGAACCATGTACTTACCTTGAAATTTATACTAATTTTATCTAATACCATCGAACCGCTTAAATGGTGAATCACCATTGAACCAAACCAAACCATTTAACCGAACAAGGAAATTCACTATAATATTCATTCATTAAGAAAAAGTTCTAAAGGTGTCCAAAAGAACATGTTTGCTGGGACACGATTAATGAAAAACAAGAAGGCAGAACACACTAACCAGTGAGAGCATTTCAAAGCAATAGTTGTCCTGGTGGTGGTGCGGCGGCGCGTCCTCTACACGGCTCGCGGCCGTCACCGCTCCCGCCTCCGGCGCCGCCTCCGCCTCCGCGCATAGCAGCGCCGTTTCCCAGTCGTCGCGCGCGCGCGCCGCCTCACACCCTATTGCGCATACTATATGCGACATCACCTGTAGCAAAATGTAAAAAGGTATGCATGCATCTCTATCAAGCTGAACATATTTTAACTTACAATAAAGGTGATTTATTTCTGGTTTGCTGCCCCTGCCAGTTACACACCTTGTTGGGACAAACTCCAGAGAAGAAAAGTAACTGCGTAGTGCGGACGCGATCGTACTTTTACTCTTCATGTTACCGTACACAATTATGACGCGGATCCATAGACATGATTTCTCTTACGCGATCGTACTTTTACTCTTCATGTTACCGTACACAATTATGACGCGGATCCATAGACATGATTTCTCTTACGCGATCGTACTTTTACTCTTCATGTTACCGTACACAATTATGACGCGGATCCATAGACATGATTTCTCTTACGCGATCGTACTTTTACTCTTCATGTTACCGTACACAATTATGACGCGGATCCATAGACATGATTTCTCTTCCGCCTCATCTCAATGTACAATAACGGTTTCACCAAAAATAAACAGTTGGGAAATGAATTAGACATTGTCATCAAGATCATCCCAGCCTTTATACGACCCACTGCAGAATGAGGAGGCTTGGGCCGTAGTTCCCACGCGGGCCCAGTGCGGATTGGGAACTTAAAATATACCGTTGAATTTCTTATCAGCTGTATGCAGGTTTCCTTGCCGCGATGATTTCCTTGACCGTAAAGCTTATGGTAAATTACAAATGTAATTTCGCACATAAAGTCTTGGATGTTTAATATGTATTTAAGTATGTATTTATCTATATAAGTATGTTTATCCGTTGTCTAGTACCCATAGTACAACAAGCTTTGCTTAGTTTGGGACTAGGTCAATTGGTGTGAATTGTCCCGTGATATTTATTTATTATTATTTAAATTCGGAAAAATTCAGAGGTGCGAGCCCGGACTCGAACCCACGACCCTCTGCTTGAGAGACCATAGGTCAAACCACTAGGCCACCACGAATTCAATGAATTAGTAGGAGAAAATATTTTCGCCAAAAAGATGGAGACCCTAAGTATCCACTTTTCCATACTAACTGCATAGAAAAAGCGGATATACAAAGGTAAAGCCACGAGAGTCGAGGTCACACACACAACAACACGTCATGTAATGATAGCGGGATTTTGACATTTATTCGTACCGATAGCAAATTCAACAGACTCAACAGTGAATTACAAAAATTTCTTCAACCTATTTCATGAAGAATTATCATTATTATTATTATTATTAGCCTCAACTCTCGTGGCGTTACCTATACTTGTGTTAGAAAACCGAGTGTACCTGCCGCTGCAGGCTGGTTAGCTTGTGCCCGGCGAACAGGATGCCGACGACGTGCTCGCGCAGGTCGCTGTCGTCGCCGCCCGCGTCCTCGGCCGCCGGCGCCTCGCCGCCCTCGCTGCCGCTCGCCTCCCACTCCAGAAGTTTACCAAACACCTAACACAACAAATAATACAATCGATTGCTCAGCAAAGCACTATTGCTATTTGACTGGACGCATTGCCGAAATATTTGCGTGATTGAGAGAGATCTAACATATATCATATATCGTTTCTAGCGTGAACAATGGAGATACCAATAACGTAACGCAAAACACGCAACACCACAACGATCAAAAGTCTCCGGTAATTAGAGAGGTTTTGAATTCGGAATGAAAAAGTGTCCAGTAAGTACGATACAAATCTCATAACCATAACATCATTGTAATCTGAATTTAGAACTCCCTGTAAAATATGTCATATTTTTTAATAGTGCAATAAGTCTCATCTTTTGGTCATTGAAAAGGTTGAATAATAAGAGTATATTTTATTACAAATGATTATACCTTTAAATATGATTTTATTAGGATTTCTATTGTTAGAAACATAAACATAAACAGATTAGCTGTAAATTCATTCAATTTAACAAATATTTATGCCAACTCTAAGAGTTAGGCAGTATACGGTATACGTTCATAATACGCTTTTATTCAAAAGGAGCGGGAAAATTTTGCAAATATTTTGTTGTCATGTAATTTATTTTGTCTTTGTAGTTTTTGTTTTATTTTTGAGAAAAGCACTATACAAGCTTCGACCAACTACTTACTGGTTTCTTCATTAAAGTACTATGACGCTAGCGGACTCAGAAGACGTAGAAAAGTTATTTAAGTGTAAATAGTGTCTGAGCAAGCCACAGAAATAATAATAAAGAGGATAGAAATGCCTTAGTTCCTATTTTGTTCCGGGACCAGTGGCGCTAGTTTGTCCCCTCTACTTACTATTAATGCACACACGCAAAATGCCGGAACCGTACTACGCAATCACGCACACAATTACTATTTTTTTTGCTTACAAACAATTATGAACCTAACCACTTAGAGACAGCGTTGAATAACACTCACCGTAAGTCATACCCACACTTACACAACGGCGTTCTTCATTGGCCGCGTCGGCAGTGTGGTTGTAGTGTACAAGTCAACGGGCATCACTAGCTCGGGACTAGTCGTAACCTGTCTTGTGTTCGTACCATGAACATTTATGCGAGGCAGAAGGTTTATCAAAAATTACATTACATTGCTGCGTATACTTCAAAGCAATCTGCGTTTTTAAGGATATGAGCAGCAATGGTATATGAAGTTTCGTGCTAATAACGTGTAAACCAATATTTCATAATGAAATATTTTCTCAAGTTGTATTTTGATATAAACCACTTTATTACATTAAATTAATACATACCGATGAAATGTAATCCCCTTATTAGTGTAATTGCACAGTGTGGACGAGTTTCCGCAATTGCTAATGATGCAAAACACCATTTTAAAGCACTTGTTATCATACCCACGTTTCAAATAGCACTGAGCCACAAGTCGCGCGCTGGTGACCTACGAGTCACCAGCGCGGCGCCAAGGTCACGCGTCTAAGGCACTTCTATCCTCTTTATTATTATTTCTGTGGAGCAAGCCGTAATTTCAATTTGGGGAGAACTAATTGATTCATAGAAATATTGACGCAGATAGTGGACAAAGCATGTTCTTGCGTCCATTTTCGGACCACTCAGATCTAACTATTACCATTACCACCACTTTGCTAACACTGGTTCGGACACTTATTGCTCCAATACTGGTGGGAGATAAAGCTAATTGTTGTACCTAATAGGTAGGATAAGCCAGATGTTTGTGTGATCGTGTCGACAAGTTGATTGTGTTACCTGCGAAGTGAGAAGGCGGAAGACTCGCAGAGTGTCTGCCTCGGCGAGCGCGTGGAGCACGGCGGCGGGCGAGCAAGGCGCGCGCGCGGCGGGCGGCGCGGGCGGCGTGGGCGCGGGCGCGGGCGCGCCCAGCACGCGCAGCTGCCGCACGCGCACCGCCGCCTCCGGCCCGCGCAGCTCGCAGCGCACGCGCACGCCGCCGCTGCCGACCCCTGGGACACGACGCGATCGATCCTTACTATACTACATTGTGCATCAAGGGCCGTAAGTAAAGGGATTACTGACGAGACTCTATTAGCGATTATTAACGAGAGGCTTTTAATGACTCGAGTTTGTAATCCCCTTACTGCCCGTGATACACACAATGATTTTCATCACATTGCGAGGAAAAATAATCCAAAAATGAAATTATTTTGTCTCTGAACACTTAAATTGTATAAAATAATGGCTACCCGCCAATTGATACAAATTGTCACTTTTTAACACGCTTTTATTAGCTTCATACGTATGTTAGTATGTAACGGAAACTTTGAACATGATTTTGACCCCCTTGAAAACGTCGGATTAACTCGATCCACTACCCGCGAGGCGTCTACAAAATGTGGTGTTTTAACATCGGTCGTCGAACAATCAGATCAGTGGAATAGACTATATCCATATCTAGAGCTGCGTTGTGTTTGTAATTTGATAATGTGGAAGTGTAAATGTTTAAATGAAGCAAATTTACACTCTCGTGTAGATGACGAGGGGAGCCGCGTCGCGATCGCCTTTAAATCACGAATCAAATGAATACGCCTGTGGTCTTCATATTTGGGCCCTCGAGACGATGTATTGTGAAATATTATCAACTACATTGTTACCTACACATTTACCTTCGAACTTTACGAATTTCTTATTAGACGTTTCAAATTAAAATGTCGCACTTAATTTTTAATAGCATGCTTACAGGTACACAATAAAAGTAGTGGTTTAGTTTTTTTAAATGCTACGTACTCGGTAAAGTGTAGCAAAGCCATGCAGCGCTCTTTGGGTCTACCTCCATATCTTGCATATGAAATAATTCGCTAGATCCACCGCTGTACAGGAACGATACTAACAAGGTTTTATTCTGAAACAAAAATGAATTTGGTAGTAGGGTAGGTGTTCCACTTTTAAAATATTGGAATGTCGTGTGTGTATGTAAGTGGTGCGGCATTCGTTACCACGGTGTCTCGTGTGTTGTCGACGTGGATTGCGACGAGGTGTGGGCGGGCGGGCGGCGCGGGCGCAGGGGCGGGCAGCGCCACCTGCACCCATTTGGCCTTGTTACGGTCTTCGTCGCCAGACTCCCAAAACGTCTCTGTGCTGCAGTCGGTAAGCGCGCCGGCCATGCCTTGCCGCGAGGACACGCTCACCTCGCACCACCCTGTCACGTCGCTGCAACTCCAAACGTAGTTCTCCTGTAACATACAAAATATTATCACCAAACTCTTGTTCATGACTTACCAATCAATGCACAAGCACCAGTTGAATAAGGACATCAACGCCCGTTTAAAGTTGCTGGATGGCATCAATTTTGAGCAGATTTAAATCAACGTCAATCAATGCAACAGTGATTTACCTTATTGAGATAGCTATGAAAGCTATCGTGCAATGCTCCGAGGATGCCTTCTTCATAAACCCCGTCTTCAGAGTGCGACAAAATCTTGCTGATAACGCTGAAAACTTGCGATCTGGATCCGTGCAGCGTTAAGAAGTCACAAATATAATTTTCAGTAATGAAATGTGGCAAATTCTGAAAAAGGTTACGATCTAAGAGAATTTAAGAATAAATAAGCAATACCTGCGATAAAGCGAACCTCAAGAAATCGCAAAAATGTTTGATCAGTGAGATTGATAGTCCAGACGAGGTCAAAGATATATTTACACTTTAGTACCCTATCAATGTGATTTTTGCCAATTTTAACCTCCTGCATCCCATGACAAATTTTGTTTCACTGAATTTTAAACTTTATGCTACTTATTCGATATCACATTACAATAAGTCCTATATATAGGACACTGGACCTCAGAAGGACAAAAGCTCAACCACGAAGTCACGACAACAAGGTATCAAAGTGTAAACATTATGTTAGAGGTTGACTATAGGTACCTGTGCAGGAAGGCGCGGTCGTGCGAGGAGTAGTGCAGCGCCCAGCAGCGCACGGCCTGCAGCGAGGCGGCGCTGGCGGGCGGCAGCGCGGGCGCCAGCGCGCTGACCGAGCCCAGGAACGCGTGCAGCGCCGCGCGCGCGCCGCGCGCCACGCGCCCGCCCGGGCACAGCGCGCACGCCGACGCCGTGGGAGCGCCGCCGCGCGCCGCTTCCGCACACCCGCCCTGTTACCAACACTCTACGCTAGATTCACACGGCAATATCCTGCACGATTATTTACGTATTCAATCTAAAACGTACAATGAACCGGGTGTTCACACAGTGTTTCGTGTAAAAAACGTTTTCACACCGAATAGCCACAGTTGTCATCACGTACTAGATACGAGTACTAGACGCTTTTCGGTACCTATTAAAAAAAAATTATAACATCGTGCCGTGTTAATAAAACAGAACTTCAAACTATTAGCCACTGCAAACCGAATAAGTTTAAAGTTCATTCGATTTGTTTTTTTTTTCAGTACAAACGCCGTGTGAATGGTTCTATGCACAAAGTATGTGCCGTTATTTATCCGTTAAGACGTGCAGGACACTGTCGTACAAAGCCTTACAGCAGTTTTAGACTGACGTTTTAAAATGTTTAAATATACGGTCAAAAACTTTAATTATTGAGCAACTTGCCGCTGTTCGTAATTTAGCATTAATTGTTTTTTTATGACAATTTATCAATTGACTGTCTACCTAATTTAATTTACCTCTTTATTGTCTTCTAATGCCAACGGCGGAGGCACGATCCTGGCGTATTTGTCTAGAGCGGTACAAAACCACCACATAACATCATGCACGCAAGTGGGCTGTGTTGCCGATCTGAGCAACCAATTCAGCGCCTGAAAGAATGAATTAATTCGTAACGCACAGTTAATTAAGTATAGTTTATTTTTTTTCAATTTGGGGTTCTACTAAATTCCCAAGACTTCCACCGTGGTTTTCAATTGGGTCATTCTAAAATTTTGCGCAGGTAAACTTGTCCCAACCTAAAAAAAGTTGTTTCCGGTTACACTGTCTATTTTCTGCGGTTATTTCAGTGAAATGATTGATGATTGCAATCAGCAATATATCACAGACAATTATTGACTATCGGAATCAAAAAAAGACGCTCAGTATTTCTGTAATATATGTAATAATGCGTGGTAACAGAGTGGTAGCTCCATACAAATAGTAACAGAGTGTTCTGCCTAAAATTTTAGATTGACTCAATTACGTTGTGTGACGAGCACACGTGCAATATCTCATGTCTCTAGCAAAATAAAATAAAAAATAGCAAAATTAAAATTAAAATTTTGCTATTTTATATCTAGGTCCCGTGGGAATATCAAGATAAAAAGTAGCATATTTGTTATTTCAAACGTCCTGCTATCTACCTACATATCAAATTTCATCCAAATCCATTTCAGCCGTTTTAACGTGGTGAATAACAAACAAAAATCACACGCACACGCATGCGCGCACGGACGTACACATAAGTAGATACGCAAAAAATTGACACGTTTATAATATTAGGGTGATTTTACTTTTTAGTACCACCCGTTGCTATAGTTATTCAAATTTTGTCCCTTGGACAACCTAAGCATTTTTCTATGAAACCACACACAGAGTTCACAGTTTCAAATGTAAATTATGTGCTAAATTATATTTGAAATTTACCATAAGCTTTACGGTGCAGGAAAACATCGTGAGGAAACCTGCATACACCTGCGAAGAAATTCAATGGTGTGTGTGAAGTTCCCAATCCACACTGGACCCGCGTGGGAACTACGGCCCAAGTCCTCTCATTCTGAGAACAGGCCTGTGCCCTGCAGTGGGACGTATATAGGCTGGGATGATGATGAGTATGAAGTTTACTTGGACAACCGGGGACAGAGTAAGCAACATAAAAAGTTGATTCACCCATTAGTAGGATAATAGGGTTGATTGTCAAACCTCAAAAGCGTATTGTCTAACGGTGTTGATCCTGACAGCGGCGTCCATTTTCTGGCGATAGGCGTGCAGGTTCCGGCTGGCGAGCACGAAGGCGAGCACGGGGCTGCGCATGAGCGCGGCGGGGTCCACGCGCGGCGGCTCGAACGCGGACACGCCGCAGCCCTCGCCCGCCCACTCGCCGCACCCCACTAGCTTCTGCAGCGCCGCGCTCGGCTGCGCCAGGAGCGATGACCCAGCACCTTAGACAACACATTCATTTTAAACATGAAACTACCGTGAGACTCACTCATCTATACCTATAAAACAGTACCGTGACTGACTGACTGACTGATTGGTGACTGACTGACAGACAACGCACAGCCTAAACTGCTGGTGCTAGAGACTTGAAATTTGGCATACATGTACCTTGAGTATTGTAGAGATGCACTAAGGAAGGATTTTTCGAAATTCCCACGGGATAGGGAAATATCTAAACTTTCTTTCTCTCTATATCTGAAACTATAGAGCCGATTTTAAAAATTCTTTCATCATTAGAAAGCTACACTATCCTTGATTGCCATAGGTAACTTTTTATCCGGGAAAATGCAAAATTCCCACGGAATAGAAATCAATTAATTCAACTTCAGGGCTGATTTAAAAAATTCTTTCACCAATAGTAAGCTGCACTATTCTGATTGACGTAGGTTACTTTTTATCCAGAAAAATGCAAAATTCCCACGGGATAGAAATAAACTAATTAAACTTCGGGGCTGATTTAAAAAATTCTTACTTATTGTGCGATAGGACTATCCCCGATTGTCATAGGCTACTTTTTCATCGGGAAAATACAAAATTCCCATGGGATGGAAAAAAATAATTCAACTTCGCGGCTGATTTTAAAATTATTTTACTAATAGAAAGCTTAACAGAACTGTTCCCGATTGGTTAAGACTACTCTTCTTCGGGAAAATTCAAAATTCCCACGGGATAGAAATAAGAGACTTGAACTTGGGGGCTGATTTTTAAAATTATACCCATTCAGTAATAAAAAGCTCCACTGTCTCTGATTATAACAATAGGTCAAAACAGTTATTTCTATCCCGCGGGAACTTTACTTTGCACTTTCCTGGGATAAAATAAGTATGTTTCAATCAGGCACAGGCCTTCTACTAGAACAAAAGGACTTGGGCCGTAGTTCACATGCGGGTCCAGTGCGATTTGAGAACTTTACTTATACACACCATTGAATTTCTTCTCAGGTGTGTGCAGCTTTCCCTGCGGTGTTTTACTTCACTGCAAAGCTCATGGTAAACTTCAAACGTAATTTAGCACATGAATTCGGAAAAACTCAGAGGTGCAAGCCCGGGCTCAAACCCGCGACCGACAGAAACCATAGGTCAAACCACTAGGCCACCACGGCTTAGCGGCTATAGACTTCAATTATTCCTATTCCGCGGGAACTTTGCATTTTCCTGACATTATCCTATGTGTTAATCCATGTAATTTAATAAACTACCTGTGTGCCAAATTTCATCCAAACAATTGACATTATTGTCTCCGCGTACGAAGTCGCGGGCAAAAGCTATAGTTAAATAATAAAATAACTTTAATTTCAATACTGGATAAATATAAAAAAATAAAAAAATATTATTAATCTTACACAAATCGACCTAGTCCCAAACTAAGCAAAGCTTGTACTATGGGTACTAGACGACGATACATATACTTATATAGATAAATAAATACTTATATACATAGAAAACATCCCACGCAGGCCCAGTACGGGGTTCTCTATCGTTTCCCCGAATCTCATATGCCATAATGTATCGTTTTCCATAATTTATAGGTACGTAGTAATAGCAGATGTAATTCAGGCAAATGAAATTCTGGCAAGGAAAGGTAAACTCTGAGATGCAAAGCCCACGCTTTTAACCCACGACCCTCTGCTTGAGAGGCCCATAGGTCAAACCATTAGGCTACCACGGCTTTTTTAGACAATGGTAGTGAATCTCGTACTCACGTGTTTATTTTTTATCCCTAAAGTTTATTATTTTAACGGATGAGAAAAAATGATGACAACAAAATCCCAGCATATTTTTTAAAGAAAAGTTGCAAAGATGGTGTATTTACCGGAAAGCGTGCTGTGGTCGGTAGTTCTTGAGAAACCAACGAGCGGCAAAACCCAATATCTTTTTTTTAAACACTAGATGCAAAGATGGCGTATTTACCGAAGAGCATGTCGTGATCGGCGGTCCTCGAGGAGCGAGCGAACAGCCAACCCAACATCTTTTTTAGGGTTCCGTACCCCAAGGGTAAAAAGGGGACCCTATTGCTGAGACTCCGCTGTCCGTCCGTCTGTCACCAGGCTGTATCTCATAAACCGTGATAGCTAGACATTGAAATTTTCACAGATGATGTATTTCGGTTGCCACTATGACAACACTTACTAAAAAAAAAGAATAAAATAAACAGTTAAGGGGGGTCCTATACAACAAACGTGATTTTTTGCCGTTTTTATAGATAATGGTACGGAAGCCTTCGTGCGCGAGTCCGACTCGCACTTGGCCGGTTTTTTAACCTCCTAAGATCCCGCGTACATTTTATTGTACATATTTAAAAATTTACTTTTAATTTTAACTAAATAACAAAAGAGTCCCTAATTCAAATACCTAGACAATATTTTTCCTGGGTCTCAGGAGGACACTAGTTGCAAGGATGTTGTATTTACCGGAGAGCGTGTCGTGGTCGGCGGTCCGCGAGGAGCGAGCGAGCGGCGCGGCGCTGGCGAGGCCGCGCGCGCCCGCCTGCCCCATGGACACGGAGCGGTGCACGCGCGGCCACTGTGCTCCCGCCGTCGCCTCCCCGCCGTACACGCCGCCCTGCGAAACGAACTCACTCTCGTCATCATTACCGCGGCCCAATTGCATAACAAACTACAACTTATATTACAAGCGGAACTCCCTTTCTAGTTAATATAACTGAAGCGAGAGTTCCGCTTGTAATATTAGTTGTACTTTGTTATGCAATTGGGCCCGCATGTGTCATAAGCAGCGAAAGGAATAGGTAGTGCAATTTCGAGTGAACTACCTTAAACGTTGTGCTTAATATGGATAAGACCCTAGAATCCAAGACGGTGACCTGTCGTTTCACCGTACAAACAAGACACGTACTTTTTTACACAATAGAAATATTAATTGTATAAACTGTGAAGAGTGTGCAAAGTCGACATGTCGTACAAAGTATCAACAGCTAGTAGCTAATATTTTCTTATAACATTAATTGAAGTTAAATGGGAAAACGCGAAAACTGAAAGTTTTTGTCATTGTAAATAGGTCCATCGTTTATTTAACGTTACATATTTCGTTTGAAACTTGTAAAGTGCAATAAAACAGAGTAATATGAAATGTGTAAAATCAAACAATCTAATAAGAAGAAACTGACTAAGTGACTGACTGACTGACATATCAACGCACAGCCGAAACCGTTGGGCCTAGAAATTCCAAATTTGGCACGTAGGTTCCTTATAAGGTCTAGGGATGCACTAAGAAAGGATTTTTCAAAATTCATTCCCTAAGGGGGTGAAACGGGGGTCCAAAGTTTATATGGGGAAACAAGATTAGTTAGATTATTTTATTCGAAACTTCACAGGAGTACTCCTAACGATAAATGAGTAAGCACGTGTTTCAGGTTTTTTTGGGAATTCAACCCCTAAAAGAGGGAAATGGAATGTGTCAAGGTCTGGAAATCAACATGGGTATTGTTTCTATGGTTTATGGGGTCGCTGGTTACGAAAACAACAACGATTTTAAAATGCAAAATCCTTTCTTGCTTTCTAATGTATTTTTCTGTGTATAGTATATAGAATATGTGTAAATAAATTATATTTTTCCCTAATTTGAAAACCCAATGCAGCGGACGTGAAATGCCATCTCCCCCGGTGGGGTGCGATGGGGTTGAAATATCTAAATATCAATATTGGTATCGTTTTTATGTTTTTTAGGGACGTTAATTACGAAAATGGCATCACAAGAGATGTACTCCTAACGACAAATGAGTAAACAAGTTTTTCAGGTTTTTTGGGAAATCAACCCCTAACCCCTAAAAGAGGGCAATGGGGTCAACTAGGGTATTGTTTCTATGGTGTATCGGGTCGGTAGTTACGAAAACAACAACCATTTTAAAATCCAACGTGGCGGAAGTGAAATACCATCTCCCCGGTGGGGAGCGATGGGGTTGAAATGTCTAAATATCAATATGGGTGGGTGTCATTTTTGTGGGACGTCCACCAACGAGATGGACGGACGATTTGGTGAAGGCTGCAGGTTCAGGGTGGATGCAAATCGCTTCCAATCGTAAGGATTGGGCATCAATGAGGGAGGCCTATGTCCAGCAGTGGACGTCCTACGGCTGAAATGATGATGATGATGATGATGTGTCATTTTTATGGTTTTTTGGGAATTTAATTACGAAAATGGCATCGATTTTGTTTGATATTGTGGACATGAAAATTCTTAAAAGTATGTGTGCCAAATTGCAATTCAATCGGTCTAAAAGTTTTGAAGCAACACGGTTGTAACAGTCGGAGTGACAGACAGCCACACGTGATCTTATAAGGGTAAGGGTTCTATTTTTGCTTTTGAGGTATGGAACGAGACCCGCGTTATCCTAATAGATTATTAAATTTATTTTTGGTGCCATCTCCATCGTCTTTAATCGGTACCTAGGCGAGTGCGGGCGTCGCGGTGGGACGGAAGGAATAGTCATCGGGAAACTTCCTGCAGCCATAATAAGTACAATTCAATGTGCTGCACGAAACAACGCACAACCCAGACTGATGAAGCTAAAGACTTGGAGTTTGGTTTGAGTGTCATTAAAGTACATTAAGAAGGGATTTTTAGATACTCCCACGGGATAAGAAATAAATGGGATTTATATTTTCGCTTCGGAGTGGCTCTATCTCCCTAACTATAATCATATAAGACTTAAAATTTGCCATGCAATATAAAAATAAATAAAATAATTTTAGAATTTTCGGAAAGTCCCACGGGATAAGGAAAAACGAGCTTTACATATTAAATTCAATGGGACTCGATGTCCGTAGGTAATCATTTCTTTAGGATAATAAAGGTGCAATAAAAAGGGATTTTTGGAATTTCCCGCGGGATAGAGATCGGGAGTTGACTTTAAAACTTTTTGTGCGCGGACGAAGCCGCGGGAAAAAGCTAGTTATAAAATAAAACTTATCAAATACTATAAAAACTTTTCAAACGAAATCCCAGGGTTATGAGCTATATCCATACTATGCTTACGCACCAAACTCTCGCAAAATTGCCCTACCTATTCCAATCATTGGTCATATTATAAGGTTCTTATCCACGTTTGGGCAGAATCAGGCCGCGCAGCCTCAACTTGAGGCAGCTCACTCTGTGTTGCGGATGAAGGTGAATCACGTCGCGAATACACGGATGAGACCGAAGCTCTTTTGAGGGTGCAAAAAAACCGAGAACATTTAGGCCGTCCCGCAGTGTGCTAGGGCGTGTCTTATGAGGTAGCGTCTCCACTTGCTCTGCACGGATCGAGGTAGCTCACTTGGTTTTAATCTGCTCGAATCGATACGCTACTATTGTCATAAAAGTAGTGACAGTAACGAACTACTTTCATGTAGTCTCAGTTAGAGTCAGTCTCCAGGCTGGAGGTTTATTGCATCCTTTAAAGGATTCGCCAAGTAGTATAAATCAGCATTATATGGGCATAGTGATACCCATATATAAAAGAAAAAAAAACGATAATTAATAGGAAAGGAATTTGCTTGTACCTATTAATAACTTGAACTGTCACTGTCCGTGTGTCAATAGTACATTATTGTCGTGGCCTGGAAGTAGGCAATTGCTGGCTGAGTATGAGTATTAAACGGACGAGCTTGCGAGTCCGTGTAACTAATACGAAGCCAGCAATTGCTATTCCAGCCGAGACTAATATAAAGCTTTTCTCAAAAATTATGAAGGAAAAAAATATAATAAACTTTTATTAACTTAAGTAGGTATAAATAATTGCAAATCACTTAAAATTAAATCTCATTAAACACTTTCCCGCCTTTATTCATTAAAAAAAAACTACAGGTGTATTTTTCTACCGAAAACACCACAAGCTGTTTCAAACACAATAAAAAAAGTATGGAGTTCCAACAAAACAACTGATACCGGTCATTTGAATTGGCTGTATACGAATAGTGCCAACTTATTGCCATGGCCGTTTAAACTTTTTAAAAAGTTTGAGACTCGACAATAATGGAATTTGTATGCGACATTGTTGTCGAGTTTATCGAGCCTGCAATGTTTTTAACTTTTTAATTTTTTTACTGACCATAAACTATGCACTTCACGTTCTGATATGTAAAGAATAATGTCAACTTTTACGGATATTTTTGAGAAAAACTACTTTTTCTTCTCATGTTATGGAGCGAAAACGTTTATAAACTATAAGTTTATTGCATATTGTGATCGGAAAGTTGATAATCCTTTGACCTGCATTGACGTTGTATCATCTAGTAGTTAATGCGAGAAGGTTCTATAGTGGCCTAGGAATCAAATTGGTTGACTGTACGCTAAGTTTATGACAGGCGTTAAGTGTAACACTTATTGCACTTACGAGCGGAGCTATCGCGGGTGGCGGCGGTCGCCCCAGCGAGTGATACTTGGCAGTATCCACGGCGGCGGGCGGTTTGGGCGCGGCGCCGAGCGCAGACAGGCACTGGAACGGCGGCGCCGGCTGCCACATGCTGCTCGGCGGCGTCGGCGGACTGCGTGTTGGAGCTTCGTGCCACGGTGACGCCGAAAGGGATTCTGAAAAAAGAACATACAACCGAATAGATAATCACCCATTTTGAATTCGGTTAAAAACCAGACTACCTAATGCAAGTCGGATTCGCACACGAGAGGTGCCGTGCCACCGCCCTGAAAAAACACGTTTATTGAAAAGAGATCTCCTTTTCATGTTTAACTTTATTTAATTTTTATCATTTGTACACACTGCGTGAAAATTTTAAATGTAGGTATACCTATAACGGTTCTAAACTTACAGAAATATGATAAATGTACGCGGTTGAAGTTTTGTCAGGGATTTCTTTTCATCACGTAGGCGTGCTCCTAAGGATGTGTTTTTCGATAGGGCAAGGAATTCTTCCACGGGACCAAAGTTAGTAGCGTAAGCTAGTAATATTTGAAGCTAAAATTATTTCCTTAAAAACTTACCAGAATTTGTGAGAGGCGCTAAATCCAATAAAAAAACAGCGTTCTCTTTCATAACTTGGTGGTCGACTTCAGGCACGGGTTCACTGCGTTCGTAGCTCAAGTCCGATACCGTTTTGGTCTTCGGTTGTTTAACTGAGGATACAGCTTTCAACGCCTTTTCGCGGCACTTCTCGCAATAAATATACCAAAGTTGGTATGCTGCAACAATTATTATGAATTATATCTTCGTTTAGATTGTCAAATACGCAAACATTCATCATTTCAGACCAAGAAGGTTTCAAGTCAGTCAACGTTTATTTATATCTTTAAACCTAACTATAAGACAATTTTACAACACAAAACTTATCTACGCTTCATGAAACTTTTTAATTTTACATATATTTTAAATTTATACCAAATTGTTTTGCAATAATTTTAGTAAATATTTTTTTCTCAAAGATGCAATGAAATGTTAACCTTTTTTTCCAAATAATAGGCCGGGACGTATCACTTTGCGGGCGCGGTTAGACAAGTGCTATGTAATGGATTTTCACACAGAATTGCAGGCCTTGGCCGGGAAAGCGATCGTCTATTGTTTCATGTGACACAGCATCATGACGTTTAGGTCTATGGCATCAAGGCATTTAGCCATTAAAAAAAACTATAAGCAATATTTGCGTTTTGGTTCATTATGACAATCTGCCACTAACTTATGTTATGCTTATGAAAAAAAAATATGAATTATTTGTTGTTCTATTAAATCTGAGTTGGAAATTAATTGAAATAAATAGTAATAAATACTTTAGTTATATTTTTATCTACTGTACTTGTATTTCTCTAGAACTAAACCTTTAATTTTTTGGAGTTTTTCTTAATTTATTTCCTTGCATGTTTGAGAAAAACACTATACGTATCTCGGCGGGCATGTAATGTCTCAGTTATCACAATTGACAAACAAGTGTCGTTTTTTTTTAATTTTTATAATTATAAAGTATTGACTACAATGCCATCAGATTTTGTTTTACTAGTTTAGATTTAGTTGCCTTACAAATAAATACTGTTTTCTTGAAGTTTTTTTATTTATTTCATTGCATGTTTGAGTAAAGCACTATACAAGCCTCGGCCGGAACAGGAGTTGCCGGCCTCTGCAGTAATGTACTATTTCTCAAAAATGGTATGAAATGTTGGCATTACGTCATCTAAAACGTCGTAGAAAGTAACGCATCCTGGAGACTAGCTGCTAGCTGCCAGGAAGTAAGTATGAAATTCCATTAAATATCAAGTGTTTAAATTTGGAACCCATGCTCTACTCTCGAACTATCCAGGAAGTAAGTATGAAATTCATCAAGTGTTCAAATTTGGAACCCGTGCTCTATGTCTGTGAAAAACTTAAACTATTAAAAAAGTTCACACTTAAGAGGATGTATGCAAATGTGAGTTCTCTGATTAAATAACTGGAACATTTTTCACTAATTTATGTTGTTGTAATTACAATTTTCGTGTTTCAAATGTTTCAAAATTAAGAAAATTCTTATTAAAATTATGACGTTTGTAATTTAAAGTTGGCAGATTGCCGGACAATTGTTGGTGAATCGATTATCGGTAATTGCGGCGCACAAATAATCTAAATATCGATTATCCAATCGATGTATCGATTAAATCGATATAATCGATACTAAGATTCATACAATTATATCGATTAAATCGATTATATCGATTGTTAATATTTTACAATTTAATCGAATATTTCGATTATGTACATGTAATCGATTATCGATTACATCGTGTACTTGACCGATTATAATCGATTAATCGATTTTAATCGATGTAATTATATGAATCTTAGTATCGATTATATCGAGATAATCGATACATCGATTGGATAATCGAGACATCGATTGGATAATCGATATATAGATTATTTAGGGGGAAAATAATCGATTAATTGATAAGCCATTATCCGGCAACACTAAGATATCTAAACATCGCCGCCAGGTACCTATAAAAAAAACAATCATACCATAGACAGACATAGGTTAGCGAGTGAGTAGCTAATGGCGGGTCGTAGATTTTCTTTATTTTTCAATGTGTACTTTTACTTTATTTTTATCAACTTGTTTCATTTTTGAGAAAAGCACTATACAAGCTTCGCCCAGTAATCGCCATCCTGGCCTCGTATCATTGCTGGCCTCACCTAGCGATTCGGCCATCAAACTTCTACTCGTCCAGGATGGCTTACTTACTAGTCTCTGCAGTAATGTACTATTTAACATGTTGGCAGAATCTGACCGTTTGACCATTCCAATTCTAAACTAAACACAATTCTTAGAATTATCTATAATAAACTACTCGAAAAAAATGACAATTTGTACTGGCGGGTAGCCATTATTTCATTCAATGGTTTTCTTAGCGTTTTTCTTTTGTCCAGCTGTGAAGTGTTTAGGCACAAAATAATCTTATTTTTTGCCATTTTTTTCGTCGCAAATGTGATGAAAATCATTGTGTATCAGGGGCAGTAACAACCCTTTTTACGGATTCTTAATGCACAATGTACTATTTCAATCGCGACCCGTATCCAAAGCTCGTTAAGAACAACACGTCTCAAGAGTACCTTGCGCGAGTTGTCCGCAGAGCGGCTGCGGCGCGTGCGCGGGGGCGGGCGGGTCGGCACGGCGATAGGCGCCAGCGCGGTCGAAGCCGCGGGCGCTGGGCGCGCGGCAGCCCGGGTGCGCGTGCCGCATGTGCGCGGCCAGCGGCGGCGGCACGCTCGTCCCGCCGCAAAGCTCGCATTTCACTGCATTACCATAGTGGTCAATAAGAATTGTTCTAATATATAAGTCAATGTGTCTACTGCAATACTAGTAGGGGCGTTCAATAAAAAAAAGTGAGAATGAGTATGTTATAAACAACTTTTACTAAATGTCATTTTATTTTTCGACATAGTCACCTTTTAGCATAATACACTTAGTATATCTTTTTTCTAAACATAAAATTCCATTTTTAAAAAAGGTCTCATCTTGAGTACTTAAAAAATATTGTACTGCAGCGAATACCGCGTCGTCGTCTTCAAATTTCTGGCCTCTCGGGTATTGTTTCAATCTCGGAAATAGGTAGAAATCACTGGGAGCGAGATCTGGTGAATACGGAGGATGCTTAAGGATATCGAACCCAGCATCACGAATTGCAGCCATTGCAACGGCGGACTTGTGTGCCGGGGCATTGTCCTGGTGGAACAGCACAACTTTCGAGAGTTTACCTCGCCGTTTTTCGCGGATCTCATTGCGCAATGTTGCTATTTGTTTGGCGTATAAAGTGCCCGTAATAGTGGCTCAATCATTAATACCCCTTTGCCATCCCAAAAAACAGAGCCCATGACCTTACCGGCAGATGGGCTCACCTTGAATTTCTTCGGAGTTGGAGATGATGGCCTTTTCCATGTCATAGACTGCAGTTTCGTTTCAGGGTCGTAATGATGGAGCCATGTTTCGTCCATTGTTATAAATCGCGCCAAAAAAAGTTCCCGTTCTTGCTGCATCAGGTTCAAAGCTTCTTGACAAATCTCTAGTCTAGTTTGTTTTTGCGTGTCAGTAAGCATTCTTGGTACCCAACGCGCAGATACCTTTTTCATACCCAAGCGTTCATGTAAAATATTATGCACGCTCCCCGTTGAAATCTTTACATTTTCAGCAATAAAACGAACTGTGACACGACGATCCGCCAAAACTGAGTTTTCGACTTTTTTCACAATTTCTTCAGTTACTGCTGTAGTAGGGCGTCCGGAGCGGGGGTCGTCCAATGTCGATGTTCTTCCACGTCTAAATTCGGCGCACCAACGTGCGACTGTCGAGTACGGAGGAGCATTAGACCCTAAAGTGTCCCGCAAATCCAAATTGACTTGGTCCGTAGAAAAATTTTTCAAATACAAGTATTTGATAACGGCGCGCAGTTCAATTTTCTCCATTTTCGCTAACGTACTCAATAGCATTGCAAAGAAATTACCGTATATTTTTTTAAACAAAAGACAGTTAGTTTTTTTTTTCATTGCAATCAGCTAGATAGATTAGCTTTACCGGCCAGTATTTAATTTCGTAATATTAAAAGAGTTTGCATCTCATTCTCACTTTATATTGAACGCCCCTCGTAATTATTCGTGATAGACTTTTTTTTTTAAAAAACCGTTCTGTAATAATTTGTTCGTTTTGAAAGAAAATAAAAGTCTATCACGAATAATTATTGCAGTAGACACATTAACTTATATATTAGAACCATTCTTATTGACCACATTTTTAATTTTCATTCAATTTTTATGGAATAATCGAGAAAAACTAACAAAAATGCCACGTTGCCAGCTCAGCAGGTATAAACGCTCTTAAAGGGCATTTGAAAAAAAAGTGTACCGTTTTCATTAAAAATATCCCTAATTTTCTATACCATTTTTTGTCTCAGTTTTGTGACGAGCCATGTAAACTGTATAAAAAAACGTAACAAAACTGCTGAAAGCTTTTGTCAGTCAGCCAGTCACGTTACTCTTTTATAAGTATAGGTTCTAAATTAAAGTAACCTGAACTAATACGGATAGTCTAAACAGACCGATATACACGCGACGAAGAGACCTAAAAATTGTCCGAACCATAGGTATACCGACGTTGTTAAGTCATTAAAAACGATCTTATCCGTCCAAATTAGTTTAATTCCATTCCCAAATAGGGAAAACACTGAAATGGAGTTAAACATTAGTTTACGTACCTGCGTAAGGAGTTTTATAAATAGGTGATGATTTCCAATCTCTTTTCTTCCGAATAGCATTGTACGCTCTTGAATTGTCATTTTCGTTTTTTTCTGATGTTTCTTTTTGTAGTCTGTGAAAAAAAGAAAAGGTTTTTATTACATGAAAATATTAGGCAGTTTTATCCTCCTGAGGTCCAGCATCCTATTTTCAAGACTGTCAAATGTAATCCTTTCAGCCCAAGTAAATGTTAAAATTCATCAAATAGAGCCAATGTCCCAAAATAAGGACACGCACTAATTAGCAATTACAATATTGTCTAAAATATATTAAAGTATAGGTATAATGATTTTGTAATAATTGAAGTTCCGGGCTACCAGTATAAGTGCCTATAAATAGGACACTGGAACGTTATTATTTATTACTAACGTCCTAAAAATAGTTTGGGCCTCAGGAGGTTAAAATCAAATTTATTCAGATATTGTTACTTGTCAGTGGCAGCAGAGAGTTGGTCCGCGTCGTAAAGTGCATCCCAAAGCGCCACTAACGCCCGGAGCGCAGGAGGCAACACGTTTACTACTGACGGGGTACTGTTATCTGGAAATAAAATGTTTATTAACTAATGACCAATTTGTACACTTAATTCATACTTCTAGTAGTTTATAAGTAAGCTATAGCGTAACAGAAGGAAAGGGGTAAAGTCTTGAGTGGGACTTTGAAAATTATTTCAAATTGATTGTGAATAATTAGTTTAAAAAGCGGAACTTTTAGAATATTAGTAATGTGCTTAATATCTGCTGTATGTATACTTACTCGTATCACCACTTTGTGCCTGCGCGTCTTCTTCGCGGATGGCCACGTCGATGTCGCTGCGGCGCGCGCGACTTGCGCTCGCCTCCACACCGGACCGAGTCAAAGATTCTAACGTGGATTGGTTAATTCGTAAGTATTGACCTGAAAACCAAAATACCCACTATACCCAACATATTCATAGCTAACTATCATACTAACTGAAGGGTCCACGGAATGAACATGTCTAGTCACCTAAGCCCAACTTTTTGATTTATAGCGGTTTGAAAGTTAGTCATCACAAACACTAAACTTATTATGGTAACCATTTCATTAAAAGTGAAAAAAAAATGTTTTCAGATAACCATATTTAATTCAATGGTAAGTGGATAGTACTTTACGAGCTCTACATTTTGAGATTAAAATCTTAATTTTCAAAAAAGTTACTAGATATGTTATTTCCGTGGCCCCTTCAACTGTTAAATAACTAACTAGTAACTGTTAGATTTAATTGTGCATGGCTAAAAAATCAGTGCAGTACGCTACAAGCGTCGAGAGCGTAAACTGTTACCAGCATTAGAAACTTCGACGGAGTGCCGCTGGGGACGTGGTACAGTGACGTCGTGAGGCGCCCGTGTCACAACCCTGGCGCCTTGCTTCGGCAGTTGTGGGTGAAATTTCAGAAATGCAGCGCAAGCGATCGCATCGTGGACAATGCCTGTAAGATTTTCAAACAAAGTAGATTAATATATACATATACATTACATTATATACTATCCTCTAATCTAAACTGTAGACTATTAACTTACTCTTGAAATGTCATCATCAGAAGTCGGAATTTTCAAGGCAAAATAAAAGACGGCCGCAAACAGACTAGTCTTAGAATTTTTTTATCGACAGTCCACCAAATAAAAAAAAAATATTATACAAAATTTTACGTAAGGTTTGTATAAAATTATAAAGAGATAGATGCAACGTTTTTAGCATATTTTAAATTAACTGTCGTTAATGATTATAAAATAAAAATAATAATAATATATTGGCATGAGGGCACCCAATAATAGGTACTCGATATCGATATCGATAAAGATTCGTTTCTAAAACTAGTTCGATTGCGACAGTTTTGTTTGTTTTCGCGTGAAAATTCCGACCACTGGTCAACATCATCATTATAGCAGCCGAAAAACGCCAACTTCTGATTTTGCATCTCTGCCACCGGTGCTTTTCGACGGAGTACTAATACCGTTTGCGCATCAGGTCAAGAGCCTGGGTGTTATTTTAGACCGCACTCTCTCATGGTCTCCTCATGTGTGCGGGGTGAGCAGGAAGGTGTTTGCTGCGGTGGGATCTTTAAGACGGCTTCAGAATTTCCTACCTTTTGCTACCAAGGTTGCGCTTGCTCAAACTTTGCTGCACCCTATTTTCGACTATGCTGACATTTGCTATCCCGATCTCCTAGAAGAGCAGCTTAATAAACTTGAGCGAATTCAAAATCTATGCATTCGGTTTATTTTTGGTCTGCGTAAGTTCGATCATGTCTCTAATTTTCGATCACAGCTCAAGTGGCTCCCAATCCGCCTTCGCCGTAACTCTCACGTTCTCCACCTTCTTTACGGCATTCTCTTTAACCCTGCAACTCCTCGCTACCTCAAAGAGCGGTTTAGCTACGTAACTTCTATTCGATGCTCTCAGAACTTTCTCCTTACCGTGCCTCTCTCTAACTCCAAATTCTATGTCTATTCTTATACTGTCCAGGCTATTCGGTTGTGGAATGCCTTGCCGATTGACTTACGACTGGCAAAATCTCTGTCAATCTTTAAATCAATGCTTAAGGTGTACTATCTGTCTTCTTGTAATAATTAGCTTTGTAATAGTTCATTTATTTATATGTGGCTGTTTATCCCAATGCTTATATTTGTTTTAGACGTGTACTTATTATATGTACGATATATGTATGAGTAGATGTACTATTTTTTGTTGCGTTTTAATTTTCTGATCCACTGTTGATGCACCACCTGCTGTAAACTAGTCCTTCCTTCTTTCTGGTAAAGGGTTGCCTGGAAGAGATCGCTCTTAAGCGATAAGGCCGCCTATTGCTTACCTTGTAACTTACTCTCTGTGTACCTGTTTTCTGTATTGCTTACTATTCCTGGTGTATAATAAAGAGTCATTGTATTGTATTGTATTGTATTGTATGTTCAAAAGTGGACGGCCTCCCTCAAGGTTCACCAAACAGACCGGTTTTGCGCCATTCGCATCCATCGCGTTCCCGCTACTTTAACCAAGCGCTCCATCTTGTTGGACGCCCACCTAGGTATACCGCGTCCCCCGGCTCGTGAATGGCATTGGAGAACCTTTCAGCCCCATCTTCCATCAGTTCTTCGAGCATTACTCTTGAAATATGAAAATAAGCAATTCTTCATCTTTTGTTACGAGTATAAATTTGCAAAAAACTTTAATATTAACTAAGTTCTGAAACTGCAAATAAAATGGAGACGTTAGAATTGATACCTTCGTGCCAGAGCAGCGCAGCGAACACCGCCCTGAGGCACTCGGCCTGCGCCGGGCTGAGCGCGTGCTTGCGCGGCGGCGGCGGCGGCGGCGGCGGCGGCGGCGGCGCGGGTGCGGCGCGCGCGGGCAGCGGCGGCGGCGAGCTGCGCTTGTACGCGCGCGACCGGCTAGCGACACGCTCGCGGCTTAAACTCTTGCCGCTCAAATGCTCCTCCTTCTATTATGAAAACAACATGTTAGTCTAATGTTTGAACCTTTCGCGATTCTCACTCATAACTAATATTTCTCGGGAATTAATCACGAACTATTTATTGCTAAAATTACTTCGACGTTTTGACCACATTGCAGCAGCGGCCACACGACTCGTGACTACGGCCGCAGCAATGTAAGTAGTCGAAATGACATGTAGAAGTAATTTTGAGCAATAAATAATCCATGATTAAGTCCCGAAAAGTATTACTTATTATTTATTTTATTTATTTATTTATTCTCAAAAAGGTACATAGTTTTAGTTACAACACTAATTTCACCAAACTATAATGTTTATTGGCGAATACTACGCTCACTTTAACATCAGCTGTACCCTGCTTAATTAAAAAACTAAACTATTTATATTATAGGTACATACATACATACGACCCCGAGCCATGAACCATGCACACATGAGCCCCGGACCGCATGCCATACAATTCTTATTTCATACTTATACTATCATGCCTATTTTTATTATTCTACCACTTCACTAATGTAACCAGGCAATCCGTATCAATTTTAGTTTTGCGAATCAATATTTTCTAGCAAAAGATTTTTAAATTTATTCTTAAACATTTGCAGACTATTACATTCACTTTCCGGAAAAATATTATTAATAATATTTTATTTTATACTATTGGTTTGCGGTCATTTTCGACTTTCGTTTTTCACAATTGGATTTTTGACTCTAGTCAAAATAGTAATTAGAAATCGATTGTACAATCGATACTAAATCACCTCGTTTCGGGAAAACAACCACTAAAATTTCACGGTGTATAGGTGGAGCAGTTTTGTACAACGTTGCTCACGCTGTTGACATGCATGATGTAATGTACCCGACCGGCTCGTACACCGAGCCGGTCGGCACACCATGCATTACGTTCGCCTCGCTGCCACTCACACCGTTTATGGTGGAAACCAAAGTACCGCCCACTTAAATAGCTACGAAACCATTCATTCATTGGGCCACGAACACCACACTCTTGCATAGCTAAAAGTAGTTGTTCGTGATCCAATGTATCGAATGCCTTCTTAAAATCTATAAAAATAATCCCAACATATTTTTTGTTATTTAAATGCTAATATATTTCGTCTGTAAATCGTGCCAAGGCAGTAGACGTACTCCTCGCCCGCCTGAACCCATGCTGTGTATACACCGTGAAATTTTAGTGGTTGTTTTCCCGAAACGAGGTGATTTAGTATCGATTGTACAATGGATTTATAATTACTATTTTGACTAGAGTCAAAAATCCAATTGTGAAAAACGAAAGTCGAAAATGACCGCAAACCAATAGTAACGCTTCGTTAGTACCTAACCTATCGTACGATCGTACGCTACTTGTACCAACGAAGCGTTACTATTTATATTGGTTTGCGGTCATTTTCGACTTTCGTTTTTCACAATTGGATTTTTGACTCTAGTCAAAATAGTAATTATAAATCGATTGTACAATCGAAACTAAATCACCTCGTTTCGGGAAAACAAACACTAAAATTTCACGGTGTATAACACCTTATTGTCCTCTAGAAAAGTACTAATTTGCCCAATTGGGATGCACCAAAGAAATATACTTTAGTTTTTATATTTTTTTTTTGGAAGGGATAGGATATTTTAAGATACCATTTTCATGGATTTTGAATTTGGTTGAGTATTTCATTTTTTATAATTTTTTTAAGAAATATGTTGGATGACGTCACAGTGAGAGAGCCACGTTCCATTGTCTAGAAAAATTCAAGTCGTACATAACATAATCTGTGGCACTACTAATTTGTCTTGTCACTGTCAATAATACAAGCACGACTGAGGGTCCTAAATGAACCATGACAAATATTTTTATTTATTTCTCTTCTTAAAACTTCGATTATTCCTGTTTGTTTAATGGTGTGATAGATATTTATTATAGATATAGATATTTTTTATTAAAATCTGATATTTAAATTCTTTTATATTTACTTGTAACGTAGTAATTTAATAATTAAATTTGTAAAAATACATTGGAAATACTCGTATACATTTCGGACTTTACGATAAATGACAACTGTTCAAAGCCAGGTGCGCATCATTTGATTAAAGTTCTGTCTTTGTCACTCTTTGCTATTATAAGCAGGAAAGCAACATTTCAAACTGTCAATTTGCTTTAGAGTGTAGACCTGCTTTATATCTGCCTTAGCGACGATTCACTGCAGGGGTCAAATGAAGGTCATTACTTAAATTTTCTTTATTTAATTCAGTTTATCATATTTTTGGAATCTGATTTCTGAAAACGCTTCACAAAGCCTATTTCTCCAAACGGTTTTCGATTTATTATACGTTGTCAAAAATTGGGACATCTCAATTATAAATTTTTCAACTATTTTATTTATGACACTTAATATTGCTATTGGTCTATAATTAGCTTCGATCAACAATACGTACTAGATTCAAGGTGACAGCTCTGAAAACGGCCCGAGAAATAGAAGCACAAATTAATTTTGTGCTTCTATTTCTGACAGTATGCGCCAACCACTGCCATCGTGAGGACGTGATAAAATGCCACAATGTGCGTTTAAAAATTGCGGAAGCAGCCAACGTAACACTAAGTTTTCGGAAGGAATATCTATTTTAAATAAGTACAAGTCAGTATTTCATTTAAAGTACGTAAAAATTAGCAGTTTACATTTAAAAATCAATAATTTATTGTTTCGCTAACCATTTCGCCAATAATCGGTGGTTCTGGAACAAGAAATTCATGGAGTAGTTCTCATTTTAAAATAAAATATTTATTTTTATTTTTTTGTAAATTTCCAAGTGATCTTTTTTGCAGTGCGGAATGGATATCTATTGTCGCGAAAGAAAGAGAAGAAGAATTTTATAGGCTTTACAAAATTCGACTATATGTTCGATTCATTTTGACAAATTTGACGTAACTGGAAATAGCCAAAGGCGTAGATTAAAGAAAACGGCTATTTTTTTATAAAGTACTAGCTTTTGCCCGCGGCTTCGCTCGCGTGTACTATGAGTATTCCAAAGAACCAAGATATCAAGCAAGCAAGCATACAGGCAAGCAAGCAAGCAGGTCCACAATTGACCGAGAAATCGGTGAACATACCTACATAAAAAAATACATAAAGTGGAATGCATAACCTCCTCCTTTTTTAGAAGTCGGTTAAAGTGCCCTTTGCGGCCTACTTACAGTATAAACTTATGAATTTTGAAATTTTAGCTTTCTACAACCAGTAAAACGCAAAATCCCGTTTTTTCCCGTTCCCGTAAGAATTTCGGGAAATGTTTTCTTAATGCTCCCCTACACTCCCCAAGGAAACCACTTGCCAAATTTCAGCTTTCTATGACCAGTAAAACGAAAAAGCCCGTTTTTCCCTTTCCTGTGGGAATTTTGGAAAGTCCTCTCTCAATGCTCCTTGACACTCCCCAAACAACCTACATGCCGAATTTCAGCTTTCTACAACCAGTAAAACGAAAAATCCCGTTTTTTCCCGTTCCCGTTGGAATTTGGGAAAGTCCTCTCTCAATGCTCCTCTACACTCCCCAAACGACCTACATGCCGAATTTCAGCTTTCTACGACCAGTAAAACGAAAAATCCCGTTTTTTCCCGTTCCCGTGAGAATTTGGGAAAGTCCTCTCTCAATCCAGCTCTACACTCCCCAAGGAACCCACTTGCCAAATTTCAGCTTTCTATGACCCGTAAAACGAAAAATCCCGTTTTTCCCGTTCCCGTGGGAATTTTGGAAAGTCCTCTCTCAATGCTCCTCTACACTCCCCAAACGACCTACATGCCGAATTTCAGCTTTCTACGACCAGTAAAACGAAAAATCCCGTTTTTTCCCGTTCCCGTGAGAATTTGGGAAAGTCCTCTCTCAATGCTCATCTACACTCCCCAAGAAACCTACATGCCGAATTTCTTACTACGACCTGTAAAACGAAAAATCCTGTTTTTCCCGTTCCCGTGGGAATTTTGGAAAGTCCTCTCTCAATCCAGCTCAACACTCCCCAAACAACCTACATGCCGAATTTCAGCTTTCTACGACCAGTAAAACGAAAAATCCCGTTTTTTCCTTATCCCATGGGAATTTATAATTACCTACATCTATGCCAAATTTGAAGAGTCTAGTAATTATAGTTCATAGGAACTGAATATATAAATCCCGTTTTTTTCTTAGTCCGTGGGAATTTTGAAAAATCCTGAAATTAATGTTTTAAATAATGTAATACCTATTTGTGTATCAAATTTGAAGAGTCTAGTTATTATAGTTACCGATATAGGGTCACTCGAAATCGAATATATAAATCCCGTTTTTTCCCTTTCCCGTGGGAATTCCCAAAAATCCTTCCTTAGTTGATGCCTACATTGTATAAGGTATCTATGTGCAAAATTTCAAGTCTCTAGGTACAGTGGTTTGGGCTGTGCGTTGATATATCAACAGTCATTTAGTTTATTTAGATATTTCAACCCCATCGCACCCCATCCAGGAAGATGGTATTTTACGTCTGCCACGTCGGATTTTAAAACCGTTGTTGTTTTCATAACCAGCGACCCGATAAACCATAGAAACAACACCCATGTTGATTTTCAGACTTTGTTACCCCTTTCCCCCCTTTTAGGGGTTGAATTCTCAAAAAACCAGAAACACGTGTTTACTCATTTATCATTAGGAGTACTTCTGTGAAGTTTCGAATAAAATAGTCGAACTAATCTTGTTTCCCCATACAAACTTTGGACCCCCGTTTCACCCCCTTAGTGAGTGAATTTTGAAAAATCCTTTCTTAGTGCACCTCTAGACCTCATAAGGAACCTACGTGCCAAATTTGGAATCTCTAGGCCCAGCGGTTTGGGCTGTTCGTTGATATGTCAGTCAGTCAGTCAGTCAGTCAGTCAGTTTCTTCTTTTATATATATAGATAACATGTTTAAAATAATATAAGATTAAGTGTGGTGATCTCACCAGCAGAGCAGAGGAGCAGAGGAGTTATCACTTAAGTCCAGCTATATTATTAAAGAAGACGTAAAGCTTAAAGTTTAAGCCGTATAATATTTATAATATTGCCGTTGATTGCAGATTCACGTCCAACAACAGAAAGTGCAAGCAGCGGTACTAACAGAATCGACGACGTCAAATCTGGTAAAACGTTTACGTTGTCTTTATGTAAAACTACTTGTTTTTTTTTTCTCCTTACCAAATAATAAAAAAGAGGTTTAATGTTGTAATAATAACAGTTCATGATCGTGACTAAGATTTATTTTATTTTTTTTATTTTATTTCGGCGATAAAGAAGAGTGTGCTAAGGCCTCAGGCAATATTTTTTCTGTGTGTCCATATTTCAGTTTGTATTTAGTATGAAAATATATTATCCATTTAATAAATTAGTTAATAATTTAATTTAGTTAATTATCTATAAGAACATTTCATTTCATGTCAATATTTGTATAATTATGTAAATTTGTTTGTGTTATATCTCTGTCAAATAAAAAAATGTCTGTGTTATATAGTTGCGACTCCGTTATTACCCTGTTCCTAAAATAGAATGACATCTTTTTGAAACAAAGAAAGTTCTTTTGTTTATCGAACGCTTTTGCTCGTCTTGTGACGAAACGTCGTAAGTACTATATACAATTATTATTATTTGGATCTTTGTTGCTTAAACTTAAGGTATATTTTAAGCTAATTTAGAAGGTAAAACAGATTATAGCTATAAGTATAAGCATCACGGCCACTTTTTCGCTTTGATTTTGTATGGGAGCTTGAATCTTGTTGTAATTGTTGATCGAAGATAATTAGATAAATCTATACGACTTCCTTGTTTAAATATAGGTCGTATGAGTGATTTTTTTAAACCATCCGGGTACATACCCGTCTGTGCACACAAATTAACAAATTTCGCCAAAACAGGACTTATCTCTTTTTTAATATATTTGAGATCTTGTATTCTAATACCATCACATCCAGGGGATTTTCCACTACTCATTTTTTCAATAATTTTTTGAACAAGCTGGTCACTCAAGTCTTGAGTTATCTACTAGATGATAGCTTAGAGCCCTTTGTTTGATCAATAGTTAAATAAACTAATAGTTAAAATGTGTGGCAAACATAACAATAGTTAACGCATTTCAAAGGCAATTTGACTATTAGTTTGTTTAACTATTGATCAAGCAACGGGCTCTTAGTCTGACATGTGACCAATTAGTATACCAGTGGCGAAGGGTACTAAGAACCTGATTCCCGCCGGGTTGACTAAATTTTCGAAGTTACCAAAAGCTACTTTTCCCTTACTGCACTTTCAAGAAGAGGATGAAATGGGATTTAGGTTTTCTTTGCTCCGGCTTTATTTGCAAAAATTTTCACGCCCCGCCACTGTAGTGTACCTACCTTATATTTTTCAAGCATTGTGAAACTGCTAAACGTTTAAGATTTAACAAGTTCTCATAAATAATTAAAGTGACACTGATTTAATTTCTTAGTAACCAACTATTATCATAGCTAACTAACTTTTATCTTTTTTTTTTTTTAGCTGTAAGTAGAAGCGTCTACTTTACTTTGTTTTTGAATGGAGCATTTAAAAATGAGCCTATTTTAAATAGCCCAGCTACGTATTCCGCAGAAGCGCTGATTTTGTGATACAATATGAGCAAGTGAATTGTGTGCAAGTTAAGTACTCACTGTTTTTGCGTTGCCGATATATAGATGCACGGTAGCGACGGTGTCGCCGGCGACGCTCTCCGGCGAGGTCTGCGTGCCGGCCTGCGCCAGCCGCCCGCCGCCCTGCGGCTCTGGGTCCGTGCCTATCTCCGTCTGCAGGCAAGGATGCATACATTGACACAACTACCTAATAATATAATACAATCATTGCTTCTGGCTTATTCTTAAACTGCTGTATGCATTACTGCGGTAAACTGTGTGACTGATTTGTATATATTTGCATGCCTCATGGTGCATCATAATAACACTAAATTATACACTTAAAATCTCTGTACATATATTTATCTACATTTTGAGAAATAAAATGATTGATTGATTGATTGAACTAAGTGCGAATAAAAATTTATAGATGACTAGCGACCCGCCCCGGCTTCGCACGGGTGTAACTTTGAAAAATAGGTGTGAAAAATAAAGAAAGTCTATAATTTAAGGTGGTAAGTTATATTTACCTCTTTTTCCCCAAACTACACCCACACGAAGTCAGGGCGCGTCGCTAGTTTTATGAATAAAATTTCGACCCGTACATTTAATTTAAACGATCGTATTCTGTTAATCACGCCAACTGTCAAACGACTGGCAGTGATGTCAAACGCCATAAGGTTACATTAGAAAAGTTATTATGGACGGTAATTTTTCTTATATTTTCTAATTTTCCGCGCAATTTTCTTAATTTTTTCTTTCATAAGAACCTTCTCCTGACAATGACGAACACAACAAAAAAAGAATTAGTGAAATCGGTCCAGCCGTTCATGCGTGATGCCGTGACCAAGGGAAATAGGGATTCATTTTTATATATATATAGATTAATAGAAAAACCATTTCTTTTACTAAGTATTCCATTGTTTCATAATTAGTAACATAATAGCGTAACCCATGACGATGCAAACAGGCTTTAAAAACATGACTTTTGCATAGAAGATAAAGTTACAGTACTGTTAACAAAATTAAATAATGTTTTCTATATTTGGCAAAGGCAAATGTCAAATTGTCAGATAAAGACAATAGAATGCATATCTAACAAATGCTAAATATACGTTTACTATTAAAGGATTTATATTAGGTAAGTATATACAACATAAAATTAGAAAAAAAATATTCATCATGATTTTGAATGAAGAAGTGTATTTGATTTGCAGTCGGACAGGGCTAGATGAATCACTAGACGCCTATTTACAGCACTATCGCTGACTCACATAGGCTGACACGTGGTAACGATCCTCGGAATATTCACTAATAGACCACAAAGGAGCAAAATGGTTAAAATGTTCTGCTAAATACTTTTGTTACAAGTTTAGTGTTATTGTCTGAATTTATTTGTTATTCCCATTTAATACCAGGAAATGAGAACACGTGACTATGATTTCGAATAAAAGGACGTCATGCCTAAATCTGTAATTCGCAAACAAATATGAAGCATTACAAACAATAACTATCTATTATAAGAAATTCGCATGATATACATGGCACCTACATATCGTAAAACGTACAAATGTTTATATCTGCCGATAAAGGTGAAATTCTTGTCAAATACTTCGCGTTCCGAAATGATAAGGATAAGATAGTGTGCACTAAAGAATGATAACCTATTAACGGATATTACTTACTATTTTCTTACGAGGTTAGATTAAATGACCTCTGTAATTAATAGACTATTAGTAAAACGAACAAAGATTGGCTGAGAAAACGCGTATTAAAAATCTATCAACCAGTAAGTAATCCATTATGTAGCATCAAAAAAGGAATGCTTCACCAAAAATTTTAAAATACGAAAAGTGATTCTTAACCTAAAAAAATATCCTGTAGCACCAGAGACAGTTTTCTTATATTCCCTCACGATATAAAACAATACTCATCAACTAACCTCTTGGATAGGATTGACGTCCCGAATATTATCGCTAGACCGTTGCTTAACAGGCGACCACCATTCGTCGCTGTTACCATTACTCCGACGTTGGATCCCTCTAAAATTTTATTTATAATTATTATTCTTGTAAATGTGTTTGTTTATAGGATCCCTGCAGGATGATTTTGAGTACTAACCGTGGTGTTGGAACTGCAACTGATTCGTTACGAAATAACCGTCCTCGCTTACTCGGCTCCAATCCGAACACGAAGGGACTTGTGCTACTGTCACTCTGAATTTGATAAAATAAGAGAACGTTTAAAATTATTTCAATACGCATTTAAAATAAGTGACATTAAATGTGTCTCTTACATCGTTTGCCATATCACATTGGGTGGAAAACGGATATTTTCTATCGTTGATACTGTTTATATCTGAAATCAAGTATAACAATAATAATATTAATATTGTACAATGAGTAGTCAGTCAGTTAATAGAATCATTGCAGTACGGCTAGAGAGAAATATCGTAAGAAGCTTTCCAACTTGTAGAACCTCATCTGTAAGAGTGATTATGATTACCATTAGAAGTAAAACTAGTAGTATGTACTAATTACTGTAATTACATTAAAGGTGCATCGCATGAATTCGTTTGACAACCAGACTGTCGTTTACGGATGCGAACAGGAATATCGGCTTTTTGAATAAACAAACAAAGGTAGGTATTCAGATTACTAGCCTTTTTATGTCTTGTGTGATCCTGCTCTTAAATAACATTTCGATGACGCCTTAAAACCTTCCGATAAGATTTAAAACGCTTATGCTTTATAATATTTTCGGTAAAAATATGAACTATGAACGAGCGAAGAATACGAAGAATATGAATGATACGAAGACTTATAAGCATTACTTCTATAGCGGTACTGTACCATTCAGTCCAATGTCGATGTCATCCTCATGCGTCCATGTCTGCATATCCCCTTGAGCGTCGCCATAGCCGCTCCATATGCCCGTGTACTCTGACTGAAAATAAAACAATAAGCCTTTGTATCAATAGGAAACGCAAAACTTGCGAGTCGTCGTACACTTTATACGCGCAAATAAATACAACCAGACGATTCTTACCATATTCGCCTTTTCCAAATTATGTTTATTTCATCTCATCCCGTAAAAGACGAGAGTTACGCCAAGATGGATAATTGCAATTATTGATGGTTAAATTTTATATAGGTAATTATTTATTTGACAGTCAGACAATTAAATAATTACTAATTATCAATCAATATGTCAATTAATAATTCACGCACTATCCACAAATTATGTATTCACATTTCATATTATTCAATGTAAGCCAGTTTCCTTGTCAAAACATACTACGTAAACCCCCGGATTTTGCTTGCGTGACAATAGTAAGCTGACGTCACAGTTTTTTCTTTGGTATTCAATTGACTATGTATTCATATATTTCAAAGCAACTAAAAATCTTATTATACGCGAGCTTACAAACGTTATCGTCCATATGTAGAAATAACAGCGCGTATATAATACGAAATGTCCGAATAATATTGCAAGTGCACAGTCCACAAATCGAGCTATCTACGTGCTTAAAAACATATGAACGAGCTCATACGCGGTTGCGTTCAGATATTTCTGAGCACCTAAACAGCTCTTGGACATCTGATAGCGACTCTACAGTTGAAGAATCTAAATCACGCACCAGGGTGAAACCTTTTGGCAATCTCACGTCAATAAAGCCACCAATGAAATTGATTGTGAGAAAGTTCCGCCCTGGTACTCGAATTAGTTTCGTCAGTACCTGTGGTGAGGTGGAAGCATCAACGGGCAGCAAAAGCGCGCGGTCCAGGTGGCGGTGGTGCTGGAGGCACCAGGCCGCGCCCGCGCCGCCGTCCGCGTGAGCGCGCGCAGATTCCACGCTCAGACGCACCCACGTGCCATCTTTATTCACCACCTGCACAAATCACCGTACTTTGTACACTCACAGATACAAGGTAGTTCTACTAGCGTTTTAACCGCTATCCTGTCGCGTGTAGGGTCAACGTCATAAATAAGTGATTACTTTTGTACCTTGTCACTTTAACGTCATGTTTGAAAAGCCATACGGAATCATGTAACGACTGAAAGTGACAAGGTACAAAAATGATCACTTATTTATGACTTTGACTGTACCAAGGAACACTCACTAGTCAATTGGTTGATTTCCGTCCTTTGCTAAAATATTTCAACATCATTACTATCATCATCATCATCCCAGCCTATACATATACGTCCAATTGCAGGGCATAGGCCTCCTCTCAGAATGAGAGGGCTGGGGCTGTAGTGCCCACGCAAGCCCAGTGCGGATTTGTATCTTCACACACAATTAAATTTCTTCTCAAGTATGTGCTTAAATTCCGAAAAATTCAGATGTGCGAGCCCGGGTTCGAACTCACGACTTTAAGAGGCTTAAGAGGCCATAGGTGAAACCATTAGGCTACCACGACATTTTTAAAACATTTATGTTTACCGAACATTGTGTTTGAAATAGGACTCTTAACGTAAGCCCACATCAGTTTATTCTCGTAATATAGTAATGCAGGCGCGACCTCCTCAACGCAGGCGACGATGGTCCCGGGAGGCACGCGGCCGGTCTCTTCGGCCTGCAGGCTCGGGCTGGCGCGCACGCGCAGCCCCGCGCTGAACCGCGCCGCGAACCGCCGCAGCTTGGCCGGCGGCGACTGCGCGGCCTCCTCGCCGCCGCCGCCGCCACCGCGCTCCCCGGGGCCCTCAGATGAACTCTCCACCACTTCTATCGTTAATTCCTGCGAATGTTTATGCATTATGAACTGTGATCGGAACAAGGCGAGCTACAATACTTATTCTTCGCAAGAAGACGTAATACCGGGTAGAAAAATAACTATATTTTTTCTTGATTTCCGAGTAGTTATTCGATATTTTATAAGGGTACTTGTCGTAATGTTAAACATACATGTTTTTACTTACAGTACGTGATGTGTTATGTTAGGTTGTAGTAAAAAGGACTAGACATAGGTTTATAAAAAGTGTGAAGAAAATTTTACCAAATGTAATTTATTGAATCAGGCGTTACTTTGCGGAGGTCCATATTAATGAACTAAAACAATTACTTTGCTCACCCGCGACCTTACAATAGTTACGTTTATGCAAGAAATGTGCGTTCATGCAGTTCCTCCACCTCCACACTGTACGAACACACACAAATCACATAAACCCAACCATCACCACCACCAAGCTACACTGACGCGTTTCGAACTCAACCAGAGCTCATCTTTAACGTTTTAACGAGTTTAACGTTTGGTAGCATAGCATACGGTTGTGGTAACTCTGAAGATGAGCTCTGGTTGAGTTCGAAACGCGTCAGTGTAGCTTGGTGGTGGTGATGGTTGGGTTTATGTGATTTGTGTGTGTTCGTACAGTGTGGAGGTGGAGGAACTGCATGAACGCACATTTCTTGCATAAACGTAACTATTGTAAGGTCGCGGGTGAGCAAAGTAATTGTTTTAGTTCATTTACCAAATGTATCTAGTTACAACTTTTAGATTAACATAAAACATTAGATATATACCGTAAGTAATAAATATAAATTAACAATACCCCTAACGCAATTATGTCACACGTATGTTTGAAGAACATAAAGTAAATTTCCATTATGCGTCTAAGATCCCTTCCGCAGCTAACAAAAGAGCTGATAACTTTGAAACGGCTGAACCGATTATGATGAAACATATCTAAAGAACCATCACCAAGAAACCTGCTTTCTAATAAAAAAAACCGCATATAAAACGGTTCGCCCGTTTAAGAGCTATGATGCCACAGATAGACAGACAGACACACACACATTGTGGTAAAACTTACAACACCCCTCTTTTTGTGTTGGGGGTTAAAAACATGTATGTATATTTAACATTACGACTAATACTCGGATAAATATTGAATACCCGGTATCTAAGAAAGAGAATATCTTGCGAGGAATAGGTATTTTAGCTCACCTAATATTCCGATCACTGTTTATGAATGAAGATCAAAATAAATTGTACTTTTCGAAATGGAGCAAAAGATTTTGCAAACCTTTTTAGGGTTCCGGAGCAAAAATGGCAAAACGGAACCCTTATAGTTTCGCCATGGCTGTCTGTCCGCGGCTTAGCGCAGTGGCTATTAGTGCTAGAAAGCTGTAATTTTGCATGGATATATGTATATAGCAATGACCCCGACAAAGTGATAAAAATAAAATGTAAAAAAAAAAATTTTACGGTACCTCCCATAGACGTAAAGTGGGGATGATTTTTTTTTCTCGTGTAACTTTATAGTGTGGGGTATCGTTGGATACGAGTTTTCGATACAGTGATTCGATTGCGAAATATTCAACTTTAAAATGTATTTTTTTTTTGTTAAAATCGAGCGTCTCCCCCTCTAAAAGCTAAACTATTGGTAAAAATTTTTGGAAAAAAACATGGTGGGAGGAAATATCTCAAATTAACAAGGAAAACTAAAGTCAAAGTCACCTATAGAAAGAAGTACAGTACAGTCAACCAATTTGATTCCTAGGCCATCTAAGAACCATGTCATAATCATAATGAATCAATTTGTTTATCTTCTGCAACAGTTATTATTGCGTGTTGTAGGTACTTATGTCATGACATGAGATGTCATCACATCTCAATTATTGCGAACATGTGTCAATGATAATGAATAGGAAAGAAGTTTGACTGTGTATTAGTAACTTGAATTGAATTGTCACTGGCCGTCTGTCAAAACTTCTTTTTCTTCTTATGTCATGAAGCATGGCGAAAATGTTTATAGGCTTTTTACGTTTATTGGATGTTGTGGTCCGAAAGTTGATAATCCTTTGACCCTCACTAACGTTGTAATTAATGCGACAAGGCTCTATAGTGGCCTAGGAATCAAATTGGTTGACTGTACATTAAGTAAACTAGGTAAAAAATATAAGTAACACATTTATTACTATTTATTTAATTTTATTTCCAACACGGATTTAATAGAAAACAGAGATAATTCATAAATATTTATTTTTAATAATCGTAGTGGCAGAATTTCATAATGAACCAAAAAGCAAATATTGCTTATAGTTTTTTTTAAAAGGCGGAACTCCATGATGCCGTGTCTCCGCGTAGAATGGGAATTAAAAAAGATCTTTTGCCGGCCTAGGCCAGCAATGTTTGTATGAAATTCCATACTTCACGGCCTATATTATATATAAGGAACTAACATCAATATTTCATTGCATGTTTGAGAAAAAATATTTTTCACAAAAATATTCACAGAAGTCGCCATTGTTAACTACATAACATCAGAATGCGAAGTGTGTTGTTTTGTTGACGGTAAACCTAAAATAAATAAAAAACATTGCTTAAGAGGGTTTATACCTGTTGAGCTGGCAACGTTGCATTTTTGTTGGTTTTTCTCGATTATTCCATATAAATAGAATGAAATTCAAAAATGTTTTGTATACAAATTGTTCTAATATATAAGTGAATGTGTCTACTGCAATAATAATTCGTGATAGACTTTTATTTTCTTTAAAAACGAACAAATTATTACCCAACGGTTTTTCAAGAAAATAAAAGTCTTATCACGAATTATTATTGCAGTAGACACATTAGCTTATACATTAGAACAATTTGTGTACAAAACATTTTTATTTTAATTTAATTTTTATGGAATAATCGAGAAAAACTATCAAAAATGCAACGTTGCCAGCTCAGCAGGTATAAACCCTCTTAAGCGCTAAACTCTCCAGCAATGTTATTGAAAATGTGAAACGCCCAATAAAATGAAAGCACAAGACAAAGTATAAATACACCAAATTAAAAATGTTAGTATGTCAGTGTAAAGCGAGCCTGTTGAGCTTCGGATGCGTGATTTCCTTGGCTTTGCTTGTACGTATACCTGTGGCGCGGGCAGTTCGTCGAGCGTGCAGCGCAGGTGGTAGGCGCCGGGCGCGCGCGGCGTCCAGGCGGCGGCGTAGGAGCCGTCCGGCTGCGCGCGCACGGGCAGCCGCTCGGCCGGCACGCGCGCGCCGCCCGCCTCGCCCCACGCGCCCCACGCGCCCCACGCGCCCCAGCCGCCGCTCGCGTCCGCGCTCTCGCCCCACGCCCCGCTGCCCACGCGCAACTCCTCGAACGAATAGTTCTGATACGCCTGTACATAACATTAATATGACGTTAAACGATAGAGCACGTTGGTTTTCAACCGACGAAAACAAAAGGAGGAGGTTCTCAATTCGACGTGTATATATATATATATATATATATTTTATGTATGATCACGCATAACTTTTTACAGAGTGGTCCGATTTTGATGATTCTTTTTTCATTGGAAAGCGTATACCCCGAGGGTGGTCCCATTTAAATTTGGAAACAATATTCCTACCCTGAGGGTAGAAAAACAGGGTATGATTGATTGTTCAGTTACTGATTGTACTATATGACCACGCATAACTTATTACAGAGTAGTCGGATTTTGATGATTCTTTTTTATTGGAAAGCGTATACCCCAAGGGTGGTCCCATTTAAATTTGGAAATAATATTCCTACCCTAAGGGTAGGAAAACAGGGGATGATTGAGTAACTTTTTACAGAGTACTCTGATTTTCATAATTCTTTTTTATTGGATAGATAGGGTATACCTTGAAGTTGATATTATAAATTTGGAAAAAAAATTACCCCAAGGATGGAAAAAAAGTATAAAATAAAAACTATTTTCGGCGGTTTTTTTTTTGTTAAAAAGTTTTTATATCTTCTATATTACAAAAGGCAAAGCTGATTGAAACCATCAAGGGACAGCTCATGCCACTCAACGGATTGACTTGAAATTTGGCACACAGATAGCTATCATGACGTAGGGCATCCGCTAAGAAGGAATTTTCCGAAATTTCCACGGAATAGGGAATAAATGGGATTTATATTTTCGCTTCAAAGTGTGATTATAATAGTAAAAATGTAATATTAGGATTTTTGGATATCCCACGAGATAAGAAAAAAACGGGATTTATAATATATTCAATTCAATATGACCCTGCCTCAGTAACCATCATCATAAAAGTGCAGTAAAAAAAGAGATATTGTAATTTCGCTCGGGATAGAGATCGGAAATTGACCATAAAATTTATTTAAGCACAGACGAAGTTGCCGGAAAAAGCTAGTAGGTATAATACTATTCTTGATACGATTTTAGAGTGTTATTAACGATTAGAATTATATTATTAACGTACATTTTAATAACATTTTGGCGAATAAGA
The DNA here is from genome assembly GCA_947859365.1 of Archips crataeganus. NCBI lineage: Eukaryota > Metazoa > Arthropoda > Insecta > Lepidoptera > Tortricidae > Archips > Archips crataeganus. The sequence goes on along the minus strand of OX402045.1, from coordinate 20,865,452 downwards.
AGGATGCATTTAGCGAACCAAAATATGAATCCGTCGTCATGTTCTTTATATACTAGGGGCGTTCAATAAAAAGTGAGAATGAGTATGTTATAAACAACTTTTACTAAATGTCATTTTATTTTTCGACATAGTCACCTTTTAGCAATTTAATACACTTAGTATATCTTTTTTCTAAACTTAAAATTCCATTTTTAAAAAAGGTCTCATCTTGAGTACTTAATAGTACATTACTGCAGCGGCCGCGAAATAGGGGATTGCCGGCCGAGTAGTCTAGAGATACGAGGCCGGCAATCCCTGTTCGTGGCCAAGGCTTGTATAGAGTTTTTCTCAAACATGCATCATCAACATCACCATCATCACCATCACCATCATTACCAACATCATCATCATCACCCACCATCACCATCATCATCACCATCATCATCATCACCCACCATCACCATCACCAACAACATCATCATCATCAACATCATCATCATCATCACCATCATCGTCATCGTCTTCGTCGTCGTCGTCATCATCACCATCATCAACATCATCATCATCACTCACCATCACCACCATCACCATCATTATCATCATCACCAACATCATCATCACCATCGTCGTCGTCGTAGTCGTCATCATCACCATCACCACCACCATCATCATCATCATCATCACCATCATCGTTACCATCACCCACCTTCACCATCATCATCACCACCATCATCATCATCATCACCATCACCATCATCATCATCATCATCATCACATCATCATCTCATCACCATCATCATCATCACCATCATCATCACCATCACCACTATCATCATCACCATCACAACCATCACCATCATCATCACCATCACCATAATCATCATCATCTTGCCTTACCTTAAATAAGCGTAGTGGCAGCATGTCATAATGAACCAAAACGCAAATAATGCTTAGTTTTTTTTAATGGCTAAATGCTATGATGCCATAGACCTATAAACGTCATGGTGCTGTGTCACATGAAACAATAGACGATCACTTTGCTGGCCAAGGCCAGCAATGTTGTATGACAATTCATTATTGACCTCTCATCTAGCCGCACCTGCAACGTGACTCTTCGTGGCGTATTATAAGGAACATAACGTCAACATTTCATAGCATGTTTGAGAAAAAAATCTTGTACTGCAGCGACTACCGCGTCGTCGTCTTCAAATTTCTGGCCTCTCAGGTATTGTTTCAATCTCGGAAATAGGTAGAAATCACTGGGAGCGAGATCTGGTGAATACGGAGGATGCTTAAGGATATCGAACCCAGCATCACGAATTGCAGCCATTGCAACGGCGGACTTGTGTGCCGGGGCATTGTCCTGGTGGAACAGCACAACTTTCGAGAGTTTACCTCGCCGTTTTTCGCGGATCTCATTGCGCAATGTTGCTATGTGTTTGGCGAATAATGTGCACGTAATAGTGGCTCCATGCTCGAGATACTTAATCATTAATACCCCTTTACCATCCCAAAAAACAGAGCCCATGACCTTACCGGCAGATGGGCTCACCTTGAATTTCTTCGGAGTTGGAGATGATGGCCTTTTCCATGTCATAGACTGCAGTTTCGTTTCAGGGTCGTAATGATGGAGCCATGTTTCGTCCATTGTTATAAATCGCGCCAAAAAAAGTTCCCGGTCTTGCTGCATCAGGTTCAAAACTTCTTGACAAATCTCTAGTCTAGTTTGTTTTTGCGTGTCAGTAAGCATTCTTGGTACCCAACGCGCAGATACCTTTTTCATACCCAAGCGTTCATGTAAAATATTATGCACGCTCCCCGTTGAAATCTTTACATTTTCAGCAATAAAACGAACCGTGACACGACGATCCGCCAAAACTGAGTTTTCAACTTTTTCCACAATTTCTTCAGTTACTGCTGTAGTAGGGCGTCCGGAGCGGGGGTCGTCCATTGTCGATGTTCTTCCACGTCTAAATTCGGCGCACCAACGTGCGACTGTCGAATACGGAGGAGCATTAGACCCTAAAGTGTCCCGCAAATCCAAATTGACTTGGTCCGTAGAAAAAATTTTCAAACACAAGTATTTGATAACGGCGCGCAGTTCAATTTTCTCCATTTTCGCTAACGTACTCAATAGCATTGCAAAGAAATTACCGTATATTTTTTTAAACAAAAGACTGTTAGTTTTTTTTTCATAGCAATCAGCTAGATAGATTAGCTTTACCGGCCAGTATTTAATTTCATAATATTAAAAGAGTTTGCATCTCATTCTCACTTTATATTGAACGCCCCTCGTATCTGCACTTGAAACGTAGATTGAGTTGAAGTGGTCTCGATCGCTTGAGACAATGTTTCACCTTCATCATCGTGATAGCGTGGAAGCACATGGTGTCACGTAGTGTTGGCTGGTACGGCACGTCAGGCACGCTCCCGGTCCGGCCTTCTGTCGCCGGTACCGTGCGGCTCTGACGACCACTGATATCTTCTAATCGCTGCACAACCACCTGTTCAAACATCAAAAAAAACATGTTCTAGTTCAACTTCAACAGATTAGTAATTAAATACTTAAATAGATATAAACTTCACCTTCGCTGACTTAAAATGTCAACGTGCGTCCAAAAGTAAGAAAATAAGTAAGCATTTGTTAAAAACTATAGCAAATTAATCTGTTCACGCCACTCACAAGAAACTCGAACGGTTTAGAATCACTAAGGCGAGGATCCCGGTTTGAACCACATTCAACATGTATCCCTCAATTGAATAATGACCTTTTAACTTTGCTTGCATGCGTGTCATACGGGTTTGCTGTAGAGTTGTGATAAAGTTTGCCAATCACTATTCGAAAAATAATTTGAAATACAATCTAACTAAAAACATCAACTTTTGTAGTATCGTATAAAATGTAAACAACTACATTTGAAACGTTAAGAAAAACATTTGTAGTATTTTTCAAAACCATTTAACTACACATTTTAACTTTAAATTGTATGTACTTAACTTTTTACGAGGTGTATCTGTCTATCTGTCTGCGTGTTTAAATACTAGGTGTATCTGTCTGTGTGTTTAAATTGTATGTACTTGAATTTTTACTAGGTGTTACATTTTGCCATGCATTATAAAAGTTAATAATTTTAGAATTTTCGGAAAGTCCCACGGGGTAAGGAAAAACGAGATTTACATATTGAATTCGATGGGACCCTATCTCCGTAGGTAACCATTTTTTTAGGACAATAAAGGTGCAGTAAAAAGGGATTTTTGGAATTTCCCGCGGGACAGAAATCGGGAGTTAACTTTGAAACTTTTTGTGCGCGGACGAAGTTGCGGGAAAAAGCTAGTGTTCAATAAATGTTACTAATAGCAATGGAATCTAGCTATGTCCCCTCACTACTCTGTTTCCACCGGCAAAATTTAATTATTTAGATACACAATTTGTATATTCTACGTACGTGGATTGTCTGAAATAATTTGAATATCAAAAATCGGAAAAAATCATAACGCTGCGTACGGATCGCGCGCACATTTGTAAGCGTAGTCGATTAGGCGTGTCCTGGAACGCCATGTCCGTACTTACAATTCCCCTAGGGCCTAGAGTGTACGCGTAGCTGCAAGTACAGACATGGCGTTCCAGGACACGCGTAATCGACTACGCGTACAAATATATGCAATCCGTACGCAGCTTAATGATACTATTTAGCCGGGATTGCGAGATGTAGAGTCAATACGTATAGAACTGTCAACCCTAACCCAGATTGAACGATTTATTTTTTTATTCTAGACCGCGATATTGTCTTAAATTCTATAATTTAATCACGGTATATATTTCCACCAGTGCCACGCTTGAATAGATCTATACTTCGTTTTTTTTAGCATTAGAAAGAAGGTAAGCGATCTTGACGTGTCTTTTTTATTGAAAAACACTTTTGAAAAATAAATCATGGCAAATATGTAACAATTAACAAGGAAATATGGTCATTTATATTCTTTTGGTTTCATAAGTAATAGTCACTATTTTTTTAAAAGCGTTTTTCAATAAAAAGACATATCAAGATCACCTTACTTCTAATGCTAAAAAAAAACGAAGTATAGGTTCTCTCAATGCAGTGATGATGGTACCAAAGAAGCGTAACTATTTAAAGGGATGCATATGCACATAACAAACTACATAAAGTTAATAATATAAATCATCGTAAGGCCCAAATTATTAAATTTAGCACGGTCAAATGCAAAAATACGTACCGTTTTAATTCTCTTACAATTTTATTATGCACCGATACGTTAAGAGGATACGATGCCCGAGAGACTTTGAAAAATAGGTATTTTAACTAAATGTCGCTGTCTCGCTACAACCCTTCCGTATCGATACAGCGAAAAAAGGACAACTGCAGCTGAGACCATTAATCTATACCTATAAAACAGTACCATCACTGACTGACTAACTGAATGACTGACTGACTGGCTGTCTGACTGACAGACAACGCACAGCCTAAACTACTGGTGCTAGAGACTAGAAATTTGGCATACATGTTCCTTGAGTATTGCACTAAGGAAGGATTTTTCGAAATTCCCACGGGATAGGGAAATATCTAGACTTTCTTTGTTTCTTTGTTTGTAGCGCAATCTCAGAAACTATTGAGCCGATTTTAAAAATTCTTTTACCATTACAATGTTACAATATCCTTGATTGGCATAGGTTATACGGTTCCGGTCCGGTTTTATCCGGGAAAATGCATAATTCCCATGGGATAGAAATATTTTAAATCAACTTCGAGGTTGATTTTAAAAAATCTTACATATTATGTGATATTATGACTATCCCCGATTGACATAGGCTACTTTTTCTTCGGGAAAATATAAAATTCCCAATAGAAAGCTACGCTGTTCCTGATTCATATAGACTACTCTCCTTCGGGATATTGCGAAATTCCCGCAGGATACAAGTCAGTCAATACAAATTTGGAGCTGAATTTAAAAATTCTTTCACTAATAGCATGCTACAGTATCCCTGATTGACATAGGCTACTTTTTACGGGAAAATACAACATTCCCACTGGATAGAAATAAATGAATTGAATATAGGGGCTGATTTTTAAAATGATTTCACTAATAAAAAGCTACACTGTCTCTGATTTTCAAAATAGGTCAAAAAAGGTTTACCCCGCGGGAACTTTACTTTGCACTTTCTCGGGATAAAAACAGCCTGTTTAAATCAGGCACAAGCCTCCTCCCAGTACGAGAGGACTTGGGCAGTAGACCCCACGCGGGCCCAGTGCGATTTAGATACTTCACATCTACCATTGAATTTCTTCTCAGGTGTGTGCAGACTTTCCTCGTGATGTTTTCCTTCACTATAAAGCTCATGGTAAACTTCAAACGTAATTTATAGCACATGCATTCGGGAAACTCAAAGGTGCAAGCCCGGGCTCAAACCCACGACCATCTGCTTAAGAGTCCATAGGTCAAACCACTACGCCACCGTAGCAGCTATAGAATTCACTTATTCTTATTCTACGGGAACTTTGCATTTTCCTGGCATTATCCTATGTGTTAATCCATGTAATAAACTACCTGTGTGCCAAATTTCATCCAAACAACCAACGTTATTGTCTTCGCGTACGAAGTCGCGGGCAAAAGCTAGTGGGTAAATAAAATTAATCAAAACTGCGTTTCGTAGTCTCCTGTTTTCTCCTCAAACACTTGACCTTTAATAATTTTGATTACAAAAATAATTAGAGTGAGGCTTTAGACGCCCTTAAATGTTGTCGTTTTATTATTAATATGAATATTTTATTTTAAATGAGTGTCTGAAAATGACGTTAAGATTGGGCAATTTTCATAGTTACGAGGATATAAATATAACAAAGTAGATAACTTATTTACAACAAAACAAAAGTTTGCAACACATTTACCAAACATTGAAATAGCCGTGTCACTTCTACCTATCTAAGGCGGGCTTGCGCGGACCTAGGTTAGTAGCTACTTAATTCCGAGTTAACTGCTGATCCAGGGTTGTTAAGTGTCAAAATGTATGGAACTGTCATTCTAAACCCAGGGTTACCGATTTAATTTTTTAACCCTGAACTGTGCAAGTGACCCTTAGAAACATTAGAATAAGCTAACGTAAATATCCAAAAACTTTGTTACGCCCCAGTAACAGTCCAACATCCAATTATGCGGATACTCGTGATAGATTCATAATGAATTCATAACGAGCATGTTAAACTGATTTGCACTGAAGCAAGTTAAAAATGTGTGATTTCAAATTTGCCATTAATTAGCTATTTTCGCACTGACAATACAATCATAATTAGCTAGTGTAAAATCATTTAGCTACAGATTGAATACCTTGAAGAAGTAAGGAATCTCACACATTATTAAGCAAATGATATTTTGGAAATCTATACAGCACACATATAAAAGAATAAGCTGACTGAACGACAGACTGACAAATTAATAATGTAGAGCCCAAACTAAATTGACATTGGATAGAGAATTTAAATAGAGGGCTTATATTTGCTTCAAACTTACCCTATCCCCGTAATTGTAATTACCAGACTCTTCAAATTTGACATAAGTAAGTAAGTATAGTAGTATAGTAAGTAAGTAATTAAAATAGCTAAAACTATTTTCAAGTTTGTTTTGATATTCCCGCGGGATGAGAAATATAGAGGATTATTTTATACCAGCTGACTAGATGATAGATAACGATGATAGATGTTTATTGCCCAAACACACTAAAAACAATGAACCTATGTTGATGAAATAACACCAAAATTAAATAATTATAATTAAATAAATTTAAAATAATTTCAAAACGTGTCTGCCGTTAATAATTTTTCTTGCTTTATTTGATAAAGAGACGAGGTAACATCACCACAAATTTGAATTCTGCACGAACGAAGTCGCGGGCAAAAGCTATTTTACTTTCTTTCGTTACAGGGTAAGATCTCACCGTAAGATCACCCAAGTAAGTATCTCTTTTTTAACCAATAGAAACACTTCATTCACTTAGGACCTTTTAAATATAGTGTTTACAGCCTCATACTGAACCTGAGCTGTGATGTCGTTTATTAAACAAGTAGATACTAAAAATGTAATTTCACAGTAATCATCATCATAATCCCAGCCTATATCACATCCTATACCAGCCTATATCCCACTGCAGGGCACAGGCCTCCTCTCAGAATGAGAGGGCTTGGGCCGTTGTTCTCACGCGGGCCCAGTTGGGAACTTCACACACACCATTGAGTTTCTTCGCAGGTGTATACAGGTTTCCTCACGGTGTTTTCCTTCACCGTAAAGCTCATGGTAAATTTGAAATGAAATTTCGCACATAAATTCCGAAAAACTCAGAGGCGCGAGCCGGAATTTGAACCCACAACCCTCAACTTGAGAGGCCATAGGTCAAACCTCTAGGCCACCACGATTTCAACAGTAAATTGAAAATTAAACTGCCTTTCTTTGAAAAGTAAACTGCCACAAAAGAGACCGACTCATGGATTTCCAGAGGCTACGATCGCAGCAAACTGAGAAGTGGCAACCTATTATTTGTTACCAAATAAGACATCAGCGGGTATAGTCAAAATTTTATAAGCTGGGGGTTTAGAACTGCAGAACTCATCCGGTAAAGGTAACATTGTTTTCGTTTGTTCTATTATGGACGCACTACAACGCCAACGATCCACCTGAGTACCGCTTACAATGCCGAAAGGCCTTTCTGAATGAGTTAAGCTTTTGTAATTTCAACATTGTAACTTAGAGAAGACGGTAGCTATTTGTTTGCATTTTTTGTTACTTGTTCTGATTTGTTATTAGCGGTAGGCTTCAACAAACGAGAACAATGTTATCTTTACCAGAATGAGTTCTGCGGTCCTAAACCCCCAGCTTATAAAATTTTAACTTATAATAAAAGGGGGAGTGCGTGACTTGCATTTCAACAGCATTTGGGAACACACCTCGACTTTCAGCGCCGGCGAAGCCACACTTTCGCCGTACTGGTCGCGCACGAGTATCGGTAGAGTGATCCGGGCAGCAGGGCGTACAGGCGTCGCCGGCGCCCGCAGCTCGCACTTGGCGGGCTCCACGCGTGGCGTGGGCGCCAGCCAGCGCGCCAGCCGTCCTCCAGCCGTACTCTCCGCACCAGCTACGAAGTCCGACAGAAACTGGCGCTCGGTGGAAATGCATCTGTCGAAACAGTAATTACAATAAACTAAATATCGCTTTGAATCCCATTTGGAAAACTACTTATATGGCGTAGGTAGTTATTACTTAGGTCTATAATTATGAGCTTTTTTGATAGAGTTTCGACCAAATTATAGGTATTTTCTGAAAAAAACTGGCTGTTTAAAATATTATATTTATGTATCTACTTGTTGCATGGGAAACATGTCCAGCATAGAAGTTGTACGCTCTATCAATCTTACGTTACCACAAAACGTTTAAGTGCGGCGGTAATGATGATAGTTAATTCAGTCACTCAAGACAGCCTCGACAAAGCTTTTTACGTACTTTAAACATGAAACTACCTTGAGACATCATATTATGATATTATGATTGCTCATAGTGAAAATTAACGTATCACTCACGTCTTAAAACGATTTTAACTCGGCATGTTAAACTCGTTATCTTGTATGAAGAAGGGCTACGGATTAGCCCGAAAAATGTCGAGTTAAACTCGTTTTAAGACGTGAATGATCCGTTTATTTTCACCATGAGCTTTTTACGTATATTATTTCTGCTATATCGATAACTGCCCTACCTACTTATAAAATGAGACTTGGCAAACACAATAACCACAACCGAATCGCAACAACTCGTGTTAAAAAATTCAATAAATGCACAGAGGAACCAAAATCTAGCACAATTAAATCTTGAACTTTGAAATAAATAAAAATCTACCGTCTTTACTGTAAAAGACATTGACCCTCATCTCCTGTTAAGTGCTTATTACGCACTAAGCAGCAGGAGCAAAATTTTAAAGTGCATCAGGGCTGCTACCATGCCAGTGTGAACGCAACACACGACGACCTCTACTTTGTGTATCAAGTAATGCGCTGTGCAAGCATCGACTTAAGCGTATCGATAAGTAACTTTTATTTGTGATCGTTATTCGTAATTCATACTAATGTTATAAATAGGAAAGTGTATCTATCTGCCTTTCTGTCTATCTGTCTGCCCGTTACTTTTTGAACCGATATAGATGAAAGGTATGGAGATAGTTTGACACCCTAAGAAGAGCATAATGATAGTTTGTATCTCGGAAAATTACACAGTTCCCGCGGGATTGCGATAAACGAATTCTTTGCTGAAGGAGTCGCGGGCAACAGCTCTACTACTTAAATAAATAAAGGTAACTAACAGCTGACTATCTGGTGAAATATTATAAACACCGAAAGTAATAAATGATCACCACCATGTTTTAAAATTTTCATTTACTCGCTGATATTTGGTGTTCATTTAATTAATTTGTATATGGTTTTAGACTTTCTTTATTTAGTGCCTATTTTATTTGGTGATAATCAGTAATTTTTTTGGCATGAAATCTCCGTATTTGGAAATATTTTTCATATGTGTTAAAATGAAAATGACACTAAAAAATCTGTACCTAACGTGCCCTATGTAATAATGTAGGTATCATTTGTCCTTTAACTATAGAGGCATCCTTTATAAGTGGTATTAAAATATTAAAAAATGACGCAAAAAGAAAAAATCCCCGGCTACAGATAATTTATACGGTCGTGACTAACAGTTTAACATCTGGTAACCTAAGCATAGTGATAATTTACCAAGTTATGTGCGAGCAATTAGTAATAGTTAAATAGCATCATCGACGTCGATAAATGAGAGCCTGCTTCAAAAAATGGCATCACTATCGAGAGACATCAGCCGGTGGCCGCCGCTGTATAGTGTACTGTAGGCCAGTCCAGTCTGTGCATGTCGCTCGTCCAGCGCGGTTGGTCGCGCCGAGCGCGGCACCATGTCGTTGTTGCGACTGTACGCGTTTCTGGTGCTCGTGGCGTTTGAGTCACTCGTTTGTGCTAAGAGTTCACTCGGTCTGTGTAACCGATACAAAACGTTCTGTGAGTGTGTTCCTGCTGTTCACCCATCATGGACCATTGTCAACTGCACAGTTCCCCGCGATCAGGTACCCCTATCTCCTCAAATCAGTAACTATTATTAAACAATATACGATGAATGAATAACAATTTTACGTGCAACTGTCTTTGTGAATTGAGCGTTTTGGGTATAAGAGCTGCCTAGCAATTCATAACCTTACTTAGGTACGAGTACCGTACTATTTTTGTGAAATGGTTATTTGTAACAGAAACTGGCTGTTGAGAATAGTTTAGCATTCCTTTCAAGCATATCAACGTATGTTTCTCTGACAGAGACCAGTTTTAGTGCAAACTAACTAAACGTTATGGCAAAAGATCAGCATAATTTCATTAAACTACTTTATATTACTGCTGCTCATATGTACTGCAACTTCATCTCGTGATTTAAAACCGGTTAGTGATACATTATTTATGTCAATAAGGAAAACCAGATATTTGACATGACTGTGTAGGTAAAAGCTCCCAATAAAAAATAATGTTGCTAGACCTAGGCACCAAAATTCGTTTTATAAAATAGACCGCTCATCAAAATAGTTAAGTTCTAAAAGTGACAGTAATTGTAAGTAAACATAATATTATACTTACGTACAATATTCATACTTAACTTATATTCATATTTAACATAACCTAATATTTAATCTTCGTAAACTACTTATGTACCAACATTTTTGTATCAATCAACCCACTCTAATTGCCATCCAAACTAAAACAAAACTGTAGATTTTAACTAAGGCCAATAGAACAAAAAACCGACGTAAACAAAGAAAACTACCTGACCCAAGAGCAAACAGTTTCATTTTATCTTGTCAGGCAAAAACCTTTTTATAAATAAATATGTAAGTACTTAAATAAATCAATGTGGTGTGAGACTTACTTGTGCGATGCCAAAATAGATAGATATAAAACTCCGCAACACCAACATTTCGAACGGTACAATTCTCATAATTTATTGAACTCGTTCTAAAGAGATTTTAACTTTATCAGTTTTATCATATACGATGTAAATGTAAAGTATGTATGATCAATAGTTTTTACCTATTTATCTTGTCCCAAAAATGAGAAGCTAATTTTTTTTCATACGACGCGTTTCTATTAGAACTACTGCCTGTGTTTATAACTAGGTGAACATGCAACAGCCATGGCGTTTGCTAATTTGGTAAGAGTAAGTAGGTAAATTACATTAATCATTTAATATCATCTAAAGTTTAAGCAATGGTTAAATACTAGGTATTTAGAATAGTTGCATATAAACTAATGAAACGCATTATACTGTTTCTTTTTTAGCAACCAATTATCTCACTCGTTTGTACCCCTGCCCTTGGTAAGTATATTTAGAAATGTAATATATAGGCCACTGATAGCGATAGATAGTTCGCTGAGCTTAAGATTTTAAACCTCTTACATCTTCTGATTACCTAGCAAAAAAAATTATATAGGTATGTAGTTTTAATCGTTACTCTGTAATCACTAATCATCATACAAATAACTTTTTCTTAAAACAATCATTACTCGACATCAAAATATAAATTAACTTGTACATTGCTGATACAATTTAAATAAAATTTATATACGATCATGACGGGAGTAGATGTAACCTATTAAACGACAATAATTATCGACGTTTTCTGCAAATATGCATAAGTACAGATACATGCAGATCAATAAAGAATTTCCTCCTTTCTTGACGTTGTTTTATTAAAATAGAGTTACGAAATATTTAGACAGCTTGATAAGTTACCTGTGGCCAAATTTAAACAGGTACTTACATGCTACATTTTATGGAAAGTCATACTAGAAATACTTATGTAGTTTAATTAAGCCAATGAACCTACATCTTACATTCGGACAGACATGATACAGTATTACCAGAACAAGCACTTAAAACTATAATGGTAGATTTGATAAACAAAGTATCTAAAATGAACGGTCTCCTAAACTATTGAAAAAGTCACAGTTCTCATGGCCTTTCAAAAGCATAGAAAATGGACTTAAGCATTTTGTTTTTTTTTTAAATAACAATTTTTAACATAAGAAATAACAAAAATACAACGAAATAACTATTAGCTATTTATAAAAATCCGAATATGTTACTTGAAGACGCGCCTGTCACTTAAAGCAAGAATTGTTATTACCTATAAGCTAGGTTATTAAAATTCAGTTTGTTGTTTGTTTGTTTATATAAACTAAAGACCTAATTAATACATGTAAACATTTTGACACCTCAGTTAATTATTTTGACCTAGAAATTACGAATAATGTTTCTCTTTTGGTGAGAAGCGATCGTAAATACTCTTTCAATGTTAAATAACAATGTTTTTGAAACCTTACCCATAAGTGCCATAACGCATTCGGCCTATTCATTAGCATTAAAAGCGGTAAGAGAAACGTGTCAGTCTGCATTATACGTTTTGTACGAATTGCGGTCATATGTAACTAATATTTCAGTTGTGTTTACTGCTTAGGTGTCCCGCACACCAAGCCGGAAGTTAATTACTATCGTCGCTCTATGTCCCTGGTCGAACCATTGTCTCCTTGGACAGGCTGCGGACTCCAACTATTGGCTCGTTGGTATTTTGTTTTGTTTTTTCTAACAATTTTAAATAAAATAAAACAAGTTATTGCATGAGTTTGAGTGTTGATGTAAGTAGAGTTAAGATTAAGTTACCGTTGTTGGGATCTAATCGAATCTACCTGCTTACCGTTCCCATTTGAAAAATATTTGTAAAAGCGCAGCTGTCGTTCGATCGAAACAGGAGTGACTGCGCTGGCATGACAAGGGATGTCTTGTTTATCTCAAGAACTTCGTATCTACCAACGAAACAAACAGGCTAAATTTATTACTGGTATTTACCTATTACTGTGACTGAATAAGGAATATGTATTTGGCAAAATGACGTAATATAGTTTTCAAAACTCCCAATATACTTAAAACGTATAACGGAGCGGAAAATCTAGTTAAGTTTTTAAAGTTTATTTCAATGTCGATTAGCAAAAATACAATTTTATTTTTTTTCTTACCTAAGTATTCCAAAAGCATCAAATTTACATTATAAAAATTTAGATAATTAAAAGCATTAATCAGTATAATATATTAGTATTAGAGATAATCAGTCTCAGCGAGTTTTGAGAAAGAACAACATGTAGAAACAGAACGGCGCGGGAGCAACGAACACACCATAAAAAAAACGTAATGAGAGATCGCTTCCTGCGACGAGCGCACCCTCTACCATGATACTCTAAAGTTTGTTACTTATATTTTTGTGCGTCTTTGATTGACTATTTTGAAACTTAAAGTTATAATTTAGGATGAAAATGTTTTTGCCAGTACAAATTCACGTTCAGTATGATGATAACTGTGCATTACCACGAGTTTAATAATGTTATTATTGTCACTTTCACTATTCGATGAGCAATCGTAATTTTTAGTCGTTTGCTGGGTAGGGAGGCGGCAACCGGCCTCACATAAAGTCTACAATCGAAAGTATTTTACATGATAGCATCAGAATATTTGAGGTTTTCGTTGTTGATAGATCAAAATGATATTCGAAAGTATTTCTTTGAGTCCATTTCAATATCTGTGATCTCAATAGCCACAATATTCTTATTATTTGTCAATTGAGAGCAATCTATTTCATACCGCGATGATTTAATTAAAAACTTAGTTCAAAAATATATGCATGTGTACAAATAATACCTCAGTATGTCTAAAAGACATGGCAGGTACCATTCCGAATTCAAAAGATATGAGTTTGAATATTTTTTGGCTTTTATTAAAAGTAACGGAAGCGATAATTTCCTGTGTTTTTAAATAAAACATACATCTAAAGCAACAATTTTGTTTTACACAGTTGAAAAGACAGACATTACCTACTGCACGCTTAATGGAAGTAGCACACCGGCACGATGGCTAGTTATAGGAATTTGTTGTTGAACTCATCATGTTTCCTTTGCCAGATCTTATTGCCACGTAATAAAGGCGACGATGTGCCTACGATCACGTGTTCGGCGTATAGCGGCCGTCGTCAGACCTCGTTATTACTTCTTATTATAGATATGTGCACCTACTTGCAAATGAAGAAAAAATATGCCAATAAGAGGCGTCATTGTGCTGGCTAAAACTTAAAAGTTTAACTCTAGAAGTCATCAACTGTAATCCGAAAATCCACTACTAAATTTAAAAATCGGCCCGGTGCGGGTCCGACTCGCGCACTGAGAGTTCCATCCCATCAAGGCTAAAACACAAAAATCCCAAAAAATCAAATTGTCTACCATCATCTATCATAATCATAAATTTCATAAAGTGCAGCTACTGATAGACATTTTAGGTATTTTTATCTGTAAGATCATCCCTTGACCGGTTTTTATTGTTTTTTGATATGCAATATACCTATTTATCACTAACTAGCTGTCGCCCGCGACTCCGTCCGCGAAGAATAGGGGTAGGTATACAAAAAATAGTCTACGACCTATTCTCAGACCTACCGATTACGGAGAAAAAAGTTTCATAAAAATCGGCCAAGCCGTTTCGGAGGAGTTCAATGACAAACACCGTGACACGAGATTTTTATATATTAGATATCATTCCGAGTTTGAGGTTTGTATGTATGTTTAAACGTTATAGAAATACAACGAAAACAATACGTATTATGTACGTTTCTTGTAAGGGGACCCCCATATTTTTTTTATTTATTCTGATTATTTGTTGTTGTAGCGGCAACAGAAACACACATGTATTTATTTTAGTTGTGTATTTACTACGGTTCTTGAAATACAGCCCTGTGATAGACAGACGGACAGCGTAGCTACAGAAATAGGGTTCCGTTTGTCACCCTGCAGGTACAGAAACCTAAAAAAATTAGCATACGATTTGTACTTACAAACATACATTAGTTAGGTATATTATATCAATATTTCTATTTATAAGGTCAACCAATACATATGCATGTTCCTAACTTTTTATCTTAGATAACTTTGAAGTTCTTGGAAACGGCGTATAATTCGCTCCTAGAAGAATTTTAATCGTAATGCTTACGCACTACAACTGTGAAACTAAAGAGAATACTCATACAGTACTTACTTATGAGCTACGTACGGAACTGGGGTACGCGATTTGAGTCTTATTAGGCCAGTTACATTACATTACACATGTACCTACTCGTACTTCTTTCTGCCTTTCTAAATTTTCGATAAGAGAATGGAGCTCTAAAGCATTTCAACCGCTTTACCACGTGAGTTACGAAAATCAATAAATAATATAAAATGTCCGTCAACTAAAAATTCCAATTAAGTACCACCACCACACGTGGCATGGTTTTTATGTAGTCGCAAAATTGCAATTGGTTTTAGTTCATGGATATTATCCTTGGAGTTTCGTAAAACACGGTATACGGCGGTTGAAAAGCTTCAGTGCCCCAGCCAAGAGCGTTTCTTCACTGACCCACATAAAAACAATATAAATAAATATATCGTCGCCAACTCCTCGATGTCGGGGCAAAAATTTAAGGACCTACCCCTATAGCGCTTTTTCACTGACCTGTGGTCACTAGCAGCACTACCTAAATAAAATTCGTCAGTCAAATCAGTATCTATGAAGATATATCGTTGTCGTATCTCTGTCAATGAAAAATCGCTCTTAGGATTCAGTCAAGCTGAATGTTGACTCGCAGAATTAGTCACCTTAATATCTATACCTATGTTCTTTAGCGGTGTCTCGAACGCACCCAGCCATTGTTTCAATTGACTTATGCCCTATCACAGTTAATCGAAAATCGCTGGGTATTGTGCTGTGCTTCCGTCAGGTCCACCTAGTTTTCCAAACACTCGAACTCCTATGTACGAAATAGCTCATGGCCTATTGTTTAGTTGGCAGACTCATTAGTTTCGGTTAAAGACGACGTCGTTGGTTTTTAGTATTTTAATGATTACGTATAATAGCATGTAATTTAAAACTAAATTAATCATCAACCAATTACACTATCTATCGACTTCAAAAACTATACCTATATTCTTTCTTGTCATTATCACACATTTATACATACGTATATATGTATGTAGTTAAATTTTGCACATTTATATTGTATAGTTACATTTTGATAACATACCTACATAAACTCTACTTAATACTGTAAACAGGTACCTAGGTACCTATGTTATATTATTTCTTAAATTTTACACTTTTAAACTTAATTTTGATTTAAGTTTATGACTTTACAACTAAAAACTTAATTAAAACGTTTTAGAAATGGCTAAAATTACAGTTTCAAATTTACTGGCATGCGTTAAACTTAAACACATGTTCAACGGTTGTGAACATTTTTGTGTTATTTTAATTAATGTGGTATAATCTGCAAAGAAGATCAGACAGAACTAAAGGTAAATTGGAAGCACATACATCGAACGTTTCTGCGGTCATTTTGCATTTATGATGCCATAAAAGGATAACACAACTCTCGGCTTGCTCTGTTCGCGTATAGTTGCAAAACGTAAGTGCTCAAACCTGTATCTGACTCAGTACCGAAAAGTACGTATTACGAAGTTAGACGCTGTTCTGTGAAAGAAACTGTTGCATCAACTTATAACTTGACATTTATTTATAGGTATGTACGTGTTTAATATGAAAATAAGTTCTGACTGAAAAGCAAGATGAAGCATAAGGTTTAGGTGTACCTAAATTATTTATCTCTTGTAACTATTCTGTACCTACTGCATAAACACATGTAAGTATAGGCACATTTTTAGGCCTATGTGCATAGACTGATCTTGCATAATCATGTTTCGCAGAGTCTTATCACAACGATTATGCTAAAGTAAGTAGGTAATATCTTTCGACTTAAATATTTCTGCGATAACTATTGGGCGAATTATCTTTCGGACAATCAATATTGTGCAAAAATCCTGTGTAAAAATATTGTGAAAGGGAATCCTTTTTCTGCATGTATTCATTGAATAATGTCTTATTTTCATTACTTTTGTTGTTTTTACTTTGTGCGTTACATTTTTCTTATAAGTATCGATATACAAGTGATAACTTTGCTGGCTTATGTTCTATCTGCTTGTATTACCTTTATGTATGATTGTTGCCGTTTGTTTTCCTCAATAAAGAAAAATAAATAAATAAATAAATGGAAGGTTAATTGGAAGAGTCATCTTTTTGCCCTACAACCTTTTACTTTTTTGTGCTTTATGTCCGATAAAAAGTTATACGTAACAGCCAAGGTCATAAATATTATAAGTTACGTACGTTACGTACCATGACATTAAAAATATCTAAGTATATGTATGGGTATAGATATTTATGACCTCTACTATACGTACATTCATTTATAATATACCTACATGTGAAAAAATTAGTGACATTTGCGCACTGAGGGTTCCGTACAGTTAACGAGGAAAAATACATACCTACCTACCTACACATCAAAAAATCAAAAACCAAAACTAGACATCCTGTTTGATTTCATAAAGTACAGCCACTGACAGACGAGACAAATTAGATACAAGTTTTAATCTTTTCCCTGAGACTGAGCTTGACCGGTTTTTAATATTTTTTGATATCTTTTATCTCCATTATCATTTCGAATTTTATTTTATTTTGTTTATTTGTAATCATAGCGGCAATAGAAATACATATTATGTATATCAGCTACGATTTTTGTGATACAGCCCTGTGACAGACAGACGTAGCGCCAGTAGTCAGGTCCCGTTTGTCGCACTTCGGGTAGGGAACCACACAATAACCTTAACGAAGAAGGTCGCAACGATTCAAACCCGAACATGAAAGAAGGATAGTTTTAGAGCGAGTTTGTTATCGGAGCGTGAATGTGAACCCGAGAGCTTGATAACGACATAAAGTGAAATACAAGGAGCTACCTATTTATCACTGACATTCATTATGCTATGTCTCTATCTATATTTAATAACATTTGATTTTACAATGACGTTTAAAGTTTTCTATTGGCATTACTTAAAATATATTTTGTATTAAAAGTATGTATATAATATATATATATAATATTATTTATTTTATTAGCAGTACGGCTGCTCACCGAATCTAAGATTATTTAAAAGCGAAAAAGTTTTTCAGGTGCGCCCGTGGGATTCGAATCCCACCGGCGCAACCGAAAAACTTTTTCGCTTTTAAATAATATATATAATATATATATATATTGTATAGTTTTGTTTATATTCATAACACATAGCAAAAACTAAACTTAAATGCAGATGTAGGTAGATAAATTGCACCAAGCAATTGTGATCGCCTAGTTTAGTTTTTTTCTTTCTAAATATGAAGAATTGTTAAATTAAGAATACTCGTAGCGGAAGCTCATATTTTAGATAACTATCAGCAGTCTTGTAAGTAAAGTAATCAAAGAAACAGCCAACTTGCCAGTCGGTTCCTCACACCGAAGGTTCCGTACAATCAGCAGCAGAATTAGAAGAATTAGAAGATTAGAAGAGTGTGTGTGGTGTGGTGTGTAGATTATTTTGAGAACAATATAACATTACTACGTTCAATACTTTAACGAAAAGATTAGTGGCACTAAACTTAACAACAACAAAAAAAAGTTCTTAAGTCATTTTTTTATTAGCCTAATGGATGTCCCATAGCTGGGCAAAGGCCTCCCCTTTTTCTTTATGACATGCTAGTGACCCGCCCCGACTTTGCACGGGTACAATATATACATAGGGGAAGATTGGCACCATTCGTACACGGGGTACCTTCATACAGAAGATATTAAAAATCTATTTTAACTGCAATCGCTCTTTACTTTATATGTGTGAGTAGCCGCGAATGGTGGCCACTTGTCAACGAAGTTCGACGCCAGCAGCGCCGCCATTGCCTGTGACGAGAGGGCACGTAACGTGTTTTTAGTTCTTTTGTGACGAAGGAAACTGTGAATTATTATAGAATTATTTATAAATGATAAGCTACTATATTCATAATAATAATATTATTACAAATTTGTGGTTTTTCTTTATTTTTTTTTTAAGGTTAAACATGTGGTTTTGGACCTTTGGGGTAGCCTGTGTACGAAGGTGCCCCCATTACGGCGCAGATTCATACAATTTCCACCTTCCACGAAAACCAAATTTATGCAGTAAGGATAAGAACTAGCCACTTGTATTTTTTTTATAAAGTAGCTTAAATATATACGCTATCGTTTGGTAATTAATTCTGATCTCTACACTATACCTTGACAAGCTCGTGCGCGGCGCTCGGCGGAACCCTGTCGCAGGGAGCATCTGCTGTCCTTAACAAGATTGTTTTTAATAAGTGCGACAAATACTGACTGCGACAGGGTTCCGCGGAGGGTCGCGCACGAGCTTGTCGGACTATAATGAAGCCATGAGTCTAAAAACTGTACGAATGGTGCCAATCTTCCCCTATAAACCTTTGTCTTGATTCACTCTATCTATTAAAGAAAACCGCATCAAAATCCGTTGCGTAGTTTTAGAGATCTAAGCATACATAGGGACAGACAGACAAGGGGAAGCGACTTTGTTTTATACTATGTAGTGATCTAGAAATAAATTATTTTCGGATTTTTTCCAATTTCATGGCTCTATTATCAATGGGAAGAACCTAATCTCATAGCTTTTTGACTTACTTGCGAGTAGTGTCATAACTTGACAGAAAGACGTCTGTCAGACAGACATTTCGACAGATCGACGATGAAGTGATCCTAAAACCTACACCTACCTTGTTTCATACAAGGTATGTAAAGCTATAAACATAGAACTCGGACACAGGACTCTAATATTAAGACAACAAAAGATTACAGTATCTTCTTACGTTATAATTAGGTAATATCAATATCAGCATAATACAATAGATCGTTTGTGAGCCAGGCAGACTGGCTAACACCCTTTACATTTACAGGTTCATGCTAAACGTAAACACGGGTCGGGTTACAATAGACTCGTGTGTAAGCTTTATAATAAGGTTAGTCATACATCAAAACAATATGTGACTTGTGATAATTTTTAAACAATGACTAAATACTCGTATGTGTATAATTGTTATAAAATGGTGTATCATTATCAATAATAAATTTAATAGCTATACAGTTGGGTGCAGAACTGATTCAACAGTAGTAGCTATCTACCTGACATGTTAATAAATTGAAGGCGATTTAAGATGAATAATATATAAATAAATATCAGGGGACATTTCACACCAATCGACCTAGTCCCAAAGTAAGCAAAGCTTGTGTTATGGATACTAGGCAACGGATAAATATATGTATTTTAATGTACATTGTAACGAGCTTTCATGGAGTATATTTATCTTATCACTCATAGTTTTGTTTGAACTATTTTAATTTTCCGAATAATTCCTAAAAAATCTAAATGGGATGATCAAAAATGTAATGCATCTAAAATAAATAATTTTAGTATCCAAAAAAACCGGCCAAGAGCGTGTCGGACACGCCCAAGGTAGGGTTCCGTAGCCATTACGAAAAAATCAAGTAATATTTTTCTAAGAATTTCGTATGTGTACGGAATCATCCAAGTTTAGGTATGTTTTATACCTTAGGCTACTATTTACTCTTAAACTACAAATAATTTCCAAGCAATCTTAGCCGCTATAATTTTCCTAGTAAATTTGATATATTTACTACCCTTCTGAATTTTTTCAAATTTTTCCACCCAACAGTTTAGATTTTAGAGGGAGGGGGGGGGGGGGGACGGCCGATTTTAATGAAAATTTTCACTTTAAAGTTGAATATTTCGCAAACAGATCACTGAATAGAAAAATCATGTTAGCAACCCCGCAATGATTTTAAAAGACCTATCCAACGATACCCCACACTATAGGGTTAGCCGAGAAAAAAAAAAATCACCCCCACTTTACGTCTATGGGAGGTACCGTAAAAAAAAATTTTCTACTTTTTTTTATTCAATCACTTTTTTTTATATATAAGAGGTGGGAAACGAGCAGACGGGTCACCTGATGGAAAGCAATCACCGTCGCCCATGGACACCCGCAACACGGGGGGCATCACAGGTGCGTTGCCGACCCTTTTAGGAATTGGTAGGCTCGTTTTTTAAAGATCCCTAAGTTGTAACGCTCCGGGAATGCTGCCGCAGAAAGCTGATTCCAGATCTTTGTCGTGCGAGGAAAGAAGTTTCGCTTAAAACGCACGGTACTAGAATGCCAATCATCAAGATGATGGTGAGACTTTGTCGGCGTGACTGATATATATATTGATGCCAAATTACAGCTTTCTAGTACTAACAGTCTCTGAGCTTAGCCGCGGACAGACAGACAGACAGACAGACAGACAGACGGACACGGACAGACATGGCGAAACTATAAGGGTTCCTAGTTGACTACGGAACCCTAAAAAAGGGAAGACAATTTGTAAAAAAAAAATACATACAGTCGGACACCTCTAACCTCCTCTTTTTTTGAAGTCGGTTAAAAACTCGAACAATCACTTTGTCACTATTAGCACAAAATATGTTCTGTGCGAAAGCTAATCAATCGCCAGTCTCCAGGCTTTGGTACATATTGATTCAGTTATGCATCGAACTTGTTCGCAAATATTACTCAATATTTCTTATTGCATTAATTGTCTTCTTGTTATTAAGGGTATAATTATTATTGGCCCTCGCATAAAGATTTATAAAATATTTGGAAAATTAAAAAGATGAAAACTTACGCTCATCGATTTTTTAGTTATAGATCTCTACTTTTTTCAAAATTAATTATTGAAACTATTTTAGTTGATGACGTCAGATTATAATTGAGGGCTCCCACAATGCCAAACTTCTAAATCTATCTAAATGCGTACGATAAGGCAACCCCTTTAATTATTTTTTGCATAGTGGTACACTATACACTGTGTCACTTTACTGACACTGACAAAGTGCTAGATGTCAGACAGCGGGTCCAAATCAAACTCCGTAGTATAATCCACGCTTAAATTGTGAAGAATTCTAACCACACAGAATAAAATACGACTTGAACCGGTCACGCAATTTACACCAATGTCAAATGAAGGTCATTGCTTATTTGTTATATAATAAATTCATTATATAATATTAAAATTAAATAACTACAGAAAACGATTTAATAAGCATTTATCTCGAAATGGTTTTCGATTTTCTATACATTGCAAAAAATAGACATCCCCAATTGTATGTAGGTCTCGAAAGTTAAGATTTCATTTCCATTTTGACATTTGAATGCATTGAGTTTAGTCAGCCAAAAATATGGTCTACCACACCCTAAAGTTGAAGTTCATTTGCACGTCATAATATAACGAAGTCGATTTTGCCTTGCAATAATATAATGACAGTGACTAATGACTTCACTCAGTTAGAAATGTCAACCTTAGCGAGATTTAGATCACATTGAAACTTTTGTCAAAACTTTCTTGGCCGAACATACCCAAAAAAATAAATAAATATTAAAAACACTTATTCACGAAATTATTCTAAATATAAAAACAACGAACATGAAGATGTTAATTAATATGATTTATTTCTTTATTTACAGTCATTAGACATAATGGACGGGGATCTACCAGAAACTACAACCGATCTTATAGTGACGGGCGCCCAGGCTGTGCTGTTTAGCGTCAACTCCTTAACCAAACTGCAAGATGCACGGCACATCTACCTATCTGGTAACAGACACGTCCTCATGAGGAAGTTTGCAGCAAGCAATCTCAATGTTATCAGCGTATACCTTGAAATAGAGAAGTGCGACGTCTTGCGTATTGAGGAAAGAGCCTTTAGCAATATCAAAGGTAAAGTATTGATTTTCATCTTAAATAATTATATTCATTGCGCAAATAACTGTTAATATTTAGATCTAGCAAATGCGAATGATTCTGCTTACGATTTTCTTATTCATATCTGCTAAGCGAAATTATTACCCATGTTTAAATAAGCATCTTCGAATAAACAATGAGGGTCATAATTATGAGTCACGAGCTTTGAAATAAACGTATTATTATTATTATTATTATTATTATTAGAGTGTTAAATCACCATGCCATTTAGTATGCTATGCTATACTAGTGGCCATAATTCGAGAGACAACTTTGATAATTCATTTTGCTCAAATGATGCCACAGACAGGGTAGTGCTGTTCGTGTCGATATTAAAAAAAACATTACGGCTTTGGCTACAGGTGGTATTTATTCATTATTTACGGTGATTATGATTAAATTAATTTAACAATTTACTTTTCAATGTAAGATATCATTAAAGGAAGTAAAAAAAATCCGTCTTATAGTGACTGGTGACCTGACTCAGGTCCTTCCTAATTCGGGCACCAATCTCGGCCTCACAGGTCTGACAATAATATTGTAACTTAGCACATTACTGATGTTTCATAATTGTAACCGGTGGTGGAGAAATAAATAAATATTATTATTATTATAGTAAATCATATAAGTAGTCCAGTCGACACTGATTATCGATATCGGCCACATCGCTATTTAATTTCGTCTAACCCTGGTAATCCTTTAATTGTCAAGCCTGTCTCTCGAATTATGGCTAGCAAGTATACTAGTGACTTGGATTTATAAATAAAATAGCTAAAATATACC
Organism: Archips crataeganus; assembly: GCA_947859365.1. Taxonomy (NCBI): domain Eukaryota; kingdom Metazoa; phylum Arthropoda; class Insecta; order Lepidoptera; family Tortricidae; genus Archips; species Archips crataeganus. Next base: position 20,841,796 of record OX402045.1, on the reverse strand, counting down.
TGTTAAAAGCCAGCCGCTAACTTCACACGTAACTTTGTACAATAAGTATTCTTTCATCGATGAAGCGTATTGAGCGCGTGCTTGGTTTACAGTATTAGTTTAAATTGCCATTATAAGGGCTGTGGTCACGATTGGACTACTACGTCCTCCTTACTAACAAGTATGAGTAAAAAATGCGAATTCTTCAATAAGTCATCATGCATGTTTAATGTGTGAATTATTTTATAACAAACAATGTTCGGTATGCTCCCACATATTTACGAAAGTGAATATTGCAGTGTAGAATTATAACTGTCGCCGATATGACATCGACATGTGGGCAGATGCTGTGTTATGGACTAATGACGCACACCACATCCACATCCCAACAAAGAAAAAACACAATTCCGAGCGACTGTCTAGCAGATAGAATAAAATGAAATAGATAATTAATGCGCACTTAGAAAAGTATAGACTAGACCTATTTACATATACTAACACTCTGTTTAGTGATAACTTTTGAGATCGGCAAGTATCAAGTGTCTAATAACAAAGTTTTTGTATGTTTCTACAACACGTCAGGACAAAACTTACAAATTAATTGGCACATTAATATGCATTAAGATAATTGTATAGCATCCTAATTAATTTTATTATATAGTTAATCCCAAAAACGAACATTTTGGCAACTATATTTTCAACCGACGAAAACAAAAGGAGGAGGTTCTCAAGTTGACGTGTATATTTTTATTTATGTATGACCACGCATAACTTTTTACAGAGTAGTCCGATTTTGTTGATTTTTTTTTTATTGGAAAGCGTATACCCCGAAGGTGGTCCCATTTAAATTTGGAAAAAATATTCCTACCCTAAGGGTAGGAAAACAGGAGATGATTGATTGTTCAGTCACTGATTGTACTGTATGACCAGGCATAACTTTTTACAGAGTACTCTGATTTTCATAATTCTTTTTTTATTGGATTGGGTATACCTTGAAGCGATTAGTTCACCTAGGGCCACATTCCTTAAACGGCCTTTTCCCTTTGATGGCCTGTTCTCCTAACGGCCACTTCCCTTGAACGACCACTTCAGTTCAGAAAATAGGTAGGTTAGGTTAGTTAGGTAGCTTCTGGTCTGATGGCCTAGTGGTTACAGAACCTGACTATGAAGCTTGAGGTCCCGGGTTCGATTCCCGTGTCGGGGCAGATATTTGTATGAAAAATACGAATGTTTGTTCTCGGGTCTTGGGTGTTTAATGTGTATTTAAGTATGTATCTATCTATATAAGTATGTTTATCCGTTTCCTGGTACCCATAACACAAGCTTGCCTAGCTTACTTTGGGACGTAGGTCCAATTGGTGTGAATTGTCCCATGATATTTATTTTATTTATTTATTTAAAAGAAACAGATATATATTTCTCTTCTATTCGCGGAAGTACATCCCTATTGTACGTAATGCGTAATTAAATTGTTTTAAAAACGGACCTCCAATGCAAAGCTATTATTAGGTACAATAAGCACATGTACTTAGTTATAACTGAATATGAGAACCTGATTAGAATACGACAAAATTAAAGCTTTCACGTAGAAATCACGTGTTATACTAAATCGGTTATTCAAGATTTATCATTTACGCTGATGTTTTCTACAATTCTGTAAGTTATGGTTTTGCGGCAATAAAGACAATTTACTTATATTCCAAATCGGGGACATCTTCCAAGCGGCTAGGTGGCCAGCAGCCGCGTCCGTCCGCGGATTGCTGTCTAAAAATATACGTTTCCCCGACTCGGCATTCGTGTTTTACAGGATAATGACTCATAGGGCGAACGGAACTAAATACAAAAGAATGTATCGAGACAATAGCAAGTGATATTATTGACTGGTGATGACTGTAATTAGGATCTTTTGTTATCTTTATTATTTTTATAATTTATGAGGCTTGTAATTTGTACATCATCCGTACCTCTTGAGTAAATAGCCATTTAGCTTATCGCCCTCCCTGATGATGGTCCATTTTGCTTAGTGTTGATAAAAAAATGTTCGACCGTTTTAATATAATTAAAGATACCTACATACACTCACCGGCAAAAAATTTGGCCCACAGTCCACCTTTCATACAAACGAGGTCACTTTGATGTCTTGGTTCTCCACTAGGCGGTACTTTGGCTGTGATCTGATGATAGCTACTCCGAGCATTGATAAAGGACATTCAGAGTTCCTAAGATACCCACCTGATTGAATCTGCGTTTAACACGGAAATTATACACATTTAGAAAATCAGCTAAATTGGCACTAAAATGAATAAAAATCTCAGTGCTGTACAAATTCTCTCGCTGTGGTGTAAACTGGTTGTTGAATCAGTTGTGTGTGTCAGAAACTCTGGACCACCATTATCGATGCTCTGGATATCCATGATCAGATCTCAACCGGGGCACTACCCTGCGGCCCTGGTGTAGAAATAAGGCATCAATTTAGCCTCGTTTGTATGAAAAGTGCCAAATTTTTTGCCGGTGAGTATATTTGAGCAGCAACCCTATTTTTTTAATTTATTTATGTTCTGTGGTTTAACTTTCAGGACCTCTATCGGTGACCATAAGAGACAGCGACTTGGTCGCCATTGAAGGACCTGCTTTCTCCTGGCTACTGACTATGAGCATTTCCAATGTACAACAGTTACAACTGAACTCAGGCGCTTTTATGCTTGACCCCAGTGCTGGTAACGTTGGTGAACATGGCCCAGGAATGACGGTATGTTTTTATGACATATGATCTATAAATTGATTGCGAACTGTCTTTACAAGTTAAGTGAGTTCAGATTACATGTGCAAACAGTAAAAGCGAAAGTATGTAATTCGTATTATTATGCGAAGCGACTTTCTCACTGCACTATACGCAAGTAAGGCGAGATTTCGGGTCTTTTGTTCCAAAATAGAGTTTCAGACCAGTTTGAGAAATACTGTATCGATGTGGCCTGGTGTTGAATAAACATTTTTTAATTTTAAGCTGTCTATAGGAACGAAAAGATATGCAGCTGCTAATTCCATTCCACTGTTGCGTTCATGAGGGCCCATGTCGTAGTTGTTTCAGAATAAATCGCAAAAATTTCATCCAAAGGCGTCGATTATCCAATAATGTAAAGGACATTATTTTTGTTTCCAGATCGAGTTGAAGAACATTACGATATCTGAGTTGCCCCAGCAAACTTTTGGATCTTCTGCTGCAGCAATAACTATGGAGAGAGTGGAAGTGCGAGCTTTAAGATCTAGATCCTTTTCAGCAAACACATACAACACTGTTATGGCCGTAAACTGCTCATTTCATCTAATAGAAAGTAAAGCTTTCGCACAGAAATCTCTTATAAACAATCTCCATTTCTACGGATGTAAAATACACCAATTTGCCACTAATGCTCTTCAGTCGGCTGTTGCCAGTCTGAATATTTCACATTCCCGGTAAGAACTAAGTCCATTTTTATTTAAACCAGTTTAAAATTATCTTCAGCCATTTACACATTTAGCTTTACAGGTCAGTTAACCAAAGCTGGCACGTTCGCAATACTCACACCAGTGCAATTATACTATACAGCACGTTTTAAAAAAACATTTATTATTAATTGAAAATGTATTTCTGTCTATAAAATGAATTAAAACGAATCTCTACTTTTCAGTTATTTTTTAAGTTTTTTTTTTTTAATCAATGCACTTTTATTTTCTTTACTTTCACAATTAGCTGTTTGTAATTAACTATTAATGATATATTTCGCAATAAAGATAAAACATTGACATCTCTGTTCAGGAGTTCTAGATTTTATTGTATTGTTCATTTAATCGGTCATCCTCCAGACGTACATTTTTGCTTGTCTTCACTATTTAAAAATATAAAATCATACATTTTATCATATCTTATATTTTTTGATCGTAGAAAGTGATTGTGTTGAGCTGTACACGAATTTCCAAGTACATATTTAAAAGCCTTCGGCCTTCGGGTAGAAAAAAATACTTAATACCCCATTCTCCTAATTAACACGTCGCGTCCCACTACCCAAATTGGTAGTAAAAAGTTTATAGAATAATTATCGATAAAAAGCGTACTGATACATAAAATATTTTTAATTTTTCTTTTTGATTTTGGTATGATATAATGTTAAAAAAATATTCTAATTAACACATAGTTCTTCTAATTCACGCGTCATGCAAAAGTGTAATATAATAATTAACACGTCGTTTTCCTAATTCACGAGTCATATAAATTTTAATTTGCTTCTAAATAATTATAAAGTGCCCTATAACCATTTAAGTTTCAATGATCGATATGTTACTACATATATTTAAGATAAAATTCATTGAAAAGTAAGAGGAAAAAAAAGCGACGCGTTAATTAGAAATAGAACACAAATCTGGAGAATGACCGTAATATTAATATTATTTTTACCAGATTATTTTCCATTATTATTTATTATTATATTCCAATTTCGGAATTGATATGGTCAATCTATCAATCAATCATGTCAGCCTAAAAACGTTCACTGCTGGACGAAAGCCTTCCCCATAAAGTTCCACAACGATCGGTCTTGCGCTACCCGTATCCAACAGGCGGTGGGTGATTCAGCCAAATATCTCTACCATTAAATATATATTTGCGCTGTAAACATAGACCCACAAATACCCTATTCCATCATACATAAACATAAAGTTATCGGATCCTTAAACTTATGTTATTAACGTAATCTTGATAACCAATGTAAACTGCAGTAACACGATAAATGTTAAGACAATGCGTAATGCGTGTTATAAAACTTATGTGCTACCATTAATGTAATAATGTTTATACTTGCAGATTTGAAAATATCAACACTGGAGCCATCAACGCTACTGTTGTGGCAGTTATAATTCAAGATAGCGAATTCAACAATTTCATGGAAAGGGGCTTCGAAATTTCATCTTGGAACAAAATTATAATTGAACGCAACACTTTTGACGAATTATCTACGAATGCTATTGTGGCTCCCGGTGGGTCAATACACGAACTTGTATTTGTTGAAAACGAGATAGAAACAGCAAGACCAGAAAGTTTACAATTTATTGGACACGCTTACGCTAATTCCGCTAAAAACGTAGTGTATAAAGACAATTACTTTGGACAACCATGCCACTGCAACATTACCCCTTGGCTAGAAAAAGCACTTGGAACAGGTCCTGGAGAAGCATTTACAACACAGAGCTATTGCACAGTGGATGAATTTTTTGCCCGGTGCTTTAACGTGCCTGAACAGAATATGCTTTTCAAAAAATTTATTGATGGCGTTTGTAACGAGGAGACGAGCATTAAATGCGAGCCGTATAAAAGTAAAACTCAGGGAATAACTATTGAAATAAAGAATCCCAGATTTCCACATAAGAGCAAAGATCAAAGCAGTTTGAGTGATAGGAACAAAAAAGTTATTGGGATAGTTATAGTCACTGCTGTTGGTTGCGCAATAATAGCAATGTTTATAAGTTTTATCAGGTGGATGAGACGAAAAGGTTACTGTGTAACAGTGAAAAACTTTTTGATATCATCAAATTCATCGTGTGGGTCATTGTGTGACAGATTATGTTCATGCGGAATGAGCAATGGACTTGATAATGCGAGATCAATTTCACAATTGTCTGTAAATGAATATTCCGAACGTCATCGACTAAACGAACCACGAGCTCAAGACTTAGTCCAAGAGACAACACTTCCCAACATGTATACTGAACAAGTGCTACCCACAGAAGATAAAACAACCCAAACTTTACCGGAAGAACTGACAAAGGAGCTTTTAGAGAATTTAAAAGAAAAACTAGAAGATCCTGACAACTACGTAGAAGCTCGTGAAATGATCGAGCATTTATATGAACTAATAAAAGTTGAAGAAAGTTGTAACACTAACTCACCAACTCTACTGGCTGCTGACGAAAACATATACGAGTTGCCATTTCAAAATACTACCCCAAGGATTGGCAAAAACAAAAAACAAATGATCAGTGTGGGTACAAGAACACCATCTCTAGATAAATTGCTACCACTCTCACCATATAATAGACAAACAGCACTTGCTCACGAATACTTCGAACCTAAAGATTTTGCTGTTCACTTGTATGCTGAAATAGCGAATTGCGACAAAGATAAAAAGGCTTCTATAGGCGTCATGCCTGATGTAGTTGGCGAACAGCCAGTGCCACGTGGACCATATTTACGAGCTGTTCGTGATAAACTACATATATCGGCCAGCCCCCCTATGTCGCCTAAATCTTTAAGCAGTTCGGCAGGTAGCCCACAACATACTTCAACCATAAAATCTAACAAATCGACTGCATCCAACTCTTCTGGTAAAATGGTTAACAGACCACTTCCCGAAAAACCAAAAACATTAGATCCTGGAGAAGGTACTTCATTTAAACATGGCTGAGGGTTGAAATGGGCTGCATATGCCGGAGGGCATGGTTGAGGAGCGATCACCAAATTCACAACTATTTCCAGCGGCATGGCCAGAATTATTCCGATCACATGGACTTCTGCTGGAGTCTAGACCCCCGCGTGACAAGTTGAGCGCGACACATTACACGAAAACGGCGTGCGCGAATAAGCTTAAGCGTTTCTTTGCTGTGATATTAATTTTGTTTAATTTTAATTATTTCAAGGCCATGCAAATGAGTCGTGCCAGACATGGTTGTATGTTTATTTGTATATATATTAATTAAGTATAAAATAATTGTCAATGAAGAGAGCCAAGAAACTAACACTTTTCATAGAAATTCTACCATCGCGTAGGCACGTACGTTTGATTACTGTTTTACCGTAAAACGTTCTCATAGTAAGTGTCATAAGATTTTGCCCGTCAGGTCACTTCGACATTTTCTGTGAAAAGGTTCCGCAGTAGCTCACGGTTCAGTCGATTTGATAGTACATGTCGTACATACGTTCCTATATTTTAACTAATTTTGCTGAATATTTTATTTTGTCCTAACATGAGGTTATAACAATGCTTCTAGGTGTTCTTTGACTAAAATATGATTTCATAGGTAAACATAATTAACTTATTTAAATTTCTAAATTCAAGTTACATACACACTCGTATATAAAGATGTGACAAAACCCCTTAACGATTTTGAATCATCTTTAGAGAAGAAGTTGAAACGAATCAGGCCAATAACCTCATTGTAATGTTTATCGAAATCCTCCTTTTCAATTACGATCATTTAGGAAATTCTGTTTTCACCTTGTTTTTCAACAATGCAATTCGTAATTTACCTTAAATTTAATGAAATTACATACTTATCAATATTATCCATACAAATCAAATAAAAATATTAAATTGTTGACATTTAGAAAAATACTAGAAAACTGGAAGTCGTTCAGTCAGACCAACTAAATCAGACCACCAGCAGAAAAAAATAATTTTCTCAAGGGTTTTATGTTATGACGCTAGATTTAAGTAGCAATTATCAATTAAATGCCAGATATTACAAACATATTAGCAAAGTTAACTATAGTAATTTCTTTGTTTAAAGAAACGCTTTGGCGCCGATTAGGAATACTTATTACAAATACCAGGTGCATTTGTGTCTGATTTAGTTTGTTTTTTTCATTGGTATAAGGCGAGTATCTTATTTCGTCCCTAAGGTTAGTGAATCGTTTAGATCCCTTTATGATGAAAATTGTACCTACGTCGTATGGTAAAACCTTAGCATTTTTAGTGTGTGTGTTTATAAAGATATTTCTATTTTATGTCGAAGCAATGTGAAAAGATCAATGAGTGCCATTAATATGAAAATTAATATTACATAGATCAGTACTTCTACGTGCAAATGGTTTATCATTGTGTCTTAGAAATACGATTTAGATTTAGGGTATAATGGTGCCATCCAATCCAGTAGCCTATACCATAGCCAGCCTGTGACCAAGCGCGTTAGTTTAGTTAATAGCGTGGCAAAACCAAGTAGTTTTGTAAGTTAAATAAAGATTCCTGATCGAAAGTGTCTAAAAGCCACTTGCTGAAAAAACATCAAATAGTGTTTAACCTCAGTTTAGTAGTATCAAAATTTGAAGCTTAAACCAGTTCTAACGGCTGAACTAGATATATTTTTTCCGAAGTCGTGTGATCCGAAAATATTTTGAATGTGTATAAGTGAAAAAAGGTTTTCCTAACCTTCATAAAAATAAAATAGGTTTTACTATGACGCTCGATATGCTAATAATTACTTAATCTTCCTGTTGTACCTATTCTTAACTTACATCTACTTGTGTTAATCTTAATAGTATAAGATTTTAGTCCATAAGAAAATGATATCAATTGTAACTATCTTAAATATTGTAATATCTTAAGAGGCTGACTATCTATCCTTGGTGTATGCTACTAGGCACGTTATACCCTACAAAAATCTCATAGATTATTTACATAAAAAAGAAAACAAATGATGTATTATGGTTAAACGAACATATTTTCTACATTGTTCGATGATTATTAAAAGATGCCTTCATTTCTAATTTAATTAATGTAATTAATTATATACACCGTGAAATTTTAGTGGTTGTTTTCCCGAAACGAGGTGATTTAGTTTCGATTGTACAATCGATTTATAATTACTATTTTGACTAGAGTCAAAAATCCAATTGTGAAAAACGAAAGTCGAAAATGACCGCAAACCAATAGTAACGCTTCGTTGGTATCTAACCTATCGTACGATCGTGCGCTACTTGTACCAACGAAGCGTTACTATTGGTTTGCGGTCATTTTCGACTTTCGTTTTTCACAATTGGATTTTTGACTCTAGTCAAAATAGTAATTATACATCGATTGTACAATCGAAACTAAATCACCTCGTTTCGGGAAAACAACCACTAAAATTTCACGGTGTATATATAGAACTGTAAAGAAATATTGTGAAGTATAACGAAGCTTTATGTTATGAATGTTACTATGAAATAAATTTTAAATGTCACCATAAACTATTTTTTTGATCTGAGAGCAGTTTCCGATTTAAAAAAAACCGGTCAAGAGCGTGTCGGACACGCCCAAGATAGAGTTCCGTAGCAGGTACGAAAAAATCTTTACATACTTTATTTAATGTGCTTGTTTTGGTCCCAACGTCGGCGGTACAGCGCCATCTATCGGCGAATTGGGTAACTAATCTAACTGCTGTCTACTAGAACTAGTATATTATGTATGTTGATTGTTTTTCAGATGTAATATATTTTTTTTTGAAAGAAGATACTGTTAGCGTGATCTTATAGGTACTTAACGAAAAAAAATGCTTGCAATGGCGGTTAAATTACAATCTCAGTTTAGAAATATTTTTTAAAAAAACTTAACAACTGCTCAACTAATTAAGTTGAAAATAATTTTCCTATTAAGTTTAACTTACGTGATTTTTTTCATATTTTATAGACGTGCGGTTCAAAAGTTAGAGGGGGGGACACATTATTTTGAACTTTCGGAGTGAATATCTCCGAAAATATTCACTTTATTAAAGAAATGGTTTTATCAAACCCCTATTTATTTTCAAATACCTATCCAATGATACCCCACACTATAGGGTTAGTCGAGAAAAAAAAATCACCCCCACTACGTCTATGGGAGGTACCCTAAAAAATTTTTTTTTCACTTTTTTTTATTTAATCATTTTGTCGGCGTGACTGATATATATTCATGCCAAATTACAGCTTTCTAGTACTAACAGTCTCTGAGCTTAGCCGCGGACAGACAGACAGACGGATAGACAAGGCGAAACTATAAGGGTTCCTCGTTGACTACGGGACCCTAAAAAGTGTGCGTGTGTATCAGCTCTGATGCACTACTGGAGTTTTTATCTTTTAATATTCAATATGCTAAATAAACGTATCTTTATAATATTGAAAGCTAGTACATGATTTCAAAGTGAAAGATGCGCAAGGTACGGTCAAGTGCAAAAATATGTATCGATTTAATCCTCTCATAATTATGTACCAATACCTTAATTCGACGACATAAGAACTATGGGACATATTTATGAGCAAGTTTTATGCACCCATATTTTGACACTTGACTGTACTACGTCGCGAAGAAAAACGTAACGCTTTTGAGTTAACGTTTTTGTTTAATTTACTCCCCATAAAATTACAAACCTGAAAAAATAAGGAGTAAACTCCAGAAAGTTGAATGATTACACAAATTCTTGTCGCCACTGTTGCCGCTTTAAAAAACTGAAACTCGTCGGTCAACGACCTTGCAAATCATTGAAGTATTGAATTATCGACCAATTTTAATAGTATAAATTTCAAAAGTCCTTACTTCTTGAATTTTTCATTGCGCCGACAATCCAATACGATAAAAAAAACATGTCATATAAATTCATCGCTTCACCACAAACTTTTCTTCGCGGACGTGGTCGGAAACAAAATCTTATTGCGCATAGGAATTTAACAACGTAGGTTACCAATAACTAAGAAGAAAAGGTGAAAAGTAACAAACGTGCCCTATCAGCTGTAATGAAGGAATGCAGACGTCGAGTTTTGATTGCTGCGATAACAGGCACAGACCAGCCATGATGGCCAAGTATACTGTAGTGGTACTTTGAATAACACTAACTAAATATAGCTGAACGTTTTCTTGTCAGAAATCAATCCGTTCTCAGAAGCTATTTTTTTACCCAGTACAGTGTGATCTTTAATTTTGATTTCTGGGCACATATTAGTTCGTTAGTTAAATAAGAAGGTTGCTAAGGTCGGATGGAAGCACGATTTAAAGGTTCCGTACCTCAAAGGGAAAAACAGCACCTTTTTAGTAAATACGAGTACGTTAATTTTCAATGTCGTAGTCACTTTTATTGGGCTAACTAGAAAACATGAAAATGTCATCGTGCGACATATCAAATGTTGTGAGAAGGAGGCTTATTGTGAGGGCAAAAAATAGTTTTTAAAGATGTTTAAGAAAACAGAAGAAATTTACCTGTAAATGAACATATGACTAAACTTAGTTTTAAAGACTAGGTACTAAGAAAAACTAAGTCCAGGAAAAATAATTATTTACCTACTAACAAGTATCTGCACGACGAGGATTTAGAAGCATGGCATATACTGTACCTTTTGGAACAGAAAACAGATAATGCTAGAAGTAACTGTAATTACATATACATAGGAAGCATAAATAAGTGATTACAAAGTGACTTGTGACAATTGCGAAAACCTTGAGTGACCTATGATGACTTAAAGATGCAAACGCGGTGAAGGTTACAGATATGATAACATAAAACCAAATAAATAATAAAACAGACAAATTTATAGCTTCATTTAAGTAGGTGTCAGCGCCAAAGACCGAGCATAGACGAAAATACAACGTCCTGTGTAAACCCTGTACTGGACCATATATTCGTTCGTGCACTCGATGACTGAGAATAACCCATGGGTATTCACGCACAAACATATGTAAATATTTATGCACTACTTATAAATCCAGGATAAAAGGTTTTTGACATCAAATTCAAAAATTGTTACACCTTCTTAACTACTTGTGAGCACAACAAGCAGTTGAATGTTTTTTTCTCATAAATTATTAACTGCGTATTTTGATTCTTGTTTTTGTAAAAATACACAAACTTTCCATTTCCAATTTAAATTCTGATTATAAATCTACGGACGACCTTTTAAGTAACACTAGCAAAGATCGAAAGAACCTTTTAGAAGTCAGTAATTAATTACTTAAGTCAGTCAGATTAGGTAACAATCCTAACTCCATCGATAAACTTTGGGATTGACCTGTATTATCTATCAAGCGCAAGAAATGTGTAGCAAGATAATTAACTGATACAAAAGTAAGTTATGGGAAGGGTCCCTACAGTAAGATAAACCGAAAATACAAGAATTCGAAATATTATTGAACATTTCTTTACGACAATCTGGACGCGAACATGTTAAATCATAAGATTATTTAAAAGCGGAAAAGTTTTTCGGGTGCGCCGGCGGGATTCGAACCCACGTCTCCCGGGTATGCGCCCCAACCTGGGTGTTCTACCAATTGAACCACGTCGCTCCCAACCGAATTCCCCGAAATTCTTAATCGCTTACATACGCCAACAGTGGCGTGTGCAACACCCAGGTTGGGGCGCATACCCGGGAAACGTGGGTTCGAATCCCGCCGGCGCACCCGAAAAACTTTTTCGCTTTTAAATAATCTTAGATTCGGTGAGCAGCCGTATTGCTAATAAAAATAAATAATATGTTAAATCATAATAAAAGATACCAATTTTTGAGAGTTGATTGAGAGAATTTGCTGATACTTTTTTTGTCCTTTACCTGAAAAAACTGGATTATCAGGTTAATAGTAGAATTTTTTTTAAACGATAAGTCCTTCTCAAAAAAATCTTGATGTGGCCCGCCACTCGATCGCATGTTTAGAAGTCGCTGCGTAGATTGAAGGTCGTACAAACTGAGTGCGAGACGTGAGTCGCCGGCGCCGGCCGCGTCAGTTGCATGCGCGGGAACCGAAACCACTCGACGTATGCTTTGTTATTTCTACCCATTTTATGTAATATCGTTTTACTAAAAGTATTAAAAATGCAAATTATGTCTATTTTAGTGATATTTAAAGTTGTTTTTGAATAGATCTCGCCGACATCGTCATCAGAAGTCAGTGAAACACAGAAGTGGCATTTTATTAATTATAGTTTTATTTGCATTTTAAATGTTAAAGGTATTGCTTTGGCAACAACATTTAGACAAATACGAAATGAAGCCTATTTTAAGGTAAGAAACATTTAATTGAATAACATAGACAGTAAACTGCTATTGAACGATTTCTTTAAGATATTCTGAATGATTTGCTAACGTGCTTTCTGTATGTCAGTCTTTTCGCTCTATGATATTTTAATCTCGTTTAGTAGAGTTTGTACATTATTATTTTACTCTGTTACTCAAATCTCTAATTAAGAGTGATATATCTTTCAATTCCAAATAGACTGTGTCATTGTTGTATTTTCTCCTGACCCATATCATTATTTATACTTACAATAATTTCGATACCTACGGCGTCTACTCCTGCACTTTTAACAACGCCATTCTTAAAGCCCACTCTATCTCTTAAATAAACAATGAGGGGTCTACTTTCAAGAACACTTAATCAGCATTGGCTGAATGTAAATAAATCTTAAAGAAGACACTATAACTAAGACTTATTGTGTCCTCAGTATTTACCTACATCCTACTATAATAGTTTTACAGAAACTTCATATTTTGATATCTATCAGTCAAGCCGATTACAAGCCTGAATCGGGAAGCGAGCAGTTACGAGTTAATTCAATAATAGGCCCCGGTTGCGCGTCATGCGGTCAAGCAGCAACGTGCTGCTAATGTAAAAGATAACAAACAGATTTTGATACCTTCATCTGAGCGGATGGTATTTCATGAGCAAACGTCATTTACATCCATATTTCATAATATCGCTGGAACTCTCATATCCTAAATACTTTAACTTGTGTTTATGATTATGATGATACTCGGAAGAGATATCGCTTTTATAAATTTATCCATTACACACACAATTTATAAAATGAACATAATATACATTATTTGTATATTTATTATGTGTAAAATGACAAGCTTTCCAACTACTTACGATTCAGTGACGATATGATTTAATAAATGCCCTGTATTGTATGACCTCATTCACGGTAATATGATTATAACGCACACTAAGCGCATATAAGTTATGTGAGGTAATACCTTGATTACATAAGCATTGTGCTAAATTTCATACACAGTTAAAAAACATCACACGGAAGTTTTTGAATTATTTTGAGCATTCTTTGTTAATTTTCGTCAAAAGCACTACTTTTCCTTCTGCCTAAAATTTCAAATGTGTACAACATAGAGTGAATGGTAGTAGGTAGACATATGAAATTCATAGATAGACTTACCTAAATGCCATTCCATGATAGTAAAGATACACTATATTTACGCGACAGAAAGAAAGAAAGCAAATTCTCCTGAATGCAAATCCCAAATAGTCCAGATAGCATCACTCTAAACCGAATTAAAACTATTAGGGCCTTTTACACGGTCCAAGGTTAAATCAAAATCGTTTAACCTTTATAGTTACAGGTGACAATTTTAACACTATTTAAACTTGTCTTATAGGTTAACTCGGAGTTATATAGTTCCTGTACTGTATAAATATTACTATGTGTAAATCCCACACAAATTTCTTAAGGATTCCGAATACTACTACAAGGAACCCTTATAGTTTCACCACTGTTCTGTCTGTCTTTCTGACCGTCCGCAACTTAGCTTAGAGACTATTAGTGCTAGGGAACTGTTATTTTACATTGGTATATCTATACATAATTATGTGTGTGTATATCAACCACGCGGACAATTTGGATAAAAAACATTTTTAGGGTACCTCCCCTACGCGTAAAATGAAGATGATTTTTTTGTGTTTCATTGAATAGGTATTTTAAAACATCGTAGGTTTGCCAATACTATTTTTGGATTAAGGGATCCGTTTGCAAAATATTAAGTTTTAAAGTGCATATTTTAACCTACAATAACGTATATATGACGAATATAAGGGTGTTTCTCTGCTATTTGGAAATTCGTCCATATAAGACTGTCCTGAAGTAATTTTATTAAATGTTGAGTATGTTTGTTAATAAAATGAAGGGCAATAGTAAATTAAATATATATCTTAAAAAAAGCCCACACATTTCCGTTTGATTTTTGAGTTACGGACGATTTTTTGCAAAGCTGTGACAGGGGACTGTTTTATGATAAAAAAAAATAATATTTTTTGTTAAGTAATCAAAGTCTTTATTTTTCTTTGCCATTCTTAAAATATATAATGTTTTGAAATAAATCAACGGTATTAAAACAAATTTTACTTATTTTAGTGACTTTTCTTAAGCCTTTTTTTCTTAAGACTTTTGTTAAGTAATATAATATATATACATTTGCGTTAAACTTAAGAAAATCAACTTCTTAGTTTTATTATACCGTCTGTGCCCGAAAACATAAATAAATAAATACTAAATTAACATTAATTTGAACAACGCCTTACAAAAAAACCGTCTTAACATTTTACTTAAGGGAAAAATCTTTAAATTAACTTATTTTTACAATTGTATTTTAATCAAGATATCCATGTACGAATGCTGTCCTCAAATTATGAAAACAGTCCCCTGTCAAAATTTTAAAACCGTGTTAAAGTCAAATTTAGTTTTGGCGCGAAGCATTTAGACTGTGATATGGAACTATGGAGCTAAGCGGGCAGCCGCTATTTTATCTAGTGCTACTAACCACTCTGCTAGTGAACCACGTGTCTCGGCCGTTAGCGAAAACAGTCCACTGGTAAGCCTTTTTTTGTTACTATTTTATGAGTTTTAATAAAGACAATTTGCTTAAAATAATTGATTATCTAGTATGTAGCCACACATGTTTCGTTTATCTGATATGTTTTTAAATTATATTGTTTTATTAAGTATTCATGTACAAATCGCAGTCCCCTGGCCAACAGTCCCCTGTCATTTCATAGCACAGGGGACTGTACATACCACAGGGGACTGTTTTCTTAGGGTTTGACCATTGACAGTATTGTCTTTTTCGTAGGTATTATCTCAAAATGTCACCGAAAAAGAAGCCAACCAAAACAAGAGAAGAAATACTAGAACAAAAACGTGTAGCTGAGCGTTTGAGATTACAACAACTTAAAAATTACCCTCAAAAAAAAAGAATTGAAATGATATTTCTGATGTCAGTTTTGACCAAATACTGCAAAAGTTACCAAATCCAGATCTTAGTCTTACAAGGGAGAACATTATTTTATTATTTTCCTATATCTGTACCGGTTTTTGAGAAAAATATAATTGTGATGTATAAAGATGCTTACTGTTTTTGTTAATGTATTTGGATATTTTTTATTCAATTATCAACGGCAAAAAAATAAATATTTGTAACGAGATTTGTAATTCTGGAAAAGGGACATACCAGGGGACTGTGTTTTGGGGTGTTTGAGGTTAATTTATTAAAATATTCGAATATTAAATTACTAAATAAGCTGTAACGTGCCAAGAATACCTAATGCTATGTCGGTATTGACACCAAAAACTGAGAAATTTTAAGATTTACACAAAATTAGCTTGGGACAGCGATTTTCCAAATAGCAAAGAAACACCCATAAAGGAAAAACTACCACAGCTCAGTAAGCTTATGAAGTGAAAGAGTAATAGTATAAAATAATGTAGTAAGTACCTATTGAATATTTTCGTATGTTAGTAACTTAGTACGGAACCCTACACTGCGCGTGGCCCGACACGCACTTGGCCGGTTTTATTATATTTAAAACTGAAGCAATGAATCTGCAAGTGTAAAAGTCAACATTAGGAAAGTTTAAATTAATTAATGGGTCAGTATGAGCCCGACCTGTAGTTGAAGACGTTATTACCGAGTAGTTCATTAATTAACCTCATAACAAGACGAGATAATATCCATTATATTTCGTCGCTTCATTCGAAGATTATAATCGTTGAATGAAGCGACTCATATAATAATGATCGAACTTCACATGCGAAGTTCGTTTGATCACTTATTATAATTCGTTACTACCAACACAATTTTAGCATTATAATAATATGCTTTAAACATGAAACTACCGTGACACTCACTCACAGTGAAAATAAACGACATACATACATTTGACAATGACAATAAAAGTGATGATGAAAACGGGGGTAGTTGTGTGTCGCTGTCAGTTGCGTCGAGTAGCCGCGCGACCAGGGCCGTAGCACGCAGTGCAAGTTTGGCAGCCGCCGTGACGTGCGACTCCGAGAGGAAGGGCTACGGATTAGCCCGAAACATGTCGAGTTACTTGTTTTGAGACGTGAGTGATCCGTTTATTTTCACTATAATTATATGCTCCTAATAAAATTGTTTCTTTAGTTTACATCTCATCTTGAATTCTTGATATGGCATAAATATGCAATTATATCCACAAATGTGGATTTGAGGTAAGTATCCTGATTTTATTTTTTTACGTAATCCGGTACAGGAGAGATAGACTGCCAAACTAATATAATCGTACAAAAGACGAAACCAATCCATTCGATTCAACCTGTACGTATATCTAATATATAAAAATCTCGTGTCACGGTGTTTATTACCGAACTCCTCCGAAACGGCTTGGCCGATTTTTATGAAACTTTTTTCTCTACACTCGGTAGGTCTGAGAATAGGTCGTAGGCTATTTTTTATACCCCTAGGTGATATGGCAAAACAACGTTTGCGGGGTCAGCTAGTAAAATTATACAAAAGAGTTTCTAAGCAAATACTAATAATATTTAATAGATAAATGCCAAATGAATATTAAATAATAATCGAAAGAGCTTCTCAGAATTTACTTTTACCTGGAACCGGTTACGTTCGAGCCCTAGATTTGTTTACTTTAAAGTAAAAACGTATCCGAGTGAAATTCACGCTAACTCGTAATTTTATGGGGCTTTTATTACCTACGCGACCAAGATCCTACTAATATTAAAATTGCAAAAGTTTGTGCGTGTGTGTGCTTGTTAATCTTTCACGCTAAAACGGTTGGTTTTATTTCGATGATAATTAGGACGTAGATAACTCGATCTCTGGAATTCCAGAGGCTACTTTTTATACCGATTTTCCCACGTGATCTTATGTGGGCAATTAATACCGAAATCTGGACCACTGAGTCCAGAGACATAAAAATTTACACGAGTGTACTTATACAAAGTAAAAGAAAACCAGATGTCTGGGAATTCTCATAGGAATTCAGTAAAAGCCCGAAATTTCACTTCACTACCTAATGGTTAACGCGAGCGAAATACCAAATAAATAACCCTCCGTTGACCTCCACTCAGTAAAAAGAATACCATTATGTTATCTTGCGGAACGTGCCTAATTAATCTTGGCATCATTTGGCAATAACTTTTTTTATAATAAAACTACAAAGTTGTTGCATAATTGACTCTAATTTAAAATAAGTTTTTGTGAAAATTTTAAGTTTTAATAAACTTACAATCTGTACTTGATTTGATTAATTGTATTTTCATCGGAGCTATACCCGTAAATATGTACTAAATTTCAAATCGATCGGGTTCGGTTCATTAGATATGGCTAAAATCGAGCTACAAGATTTGTTTACATACTTAGTTACTTACTTTTAAAGTTAATGGGTGCAGCTAATTTAATATCATTAATAAAATTTTGCTCGATTACCTACCAAAGAATTAAGAGTAAAGATGACAATTTTAATCCGCCATCGTCTAGTTGACTAAACCAGGGTTTTTCAACTGGTGTGCCGCGTACATTTTCAAGTGTGCCGCGATGCTTAATTGCAGTCCAACCTAAAGGGTATCAATACAACCCCTACGTCCGTTACATATAAATCAAAGCCTCTAATATACCGAATTCTTTACTGGTGTGCCGTGAAAGTTTACTGAAACTAAAAGTGTGCCGTTGACAACAAAAGGTTGAAAAACCCTGGACTAAACCCTAATAATGTGTTCTAGCGAATCCCGCTACTTCACGCACCAACTTCATGGAAGTAAATTGCTTCCATCTCATTGCCATAAAAGATCTGTAGATAACAGGTTATTAATACGAAAATCAGCTATCATAAAGATACATTCGTTAATCTGTAGTCACCTTTCATACTATAACTAGCTTTTGCCCATTTTATTTATTACATGGATTAACACATAGGATAATGCCAGGAAAATGCAAAGTTTCCGTGGAATAGAAATAAGTGAATTCTATAGCCGCTAAGCCGTAGTTTGGTGGCATAGTGGTTTGGCCTATGGACTCTTAAGCAGAGGGTCGTAGGTTTGAGCCCGCGCTTGCACCTCTGTGTTTTTTCCGAATTCATGTGCTATTTATTACGTTTGAAGTTTACTCTGAGCTTTATAGTGAAGGAAAAGATCGCGAGGAAAGCTGCACACACCTGAGAAGACATTCTATGGTGGGTGTGAAATTCCCAAATCGCACTGGGCCCGCGTGGGAACTACTGCCCAAGTCCTCTCGTTCTGGCAGGAAGCCTGCGCCTAATTGAAACAGGCTTTTTTATCCCGAGAAAGTGCAAAGTAAAGTTCCCGCGGGATAGAAATAGGTACCTTTTTTGAACTATTTTGAAAATCAGCGACAGTGTAGCTTTTTATTAGTGAAATCATTTTAACAATCAGACCCTATATTCAAATGACTCAGTTCTATCCCATGGGAATTTTGTTTTTTTTCCCGTAGAAAAGTAGCCTATGTCAATCAGGGATACTGTAGCATACTATTAGTGAAAGAATTTTTAAAATCAGCCCCAAATTTGGATTGATTTACTTCTATCCCACGGGAATTTTACATTTTCCCGAAGAAGAGTAGTCTTTATGAATCAGTAATAGTGTAGCTTTCTATTGGTAAAAGAATTTTTATAATCAGCCCCGAAGTTGAATTCAGTTTTTCTATCCCGTGGGAATTTTACATTTTCCCGATGTAAAAGTAGCCTCTCAAGCGGGGATAGTCATATCATATCATATAAAAGAATTTTTAAAATCAGTGCCTAAATTGAATTTACTTATTTCTGTCCGGCGGGAATTTTTTATTTTCCCGGAAAAAGTATCCCATGTCAATCAAGGACACTTTAGCTTAGTATTGGTGAAAGAATATTTTAAAATCAGCCCCGAAGTTGAATTCAGTTTTTTCTATCCCGTGGGAATTTTGTATTTTCCCGAAGAAAAAGTAGCCTATGTCGATCGGGGATAGTCATATCACATAATATGTAACTTTTTTTTTAATCAGCCCCGTAATTGATTTCATTTATTTCTTTCCCATGGGTTTTTGCATTTTCCCGGATAAAAAGTAACCTATGGCAATCAAGGATAGTGTTACTTTCTAATGGTAAAAGAATTTTTTAAATCGGCTTTATAGTTTCAGAGATTCCGCTACAAACAAAGAAATAAAGAAAGTCAAGATATTTCCCTATCCCGTGGGAATTTCGAAAAATCGTTCCTTAGTGCACCTCTACAATACTCAAGGTACATGTATACCAAATTTTAAGTCTCTAGCCTCAGTAGATTAGGCTGTGCGTTGTCTGTCAGTCAGGCAGTCAGTCAGTCAGTCAGTCACGGTACTGTTTTATAGGTATAGATTTGAGCTTCTTAATCCTTTGAATAAATCAAATAAAGGTTACCACGACGCTAACCTACCATGAATGCAAGGACATACCTCACGCGTCACATTCTAAAGCATACCGTCTACACAGATGCTCAATAAACGCTGACGCACCGTAAACGCAATGCAGTTTACGGTGCATCAGGGTATTTCGAGCACCGGTGTGGTCGATCCATAACAGAAAATGGGTGACGTTTTTACATTACGTACTCGAACAGTGGATATGGTACTACCACACCTACATTTACTCACACAAACTAATTTAATATTACACGCCAACAGAGAAAAAGACAGAAGTGGTGCTAGGCCCAGTGGTGGTGGTGCGAGAGCAAGACGAAGTATCATAGTTCTCTGTTCTTTATATTTATGTCACGAGTGTCACGTTCTCCACAACGGCAAATAAAATAAAATAAATCTAGATATACATATTTAATAAGAAACATGTACATATTTACGAGTAAAAAGTAATGCCACGTGAAGATTTATTTTCTTTTTGAACGACAAAAGCAAAAGAAGGCATTGTAGCACATTTACACTGACGAGCAAAAATAAAGGGTCGGTTACAAAAATGACGATAACTACAAAACCCGCTGTGATAGCTTCTTCGAGTAAAATGAGTTTATTAAAGTTTTATTCTCAATTAAACTTTTTCTTGTTAAGAATAAAACTTAAACTCATTTTACTCGAAGAAGCTATCACAGCGGGTTTTGTAGTTATCGCCACTTTTGTAACCGACCCTTTATTTTTGCTCGTCAGTGTATACCACCTAAAATCACAAATCATCTTAATAACGAACTCGTGTCAACCGAATGCCACTCGGATTCCGATTTACAAGTCAATTAAGCGACCGGGGTCCCATCGAATGAGATCCATGCGCTAAAATTTAGTCACCTATCTTCCGCTATATTACTTTAACCAAAATCTTAGGCGCAATCATTAATCACAAGCAAAAGCTTAAGCTTGTTTGTGTAGCCTTCAGTATAGCATAACAAAAGCTCTACTTTTTAATTGTTTCTTCAACATACCGAGACTAATTGTGTTAGACTCGGGTACGTATCAAGTAACCAAGTGCTCGCCATTGTTATGGCAAACAATCATAATATTATTTCAAGCACAAGGTAGGATTATTTGAAATTACACTTTGAATATTTTTGGTATGACATACTAGAGATGGTCTACTACATTTTCATTTATTTTTGTGTGAATCAAGCCGTGGTTGCCGAGTGGTTTGACTTATGGCCTCTCAAGCAAAGGGTCGTGGGTTCGAACCTCTGAGTTTATCAGAATTTATGTGCGAAATTACATTTGAAATTTACCATGAGCTTTACGGTAAGAGAAAACATCGTGTGGAAACCTGCACACACCTGAGATGAAATTCAATGATGTACGCGAAGTTCCCAAATTTGCCTCCGATACCTTAAAATTAATTAATTTACGTTACACGCGGTACAACTATGGATATGTATGTTACCCGTACGTGTAGAAACCCTCATTGTGCGAGTGCGTCGCTCAGGGGAGTGTGGCGGATATTCAGTGCCTGACACGATGAATCGACAGCTGGCCCCGCAAGCCTTTTTTTCTATGATTTGTCACTCCAAATTTTTTTTAACCATATACTGGTAGATTGTAGGGCAACCATATGGTACCTACATTAAAATCGCAAACTAACGGTTTGTACTGGTTTTTAGGTTTCCGTACCCAAAGGGTAAAAACGGGACCCTAGTACTGAGACTTCGCTGTCCGTCCGTCCGTCGGTCTGTCACCAGGCTGTATCTCACGAACCGTGATAGCTAGACAGTTGAATTTTTCACAGATGATGTATTTCGTGTGCCGCTAAAACAACAAATACCAAAAACAGATTAAAATAAATATTTAAGGGGGCTCTCATAAAACATGATTTTTTTGCTCGTTTTTGCTCGATATCGATAACGGCAACAGGTAGACGCTTCAAATATTCACAGAATATTTAGTTCACTTCAAAAAAATAATTAAATTAAAATAAAACAAATATTTAAGGAGGGCTCCCATACAACAGACGTGTTTTTTGCCGTTTTTATCGATAATGGTACGGGACTCTTCGTGCGCGAGTCCGACTCACACTTGGCCGGTTTTTTTAATATGTTGTTGGGACAGCCACCAGTACTGTATATTCAAGTTTGCGGCTTCGAAAGACCTGTGGCTAACCCCGTAACACGTCTTGACTGATACCATCACTGTCTAGCTGAAACTACTACTGGAACTAAAGTGGCTTTATCTCCGCAACTACCATTATTTCAGTAAGTACCATAGTAGGTACTTACTAATTACCTAGTTATAATAGCTAAATAACTAATCCAATAGATTAGATTAGGATTAATCTAATAGATTAGGCGATTCCAGCCGGACTGGCCACACTTTGCCGAAGCCAGGGACAAGTGGAAGGAGAAAGGGGAGGCCTTTGCCTATCAGTGAGACACTGTATAGGCTATTTAAAAAAAAATAGCTAAATAATATTTTCAGGATTGTTTGAAAATCTCATGGGCGAAAGAGCACACATGACTTTTTATAGTACCTAACTGACTCGGAAAACAAACAGCCTAAACCAATGGTGCTACAATCGACGGCTGCTATGTAGTAAATCCTGACTCTGACACATGGCACAACTATGAAGTTTCTAAATATTTACAATGTGAACCATAGGATGCGTATGATAGAATATTAAGTATAGCATATTTTTTTCTTGTGGTTCACTATGTCAATATTCAGAAACTTCATAGATGTACTAATGAGTCAAGCAGGATTTGCTTCATAACGGCTGTTGACTTAAGAGACTTAGATCTAAATACATTCCCTACAACGTCTCTTCTTTTGACTTTAAAATTAAAATTAGTGTTCTCCTCGATTTTAGGGTCGAAAATTGAACAAATCTTAAAATTTAACTGTTTTTAAAATATTACACTTTTGGTAAGGCTGTAACTATTGTACCTACAGAGCTGGTTCTGGGCTCTAATTAAAGCAAAATCTTCTTTAAAATTTTCAACGACACTGTAATGTGTATACTTACGAAAAACGAAATTTAGACAACAGTAAAAATAATCTGAAAAAATGTGTTAAGACGCAGTTTTTCTAGCTAGTACTATGAGGTTAACACATTTCTTTCGAAGCTGCAAACTTAAATACACACTACTGATAGTGGTCTGGTAGTGGTCCTATGTAATAATAACATATACCTACCTATTAAAATATCAGTACTAATTTTGAGTTTTTGATTTTAGCAATTTCTAGCGTATTATTTCACCAGCCTATTGTATTCGTGGTCGTCTTTTGCCCTTTATTTTAAAATTTCAGACGAAGGTTTTGAAAAAAAAAATTCTGAAGTCCGCACGTTAAAGCCCATTAAATTCGTCATTTTGATTTTTTAACAATGTTAAGAGACTGGTCTCTTCAAGACGAATCTAATGACGTGTCATTTTTAAAAAACGCTTGAGCCGTTGAGTAGTTATGAGTGCACATAGGAACGGTCATACATACACACATACAGGTCAAATACATAACCCTCCTTCAACAGTCTGGTGAAAAGGGACATCAATTTCTTTTAACTAACCAAGTACTAAACCTTTGAGTAGGTATTATACATGTAGCAATGTAGTAAAGTATATACTCTTGTATTGTTCATACAAACACCGGGCTACGAAACCCGCTTATCTCCGCTGGAAGGTATAGATTGCAATATTTGTAAAGCCTATGAAGCACCCGTTTTGCTTTAGCTTGATTCGTAATTCGGTATAGGTAGAGCATGAGTACATGTACGTATCTGATAACGCTGCTGCGATAACGATGTGTAAGGTGACTCAGTTTAGCTTCGATTGCTCATGAAATCATTTTATTAAAGTGCTCAGTGAAAGAAAATATTATAAAATACTGCTAAAGCGCAGTAAAAGTAAACGTTAGCAAAGATTAAGGCCTTTTAACAAGGCTATACTAGGAGTTTACAGTTTCGTCAGGTTTGTAATTCGTTTGTACTGCAATTTTTAAGAGTAGGTTTAAGATAATAGTTATAAGATAACATTCAAAACACGTCGTCACGTGTCCTTCTGTGACGATTATTTTTATATTTTCGCGTAACTTGTATATAAAATGTATACTTGTATGTAAAGTATTGAAGAATTTCCTTTCACTTGTGCCTTGCCTAACAAAACCCTAGGTAAGGTAGTAAATTGTGTTGATAGTACGTGCAACACGCCTGGTGAATAAGACCGTGATACAACATAAACTTTGAAAAATTTACTATTTGTTAACTACTATTAAAATTGCAGTAGTAGCTTTTATTAGTTAAGTAGTAGTAGTAGTAGTAGTAGCTTCAATCAGAAATGGAATAATGTTTGTTTACAGGGTAGGTACCTATTAGTTACGAAGTGAGATGGTGACGTGAAGCAACAAGCATGCGGTGGCCGACGTTGTGGCAGGTTCTGTCTGTGCTGGCGGCGCGGGGCCTCGCGCAGTCGGCCACACCCACCGTCTGCGAGGACGAGTCCTGCCGGTGCGATGCCTTCACTAGAGTCATTTGCAACTGCACGAAGGACTATGACGTAGGTTTTTACAATTATCTAAATACAGCGATAATTTAAACGCTTATCGTTATTAAGCTATTATTTTTATGCCAGGAGGTAACATTGCGGCCCGACGGTGCATACCGAGTCCCATCTACTACCACTGGCATCATAATCGATGGCTGCGCTCGAGTCTATTTCCTGTCGGATGTGGTTCGGAATCTCATCCAACTCCGTTCCGTTGAACTTCGCAACGTGCACCACGTCTACATAAATGAGAGGTCATTAGCATGGTCTCCTTTTTCAAAGGAAAATGATATGAATCCAGGGATACGGATTTTAATACATAACAGTACTATTAATGAAATTTCATCTCATGCTATTCAAGGACGCGTTAATGATATAGTCATTAGTAACAGTCGAATCATTATGATAAAACCATACGCATTTTCTAATCTTGCCGGCGTAAAAAATATTGAACTAACCGACATTTTCTTCGAAAACATTGAAATACAAGCTTTCAAAAAATTTACAACTACAAACTTTTTGATTCGTGGAGGATCCATTGGGACATTGCCGAGCAGATTTTTGTCGGATGTGGAGGTTACAAATCTATTTAGAATGGATGGCCTTTCTATTAAGTATTTGTATAGTTTGTCATTTATTGTTAGTTTACCAAAGAGAGTTCTTATAGAAAATAATATAATTGACACATTGGAGGGCGATGGTTTTCATGTGAACACCAGGGGGCCAATAACATTTCGAAATAATACAGTTAGGACAGTTCGAAAGGGAGCGTTTTACGGCTTCACTGCTGATATTGAAGTGACTTCAGTACTTGGACGACAAGAATTATTAATTGACAATAATACGTTCACCGATTTGTCACCATCCTCACTTATTCACAATGAAACGACGCTGACTTTGCGAATCGATGGCCTAAACTTAAACACAACATGCAATTGTGAGTTGGAAGCAGAATGGCGGGAAACTATGCGAGACCAAGGAGGTACTCTGTCGTGCTGGTATTCTTTAGAAGGCCATTATGTGTCCCTGCCGACATACGTAGATAGTCGTTGTGGAGCATTTAAACAAAATTACTGGATATTCATTGTCGTCGGTGTAGTATTAGTAGTATTAATTGCAGCAATTATCACGTTTTGTATAGTGAAGCAAGAAAACGAAAAAAAGAAAAAAATACAGATAGTGATGCCAGACGGCAAGACTTACCGTGAAACTGAGTTTCATATAGTAGTGGAAAGAGCCGAACTTCTTACTACTGATTTGTGAACGAGAACATGTGTATTGAGGTCAACTGATATTTGTCACTGGGTATTTTAGTAATAAACGATAAGTGGACATTTCAACAAATAATTTAGGCAGTAATTCCGTGCATATGTTATTTGAAACAAAGCATGCTATGGCTCTACCTCAACGTAAAATGTAATAATTGTGCCAATTATTTAGGAAACCTATTATAAGTATTATCAGTTTTAATTAAGAAACAAATTATTTTTGTAAGGTTTATTTATTTAAAATTAATACAAAAAGTATTATGAAGAAATTGTTTTACTGTTTTCATTTTATGTATTCTATAAATTCAACATATGAAGCAAGTACAGCAGTGTTCCCTTATATTGTCCTAAGTAGGTAAGTCCTTACAATTTCCGAACTGTGTCTGTTGCACTGAAAAAGCACCAGTCAACGCACCAAGCCATAACAAGCACGCCAACTTGGCTGAAACCCCCCAAAAACAGGAATTTTTCTCTTGCATTACAACCAGAGGCCTGTAATGATTTTTTTTAATTATGTCAGAACGTAGTTACAATTTAGTATACAATTTAATTATTTTTTTTTCCAAAATTGAATTATAATTTTTAGTAACATATTTAAAGATTTTATTTAAATCCTGGATATAATTATTTTAATTAAAATGCGACATGGATGTGTGCAACTTATGCCAATGTTATTTTATATTTGCTTTGGTTTTGAGTAACGCAATGCATTCTGAGTTTATGCAACCTTGTTTCTTCTTCCTTTTGTTTCCTTCGAACAATCTAGGTACTTTATTGTAAATAACAAGACGCATAGCATGTGTATATTGTATAATACATACTCACACATGAAATGGAGCACAGCGAATTTTTAATGCATGGCAACATAATTATTGTAACGCTATTTTATAAAATAAAATAATTTGTTCAATAGATTTTTTTAAATACCTACCATAATATTGTTATGAATCTGATCTGTTAGTTACTACAACAATAATCACATTTTAACTAAAATATCAAGACAAACTTATTTGTGTCATTTTTTTGTTTTTTTTTTACCATTAGGCAGTCGCCATAAGAAACATCGGAGCTGTCTGGGAGGTTAAAAATATCTGAGCACGCATTTACGCTATTGACAATGCGGTGGAAATGTTCGGATACTTTTGAGCACCTGGACAGCTCCGACGTTTGTGATGGCGATTGTACAATCTGTTATCATGTTTTTTTTTCAACATAAAAATCATATGCATGTTCCATTAATCGGTAAAACTGAACACTCGCTGTTTAAGCCCGCGTTCCCACTATGTCGTGTGTCGTTCCGTTTTTTAATCGTGCGTTCGAATGGCAGAACATTTTGTATGAAGCTGTTCACACTTGTCGGACACGATTTCGGTACAAACTGGAACGCACGATTAAAAAACACGCGTACGAACGATATCTTTGACGACGGCGACGACACGACGAGGACGACGACGAGTTTTTGTATACGTGGAAGTAGACAATTGAATAAACTAACGAAGGAGCTTGGTATTGACGTGTTCAATGTTAACACTGACACCTTGAGACGTACTCTGGTGAATCGATACTTTGAGAGTGTGCATTGAGCGTTGTACCTTACTGTAGATTAAGTTTGTTAAGTTAGGGAGGGACTTAGAATATTTTTTCTCCGCCGCTAAAATAGTGCTGAATTATTTGTCACTAAATAGTTATTTTCTCTTTTTTCTATTTTGTGTATCCGAAGAGACACTGTGTGGGCATACTGCCTTATTGTTACACACTGTAATTGTCGGCGAGAACCTGTAATTGGCTAGCTGTATTTGGCTTGTTGAAAAAGGCTGAAGAAGAAGTCTAAGATGTATGTACTAAGCTGTTGGTTCTCCATAAATAAATAAATAAATTTATAAATAAATGTGTGTGTGTGTACGTGTGTGTGTATGTGTGTGTGTGTGTGTGTGTGTGTGTGTGTGTGTGTGTGTGTGTGTGTGTGTGTGTGTGTGTGTGTGTGTGTGTGTGTGTGTGTGTGTGTGTGTGTGTGTGTGTGTGTGTGTGTGTGTGTGTGTGTGTGTGTGTGTGTGTGTGTGTGTGTGTGTGTGTGTGTGTGTGTGTGTGTAAGCGGGTGAACCGATTTAGATGCGGTTTTTTTTTATTTAAAAGCAGGTTCCTTGGCGATGGTTCTTAGACATGTTTCATCAAAATTGGTCTAGCTTTTTCAAAGTTATCAGCTCTTTTGTATGCTGCGGAAGGGATCTTAGACTTAATTGCGTTGGGGTTTTAAAATTTTTAATTTATAGTTATTTGTAGTGTAATACAGTACAATCTAGAAATGTCGGTGATATTACGAGATTTACGAATTATTTCCTAACCGGACGGCTCAACGCACAGTTCTGATAGATATTTTTGATAGTAACTATAAACAAATATGACAGGAAAACTGTCACAGCTAAGTAGGCTTACTAGTCGATCAAAACTTTTTTGAATATTATTTAAAAGCGAAAAAGTTTTGCATTAGAATACAAAGCTAAATTTCGCCGGCTTCGAGCAAACCAAAATAGCACAGTAGAAATCGGGTGGTCGCGGATCCAGCCGACCTCGGTTCGATTCCACGTTTTTTTTTAAGGTTTTTAGTTTTTTTTTTAAGTTTATTTTTCATGAGAAAACGTCAAGTTTCTTCTTTTGTGAGAAAAAGTTACTTTTTGTGAGAATGGTATTATAGGGAACGTGCAGTAACTATAGGCGGCAGCACTAATGCGACAGAAGAGACACTATGCGGACAGTAAAACAAACTTATCAAGGTAAAACATTCAAATTGATGGCACCCTTATGGCACCAGTTGGCAGCACCGTCTATGTGCACGTTCCCTATTGGGAGCACAGAACAGGAAAAACCGGTTGTCTGTATAGTCGGTTTACGGACGATAGTTTAACGTGACTCACCCCTCCACCCCCTCCGGTGTTTTTGTCAAATATCTTGAAAACGGTGCATCCTACGGCAAAATCAATGAAATTTTCATCCCCCTTTTTCACCCCCACACTCCTTCCCCCGCAGCCCCCCCCCACACCCTCCCCCCTCTCACCCCCCACCCCTCCGGTGTTTTTGTCAAATATCTTGAAAACGGTGCATCCTACGGCAAAATCAATGAAATTTTCATCCCTCCTTTGGAACCCCCGAACCCCCTCCCCCGCCCCCCCTCCCTCGCACATATATAATCAGAATCTCGGAAACGGCTCCTACGATTTCGATGAAATTTGGTATGTGGGGGTTTTCGGGGATGAAAACCGGAAAACGCTTGGTACCGAGTTTCAGCCCGAGCAGAGCTCGGTCGCCCAGGTACTTTTATTTAACAGCAGGGATTTGTTAAGAGTGGATTCGGAGTGCATATATCCGGCCGTTTATAACGTATATTTTGTCATACGTATAAATTTGTTGGAACCCTCGGCGCGCGAGTCTGACTCGCACTCGGTCACCTTATTGTTTATAATTACAAGAGAAGCTTGTATTTCTAAATGGGAAATTTATGGAATTTATTTCAAAATGACACTGCTTAGTCACTCAAAGTGGAGTTCATAGCAATAAACGAAGTTTCTTTCATATTCATCTAAAAACGGTTGGTAATTTTATGCAAAATGTAGTGCACGGATTCTCCTTTATAATCATCATACCTTAACAGCGGTTGTCCGTCAAGTATGTGATGGATGGTGGGCGGCGAGGAGAGCTCCAAGCCGCGTGACAGCAGGAGCGCTTCGCTGCCGTCTTGCGACGAGTCTGCCTCCGCTCCCGTGGGACTCGCGCCCATCATGGCGAGCACTTGTACTTCCACTATTGTTGCTACGAAACAAAGACTATTATTAAACCAAAGACAATTTTAGTGCTCCTCCAGCAGGCACTAGGAATGGATATTTCCGTATGATAAAAATTCTAAACACGTCAGATTTAAAATGATTGTGCATAGCCTTTGCGAATTGTTTTTATCCTGTCTGTGTACTATGCGTGTGTGATCAATGCGTAGTGAAAATTCATAACTACGAACCGTACAAGTTTTTAGGTCTTGTTACTGTCTTATTTCCTTTGTAAACAATAAGTAAGATGCAGTATAATTTAAACGAAACCTAAAAATATGTATAGGCAAGCAATGCATGAACAAGGAATGTATTTAAAACATAAAGCGAAATCATATTTATATACTTACAGAATGTAAGTGGCGGTATGTCTAAATCTGGAGCAAGGAGGCGAGAAGCGCAGGCTGCACCCGCGTATATTAATTCCATTTCTAGCGCCACCAGCCCTTGCCTCTGAGACGTGAACGGCGAGTCTTCGTAACCAACGCACAAGCAACGGAAACCGAAGCGACTGTCTTCGCTACAAGCAAAGTTAAAGTCAAGATACACCACTCTTAAACACACACATACACCTAAATCGAGCAACCCTACATTTTACTTTTGACTGCCAGTCAGACTTTAAATGAAAAAGGTACATAGCTCGATTTCTGGGAGAGAGAATAAAAAAAAATAATCAACACCAACTACCTAAAAATAATATTACTGCCAGAGAAAAGTGTCAAAATATATAATACAATTGCGAAAAAAAATACAACAGAATAATTTGCGACTTTTTGATTAGGTGTAATAATACAAAACAATCAAACAACATACATACATACATACATACATACATACATCCATCAATCCATACATCCATTTATACATCCATACATCCATCCATCCATCCATCCATCCATACATCCGTCCATACATCCGTCCATCCATCCGTCCATCCATCCATCCATCCATCCATCCATCCATTCATCCATCCATCCATCCATCCATCCATCCATTGGAACAAGTACAAATTTAAAAAAATAGAAAAGTAAATCGCACTAGTTCGCAAAAACGAACTTTGCGCACGCAATACAGCCAAAAATAGTTATTTGTGATACAAGGTTGGTAAGTATGGTTTTACAAATGAGTTGACGAGTGATAAATCCGAGCCTCACGGCGAGGGTTTTCATCGTCACGAGTTTGTAAAACCTTGCCAACCGTGTATCATACGACGTTTTACAATACATTTGTGAGAAAATAGGCAATTAATAACACAAAATTGTAAAAAAACAAATTTCTCGAGATACTTATTGGTAGCAAAAGATTATTTTGCGCGGTTTGCGCTTTACTTTAAATATCGGGCGGAATTAATGCCATGTTATTGTCGACTTCATCACTTGAACATCACTCATTTTGTTTGGTTTTTGTACATATACTATAATCAACAACTCAAAACAACGCAAAGTTTTACAAAAATGGCGCGTCCGTAATGCGCATGCGTAAGTTTTGTTTTTAATTAGGTTAACTAAAATTATCAGGCAAAGGTTCGACGCGTTCAGCCACTGCGATTTTTTCGAATATATAAAATGTGGAAATCATTAAAATCTGCGGTAATTAAATTACAGTTTATAATAATAACAATCAATTTTGCAAATTCATTACTTAGTTTTGTATATTTATAAATTTTTCTACGTATAAATCAATATTTTTTTATTTTTGTCACTTAAAACTCTTTGCTTGTATGTAAACTTAAAATTGAGAATTGAAAAAAACTGTAAAAAAATCGCACTATTGCGGTAAAATGAACTTACGAGCCATGTATACATCCTTTGAAAGTGAATTTTTCGAGCAAATGTATTGTAAAATATATTTTGGTTCGGTTTCGTTCCCAAGCCCAATATGTGTTATGTAGGTAAAGTAGATGATCCTCCAGCGGACTTCTGCTGAGACACCGACTTGAAACAGATCAGTAGAATCCGCAAGTATACGTACTACTCAAAAAAAATTAGGGCCACTTTCATATTTCTGTTTTATTGTTAAGCTTAGATGGCAAAACTGAGCTTGGTTTTCTTAAATCAGGGTAGGTACACTAATTGCACAACGGTACATCGAAGTCAAGGTCTCATGTGATTCCATTTACACAGAGAGCGGGCCTCGAGTTCTGGCTAATGCATGACAATGCCCGCCCACACATAGCTCAGGCAACTTAGACTGTCGTGTTAGGACAGTCATGGTAGACCATGGCCATTATATAGTTAGTCCGAATTTAAACCCGATAGAGCATCTCTGAGACCAATTAAAACGAAGGGTAGGGAGCATAAGCGAGAGGTTCACAACCAGCAGCAGCTTATCGATTCTCTGAAACGTGCGTGGGAAGAAATACCAGTTGAAAACGACACAAATTGGATTACAGTTCAACACAACTTATAATTCCTCTCGATGTACCTGCGCAGCAAGGTGATTTTTTTAGCGCGGGAAACTTCGATCTACCAACGGCAAAGCAGAATCCTGCGCGCCTTAAAATCTTGCGCTGTCATTGGTTGATCGATTACCTACTCGACTAAATAATTAAATAAATAAATAAAATCGCGGCAGGCCGCCCGCCATATTTTCGACTCGTGTGAGTGAGACCGAGCTAAAAATCATTACGCAATTTTCGATTCGATTTGTCCTTACAAATAAAGTTCAATATATAGATTATTAACATGTTCGGCTACTATCGGAAACGGTCTACATTATTCTGCGCGATCGAAAACTACCGATCGGAATAATAAGTTGAGTCAAACTGTAAAGCTGTGTACGGACTGCGCGCACTCGGGTACGCGTACCCGGGCTTGCGTGTCCTGGAACACCATGTACGTACGCCATGTACGCGTACACTGTACACACACACGTACACGTACTGTACACGGACACGTACACTGTACGCGTACATGGCGTACGGACATGGCGTTCCAGGACACGCAAGCCCGGGTACGCGTACCCGAGTGCGCGCAGTCCGTACACAGCTTAAGTGTATGCATTCTAGGCTCCAGGAATGTGCAAACAAGAGAGGAGGCCACACACGTTATTAAACAATTAAAAAACCATTAATTGATTAATTTTAACTGACGGATAATGTGATGCCATCTCCGTCTATTCGAACAAAACAAACAGAGACGGCATCACATTTATCCGTCAAATAAATTTGATCAATGGATGGTGAAACAGGGGGTTAGTGTCGGCTTTTGTTGTTTTTTGAGGAGAATTTTTGTTTAGCTTGTCTGTTGACATCATATTAATTAACTACATAATTAAATGATTTTTAGCCTAAATAAAAATACCTAAAAGCCTTGTTTAACTGGTAATTGGCTAAGTAAAGTTTTTTTAAGAGGTGCTAATTATATTTTTTTTCGACAGTCGGCGTTCTGAAGATCGAGAAACTGCAGCTGTTTTATTTTCATCTCCTATTGTTTACTGGAAATATTTTTTTAAGTGTTCGAGTTGACATTTGTGAGATTTAATGGCTGACAAGCCGTTCGTGCTCAGTACTTAGTAGAAACAGAAAAAAAACGAAGTCTTCTGTCACTTTTGTCTAACCGTTCGCGTTTCGTTTGCTTTGCGTTTTGGTGTGATTTTTGGACTATTTTTAACGACCTCCGCACAAAATCCGGATTTTCAATTTTACCGCATTTCTCCACGACTTATGCACGATAATTGAATCACGATTTAATATTTTCGATCATTATTTTGGAACTGCTTTTTGGACAATGCAAAGTAAATGGAACGCAAACGGTTAGATTTCATTTGACATTGACAATTGACTTCGTTTTTTTTTCTATTTCTACTAAGCACTGAGCACGAACCGCTTGTCAGCCATTAAATCTCACAAATGTCATCTCGAACACTTAAAAAAATATTTCCAGTAAACAATAGGAGATAAAATAAAACAGCTGCAGTTTCTCGGTCTAGAAGACGACTACTGTCGAAAAAAATATATTTAGCACCTCTTAAAAAAACTTTACTTAGCCAATTAAACAATAGTGACCTACTGTACCACATTTTAAAAATAAAGATTATGATTATGAATCTATAATTCTAATGTAACGATCAAAATTCTCAGTGGCCCCTAAGTACTTTATTTTTAGTATAGAAATATATTATAGCACATTAGTGTTATACTGTAATGCTGTAATTTTTTATTGATTAATATTTTTTTTATCTTTAATATGTTACATTAATTTATATTTATTAGATTTTAGTTTAATCAACAGTGGCGTAGCGAGCGTCGTAACCACTCGATTTCCATCGACTTGGCGAAACTTTTGACATGAATTTTGTGATGACAAGTATGGCATACCTTTGTACTGTATGGCTGGATTTTACCAAACTTTTATTCCGAGAATAACGCTTACGCTCAGATAGTAACGTCAAACCGCCATAGTAATTTGACATTACTATCTGAGAGTAAGCGTTATTCTCAGAATAAAAGTTTGGTAAAATCCAGCCTAAGAGAAGTTGTATGCGAAGACATACTCACGCTTCTCTCACTCTCCGAGTTAGTGAACGAAAATGTTCATTCCATGTCGCTGGAAACTAATCTATGTTACAATAGCTTAATGTCAAGTGCTCATCCCCTTTTATAAAATATTGCTTTTCCCGGTGATTGACATTGATTGTTAAGGAGTTCTCCTGGTGCTCCACTTCAACAAATGTATCGTGCCAAGCATATATTGCTCGGGAACTGTATTGAAGTAATCAAATCGTAACCAATGAAATGCTGGTTATTGTATAGTTCCGGTGGCCATGAGCAAATCCAAAAGCAAATGTTCTAGCTACTAAGTATAAAAAATATCCGAATCGCTATAGGTGTGCCTGTAATATTTAAAGAGTTCCCTCGATTTCTCTAGAATCCCACCATTAAATCTTGACCTTATGACCAAAGGGCGGACAATGGATGCAATATAGTGTCGAAAGCATAGGACTGGATAAGACTTTTGTTAAATTTCGAGTAATATTTATGTACAAAAATGTATGCCGTCTTTGTTATACATATTATGTATCAGTAAGTGCATGATTAATTAATTACTCTATCCTGCAATAAAATGGAATCAGTTATAGACAGAATTCAAGATTACGATATTATAAGAAATTTGAGTGATGGTGATAATGTTACTAATAATGGTGAACTATTAAGTATGAAGTCTGTAGATGTAAAAAGGTAATTTTTCCTGTTATAAGTGGATTGCATAGTGAACCATAAAAGGAAAGGACTGAAAATATATAATATAGAACCAATTATGATTATTTACTACAACAATACAATTATATAACTATTTTGCAATTATGTTCTCTTTTTTAAACCAACTGTAGTCGTATCCATATTACGTATATCGTTTGACATGGTTTTGACATATTTTGCATCCGTCGGCCGCCCGTTACTTATGAGCTACCTCAGAAGTACTCTTGATAAAAGAGTTATGAAAATCGATCCACAATTGACGGAGATTTTTTTTTAATGACACAAAGGGAGTTGCTAAAATAAGTCTAAATTTTCTTACTTGTTAGTCTTGTTATATTCAGTCAAGTAATCCGATGCAGTTTCCAATGAAAATATAACTTCATTTCCTGGTACTAATAAACCTTTTTGTGGCCATTCTGATGCACTGTAACAATATAAAAATTTATTACAAAACATCGAAACGGAACGTACTTAATTATACTGTAACTGAGTCCTCACCCGCTACGCTTTTCCGTACCAATAAGCGTAACCGTCCCGGCACAGCGCCGCAACAAATGTTGTCTACCCTCACGGATTTCACATGCAATTAAATTGTACACCGTCAGGACCCGTACTTAACGGGGTAACACACCACGCATACCCCGTTCTGATGCCCGCACTAAGCGGATGAATTTGTGTAGTGCGATGATGTACAAACGGAGGCCACCGCGTCCAAGTACCAGTCTGGCGGCATCACGTGTCTAGGACTTCAAGTCACATGTGCTTTGCCTGTGTCGACCTGATATGCATCTATTACTTCATACAAAACATATGTTTCTGCATGTGCCCGAACGGTTACGGGCTTGGGGATATAAGACCTAACGGGCGGAAAGTCAGTACTGGTTTTAATTTTGAATCTCATGCATTTAAAATTTCTCAGACGGCTAGATTTTTCTAGCGATAAAACATTTTAACAGTGTAACGATCCTTGGTCAGTTCAGCGTTTTCGCACTCTGGCAATGAACCAAGTGCTTTTTAGTAATCGCTCAAAAACAAATCATCTTTTGAATATATCTAGTTCTATTCATTCGCTGCGGCATCGTTAGGTGTCTAAAAATAAGAATGTGCTTACACGTTGGCCAATTTGGGCGTGACGCTGACGTATGTACAGTTATAGTGCATACAGGGTGTGTCGGCGTCAGCGTCGTCGCCGAGCTCTTCCGCTTCACCCGCTTCTGAAGTCAGCTGTACCAGCCTCTGAGGACATACCGCTCCATACAATAGGGATGTTGACACCATTAAAAAATAATTCGAAGACAAGAGTCCAGTAAAAAAACGCTTTATTTTAGCCCTGAAAACCAGATTAATTTTCGAATAACTGCAAAATTAGATTTTTTGTTGCTTTAAAACAAATAAATAGTTAGTTAATTGAGTATGCGAACAAGTGACGTCATATGTTGCTATTGCCATTCAAACTTTATGGGAGAAATGTGTTTTGACAGCTCATAAAAAGTACGTCAGTTGATTGGTGGTGTCAAGATCCCTATACTCAACTATTTTACAAGTTGAAATAATGTGACAGATAAAGAAACAGGGCCTCCTACTTCAAAAAGTGCCAGTCGATTTGGCGTTATTTATATTTATTCATTACTACTTTATTTAAGCTCGATGATTCGCTCCCGTTGATGAATAAAAAATAGGCTAATTCCCTCACTCTACGCATATGTATGAAATATTAAAAACCAGCGACCCGCCCCGGCTTCGCACGGGTGCAATGCTGATACTAAATATACTACAGAATTATGCATGTAGGTATTATACATATAAACCTTCCTCTTGAATCACTCTATCTATTAAAAATAACCGCATCAAAATCCGTTGCATAGTTTTAAAGATCTAAGCATATATAGGGACAGACAGACAGCGGGAAGCGACTTTGTTTTATACTATGTAGTGATCTGTAGACCCAGTGGTTAAGACTATGTGATGTCTGCCTGTCAGTCAGTCAAGATACTCTTACAGATATAGACAATATAATATCTATAAGGCTATGGATGAGTGCTATGATATGAGTTAGTATGTTCTGTCTACAATATTAAGCACAAATAAACTAATAATAAGCCATTTAGTCCCCTTTTATGCCCCAAAAGTTTCGCTTCCCACATAAGTAAACTGTGTAAGGCCACAAGCAGCGTATTCTGCAAGAAAAATCGCAGACACCACTAAGGCGTGCTACATTATTGTAATCGCCTAATGGAATTTGAAAGCAGAATAAGTGATCACTTTTGTACCTTGTTACTTTACCTTGTAACTTCATGTTTGAAAAGTCATACGAAATTATGTTACGACTGAAAGCGACAAGGTACAAAAGTGATCACTTATTTATGAAGTTGTCTGTACGACCTAAAGTATAAATAAATAATAGCGGCTCTTGATTGGCAAAATAATGAGTTGCAAACTGAAAGCTTGCTTTAATTGTTAATAAAAGTTATTAATATTCATCACTGGATATTCTGTCGCAAATTTAATTTTTTGACATAAAGAAGTAAAACTGCTGGGTGTGCACACAAAATAATAACGAATAATTCGATGAATTTAATGAATGAATGAACGACCCGCTACCTTATATACCTTGCGGAAGGGTGGGTCTGCTACGCGCGCATCATGTGAACAGTGGCATCTATTTTTTGGTGCACCCGCCACTGCATATATTGTGAGGGTATCTTCAGGTTGCGCCGTCACGCTTCGAGGGTCCATTTCAAGCACAACCCACGAAACATTTGAAGGAAATAGCACCCTGTTCAAAACAAATACTTCAATGTAAAATCCACCTCAGTAGATACAAATATTTCCAATTAAACATTTTTAACTAAATCACCTCATATTAGTAACAGTAGCCTGTTTGTACGGATGTTCACTTTCCAGCCATGTATAATAGTGAGTTGTGGTGGTGGAAGGACCCTCCTCAGAAGTTGGTACCAGTAAATTCATTGCAGCAACATGCGGCAAGAGTTTATGAATCATTTCCAGCAACTGAATCACGCTCTGAAACAGTCAATTGGAATGTTGTCATTATGTACCATGAATTAACCACAGAAATTTAGAACGGCTACGTAAACAACTACTAATAATTTGAATGAGTAAGTTTAATGAAGATGGTTAATGAACTAAAACAATTACTTTGCTCACCCGCGACCTTACAATAGTTACGTTTATGCAAGAAATGTGCGTTCATGCAGTTCCTCCACCTCCACACTGTACGAACACACACAAATCACATAAACCCAACCATCACCACCACCAAGCCACACCGACGCGTCTCGAACTCAACCAGAGCTCATCTTCAGAGTTACCACAACCGTATGCTAT
The DNA here is from genome assembly GCA_947859365.1 of Archips crataeganus. NCBI lineage: Eukaryota > Metazoa > Arthropoda > Insecta > Lepidoptera > Tortricidae > Archips > Archips crataeganus. Next base: position 20,803,460 of record OX402045.1, on the reverse strand, counting down.
GCTACCAAACGTTAAACTACATTTCTTGCATAAACGTAACTATTGTAAGGTCGCGGGTGAGCAAAGTAATTGTTTTAGTTCATTAATATGGACCTCCGCAAAGTAACGCCTGATTCAATAAATTATTTGAAGATGGTTACACCAACAAACCTTAGAATCGTCTAATCCTTCTAAATTAGCTAAAGTGTAAGGAATAAGTGTATTGATCGCAGGAGAATGCTGCAGCACTGATGCATTCCGCCTGAGGTCTTCAGCTGTCAATTCGTTCCGTAGCGTGCTGAATAAATCGGCACCTCGGTCCATTACAACGGCGGCGACCCGAAGCGTAATTGCCCGCAGCGCCGAAATCAGATTGTCAGCACTTTCTGAAGTATTTGTTATAGATTTTGAAGTACTGAAACAAAGTGTAAGCAAATATTTAACAGAAGTTTTTTTTTTAATTTATGAAAGAAATAATAACGGAAAAAAAATGAATTCACACCTGTAGTAAATAAGATATGGTATCTGGCCTCTAGCTAGCGTTGTACCATTAAAGCTTAGAGAGCATGAGGCGAATCGGAAGGTAGTGCCGTCAGGGCCCTTAACTGAAGGTAAACCGCAGTCTCCATTGGCAGTTCGTCCTCCATGATTACACAATCGCACTGCGTATCGTAGGTCCTCCTATAAAATGTACAAAAGTCATTGTCTCTGCCTTATGAAACGCTTAAAATTAAAAGCCAAATTCCTTTATAATATAACTGCAAGTTAAGACATGGTATATCGCAAGAAACGCGGTGTAAAATGCGGAGAGTGGGCCGCGATTTGGACCACAAAATTAATAATAAGAAGAATTGAAATATTACGCGGTTTAAAGCTTGAAGCTCTTGTCTACATAGAAAGCTAGATATGTATTTGTTTTTCCGGCTTAGTCTGTTACGGAGCGACTCGTGAGTTAAATGTTCGAAGATGGGTTACAACAGATATTGTGCTTCAAAAATATTTATAATAAATAATTTAACACATATAAATAATAAATAAATATTTATTTAACACAAAAAAGTGAGCACAGTAATAGCAGAGGAAGCGTAAAGTTACGACATTAATTCTGGAAGGAAGTACAAAATAAATGACGTCATTTATATCCCTCTTCAACAGATTTACACTAGCCATTAGCCAACATTGTATCACTATGTGCTTATCTGTTCTATTCATACGAATCCATACTATAGGTAATATTAAATACGAAAATCTGTCCATCTGTCTGTTACCTGTTCACGCTTAAAGCGCTAAACCGATTTAGATAAAATTTTGTATGGAGATGGTTGAGACCCTGGGAAGGACATAGGGCAGATTTTATTCCAGGGTTGTTGCATATTTCGGGGTAGCGATAAATGAATTCTTCGTAGACTGAGTCGCGGGCAACAACTAGTTTTAAGTAGATGCACTGCTGACCTTCAACGGCACAGGGCGGTCAAACTTGAGCTGCACCATGTCATGCTGGCAGTCGGAGGCGGAGAACGCGCCGTGCGCCACCTCCACGCTCACCCAACAGTGCGCGGGATTCGAGTCCTCGCCCGTCGCCCTCAGCTGCTATACACAACGAGCTGTTAAGTGTACAAGCTTTTCAAACGACGTACGGATAGTTTATAAAACAGCCACGTACACTTTTCTTCTTACTTTTACTAATTAGACGCATTTCGAAAACAATCTGTTCGCTGACTGCGATAACGAATTGAAGTATTTAAAAAGAGACAGAGTGGGTTTTCTACAATTTTAGTATTGCGTTCCAACCCACCAAAATTAACAAATGCTACAATAAATTCTTGTGCAGTGGCCATTATAAACTTCGAAACAGTCAATGTGTTTTAAAATATCTGAATGTGATTGACAATGCGGTCGTGTTCAGATAATTTTGAGCAACTTAACTACTGCGATGTTCATAATGACGACTATACATATTATTAAACCATCTTATCCCCTGTCTCTAATAAACTGTTGGTCCCAATTATCAATTTCCCTTCCCAACGATATGATTTTGACAGATTATCCCATGGCAATTGTGTCCGAGTGTTACTGTTGGTGAGAAAAACTATCCTTTGATTGATTATTCAGCCTCTTTTGAGTTACACTAAGCTAGATAACTTTGAGTTTGGCTTGGAAAGAACAAAACAAACAATTTTAAGTCAAACTTTCCACTTTTATAACGAGGGCTAGTCGTAGTCAGGCTTACCCGTACGTCATGCAGTAGCTCTATCGAGTATTCGTAGTTGCCTACGCCGCCGAAGACGCCGACGCCGACCAGTACGACGCCCGGCCGGTCCACGGTGAAGCAAATAGCGTCCGGGCTGCCGTTGCCCGTGTTCCAAGCGCGGGATTGGTTCACGCGCATAAACCGGGACGGAGTCGACAGGTTCTTTACGGTGTTAGTGTCTAGGTCTTCCTGTGCCACATCAAACAATCTCTAAGACTCTTCATTCATAAGGCTACGCAAATTTTCGATAAGTCAATTGGTAACTAAAATGATGGAGAAGAGAACATTTGCGCACGTCTTGCTAGCTTTCCATTTTTAAACCATTTTTAAAAACATCAATATCATTCACGCAATATTTGTTATTGAACTAACACTTTGGTAGTCGTTACGATAAATATTGAGCTAGATGCAGGGTAGTCAACTATATTGGGAATCAAAGCACACCTACGTAGAGTTGATCTAAGAAGGTAGAGGTGAAGCATCTGACGGTACACATAACAATAATCCATTACCAGTATGCTATTTCAGGGCCTTGTTTGGTTGTGAAAAGTACACATACGGTAAGAAATCGAGTCAGAATATTTTTTTGGACGAACTCACCCTGATGTTCGTTGCACTATGAGACAACTCTGCGATAATCCGAGCAGCGAGTTTGCAGCAGAAATCAGAAAGTCGCTCGTGCTGCTTGATCTCGCCGTGGTCGTGGGGCTGGCCGCATTGACGAGTCATCATCTGCTGCTTGATGGGAATCGTCACAATGTCGAGTAGTCGCGGCACCACGTCTAGCAGATGCCATTCTGTGTGGTTTGTCTTGACGTGTGCATCGTCTGCTTGCTAAATAAAACATTAATTTAATGTGTTAAAAAAAAACTAGCGCAATTCAATATCTGAAAGAAATTAAATGTTTACCTTTTGAGCACTACTATTATTTGCTCTAGGTGGAACAGGAGGCGGTTTTTGCGTATGAGATGAACGAGGAACAGTCGCTGACTTGGATGGCACTTCTTTAACAACCTGTATACAAATTCAACCAATTAATTTTGAAATAAATTTTATGACACTGATTTATTCCAGCGTAAGCATACGAATAAATAAACTACAATCTTGTACCATCGCAATCACGCGGGCAGTACATCTACGTCCCTGGCATAGGCATATGTTTCTATGCGCGTTCACGTCATGGTGATAGTTGGGTCTGTGTGACATAAATTGACTTAACTGGAGGAAGTTGGGTCCCGTATGAACACACATGTGTCTTACAATACAAGGTTGTACTGTTTTTGGTGATCAATAAAGAATATTTGTATTGTATTGTATTGTTGTAATTCATTGACAAAAAAAAATGTTGGCTGTACTTTGCTTTCCGGTCTCCTAGTCTCTGTTAAACTTATGCAGCTTTGGGTGACAGGCACTATGTATTGCAAAACATCCCGAAGACTGCGCGACGCGCACAACGCTGCACAAGTCGACGTCAACTCGCGGATTTGAACCTGAGGTACCATTCCATCCTACAATTTTAAAGAAATTCAATTTCAAATGTGAAAATTAAAACGACATTACTTATTATTTTCTAATCAATAAATCTGATTTTACCTTTACATGAAAAAGTAGTGAACACAGATGATTCCATTTCAAGCTAGGTGTTGGAAAAAACGCATGGAAACAGGCTGTAATGGTCTCATGAGCCTCTTGTAATATAGAATTAGTCATTTCTAATGCAAACTGAACAAAGCAAACTCTATGCGTCTTGTTTTTTCCAGGTTTTCGCGGTAACATGGCGCATGTAGGAGTTTGATCGGCCATTATAGCTTGTATCAAATTTCTTACATCAGCAATCGCGTCGAAGTAGGACATGTATTCGTGCGAATTCCTCTTCCTGTTATTCTGTGGGTATATTTCATTTATGTAAGATTTAACCAGTCTTAAACACGCTCGAATTACATACACCAGTCTTTTTTGATGTTTCATAACAGTTAATTTCTGATAATTAATGGGAATTTGACCATTTGTTTCGAGAACTATTTCTTTAAAAGTATTCCAGCTCCATTGTAATAGAGTTATGAGGGATCGGAAGCACGACACCGTTACTTTTCTAGAAATGTTTTTAGTGAGCACAATCACCGGGTCTCCTGAATCTACATTTCTAATGGGCATGGCGTGGTCGAGACTGACGACGTTGTACAAGAGACATGGAATCTGTCCAGCGTTAACATCTGTTCCGTTGTTTGATTTTTTTGAAGTCTTAAAGTGGAATCCTATTTCATCATTGATGACCATAGCTTGACCCGATGAACCGCAGTCGGAGGACGGGCCGTTGATACACGCCCACGCGACATACCATCTGTTAGCCTGTAAACCCGTCAAAATTGTTAACAAGTCCTCAAAATTTTCAAAACTAACTACAAAACTACAGAATTTCCATTGGTAGTTTTTGTTTGCTGCCTAATTTTATGTCATTAATGTGGAAAAGGGCAAGGTGTAAGGTACATACCACAAGCGGTACGGGCGCGTCAAAGAGCACGGGGAAGCGGTCGCGCGGCGCGCATTCGAACACGACCTCATCGCTCTCGGCAAGAAGCTCGCCGTCGCCTTCCTGGTCGCCGCCTTCCGTACCCAACTCGAACAGCTTGATCTTAGCCGTGTAGTCGCCGCGCCCGCCGAACAAGCCGAAACCACCTGCCACCGACAATAAAATCTTTGATTCTATACCCTTCATGACCATTGATAGCCATTAGCCGCCTTTATACAGTCGCTCTATCGCGCATTCTCAAGAGCGTACAGGATTGCGTGCCAGAAAGCCTGTGCGCGCAATCGGGCGCGATTATGTTTTGTTAGTTTTTTAAACTTAACGTTCATTCGCGCGCGATTACAAGTATACGTTTTTGAGAATGGAAAGAGCGTACGTGTAAAGGCTAATCCTGCGCGATAGACCGCGTGGAACTGGCGCGTGTTGGCGCGTGTGCAATTTACACAGTTTTACGCGTGGTCTATCCCTTCCCCTTCCGACATATTTACACGCGCATTCTTTCACACACTATTGCTGTTTCACGCGCGATAGGGTGACTGTATAAAGGCGGCTATTATTCCATTGGCGGTTGCAACAAGGTATGGGGGTGATTTCACAGACAATAGATCGATTCTCCTATTACAGCCGGAAAAACTTGAATCCTTTTTTTACTACCACTACTGTCACTAGCCCTAAAATCAAAAAGCCGATTTATTGATCTTCCTAGCTATTAATTAGCCCTAATTTTAGCATTCCGAATGTACGTTGCGCTTTTTGATGTTAAGCCTATTGAAGGCTTAACATCAAAAAGCGAAAGTCGTAATTCTAACCCAACCTAACCTACCTTACAAGAACTACATTACAAGAATTACCTAAAAGGATATCAGTATCACACATAAACCGGATCGCTTCTACGGAGTGCCCAGAATAACCCCAGCCTCCTCCGTGGCTTTCGAAGCGATTCACCGTTTGAAAATCATCCTTAGCAGGTGCGATGGGTGACGACTCGCTGTCTCTCTTACATTCCACCAAACATGGCCTGTGGGGAAATAAAATAGTTTAAATAAATCAGATCACGTCAAAAATAACACGTTTTATAACAGAAATTAAAATAATACAACTTACTTCGTATCATGTGCGTAAGTAAGAGAATCCAAGCAACCTAACAAGTGTAAAGCCGCGTGTATTCTGGTGACAGAGCACGCCAGCGCAGAAGGGATCGCAAGCTCCTGGTTTAACACGGACATATTTGTCAGAGCGACATTGTCCACCGGCTTGTCATCAATATTGCTTATCACTTCAAAATTTTCTAAATTTTTGAAATCTTCTAATCTCTTCATGCTGCCGTGGTTGGGGTATTCGAAATCTAAGTCGTTCGAGTAGAGATCAGAGTCGTTGTTGCAGCAGCGTTGGAGTTTATGGGAGTCGAATGCGAGTATGTTGTAACACTTCATGACTCGCATCTGCGGCTGGTAGCACCATAGTACGTCGTATAGTGGGTCGAGGCAAGCGAGAGTGTTTACGAAGTCCACTTGTTCTGGCCCGGTCCACGCGTTGCACGACCCATCGTTCTTGTTTATCGTTATGCATTTAAAAGTGTGTTCTGGCCTATTAGGAAGGATAACTGGAAACAAAAAAAATTACATAAGTCGATCCAAATTAATCAGAAAAAATAACATATTGCGAAAATAACTATTTTACTCTCCTCCTGGTAAATGAGCGCAAACATATTTGATTTCTTTCCTCGATGCACGACAACCGTAATTTTAAGCGGTGTGATGAAAAAGGCGCTTCCTAAATTAGATAAAGAAATAAAATAAAAAAATAAATAATAAATATTAGGGGACAATCTTACACAAATCGACCTAGTCCCAAACTAAGCAAAGCTTGTACTATGGGTACTAGACGACGATAAACATACTTATATAGACAAATAAATACTTAAATACATAGAAAACATCCATAACTCAGGAACAAATATTCGTGCTCATCACACAAATAAATGCCCTTACCGGGATTTGAACCCAGGACCTCTTGCTTCGTAGGCAGGGTCACTACCAACTAGGCTAAGGCGGTCGTTAAAGACTTATGTTTTTCAAGATAGCTATGAGCAATGCCGCTTAGCGAATCGATTACATAGGCAACTGCTAGCTGGAAGCAGGGTAGGCGTTAGCCCAAAATGCCTACCTTGGAATATACCCACTATACGCCAGTGCCTATGTGCCTAACTATAACGACCGCTTTAATAGCCTAGTTGGTAGTGACCTTGCCTACGAAGCAAGAGGTCCTGGGTTCGAATCCCGTTAAGGGCATTTATTTGTGTGATGAGCACGAATATTTGTTCCTGAGTTATGGATGTTTTCTATGTATTTAAGTATTTATCTATACATATAAAATCCTTTGTCCTGACTGACGGATCAACGCACAGCCGAAACCGCTGATCGTAGAGACCTGAAACTTGGAGGGTGTGTTCTTTGTATGACGTAGACATCCGATAAGAAAGGATTTTTCGTAGTTCTACTCCTAAGGGGGTAAAAAAGGGGGGCAAAGTTTGTATGGGACAACGCGATTCCTTGGTCCAATCTACTTCAAATTTTGCATAAACATTCTATAACAGAATTGGTGGAAGACGTGTTTCGTATTTTATTGAAATTCATCCCTTGACGGGGTTAAAAAGGAGTAGAAAGTTATTTTGGGGGTGATTTGCTTCGAAATTGATATCAATACTCCTTAGTGCTTTTGATTTAAATTACTTTTTATTTTGACACAATGTAAACGAAACGAAACTTCAAATTTTGCAAACCATTTGTCTACGTTTGTCAACCACTTCCTGATCTGATCTCTGATAATAACTAATAATAATAAGTAGTATTTGCATTTCACCAAGCTTTTTCTTTTACAAGCGCAGCGTGGGACGTCCACCAACGAGATGGACGGACGTTTTGGTGAAGGCCGCAGGTTCAGGGTGGATGCAAGTCGCTTCCAACCGTAATGATTGGGCGTCAATGAGGGAGGCCTATGTCCAGCAGTGGATGTCCTACGGCTGAAATGATGATGATGATGATGAAGCTTTTATGTGAGTTCAACCTTTTTCGAATAAAATCGAATTGAGTACTCAAATATCATTGTTGAACTCGCATAAAAGCTTAGTGCAATGCAAATATGTTATAAAATGCTTTGTCCTGAAGTCCTAAATGACTGACTAGCGGATTAACGCACAGCCTAAACCGCTGTATGTAGAGAACTGAAACTTGAAGGGTGTGTTCTTTGTATGACGTAGGCATCCGATAAGAAAGAATTTTCCGGAATTCCCACGGGATAAGGAATAATACGGGATGTATACATATATTTCATCAATCAAGAGTGACCCTATCCCCATATGTCCAAATTGGGCATGCAAGTAGACTATTAGAATAGGTATAAAGCTAATTTCAATAATTTTGAAAATTCCCATTTAAATCAGGATTTATATACTCAAATCAACTGGATCCTATCTCCGTAACTACAAATACTAAACTTTTCAAATTCAGTATAAACGTAAATGGTCATACATACCAGCAAAAAAACTTATTGCAGGATTTTTGGAAAATCCTGTGGGATAGATAATCTCTGAAACTTCCGAGCCGATTAAAAAAAACTTTTACCAGTAAAAAGTTACACTATCCTTTATTGACATAGGCTACTTTTTCCGGGAAAATGCAAAATTTCCAAGGGATAGAAAAAAAAATCAACTTCGGAGCTCATTTTAAAATGTCTTTCACCAATAGAAAAGATTCACTGTCCTTGATTAACATAGGATGCTATTTTCCGGATAAATGCAAAATTCTCGCGGTATAGAAAATAGTAAATTTAACTTCGGGGCTGAGTTTAAAAAAAATGACCAATAAAAGCTACACTATCCTTTATTGGTATAGGCTAGGTTACCTACTATTTATTCGGTAAAATGCAAAATTCCCGTGGGATAGAAAGAAGTGAATATCACTTGAGGGCTGATTTGAAAATTTCTTTCATCAATAGGAAGCTACACCAACCATTAATTACATAGACTACTTACCTCCGTGAAAAAGCAAAATTCCCACGAGAATAAAATAAGTGAATTCAACTACGGGGCTGATTTTAAAACTTCTTTTACCGGTAGAAAGCTACACCTTTAAGGACATAGGCTACTTTTTCTCGGGGAAAATGTAAAATTCCCGCGGGATAAAAATAAGCGAAAATTTGCATAGAATAAGGACAAATTTGTTGAAATTCCCACGGGATAGAGAATAAACGGGATCTATAATATTCACTAACTGATACTGATGATGATGAAATGATGAAATGATAATAATGATGGATGTTGCCGTTGCCGGATTTTTGTTTTATACAATGAAAGAGATGAAGAAGCTTTACCACAAATTGGAATTCTACGCGGACGAAGTCGCGAGCAAAAGCTAGTTTATCTATATAAGTATGTTTATCGTCGTCTAATACCTAAAGTACAAGCTTTGCTTAGTTTGGGACTAGGTAGATTTGTGTAAGATTGTCCCCCCTAATATTTTTTTTTTATAGTTAAAATTTTATAAGCTGGGTGGGGGTTTACGACTGCAGCACTTATCTGGTAAAGATAACATTGTTCTCGTTTGTTGGAAGCCTACCGCTAATAACAAATCAGAAGAAGTAACAAAAAAATGCAAACAAATAGCTACCGTCTTCTCTAAGTTACAAGGTTGAAATTGCAAAAGCTTAACTCATTAAGAAAGGCCTTTCGTCATTGTAAACGGTACTCAGGTGGATCGTCGGCGTTGTAGTGCGTCCATAATAGAACAAACGAGAACAATTTTATCTTTACCAGATGAGTTCTGCAGTCCTAAACCCCCAGCTTATAAAATTTTAACTATACAGAGGATTTTACTTACCTATAGTATTATTATTGGCTGTGATGGTGGAGCTAAAGAGAGTGTCGGTCTTGATGAGCGCCTGCGAGACCTGCACGAAAGTCTGGTCGCCCGAGGCACAGACCCAGACGGCGCGGCAGGCGTGGCGCGGGCCCAGGCGGGGCACGCGGCCCGGCGTGGCGTACCACACGGGGCAGCGGTCAGGCCGCGCGGGCTCGTCGAGCCGCGGCCGACCCAGTGAGCCTTTCTGTAGATGGCAATAAGTGATACGCAGTCTGTATCTATATAGTCTGTCAACGGTATTGCACTTACATACAACACTGATGGTGATGAGGTAAGTAGGGTGTAGGGAGGTAGGCGAATCGAGCATTACCCACCTAGAAATTTTTCTCGCTTTAGTTATAATCCCTTGACCACTTTTTACGTCAAGGATACCTCAAACTGAATTGCCACTGGCATATTAGAGCTGACGGGAGTTAACATACTGGTAAGCTAAACGCCAGCACGCGCAAATTATATTTTTTTTGAAAGAAAACAGACTGCCCTAACTAGTGCCTAGGGCGAGGGTCGGTCAAGGAAGTAACCAACGGGTAAAAACATAGAAGACCGACCTAAGCACCCCCCAGTGCCCAGCGGGAGAATGCATGCTCCTCTCCCGGCCTTCCAGCAAATGGCTGAGGCAGGACACTGTGGGTAGATTAAGTCCCCTCCCTATCCCTCCCCTCCTCAAAATTTAAAGCATACGTTTTTTGTCTTGATAAGCAATAGAGAAGGGGACTTGTGACCGGGTTTTCTAGTCCGTGCAAGTCGGACACTGTCTGGGCCCTCCATTCCCAGTTCGTCCGAAGGGATTTTTCCCGAGCACAAGTCACCCTTCCAATCCTTAAAGTAAAAAACAGCAAAGACTTCGCGTCTTTGGCCCCTCTGGCGACTCATGCAAAAAAAAAAAAACTAGTGCCTAGTGTGGGAACCATCGGTTCACCTACATTGGAAGCAACCTCAATGTGAATATTTGTAAAAAACCTCTACTGTAATTATTGTTCTTTTAATTAATAAATAAATTACTTAACCCAACAGTTAATCGCCATCAGAATTAGGGGAGCCGCCTAGGGTCATATATCAGAAAAACAAAAGTGTAGTTATTTCTATTGTTAATTAAGAGTATTGTAAAGTACGGTCACGGACTTTAATTGATGAGCCACTTGCCACTGTTCGTATTTTACATACACGGCGATTTACATACACCGGTATGTAAATCGCGTTTAGCCGCTTATACTCGTATATCCTGATTTGCAATACATGGCTAAAATACGAACAGTGGCAAGTTGCTCATCAATTAGAACCCGTGACCGTACAAGCAAAAACTAGCTTTTTCATACAATCACAATATCCAACGATATTTTCAGCGTCATGGTCTAACCGCCCAACCATGAATTAGATTAGTCCATAAAAAGTATACCATACACGATGATTTTTAATCGGTGATCAGGAACCAATTTTTCTAGAACAGTTTTCGGTGGCGACCACGTTTAAGTCACTCACTCGAATCACTTTTTAAGCAAAATCAGTGTCACCCTACACATAGTTTCGTCTATGAACTTAAAACCTCTATGGCAAGTCAGCTTTTTGAACAAACTTTGACGTGAGACCTATCAAATTCCCCTCGAAAACGATGACACCATGGGCCTGTTGCATTACAAAGTACAACTTATATTACAAGCGGAACTCCCTTTCTAGTTAATATAACTGAAACGAGAGTTCCGCTTGTAATATTAGTTGTACTTTGTCATGCAGCAGGCCCCAGATGAAACTATTTAACTTCAACAAATGTAGGATGATCATGCAATCGGTGGATGAAGGAAGTTTTGACAGTAACGTTATAATTTTAATTTAAACAGAGACTCAACTTGAAACCTCATCTATTAAATTACATTTTGGCTAGGGATGATCGATCACCGATTAAAAATCACCGTGTAGATGTTACCACGGCCTGGCCTCGGCGCGGTGTAATTTGAATCAACTATTCCAGTGCCACCACCAACCTGGAAGCTGCCGAAGGTGTAGAGCTCCCCGTCGCGCGTGAGCACGGCGGTGTGGTTGCTGCCGGCGGCGACGGCGGCGGCGCGCGGCACGCGCACGCGCACCACGCGCTGGTGCGCCGACACGTCGCCCGCGCCCAGCTGCCCGTACTGGTTCGAGCCGAACGTCAGCACCTCTCCTGTCACACGCAAAACGTAATCACACTTTAAGTACCAATTCGCATGACAACTTTTTCATTGTCCGTTAAAAAAACCATTCAAATAACATACTTAAATTAATTCACAAACAGAAATTTCATTTATTGTTTCCGTGCAAAATTGTTGCCGTGGCGTGTGTCGTGAAAAGTGTTTCGTGCAAATTACGAAGGAAATGCATTCATTTAATTTCATTGTAAATTTACTATTTTTTATGGACATAGTACGACAGAATTCCATAAGAAATGTTCCCCTAGTCTATATACACGAATATATGTCTGAGTAATGAACAACATAGACGATACAGCAATCTACCTCCTATTTTTTGATGTTAGTAAGGACCCACCGTGTTCAGTGAGAAGCACGGAGTGGTGGAGGCCGCAGGCGACGGCCACGACGCGGTGTCCGCCGGGCACGGTCACGCGCGCCGGCGGTAGGCAGCTCACTTTGAGGCTGGCGTCGCGGTCGCCCTCCGGCGCCGTCGTGTGACCCTCGTAGTTGCCATAGCGACTGATGTCTTTATCTAAGTCAAGTAATTATAACTTTTTAATAATCAATAGCCGCCATTGTAGCTTAGTGGTATGGCTTGGCTCAAGCAGAGGGACGACCCTCTGGGTCAGGGTCCGAGCCCGGGCTTATACCTCTGAGTTCTTCATGCTTTACGTGCGAGCTTTACGATTACGGAAAACATCATGAGGAAACCAATGGTGTGTGTGAAGTTCCCAATCCGCAAAGGGCCGGCGTGGAAACTACAGCCTCTCATCACGAGAGGAGGCCTGTGCCCTACAGTGGGACGTTTATAGGCTAGAAAGATGATGAATAACCAATAAGATAATTGACACCAACTAATCCCAAGCCGCACCTCTTGCCAGAATAAAACAAATAAATTAAATGGGTTTTAATGATTAATAGTACATTGTTGTAGAGGCTAGAAAGTAAGCAATAGATGGACGAGTTAGTTTGAGGGCCGACGCGTAGCGGAGGCCCTCGATAGTACAAGTCCATCTATTGCACTTTTGGCCGAGACTAAACATTGTGCTTTTCACGACTAATGCGAGGAAATAACAAATAAACAGTCGAAACACGCGTTGCTCCCGCCGATTTTACTTTTTCTTTTGTGACATAATTATTATTTTAAAAGAGCCAGTACCCAAAACCACATAATTAAAAAATAAAAACCTCATCCTCGTCATATCCGACCTGCGGCAGCAAGTCGGGCATGACGAGAGGATGTATACTCGCGCACTGAGCAGTCTGGCTGCGGCAGCACGATGAACATGACGAGCCTGGCTGTTCAGCCAGTGCAGTGCAGTGTGCAGCAGGCTTAAAAAGTTAATGCTGTGGTGTTTTTTCATACTTAAAAAAATTAAGGCATTTTGTGCATATTATGCGTTTAAAGAAAAAAAACACCTCTTTAAAGTCATGAATGACGCATTCTCATTGGTCAATTTAATTTCACATGCAGCAGACGATTACTTTTGATTGGTCCAATTGTCGTTTCAGCACGCCGGGAATGAAATTCAGAAACTATCTTTCAAAAAGTCGTATCTTATTATGAAATACATAATAATATATTGATACGTTCTGTTTTTGTTTCGTAATGTTTTTGTAAATATACAAATATAGGCAGTTTTGGGTACTGGATTAAGGTTATCTATGGCCACATTTTCGAGCAGTGTCGTGAAAACACATTAGACATACCTAACTAACTGCATGTCGCTATCGCGAAGACCGCAATTAGCTTTAAAACTATTAAATAAACAATTGGGTTGGAAAATAAGTGACGTCACAGTTCACTACTACCATACAAAATCTATGGGAGAAGCGCGTTTTGCAAGTCATAAAGATTACGACAATCGATTGGTCGTGTCAAATACCCGATTGCAAACTGAAACTTAACCCAAGTGGCGAGTAACGCAACTTTAGTTACAAGAGTGAAACAACTTTTTCAATACAGTTGCTCAAAAATTGCCCTTTTTTTGGCTGTATTGCGTGCGCAAAGTTAGTTTTTGCGAACTAGTGCGATTTACTTTTCTAGTTTTTTTAAATTTGTACTTGTCCAATTCATTGAAGTCTGATGGATGGATGGACGGACGGACGGACGGACGGACTGGACGGGATGGACGGGATGGACGTGATGGACGGATGGACAGATGGACGGGATGGACGGGATGGACGGAATGGACGGGATGGACGGATTGGACGGGATGGACGGGATTGACGGGATGGACGGGATGGATGGATGGACGGGATGGAAGGGATGGACGGGATGGACGGATTGGACGGGATGGACGGGATGGATGGATGGACGGATGGACGGGATGGACGGGATGGACGGGATTGACGGGATGGACGGGATGGACGGGATGGATTGTATTATTACTATTATTATTATTAAGTCTCAAATTATTCTGTTGTATTTTTTTTCGCAACTGTATTAAAAAACGTCGTTCGATACACGCGCCGAAATGTCATTCTTCACTCGTCCCGAGTCTTGCCACTCGCCTTCGGCTCGTGGCAAGATATCTCGGGACTCGTAAAGTAATGACATACTTTCCGCACTAGCATCGAAATGTACTATTTCTTGCGACCCGTTGCCATGGTTAAGCAAATTTTGTCTCTTGGACAACCTAAGCATTTTTCTATGACACAGTTTGAAGGTCCCACTTGGACAACTGAGGACTGAGTAAACAACACGAAAAAGTTGATTCACCCAAAAACAAAAAATCTAAATTAAGTAACAGCAGTGAACAATACAAAGTCGTTGCATCCTCAATGCAAAATGTAGTGTGTATGATAGTACTGACCACTTTTTGTGTCAGATCTAGTAGAAGTATCGCCGTCATCGTCGCAATCGGCCGTAGGACGATCGGCGCATACGCCTTTGAACGTGTCCGCGCATCGACGGCACACACCGCAAGAACTGCAGCCGCTATCGCCTTCGCCGCACCCGCATTTCCTGCAAATGCAAATTATTAATGCAAAATATTTTTATTCGTAGAAAAAGCATTGTACAGTCCAAGGCATAAATATCTATACAGCCATCGCGTCAAATATATGCAAACACCAACCTTATGGTCAATGGCATAGAGTTGTTTAGATAGTTTTGAAGCCTTGTCAACGTACATAATATATTTATGCCCTTGACAGTACATACTTATAATTAGATCTTAAAATCTCGTAGAGTCGGCCAAAAATATGGTCTACCACCCTACTAGTCCATGGAAATCGTACTTTAAAAGGGGCCTTTCTTGCATCAAATCGGGTAGTTCTGATTTTTTTATATGTTGCCTTGTAGTGAAGTGGTAATGACAAATCCAAGTTTTCGACCTCGGAAAACCTCGGGATCATTGTCAAATTTTTGAAAAACCATGAAATATTCGTTTTTTTTCAGTTTTTGCCATTTTTTGCCTCCAACGACCCTCTTAACAGTAAAAGTCACTATGAACACTTTTATGTAGACTAAATTTGCAACAAAATAAAAGTAACTTGGTTACGTTTGACCAAATAGTTTCTGAAATACAGCTATTCAAATGTTAGCAAATTTTCCTAAAAATATTTGTTTTTACAATTCAAATAAAATACAAATACAAATCATTTATTGCCACAAAGTAGTACAAAGAAAGCACAGATAACAAAGCTCAAAATACCCTTACCTACTACATCAATTAATTAATTGAGTCCCAAACGCCGGCCTACCAGTTTTTCAGTTTTTGCCATTTTTTGCCACCAACGACCCTTGTAACAGTAAAAGTCACTATGAACACTTTTAAGTAGACTAAATTTGCAACAAAATAAAAGTAACTTGGTTACGTTAGAGCAAATAGTTTCTAAAATACAGCTATTGAAATGTTAGCAAAATTTAGAAGATCGGCCTGGTCCATCAAAGATGAACAAGAAATAGTATTTTCATCCGACTTAAATCGACTCGAACCGACTCGAACCGACTTGAACCGACTCGAACCGACTCGAATCGACTCGAACCGACTCGAACCGACTCGAATCGACTCGAACCGACTCCAACCGACTTTTACCGACTCGAACCGACTCGAATCGACTCGACTCAACACAGCCGGTCTAAATTTTTTGTAAATTATATACTTATTTTATACATCGCATTTCATTTTACAAACCCTTCTATCTATAATATAAAAAGTACCTGGGCGACCGAGCTCCGCTCGGGCTGAAACTCGGTACCAAGCCTTTTCCCAGAGAGAAGCTAGATCAATTTTTCATCCCCGAAAACCCCAACATACCAAATTTCATCGAAATCATTGGAGCCGTTTCCGAGATTCTGATTATATTATATATACAAGAATTGCTCGTTTTAAGGTATTAGATGAATCGCTGAATATGCATAGCTTCCGATCGAGTGCACCAAATTGGATAATTCTTTTTTTATTGCGTTTGCTATTGTCCTTATGAAAGAAATTAAAAAAAAAATACAACGGGGGCGAAGCCGCGGGCATCAGCAGTATCTTTATATAATTCTACTGTACGTGTGTATGTCATTGAACTCCTTAACCGCTGGACCGATTTGAATGATTTTTTTTGTATGCGTTGGGGTGGCGCCCTGGATGGTTTAGATTCACAAATCAGCCCGGCAGATAGCGCTGCAGGACAACGTCTTTCGGGTCCGCTAGTATTATATATTTTGTTTACTCACCTCAGCAACTTGGAACAGCTGTATCTAAAGAACTATCAGGTCTTCATAGACCTTATTGGTCTCGTTTTGTTGCGAATTTTGTGTACTTTAATAACGTATATGGATTTATGACGTAAAATGGGTCCATAGTTGACCACACTGACGAAATCATAAAAACCGGGCCAAGAGCATGTCGGACACGCCCAAGGTAGGGTTCCATAGCCATTACGAAAAAATCAAGTAATATTTTTCTAAGGATTTCGTATGTGTGCGGAATCATCCAAGTTTAGGTATGTTTTATACCTTAGGCTACTATTTACTCTTAAACTACAAATAATTTCCAAGCAATCTTAGCCGCTATAATTTTCCTAGTAAATTTGATATATTTACTACCATTCTGAATTTTTTCAAATTTTTCCACCAAACAGTTTAGATTTTAGAGGGGGGGGGGGGGGGACGGCCGATATTAATGAAAATTTTCACTTTAAAGTTGAATATTTCGCAAACAGATCACTGAATAGAAAAATCGTGTTAGTAACCCCGCAATGGTTTTAAAAGACCTATCCAACGATACCCCACACTATAGGGTTAGCCGAGAAAAAAAAAATCACCCCCACTTTACGCCTATGGCAGGTACCCTAAAAAAAATTTTTTTACTTTTTTTAATTCAATCACTTTGTCGGCGTCACTGATATATATATACATGCTAAATTACAGCTTTCTAGTACTAACAGTCTCTTAGCTTAGCCGCGGACAGACAGACAGACGGACAGACATGGCGAAACTATAAGGGTTCCTAGTTGACTACGGAACCCTAAAAACGTCTATAATTATTTTTTTCTGAAAATTTTTGAACAACTGTATCTTACAAACTATTTGGTTTATCGCCTTCTCACTTTAACCTACTTTGATGAAAATTTAGTCGTCTTTAAAGTGTACATAGTGACTTTTACCGTAAAATAGGTCACTGTTGGTAAAAATTGGCAGAAACTGAAAAAAGACGCAAAATTTAATGGTTAAACAAAAAATTGACAATTATCCGGGGGGTTTCCGAGGTCGAAAACTTGGATTTGCCATAACCACTTAATGACATAGCATAGAACATTAAAAAAATCAGAACTACCCGATTTGATGCAATTATTTTTACTTACTTATTTACAAACCCTTCTTTTACTTTGTTTACTCACTTTAGCAACTTGGAGCAGCTGTATCTAAAGAACTATCAGGTCTTAATAGACTTAATTGGTCTCGTTTTGTTGAGAATGGTGTGTACTTTAATAACGTATATGGATTTAAGTCGTAAAATGGATCCATACTTGACCATATTGACAAAATCTTAAAAAAATGTCTGAAATTATTTTTGTTTGGAAATTTTGCCAATTTTTGAACAACTGTATCTTACAAACTATTTGGTTTGTCGCCTTCTCACTTTAACATATTTTGCTGGAAATTTAGTCGTCTTTAAAGTGTACATAGTGACATTTGCCGTAAAATAGGTCCCTGTTGGTAAAAATTGACAGAAACTGAAAAAAAGTCATAAAATTTAATGGTTTTTCAAAAATTTGACGATGATCCGGAGGGTTCCCGAGGTCGAAAACTTGGATTTGCCATAACCAGTTCATCACATAGAACATATAAAAAAATCAGAACTACCCGATTTGATAAAAGACAAAAGTACCATTTCTATGTGCTATACGGTTAAAGTTTATTTGCACGTCATGATTATGATACAGTAAGGTCGATTATCCCTTGCAAAAATATGATGACAGACTGTCAGTGACTAATGACTTCACTCAGTTAGAAAAGAGAACCTTAGTGATATCTAATACTTATACAAAAATCTCGTGTCACGGTGTTTGTTATTGAACTCCTCCGAAATGGCTTGACCGATTTTTATGAAACTTTTTTCTCTGTACCCGGTAGATCTGAGAATACGTCGTAGGCTATTTTTTATACCCGTATTCTTCGCGGACGGAGTCGCGGGCAACAGCTAGTATACATATAGATCTCACGGAAACTTTTGTCAAAACTGGTAGACCACTTTCTTAGCCGACCATACCCTCTTTACCTCTCTCGGCGATGCGACGTGACCTGATCACGGTACTCGCTCGACTTTAAGAAACCCTTTTATAGTATAACTAGCTTTTGCCCGCGACTTCGTCCGCGTAGAATTCCAATTAGTGGTAAAGCTTCTTCATCTCTTTCATTGTATAAAACAAAAATCCGGCAACGGCAATATCCATCATTATTATCATTTCATCATTTTATCATCATCAGTATCAGTTAGTGAATATTATAAATCCCGTTCATTCTCTATCCCGTGGGAATTTCAACAAATTTGTCCTTATTCTATGCAAATTTTCGCTTATTTTTATCCCGCGGGAATTTTGCATTTTCCCCGAGAAAAAGTAGCCTATGTCCTTAAAGGTAAAGCTTTCTACAGGTAAAAGAAGTTTTAAAATCAGCCCCGTAGTTGAATTCACTTATTTCTTTCCCGTGGGAATTTTGCTTTTTCACGGAGAAAAGTAGTCAATGTAAATAATGGTTGGTGTAGCTTCCTATTGGTGAAAGAAATTTTCAAGTCAGCCCCCATGTGACATTCACTTCTTTCTATCCCACGGGAAATTTGCATTTTACCGAATAAATAGTAGTTTAGCCTAGCTTATACCAATAAAGGATAGTGTAGCTTTCTATTGGTCATTTTTTTTTAAACTCAGCCCCGAAGTTAAGTTTACTATTTTCTATACCGCGTGAATTTTGCATTTATCCGGAAAACAGCATCCTATGTTAATCAAGGACAGTGTATCTTTTCTATTGGTGAAAGACATTTTAAAATGAGCTCCGAAGTTGAATTTTTTTTTTCTATCCCTTGGGAATTTTGCATTTTCCCGGAAAAAAGTAGCCTATGTCAATAAAGGATAGTGTAACTTTTTACTGGTAAAAGATTTTTTTTAATCGGCTCGCAAGTTTCAGAGATTATCTATCCCACAGGAATTTCCAAAACTCCTGCAATAAGTTCTTTTGCTGTTATGTATGACCATTTACGTTTATACTGAATTTGAAAAGTTTAGTAATTGTAGTTACGGAGATAGGATCCAGTTGATTTGAGTATATAAATCCTGATTTATCCTTATCCCGTGGGAATTTTCAAAATTATTGAAATTAGCTTTATACCTATTCTAATAGTCTACTTGCATGACCAATTTGAACAGTTTAGTAATCTTCGTTATGGGGATAGGGTCACTCTTGATTGATGAAATATATACATCCCGTATATTCCTTATCCCGTGGTAATTCCGGAAAATTCTTTCTTATCGGATGCCTACGTCATACAAAGAACACATCCTCCAAGTTTCAGGTCTCTACATACAGCGGTTTAGGCCGTGCGTTAATCCGCCAGTCAGTCATTTTAGAACTTCAGGACAAAGCGTTTTAATGTATTTGCATTGCACCAATAGTTAGGGAGGCGAATAGGGGAATTTTCGGCAATACTCGAGCGTGGCAGTTTAAGATATGAGAGATACCTTAGACCTAATAGAACAACCTTGTAAAGTATTTAGCTCTATATGTAGTGACGCGCGCCTAGGATAGACGATCAGATTAGTAAAAAAAAATGGATAGTCTGAAATACTCGAGCGCGTCAGATTAAGATATTGGGGGTTGATTTTAGTGTTTAAAGACTAAATTTAACTAATCTGACGATAAGTCCTTGACGCCGCCGAGTTATAGGGTCGCGAACTTGCAAAAAAAAACGTTAATCCGGCATTCTCGAGTGCGATTTTTTTTTTTATTTTGAAGAATATAATCTAAAACTTACTAAAAATACAAAATCTGCCGGTTTCCGCATGACCGGAAGTGTGGAGGAGTCATTTCGTCTTCCTAAGAACGCGTTACGGCATATAAGTCGCGAACGATACATTTTACAAAAAAAAAGTTTAAATAAACAAAAAAGGTAATTTTATTTTACACAAAAAAGGTCTCTTTATATTTTTGTCCAAAGTTACAACTTTTTGACTTGAAGCATCATAAAAACTCAAACTCCCGGTTTTTTGAGTATATCTCAAAAACTGAGGGTGTTAAAAAAAATTGATATGAAGAAGAAGAAGAAGATGAATTGTATTGAGCAAAAATGTAAAGATAATCCAATCCATCCAATTATCCAATCCAATACAATTATAATCCAATTTTTATATCATTTCATTTTTTTATACTATAAATAATACACTTCGTACTACATTTCATCTACATTTACGTTGGTTGTGTCTATCGCTTTATTGTCATTCTTAAATTCCCCATTTTATCAAGGAGAAAGAAAGGAAAAAAAAGAAACCAAAAAACCTTTTTCGGTCAGATTAAGAGAACCCACAAACTTTTTTGTCAGATTAAAAAAATATGCTTTCAGGATACCGAGATAAACCTCCCCTATGAAAATCTGACGCGCTCGAGTAAATTTTTTTTTTGCATTTTTGACTACTTTATATGCCTACCCCCACCACGCAAACCGGCAGATTAGTATACCGTTGTTATCAGAGGCACTCGGGGCATACGTAGTATGAATATCTGACGCGCTCGAGAATGCCCAAGTAACTGTTTTTTTTAACATTTTTGAAAAACCGTACACGCCAAACCCACCGCTAAAATGGTTTTTGCCATACGAGCTTTTCTTTTCGAAATTATTTTATCTTTCGATTTTGATAGGTCTCGACGGCGCCGTTGAATTACGCCATTTAGCTACCTCGCCTCCCTAACTACAAGCTTTTATGCGAGTTCAACAATGATGTTTGAATACTCAATTCGATTTTATTCGAAAAAGGTTGAACTCACATAAAAGCTTCATCATCATCATCATCATTTCAGCCGTAGGACGTCCACTGCTGGACATAGGCCTCCCTCATTGACGCCCAATCATTACGGTTGGAAGCGACTTGCATCCACCCTGAACCTGCGGTCTTCACCAAAACGTCCGTCCATCTCGTTGGTGGACGTCCCACGCTGCGCTTGTAAAAGCAAAAGCTTGGTGAAATGCAAATACTTATACATATAATTAGTTATTATCAGAGATCAGATCAGGAAGTGTTTGACAAACGTAGACAAATGGTTTGCAAAATTTGAAGTTTCGTTTCGTTTACATTGTGTCAAAATAAAAAGTAATTTAAATCAAAAGCACTAAGGAGTATTGATATCAACTTCGAAGCAAATCACACCCAAAATAACTTTCTACTCCTTTTTAACCCCGTCAAGGGATGAATTTCAATAAAATACGAAACACGTCTTTCATCAATTCTGTTATAGAATGTTTATGCAAAATTTGAAGTAGATTGGACCAAGGAATCACGTTGTCCCATACAAACGTTGCCCCCCTTTTTTACCCCCTTAGGAGTAGAACTACGAAAAATCCTTTCTTATCGGATGCCTACGTCATACAAAGAACACATCCTCCAAATTTCAGGTCTCTGCGATCAGCGGTTTAGGCTGTGCGTTGATCCGTCAGTCAGTCAGGACAAAGGATTTTATATGTATAGATGATAGTAGGTATAAAATACTATTTCACAGCGAAACATTTCATACGCATTGTTGCGTCGCAGGACCATTATTTGGTGTGAGCAACACGGGCGTAGCCAGGGGGGGGGTTTTGGGGGTTCAAACCCCTCCCGAAATACTCAAAATATTTCTTTAATCCGTATGTTAATTTAAAAAAAATCATAATATTACCTGTCGTTTCATTCACATTTTTGTTGTTTTTTTTCTGAACCCCCCCAATACTAAAATCTGGCTACGCCCGTGGTGAGCAAGATATAATTTGCGAGGCCCTATAATGGCGCTCCACACTTTAGATGACGGATGCTTCATTAAGAAAAATAAGGGGAACTTTCGAGGCGCGAGGTCCCTCAGACCTAGAGCCAATAGGCAGTGGCCCACGTCGCCTACGCCTAGCGCCGCCTTTGCATATGCGTTGGATATAATATAATCTTTTATACTTACTCGCCAGGCACTCTATTAGGGAGCCGCGCGCAATGACAAGCGCTGGAAAACCCAGTGCATTCTCGGCACAGCGGACACACGCGGCAGTAGTCTGTAGTCCAAGTGTGCATTACGCATATAGGAGGATCCTTGCTATTCTGATGACGTATCGAAAACGATTCTGAAATAATAATTGAGATCATCATCGTACAAAAATGGAGCAATACAAGTAGATAAAGAAAACTCTAAGGGCCTGTTTCACCATTCTTTGATAAGTTCCTGATGTTTTATGAAACGGATCTGTTACATAAAATATTAGGAACTTAAACTATACTTATACTTACTCTCTTTAGTATATCCAAATTCTCTACCGCACTGGCCTTTGTTGTTAATGCCAAATGTATAAACTTGGCCAAAGTTGGTTAACACGACAGCGTGTGCTTTTCCAAGAGCGACCTGTAGATTGAACATCGTATTAGTAAAAATGCCCTTTCTTTATTCAGCCTGATAACCGAAAACAAAGTGGCAAAAGAAATACACGTGTAAGCTTTTAAAATTTATGCGAAATTACGCTTTGCTAGTGTACCTGGATAACCCGCTCATGCCTCAGTCCAGTGACCAGCCCTGTAGAATCGCATTGCTGCGTGTCTTTGCCGAACATCAATAGAAGGCCCTGTCTCGTGACTAAAGCTGTTGAACCGTAGTTACACGCAGCGTACACAATGAAGTGTCCCTCCGCCTGAACATTTTTAGTTAATATAACCAAGGATATAACATAGATATAGTTTCAGCTGTAGTAAAATATTTTTTTGATATCTACAAACCTTGAATATTTTCTTGGGTCTAGTGGGTTTCGGTGTCCTTCGATGTTTGCCGGCATCGCCGTCCTCGCCACGCCGCGCGACGCCCGTGAAAAGAGCTGTGCCGTTATCTAGGACTAGAATTGCATGCACTCCTTCGTGACCCACCGCGACCTTAACAGAGAACATTATCAACTGCATAACAAATAAGAATAGTAAAATTTTACATCGCATTCGACTATTGTAACGCCACCGCTTAGCTAGTTTTAAGTAAAATAGGGTTAACTTTTAAAATTAATACAAAAACGAACCTGGACTACTTTGCACTTTTTGACGTTAGGAGCGTCGTTTCTTGAGAACAAAGTCTCTTTCATTAATGTCCAGCGTCCTACATGCGGGGAAGCAGCTTTATAGCCCAAGCTAGTACTCTTCCCAGTGTAGTATACCTGAAACAAAGAGTGATTGACTAATTTCACTTCAGTATGCCTATCATTATCTATATATATAAAAATGAATCCCTACTTCCCTTGGTCACGGCATCACGCATGAACGGCTGGACCGATTTCACTAATTATTTTTTTGTTATGTTCGTCATTGTCAGGAGAAGGTTCTTATGAAAGAAAAAATTAAGAAAATTGCGCGGAAAATTAGAAAATATAAGAAAAATTACCGTCCATAATAACTTTTCTAATGTAACCTTATGGCGTTTGACATAACTGCCAGTCGTTCGACAGTTGGCGTGATTAACAGAATACGATCGTTTAAATTAAATGTACGGGTCGAAATTTTATTCATAAAACTAGCGACGCGCCCCGACTTCGTGTGGGTGTAGTTTGGGGAAAAAGAGGTAAATATATAAACTTACCACCTTAAATTATAGACTTTCTTTATTTTTCACACCTATTTTTCAAAGTTACACCCGTGCGAAGCCGGGGCGGGTCGCTAGTAAGAGAATAATTATTAAGGTTTAAGATCATTTAATCTAATAAAGAATTTGTACAATTCACTTACATGAGATAACATAAATAATGGACCAAATACATTAAAACACTTAAAAGAAAAAGGGTACTGAAACAAAATAATAATCGGTTGCCGATCGCACTGCATGCAGCGAGCGACAACATAACGCACGTCCTCTAAAAAAGATTCGTAACATAAAAAAAGGGATTTGAGAAAATTGCAATTAAAGTTTAAGGTTTAAAGTTTAAAGTTAATATTTGCTCTTTTTTGTGTTATGACAGTGTTTTACAGGATGTGCGATAACAAAACAAAAATAAGTACATAGAATCTTAATACACTTAATACACAGGCGGTTAATAAATAAATACCTTGCGTATTGCTCATATAGGCTCATTTAAGCGCATTGCCTGCAGGCAACAGATATTGGGAGACGAAAATACTTACGAGTATACATTATATCGGTAACGATACTATGAGGACGTTCCTCTATTGTATGGAACGAAGCACTGGTATAGGTTAGACTCTAATTAAGTACTACTACTCTACCTAACTACACTACTGCTCTATCTAGACTAGAGGCAATCAAATTAGAATTTAAGGTATCAGTTTGAATACAAAGTACCAGGCAACCACAAAGTGTGAATAGTAGTGAGAATGAAGCAGATGAAGACAGCTTTTATTGTTATCTTGGTATCTTTTGCTCTCCTAATAATTTCCCTTTAAGCGTGATGGTTTAATTTGGTTCACTAAAGAAGTTTTTGCTTTTGTTATTTATAATAAGAAACATAGTTATAATAAAGTTATAATAAGTTCCTTTTTTTTTGTAACCAAAACTCAACAGGTTTTTTTTATTAGCTGTTTATATATGACAACTGATATACTGCTAATAAATGTGCTCCTCTTAACTTATAATTTAAATAAACTAAAACCGTACCTTTCCTGAATTAGTAGTGAGCAGTCCAAAATCCTGTCCAGTATATATTCCCGAAAGGGGGTCTTCGTCATCGTCATTCAGTTGCATGGCAACCGGTGCGTCTAATTCAAAGGTTCTCCTCGACAAACCATCTTCGAAGGGGGCTCGTCCCAATGCTAGCGTTCGTCGTCTTAATAGATGGACATTGAGTTCTTTACGAGAAGTCAAGATAGTAGGAGTTGTACCCTCGGTACGTTCCGATGGTGAGTTGACGTCGTACATTCGGATCGTTAGACTATCCTGTAAACAATAAAAATAATCGGTTTTAACATAACCGCTAGACACAACAGAGGAGCATTGGGATTATGCACTCAAGGTAGTAAGTCCATCAAAGGTTGAATGGGCTATTAACAGCTTTAACTCCTTCAAATCTCCAGGGTTAGACGGGGTCTTTCCAGCACTTTTAAAGTGGGGAGGTAACCGTCTGATCCAAAGGCTTACCACCGTTTTTGTGACCTGTTTGGCTCACAGGTATGTACCAAAGCGATGGAGGGAGGTAAAGGTAATTTTCATCCCCAAACCGGGGAAAAGTGACTACTCGGAACCCAAATCTCACAGACCTATTAGTCTCACGTCATTCCTGCTGAAGACCCTAGAAAGGCTGTGTGACCGGGATCTGAGAGAAAATGCCCTAGCTACAGTGCGCCTACACTCACACCAACATGCGTACAGTCAAGGTAAATCAACAGAGTCAGCTCTACATGCAGTGGTCAGCAAAATAGAAGAGGCCATTGAAAACAAATCAATGTGTCTCGGCACCTTCATTGACATCGAAGGAGCTTTTGACAAGACCAACTTCACCAGCATCACGTCGGCCCTGGTCAAACACGGAGTGCATCCGGTATTGGTCGACTGGATAGGTAACATGCTCAGTAAAAGAGTCGTCAAACTCGCGTCATCTGAGACACAACATGCACTGGTAGCCAGAGGATGTCCGCAAGGAGGGGTGCTTTCCCCACTGCTGTGGAACTTAGTAGTTAATGACCTCATAACCAGACTGAACCAGCACTACTACTTCACGATCGGGTATGCTGATGATATTGCTATTTTAATTAGCGGCAGAGTCAGCAGTACCGTGTGTGATGTCACGCAGCAGGCGCTACGAACTGTGGAAAGTTGGTGCATAGACAACGAACTGACCGTCAATCCCAGGAAGACGGAACAGGTAATGTTTACTAACAAACGTCTACTGGGCAGCTACAACCCCACTAGATTGTTTGGTACGGAGCTTCAGTTCAGCTCGGAGGTAAAGTATCTGGGAATCATTCTGGATAGTAAACTGAACTGGAGCAGCCATCTCAACAGCAAGATCGACAAGGCTACAATAGCCTTCTGGCAGTGCCGCAGAATGATAGGTAAAAGGTGGGGACTATCCCCGAAAATCACTCTGTGGCTGTACCAGTCCGTCATCAGGCCCATTATCAGCTACGGTGCAGTGGTGTGGTGGCCGAGAACCAAACTAATCACCGTTGAAGCAAAGTTGCAACGACTTCAAAGGCTGGCTTGCATGGCGACTACGGGCTGCATGAGGACTACTCCGACTGCGGCCCTGGAAGCCCTACTGAACTTGCCGCCGCTGCATCTGTTTATCCAACAGGAAGCGGGAGCGGCTGCGGTAAGACTCAGGAAGCTGAACCTATGGAGGAACGTGAAAGTAACACACACAGGAATACTGGGTGAACTGGTAAATAGGGAGCCGCTCATCGAGGCGGTCACCGACAGAATACCTAAACAGTACGTATTCGACAAAAAATATAGGATACAATTACACGAAGACCCAGGGGAGGGCCTCAACCTCAAGGAGTTGAGGATCTTCACGGATGGGTCGAAAACGTCAACAGGTACAGGCTCTGAAGTACATTCAGAGGACCTGAATATCAACATCTCATCGCCATTGGGGATCCATAATACCGTCTTCCAGGCGGAATGCATGGGTATCATAATGGCAACAGCAGCGATTAACTCCAGAGAGGTACAGGGTTTTCCAATCCGTATACTGTCTGATAGCAGATCGGTCTTGCAAGCCCTGCAGAGCAACACTATGACATCGGGGCTAATATACGAGTGCCATCGAGCTCTGACGAAGGTAAGTGAGACAAACACCATTACCCTTCAATGGATAAAGGGTCACAGTGGATCGCGAGGCAACGACGCGGCCGATCGACTGGCGAGGGAGGGATCGGAGTTGAGGGTCTTTGGACCTGAACCCATTCTGCCCCTGCCTTTCGGATGGTTGCGCGGCCAGTTGCGCCACAACACCAAGGTAATGCACCAAGAATATTGGACAAACCTAATAACCTGCAGGCAGACCAGAGAAGCTCTTCCGAAGATCAACCCCGGATTATCCCGCAAACTTCGCGGTTATGGAAGAACTCAGCTCCAACTACTGATCGGGGCTCTAACTGGACATGCCTTACTTAACAAACACTTACACAATTTAGGTGTTACAGACAGCCCCCTATGCAGATCGTGCATGGAGGCGGAAGAAACGGCCTCACACGTCCTGCTGGAGTGTGTTAGTGTGGCGAGCTACAGGGCGCTACACCTCGGGACACCGAGGTCGCTCCAGGAAGTCGTCGGCAACGTGAAGGGTCTGCTAGGCTTCCTTAAGGAGTTGGGCTGGCATGAATAGTGCCTACAGCCAGTTACGCAAAATAGGCGCGTAAAAGACGTCGAGTTGCGGAAACTAGCCCGTTATTACCTATTACCTATAACATAACCGCTAGCTTTGCCCCACGGCTTCGTTCCGTGGAAGAATTTGTCAGTCGGACATGTTACTTTTTGAAAATTGAAGTACCTGTCTTACAGGTCTCGCACATAAAATGGTAGTAAACGGTGAAAAGAAGAACAAACTATGTCTACAATATTGTTGCCATATTGAAGCATTTTAATTTATTTATTGCAGTTAATTTCTACTTTTTTGTGCGGGAACCCCATGGAGCACCCAATGACTTATACTCTTTATGTGATAGTCTATTACATTGTTACAAATACACAAAACAGATAACTATCTTCTATACCTATAAAACACTACCGTGACTGACTGACTGATTGGTGACTGACTGACAGACAACGCACAGCCTAAACTGCTGGTGCTAGAGACTTGAAATTTAGCATACATGTACCTTGAGTATTGTATAGGTGCACTAAGCAAGAATTTTTCGAAATTCCCACGGGATATCTAGTTTCTTTGTTTCTTTGTTTGTAGGGGAATCTCTGAAACTATTGAGCCGATTTTAAAAATTATTTCATCAGTAGAAAGCTACACTATCCCTGATTGACATACCTAGGTAACTTTTTATCCGGGAAAATGCAAAATTCCCACGGGATAGAAATAAATAAATTAAAATTCGGGGCTGAATTTAAAAATTCTTACATATCATGTGATATGACTATCCCCGATTGACACAGGCTACTTTTTCTTCGGGAAAATACAAAATTCACACGGGATAGAAAAAAAGAATTCAACTTTGAGGCTGATTTTAAGAATACTTTCACCAGTAGAAAGCTGCACTATTCGTGATTGGTATAGAGTACTCTTCTTCGGGAAAATGCAAAATTCCCGCGGGATAGAAAAAATGAATTCAACTTCGCGGCTGATTTTAAAATTATTTTACTAACTAATAGAAAGCTTAACTGTTCTTGATTGGTTTAGACTACTCTTCTTCGGGAAAATGCAATATTCCCACGGGATATAAATAAGATACTTGAAGTTGGGGGCTGATTTTTAAAATTATATTCAGTAATAAAAAGCTCCACTGTCTCTGATTTTAAAAATAGGTCGAAACAGTTATTTCTATCTCGCGGGAACTTTACTTTGCACTTTCCTGGGATAAAATAAGTCTGTTTCAATCAAGCACGGGCCTTCTATCAGAACAAGAGGACTTGGGCACATGCGGGTCCAGTGCGATTTGGGAACTTCACACACACCATTTAATTTCTTCTCAGGTGTGTGCAGCTTTCCCTGCGGTGTTTTACTTCACTGCACAGCTCTTATGTCAAACCACAAGGCCACCACGGCTTAGCGGCTATAGAATTGGCTAAGTAAAGTTTTTTGAAGAGATGCTAATTATATTTTTTTTCGACAGTGGTCGACTTCAACACCAAGAAACTGCAGCTGTTTTATTTTTATCTCCTTTTATTTATTAGAAATATTTTTTTAAGTGTTCGAGATGACATTTGTGAGATTTTATGGCTGACAAGCGGTTCGTGCTCAGTACTAAGAAGAAATAGAAATAAAAACGAATTCAACTGTCGCTTCTGTCAATGTCAAATGAAATATAACCGTTTGCGTTTCGTTTGCTTTGCGTTGTCCAAGAAGCAGTTCCAAAATAGTGATCGAAAGTATTCAATCGTGATCCATTTATCGTGCATAGGTCGTGGAGAAATGCGGTAAAATTGAAAGTCCGGATTTTATGCGAAGGTCGATAAAAATAGTCAAAAAATCACACTGAGCACACCAAAACGCAAAGCAAACGAAACGCAAACGATTTGACATTGACAGCAGTAACAGTTCACTTCGGTTTTTTTTCTGTTTCTACTAAGTTCTGAGCACGAACGGCTTGTCAACCATAAAATCTCACAAATGTCATCTCGAACACTCAAAAAAATATTTCCAGTAAACAATAGGAGGTAAAAATAAAACAGCTGCAGTTTCTCGATCTCCAGAACGCCGACTGTCGAAAAAAAATATAATTAGCACCTCTTCAAAAAACTTTACTTAGCCAATTCAATTATTCCTATTCCGCGGGAACTTTGCATTTTAATGACATTATCCTATGTGTTAAACCATGTAATTTAATAAACTACCGGTGTGCCAAATTTCATCCAAACAACTGACATTATTGTCTTCGCGTACGAAGTCGCGGGCAAAAGCTAGTCTTAAATAAAAGTACTCACAAAATTAGTTAATAGAATTAATCCAAGTTGGTTGCCGTCAGTAAAAACGGCTGATTTAGGTTCGACTGGAGCAGGTTGACCAGGCTCCAATCTTATCACATTTTTAACTTCAAACGTCTCTTTATCAATTTCATAAACTTCAGTCTTTTTCCTTCCAATTCTTACATAAAGCTTATTCTGCAAAACAATGAAGATGATCGCATTATTAGATGTTGTAAACCAATTCAGAGACAAATTAATTTAACTACCTATAAAATACTAAAGAGTACCGATTGGTAACTTAAATTTCGTAACCAGATTCGAAACGTCCGCATTCTGAAGCCAGTTATGAAATTTTGGTTACCAAACGATACTAAAGGATAAAATGATGCATAATCATAAATCAAAAATTGAATGAATTAACTCACTTTACAGTAACCTAGCCAGCCGTGTCTATCACTAGCAAAGAAATCTGGTTTGTACAAATAAACATGTTGCCTAATAGAACTGCCATAGCCTGAGCCAATCTTCAGAAGGCCCTTGGAAGTAAAGACGTAAAGGAAGCAGCCGTCGGAGACGAGAGCACGGACTACCAACTCTCCGGCGCCCGTCATCAGCTGCGGTGGAAGGTCAACGGGGAAACTAGTCACGAGAGACTGATGAGGGACGCCAAAGTTCAGCCACTGGTTACGGGACG
This sequence comes from Archips crataeganus, assembly GCA_947859365.1. Taxonomy (NCBI): domain Eukaryota; kingdom Metazoa; phylum Arthropoda; class Insecta; order Lepidoptera; family Tortricidae; genus Archips; species Archips crataeganus. Next base: position 20,772,699 of record OX402045.1, on the reverse strand, counting down.
GAGGACCTAGAATTATAGATTGAACACTGCGTTGGAGAGCTGTTAGATTCGCTGGCACCTGAAAAAAATAATTGCTTTGGAGAATAAAATGCAGTACAGCAAGCTAAAATGAATTGCTCTTATTTCCATTCATAAAATACCTGAAGGTTTTGCTCAGATAGTACAGGAGCAGACATGATAAGTGAAGCTACGGCGTTCAATATTAGCTCTGCTTCGCCTCTAGCAACAGATAAGGCTATAAGACAGGAACTGCTTAGTGAGGTTAGAGCTGTTGGAGTTTCAGCCTGACCCAGAGGTCCAGCGCCACTTGCAACTTCCACCAACATTGCGTGCAAGTTTGATATTATCTGAAAAAAAAATGTATAAGCACTCGCATGATTAAACAATATAAAAATAATCAAAAATAATATAAAAATAGATAAGTACTGAGCATAAATATGAATAGTTTGCTGGTTGCACACAGGCAGGTACTGTATCTCTTTAAATGTCTATAAGGGTATGAATATGTCCCTTTTGAGGTACTGAAACTATAAAATGAAACTTTTCCATGTAAAACAATGTTGTTTTAATTTAAAAAAACACAGTAATACATACCTCTGTAGGTTCTTGCGCCAGCTCCTCGGGTGCATGGCCTTGAAGAACATCGAGAAGGGCTTTCAGAGCATGCTCACAGAAGTGGGCATCGGTCAAACGAGCTTGTGATATTAAAGAAAACACAGTACGCAACCCAATACCAGTGATCTAGAAAATAAAAATATTATACATTAGTAAATAAATTAAGTATAAGAAAACTTCCAATGTAATAAACATTAAAACATTAGTAAAAGATATTGATTTGTGCAATGGCAAAGGTGTTACTATTAAATATGTACCTTCGGAAGCTTAGCTATGGGAGCTTGGGAAGAAAGATCATCATTATCACTGTCATCAGAGAACTCTGATACCAATCCATGAAGATTTTTCCACCGAGTTAGCACAGATCTTCGAACAGTAGCATATACTGCGAACTGGGAAGGATTGCCCAAGAGGGCCGGTGCAAAGCAGACAGCAAGAGCATTAGCAGCCTTCAGTCTTCGTAATTTTTCCTTCTTGCCAAATTTTTTTTGTCCTTTTTTCTCAGATTTCCTACAAGAATAAAACATATACCAATCTTAAGTTAGTCCTGACTCTTACTAACTAATTAATAAGAGACAAATATTTGTGTTAGTAAATCATAGTATAACTACTCCAGTTATGCAGCTAAGATGTAGCATTGATAAAACCTATACCGACATAGTGGTTTTCTAAGGGAGAGCTCTTTGTTCAACAGTAAACAACTTGGAGCTGATGATTATGATGAAAATTTATACTTAAATGAGTTTGGTTGGCATGCATTAACCACTCCTATGTTTAAAAAGGCGTTATTTTTATTTAAGTCTGCAAAATTGGAATTATATGAAACAGTTGAGACTAGAATGCACATTTTTTTTTCGCTTCCCGCATACAATGCGTTCAGGGCGGATTAACCACTAGGCAGAGTAGGCAACTGCGTAAGGGCCCCGCATCGCCAAAGCGCCCCGCGCGCACAACAAAGAAATTAAAAAGGCTTCAAAGTGAAAATAGAATTGGAAAATTTGTATCCTCAATTACAATAAGTACTCTTGCTATTTTTTGATGCATGTTACCAGTTGATTTGATTTGACTTCTTGAAAAATGTGGTTGATATTTGGCTGAAAGGGGGCCTGAAAATTGCATGACCTGGGACCCCCAACATTGTTGATCCGGCTCTGGAGGAGTTGATCAGATTTATTCAGGAGACATATTTGTGTAGTGCCCTTTTTAAAAACCTGTTTAGCAACTTCCTTGTATGTAGTGTTGCCGTGTTTTAAAACCAAAAAGCCAGATTGATCAGCCAGTTTAGCTGGACATTTTTAGATTTAGAATAATAAAATTATTTTTAAAGTAAAACAAGGTTATTTTAACAGGTGAGGCTGGCTATACATATACCAAAAGCAGGATAAATGTAAAAAATAGATCCAATTTAAGCCTAATATGCAACCAAACAGCCTAACTGTCTAGTTTAATCCGGATGCCTGGCAAAGCTAATTGTATGGGTTACACTACCTATTCAAAGTGTGACTACTCTCAGTAAAGTCACTATGTAGACTATGCAGTGTATATGTACACTGCCTATTCAAAATATGACTACTCTTATGCTTCGTTTTTTTGGCATTAGAAATAGGGTAAACAATCTTCATGAGTTTTTTTATTGAAAAACACTTTAAAAAATAGTAAATATTACTTATGAAACCCAAAAGCATGTAAATGACCATATGTCCTTGCTAATTGTTACATATTTGGTGTAATTTATATAGTAAGTGTTTTTCAATGAAAAGACACATCAAGGTTGTTTACAGCTCGCGCGATAAGAGTTTGGCTTTGACCTTTGGGTGGAGGGGATTACTGCGCATACCCCGCACCCCCGTTGATACCCAATGCGCAATAACGGTCAAAGCCAAACTCTTATCGCGCGAGCTGTACCTTCTATCTTTCTTCTAGTGCTAAAAAAACGAATTATAGTAAAGTCAAAATATATCTACTTTAATGTTAGATAAATACAAACCTAGTTCCACTCCAACACAATGTTCGAAAATATTTTTTATAATTTTCTGGTATCATACATGTTAGCTCAGGCACTTGGATTCTGGTGGCCATTCTGACTGCTACCGCCTATTTCAGCAAAACCATAACTCTCATACACAGTAGACGAAAACAACCTGTAAGTAAATACATTTTTTTTATATAGTAGTAGTAGTTTTCAAGAAAATCATATACCTATTGCAATTAAAAAGACAAGTTCTTGTAGATATTCGGACAAGTAGCTATTGATAATTCTGGTGTGCATGTACACTCTGCTAGTGTATATAATAGTTATTTCAAAACATTTATCTAATGAAAGCAATAAAATGCTAATCTTTTACATATTAATATAACTCCCCAAAACCCAATGTACACAGTAAATATAAATCGCCACTGCAACTACAACAAATAGGTCTAATAAATAAAAAAGAGTAAGACAATCAGATATTCGCATGGGCATTAACTTAATAACATTTGTCAAGAAGATTTTCGCTTTTACAATTTTATCAACAAAATATTTAAAATACTGTATTGATAATGATATTGATAACCACTGTAATTACTACTTGCGATCTCGGATAAGTAACAGGATATTCTTCGTAAATGACACAGTTGTTCCATTAAAATTATATCGGTACCTGCGAGCGCCGAAGCCACATTCTTAATGTTTTATTGTAGTAATAGTAAACTAAGTATTTCAAACTCCGCGAGCTTTAGGTAAAGTTTGTAGTAATGTCAAAAAATCAATAAACACACGAAGCTAATGCAGTCCGTTCAATTAAAAACCGGTAACAACCGGCAAATGGGTATCAACGCACTAGTACATCTGTAGAAAAAAAATACATTCACATTGCATAATGTGTGGAATAATGATGTGTACACTACACAAACACACTAGGCAATGTCTAGTAGGCATGCGGTACGAAGCTCAATGAATGTTGGCTTCGCAAATCACACATATTTTAATTTTGAAAAATCTTGAATCTTCGTCAGTTAATTAAGCCTTCCACAGACCGCAGCTCCGTCGGTGTCGTGCGCACGCACCAAGCCGACAGAACGTGCGCAGCGCGTTGTATAACATTGAATCATATACGCTGCGCCGTGCTGCAAAACGTGTCACCGTATATATGATTCAGTGTTATGCAACGTGTTGCGCACGCACCGACGGTGTAGCGCGCATGCCCTGCGCTTCGGTCTGTGGAAGGCCCTCTACAGACCGCAGCGCGGGGCGTGCGCGCGACAGCGACGCAGCGTGCCCACCGTGCTGCATAACACTGAATCATAATACGCTGTGCTGCGCTGCCGGTGTGTGTCACCGTATAATATGATTCATTGTAAGGTCGTTCGTACATTACGCTACGCAAATCTTCGATACCTAACGATTTTAGTCTCTATGCGACTACCACAGGCACAGGCAGTACAAACTCACAGAGAAACGGCAAAAAAACACGTTTGTTATATGGGAGCCCCCCTTAGATATGTTTTATTTTAATTTATTTTATTTTTTTATATTGAATACCTATATAGAACTAAATATTCTGTGAATACATATTTCAAGCGTCTACCTGTTGCCGTTATCCGTTATTAATATTGAGCAAAAATGAGCAAAAAAATCACATTTGTTGTAGGTATGGGAGTCCTCTTAAATATTTATTTTATTCTGTTTTTTTAGTATTTGTTGTTATAGCGGCAACCAAAATACATCATCTGTGAAAATTTTCAACTGTCTAGCTACCATGGTTCGTGAGATACAGGCTGGTGACAGACGGACAGACGGATGGACAGCGAAGTCTCAGTAATAGGGTCCCGACCCTTTGGGTACGGAACCCAAACACCCAAATCTAACAGTAAAAAAATATATATTATTTAAAATATCACACAACTATACTACGACATTCGAACTTCGTATCGTGCCGTTGTGCTCACGCTAGTAGTAATAAACAGAAGAATGAAAGGGATAGCACGATACGAGTTTCGAAGCAAACCTGGAGACACAGACAGCGTTTCTGCATTAAAATTTGCAGGCTCAACCGTTGGCGAAAAGTACCTTGCTGTCTGCCATCTGGTCACTAATTGATTATTAATTCCAACCTGTGGACTTCATTCTGGATAAAAATGTATTCATTTCTATTTGAACAACTATATTTCATAATATTTCACACTTATTTTATAGTTATATCTATAGATACCTAGCATTTACGAACGCATACTCATAAATCTCATAATAGCACAAAGTAAGTTCATCAAGTTAGAATTTTAATCACTGATGTACATTTCAAATGGAAACAGTCCAAAAATGTCAAGACGGTGTTGACAATCGTTGAGAGCAAGTTGAGAGCTCCAAAAAGAAAACTCTAGCACTCTCGATCAACTCTCGATCATTTATTTTTCGATTGTTCGAAGCTGTCATCCTCCCTGTATAATCTTCTGCCTCCCTACATTCCTCGCCCTGTTAACTTTAAATCCCTCCTTCGCTATGTATAATCTCCTTTTTATATTATAATTCTGTGTGACTTTATATTTTCTAACAATATAAGATTATAGTTCTAATTAATAATAACATGTTTTGTCTTTGTTGTCGTGTTAAGTGACTCCCGCAACAGCGTTCGGGCGAAAAATTTTTTTTTTGTTTTGTTATTATTATTTTCTTGCTGCTAATAATCTGTTGGCGTTTTGAAGATTCAACCGCAAATCTGTCATCGTAACTGACATTGGCCCAAGCCATATGCTAGAACTTCACTTGGCGTATTTCACGAAATAGTTGCGTGTGCGCGAGAGGAGCACTATGCTGATTCTAGCGTGAAAGACGGAGATGGCAATAGCGCAACGCGAACACGCAACGCCAAGTGAAGTGCCACCCTTAAGGCTGCCATTAAGGGAAATAAAATAATATACCTAATAATAAGAAAACTCTTTTTTGTTTTGTTTTATTTGTTGCTGGTCTTGGACGTTTTTTATGACTCTGATAAGAATTTGGAAATTTATTGGATCTTATTTACGTATTTCTGGTAATCATTTGGTCATCGCAGCAGTTTGTTTAAATGATATACCTATTATATGACTATGATCATTATTAAGAGAAAAACATCAGTAATTGAAAACACATCATTATCATCATTATTCATGTAAAAAAAGTTTTTTGCCAAAAAGAATTATCTGTGAGTTTTGCATGTACGATATCGTAGTCAATATAAAATAGTGTGTTTATTTTTTATGGTAAACCAAAATGTACAATGGAATAATTAAACCTACCTTACCTTAATTTATTCTGAGAATCTAAGACATTGATTACACGTTAATTCTGGCTTCAGTTCTGTTCATCATTTTGTTTTTCTGTCATTTACAACGAATTCGTGAATATTATTCAAAATATTTAATTGTCATCAGTTCGGACCATCAGTCCCTCGGTCCCAGTAATGTATCTGGGGCGTTACTACGAAATTCGAAATTCGAAGTTCGTATCGTATTATCCCTCTCACTCTCGTGTCAAATCATATTAGCATGAGCGGGACGGCACGAAACGAAGTTCGAATTATGCACTTCGTGGTAGGGCCTCTGTAATTGTGTAAGCTCTAAGACACTCCAAAACATAAAGCGTAGCCAATTTAGCAACTTTGTCGCTAGATCTAGCGACATTTCATTGACTACAGCGGCTTAAATTATATGTCTAGCGACAAAAAATCTAGCGACTATTCTGACGTCTTCTAAGAGTTTAAATATATATTTTTTTATTTTTTTTATTTTTACTATCTTCATAAACATATGGCAAGAACTCAGCCCAGAATCTATCTTCTCTATATAGGCCGCGTTCTGAAATCGGATATCATTCTGACAAGAGTCTGTCTTTTTCCCACTTGTAGCCTTTGAATGAGACAGACTCTTGACAGAGTAATATTTATTCAATCCCCCCCCTATCTCCCCATTGTACCATGCGTAAAACAATATAGAATTAGAGGTACGACTACTGGGATTATTTAGCGACTTCTAGCGACTTTTGGTCTTTGTCCGTAGCTCGCGACATTTAGCGACTTTTCAAGCGTGCGCTAACGACTTTTTGACATGTAGAGTTGGCAACACTGCGATCATAAATCGCATTCACTATCTATTTCTACCCTCATACTATTCTATTATGTTTGACAGAAAAGAATAATTGAAAATGCGGTTGAGATTTCAACCACCTTAGGCAATCAGCCTCAGGTCAAATTTATATTTTTTTCTAGGCTCACGATACTTATTTAGAAACGAATATATTTATTTTTAAAGAGTTCACCCTCATAACTGAATTTGCGGAGTATACCTAGTGGTTCGGATAAAACTTGTTATGTTTTATTTAACATTTATTCCCAATTTCCCACTGAAACTTTTACCGATTTTTAGCGGTAAAATATTGGTGTTGTGTTGTATATGTACAACCCTGTCGCCGCGCCATTGTGGTGGTGGTAGGTGTTCATTCAGTTTGTCATTATGCTCTGCTTTGTGTGTATTTTATTAAATTTATAAGGGCATTAATGAATATTTTTATTACAAATGATTTAGACAAAAATAAGAACAGTGACAATAATGCGTGCCGATTCTTTTATACCAGACTAACAGACATCATTGAGTCACCACGGTTAGTTGAAATTAATGGCTGAGGTTATTTGTTGTGACCATAGTTAGTAAGTACGTATCTGCAATTATTTGTCATTTGCGATTATTTAAATTCCAATTGGTTTTTACGATATTTAGCACCATAGTGTATATTTTAGATTGTACAAGAAAATACAGTTCATTTATTTTCAAGGGTTTGCCATAACACCATCTGTAACTTGCTCAAAATACTCCCGTACATTGTCGGTTATTGGCGTTGATCGTGAACCACAAAGAAACGATAAGTTTGGGCTAACATAATAATAAGTTATCTTGTGGACTATATATTTCTATTACTGCTTCATTATTATATTATTTGAGCAATGCTGATCTTATTGATTCCTGTAAACATCAATAACCACAATTTATATGTCATACACAAAACATGTGTCTAATTCAAAGGTAATCTCTTCTTAATTGATTTTTATAGTCTGGTCACTAGGCCCTAGTGCATATTGTAAATAAAAATACTTATTGGTTTTTAATACATTTATTTTGTTTCTACACAATTAGTTTTCAGCGTTAATTAATTTTTACTGCATATGTTTCCCCAGGTAAATGTACAATTAAAAAACATTTATTCACTAGGTAATCTAGGGTAGAATGTTGAAATTTATTTGTAAATATTCAAAACTAAAGAGAACCTTTCTGATTGTTATCAATGTTCATTTCATAGAAGAGTATTGGCCTTTTATTAAACTTTTATTAAACCTGATAATACTTGGCCTGTTAGCATCATTTAAAAATAAGTAATGCTCAGGTATAGTTAGAGATCCTTGAAAAAGAGAAAACAAATAGGATGTGTCTTATTAAAATCATTAATGGCAGAAAGAAAATGACTTATTTCAAACCTTAATGCCTTGTATTATAGTGCAGTGTGTTCACATGTGTGTGACTCATCAGGTGAACATCTTTACTGTTGAGATACACTTTCTAAAATCACAAGGAAAATAAATATTGACTCCTTCCTTCTCATAAATGTATTTCAATACACACATGTAAATGGGAAAATAATTAGCAGACTTTGTTTGTCAAAATCCATCATTCATGAAAGACTAACAGAAATTGGTCTTCCTTATCTAAGCTTTGTAATTACTAATTATTTGTGTAGAAAATTGAAACAGGCCTCAAACAACTTAGGTTTGATTAGGTCTTAAATTGAGGTCAAGTAAGCATCTAAGACTACATACATTTTGAAATGCGGCAACTCATTTGGAAAGCTAATGATAATCTGACTAAGCTTATAAAATAACTTAATTTATGGTCGCTGAGTAGTGTGTGCTTGACACTAATTTAGGAAGCTTAAAGGGGGCAAGATGAACTGTCCAAGTTATGCCGTCAATTTCATTATGTTTGCAATTGTGCTGTGATTGTTTAATTATATTTTGCAACTGCTACATTTTTGACATCAACAAAATGCTAGAACATGCCAGCAATTTCATATGTAAACCTACCTTAACTTCTAGCGGCTCAACATCGAACTTTGTTGTAATAACTTTAAACCTTGTCACTGATGATTCAGTTTGATGTAATATTCCATATGTCCTATATATCGGATTTTGGGCTGCTAAAGGTTAACCATGGTCTGTATCCCTAGACAAATATATTCATAGTTCTGTTATGATAGGTTTGTTGAATAAAGTGTTATCCATTTCTGTTTCTGGCAGGCTTCTTCAGGCCAGTCCCTGAGCAGGGGCAGCAATGGAGGCCGGAGCGCGCGCGCTCGACGTGCTCCCGCTGCTGCACGAGCGCGCGGCGGCGCTAACCGGCGGCCGCGACCGTCGCGGGGGGCCCATCATATGGTTCCCGGCCAACTCACGCCGCGACCGCATCGCGCCAGATGACTATAGACGACTTTTGCACTACTTGATCAGTATACCAAGGTATTTTGCCGAATTTTATGCACACATGTTTTGTCCTTTTAAATCCTACTAATGTTATAAACGCGGAAGTTTATTACTGTAACTAGATGGACGAATGTGGATTAATTCCATCTATACAAATCCATATATCCAAACTAATATTATAATTGCGAAGGTGTGTCTCTCTGTCTGACTGTTAGCTCTTCTTGCTTAAACCGCTGAACCAATAGATGAAATTTGGTATGGAGATAGTTTGAGTCCTGGGAAAGCTGGAATGTTTTTCGAGCGCATATACAGTTAGGTGCAAAAGTGTCCCAATAATAGTACCTATGTAAAACAGAAAAAAAATTAGTCAGTGGAGTTTAGAAAGAAATGCTTCTCCTAATAACAGTAATGCTTCAAACTTACTACAGAACTGCACCCAAATCGTTTTGTTATCATTAACAGTTTATTAAGAATGTTTGGTTGATCTGAAACTGGTAATTTTGGACTTTTTTAATATTAAATTTATTTAAATTTCCGTATAGCTTCCCCAAAAAATAAAACTATAATAAAAAGGAGATAATAGTGACTGATGACGGGATAATTAATCATTTATGTTTGAATCACAGTTACGAAGTTACCATTGAATAAAAGTCAGAAAATTTTAAATAAAAAATAAAACCTTCAAAAAACATCCAAAAAACTATGAAATAATAATTGAACCAAACCAACCACAATAAGCATGAAAATATCTTTCTTCTAATCTGTTTGAAGTCGGTGCCTCAGCTCGAGCCAGCAGCAGGAGTGAACCTAGTAATCTAACTTACTGGTACATACCTACTATCTATAGGGCTTCTACACTCCTGCTGGCTTGTACTGATGCACCAACTTCGAACAGATTAGAAGAAAGATATTTTCATGCTTATTGTGGTCGGTTTGGTTCAATTATTATTTCATAGTTTTTTGGATGTTTTTTGAAGGTTTTATTTTTTATTTAATATTTTTTATTTTTTGCTTTTTAGTTGTTTCTGTATAAAATAGATGCGTAGGATAAAATCATCAGTTTGACTTCAAAATAAGTTTATGTTGAAAATTATATTTTTAATGCTCGACGGGGTTATGTCGTTTTATTACAGAGTTCCATGATACTTTCTGAATGCCAATGCTCGATTTGTCACCGAAAATACTAAAATCGCTATACATTTCTCTTGAATTTTTGAGGAGTTTCTTCAATTCCTCATGGATCCCATCATCAGAACTGGATTCTGGTAACAACGGGACCAACCTTGAAGCATGTGCTTTCAAACAACGAAAAAATTTTCCAAATCGGTTCATAAATGACGGATTTCTGAGGTAACACACGTTAAAAAAAAAAAGAACATACAACCGAATTGAGAACCTCCTCCTTTTTTTGAAGTTGTGTAAAAACAAAATCAATCACAAGTTTCCTTACTAATTTACTTTGATTCACTTTTGCACCAACCTATATGTGACCCATGATTATGTATATAAATATATCTGACTACATAACTGCCAGCCCATTATTAAAGAGACTGAAATGTCCTGTTTTACACGGCTTTCAGTTTTAAAGTTTTCATCGGAAATATGTAAATAATTGGAATTAAAAAAAATCATAAATGTGTTGGTTTTGTTTGTTAATAACTAAAAAGCTATAAATGACAAACAATTGATTTATAGGGTACTTTTGTTTGTAGTAAATTTCAAGCATTACTATTAAACAAATAATTTTAAAACCATCTTTATTGACATAGATTTTTTTTGCATTTTACTTAGTTACTGTTATTGTGACACTTTTGCACCTTACTGTATTTATGTATGTATATGTTTTCCAATACAACTGTAATATCTATTAATTCCCGCGAGCAAATCAGCGGTTAAAAGGTAGTTTCTTATAAGCTACTAGCTTTTGCCAGCGACTTCGTCCGCGTAGAATTCCAATTTGTGGTAAAGCTTCTTCATCTCTTCATCATTTCATCATCATATCATCAGTATCAGTTAGTGAATATTATAAATCCCGTTTATTCTCTATCCCGTGCTTGTGTGGAATTTCAACAATTTTGTTGTGCCGCTGAAGCTCTATCTAGTATATAAATAATCTAAGCATCCCGTATATTCCTTATCCCGTAGGAATTCTGGAAAATTCTTTCTTATCGGATTCCTACATCATACAAAGAACACATCCTCTAAGTTTCAGGTCTCTACATACAGCGGTTTAGGCTGTGCGTTAATCCGCCAGTCAGTCATTAGGACTTCAGGACAAAGCATTTTATGTGTATTTGCATTGCACTAAGCTTTTATACGAGTTCAACGATGATGTTTGAATACTCAATTCGATTTTATTCGAAAAAGGTTGAACTCACATAAAAGCTTCATCATCATCACCATCATTTCAGCCGTAGGTCGTCCACTGCTGGATATAGGCCTCCCTCATTGACGCCCAATCATTATGGTTGGAAGCGACTTGCATCTACCCTGAACCTGCGGCCTTCACCAAAACGTCCGTCCATCTCGTTGGTGGACGTCCCACGCTGCGCTTGTATAAGCAAAAGCTTGGTGAAATGCAAATACTTATACATATAATTAGTTTATTATCAGAGATCAGATCAGGAAGTGGTTGACAAACATGATGATGATGATGATGATGATGATGATGTATGGGGACGCCTTGCTGAGTCAGGCGGGCTGTCGATCGTTTGCACAGTCATTCAGCCCAGTTCCCCGTGGTTGGAGCCGACAGGTTACTGTCCCAGCAGCGCTCCCACACAGCAATTCTCCTCGAATCTTCTCGTTCTCCTGCTGAACAAAAGGACATCTTTGAGACAGACATCCTTTAGCTCCTCCTCCCTCAGCTCGTCACTCCCGAATACATCACGCCTCGCTGCCGCGTACATGACACACTCGGTTAGGACGTGCTCACTCGTTTCCTCCTTCCCACAATGTGGACAGGAGGGGTCACTTTTTATACCTATTACGCTTAAGTGCCTATTTAACAAGTTATGGCCAGTAATTATGCCAGTTATAGTTCTTAAGCTACTCTTACCTAGATTTAGGAGATACCTAGTTCTTCTGTGGTTTATACCATCCAGCATCATCTTCGATTGTCTGCACCCTACAGCCTGTTTCCACTCACTGTTTGCTTCCTGTTCCTTCATTCTATCTATAACCCCCTTGGTGACTTCTGCAGACATTGGAAGTACCGGTTCAGGACCTATGAATCCCGTATCCGCTCCCTCCCTTGCCAGCTCATCAGCCTTCTCATTACCTGTCACTCCCTGATGTCCTGGGACCCAGGCCACCGTAACCTTCGTACTCTCTCCTAGTTTATTAAGTGCATCTCTGCACTCTCTTACCAAAGAGGAGTTAACTGTCGGCTTGTTTAATGCCTTTAGCGCTGCTTGACTATCAGAGTAAATCACCACTGTTCCTACACCTCGATAGTCACCCAGTTTTGCTTGCATAATCTGAGCGCACTTCAACACTGCGCACACTTCAGCCTGAAACACACTGGCATATCTGCCTAATGGTATAGCCTCTCGAACATTCATCTTGGGTATTATTATACCTGCTCCCGCAAGTTGGGACGTTTTCTTCCTTGATCCATCCGTAAAACAAATTGTAGTCGGATATTCAAGGTCTACCTTCCAATCATCTCTCTCTCCTATATGGATCCTGTATTTCTTATCGAAAACCCTCTGTTTCTTAATTAAGTCGTTATTCTGTGCTAGCATTCCTAGCTTTGCTAGACTTGCATCTACCCTGAACCTGCGGCCTTCACCAAAACGTCCGTCCATCTCGTTGGTGGACGTCCCACGCTGCGCTTGTATAAGCAAAAGCTTGGTGAAATGCAAATACTTATACATATAATTAGTTTATTATCAGAGATCAGATCAGGAAGTGGTTGACAAACATAGACAAATGGTTTGCAAAATTTGAAGTTTTGTTTTGTTTACAATGTGTCAAAATAAAATGTAATTTAAATCAAAGGCACTAAGGAGTATTGATATCAACTTCGAAGCAAATCACCCCCAAAATAACTTTCTACTCCTTTTTAACCCCGTCAAGGGATGAATTTCAATAAAATACGAAACACATCTTCCATCAATTCTGTTATAGAATGTTTATGCAAAATTTGAAGTAGATTGTACCAAGGAATCACGTTGTCCCATACAAACTTTGGCCCCCTTTTTGCCCCCTTAGGAGTAGAACTACAAAAAATCCTTTCTTATCGGATGCCTACGTCATACAAAGAACACACCCTCCAAGTTTCAGGTCTCTACGATCAGCGGTTTCGGCTGTGCGTTGATCCGTTAGTCAGTCAGGACAAAGGATTTTATGTGTATAGATTACTGTGGACCATAGGTTCTAATTGGATTCTACCCTCTGTCAACTACACTTCTGCAAATATTGTCCCGTATTGCTTACCATTGTCATTTTATTTACCAACCACATCTTTAATAACTCTCCTTCAACAGTTGGGTGAAAAACCATAGCCAATATAATGATGACGCTTATTTATTGATTTATAATTTATGTTACTTCAGCATAAGTTAGGCGTTGTAAAGGCAATATATGATGATTTACATTTTTCTATTACTAAACTTGTTTATTCATTAAATTTTACTCAAACACTTTTATACATTAACTAAGTGTTCATTAGCCAATTACCAGAAATGTAAATGCAATCTATATGCTAAGCATTATAAAATAGATGAGAGGTAGCATCATCAATTTATATTTGGTACAACAAGCTAACTAGCATGTCCAATTTGTCTACAAGTTTAATTGTTTTTATGGTCATAGATTATTGCCTAGTCTTGATTCTGGCATCTACGGAGCTACTCCCTAATTGGTTGTATCCTTTTCTGCAAGCAATGAACAATAGCTTGTTGCATTATGAGAATGAACTGTGTAGTTTGAAACTTCATTGTTAAGGCTTTTCCTGTAGAAAACATACATTGCAGTTGCAGCATGCAATGCAAGTCTAACGGGTGTTAAATTGTACATTATGCCTTACATTAAAGGCAAATAATAAAGGATGTTTGTTTTATTTTTCTAGCGATGCTGTGAGGTCACATGGCTTTACAATTTTAATTGATATGAGAGGCTCTGCATGGGCTGCAATCAAACCAATTTTAAAAGTTCTTCAAGAGCACTTCTCATCATCCGTCCATCAAGCACTTGTAGTTAAACCTGATAATTTTTGGCAAAAGCAACGTACAACCATAGGAGCTCATAAGTACAAGTTTGAGGTAAGTTTTACTAACACAATGATGCATTTATAACTGAAAACTAAGACCAAAGAATAACATATCTAAGATTATTGCATTTTTTGTATCCTGACACAGGTACACTATACCTAAGTAATAGGAAGTCTTGACCATTTTGTACTTACCACCTATGTTGGATGAAATGAAAGTAATGAAAAAAAAATGAAAAATGAAAATGAAAATGTTTATTTCACTAATTTATTATTATATAATATTATATATATTATTATTATTATATTTGTTTCAGGCAACTGTGATTAGCTTAGAAGCACTTCCAAAAGTCGTAGATAGTTCACAACTGACACCAGATTTAGATGGTACTCTCCAATATGATCATGCACAATGGATAGATCTGAGACTAGTAAGTACCTTAAAAATACGACATGGTGTTCCTAAATAACAATTTCAACTCAGTTTTTTTTAAAATATTTTATTAAAATTTTCCTTGTTTATAGGCTTTAGAGGAGCTGATGTGGCAAGCTGGCGAGCTCCTGGATAGACTTGACGATTTGCAGGAGGATGTCGCTAGAGCGGACTTTGCAGATGACGTCACAGGTGCTCGCCGGGCCATCGACGCGCACGCAGATATTAATAAGCGATTGGCCAAAGTACCCGTGGATGAACTTGAAGCACAAGGTGAGTAGGCCATAATAAACTAGAAAGATATTTACAAAATTGGTTTTCCATAGAATATTTTGTCCAAAAAAGTCGCAATCACATAAATTACAGTTATCATCATAGTTCAGCGTTGTGACAAAATCTTTCGTTTCGATTCAGGTGACATTTCCGCCAGCTGAAACAAAATATTATTTAAAAAAACCGGTCAAGTGCGAGTCGAACTCGTACATGAAGCGTTCTAATTATTACGGTTCAAGAGATAGGGCCCTGTGACAGACGGACGCTCGGACGGATAGACAGATGGACGGTCGGTCAGGCAGCGGAGTCTCAGAATGGGGTCCTGTTCGCACCCTTTGGGAACCTTATAAACAGTTAAAAAACAATATAAGACAAATCACTTTAAACTCGCATTATACCTTCATTTTGGCATTTTAAATATTGTCTAAAAAGTCTCATCATAAAATATCTCGTGCGCGTCTTAAGATATTCAACGTTAAAGGTAACGAAAATAGATTTTTTGCATTTGCATCTACTATTATGCAGCATAAAATTACCTATTTTGATTTTATCTGAGACATTTTTTATATGTTCAACTGCTTTTTGAGATTGAGCGTAGCGCTCAGTCTCTTTGCTTCCCGTTCATTCCTTATCCCGCGGGTACTTAGAGAAATCCTAAAAAATATTTTTAGTTGTTATAACTTGGTAGACTTTAAATTTGGACTATAGGTATATACACATACATATATTATTAATTATATGTAGTTACGGAGCCAAAGCTACTTTGAAACTGAAAATATAAATTCCTTCCATTTTGTATCCCGCGGAAATTTCGGAGAATCGCTTCGTAGTGCTCCGTTTTAGTCCTCTGGTCTTCCAAATGTCTCTGGTTGTTGAAATAGAGCGAGGAGAGCGCGCATCGCTAGCCATACATAGTGTTACGCCACACCCACAACCTAAACCACTAGACCCAGAAACTTGACATTTGGCAGACATCTTTCTTAAGGGTCATAGCTAAGAAGGGTTTTTTCCGAACCGGTGGTAGATTCTTCGACGTTCATAGGAGCATCAATTGATGCCTAAATTGAATAAAGAATTTTGACTTTGACTTTGAAGTGAGTGAAAGACTTTCTGAAATTCCCGCGGGATATAAAATAAAGATGTTTCTGTATTTTTAACCGACTTCAAAAAAAGGAGGAGGTTCTCAATTCGGTTGTATGTTCTTTTTTTTTTTTTTTTTTTAACGTGTGTTACCTCAGAACTCCGTCATTTATGAACCGATTTGGAAAATTCTTTCGTTGTTTGAAAGCATATGCTTCAAGGTTGGTCCCGTTGTTACCGGAATCCAGTTCTGATGATGGGATCCATGAGGAATTGAAGGAACTCTTCAAAAGTTCAAGGGAAATGTAAAGCGATTTTAGTATTTTCAGTGACAAATCGAGCATTTGCATTCATAAAGTGTCATTTGGTAAACTAGATCTGATGAAGAAGACCGCAGATGGCCAACGGAACTCCTCAACGGGTCAAATCTTGCAAGTTGAATTTGACTCACTTCCCGGTTTCTGATTGATTTCATATTTTACATGCATGTGTAAATCAGGTGACAATGCAATATTATTGTGACATGGAGCTAATCTGATGATGGAGTTGGAAGGTGGCCATAGAAACTCTGTAATAAAACAACACAACCCCGTCGAGTTTGGGTTCATTTGAAACGTCTTGACGAGCACTTTGATCCCAGATGGTAACCAGGGTCTGATGATGGAGCTGGAAGGTGGCCAAAGTTACTCCATAAAGTAACGGCACTTACCCCATCGAGTACGGACTCATTTGACTCGTCTCAACGAGTACTTTGGTCCTAGATGGTAACCAGGGTCTGACAATGAAGTTGGATGGTGACCATAAGAACTCCGTAGTAAAACGACATAACCCCATCAAGTTTGGTCTCGTTTGATTCGTCTTGATAAGTACTTTGGTAACCAGAGGCAAAAAGTACAGTCAGTAAAGAGTGCCAGTCCAGGCCATTAGCAACAACTAAAAAGAAAAAAATAAAAAATTTTAAATAAAAAATAAAACCGCCTTCAAAAAACACCCAATAAAAACTTGGAAATAAAAAAAATTTAAATAAAAAATAAAACCTCCTTCAAAAAACCCCCAAAAAAACATAAAATAATAATTGATTGAACCGACCACAATAAGCATGAAAATATCTTTCTACTAATCTGTTTGAAGTTGGTGCCTCAGCACGAGCCAGCAGGAGTGGACCTAGTAATCTAACTTACCTACATACCTATTATAGGGCTTCTACACTCCTGCTGGCTCGTGCTGAGGCACCAACTTCAAACAGATTAGTAGAAAGATATTTTCATGCTTATTGTGGTCGGTTCAATCAATTATTATTTTATGTTTTTTTGGGGGTTTTTTGAAGGAGGTTTTATTTTTTATTTAAATTTTTTTTATTTCCAAATTTTTTTTGGGTGTTTTTTGAAGGCGGTTTTATTTTTTATTTAAAATTTTTTATTGTTTAACATTTGTATTACATATGTAAACAGATTTCTAACATAAATTTATTTATTACATAGACGATTATTATTAATGTAACATAAAAAATAATTAACAAGAAAAAATTAGGAATAATTATTTACAGCCAGAATTAGTATTTTCAACGGCTGAATAACCTCGGAACGGGTTAATTAACTGGTTGAACAATTTGTGACTGGTTGTATAACTTCGGTTTCAGTTCACTTACTCGCGTCACTGGTAGTATTTCATAACTGCAGTAAAACTGTAGAGCATAATATCAGTCGTGTCGCGCGATGAAGGAACTGACAACATGTGTTTTGACTGCCTGTGGTTTTCCGATGTTAAAGGTAGTTTACGTCTATTGAGCGCACATTCACGAATGTTTTCATTTACGATATGACATTCTTAATCGTGTTGAAATAAATAAGTTGAAGTTGAAGTTACTTATTGGTTAGGATTCGAACAAAGCAAGCAAATATCAAAGGTTTTGATTATGAATCGTGATACATTTATTGACTTCATTACCTTTCGTTTGTTATAATAACAGGGGAGCGAGTTCTCCAGCGGCTCGAAGCAGCTGAAGCAGCGTGTTCGGAGGCAAGTGGCAGCGGCGGCGAAGTGGCAGCTTTCCATTGCGGCTCTCCGGTCGCCGTGCGCACGCAGCTCACAGCAGTCCGCTCGGCGCACGCTCACGCGCACAAACTCTGGCAGCACAAGAAAATACAGCTAGATCAGTGCTTCCAGTTAAGACTCTTCGAACAGGATTGCGAAAAGATGCTCGAATGGATCGTCAATCATAGAACTGCTTTTTTGGCTACTTATGTTGAGATCGGCCGCTCCTGTGCAGGCGCGAAACGTCATCAAGAGGAACATGCACGGTATGTTGATATGATTCCTAGAAATATAACTAAAATCATACTAATATTATAAGTGTGAAAGTTTGTGGAGATGTTTGGATGTTTGTATGTTTGTTACTCAATCACGCAATAGCGGATGAACGGATTTACATGAAATTTGGTATGGAGATAGTTTGAGACCTTAGGAATAACATAGGTTAGTTTTTATCCTGCAAAATGTCATAGTTCCCGCGGGATAGCGATAAACAGCTAGTTTTAGATATTTTGGACCGAAAATTTGGTTTCAAAATGTTTGTTTTGCTTAGGTTTGCTGCGGCGTGCACGGGAGGAGGGCGGCCGAGCGTGGCGCGGGTGACGACGGCCGCGCGGCGACTCGCCGACAAGCGGCATTACGCTGAAGCACAAATCACTGGCCTAGCTCACCGCTTGGAACGCGCTTACAAGCAACTTTCAGCAGGTAAAACTATTTTATTTTTCAAACAAGATTATTTTTTAATTTTTTTTACGAGTAATTAGGTAATTTTATCTTAAATGTTGTACACAACAGTCGTTATTCGTAACACACCCACTCATATGTGGTTGGTATAGAAGTTCTAAGTGTTTCCAGTTGGGAGGTCGGTGGCATACATTTACTAGTTGTCAACACAGTATTGGCCTTGGTTTGAAAATCTAGTAAAGCGTTTTACTAGCGGAGCGGTGAGCGAGATAAAAATCCATCAGTAGAAATGCATAAAATCTCCGCTCCTTTTCATTGGACAGCGATTTGCAAATGTAGTTTATAAAATCATACAAAACCGGGAAGTGGTGTGAGGAAGCGAGGCGGAGAAACGAGCGCGGGCTCGCTCAGTGTTTGGAAAAACACGATCCGCTACTCAGCTCCGCATTACCCCCTCGCTGCGGCAGGCTCTCGCTTGACAGGCAGCCTTAGGGCATTATTAGCAACTATCCTTGAACATTAGATGGGCCTTCTAAAGTCCCGTTGGCATTGTGGCGCAGGTCTCGAAGAGCGGTCAGCGGTGCTGTCGCTGTCGGTGGTGTTCCACCACAAGGCGGAGGCGTACGCGTCGGCCGTGGGCGGCTGGGGCGCGCAGTGCGCGGTCGCGCTGCAGCTGGCCACGGGGCAGGGCGGCGCGCCGTGCGGGGACCCGCGCGCGCTCGAGCAGCACGCGCAGCGCCACCGGCAGCTTTACGAACACATGTGCCAGGCTTACACCGAGGTACGCTCGCTCTACCGAGATCCAGTCTGGTGACACGGTGACATACATTTTTTACGCATAATTCATAATTTGACACAATTTATTTTTTAAAAGTAGTTATCCTAAAAGACTTGATAAGTTAAGTTATGTTTATTTTATAACAATTCTGAAAATTTATGGTTTCATTTCTGAAAAAAAAAAGTTATGTGAAACGATGAATTATGCGTAAAAAAAATTATGTAATCCAATATGGAACCACGCTCAGCACAGCAGTACATTTTTTTGTATAAAAAGGGTGGCCAACAGTTGGGTCACCTGATGGTAAGTGAGCATGACCATGACCATGGGTGTCCATGAGTTACCAGACTGTTGCTAGTGCGCTGCAAGATAGATAGATAGTTAGTAATTTAACCGTCCTCTTACTAACAGCAATGTAAGTATATTATTCCATCAACACTTATTTTACACAACTATGGTATAAAATAAATGTGTAACTTAATAATTTATAAATTCAATGGCTGAATTCAATAAATTTCCGTTGCAGTATTCAAGCAACTTTTAAGACAACCAATTTGATTATCTTGCATATCCCAGAAACGGTCCCAGTCCCACATTACCTGCATTGCCAGTTGTTTGAAGTATTTACGAATCTTACCAAGGCAAACTAATTAAAACTCGGTTGAATGAAAATAATTATGTATGGAGGCTTGCGGATATCATTCTTCAGTCATGGGTTACTTTACGGCGGAATTTTTTCAGGTCCATTCCACGAGTAAAAAACTGCTGTATCAGCTAGATCATCTAGTTCAAGTGTGCCATCAAACGGACCCTGCTGATATGGTAAGCGAATTAAAATAAACTGGTAATGTGTGATTAATGCAATACTATCCAAGTGAATACAATAATTATTTTATTTTAATATGCAGAGCGACGGTACTGTGAGCACCGCTGGTAGCAGCGGAGGCGACCCGGCCGCTGACTATAGTTCCGGCGCGAATCACGTGTTGGCCGTCATACATCAGATCCTGGGACACCATCGAGCCCTTGAAGCCAGATATCACCAAGCCAGGCTCAAACTGCATCAAAGACTCGCTCTGCTATTGTACAAGGAGGATTGTAGACAAGTCTTGGATTGGCTGGCAAATCACGGCGAAGTATTCTTACAGAAAAACACGGGTATAGGAAGGAATCTCCATAAAGCTAGAGTGTACCAGAAATCTCATGAACATTTTGAAAATGTCGCTCAAGTAAGTCTTTTTCAACATAATTTTGTTAGATTTACTAGCAACCAACTCAGCTCATTGCGCTCAGTTAAAATTCGTCACTACTTTAAAAAAAGCTTGTATCTCAAAATCGATAATCTGGCCAAGTGAAGTTACTTATACGTGCGCAACAAGGTCAAACTGGTTTTGTTACTGCCGATGTATCAGTGATTGACAACTTCAAGAAAAATATTGTCAAGTGCTAACTGTCTATGATTTGAGTTTGATTTGATTAGCTACACCACTCGAGTAAAAAACTTTTTAACAAAAAATTAAACCGCCGAAAAAACTGAAAAGCAAAAAATAATACCTTTTTTGTTTGACCTTAATCTAGGTACCAGTTTGAAGTCGGTGCCTCAGCACTTAGCCAGGAGGAGTGGACCTATAATCGTCTACCTGATTGGCTTCTATCACTCCTCCTGGCTCGTGGTGAGGCACCGACTTCAAACTGGTACCTAGATTAAGGTCAAACAAAAAAGGTATTATTTTTTGCTTTTCAGTTTTTTCGGCGGTTTAATTTTTTGTTAAAAAGTTTTTATTTTATACTTTTTTCCATCATTGGGGTAATTTTTTTCCAAATTTATAATACCAACTTCAAGGTATACCCTATCTATCCAATAAAAAAGAATTATGAAAATCAGACTACTCTGTAAAATGTTAGTCAATCATCCCCTGTTTTCCTACCCTTAGGGTAAGAATATTATTTCCAAATTTAAATGGGACCACCCTTGGGGTATACGCTTTCCAATAAAAAAAGAATCATCAAAATCGGACTACTCTGTAAAAAGTTATGCGTGATCATACATAAAAAAAAAATATATATATATATACACGTCGAATTGAGAACCTCCTCCTTTTGTTTTCGTCGGTTGATAAAGTAATCACAACATCATTTAATGAACGCTAACAAACGCAAATGATAGACAGTTAGCAATCGACATGTTTTTCTTAAAGTGGTCGATCGCCGGAGCAAGGGCAATAACTGGGTAGCTTACCCTACGAGCTTTTTCAAAGTAGTGACGAATTGTAAAAAGACACTAACGACATAAAACCCCGACTGTCTTTGTAATGGTAAGTTTGATTATGAGTTGGCAATGTTGCCGCAGAACACGTACACGAATGCCGAGAAGCTACTGGCGGCTGCAGAGGAGCTGGCGCGGTCGGGCGAGTGCGACCCCGAGGAGGTGTTGGGGGTCGCGCGCGAGCTCGAGGCGCACGTGGCCGCGTTCGCCGCGCGCGTCGACCGCCGCCGCCGCCGCCTCGACCTCGCCGTGCTGCTCTACACACACGAAAAAGAGGCGAGCTTACAACTTCTACTACAGCCGAGTCATCAGGGCCGGATTAACAATGATGAGGCCCCCAGGCCTGAGGGCAATGCAAAATTCGGGGTCCCCTTTCAGCCAAATATCAACCGCACTTTTCAAGAAGTCAAATCAAATCAACTGGTAGTATGCATCGGAAAATAGCAAGAATCAATGAACTAAAACAATTACTTTGCTCACCCGCGACCTTACAATAGTAAGGATACACATTTTCCAATTCAATTTTGACTCCGAAATCTTTCTAATTTTTTGTTGCCCACGCGGGGCCACTAAGCAGTTGCCTACTCTGTCTGATGGTTAATCAGGCCCTTTGAGTCACAATACTAGTAGCTATAGATTTTAGCCAGGGGGTCTCTCAAAAGGCTCATCTAGCTGTGCATTGGGGGTGTTAGTTCTGACCCTCGTGTATGGAAGTGAAATCTGGGTATGGCAGAAAAAGCATGAAATTAAGATAAATGTTGTAGAAATTATAGCATCGAGGAGTATGTTTGGTGTGAACCTGCTTGACTGAAAGATGTATAGTGTAATATGAGATTGTTTTGGTATGAAAGATGATGTGGTGACTCGTATAGATAGAAATGTTGGAAGGGTAAGACCAAAGTCATCCCATGGTCAGATTGGGGATGTCTTAAAGAAAAGTCCAGGACAAGAGTACCCGAAACCGGCGACCATGTATAAAAAGACTAATGAGCGTTATGGAAGTGAAAGATGTGTGTATAGCAGAATCGTAGCAGGTGGAACCAAATATTTTCTCAAATGTATGTACGTATGAAGCTATAGATTGCGGGGTTTCCGAACTAGTTACGATGTAATTATTCAAGGTAATTTGTTACTCTTACGTCCTAACTCGTAACACAATAACCCCGTTTACACTGTATAGTAGACCAAGAAATTTCTTTACCAACCTTAGGCTCAATGTCAGTTGAACGGATATTTTTAACCGACTTCAAAAAAGGAGGAGGTTCTATGTTCGACTGTTTGTATTTTTTTTTTCTATGTATGTTCATCGATATCTCCGCCAATTGTGGGTCGATTATCAAAAATTTTTTTTTACGTACACATCCCTGTCACAATCTGTTTTTATTCTGACGTTGGAACTACCTTAAAAAATGGCAAACCACTTGGTTGACTACATAATGCACAAGAATATACAGAATACAATACAATACAATACAATACAATGACTCTTTATTGTACACCAGGAATAATAAGCAATACAGAAAACAGGTACACAGAGAGTAAGTTACAAGGTAAGCAATAGGCGGCCTTATCGCTTAAGAGCGATCTCTTCCAGGCAACCCTTTACCAGAAAGAAGGAAGGACTAGTTTACAGCAGGTGGTGCATCAACAGTGGATCAGAAAATTAAAACGCAACAAAAAATAGTACATCTACTCATACATATATCGTACATATAATAAGTACACGTCTAAAACAAATATAAGCATTGGGATAAACAGCCACATATAAATAAATAAACTATAACAAAGCTAATAATTACAAGAAGACAGATAGTACACCTTAAGCATTGATTTAAAGATTGACAGAGATTTTGCCCGTCGTAAGTCAATCGGCAAGGCATTCCACAACCGAATAGCCTGGACAGTATAAGAATAGACATAGAATTTGGAGTTAGAGAGAGGCACGGTAAGGAGAAAGTTCTGAGAGCATCGAATAGAAGTTACGTAGCTAAACCGCTCTTTGAGGTAGCGAGGAGTTGCAGGGTTAAAGAGAATGCCGTAAAGAAGGTGGAGAACGTGAGAGTTACGGCGAAGGCGGATTGGGAGCCACTTGAGCTGTGATCGAAAATTAGAGACATGATCGAACTTACGCAGACCAAAGATAAACCGAATGCATAGATTTTGAATTCGCTCAAGTTTATTAAGCTGCTCTTCTAGGAGATCGGGATAGCAAATGTCAGCATAGTCGAATATAGGGTGCAGCAAAGTTTGAGCAAGCGCAACCTTGGTAGCAAAAGGTAGGAAATTCTGAAGCCGTCTTAAAGATCCCACCGCAGCAAACACCTTCCTGCTCACCTCGCACACATGAGGAGACCATGAGAGAGTGCGGTCTAAAATAACACCCAGGCTCTTGACCTGATGCGCAAACGGTATTAGTACTCCGTCGAAAAGCACCGGTGGCAGAGATGCAAAGTCGACTCTTGGTACAAGTTAATACGAACAATTAAAGCATAAAGTTTTATTTTTTACACTCGTTGAAGTTTTTGAAGCAACACCTTTTGATGTATTTTTCGGTATATTTTAATGGTATTGGTAGTTTTGAAAAGCTAGAGATATTTGATAGAATAATTCCCTGTTTCACCATCCATTGATCAAATTTATTTGACGGATAAATGTGATGCCGTCTCTGTTTGTTTTGTTCGAATAGACGGAGACGGCATCACATTTATCCGTCAGTTAAAATTAATCAATGGGTGGTGAAACAGCCCCTTAATTGCGCAGGTATCGTATGATTTTGTTTTAAATCTGTGGCTTATTTACAACAGGTTCAAGTGACATGGTTCTATGTAAAGTAACCATTTTACACATCATATTTTGAGACATCGCTTTTCATATAACTGTTTACTATATATACTTATCACTCACACTAAGTAGTTGATAGATCCCTAATCCGTGATCGGGATCATAGACAGGCGTCTAGATTTTACCCGCTCTTTAGGAAGCTCTTTGATGTGAAGCAGAGACATGCAGAATCTGGTTATCCTTCATCTAATAATTATGCCAAAGACGCTTCTTGCCTAAAAAGCGAATTAGACAAATAGCGAGTTAGATACCATTGCATTAGGTTAGATTTACCTAAATGCGTAGCATGGCATAGCGAATTAGGTATTGCGTTTTAGACTAAACGTAACCTTGGCATGTTGCGTATTAAAGCTACGTAGTTTTGCGTGAAAAGACGCTTAGTCTATACCTATAAAACAGTACCGTGACTGACTGACTGACTGACTGACAGACAACGCACAGACTAAACCTACTGGTGCTAGAGACTTGAAATTTGGCATACATGTACCTTAAGTATTGTAGAGGTACACTAAGGAAGGATTTTTCAAAATTCCCATGGGATAGGGAAATATTTAAACTTTATTTGTTTCTATGTTTGTAGCGGAATCTCTGAAACTATTGAAACGATTTTAAAAATTCTTTCACCATTAGAAAGTTAAGAACACTATCCTTGATTGACATAGGCTACTTTTTATCCGGGAAAATGCAGAATTCCTACGGGATAGAAATAAATAAATTAAATTTCAGGGCTGATTTTAAAAGTTCTTACATATTAGTATGTGATATGACTATCCCCGATTGACATACGCTAATTTTTCTTCGGAAAATACAAAATTCCCACGGGATAGAAAAAACTGAATTCAACTTCAGGGCTGATTTTAAAAATTATTTCACCAATAGAAAGCTACTCTATTCTTTTTTGGGAAAATGCAAAATACTAGATATAAATAGAGTAGTGGCCATAATTCGAGAGACAACTTTGACAATTCATTTTGCTCAAATGTTGCCACAGATAGGGTTGTGCTGTTTGTGTCGATAATAAAAAAAACATTTGCTACTACCTGTGGTATTTATTCATTACTTACGGTGATATGATTAAATTAATTTAACAATTTACATTTCAATGTGAGATATCATTCAAGAAAGTAAAAAACCCGTCTTATATCAAATCATATAGTCCAGTCGACACTGATTATCAATATCGGCCACATCACTATTTAATTTCGTCTAACCCTGGTAACCCTTTAATTTTCAAGCTTGTCTCTCGAATTACGGCCACTACTATGGACTACTCTTCATTAGGAAAATGAAAATTTCCTGCATGATTGAAGTAAGTGAATTCAACTTCGGGAGTGATTTTAAAAATTCTTTCACCAATGGTAAGCTGCAGTACCCTTAATGACATAGACTTTTTTCCGGGAAAATGCGAAATTCCCACGGGATAGAAATAAGTGAATTGAACTTGGGGGTAGATTTTTAAACTGATTTTACTATTAAAAATCTACGCTGCGTCTGATTTTCAAAATAGGTCCAAAAAAATATTTCTATCCCGCGGGGACTTTAATTTGCACTTTCCCGGGATAAAATAAACCCGTTTCAATCAGGCACAGGCCGCCGCCCAGAACGAGAGGACTTGGGCCGTAATTCCCACGCGGGCCCAGTGCGATTTGGGAACTTCACACGCACTATTCATTAATTTCTTCTCGAGTGTGTGCAGCTTTCCTCGCGATGTTTTCCTTCACTGTAAAGCAAGCCCGGGCTCAAACCCACGACCCTCAGCTTAAGAGATCATAGGTCAAACCACTAGGCCACCACGGCTTAGCGGCTATAGAATTCACTTACATATTCCTATTCCGCGGGAACTTTGCATTTTCCTGGCATTATCCTATGTGTTAATCCATGTAATAAACTACCTGTGTGCCAAATTTCATCCAAACAACTAATCGTTGTCTTCGCGTACGAAGTCGCGGGCAAAAGCTAGTTTATTCATGTATTGTGAGATGTTAGAAATTGACTTGAAAGTGTTACGGAGCATAACTCATCCAGCATTTTATAGAGTACTTTCTACGTGTACCTACAAATTGTAACACGATATTCGCATTAAAAACGAGATGTTTAATATGTTATGGAATGGTTGGTTGAATATTAGTGTTCCGTGTTAGCTGGTCCAGTGGCTGGAAACTCTCCGCAGCGGCGGTGGCGTGTGCGCGGCCGACGACAGCCCGGAGGCGGCGCGGCGGGCGCTCGAGCAATGCGCGCAACACCGCGCCGCCAGCCTCGACGCCTGCGCTGCAACCATCGCGCAAGGCGAGGCGCTCATGCAAGACCTCAGGTAAGTCTGATAACAAATACAGCCCGATCCGAAAAACCGGTCAAGTGCCAGTCGGACTTGTGCATAAAGGGTTCCGGACCTCCGTACAATATTTTAAAAATAGCTCAGTAAAAAACTAAAGAATGCGGTAAAACGCTAAAAAAAAACACGTTTGTTGTAGGTAAGACGAGCACCTTCAATTCTTAGGGTTCCGTATCCAAAGGGTAAAAACGGGACCCTATTACTGAGACTTCGCTGTCCGTCCGTCCGTCTGTCCGTCTTGAATTTTCACAGATGATGTATTTTTTTTGTCGATATAACAATAAATACTAAAAAACAGAACAAAACAAATATTTAAGGGGGCTCCCATACAACAAACGTGATTTTTTTTGTTCGTTTCTGATCAATATTGATAACGACAACAGGTAGACCCTTGAAATATGCACATAATATTAAGTTATGTATTCACTTTAAAAATAAATAATTAAATTAAAATAAAACAAATATTTAAGGGGGCTCCCATACAACAAACGTGATTTTTTTGCCGTTTCTATAGATAATGGTACGGAACCCTTCGTGCGCGAGTCCGACTCGCACTTGGCCGGTTTTAACTTTATTTTAGTTTTAGTATTTCTTGTTATAGTATAAGCATTTTGTGGAATGAGTCGTTGTGAATTGTTGTTTTAGGGTTCCGTAGCCAAAATGGCAAAAACGGATCCCTTATAGTTTCGCCATGTCTGTCTGTCCGTCCGTCTGTCCGTCTGTCCGTCTGTCCGTCCATCCACGGCTTAGCTATGAGCCTATTAGTGCTAGAAAGCTTTAATTTTGCATGGATATAAGTCGAGCAAGTAGGGACAAAGTGGTAAAATAAAATGTAGAAAAAAAATTTTTTTTAGGTCATCTTTCACAGTAGTAAAGTGGGGGTGATTTTTTTTAGCTCTAACCTTTTAGTATGGGGTATCATTGGATAGGTCTTTTAAAATAATTATGGGATTATGAGGAAGATTTTTAGATAGGTACCAGATTCGTTTGCGAAATATACAACTTTTTTAACCAACCTAATACTTTGATTAAAAGTAAAATTAACAAAATATGCAAGGATTTTTTCTTAACGGCTGCGGAACCCTATACTGGGCGTGTCTGACACGTTCTAGGCCGTTTTTTTTAAATTGACGTTTTATAAAAAAAAAAACTTGTTTCTCAACTCAGCTGCATAAATACAACTTCCAACTTTCATCCATCGGACTTATGTAGTTCCCCAGGCATAACATCTGCCTGGAGAGAGATCTCTCTATTGAAACTACCCCCAAAAATGTTTACATGTTTTTTTTTTAAAGTTTATTCGTAACTACTATGTTTATAGAATTTGATTGCCTTTCAATTGTTTGATCAGTAATACCAATAGCTTTCATATGTATAATCTGATGACTGCTTTTTAAAAAAAGCTAGTTAGTTTTGTTTTGATTTCTTTTTACAAGCTTTTATTTAACTTGAAACGTTCGTCCGTGTGTAAACATGTAAGTTTCGTTTCGTTTTGTTTGGCAACGGATATGTGCTCAGGTCTTGGTAGCTTCTAGGATGAACTGTTTGAGTTTGAAACCCGTTAGCATTTTGTGGGGTGTTTGTGATAGTTGGGCTTGTGTGACATAGTTGTTGTTTATTATCAGTGATCGGAATTTTGGGAGCTAAACTTTAAAAAAACTTGTAAAGCTGACATTAAGGAGAATTTACAACCAAGAAAAATAAGAATATAAAATTGGCAGATTATTGTTCAATTTAAGTCTATATCGAAATCTCAGATTTTCAGTAGTTTATTAATATTTTCATGTCTGTAAGCACTGCTTCATGCCCGCTTGGCAAGTTTTGTTAAAGTTTAGCTCCCAAAATTACGATCACTGCTTATTATGGAAGAGGATTAGGCAGATTTGCAGATTGCAGGGGATTTGCATATTAACATATATGTGTCGCACAGGCGTGACTGTGCACAGCTGGTAGCGAAGAAGCAAGGTGTACTGCAGTTCATTCATTAATATATAAGTTTGTTTGTGAGTTGTGCATTAAGAATTTGTATTGAACAAAAATGTTTTCGCAGTTACTAGTTTCTTTAAATGTACAACCAAGCACTGTGCCGAAATTAACTACTGTTAATTTTACTTCTGTTAAATAATACCGTGTATACAAAATGGGACGAAATTATTAGACGTTTACCATCGGTCGATATCAATCGTATCTGCTTACCCAATTCTAGTGTTATTTCAAATCAGAGTAACAATCGCCGCAGTGGTTTGGTGAAGTTTTTAATCGTTTGACTTATTCATATTTTTGTGAATACGGTTACAACGGGACAGTACAGACAGAGACCAGGTATATCTTGCTCAAAAACGTTGTGTCAGAGCAATATTCGGGGCCAACCATATGGATTCGTGTCGACCATTTTTTAAAACCAATGGTATTCTTACTGTCCCTTGTTTGTATATTTTGGAGACCTCAGTATTCGTGCACAAATATAAATATCAGTTTTTGGAAGTACAACAGTTGCGATCTCGTAAAGTTCGGGAACAATATAGATACAAGCTTTACAAGCCGTACGACTAAAATTACTATACAAAAATGCATATTGCATGTGTATAAAAATTTATAATAAGTGGCCTGCGTCGTTTAAGGGCCAGAATTTAAAAATATTTAAGCAATCTGTAAAAAAATGGCTTACTGATAAATGTTATTATAATTTGAATGAATTTCTGAATGACTATTTTTAATTCTAATTTTGTATTGCAAATATTTATTATTCTTTTTATAAAATCTGACATGCTTGTATTATTAGTAGTATTTTTAAATAATTGATTTTTAAATAAATAGTTTCTCATCTAGTTTATAAAAATGTATGTACACCTGTAAAGGTAGGGTTTGGTGAGACTTATAAAGTTGCAAGTTTGACTGCATCTGTAACCCAATCTCCACATGCATGAATAAATCATTTCATTTCAAAACGGAATTAATCTCGTTGCATATTTGATATTATTATAATAACCAAATCCACGTGCCTCGGAAAAACCTGCTGTGCTGCGTTAGTACACAACAGGGAGATTTAATTGTTTCTTTCTCGCTTACTTTTGCCGAAAGGGGCAATAAAAGTCTCACTTATATTAGAACATTGAAATGTTCAAAGTATCCATAAAATTGACAAATGTTCTTACAAATGAATTTTATGAGTCGTTTTCAAAAAATTTGTACACAATTAAGGAATTAATTAAAAACAAAATTTAATTAATTATTTTTGTGTAACGGAGTTACCCATATACTTTGTATGACTAACTTTTGTTACACAAAAATAGCGATTGTGATTTTTGTTTTCATTAAGCCGTTAACTATGTACAAATTTTTTGAAGCGAAGCTTTGTATATTTTTTACTACTTTTTTACAGTTAAGCTGAATTTAGTGCATTTCCTCATCAATCACGACGTAATTTTGCACATCGTTCAAAAAAACTTAGATTCGCGTGCATGGGTTCGAACCGGTACGTAAAAATCGGCACATATTTTTTTTTGGTAGCATGGGTGCGCGTATTTTAAAGCGCACCTTAGAACTCATATTTAAAACTAGCTGTTGCCCGCGATTCCGTCTGTGAAGAATTCGTTTATCGCTATCCCGCGGGAACTATGCGATTTTCCGGAATAAAAACTGTGGGAACTTGGGTCCTTTTCTGGGACTCAAACTATCTCTATACCAAATTTTATCTAAATCAGTTCAGCGGTTTAAGTGTGAAGAGGCAACAGACGGACAGACACACTTTCGCATTTATAATATTAGTATGGATGCTTTATATTCTCATTCTTTTTCTGGCACCTGTACTTGTAGGTCGACATATTATTTAATTACCAGAAAAACTTTTTAACAAAAAATTAAACCGCCGAAAAAACTGAAAAGCAAAAAATAATACCTTTTTTGTTTGACCTTAATCTAGGTACCAGTTTGAAGTCGGTGCCTCAGCACGAGCCAGGAGGAGTGGTCCTATAATCGTCTACCTGATTGGCTTCTATCACTCCTCCTGGCTCTTGCTGAGGCACCGACTTCAAACTGGTACCTAGATTAAGGTCAAACAAAAAAGGTATTATTTTTGGGATAGTATCATTTCGTCTAAAACGCAACTAGTACTAGTGGTAACCGGTCTAAAACGCTGCTAGTCTAAAACGCATCTCGTCTAAACTGCAACTGGTCTAAGTAGCTACCAGTCTACGTCGCTACTGGTCTAAGCAGTAAGTGGTCTAAAACGCAGCTGGCCTAAGAGTACGTGGTCTAAGCCTTAGCTGGTCTAAGTAGTAAGTGGTCTAAGCCACAACTGGCCTAAGTAGTGTCTCGTCTAAAATGCAGTTGGTTTAAGTAGCCATTTGACTAAACATTTGCTGTTTTCTAAAACAGGAAGCAGTCCAAAACTCGACTAACCTAAGTACCTAGTAACTTAATATGTATTGGACATAAGTAATATGCGACTTGTACTTGAAACCCCGACACTTTTAAGTTAAATATTGTATAAACAGCTAAATATCTTCTATCTTCTTCTTATATAATTCTCGTGTCGCGGTGTTTGTTACCAAATTCTTCCGAAACGGCTCGACCGATTCTTATGAAATTTTGTGTGCATATCGGGTAGGTCTGAGAATCGGCCAACATCTATTTTTCATACCCCTAAATGTTAAGGGTGGTTCACCCCTTAATTTTTCTAATAAATCGATGAACGCCAGCTGCATTCACGAAAAAACCGGCCAAGTGCGAGTCGGACTCGCGCACGAAGGGTTCCGTACAATTATCTATAAAAATCACGTTTAATGTATGGCCCCCCCCTTAAATATTTTTTTTTAATTTTAATTTAATGATTTATTTTTAAAGTCAATATATTTTAAATATTCTGTGTATATTTCAAGCGTCTACCTGTTGCTGTTATCAATATCGAGCAAAAACGAGCAAAAAATCACGTTTGTTGTATGGGAGCCCCCTTAAATATTTATTTTATTCAATTTTTTAGTATTTGTTGTTTTAGCGGCAACCGAAATACATCATCTGTAAAAATTTCAACTCTTTAGCTATCACGGTTCCCGAGATACAGCCTGGTGACAGACGGACAGACGGACGGACAGCGGAGCCTCAGTAATAGGGTCCCGTTTTTACCCTTTGGGTACGGAACCCTAAAAAGGTTGACGCAATGTAAGTACATGAGCCGTGAGGGTCAGTTGCAAGAGAGCGGCAAACGCCAGTATTTACAATGCGGGGGGTGGGGGATTGCCAGGGGGGGGATCCAAAATATGCTCATTTATTGCCTCTACTCTAAGCTACAAACACGTGTATTATTCGCCCGCGATTAGAAAGAGATTGGAGTTGACAGTAATTCTATATGCTTACGTCAAAATATGTATGAAATGACAGTTCTGACAGTCCCGTTCTGATTGCGGTTTGATAATATATGGCCATACAAACAAATGTAAATATTTTTAATTTTTTCATGTACCTATCTAATAGGTACTGGCTTGAGCCAGAATACGTATTACTATTAAATTATTTGTTTCAAATTTTAAGAATAAATTACAGGAAATAAAAGGCTGAACCTACTTACCGACGATCGACGTCCTAGTTTAGAATAGGAGCATTAGACCAAATCAGCTTTAGACGAGGTGCGTCTTAGGCTAGATGTCGTATTAGACCAGTTGCGTTTTAGATTAGATGCGTATTAGACCAGTTATGTTTTAGACGGAATGCGTTATAGACCAGTTGCGAATTGTTTGCTAGGCTAGATGCTACTTAGACCAGTAGCGACGTAGACTGGTAGCTACTTAGACCAGTTGCAGTTTAGACGAGATGCGTTTTAGACTAGCAGCGTTTTAGACCGGTTACCACTAGTACTAGTTGCGTTTTAGACGAAATGATACTATCCCTTATTTTTTGCTTTTCAGTTTTTTCGGCGGTTTAATTTTTTGTTAAAAGTTTTTATTTTATACTTTTTATCCATCCTTGGGGTATTTTTTTTTCCAAATTTATAATACCAACTTCAATACTATCTATCCAATAAAAAAGATAAATGAAAATCAGACTACTCTGTAATAAGTTATGCGTGGTCATATAGTACAATCAGTAACTGAACAATCAATCATCCCCTGTTTTTCTACCCTTAGGGTAGGAATATTGTTTCCAAATTTAAATGGGACCACCCTCGGGGTATACGCTTTCCAATAAAAAAAGAATCATCAAAATCGGACTACTCTGTAAAAAGTTATGCGTGATCATACATAAAAAAAAAAATATATATATATGTATATATACACGTCGAATTGAGAATCTCCTCCTTTTGTTTTCGTCGGTTGAAAAAAAGTAAACGTAAAAATAAACGAAAAAGTGCCATGTCATATTTGTGACAAGTACCTTTCTATCCGCAAGTTGGGGTAGCCTCGTGGTTTGACCTATCGCCTCGCAAGCAGAGGGTCGTGGGTTTGAACGTATGAGTGAATCCTAATTTATGTGTGAAACTACATTTGTAATTTACTATGAGCTTGAAAAATTGAGCATAAGTTTGGAAAGCAAACATCGTGAGGAAACCTGCGCACATCTGGGAAGCAATTCAATGTTGTGTGTGCAGTTCCCAATCTGCACTGGACCGGCGTGGGAACTACGGCCTAAACCCTTTCTAATTCTGAGACGCGACTTTCTATTTAAATTAATAATGTGATATCAAGCAAAGAATACGAACAGAATAAAGAATTTAAAAAATAAAATATATAATATTTTTCTTTCTTTACTGTTTAGCATCAGTGGGACGAAGAAATAAAATAAATATTTTGCTGCTTTTTAATGATGTGCAGCGTTATTGTCTGGAACGAACGTCATCCGTGCGTACTCGAGAGTCTTGTTTTATGACGCCATCGTCAGGAGAAAATTACTGTTTCGCAAACTACCTTTATGATTGTTACGAATGGTCTCTTGGAATCTATTTGACATGCACATCTAGTGCTATCACTAATTATATGGCACTAAGCGTTGTAATAAAACATTTATTCGATTAAATAATTTGAAAGTGAGATGAGCTGACTTGCATGCGTTGCATTTAGTGCGCTTGGATGACCGTTCTCGTGACGAGCCGTGCATGCACATTTCACTTCCACGTGTTATTACTAAGTAACGTTTATAGGTAACTGTTTGAAGCGAGATGCAACGAAGTTGGTACTATCAAGTTCTCGCAGCGCGACCTACTTTCTCAAAGATACTGTAGGCGGGGTAGTGCACACCGGCAGGGCGATTTTCCGCAGAAAACTATCACAATAGACCACTTCCCTGCAACGTTGCAAGCATTGTGCTATCATCTCTCTGGTAGAAAAACGGGAACTGTTTGTGTTGTCTCAAATACAAGTGTTCTATTTTAGTTCTGTTCTGAGATTACATTTTCCACAGGTACTTACAGTCTCGGTTAAGTTGACTTAACAGTTACCAATGAAAAAGGGTGCTACATATAAGGAGACAGAATTCCTACAAAGTTACAACCTATGAATACTACTTTTTACACGACTGCCTAAAAAAATAGTGTACTTTTTGTGTATTGTATGCTATATGTCCATAAACCATAGAAAATTTGAAGTTGTTTGCGGCATTTTTTATGCTACCGATTTGCCTCGTTTTGATTTCAATGTGCAAATAGACCTTGATGTTTGGAGAACACCAGCCAGTATAGTTAACGATGTCTTACAATATCAACATACGTTTTTCTACACTATCAATGCACGTTATCTTCTAATATATAAGAATCTCGAGTCACGGTGTTTGTTATGGAACTCCTCCGAAACGGTTTGACCGACTTTTATGAAACTTTTTTCTCTATATTCGGTAGGTCTGAGCATAGGTCGTAGGCTATTTTTTACACCCCTATTCTTCGCAGGCGGAGGCGCGGGCAACAGCTAGTATACATATAAGTCGTATCAAATTATAAATGTCAGCACACACAAAATAAAAATAAAAAATCTGATATTTGCAGTGTTTGTGTAAAGTAAGTAGTTCATGTTTAAAAGATAAGTATAATTATCAATCGAGTAGACATGACTATCTACCTACCTATATATATGAATATGAAAGAAAAATCCGTCTCAATGACAGACCTCATTGCTGTGCCCAAGGTACAGTTTTAAACCTATAGCTATGTCGTTATTTTTTTTTTAAACCTTTAACGGTAAATCAAAACCAATTTTACATAATGGCATTCATCGATTTTGCAAAATCAAGGCTTAAATTTGGGTGAAAAGACCGAACTGCTAAAGCTACAGTTCTTAAATAAGTTGTAACTGTGGTGTTCCTTTTTGAAAATCAACCCCTAAAAGTTAAATAATTTTAGGAGATAATAGGAGGGGGTAAATTTTAATTTATTTCTGCACGGACTAAGTTGCGGTAAAAACCAGTTATAACTTATATTAGAATGCTTCCGATTGATTAAAATGCAAGCACTATTGTCTACAGGTATAATACTCGTGGGACACTGTTCAGCCATCGGTATGCGTCCCAATTTCTACTTCTATAGACTACAGTGGAGCGTTACTCTATTTTCAGTAAAAATGCAACGATGCGACACGCGACCCATATATTCAGTGCGAAAATGTGGGAATTATTTACATATTATATTGCAATCTAATAGAAGTGTTGTCATACCATGAAAAGTCGTGAAGCAGGTATATATTTTAAAACTTAATGGATTTTTTTTTTTTTTTTTTTTTTTATGATATAGGGGGCAAACGAGCAGACGGATCGCCTGATGGTAAACGATTACCGTCGCCCATGGACACCTGCGACACCAGAAGAGTCACAAGTGCGTTGCCGGCCTTTTAGGTAGGAGTACGCTCTTTTTTTGAAAGCTTGAAGGGATTTTTTTTTCAATCCTGTAAAATTATTAAAATTAAGTACTGTAGTAATGAATAATACAATACAATACAATACAATGACTCTTTATTGTACACCAGGAATAGTAAGCAATACAGAAAACAGGTACACAGAGAGTAAGTTACAAGGTAAGCAATAGGCGAATAATAATAATATAATAATATAATGTTTTATATTTTACTAGCTATTGCCCGCGACTCCGTCTGCAAAGAATACGTTTGTCACTATTCCGCGGGAACATTCCAATTTCAGAACAGGAAATGAGTGTGTGAGAGCTAACTTTGGGGGCGGCAGGCGTAAGCTTGCATTCGGAATCCAAAAGCTTAATGGTTACTTGACCTGGAATATATGTATATTTTCCCCTCAGAATTATTTTAGTAATTTTGACATTGGAAGACTATCTAGAATATTTTTTTTCTTTTTTTTTTTGTGTCGGTGGAAGCATTCTACACTTCCACGGAACTTTGGATTTTCTTGCGGCGCATTCTTCTTGGCAATGATGGTCCTTACGAAAGCGCTGGTAGTTTAAAAAGGGACATGTAAA
This sequence comes from Archips crataeganus, assembly GCA_947859365.1. Lineage (NCBI taxonomy): Eukaryota > Metazoa > Arthropoda > Insecta > Lepidoptera > Tortricidae > Archips > Archips crataeganus. The sequence goes on along the minus strand of OX402045.1, from coordinate 20,736,265 downwards.
AGAGCCCTTTGCGGCCTACTTGCAGAATAAACGTGTTGATTTTGACGGGGTTAGGTAAACCTATCCTATGTTCTTTTTCGCCACTCAAACTATCTCTATACCAAATTTCATCTAAACCGGTTCAGCGGTTTAAGCGTGAAAAGCTAACAGACAGACAGGCAGATAGACACACAGACATACTTTTGCATTTTATATTGGTATGGAGAAATACGGTTTTCATAAATAATAGGTGGCGATTTAACATCCATTCTTATAATCATAGAAAGGTTTAGTAAACAAATTATTTAATCCCTAATGTTTTAAATGTCTGTTGCCGCTGTGTTCAAGTTTTTTGGGTTGAATTTTGCGAAATACTCTATTCGGTAAAACTTTTTTTTAGCTTATGAACTTTGTATGCGTAGAATAGAACAAACAAAACAATACACCGCTATTATAATTATAACGAAATCCAAGAAACCTTGAATTAGGTTTTTTTTTTAAGTATGATTCGGTATGAATGCCTGTCTGTTTTGTCTTATTTACGGCTTGGATAAGTTATCAGGAAAAAAAATCGCGAGGATAAGAAATATTTAGCAAAACTAATTCTTGAGTGCGCTGTTCCGCCGTATAAATATACAGTTAACCCGTGCGACGCCGAGGCGAATCGATAGTTATAATAATTATTCCAATACATATATAAGGTAAATATCTCGGTTGAGTACGCGAAAGAGTGAGTCATTCATCAGGCAGCACCTTTTTCTCAAATGTGTCAGTCGCATCTAAGTTGAATCGGATACAAAAAGTATATTCCTTAAAAGGTCAGAGAACTGGCCAGGTTTCCGCTGCGTGTGCCTTGCCGCATTTGCCGTAGCTTCTTACTCAACTCTAGAAAAACTTGCCTTCGCTTCGAGTGGACCGCGAGTCGTGTGGCAATGTAAACCTGGCGACATGTATAAAATAAAATATTTTAATTTTTTAAATTCCTAAACTATTATAAGAATATAATATTTTGTAAAGCATAGTTACACTTAGTACTCTACGACTAATACGATTTTTTGAGTTTCCTTTTTATACTTATTGCTTTAAAATTGAATTGTATTTAAACATAACTACAAGTATTTTAATAATTTAAACAATCTATACGACGTTCGAATGGTAATACGAGTATTAATTTAATTCAGATACACTGAACGATAGAGTTCCGGATAGCTGCCGATATACGCCTATGTCTGTTCCACTATTTTGTATTGTATATAATGACGCCTGGATGACTAAAAATCATGAAATACAGATGAGGCGAAAGCTGCAGCTGTTGTGGGGTTTCTTATGATCTACTTCCATGTTACACGTTATAGAGTTATTCAGAGCTCCCTATGATCAAAATGCTTATATTGTTGATCTTTTTTTTCTCGACATGCACGTACGTATTATAGTTATGATGATAAATCATCATTTATATTCAAAGGAGTTCTACGTCTTATCTTCTAATATATAAAAATCTCGTGTCAGTCACGGTGTTTGTTATCGAACTCCTCCGAAACGGCTTTACCGATTTTTATGAAACTTTTTTTCCCTATACTCGATAGGTCTGAGAATAGGTTGTAGGCTATTTTTTATACCCCTTAGCTAGGTGATATTTGGCAAAACAACGTTTGCGGGGTCAGCTAGTAATAAAAATAAAAGTCTGTCTTTCAGCAATCTGCAATTAATCCGTATTTGTACTAACGTAACAGGAAAAGTGGGTTTGCAGCAGTATGGTCTGGGAACACGCGGATGGTTTTTTGCCGTCCTTTCGTTCACAACGCAAAGAATCCCGTCCATGTAAAAGTTCTATTTGCGGCCTCCTTATAGCCATAAACATAGATTGTTACGTTACATTCGTGCATTTTGGACATAGTGGGAATAAAATAATTACTTTCATTTAGTATTTAAATAATAATCATTACTCATATTATCATAATATGAATGATTATATTATAATTGTGCTCTTGAAATACACAAATTACTAACATCTATAGCTCCGATGTGACGATAACTAAATATTAGCTTACTAACTCAACTAAATCTCCGGTGTGACGATATCTGAAGCAGTATACTTCTCTTGGATTAATTACATCTGTTTCCCTGAATGAATGCGTTAGTGTCCCGGCCGTCTTCGCCGCGCGTCGCATGTACCATACTTATGCCTTTGGCTCTCGTGCAGTCCGCGTCCGAGGAAGATCGCGGAGTGACGTTCATTCCGCGCCCGCGAGCTTGTCGCATTCCACTTTGTAATAAGACTAGTGATCTCGCTCCTAAATTATTTAAATAATTTTACTTTAAAATAAGTATTCCGTATTCGAAATGTTTATTACTTATATGTTATATGTAATAAACTAATATATATATATATATATATATATATATATATTTAATAATTGGTAGTGCTTTTTGTGATCACGTTGCAATAGAGTATAAATCATTTATTGGTTAATGTAGCCAATTTGTTTAAAATGGATTTTAAAAGTAAAGGTCGTATATTTATAAAATATGGGATGTTGGCGGCTTTTACATGTACATAAATATATTTACGACGGGGTGATCGGTTACGTTAAAACTATTAAAATTTTATGACAACTAAAATGATTAATTACGCGTTGCTTGTGTTTACAAATTCTTTACGCAGCGGGCACAATTTAAGCATAATATTTTTGAACATTAGTAATCCAATTTTCAAAACATATCGCAGTTTTAAAAGTAATTGTAAACTAACTACATAATATTCCTGTATGGAATAAAATCGATTAACTACATTCGAAGAAAAGACAGATTCAGTTATACATATTGTATCGGTATCGCAGTAAGATTTTGTTAAAATCCCATAATGTAGTGATATGACAGAGGTATCAGGAGAACTGTCAGTTTAGGGTTGCAAAGACAGCATTTTTGTACGCAGAGGCGCTCGGATTCATTAAGGTTAGCCAATTATGTACTCCTCATTTGCCAAGGACTATAGTTTTTTTACATTTATAGGGTGACATAATTGTTATCCAGGAGCCAAATTATCTTATTTCGCAATCGATGGCAATAACATTTAAATTACAGCTACATAAGACGAACACTAAATTATTGCCACCCTACCCCTGGTTAATCTAAGTATTTGAGCAGTCTTATAATTTGAACACTATCTTTTATTTTTATTAAACAAGACTTCCTCGTTTTTTTGCATTGACATGAAATCGTAATATTAATGTATAATAATATGGATTATTTGGATTTATGGAATTCATCCAAGCTTCAAATTCGATCGGACTTACTCATTCATTGGCGCTTAGCACAATTAGATATGATCCCAGCGAAACAATTATTGCCTTAAAGGTTTTATCATGGTGACATCAATCAGACTGACACCTATCGGTTTGTTAATAGGTGTTCACAGGTCTCGTGAATTGAGGTCGGGAAGTCGCCAACAATGGATGATGGGTCCGGCGAACGATTTAAATTGTCTCACAATCGCCATTTCCGTTGCGCTCCTGCGGTTGAGGACGCGACCAGACCCCGGGTTCCGTTCTCGCCCCCACTCGGGTTGGCACAATGATTACCATCGCATTCATAAGTATCCTCTTGACAAATAGTCTCGATTGTTATACACTTGAGAACTTCCCCTAGTTTTGTAATTAACTCTATGTAAAGTAGATCTGACAGTAAAATAGTACGAACTATGTCTGAACATTATTATTACAACCTGCCTCTTGTACCATTTTATGGAACCAGAAGGATTTAGTATTTTGTGGTTGTATTAGGTATCATTTATATTAAAATAGTTTTTTTTATTGAAAAACTCTTTTCAAAAATTAGTAAGTCTTGGGTTTCCTGATATGTGGAACGTCGCTAGACAGCTATATTATCGTGATGCCCGTTTGACCTTTGTGGCACGTTTGGGATCACTTAAGAACTAAGTGAACCCATCTCAAGCAAGACTTCGTCAAACGGTCTTCTCGTCAATGGCGCCATCTAGTGATGTTTGATTTTCCAGAAAATCCTCATAGTAAAACCATAACGATGATTACGATTATATCCCATTGTTGAGTAAAGTACCTAGGCGGCCGAGCTCCGCTCAGGCTGAAACTCGGTACCAAGCTTTTTCCCGAGGGAAAAGACCACGCTAGATTGAAATCGTTGGAAACGTTTCCGAGATTCTGATTATATATATAAGTATATATATCCAAGAATTGCTCGTTTAAACTTTAATATTATTTCCTTAGTTATTTAAACTTAAAAGGTATGAGATATTACTTGGTATTTCTTATTTTATAAAAGGATTTAAAAATCCTGAGTGCAGATTGTTTACTTTCATTCTTATGCTTAAAGGGAACTAAATAAAGTTGAAATATTAATACTGTGTTGTTCAAATACATTTTGTGGTTTCCACAAAAGATACCACCTACCTACTCAGTTTCTATTTTTTATAGGGTTCCGTACCTAATGGGTGCCTTCGGGACAATATTACTAAGCCCCACTGTCTGTTTTTCCGTTAATCACAAGGCTGCATCTTGAACCGTAATAGGTAGCACTTGAAGTAAATAATAATGATACGTAAAAATCTAAAAGTCGTCCCGTACATAAAAAAAATGTTTTTCGGCGTAACTGAATAATGATATGTAGTGTTAAACATTATACAGTGTCACGGAACACTTCGCATGCAGTCCTATTAACAATTTCCCGGTTTTTGTTTCATTAAATTCCATAGTAACATTAACTGAATGCATAACTTGCATTATTTTATTGATGATTACCAATGCGGAACTATTGTCTCGCGGGTAATTATCGTATTTACCGAGAAAGCGAGCTTGATGATGTCTATTGTTACCGCTGGGGAAAACGGGTATGAAATTTATTGTTTTCTTGTTTTCTTATCAAATGGAAACATCAATCTTTGCGCTAAGTTGAATAGTAAATCGGAATGAAAACAATATTTATTTATTAAAGTTTATTCTGAATAAAGAAGTGGTGCAACTTACTAATTCAAACTTAGCAACATGTTAGCCCTTAAATTAACCAATTACTGTTTACCATAACTATGAACGGATTTTCATTTTTTTTTGCTGGAATAATGTTATTTACGTTGAGTCTGAGAATTCTATCAGAATGCACTGTATAAAAACATATCTATTCTATTCTTATGTCATAGTAAGTGCAATGTAGTAATATAAAACCAGCCAAGTGTGAGTTAGATTTGTGCAACGACGGATCTGTATGTATTGAGAGACTTGCTATGTTATTTAAAAAAAAAAGCTCGGGCGGAAAAATTAACTCATGTTAGTCGTTGAACTTTGTGTAAGGCGTACAGTTCTATCCATTGTGATTCCGATACACCACTAACCCTGTGTTAACAGTTAATTGGGCATAAAGGATTGCTTTATAAGGAAAGAAGTAAAACCTATTTTTTTTTATAATTTTAGTGTTTATCTTAAATAATTTCAATATTACAAAAAACTAGCTGATGCCTGCAACTTCGTCTGTGTCCCTTGAGAACATTGCACTTTCTCGAGATAGAAGGTTGCCTAAAAGCGAAAAATTTTATTTTTTTCGCTTTAAATAATCTTAGATTCGGTGAGCAGCCGTATTGCTAATAAAAATAAATAATATAATAAAATAAACAATTGTTGCTTTCTATTAGTGATTTTTTTTATCGGTCCATCGGTTCTAGATATTATCCCTACGTACAAACAAACATACAGAGTATTTGAGACCTTCACAACAAAACTTTTCATTTCATATAAGTATGTCATACATGGGTCAAGTTTTAATTTTTTTTTAAATAGCCCTCAAATGTAAAACCCTATTTTCCAGATTCAATCAGTTTCGTTACTTCGTCACACGAATATGTGTGTTGGGGTATGTGTGAGTTGCAACTTAATCGGTCCGTAGATCATAATAAGGGTTCCATTTTTCCTTTTGAGTTACGGAATGTCAGAGATATGCTGATTTCTCGGTCAAAATTCAAAATTATATTTTACCTTGGTAAAACACTAATTCCGCAGTCGGGCCATCGGTGCCTGTATCGCTCGTGCACTAATATAACAAAAAATACATTTAAAAAATGGCACATAATAAGACAAGTCTTTAAATTAAATTAATGTTCTATTTATTTCTATATTTTATACCAAGGGTCTTCAACTGGCGGCCCGCGGGCCGCGCGGCCCGCGGTTGCGTCCACGGCGGCCCGGCACTGTATTCACAAAATTAAATTCACATGTCTACAAATTATACCTATTTACAGATTAAAAATAATAGAAATTAAAACGATATAGATCAATTATGTTGCGGCCCACCGAACCAATATCAGAGTATACTAGGCCCTTGACTACAAAAAGGTTGAAGACCCTTGTTTTATACATTTAGTCGTTGTTTGGTAGAAAATAGATGACTGATATAAACCCATGCTTCGAGTCCACGTTGTACGTGCGCCGCCAGCGTCGTGCTTAATGTCGCCGAATAGCGTTCCACTCGTGCTTAATCAGAGATTTAGTAAATTATAGGCAGGTGTTTCTCATAGCAGAGTATATTCATATCTGTACCTCTACCATGAGTTTGCACTAGTTTACAGTGACCGTACTCGCTAGCGTCGGCGTAAATGATTTGTATGGAGAATTGTACTTCCGTAAGTGACCGCTAGAGGCGCTGTACAATTCTCCATACAAATAATTTACGCCGTCGCTAGCGAGTACGGTCACGTAAACTAGTATAAACTCATGGTAGAGGTACTGATATCTATTAAACTTGGACTTGGACTCGTTGCGAAAAAATATATTCATTGTATTATGTAAAAACAATCAATTCAACAAATTATTTATTCTTCTAACTTTCATAACTTCAAAGTGGCTTGAATTATATTGACGCTTACTTTTTTCTGCTCACCTCAAATTAATTGTGATTTGTGTTACTAATAGCGATAATGGAATTCAATCGCATTACGAGTTTCTGTTTATTAATTTGGCGCTGTCCTTTGTTTCAATTAAAATCTGATGCCCTTGAACGGCATTGACGTAATGGACAATGCAGTAAGAATGCAAAGTGAATTGCGTACCTATGGTAGAATGTGTTTATTAAAAAGTCAGAGTCTGACTTGGTAGTCCGCCCCGAAGACAATGGATACAATAATTATGGCGCCTGGTCGCACCGCATGGCAATGACAATAATATTTACAATTTCGTCTTGTTATGGTCACCCTCTTGTAGATATCCCGGTTACGATCTTGTCAAAGATGCACTTATAAATAGTTCTAGTAAAAAGTTAAGGTACCAAACTGTTGTCATTGTTAATTTTTTCAGCATGATCTATTTTCTTAATAAATTGTACTAATGGCTTCTATTCAAATAATGGAATGGAATGAGAATGTTGACGAAGTGGGAATGTGGACGAAATGAACCTAAACGACCACTTCTTTGTAATATCCCCAGACAAAGAAGTCAATGGGATTCAAATCCGGCGGCCGACACGAACAGACAGACAGACAGACAGATGAAGAACAAATTTATTTGTTCATTAAAAGTATTACATGGCTCTATTGATGGCCAGTACCAAATTAGGTTCGGCCACATAAAAAACAGTTTTTATGTTACTTTACTAACAACAGACTCTTTACTACACATTCTACCTTAGTACGTTTGAAAGTCGAATCCAGCAAATTATGCCCTATTAAGGGTCACTTTTTTTGTATTATTCTGAAAGTTTAGAGACTGGCGAAGTTTTTAAAATTACTTCTGGTCTTTGAATTCTGAGATTTTTAGGTTTTTTTTTTTTTACAAAATCAAACTTGGATTTGCTCAAAGGTAAAACTTTCACTTTCGGTCAATTTTATTGTAACTTGCGTCAAGGTTGGGAAGCTGATTATTTTATGTGTGAAAGTACAGTTTGTGAGGATAATGTCACCAAAAAAAAACACTCAGAAAAAACGTAACCAAAAAAAGTTACATGATGTTAAACTGCTCGGCCCGAAAATTCTTGAAAAAATTTTTAAAAATTAATTGCTCTTAAACTACAAAAAATCGGCCAACATACATGGGGTATATTCGGATAGCTCCGGATATGAGGCATCTAAATTTTTTTTTGGACGTCTATGTTTGGACCACCCTGTATACAGTCAATTAAATCTACAGCCCAAATTTTTTTTTTAGCAACATTTATTGATATGTATACTTTGCAATAGCGGGTTGTGTCACTGCTACCGATATTATCTAACGTGTATATATTTTTTTTTAGTTTTATCGTCTGAATTAAATGCGTATATATGTGAGAGAGTGGTGTTCTGTCAATATGCATGTACAGTACAAGTGAAATTTATTTATAGGAACATGGCGCCATCCGTTATTTTTTATCTAAATGCGCAGCGGGTTCTTGCCTATAAAACCGGATATTAAATGGCCGTCGATGGATGAGTTTTAACTGCTCATAAAACTACTACTGAGTCCTAATTGTTGGTCAACTAGCCTGTCGCCTTTAAGGTTTTCAGTTAAGATCGTGGGCAGATTTTTTATCAGTTTAATGGTAATAAACTTGAACGCTGGCTTGGGATGCACTTATCTGTTTACATAAGATCGTTGTTTTACTACATATCTTTGTTATTGGTTAAAGTTGTTGAATTAAGAAGCTATGTAACTCTATTTAGAAGTGTTCAATGCAGATAAGTTCTTCAAGTTTTTCGTACTGGGAATAAATGGTTCCGCCAGCAAACCTGATTTGTCGCGGTTGTCTTATCATAGCACCCAGTTTTGGCCACTTCCCTATATTGAGAGTAATATTAATGTGAAATACGAATTTATTGGTTGGAAAATGCATAAAAAGAAAAATAAACCATCAGCTGAACTTTTTACCCTGCTACTCCGCAACCAATAGATATTTGTTTTACAAAGTTGGAAAGTAACCGTTTGGTGCGAGTGTTTAAATTGAAACCCGAGCAAGCGAAGGATGCTGCGATTGAAACACGCTTAAAACAAATCCTGAGCATCGCCGAGTGTTTGAAGGAACGAAATGCTAACAATTTTACTGCTTAGAGAAACCCCACAATAGCCCCTTGCTGAGCGGCCCGTCTAGCAGCTCGCCCTCTCTCTAGTAAGCAGTGAAAGCCATCAGAGGCTAACAGCAACATTAGTCCGTTCGAAAAAAGCACAATTTTTTACCTCACTACAGCGAAAAAAATCATATATGACAGAAAATAAATTGAACATTTATAAATCAGTTTTCAGGAGAAAGACAGCCTTTTTGAACTAGTGAGCTGGAAATTATTACTGCGGACCAGCGACGTAAACGGTTCTAGTTCATTGTTAGAAACTGTGCGAATTTATACCTAAATAAATCTGTTTTAAAACCATCTTAAAACTATCTATTTCGCGTTTGGCAATCCCTTCAACCATTGTAGTTAATTTCAGTTAATATTTTATGTATATTTTGTATTTTACTTTTGGGTAACTAATGTTGTAAATGAAAATTCTGTTCCGAGTGGACGGTGACGCGCCTGGAATGCGCCTCGCTCCGGCGACAGTAGAAACCGACGCGTATTACGGAATGTTCGCATTTCCATCGGCGCTTCGTAAACGTTACATTAATTAGCTGATCACGATGCTCTTCACCATATCCAAGTGCTGCTACTTGGACGTTGAGCTGAGAAAGTAATTAGATAAATCGTTAATGCCCAGTGTTTATTAAATACTTTTTAATTTTTGATGCTGAACGGAATGAAATGCTTACTGTTCGGCAGTACCTAAATGATAGCGAAGTTTAATTTTAACAATTGGCTAAGTAAAGTTTTTTGAAGAGGTGCTAATTATATTTTTTTTCGACAGTGGTCGACATCAACACTAAGACACTGCAGGTGTTTTATTTTTATCTCCTTTTATTTATTGGAAATATTGTTTTAAGTGTTCGAGATGACATTTGTGAGATTTTACGGCTGACAAGCGTTTCGTGCTCAGTACTAAGAAGAAATAGAAAAAAAAACGAAGTCAACTGTCGCTTCTGTCAATGTCAAATGAAATATAACCGTTTGCGTTTCGTTTGCTTTGCGTTGTCCAAGAAGCAGTTCCAAAATAGTGATCGAAAGTATTCAATCGTGATCCAATTAACGTGCATAGGTCGTGGAGAAATGCGGTAAAATAGAAAGTCCGGATTTTATGCGGAGGTCGATAAAAATAGTCCAAAAATCACACTGAGCACACCAAAACACAAAGCAAACGAAACGCAAACGATTTGACATTGACAGAACTGACAGTTGACTTCGTTTTTTTTTCTATTTCTTCTTAGTACTGACCACGAACCGCTTGTCAGCCGTAAAATCTCACAAATGTCATCTCGAACACTTAAAAAAATATTTCCAGTAAACAACAGGAGATAAAAATAAAACAGCTGCAGTTTCTCGATCTCCAGAACGCCGACTGTAGAAAAAAAATATAATTAGCACCTCTTCAAAAAACTTTACTTAGCCAATTGTGTTGATAATTTTAAATAGCATTATGGAATGAATTAACATGACATAGGCGAAAGATAGTTCCCTTATCGTTTTAAAATGATCGACATTTGTATACAAGCTTCGTGCTAAAAGACTCTTAACTATAATAAAAGCTCTTGTGACCGCGGCCTTCCGAAACAATCATCGCCGTTTTGATGTCAAACATGACTTTATGTTGTATGTAGAGAGTACTAAATTGTTGGATTTACTGTATTCATTAATATTATTCATATGTAATGTATTTAAACACAGGGGGTTAAATAGTATATATCGCGATTGTTGTTTATGACTTGAACAATATCGGGCCTTGCAAGGTATTGCAAGACTAGTACTGAGATTGAATACATATAATAAGGAGAGGAAATTGGCGTAGGAGATTTACTATCCAACCGTAACATAACAGTGAGCGCCGGCGCAATTGTAGGTCACTGTCGTGTTAAATGAGTAACTTTATACATAACATCTTTATCTTCGTGTTACCATACGATTTTAATACTATTTTATGTTTTGTGATTGTTTCCATAGTGAATGTGGTTGTTAGTTAACGAATTCGTGTCGAACGTTCGTTGAAAATAATTAGTATTTGCAATTGTCGGTGAAATGGTCATTTTCTTGTAAAATGCTCAAATATCACCGGCGATCCCATAGACACAAGTCACCTGTGCAGTGTTTACGATGGAGGTAAGTAGGTTGATGTTCGATACGTGATAAATCAGGCTTTGACGTTAATTCGCACTTAAGCTACTTTTTTAGTTTAAATATCTGTGTCTTTATTCTTAATATATTGTAATCAGTTTTTACCACTGTGTCTCCGTATCACGTAATCTCTTTAGACTAGAGTTGCATCCTGGTGCCCACAGTATCGAACCTTTTCTTTTGCTCAGATCATTGATTTTGGTTTTGGTTTCAACGTTTTGGTTTTCACTGTAAGCCTATACTTGTGAACTGTATTAATAAATAAATAAATTGATGATCGACTAACACTTGGTATTCGTGGCTAGTAAAATAAAAAATAAATTTTAACTATCAAAACACGGCCATATGCAGTCATAAGTTGACATAACACCGAACTGACAAGTATTAAGTTGCAGAAGGAAGTGGAGTTGAACTCGACTAAACGTCTCCAGCCATGATGTCATGATGGCAGGAAAAGTTGATCATCTTGAGAGAAAGCTAAGATAGATATAATTTAACCTATAGAGCGCACAACATAATCTGTATAATTTTTATCACAAGGCTCGGTCCAAAAGTATTCTAGCGTGCCAAAACGCTGTGTTAAAGCTTCCTTCGTAAAAGACAGCTAGGAAAGACGAAGTATGAAGTCGCGCGGTGTGTCGTGTCACAAGATCATCGATGAGGCTTTTTCAACGTTTCGTAATTTTATTTTATTTTTATTAATCAATATGAAATAACAGCATAATATATAATGCATGCGTTATACTTGACCCTGGCAGGTCGTCTGGCGACTCGGACGCAGCAAGCACGACCGCTGTGGAGACGACGCTGGAGCGGTTGCGGGGCACGCGCGGGGCGCTCGAGGAGCTGTGGTCCGATCGCGAGCGCCGGCTCGAACTCACGCTGCAGCTCAGACACTTTGAACGGGATGCCTTAGAGGTTGGAATTCTGGTTTTACTGTACTGTATCAGATAAAATACACGACAATCACATTGATATCGTCAGCCATTGAAGTAATATTGTTCAAAGTGGGCATTGTGCCGGAAGACAGGTTTTAATATTTTTGTATCATTATATTGAGTGCATCACTTTATTTTCTTAATTGTCTAATCAAATTGAATTATGGTTTTTGAAAGGTCTGGTCACAATTAAACGTAGTGCGCTAGAACCATGATAGTTGAATGGCGCAATCGCAGAGTCAAAGTTATTTATTAAAATCAGCTGTGAAAATAATGGATGCTCCAGTCAGGTATTTGTCAATGTCTAACTGACTTATGGATAAATTGGCTAACCATGATTGCTCTGGGCGCACAGCCCTAAACGCTGCTACCCTTCCTCCCTGAAGGTCCCCTGCTATAGAGAAAACCGTAAGTAAAGTCTCGTAGCGCCTTGTCACTCAATAAATTGATATTTGTCACACTATCTTATTATTGTTTACTACAACAAAGTCAATGTTAAGCCACTTTTGAGCTTGATAACTGTGTACAGTCGAACCAACTGAATCGTGACGTGACCCACTGTAGAACCTTTTTACAGCAGTGACATCGCATTGCTTGACAAGTAAAATTATTATGACGCTTACTGTGAAAACGTTCTACGATAGGTCAGAAATCAATTGGTTCGACTATACATTAATTTAATAGGGATAGAGATAAAGATAAGATAAATTTATTAAATATTTGATTTTTACAGAAATAACTTTTAATACAAAGTTTCCTTATAAATCTAAGTAACTAACTCATGAGCCCGAACTAGGAAATCCTGTGTTTCGGACTGGGAGAACAAAAATATTAACTTTAAATAAATAATCAAACACACTGTGAAAAATGCAAGTCAAGAATTCTGTCAAATACAATATAAATATAATTTAACCAAAAAAAGTACTTAACCTAAAATTAAAAACTAATAACAAAAGAAAGGCAGCAAAAACTATTTACTTTACAACTATAGTCCGACAAGCTCGTGTGCGGCTCTCCGCGGAACCCTGTCGCAGTTAGCATTTGCCGCACTTATTAATAACAATCTCGTTAAGGACAGCAGAGGTTCCCTGTGACAGGGTTCCGCCGAGCGCCGCGCACGAGCTTGTCAAGGTATAATAATAATTTCTCCGTATCTTCGTACGACATGTTTTGTAGTGTTTTTAGGAGATTTTTTTGCATTCATTAAAATTAAGGGGATAAATGTGCGAAACTGCATTTAATCTATTATAGAGAAGTGGTCCCAAGAAAACAAAAAACTTGTGCGTAAAAGCAAATTTGAGTCTTATTTTTTGTGAGCAAACTATGTCCTTTCGTCTGTAATCCGTTAGTTCCGTGTTATAGGGTAGTGCTGCGTGCTGTTTGAGTACAATCCCAATTATAAATAATTGTCGAACTGTTAAAACATTACACAACTTATAAAGCAGAGTAGGAAAAAGGAAGTGACGGAAAGTGGACACCTTAAGAATAGCTCTTTGCGCTCTCTCAATGGCTAGTAAGAATGTTTTACCAGCCCCATCCCATGTTGTTATACAGTAGGTTAGGACTGACTGACATAGCGAGAAATAAACTTGCCTAATTAATTGAGGATCCGCTATATGTCGCAACTTTTTAAATACAAATATCAACTTACGAGTTCTAGCACATAATGCTTCTATGTGATGTTTGAACGATAGAGTTTCATCTATTATAATGCCCAAGTATTTTATTCGATCAGTAATTTTAATAGCGGAACACATACATTGGCCATCTGAGGGAAAATTACAATAATGGGCATATAATGTAGAGTCAGTTTGCGTAGACGTACATTTTCGCATTGAAAACTTAATATAGATAGTTTTATCCGTATTAAGAGTTAGTAAATTATGGTATTATATTAAACTTAATAGGGATGTTGACACCACCAATCAACTGACGTACTTTTTATGAGCTGTATAAACACGATTCTTCCATAGAGTTTGAATGGCAATAGCAACCTATGACGTCACTTGTTCACCAACTCAATCAACTATTTATTTGTTATAATTATTATAATATAATAATATAAGAAATAACGAAAATACGAACTGTCAGTGGTCAGTCCCCGCCTGTGATTTTTGAATCATCCAATTTGCCCGACTGTTGAAAAGGTTGGGCAGCCTTGTTTTAAAAAGCAACAAAAAATCTAATTTTGCTGTTAATCGAAAATTAATCTGGCTTTCAGGGCTAAAATATAGCGTTTTTTACTGGAGTCGTGTCTTCGAATTATTTTTTAATGGCGTCACCATCCCTATTGTTCGTCATTGTCTTTTGGGACCGATCACGATCAACGATTTGGGATTTATTTTTATTAACTTGGACAAAACATACCCTCCTGGGACTCCACGTACTTGTCCGAGTAGTACAGTCAACGTCATAAATAAGTGGTCACTTTTGTACCTTGTTACTTTCAGTCGTTACATAATTTCGTATGGCTTTTCAAACATGACGTTAAAGTGACAAGGTACAAAAGTGATCACTTATTTATGACGTTCACCCTACATATTTCAAAATTGACATTGAACTTTAACTAAATAACAAAAGTATTCCTAATTCAAAACACAATATTTATTCTGGGTCTCAGGATGGTATTGGGTTCTGTTCCTGGTTTGTCGGATAGTAGGAATGTGTATATGGGCTTGTTGCAGGTGTCATCCCGGCTGGAGCTCTGGGGCGACGAGTTGCAGCGCGCCGAGCCGCCGCGCGACCCGCAGCAGGCCGAGCAGGCGCTCGCGGCGCACAACGAGAGCGTCGCCAGGATGCAACATGCCACCTACCAGGTCCTTACCTAGCTAACTAACCCACCTACCTACGAAAGAGCATTTTCAATAAAAAGTGAACAGCCCGTCATAAATAAGTGATCGCTTTTGTACTTTGGGGGTAGGCTACAATAGAGAGATCTCTCTCCAGACAGATGTTATGCCTGGGGACTGAGTCCGAAGGAAGAGAGTTGGAAGTTGTATTATGCATCCGAGTTGAGAAACTTCGATAGCGCGGATTTAGAACGTAGCGGTTTCTCTAATTGACGACTAGATGGCGCTGGAGGTTGCTACAGTACAGTCAAGCAATTTCAAGATGATTTCTATAGCAGATGTATGGAATGTCAACATAACATTTGCAATGAAAAGGGTGCACCCTGGTACGTGATTCAGTTTCTTCGACTGTACCTTGTCGCTTTCAGTCGTTACATAATTTCGTATGGGTTTTCAAACATGACGTTAAAGTGACAAGGTACAAAAATGATCTGATCACTTATTTATGACGTTGACCTTTTACTTTTTTTAATGACGACATTTTTGGGTTTTCTTATTCAAAATCACGAGTACTATTCATTTACGCTAAGAAAAATGGTCTTTATTTTTTCATACAGTTTATAACGGCTCGTCACAAAACTGACACAAAAAAAAATGTTTTGTGTAGTGGTACATTGTAACTAGTGTCACTTTAGTGGCGCTGTCAGAGTGCTAGATGTCAGACAGCGGGTCTAAATCAAACTCCGTAGTGTGAAGAATTGACAACCTTTCATTTTTTTAACACCTAAAAATTACTGCAGGAATCGAAAGAGTTTCGCCTCCTGAACACCGAAAAATATTTATTATAATTTTTTTCTCCATATTTAAAAAAATACAACAAATTTAAAAACTTTTATATAATTACTGATACTTCCACAAAATAGATATGTTTCCTTTACCCTTTTCACTAGAAAAAAGAGCTATTATAATTTTAAATTTGATAACAACCTTAACGTCAAATTTACGTCATCACTTTTTTTTAATAGAGACTAGACAAAAGTAATGGATCTATTCTATCGTTACGCTCTTTTAGAATAAACACATCTTTAAAAAATTGTTACAAATTAATTAATAATCCTAGTGAAAATTTAAAACTATCATCGTCTTTCTCTTTCCAAACAGAACACAGAGAACGAATCAAATTATAGTCTTAGAAATATGAAATGTTGTCAATTGTAAATAATGCTATTCCGCACCGATTAAAGTACAACTTGGATAGTCTACGAAATTTACTTCAATTTCTAATAAAAGCCATTGCTTATTTGATATGTAATAAATGCATTACATTATATTAAAATGAAATCACTACAGAAAACAATTTAAAAAGCATTAAATGGTTTGGGGCCATCCATAAAGTATGTCACACCAATTTCGATCAATTTGGACCCCCCCCCCCCACCCCTGTCACACTTATTACTATGAAAAATTTTGTTCTTGTGTCACAGATCGCAGATACTGGGAACTTATTAGAGATATGATTATAGAGGAAATAATCTATGTTAACTACCTAACCATTAAGTTGTTTCCTTTTAAATGTAGAACCGTGAACTTAATTACGTGAAATCCTGTAATTTTCTTCAGTTTATGTTGCTTTTTCGTACGTACGTATGTATATGTAAGTAATAATTTCCTCCTACATCCAAGGTCACCAGCAAAATTTACACTGGAAGGCCAGTTTCAGCTTTTAAATTTGCGTGAAAATCTTAATGTATTAAAATACATAGTGTACTACAGATCCGTTCACTTTACGATGGCACGCCCTACACGACAAATATTAAGTATATGAACCCTCGGAAAAAGTTACAGGGATGTAAAATAGATCCGGAAGGGGTTCCTGGGAATACCGTCTTCACTGACTTCAGTGTTGCTTGGTTTTATTAACCTTGGCCTGACAGACTGCTGTGTGTCTTAATTTTACAAGAATAAAGGATTTGTCACACTGAATGCGTTCTGCGGTCGCGGTCAGGTCAAATTGAACGCAGCTCGCATTATGTATGAACAACAATGTCGGTCTCTATATATTGCGCGTGCGTTCGATCTGACCGCGCTGACCGCACGGTCAGATCGCATATCTATACAAAATATATAGAGACCGATAATGTTGTTCATACATAATGCGGGCTGCGTTCAGTTTCACCTGACCGCGACCGCAGAACGCATTCAGTGTGATAAATCCTTAAAGAAACAAACACGATTGACAAAACTACAAGTACGAGCGTCTTAGTGCGCGTGTCGGTTAGATGGATGCTATCGTGATAGCCACTCATAGAAATTTTTATACGGGTACGTTTGCAACTACATTAATAAAATACGTATGAAGAGTCTGGTTGAGTGAACGAATATGTAAAGACCAATTTAGACTTGCAAGAAAAATCGTCTAAGAGCCCGTTGTTTGATCAATAGTTAAACAAACTAATAGTTAAAATATATGGCAAACAACAATGCTTAACGCATTTCAAAGGCAATTTGACTATTAGTATTTTTAACTACTGATCAAACAACTAGCACCAAGTTGCATTACATTGAGAGGTCGTACAGCGCACGAGTTTGAAATGATCAACCGTGCGCCGTAATATTATGCAAGTTGCACAGTTTATCTTGCAGATCTAAGCTGGGCTTAACACGAATGTTTGACAGGTGGTACAGCAAGGGCAGGAGCTGGCGGCGGGTATTGCGGAGGCAGCGGAGGTGATGGCGGGCGGGGCGGAGGGCGCGGAGGGCGCGCCGCTGGACGCGCAGGCGCGCGTGCAGCTGCTGCTCGAGTTCCTCCACGACCGCCAGCTGGACCTGGAGGAGCTCGCTGAGGAGCGCCGCGCGCGCTTCGAGCAGTGCGTCCAGCTCGGTACGTCACACCCACTAAACCACCCACCACCACGGATTTAGCATGGAGCTAGCATTAGATCAGCTCTGAACTAACCAATATGAGACTAAAATAAATACCAACTGAGTTTAAAAACACATTAATATTCGAATGTTGCGAAAATTTGTGCCGAAATTTAAATACAAGATATCGTTTCGCTCCAGGCCTATTGGATAGGCTAGACGTTATTTCGGTACATACATTCTCGCACACACTGTACTCATTAAATAATGCAATAGATACTTTGCAAACGTGTACGTAAATGTATCACTTTAAAACTGTGAATTGTTTGAAGTAGACACACTTTTATTTTTTATTTAATATTATTAAATATTATTTTTATTTTTTATTTTACTTTTTTTTGCAAATACGTTATACCTCTTTGTACGACGTGCCTCATGAACCGTGTCTTACTGTACACCACTAAGACACTAGAATAGATATTCGTATTATTCACAACAAAAGAAGACAAACGATATATTTGTAAACAAACCGTATAAATGTTGTGCTAAATCTATCGTACGTTTATTTTTACACTATCTGGTCAAGCGAATGTAGTGCAATATTTCTAGTGTAGTTTGTTGAATAATCTAAAGGAAAATTAATGTTTAGATTCCGTGCATGTGTTAAAAATAGTAAAATAACCTATATCTGGAAGAACACAAACAAGGAAAATCTTTTTAATACATTTTATTACTGCAAACTGTTGTTTACTTTAGCACCCGAGTTGCATAACTACAGTCTTATTGTTTTTGCACTCTGTATAATTAGTATTGTCGTTTAGGTCAGTTCCAAAAGGATGCCACTCAGGTGGTGAGCTGGATCCGCAACGGCGAGGCGATGCTGGCGGCGTCGTTCTCGATCCCGGGCGCGCTCGCCGAGGCGGAGCAGCTGAAGCGCGAGCACGACCAGTTCCAGGTGGCCGTGGAGAAGACGCACGCCAGCGCCGTGCAGGTCAAGTACCGCGCCGACGCGCTGCGTGCCGCCAACCACTACGACCCACATACTATCAGGTAGCCAACACATTTTACAACGGTTCTTCACCCGCGATACATCTATTACGAAATATTCACAAATACTATGAACAGATCAAAATCCACCGAAGCAACCCCAACTTATATTCATAAATTATAATTGATAAATTATGTCCGTGGTCATCAACTAAACATTCTTCTTTTTTTTTCAGAGAAATATCTGAAGAAGTAACGGAACGCTGGCAGCGGTTAGTGACGTGCGCGGAGGAACGTCACAAGCTTGTCACGGCGTCTCTCAACTTCTACAAAACCGCTGAACAAGTCTGCTCGGTACTCGACTCGTTGGAACGAGAATACCGGCGAGACGAAGATTGGTGCGGATCGGCCGCCGCTCCTTCCACAGATGAACTGACTCAGTCACAGACTGTTGACAAAGCTGCTCAGGTTAGTGTTAGTTAATCTCTTTTCAATTACTTCCAGGTCGGTATGATCTATTATTGATAGGAGTACTAACCTTATGAAATCTTTCGTTGCAGGTGGCCGCTCTCATAGTCAAGCATGGTGAACAGAAAGAAGCATTCCTTAAAGCTTGTACACTAGCGCGTCGTACCGCGGAAACGTTTTTGAAGTACGCGGCACGTTCGGCGCAAGTGCACGGTCAGACTGTCGCCGCCAGCAAGGCGCATCACGAGCAGACCCGGGCCATTCTGGACACACTTCTTTCACAGGAGAATAAGGTGAGTAATTCAAAAATCCAGCCTTGATTTAAAAAAACACCTTAAAAATGTAATGGTATTTTACACGGTGAAAACTTGCGGTTAAATTAGACAAAAACAAATCCGTACGAAATCACGTCATCGTATTTCGCTCAATAAAATTTCTACATTGTATTATATTAACAATTGACAAGTTATCTTTTTGTGAAACTTTTGTAACATGGAATAAAAATGGCGAACAAATAAAAAACGCGATTAATTTAAAACAATAGTAACGGATACTGATTCAGTTTTAGTTAGTAAATAGAGTACATTGTTTATTTGTTTACATTTGGAAAGAAATTCCACTGCCGAGATATGAAAATATTTATTTAGCTGAATGTGCAGATGTTTAGCAAGGTTATTTCTTTTTAGTAGATGGTTAGCAGTACTCGCGTTCTATTGTCAGTGTCAGTGTCATCGAGGTGTCAGAGTAGATAGAAACAATAAGGCTTTTGTTGATCGGCGGGCGATGGTATCGGCGGCGGCCGTCACAGTGGTCGCACACTGAACATGCGACTCGCCATCGACCGACCATGCCTCGCGCACGTCCTGAGGCTGTGTGCGACGATGATCAGGACTTTAGTCATGTGGTTTATTCAACCGGTACATAAAATTATTCTTGGTTTTCAATTATTGTGTTTTAACTGTTTAAAGACTCGCTGTCACACTATAAATGGCATAAAATGGTTTTTAATCACTTTTTTACTAAAGTTTATCTTTTTAGAATTAACATTTTGGAGTGCGCCAGTAAATTATCAAGGCCTTTAAATAAAACGTACATTTTATAACAATGTTACTGTGATGCAGGTACTAGAACATTGGACGGTCCGCAAGAAGCGATTAGAGCAATGTCAGCAATTCGCTCTGTTCGAGCGGTCGGCGCGCGCCGCCGTGGAGTGGATCCGCGAAACGCAGGAGCGGTGCGGCGCGGCGGCGGCGGCGGCGGCGGGCGGCGTGGCGCGCGAGAGCCGCGAGCGGGTGCGCCTGCTGGCGCAGCTGGCTGACGGGCTCGTCGAGAAGGGCCATCCGCACGCCGTGCAGATCAAGGAGTGGGTCGCCGCCGTTGACGCCAGGTTACTGTCTTACCACTGAGACCTCCTTCCCACTATGCCCTATGTCGGATTCTGATTTTAATCGGGTGTCGGCGCCTCTGTTCACACTAGTCGGCTGTCGGCTACGACCGCAGCTGGTTTCGAGGCTTTTGTACACGATTTCCGGACGAGGGCTGACAAAACACGATATTTTTTGTCGGATCCGACACAAAATCGTTGTCGGACGAGTGTGAATAGCTTCATATAAAATGTTCTGCCACTGGAACGACCGATTAAAATCCGGACCGACATACGACATAGTGGGAACGAGCTCTAACGCACCGCAGGACTAGTCGCCTAAATGACAAGTATCTGCTTTGTGAACTTTGGGTAAAGAAACTTCCTTATAAAAGTTGGGATTTTCATTTTAAATTACTCGATTTACTTTTATATAAATGAGGAAATTTTGATGTTTTCTTATTCAAAATCACGAGCGCTATTCATTTTCATATAGGAAAACATGTCCTTATTTTTAAATCAGATTCGTGACTTTTTTCATGTAGTTTATTTGACTCGTCAAGAAACAGACACAAAAAAAACAAAAATAAGGTATTTTTTTTAAATCTTTAAAATCTAACGCTCTTAATTCTGCAGAAGAAAACTCCAAAAATACCGAATTTTGGAAAAAAGGGTAGCAGAAACATTTTGAGTACCTAGAAAATAATGCCCTTCTATGTATAGTCGAACCGTTTGATTTCTGACCCATCGTAGAAAGTTATCACAGTAAACGTCATAATGATTTCCATTGTCAAGCAATGCAATGTCACTGTGACAGTTCTGTGAAAGGTTCACCCACTGGTCACGATTCGACTGTACTTTCGACGCTTGAAACTAACAATTTAAACATTTTATTAGTATTTATTGTTATTTTATTGTTACATGTCAGAAATGTAATGAACTGTCACAGATATGCGGAGTTTAGCGGTTCCATGGAAGGCGGTGAGAGCGAAGCAGAGAGCGACTCCGGCGTGGCGCCGTCGCTGGCATCCTCTCAGTCGGCGGAGAGCGAGGCGCGCGCCGCGCCGCCGCCCGCCGCCGCAGACGACAAGCGCCGCAGCGCGCGCAGGAAAGAGTTAGTTACATTATCATTTTACGCAATGATAATGCAAGAACACACTATGCGGTTAGCCGCCCTTTTAGCCTCGCGATTTCCCGCGCCATCCCTTTTCAGTGAGGGTGAATATGTCTTAGGGAAACAATAAAACTATGTAATTTTTGTATCAGCGGCTATACTTTATGTAATCAGTAATCACTGTAATCAGTTTGATTTTCGTGATGGATATATTTTTGCCCTTTATTGTAGGGTCAACGTCATAAATAAGTGATCATTTCTGTACCTTGTCACAACTGAAAACGACAAGGTACAAAAGTGATCACTGAAGTGTTGACTGTATGAAACCCTCGGTGTGCGAGTCCTTACTCGGTGTGAGACACTTGGTCGGTTTTTATTATATTTTTAGTCTAAAATGCGTAATCGCTTTTATCTTGATAAACTAAAAGAATACTTTCCGATTGTGACCAATACCTTGAACATAAAACTACCGCGTGACTCACTCAGTGAAAAAATACGGATAACTTAAGCCTATAATCGAGTTTAGCTTGACATGTTTCGGGCTAATCCGTAACCCTTCATCATGGAGTACACGCCATGGCGACTGCTGCCAAACGCGCACTGCGCGCCACCGCTTTGACCAATACATTTATCTCTATAAGTATTTCCGGATTAGGACTAAGTCGTGCTATTCGTTGTTTAAAATTAAATTGCAATTGGAATACCTGTATAGCTAAACTTTTAAAAGGGTGATTAATTTTTGTCCAATTGATAGAATGCACAACATTTGTGACGATTTTCTTTGTCATAGGTTTATCATGGCTGAGCTTCTGCAAACCGAGCGCGCTTACGTCAAAGACCTCGAAACTTGCATCACCTGCTACCTTCGCGAAATGCGCACCGACCCGACCGCGGTGCCACAGGCTTTACAGGGAAAGGTAAACTTATACCCTTTATTAAACATAATCAGAGGTCAGAAAAGGGTGCTGTTATTCGGTTAAGTCACGTCTTCTGTAAATTACATAGATATATACCTTATTCTTTGTGATGAATTAATTATTTTATACACCGTATTTTTTTTCATTTTCGTTAATTTTGACGGAGGCTCAAAGTCAAATAAAGCAAATTTATCTAAGAGATTAGTATCCTTTCAGTTACAATTTAAAAGGTAATCAACTATCTTTTCACCCGACTGTCTAAGGAGGGTTATTAAATTTCGTTAAGAAGAAGGTTAAAAAAGTTTTTTTGTTTAAAATCAATTTCTTTGTATTTGATGTGTCACGTCAATGTCATGTCTTTTTAGAACATTAATTAAACATAAAAAAGAGATTTGTTTAAAAATTGGTGCGCGTGTCTCCCTCCTTTTGATTGATGCCCTAAGTTAAGTCGTGTTACTTGACACTGACTTTTGCTATTTAAGTATTAAGTGCCTTATTTATACATTGACCATCAGTTGAGTACCGTAAACTGGGGTTACTTTCAAATGCAGGGGCTACTTTGGAAAACAGGTTTTACGCCTTGTCCTTATTTTTTATACCATCTGTGGCAGTGAAATAACTACCTTGATAAATTACCTAACTTTTCAACCGACGAAAACAAAAGGAGGAGGTTCTCAATTCGACGAGTATATATATATATATTTTTTATGTATGATCACGCATAACTTTTTACAGAGTAGTCCGATTTTCATGATTCTTTTTTTATTGGAAAGCGTATACCCCGAGGGTGGCCCCATTTAAATTTGGAAACAATATTCCTACGGATTTTGATGATTCTTTTTTTATTGGATAGATAGGTTATACCTTGAAGTTGGTACTATAAATTTGGAAAAAAAATTACCCCAAGGATGGAAAAAAGTATAAAATAAAAACTTTTTAACAAAAAATTAAACCGCCGAAAAAACTGAAAAGCAAAAAATAATACCTTTTTTGTTTGACCTTTATCTAGGTACCAGTTTGAAGTCGGTGCCTCAGCATGAGCCAGGAGGAGTGATAGAAGCCAATCAGGTAGACGATTATAGGTCCACTCCTCCTGGCTAAGTGCTGAGGCACCGACTTCAAACTGGTACCTAGATAAAGGTCAAACAAAAAAGGTATGATTTTTTACTTTTCAGTTTTTTCGGCGGTTTAATTTTTTGTTATTTATTACGTCATTTGCTCAATCGAGCTATGAATATTTGCGTTTTTATAACCATTTTAAATCTATCAAAGTAGCCCCAAAATTTCCTAAAGTAACCCGGTATTTAATTATTATGTACGGCCAATAAAAAAAATATTTTTTTTCGTTTTGAATATAAATGTTTACCAGGTAGTTTCTGTGAGTGTACCAAGTAATACATCGAAGTTAACGTAAAAGAATAAGCAGCCAAGAGCAGCGGAACGAAACTAAGAAATAGGTCAATCACTGTCTGCAGATTACTACTTAGTACTGTTTTCATATCACCGGCGATGCGGCCCAATTTGTCGATTTGGCACAGCTTCGCCCCGCTTCATTGGAATGGTAGTCTATACCTACATAAAACCATTTAATTTTCTTATTAGACGAAAATATTGAACGACAGGGCATATCCATGTTAAAGGAACTTTCACCAGCACACCTTTTCTAATCTCTAGTCATTCCACAACACATCATATTCATAACACCATGTAATGTAATATTAATATTATGACTTAATTAACCCATATAATGTTAATTACTATAAATAAAAAAACTTTGAATTATTTAATAAAAAAATAATAAATAAATTGTGGGACGATTGACACCAATTGACCTAGTCCCAAACTAAGCAAAGCTTGTACTATGGGTACTAGACAACGGATAAACATACTTATATATATAAATACATACTTATTTGTGCGGTTAAATAGTCTATTTTGATCGATTGTTTATTTATAAACACGTAGTTCAATGTGCGCAATGAACGCAACTCGTACGATATTTTACACTCCATATAAAATTGTAAATAGGTTTTAGGAAGGCAGTGCTGAGACAGCTAACATAAGCCTTACATTTTCAGGAGGAACTAATATTCGGTAACATTGAGGAGATTCACCGTTTCCACGAGCGCGTGTTTTTGCGTGAACTGGATAAATACGAAACGATGCCGGAGGACGTGGGTCATTGTTTCGTGACGTGGGCGCGGGAGTTCGACATGTACGTGTCCTACTGTCGCAACAAGCCAGACAGCAACGCCGCCGTTGTGCAGCATGCCGGCGACTACTTTGAGAGGTGACTTGCTCTACATACTACTTCACGTTTTTTTCTATTAAATATACGGTATAGGAAAATGAACGAGGCCAGAGCAAGCCGTATGCATTACAAAGAGGCAGAATTTCGCTCACTGTGCTCCTAGAAGCGTTTATACCTGCTGAGCTGGAACCTTGCATTTTTGTTAGTTTTTCTCGATTACTCCATAAAAATTTAATGAAAATTAAAAATGTGGTGTATACGAATTGTTCTAATATATAAGTTAATGTGTCTACTGCAATAATTATTAAAACGAACAAATTATTACCTAACGGTTTTTAAAGAAAATAACAGTCTATCACGAGTAATTATTGCAGTACACATATTAACTTATATATTAGAACAATTCGTATACACCACATTTTTAATTTTCATTCAATTTTTATGGAATAATCGAGAAAAACTAACAAAAATGCAACGTTGCCAGCTCAGCAGGTATAAACGCTCTTAACGTTTTAGTATTAGGCTGCGCGTCCACCAGAGCTGTACGAGGTAGCCAAGTGGTATGCGGGGAAAATTAACACATAGGATTTCGTAATTTTCCTAGCTTCTCTCAACGCAGCGGTCCTTGCTTGGTTTGCTTTGCGTACAGTTTTAGTTAGCTCGTACAGCGCTAGGCTACAGTTCCGTTAGATAAAGCGCTGAGGTGACGAGAGTTAACTTTTAAGGGTTAAGTAGTGTCAAAATGTATGGTGTACCATTTTAAATTAGTTAGCCAAAAACAGCAACCTATTTGCAGTGATATTTAAACTCATATGAAAAAAATACGGATAACTCGCGTCTAACAAACGAAATAAAACTAAACTCTAGACTGTTGAATAAATTAATATGCAGTACTATTGACTTCGCAAGATTTCATATCTATATTTCTTAAATAAAACTAGACCTTGGCTACATTTTTAACATCAAGCAGTTCTTTCTATAATCATGTAATGACTTTTTTCCACAATTTTATATTTAACAATATTACGTTGTGTTAATATCAAAACATTGTGCTTGAGCTCTATAACATTGAAAATAAAGTTCACAATTGTAGTGTGTTCCATATTTTTGGATACTTTGGATGCTAGGATACGAATGGTGATGTGGGTGTTACGGTGCCAACGGCGACTTGACAGCTACCAAGTATTTGGCGCTTTGTGCGCTCCGGTGAATTTGAACACGGTGGATGACCCGAACAATTTGATCACTTTGGATGAGACGGTATTAATGGACATTTCGGATGTAGCGGTATATTTGGAGACATTGACTGTCACTATCTATATGATGCTGACTGTACTGTCAGCCCCAATACCTGGGTTGCTTAGTGATTTCATTTTTTAACCCTGGACCGTGCAAGTGGCCCTTATAATATAAGCATAAAAGCTCCACGTAGCGAGCACAAGTCTGTCTCTTTTACGGGCAAATCTTAAGCGAAAGAGTAGGGCGTCTCTTCTAGAGGCATATTGGAACTGCTGCTTATTCTAGGAAATACCAACTCGTACGGCAACACAACTGCAGTGTATATTTGTCTCCTTTCTACAATAAACACTGCCTGAACTCGTTCGTGTGACTACACCATTATTCGCATTTATTAAGTAGCTAAAATCACACTATAAAAAAGGACAGTGGAACGTCTCGCTCGTCTGCTCGGTACACAAACTCGCGATAGGGCTGCCACTCTTGAGTTATGTTTTGATAATGTCACATAATCATCATCATCATAATCTTTAACACTAAATTAAGATTAGAAGTTAAGATTTGTAATTTCACGTGACATTGCGTCATCCTTTTTCGTGCGTGCAGCCGGCGTTCATCGATTTATTAGACGTTGTCACGTCAAAAATAGTAACTATTACTTATGAAACCAAAAGAGTGTAAATGACCATATTTCCTTTCAAATTGTTATATATTAAGCTGTAACTTATTTTTCAAAAGTGTTTTTCAATAAAAAGACACGTCAAGATCGCTTACTTTCTTTCTAATGCTGAAAAAAAACGAAGTATACTATACCTCGTGTGTTCATAAGTTTTGAGACAAACTTCGAGATTAAAAATAAAACAAAATAATACTGGCAGCTGTTTTATTTATTTTTCTAATTTTGAATTTGGAATGTTCGTGTTCTATTTGTGCATTTTAAAATTCATTTCAACTATTTTTTTCGTGATGGAGGGAACAAAAGAATTACGTGCGACTGTTATTTCGCTTCATATGGCTGGAAAAAAACCAATGGAGATTTTCCGTGACATAAAATGTTTTGGGATAAGCCGCAACTTTGTGTATTACACCATAAAACGTTACAAGGAGACTAATTCTCTGAAAGATCGCCAAAGGAGTGGCCGCCCGAGGTCTGTAAGAACGACTGCGAATATCAAAAAAATTAGAGAGCGTCTTCGTCGAAATCCGTGTCGCACTCAGAAGAAACTCGCTCTGCAGACTAACATTTCGCGTATTTCAGTAAACAGAATATTGAAATACGATCTCAAGGTGAAGGCTTACAGTCGTAGAAAAGTTCACTTCCTAAATGATCGCCTCCGTAAATTACGACGCGAACGTTGTCCAGTGCTGCTTAAGAGACACGATGCAAAAAAGATACTCTTCACCGATGAAAAAATTTTCACGGTCGAAGAAAAGTTCCACCGACAAAACAATAAAGTTTATGCCAAAAGCAGCAAAGATGTTCCAGCTTCAGCACGAAATGTCTGGCGTACCCATCATCCGGCGAGTGTGATGGTATGGTGGGGGGTTTCTTACGAAGGTGTCACTCCACTCCATTTTTGCCAACAAGGCGTGAAGGTGAAAGCAAAAAACTATCAAAGTGACATTTTAGAGACTGTGGTGAAACCCCTGTCTAATACTTTATTTCATGGCAAAGAATGGATTTTCCAGCAAGACTCAGCACCGGCCCACAAGGCTAAAACGACTCAGGCTTGGTTAAGAGAAAATTTGCCAGACTTCATCGCGGTGGAAGAATGGCCACCCTCCAGTCCTGATCTCAACCCACTGGACTACTCTTTGTGGACTGAATTGGAACTCAGGGCCTGCCAAAAGTCCCATCCAAACTTGGATTCTCTAAAGCGGGCCCTTATCAGAGAAGCGAAGCAAATCCCACTGGAGAAGATTCGTGCTGCGATTGAAGACTGGCCCGAACGTCTAAGAGCTTGTATAAAAAATCGAGGCGGACATTTCGAGTAGAAATTGCATGTAATTGTTGGTTAGTGTCAACTTATCATTAGCCGAAAATTTTATAAATATAACTTAATTTTTGAATTTTTTATGTAACTTTTATTTCGTCTCAAAACTTATGAACACACGAGGTATGTAGGTAAGTACACCGCCATTGATTTAATTTTGGTTATTGCGTTGCATTCAATGAGTAACAGTCGCGAAACCAATAGGTAACTAAAACAAATAAAAAACAACTTAACACAAAATAAAAACGGTAAAATAATATTTTTATTATTATTATTGATGTTTTTAACTTTCTGTTATCTCTCCTAGGCTAGGAGGTAAATTGTTGCACGGGCCTAAGCCAAGTGCTTTTGAATTTATATACGACTAATATAAAATAAATTTTATATTTACCTACTTAATTATATCGAAAGGAACTTGCGTACTATGCGGCATGTGTTTAGGATGACAGCTTTTTGTATGAGAGTGTAAGTGGAAGGATGAATATTGAGTGCCCGGAGGCTTGTATGAAGTGTTTTCGGTATAATGCCTGTTGCGGAGAGTATTATAGGAATTGTTTTTACGGTCTTTACTTGCCACTGTGTTTTAATTTCTATGTAGAGGTCGGTGTATTTGGCTATTTTTTCTGTGTGAGTGTTTCGTAGGTTATGTGTGTTGCAGATGGCAATGTCAATTAAATATACTAGCTTTTCACTCTTGTTTAAAACCGTGATGTCTGGTCTATTGCAGTGAATCGTCTTATCAGTCATAATGGTTCGGTCCCAGTATATCTTGTAATCGCTATTTTCTAGAATTGTCTGGGGCTGGTATTTGTAATATGGGACTTTGTCTGTAATAAGTTTGAACTGGAATGCTAGGTGCTGGTGAACTATTGCTGCTACTTGGTCATGTCTATGTTTGTAGTCAGTCTGAGCTATGGAGCGGCAAGCGCCAGTGATGTGTTGGATTGTTTCTGGGCTAGTGTGACAGTGTCGGCAGTGATCTGATCCAGGTCTGCGAATAATATACTTTTGATAGTTTTTGGTGTTAATTACTTGGTCTTGAATAGCCATTAAGAAAGCTTCAGTTTCCGGGAAGAGTTCACCACGACACAGCCATGCGTTCGACGCTACGTTGTCGACATGTGGTTGCTGCAGGTCGTTGTAATGTCTTCCATGTAGAGACTTAAGCTGCCATGCGTTGATTTTTTGTTTAGGATCCGTGATATATTCATTGCGTTGTTTGCTTGTGTCGTGTAGGTTCAGAGGGGTGAGTCGTGTGTCGGTTTGTGTGACTGCTGAGTGTAGGACGCAATCATGTGCTTTTCTGTAAAAGAACTGTCTTAGGTTTGTAATCTGTTTGTTGTGTAAGTTAATGATATCTATTAGTCCTCTGCCGCCTAGGTTCCGCGGCAGAGTTAATCGCTGTACACATGATCGTGGATGATATTTACGGTGTGAAGTCATTAGCTTGCTGATCGTGCGTTGCAGCTTTTGGAGATCAGTTTTCGACCAGTTTATTATGCCAAAGCTGTATGTGAGAATTGGTATTGCGTAGGTGTTGACCGCTTTAATCATATTGCGAGAATTTAATTGTGACCGGAAAAGTGCATTAAGTCAATGTTTAAATTGTTTTATTAAATTTGTTTTAGTTTCAGTCTGGTGAATTTGCTGTGATTGTTGGAATCCTAGATATTTATATGGATTGTCTTCGTCCAGTGATAAGATGAGCTCGCCATTGTCAAGCGCATAGTCATTCTGCACAACAGCTCCCTGTTGGACAGATAACGTCTTGCACTTGTCAATGCCGAATTCCATACAGATGTCGTTAGAGAATGTTTGCGTGATGTCTGCGAGCTTATGTAGTGACTCTGTGTCTGTACTGTATAATTTGATATCATCCATGTACATGAGATGTGTTAGCGTCAAATGAGTTTGGTCATGTGGTATTGGAACTCCGCTGCCATTTCGGTTCAGTAGATTTGAAAGCGGGTTAAGAGCGAGGCAAAACCAAAGAGGGCTCAATGCATCGCCTTGAAAAATGCCCCGCTTAATTAATATATCTGTAGTTTGCAGTGTTGTGGGACAGTCGACTAACTTTAGTTTAGTTTTCCAGTGTTGCATTGCATCTTTATTTTTACGCATATTACGGTTAGAACTGCCTTTGCTCACCGTTTCCCTCAATTCACTCATCTATTTATATACAATAGAGTTATGAAAGTATGTAATTCACAAAATGATACTATAAAACAAATACACAAGAAATTAACAAAAATGCTAGTCTCACTGTCTTATGCGGAAACCGAGAAGTTTCTGAAAACTGTGGTATGACGTGCAAGCACTTTCTACTCCACATACAAACACACACACACACACACACACACACACACACACACACACACACACACACACACACACACACACACACACACACACACATACACACATACACACACACACGCACGCACGCACACGCACACGCAATCGCACACACACACACGCACACGCGCACACACACGCACGCGCACACACACACATACACACAAACGCGACTGCGTGCAGTTCCTGTAGTTTGGTAGTTTGATAGCCTTACTTTAAATTAAATTTATTAGTATAATTATTTTATTTTTGGCAAAGGCGTGTACTTCTTAATGCTTGTGTCTTGTCTCTGCTCTGTAAAATTGTATAGTTCTTTTGATATACTACACTGGCAATGTTTACTGGTTTCTCACGACACAAGCTCGACCTAGTGTGAGAACCACTGCTAATCTTCACAATGTTCAATTATGGAAAGAATTTCTGTAAACCCATACATGTATACTTACCTTATTTTAGTCTTACCTTTCTGACTGAGTTGGTAATCTAAAAGATGTCAATTCCGGTTTTGATATAGATGAGTTTAGACATCCGTACACCGAACAATACTGTTTATATCGTTAATAAGTACGTAATAAATGCGCGTGAGTCCCGCGCCGACCGAACGTAACCGTGCAGCACGCCTGACTGATGGTTGCCGAAGTACGCTGAGATTTCGTGGCGCGTAGGTACTTCTCGCGTTCCGGCCGCTTGTTATGAAGACGTTCTACTGTCCTTTTTTATACTGTGCTAAAATTATACTGTTAACTTGACTATTTCTATCTTGTTTTGTGATTAACTAATATTACATTGTATCGTTCTTTGCTCAGGGTGCAACGCAAAAAGAAATTAGAGCATCCATTAGCGGCTTATTTAATCAAACCAGTTCAAAGGATAACCAAATATCAATTGCTGCTTAAAGATCTTCAAGCCTGTTGCGCCGAAGGACAAGGTGAAATAAAGGTAATTGTCGTACTAGATATATTATACACCTACTTATGCGAATGTTCTAACGTTAAAAAAATAATATAATCATATAGTTTTTGTCTGATTTAGTAATACAGGGTATATGGCAGACTGGACTCTTATCTCAGTACCTAGTTTTCAAAAGTTCATCATTTCGTTTATTTTTTCACAAGTGATAAGAAAATAGCGTATATATTAAAAATCTTTTTTCATTTTGATATTTAAAGCCCCCGCAGACCGCAGCCTTTCTACCGGCCAATACTTTAGTTGGGCTCTTAATCGGTATAAAGATGTATGCAAGTGGTTATTGTGTGCCCACTTGCATACGTCTTCACACTGATTAAGAGCCCAACTAAACTATCGGCCGGTAGAAAGTCTGCAGTCTACGGGGGCTCTTACACCAAAAAAAGTCAGTAACATCGCATGTTAGGCACAGTGCGTGTTACTTGTGCGAGCGCTGAGAGTATGTCAAGGTTTAACACTCTCTGGCTATTGCTGAGTCCAAGCCAAGCGCTTTTAAAGACCTTGGACGGCGTGTAAGGGATAAAGGCGGAAGGTATCCTTGGCGAAATATCGGGACAGTGCATTTTTCGACATATTATTATTATATTGGGCAATTGTATCATAATAATATAACACCTGTAACATACATTGTGGAAGAGCAATAAAAAATTGAGTATTGAGGATTACGTCGGTCCCGGGGATTGTTTTGGGATTTTACAATGAAGTTTATTGCGGATTTTAAAATTCGTTTTGCAGACGAAGCTTGTTGCAGATATCTATAATGTTCACCTAATGAAATCTGCACTTGGAGTCTGGGTTGTAGTGCATCTTATTTTTTTTTTGAATAAGGCCTATTGTCCACGTAAACCGCACGTCATGCGCACGCTTTCGAATATTGACGATTGCAAGACGAACGCTTGCATCTTGCGTAGAAACCTGCGAAACTGTGTCCACGGAGCGGCAACGTCACGTCAGCCTCTCGTCAATTGACGAAAGCGTGCGCGTGACGTGCGGTTTATGTGGACAATAGGCCTAATTTATTAACAATTATGAAATCTATGTATATCTGTTTGTGCACTGTTTAATGCACACTAAAAATAACATTTTTTATAAAGAATAGTGCCCAAGCGAGTAACCAACTTGATTTCAAACTAACCTGGTAATAACAACGTTCAGTTGGCAAAGTATTTCGCCTTGTTTATATTTTACAAAACCTGTTTTATGAACTACCCCTTCACATATCCATGATGACGCTCCTTCTAATTTGTATTTGTTCTCAAACGTTTTTCTTTTTAATTGCTTTATTTAAATCCATGGTCACGCTTTCGTTAGTTTAATAAAATTTCGTAAACCTGTATCTCTTAGTTGGGCACGTTTGCACCATAGCACAACATCATGAAAACTACGTAGGTAGGTTCTTATCAGCACAGACGCTCACCGATTTTATTCCGCGATAAGATAAAGATTCCTTCAGTTTAATCATCTGAATTGACAGTTTCTTCGGATTTTCTTGTAAAATTTGTTACATAAACACGCAATAAAAGTCTAGCAGTGCAAATTTATAGCTGTGCTTAATAATTATTAATAAAAAATAGGTATGTGCCAACCCAACATTTATACCTTCGTATTCTTTGTTATGACATCTATCGAGGAAATATTTTAAGTAGAAATAGGTAACGTAGTAGGTATATCGATCGGTTGACTTTTATCCATGGGAAAATAATTTGGTAGCATTTCTTTCTGTGGCTACGTATTTAGAACCTTTTTCAATATCAACATCTGCAAAATAGCATTATGCATTTGTTACAACGTTAATTCGGTCCAAAAAAATAGTACATATTATGAAGAGCTTGTGATATAAATATCTAATATAATTTATGTTTTCCTTAAACTTAAAGATGTTACTGACTATTGTTAATGTCATTTTTACTAGTGTTTGGCCGCTAACGAGTTTCTGTATATTGTAATGTCATTACACTCATTACGGGCTATTTCACATGTTTCTACTTAAATATGTTAAGAGACTGGACATTGAATTTGAGATTAAATAAGTGGGTCCGCTGCTGGAACTCATTAACGACACAGATGATTTGTGTAACGTTTTCCTTCTGAGTCATTAGCGTCACGCTCGTTCGTTGTACAGTTGCATAGGACTCTGGATGAGTAATGGTTTATTCCATACGTGTAAACAGAAATTATTAATTGTTCATAAATTATGATGTAATGGTTTTAAAAAGTGTAGAAGAGTTAATTATAATGATGTTAAAACATCTAATTCATCTACGTGGTGTACGTATCGGGCCCCTCCCGTTGCATGACAAAGATAATGTATGTATTAATTTATTTATTATGTATAGTTATTTTCGTAGTTTTTTTTGGATTGTTTTGTTTCAAAATTGTCGTTGAATGAATTTCACCATTTGGTAAGACGAAATTATTTGAGCCAAATCAATTTAATTACACTATACTTAAGAGTTTGTTTGAGCTGATCCCTACAGAGAAATCTGTCGACTTTTTTTAAAGTAATTTGTGTTTAAAGAAAACTTTTCTTATAGTTTGTTTTTCTCACTCTGCTTCTTTTATGATTTCTTTTCTAACCTCTGTAAAACCGACAACCGTTTATTTATATATATGCAAAATCCTCATTATTGCTCATATTCATTATTTCTCTTTAGAGTGTTATGATCAGGATGTTATTTTCCTGTTCGATTTCGTACTAGACTATGAGTATTGTTACAAATCAAAGCCTTGAGATGGAGAGACCTTGGGTGCTGGAGTAGTTAGTGGTAATCGCTTATTCTGACACAAGATTTGACCATTGTTACTCACACTAAATTAAATGCTCAATTTACTACGCTTACGTTCGAAGTTTACTGGAGTACGCCAGCATCGTCTGGTCTCCCCATTTCGCGAAATACGAGGACCAAATTGAAAAAATACAGAGGCGTTTTTTGCGGTATTTGAATTACCGCAGTCGAGGGGGTGATGCGTCCTACGATTTATCGTGTACTCGGCACTCTCTTGAGGATCGGCGTTTGCTACTAGATGTTTCTGTGCTGCACGACATTTTGTCGGGACGTATTGATAGTCCTGCGCTGCTCTCTGAAGTGAAGTTCTTCACACCCACTTATCGAACCCGTCACACGAATCGTACTCTGTTCAGTGTTCCTCTAGTTCACACAAGGTACGCCCAAAATGCGCCTCTTATACGTATCCTTAGAGATTGTTTCAACAGTATTGACCTTTTTGATTGTAGTAAGGAGACACTAAAAAATCGTATACGCTTATTCCTAACAAAAAAAAGTTAGTTTACTTATGATGTATTTACTTTTTTTTATGTTATTATTGACAGGACGAACAGTGGTTACGTAAATAATTAAGTAATTAAAAAAAATATTTTTTAATTTATTTTTTTATTATAAATTTAGGAGTAAAATAAATTTACACGTACACTCTCTACCTCTCTCTCTTGCCGCCTCGTTGCCCCGAGTGGGCAATAGTTTGAGGGGCCCATTTAGTGAATGGCGAGTCACCGCCTACCAAAAGTTCAGTTTATGAGATATTGAAATGGTAGGTGTCCGTTATCTCACTCCATAGCCCGGTAATCCTGTCCACAACATCCCAACCCCATAGCCAATTCCATGTCACTTCCTACCTGGCAATAGATTGGCAACTGTGGAGGACTGTCCGCTAGCACATCCTCATGGTGTATTAGGGGATAGACCTCCATAGTTGCGCCCATCTCATTTATATTATATGCTATCAAAGGCCTCTTCATGTTGGCTTTGGCCCCATGAATGCCTTTCAAATGACCGGGTCCCCATGGGCCCGTGATCGGAAATCCGTACCAACATAATAATCTTTATTCACTTTTACATCGTATTTGACAAAAATAACTAAAAGGATAAACAAACACAGTAAAAATGAAAATAATACACAGCCTGAACTAGGATAAAATAAAATCCTGTGTTTCAGGTATAATTGGACTTAAAATGCTAACATAAATAATCAAATGCAAAATACCTACACACAAATGTTTTTGAGTAGATTTTGAATAAAAGACAAGTTGTAAAACATTTTTGGATCTAAAATAAACACTTAAAATAAACTTAACACTATTTAATCCTATTTATATTAAGACAGTCAATAACTTTTCTGAATCCTCATAAGACATTTTTAAAAGATCTTCTTGGAGAATTTTTTTGGTTTTATTATAATTAAAAATATGCCTAATTTAAACTATAAACAGGTTGTTATGTGGTGTAGTAAAATACAGGCTGTTTGGAAACCAGAGTCAAAGTTTCATAGGGTGAATGGATAGGTAGTTTAAATTTTATTAATCCCAATAGAACTTTTGCTCTTGCTTCGAAATGTCCTCTATTTTATTTCGTAAATAAATTGTTAATTGGTTAAAGGAATGTTTCTTAATAAATACTATTTGTCACAGGACGGCTTGGAAGTTATGCTGTCTGTGCCTAAAAAGGCCAACGATGCGATGCACCTTTCATTATTGGAGGGGTGTGACGTGCCTACAGATAGCCTCGGCGAGGTGGTCCTGCAGGATTCCTTCCACGTGTGGGACCTGCGCCAGATCATAAAGAAGGGGCGCGAGAGGAGAGTCTTCCTCTTCGACTTGCACCTTCTCCTTGCCAAAGAAGTCAAAGACTCACACGGCAAAGCCAAATATATTTATAAAACCAAGTTTATGGTGAGTACTTAACTAAAAAAACATAACCTATTTACTTTACAGTAAAATTGAACACTGGTAATGCAAGTTAAAACAAGATAGGGTTCCGTATCCATTACGAAAAAATCAAGTATATTTTTCTAAGGATTTCGTATGTGGCTACTATTTACTCTTAAACTACAAATAATTTCCATGCATTGCATGCATTGTAAATTTAGTATATTTACTATCATTATGAATTTTTTCAAATTTTTCCACCCAACAGTTTAGATTTTAGGGGGGGGGGGGGGACGGTCGATTTTAATGAATATTTTCACTTTAAAGTTGAATATTTCGCAAACAGATCACTGAATAGAAAAATCATGTTAGCAACCCCGCAATGGTTTTAAAAGACCTATCCAACGATACCCCGCACTATAACGTTAGTCGAGAAAAAAAAATCACCCCCACTTTACGTCTATGGGAGGTACCCTAAAAAAATATTTTTTATTTTTTTATTTTACCACTTTGTTGGCGTGACTGATATGTATGTTCATGCCAAATTACTGCTTTTTAGTACTAACAGTCTCTGAGCTTAGCCGCGGACGGACAGACAGACAGACGGACAGACATGGCGAAACTATAAGGGTTCCTAGTTGACTACGGAACCCTAAAAAAACCGAAAATATAATAGTGGCTAGGGGAGAGGTGGTATGAAAGGGACAATTCAAATTTAGAAAGCTTGCTATATAGGAAGTGTTTATTATTTAAACTATTGGAATGAAATACAATAATTGTCATTAATCAATTCTTAGTTGTTTATTTTCGCAACTTTTATAAATGTGTATTTTCCCTTTCATAAATGGACTTTTATTTTGTATTGTCCCTTTCAATACATGTCCCTTTCATGCCACCTCTCCCCTACTTTGTAAAGCAAGCCGTAAGCAAATTCAAAGCTCACTCGCACAACAAGCTGTTAACAACAGCTACTAAGTAAAATCGATTAAACAACATTTAATCAAAAAGTCGTACTTGTCCTTACATTAAATTATAAATGAATAATAATAGTATTAATTTTGTAAAGACAATTTTATTTAATGTCAACTTTATTAAGTCCGTTTAATTTAACATTTTCATTACGCCTTTGTTAGATTGTTATGTTCGAGTTTAATGAACTTGTTTTGCTTTTGGTTGTAGACTTCGGAGCTTGGAGTAACGGAACATATTGAAGGTGATGAGTGCAAGTTTTCCGTCTGGACTGGACGTGAGCCAATGGCTAGTGACTGTCGAATAGTCCTCAAGGCTACTTCTTTAGAGGTGAAGCAGACCTGGGTGCGTCGGCTCAGGGAGGTTATACAGGTGAATTGAAAACACAAAATTAAATATGTATTTTTTCCATTTATATACATTACTATCATTAATGCCCTCTCATTCTGAGAGGAGGTCTGTGCTCTGCAGTGGAACGTATATAAGCTGAGATGATGATGATGATGACTATCATTAATATAATATGATGGTATTTAGTCAGTATGTCACCATTTTCAAAGCCTACAAACCAGCCTAATGCTTATCTGTTTGTCTGATAATTGTTTACTATAAAGCCACTTGTTCAATGTAACAAGACTTGAATATTTTTTTATTGGAATTCTACTTCTTGGGTCTATATCGGATGGCATAAAAATAGATGTCCTAATGTTGTATCGCATAACTACTTTCCGCCGAATATCGAATGGTAAAATCATTGTCCCGCATATTTTTTATTTGCCGAAATTGTTTTTCCTAATATCATTTGTCCTAAATATTATTTGTCCTATCGTTTTTTGTGTCTAAGATTTAACTGTCGATTGATTAATGTGCATAATTGTTTTGTTCCTAATATTTAATGTAGGGTCAACGTCATAAATAAATAAGTGATTACTTTTGTGCCCTGTCACTTTAACGTCATGCTTGAAAGTCATGCGAAATTATGTAAGGACTAAAAGCGACAAGGTACATAAATGATCACTTATTTATGACGTTGACTGTACTAAGATTATTTTGACTACATGTCATTACTCATAAATATCTATGATTATTTGGAGTGCAGAATCGTGGCATAACAGAATTCAAATACTTATTATTGGGCAATCATCACGTGGAATTCTATCATTTATCGAATCAATTGATTACGTAGATGAAATTAATATGGGCAGAAATTCAAATAGTCGTATGTGGAGCGCCTCCACTAGCTAAAAAACGTAAATATACAACGGCAAGTTTTGTTAAATAAAACTAACTACAAAAAAATCCTGATGGAAATAGCCAGTAACATTACTTTGATGTTAACCTGTTTCTGATTGATTACACATTAAAAATTAAAAGTGTTTTATTAAAGAACCTAAGCAGGCCAAACAATGTTTGTTCGGAATGTTTTTTAAATGGAGAGAGACGTACAAGGGATGCAGTGAGATGTGAGTCAGTAGATGAAGCCCCGCTTCGCGGGGCTTCTATTTCCGCTCTGAAGGACAAAGTGTACCTAACGAACCTAACCAGGTTAAATTAGGCGTAGTCTGTAAGTTTTTTTAATGCGAGGGGGGGGGGGGGCGTCGCCCCCCCGGCCCCCTTTTCTTTGTAGCTGTCATAGCAGAGTTTAATGTAATTTTAGCCATTTTAGTAATTTTAGCCTATCAGCAAAATAATTGCTAGGGCAATTAATATTAGGAAGATTACGTTTTAGGTAATTTGATTGTAGAGTTAACAATATTAGGACGAACATCCTTTAGGACATTTAAATGTGTATATGCAAAAATAAATTGGACAAACAAGTAATATGCCATTCGACATTATGCCAAAAAATTTTAGGACAATAAACAATATGCGATACGATAAATAGTTAAACTTGTTCTTCGTAGGAAACTTACTTCAGTGGCGTCCTGCAGCAGCCTCCTCGCAGCCCGGCTCGTGTACGCCCCACCAGCTCACAGCGATCCAGCAGGTTTGTTCATATTCACCACTATTTCACATAGAACTCATCGTATAAGAGCCTTGTCGCAAGATTTCAATGTTTTGTGTTAGGTAGGTAATGGTGGTTTGGAGTGAACATATTCATTAGGCAATCCGGAGAGCGAGAAAAGCGCGAGTTACGTGTCTTCGGATATCACTGTCACGTACAAAATTGGGTGTACTTTAACTGGTTAGCAAAGTATTCATATTTTTGTGAACAGAAAAATGTTTAGGTCAGTAAAAATGGCTAGTTGGTCAGCAACTTAGGTCGGCAAACATTTCTAAAGCAATCTGTAACTAATGTCATACTGGACTGCTCTATTTATAGAACAGTCAATTTAAAGTTTGAGCTGTAATAAGGTACGTTTACCCAATTTTTAGTAAGGACTTGGAAGATAAACAGAATTGTCAATCTTGGTCTGGTTAATTACTTTACTAATCATGCAAACAATGAACGCAACTCTTACAAAGGTCAATAGGTCAATATTAAATTACATTTGTCTAAGTGAGTGTATTCATATACATATTAAAATGTTTATAAATAATTTGATTTATTTATTATCACGTTGTTATATCCAGAATACTTTTTTATACTTATACATAACAATCAGCTCCCTATGGCACAAACGTTACAAGTTTTACAATTCCACATAATTGCCACGTTTTTGTATGAAAAATTTAGCAATTATGTCGATTTATAGCACTTGTTATTTTTGTGGTACTGGGGCCTGGACAGAGTGGAATTTTCCAGCTTAGTATTTTATATACATTTTAGTAACGATGGGGATAGTCGACGTATATGATTAGCCAAAGTAGCTTGATAGTTAGCAATTCTGGCCAGGAAACATATCTAAATCATTATGCATATCTGTCAGATGTTTCTTATATGTACACATTACTTCTCTGCTGGCCAATTGTCAAATCTTCATGAAAAAGTAACTATTTTGCAGTGCAACTACTTGTTAGACACATAATATAACAAACTAACTACATATTGGTAAAATTTTTGATAATTTTTAGATTGTTTGCAGAATAAGTGAGCCTGAGTTTTATTTGTTGCTAACCAAATTTGGAAATTGTTAATTAAACATTTTTGGCTGCTCTGTGGGCATCGCTATCGCTACGCCACTGGTAGGTGGATAGTCGAAAGCCTTTTGTATGCAAAATTACATTACTTAAACATTAGTCACTTTATAAGGCCATCGTAGCGGTCGTGGATGAATGCACCATCATGTCGATTTTACTCTGTTGCAGTGGCCAGATTATCAGCCGACATTTATATATATTTTGGACATTTACTTACATACATATCGACGGTTAAAAGGCAAAACGCATGAAGCGACAATTTTTGAACTTTGCATGAAACCCGGCTCAAACGACGGAGAAAAATAATTTCAAATATGTATATAACTCATTTTGATAAAAAGTGTCGCTTCATGCGTTTTGCCTTTTAACCGTCGATATGAATAACATTCTTTATGTTAAATGTAATAGTATTTTATCCAACGGTTGTATAAGTGAGGTCTTAATAGGCGAGTGACGTGAGTTGCAGTATGAACGAAGTGAATATCGCAATGAAAGACCGCACGAGCCGTTTATTTTTCTACTTCATCCATGTTTTGTTCTATTGACTTTAATTATGGCAAACTACGGCAAAAGAATGAGCAGAGCCAGTGAAAAAGATTAAAATGTTTTACATATATTTGACAGATGTGATTGTCTGAGGTAAACTTTGTTTTTAATTGTAAAAAAAATTCATTTTTCTTATGTTAAAAAAGTACAGAAGTAGAAAAAAGTCTTTTATGCAACGTATACGAGAGGAGGGTTTTTGAAGGATAATCTATTTTCAGAGATCTGGAAGATACGTTGCTGGATGAGACTTTAGACCGAAACTCACTGGCGTCATTTGGCAGTGGCAATACGACTGATTCAGATAAGGTAAGATAATTATACAAATGACATTCATTATCATTAGGTCATTAGATTGTACTAAAATTTACCTGTACTCTTTCTTTAGCTGACTGTTCTACATTTTTTACGGCTAGTGTCAAGGAAAGAATTGGTACATAACGTACTGTCACTCACATAGTTAATTTTTCAACAATGAACATTTTTGCTGGCGTAAAATCTGCCTTCCTAATTCTAAGGGGTTTAGTGTCTTTGTATTATAGAACAGTTATGTCAAAAACTCTTGTCAAAGGAGTTGTTCAATGTCGTGCCTCTTCGTGGTGAAGGTAATTCCGTGCCCTCAAGATATAATAATTAGTCGGTCGCTTGTCACTTTGTTCACAACTGCCTGACAAACTCAATTAACACTCGCTCTATACTAATTTGGCGTTCTTTGTGCATAGTATTTTTTCTCGACCGCTTGTAAACAAATTCACAAGTTTTTATTTATTTATTTATACCGATATGCATTAAGTATTAAAAGCATTAACACTAGTGATCGGCTACCGGTAGCAAATTTTCGAAGCAAGTTTTACATGGATATGATTATATATTTAAATTTTGTGCACAATTTATATACCTAATATTAAAAATATATGTTTTTCGAGTTTTATTTTTATGCACCTCTCACATCTGTTCTCTTTATATAAATGGATCCTCAATGTTAAAAGAAATCGTTCAAACAGAAAAAAATATGATAATTTGTTATAAGTTATAAGTTATTTATTATTTATAAGTTTTAATTAAATTTCGTAAGTTTTTAACAACCATATATTGTTAAAAACTTACTGAATTTAATTTGTTATAATAATTACATTTTTTCTTATATTGTTTTATTTTTATCAACACAGACCTATTCATATTAGTCATTACGTTTTAGATGTCAAAGTGACATAAAGTGCTACCGGTCGCCGTTCACTAATTATCATGGAACCCTAAGATCATATAGGATCACTTCATTTTCTATCTGTCATCCATCACCCATCGTCAAAAATGCCTCTGGACATTTCATGCCACATGAACGGTTTCTGTCAAAGGCCATGAAAGGAAATAAGTGAGTTTGCTAGAAAAATGAGCCGACAAAGATTTACCACCGAGGATAATAGTCTCTCTGTTAATGTGACCATGATTCAAACAAGTATGGAGACATCTGTGTAGACACTCATATTTTGACATCATACATGTGTATTATTTATATGCCCATTTATTTCAATAGTACCTGGCCGATCGAGTTTTAATAAAACTTAACCAGATCGATTTTGCGCTTCTAAAGCCCAAAAACTAACCTGTACAGTCGAA
This sequence comes from Archips crataeganus, assembly GCA_947859365.1. NCBI lineage: Eukaryota > Metazoa > Arthropoda > Insecta > Lepidoptera > Tortricidae > Archips > Archips crataeganus. The sequence continues at coordinate 20,693,991 of OX402045.1, read as the reverse complement.
AGTATAAATATTTATACAGTCATCGCGTCAAAATATGTAAACATCAACCTTATGGTTAATGACATAGAGATGTATAGATATTTTTGACACCTTGTTAACGTATTTTATTTTTATTTTTGTAATGTCACTGTACTGTTTTTGGTGATCAATATTTGTATAGTATTGTATTGTATATATATTTTTGCACGTGACCGTACATTACCTTATGGCTTATTATGACATGACCATTTTTGAAAACGCCACTACCAACATACTAAGCATAAAACATTTCACGATTTAAATTAGAATTAGGAATCTTAATTGACACCAGGAAAATTGTGGTCCCAGTCACGATGTAAAAATGTATGTACAAAGTATGAGCATATACTTTGCATGACGTCGGGATTTTGGCGCACATCAAAGGCGTAAACCTTAAGCTTAAAGCTAAGTAAGCTAAAATATGTGTGCGAAGATGTTCATATTTCATGGGAGCTTCTTTCAAAAATATTTTTACACTTCATTATATTGTGTCTGTGTCTCGGGCCGGTTTGATAAAATATAGGTACTAAACTAACGTAATGTTATGTAATATCTAAAATCTAAAAGAAACGTCTCGGTACGTACTGTATTTTCTTTACTCTTCTTCTTCTTAAATTTAAGAGCTATGCTCTTTTCGCTTGAGTAACCGCCACTCCGCGCGGTCTTCGGCCAGCCGTTTGACTTCCTGATACGACACGACACCCATTTTTTCCTTCACCTGGTTAAAATAGGTCAATCTTGGCCTTCCTCTGCCTCGTCTTCCTTCTATTTTTCATTCCAGCAGGTTTCAAAGAAATAGTCGTGTCGTGTCAAGTGTCCCATCATATGTCCCCGTCTACAATTTATGGTCTCCAGTAACATTCTTTTTTCTTTGACCATAGTAAGATCCTCTTCGTTGGTTTTCTTTTCTTTCCATCCTCCTCCAACACAACATCTCAAAGGCTTCTAACCTATCTCTGTCCCGTTGAGTCATAGTCCATGTCTCACTTCCATACAATACAATGCTCCAGATGTACACTTTTATAAGGCGTTTTTTAGTTTTTGTGGATATTTTGGCTTTGAGTAGGTGCTTTTCTTTACTCACGAACTACTAAATAAATATTGGAAATAGGTAAAAAGCCTCCCAATGATGTTTTGAAAGCAACGTTATTATTTTATTTCCAATACGCCCGCTTACTTTGATGTTGCAATAGTATATTCATAAAACTTCTTTTTGTTTTAATTGTATTAAATATCAGCATTATTTGTAATAAATCTACTAACGTGCACCAAATCACATACGGCCAATTTTAAAAAAGGGGTACAATTCTCTGTGCTTGCCGCCGTGTCTGTGTTCCTTCAAATTCAAATCTTATGATAAAGTGTTGATTTGGTTCCCTTTTTTATTTCGGTGATTGCACATCCCTGGTGTACGTATACATATAGGTTATTACTTCCATGGTCAAGACTGACTATCTAATCGGATACGCCGCCAACACCGCCCGGCCTGTTAGGACCTCATCCGTAAACCTTAAACGTCACTGCATTACCCAAGGTGGCTGCCAGAATGATTTTCTTTCAAAAACCCTAACATTAGACGTCCACAGACTGTCTGGTTAGCGATAGCTACTAGTTTCTCAGGTCAAGCTGATATCAGAGTTATGATGCTATTGATGAATGTGATGATTTTTCGACGGTGTCAAAAATTTAAGTTTCTAATCGCAATAAGAATATACAAGCTTTTCAAAGTGTAAGCAGGTAACTTTGGTCGATCTCGAAAAAAAGACTTTCTTCTTCATAGATATTTGTACGTGCGTGAGTCCGATTTACACTTGGCCGGCTTTTTTTCCTATTCCAAGTATAAATCAACCAATATTTTACTTTAACCGCAATAACTAAAACGCTTACATTAAGAATTAATTAAAAAAAAACGACTGCACAAAGAGTAAACTTTCCAATTTTATCGCCGCCGAGCTGTGGCGTTTCACAGCAAGTAATAAAAGCGCTGTATAAATCGAGACTCGTTACGTAATTTTACGTTTCCGCTTATTTTACACTAGATTTTCCCGCGACTTCGTCCGCGCGGTTTACTAATGTTTCGCTTATTTTTCGCAAACTGATTTACTTGGCAAATGTTTCATTTCCCAAATGTTTATTTTTTCTGAAACTGTAAACTTTTCAGGATTGTTATAAAACAAATCTTACCTACAGAATAGTCCTGAAATATACCCTGAGTAGTTTACAGTTTCAGAAAAAATAAACATTTGGGAAATGAAAAATTTGCCCAATGAATCTGTTTGGAAAAAAAAACGGAAGTACACCCAAATAATATATGATCCTAAAGGAATGTTTACTGAGATAGGGTCCTATTGAATTGAATAAATAAATCCCGTTTATTCCTTATTCCTTGGCATTTTACAAAAATCCTAAAATTAGTTTTTTCTACTGTTATATCACGAACTAGCTTTTGCCCGCGGCTTCGCTCGCGTGTACCATGAGTATTCCAAAGAACCAAGATAACAAGCAAGCAAGCATACAGGCAAGCAAGAACGCATGCAAGCATGCAAGCAAGCATGCAAGCAAGATGCAAGCAAGCATGCATGCACTCAAGCAAGCAAGCGAGCAAGAAAGCGTGCAAGTAAGCGTGCAAGCAAGCGAGCAAGCAAGCACGACTAAACTTCAGGTAGATATGGTCCTTTACAGTGTTTCTTTGTATACAGTGTTTTTCACTAATTCGGAAGCGGGCACTAAAAATCTGAATAACCAGAAAGAATACAACTAAAGGTCTATACTATTTGAAAAAATATCCTCAACTCCTAACCGTTAAGGAGTTTTACCTTCCATCATCAGCTCATCAACATGAGATGATGTCTGTCAGACGCAAACACTTAAATAGCTTGAGAAAATATATGAAAAACGTAATGCGTGCACATCGGATTTTAAAACCGTTGTTGTTTTCATAACCAGCGACCCTATAAACCATAGAAACAACACCCATGTTGATTTTCAGACTTTGTTACCCCTTTCTCCCCTTTTAGGGGTTGAATTCTCAAAAAAACCTGAAACACGGTATACTCATTTATCATCAGGAGTACTTCTGTGAAGTTTCGAATAAAATAGTCAACCTAATCTTGTTTCCCCATACAAACTTTGAACCCCCTTTTCAACCCCTTAGGGAGTGAATTTTGAAAAATCCTTTCTTTCTTAGTGCACCCCTAGACTAGACCTTATAAGGAACCTACATGCCAAATTTGGAATCTCTAGGTCCAGTGGTTTGGGCTGTGCGTTGATATGTCAGTCAGTCAGTCAGTCAGTCAGTCAGTTTCTTCTTTTATATATTAAGATAATTATTATTACGGAGATAGGACTACTTTGAAGCGAAAATATAAATCCCATTTATTCCCTATCCCGTGTATATAGACTAGATGTTGGCCACGGCTCTGTCTGCGCAGAATTCGTTTATCGCTATCTCGCAGAAACTGCGTATTTCCGGGATAAAAGTATCCTTTATGTTAATGTAAGGTATAAACTATCTGTGTGCCAAATTTCATTAGAATCCTTCAAACCATTTTAGCATGAAAGAGTAACAAACATGTATACATCCATCTAAATGCGTATACAAGCTTTTGCGTTTATAATAATACTAGCTGATGCCCAATGCTTCGCCCCAGTTGTATTTTTTCTAAAATTTATTTCATAATAACCTTCTATTGACAATAATAAACGCTTTAATTTATTGAATCAGGCGTTACTTTGCGGAGGTCCATATTAATGAACTAAAACAATTACTTTGCTCACCCGCGACCTTACAATAGTTACGTTTATGCAAGAAATGTGCGTTCATGCAGTTCCTCCACCTCCACACTGTACGAACACACACAAATCACATAAACCCAACCATCACCACCACCAAGCTACACTGACGCGTTTCGAACTCAACCAGAGCTCATCTTCAGAGTTACCACAACCGTATGCTATGCTACCAAATGTTAAACTAACAAACCAAAACAAATGTTTTAACTTGTCACTGTAACTTCTCAAGTACCCACTTTATTTTTCTTATTCTCAAACTACCCCACAAAAATTAACTTTTATTGACATATTTAAAACTACCTTGAATTTTTTTATTTATTTATAAGGCATATTTAATTAATACTAACTGTTCAAATTCGACCCAAGCCGCAGTAAAGGAGAAGATACTAAATTTACCTGTTCATTAATAATAGACCCCATAGTGTTGTACCTAATTATTTCCATGCATTCCAGAGCATCCAGACGCAACCCCTTGCCGCAATAATGTAAACACTTCATAAGAATCTGAATCTAACAATGAATGATTTGATTCCAACAAATGTTTTGCAAATTTCGATCTATCTGGATGCTCATTCCTATATGCCGAAACATGCTCTTTAAATCTAGTATTAAAACTTCGGCCTGTCTGTCCTACGTAAATCCCATTGCAGTCATTACAAGTAAGCTTGTATACCCCCGATCTAGTTCCCTTATCTACCTGTTCTTTGTGGTTACATAGCCTAGAGTACAAAGAGTTGTTAGTCTTAAAGGCAACATTAAGTTGCGTCTGGATGCTCTGGAATGCATGGAAATAATTAGGTACAACACTATGGGGTCTATTATTAATGAACAGGTAAATTTAGTATCTTCTCCTTTACTGCGGCTTGGGTCGAATTTGAACAGTTAGTATTAATTAAATATGCCTTATAAATAAATAAAAAAATTCAAGGTAGTTTTAAATATGTCAATAAAAGTTAATTTTTGTGGGGTAGTTTGAGAATAAGAAAAATAAAGTGGGTACTTGAGAAGTTACAGTGACAAGTTAAAACATTTGTTTTGGTTTGTTAGTTTAACATTTGGTAGCATAGCATACGGTTGTGGTAACTCTGAAGATGAGCTCTGGTTGAGTTCGAAACGCGTCAGTGTAGCTTGGTGGTGGTGATGGTTGGGTTTATGTGATTTGTGTGTGTTCGTACAGTGTGGAGGTGGAGGAACTGCATGAACGCACATTTCTTGCATAAACGTAACTATTGTAAGGTCGCGGGTGAGCAAAGTAATTGTTTTAGTTCATTAATAATAAACGCAACAAAAAAAGAATTATCCAATTTGGTGCAGTCAATCGGAAGTTATGCGCGTACAAACATTTCGGTGATTCATTTTTATTTATATGTATAGATTTAATTTATTGAATCAGGTGTTACTTTGCGGATGTCCATATCAATGAACTGAAATAATTACTTTGCTCACCCGCGATCTTATGATAGTTACGTTTATGCAAGAAATGTGTGTTCATGGAGTTCATACTGTACGAATTCACACAAATCACACAAATAGTGAAAATAAACGGATCACTCACGTCTTAAAACGAGTTTAACTAGATATGTTTTTCATTCCGAGGAAGGTGCGTGAAGCCATCGAGATTGGTTGTCATCCAAATTTCAACCGGGATAGTGGTTGGTCAGTACCACCGAGTTGGAAAACAGTGTTGAATGTTAGTACTGCGTCAACGGTGAGTGTGAGCGCACCTTTACAAAGTGATGTTGTTAGTGTTGTGTGCTACCCTACGTTTGACAATGACAATAAAAGTGATGATGAAAACGGGGGTAGTTGTATGTCGCTGTCAGTTGCGTCGAGTAGCCGCGCGACCAGGGCCGTAGCACGCAGTGCAAGTTTGGCAGCCGCCGTGACGTGCGACTCCGAGAGGAAGGGCTACGGATTAGCCCGAAACAGTCGAGTTAAACTCGTTTTAAGACGTGAGTGATCCGTTTATTTTCACTATGAGTGAGTCTCACGGTAGTTTAACGTGTAAAGAAATCACACAAACCCTACCTACAACCCACCTACCTACCTACTATCACCATCACCAAACTACACTGACGCGTTTCGAACTCAACCAGAGCTCATCTTCGGAGTATCGCAACCGTTCACCATGCTACCAAATGTTATAATATAACTATTTACATAAATAATATGGCGTCGGCGTCAAAATTATCTACATCGGTAAACTTTGATCTTTTTAATAATTTCGGCTTATTTATTTATTTATTTATTTCACTGTAAAGTCATGTACATTTTATATTATTATGATGTTAAAATAGTTTTATAAGTCGGTCCATGACGCCATGCAAGGGCACACAATAATACTCAAAAGTAATAAATAATGCTTGTGGCTGTGATTCCGTGGACTTTGTCTGTTTAACTAGCATGATTAGTGCATTTACGGACATTTTGACGCCGTAAACTTGATTAGGCGTAATTGTCAAAAACGTGTTATTGTTTACTTATTCGAGAGCGATTTAGACCACAGACGTCACGTGTCGCCTTTTGTGCGTTTTTTTTTCGACGCGCGAATCACATATCCATATCTAATAATATAATACCGTGGGGCTCACTTTGCTTTCCTTTCGTAATTTTTATGTTAGTTTTATTGCTGATAACGAGACCATCGAGACGAGATCTGCAACTCGATCCAACACCGATGTTACCGGCTAAATCGGTCCGCTGTTTTGAGCTTTTCGTTCAAAATAGTCCAGAACTCATATGTTAATGCTAAGGAAACTGATTGTTAAAAATACTTTTCTTTGCTAGTATCGGCATTTACGAATTTAAATTCCAAGTTAACAAGCAAGGATCGATGTGTCCAGGACTAGGTATCAATAGGCAATACCAGTCACAAGTTGACAATATAATAAATATATATTAGGATTAATAAACGATCATATTGACCAGTTTAGACATTTTTATTTATTTATACTTATATTTTCTTACTTTCCTTGTAGTCGAAATGAAAAGCAGAGTGTTTAACTCGGGAAAAACACCAATATCACCCTCGGAATATTGGCACCCTCGCTGTGCTCGGGTGCCAAGTAACCTCGTGTGATATTGGTTATTTTCCTCCCTTGTTGAACAATCTACTATTACATAAATACGTTAAGTTATTCAAGTTTCGATGAAATGTTACTGCGGCGAAACATTGTTTGTGGCAACAATAACATATGGGAAGTTCCACCTAAGAATCATGTTTCGATAATTGATACAATAACAGATTATTCTATGACAGGTAAATTCGATTAATCGTTTCGCTACGATTTGAGAAAACGAAACGAAACGATGAAAAGTGGTTCGATTATATAAAAAATAATCTAGTTTCGTTACATATACATAGGCGGTGACAAAACATGAATGGCAGAAAATAAAAATCATCAACCTTAACTTTATGACACAATTGAAAAAGTAGACAGTCCCCAGATCTTACGATATCATAAAAACTTCTGCAGTTCTTAACCATTCTAAAGATATAATACCAAATGTCTAAAATAAAACAATTAGTATCTCAGCAAAAAAAGTTTCCGTCTAAAATGACAATTTACATTACCTATTTAACTTCTTTCTAACTACGTAATTAGATATATAAATTGTTAGGTTTTTATCATTTTTACTTTTATGATGACATAACAAAAGATAACGTACCTACCTATAAGTTAAAAAAAAATCATTCTGGTACCTGATATTGAATCCTAAACTCTCTAAAAGTTCAAAAATAGGGCAAAGACAATTTTTTTGAAGAACTGTTATGATCAAATTATAAACTCCTTGGAAAAACGACCCCTTGCCCTTGAAAACCATGATCTGGTTCACAATCGCCAGCGGCCGCTAACCGCAAGCCGAGGTGCTGTCGCTATTAAAGCAACTGCGGCGTTAGCGCGTTCCCTGCAAGTGAATTGCGCGCGTCCTTCACACCGAGCCTTCTCAACGAACGTTAAACAAATTCGGGAAATGTAGCTCGATACGGAGGCTGCGTAGTGAGCGGGTTTGCGATGTTGAGCGACCGAGGCGGGAAGCGGGCGGTGCGCGACGGCAGTGGCGAGAGCGCCGCGTGCCACACCGGACGGAGGCGGCGACGCGTCCGCATTCCGCCCGCGCGCGTTCGCGGACGGCCGTCCGCGCCGCCGCGATGGGAACCACCCCGCCGCCGGTCGGGCTCGCACACACAAAACAACACAAGACTCGCCGCAAAATATCATTGCCGTGGTTTCGGCAGACCTCTGTTAGCGTGCCTCATGCGGGTCTATCGCGACAGCATACTATCGACACGCCGAGCTCCTTTCATGCGCGCCTACTCAAAGGCAACCGCCATCGACAGGTGAATGCAATGCAACGATGCCTGCACGGATGATACCTGCTACTCGACTACCGTCGTTTGCCTTTCTGCACCCCCAGCTGGGCGACTACTGTTGCACAATTTGTGATATTAACCATAGTTGCAAACACTTTCGTTTAATGTTCTTTTAGAAAAACGACCTTTAAACAAATGATACAGTATTCGAGAAAATTTTAAAATCATAAATGACCTGCAGAATCGGGTATGTATTACAATACCGAAGTACGAAAGACCGAATGTATTAAAACGTCGAATGGGTCAAAAGACCGACACGATTTTTTTTCTGAAACCGTTAATTTTTTAGGATTGTTATAAAACAAACCTAACCTAACCTAATGGGTTCTGTATGATGCCGTTTTAATAAATTCTGAAAAGTTTACGGTTTCAGAAAAAAATCGTGTCGGTCTTTTGACCCATTCGATGTTTTAATACATTCGGTCTTTCGTACTTCGGTATTGCAATTCATACCCGCAGAAACCATGGAAACGCAATAACTCCTCTCCTGATATCTTAACTCTATTTACTGTCTCATGCTTATATCTTATTAAAACATAAATAATCGTGGTTTTTGGGTATTTAAAATCTTCCATGATTTGATTTTGTATTTTTTCTGGTGAATTTCTCTTAATCGTATTTTTTAAACATAACTATAAAAATCCAATATGACACTCGTAGAACTTCAGAAATATTTTGGTATTGAAATTATAGGTAATGGCTGTCATTCCAATTAATAGGTATTTATCTGAATGTGAATCTTTCAGTTGGCCTTTTTGGTTACTATTTCAGGCGGTCATGATGGTTATATTTATCTACTAGGTCGCGTATTTTTATAAAAACCGGCCAAGTACGAGTCGGACTCGCGCACGATGGGTTCTGTACCATTATCTATAAAAACGGCAAAAAATCACGTTTGTTGTATGGGAGCCCCCCCTTAAATATTTGTTTTATTTTAATACCGTGAAATTTTAGTGGTTGTTTTCCCGAAACGAGGTAATTTAGTTTCGATTGTACAATCGATTTATAATTACTATTTTGACTAGAGTCAAAAATCCAATTGTGAAAAACGGAAGTCGAAAATGACCGCAAACCAATAGTAACGCTTCGTTGGTACAAGTAGCGTACGATCGTACGATAGGTTAGGTACCAACGAAGCGTTACTATTGGTTTGCGGTCATTTTCGACTTTCGTTTTTCACAATTGGATTTTTGACTCTAATCAAAATAGTAATTATAAATCGATTGTACAATCGATACTAAATCACCTCGTTTCGGGAAAACAACCACTAAAATTTCACGGTGTATAACTATTTATTTTTAAAGTTAATATATAACTAAATATTCTGTGAATCTTTCAAGCGTTACCTGTTGCCGTTATCAATATCGAGCCAAAACGAGAAAAAAATCACGTTTGTTGTATGGCCCCCTTAAATATTTATTTTATTGTTTTTTAGTATTTTTTGTTATAGCGGAAACCGAAATACATCATCTGTGAAAATTTCAACTATCTAGTTATCACGGTTCATGAAATACAGCCTGGTGACAGACGGACGGATGGACAGCGGAGTCTCAGTAACAGGGTGGGTCCCGTTTTTACCCTTTGGGTACGGAACCCTAAAAACTACATAAGATGTAAATTTTTTCTCGATCAGACACTTTTAGTAGTATTTTCTTGATGTTTTTCGGTTTTCCTTTGTAGAATTTGATTCGGTCTATCTTTATATATCCTCTTTAATACCTTGTTATGCATTAAAAACGAACGAACGCAAAGCTCCCAGACTTTAAAAGTGACTGAAGCAAATATACATCATTCATTAATCATTATCATAACTTATTCCAAACAGCATTGAAATTAATGAAGTCGTTTTCACAACAAATGTAGTATTAATAGATACTGAAGATAATAAGTAATAAGGATACTATTTAAATTATATTTTTCTACTTATCTTTCTACTAATTTGTGAATTATAATCAGAACTATACAACAAAGACGCTCTTGTAGCGCTGAACACAGCTATTCGCTGAACTGGAAAATGACATTACGTTGTGTGTACGTTATTATATTGTTTCTGAAATGCTCTGCTGCGGTACTTAGTGATTGGTTATGATATGAAATTAGTTAATACTTTGACAATCTGTTGCTCGTAATCCGTTGCAAACTTCTGTAAGACAATTTGGATAATTTTCACCCGACTGTCGAGGGAGGGTTACGTTTTTCGAGCGTATGTATCATTCTTTGGCACGCCTTGCAGGCTAAACGGCTCAGTGGATTTTGAAGTGTGAGGTGTCATTAGATTCATCTCGGTTCCGAGAGTGACATAGAGTATATATTTTCCCGGAATTCATACGGGAACGGGAATTATACAGGCGTTTTTTTTTTCATCTAGTATTGAAATTAAAGTTATTTCTTGTGTATTTTTGTGTTTATTTACAAATGAATGATTAAGATCATTGATGAAGAGGATATTTATCCCGTACTTCTCAGAAGAATGATGTTACTGCTCAAAATACTACTAAACATTAATACATACTTAACCAGACTGTATAGTAAAAGTTGCGAAAATTTCATAGTACGGCGATTAATAAGTGATATTAAAATATTGGTTAATTTCAGTATTTTCAGTCGTAGCTTAAGGATTGTGCACAAATCATGATATGACTTCATTAGGTCTTTAAAATGTTGTACTTAGTTCAAGCGGTACCTTAACCCTTTTCCAGGCCCCGTCTATTTAGATGTGCTACTACAAAACTAATCATTGTGTTATAGTATAAATCTTCCCAGGTGAATTTTTCGCTTCGAGCCCTTATCTTTCAAAACAAACGGTATCGTCATAGTATTAAGGTTCAAATTTAATGTAATGGCCCGAAGCGGAAAATTCACCTAGGAAGATTTATACTATATATTGTTTACCTATGCAGGATTAAGGGCCTAAGCACACGGCGTATTTTTAACGCGCCGTCGACGCGCGTTTGTATCGATACGATACAAACGCGATACGCACGCGGGTTATTTAAAAAACGCCGTGTGCTAGGGGCATTAAGGCTGTTGTAATGGAATGAAAAACGCGCTGTAAACGCGCGTTCCTAAAACGCGCGTCGACGGCGCGTTGAAAAAACGCCGTGTGTTTAGGCTCTAATTTAAAAGCAAAGCATATTTTAAAGAAATTCAATTGATTTTCTACCATATTGTATAGGGAGCAAGGTCGAATCGTTGTGTAGATTTATGTGGTCGCTATATGCGCTATGCCTGGACAAGGGTTGATAGTAATTGTACAAAGTATTAATTTTATTAATTTAAAGTTATTATCTATCTATCGAAATAATTATCATGCGGCACTTCGGAGATATTAATAGATATTGCATTTTCTATATTTCTATGAAAATAGGATTGTGATCAATCAAGTATCTTGTTCGGGTTCGCCATGCCATGTTCCTCGGTTCAACGCATATTTCCGCAAATGACCAGTTTACAGTGCCTCCACAACTAACATAAATATCAAAAAAAGTGATCCTTTTCGTGATTTGTTAAGGTTAAATACGTCAAATCTATCATAAGACAAGGATGCCAGCAACTAAAATAAGGTACCTAAAATCATAGACTGCGTTGCTAATGCATGTTGTGTTGCATTGTTTTGTACTTGATAACTTGCAAAATAACAGTCTTATAACATAAACATTGCAGTCAATTAGAACGCGGTCTGTGAATTTTCTTACGTTTTTGTTGTAACCTCATGAATCATTACCAGATACGCATGCACCGAATAAATGTAAACACGGTTTTGCTCGAGTAGGTTAGGAAATCTTATATTTAGCTTTTTATGTCTGTTCAATAAATACGACATTAGTTTATGAATGAATAGCAAAGATTTCACCTCATTGTAACTGCTGCACTTCATCTGCTTTCTAAATAAAAGTGTCTTCCTAAAAATGTCTTTATTATTTAATTTCCATCTTACTATTGTAGGTTTGCTAGGATACAATGTTCGTTTTATTATTGATTAGCTGATTGTGCAGATTCGTACTATCAAAATAATTGATAATGTAATCCTGAACTATATACGGTGTACGAGGTGCGGTCCAAAAGTTTCAGACAAAGAAAATAAGTACATATGTACATTTACAAATCTATTTTTATTTTTAATATAGTCTCCCTCTATTCCAATACACTTTTCAGATCTGTGAATTAATATTTCTATCCCCTTATAAAAATACTCAGATGTTTTGTCCACAAAATGGGCGCAATCTACACAGGTCACTTCATCATCTGAAGAATTTTTTTTCCCTCTTAAGTCGTCCTTAAGTTTCGAAAACAAATAGTAGTCACTGGAAGCCAGGTCGGGACTAAAAAGTGTGGGTGACGAATTTCCTCGAAGCCTCTTTCCAACAGCAGCCTTGGTAATTGAAGCAGTTGAACGGGGGCGTTGTCGTGGAGAAGCCGCACACATCTGCTAAGCTTTCCTCGGCGTTTCTGCTTGATCGCCTCTTGCAATTGTTCAATAAAAATAGAGTAGTAGCTGCCAGTCTCCGTATTCCGTGACAATTCCAGAATATGGTAGCCATTATCTTTTTGGTGGATTGCGTTACCTTGGCATTCCTACGCGGGTTTTCACCATGACAACGCCACTCCATCCCCTTTGGAGAGGGGATCATAGTACAAAACCATTGTTTAATCCCCGGTAACATTTGACTCCAAAAAAACTCTTACCATATCTTTCATAGGCATTCAAAACTTCCTGAGGGCACGCTTTTTGTTCACTTCACTGCAAGCTTGAAACAAGTTTGAGCACCCACCTAGCACTAACTTTATTCATATGACGACGCTCGTGAAAAATCCTGAGAACTGAAGTTTTCGAAAGCCCTGTACTTGCCGCTATTTTTTTGGTCTTTAGTCTTCGGTCACTCAGAACTTCCTCTTCCACTAACTTGATGCAGTCGTCGGTGAGTGCCTCAACAAGTCGGCCGGAGCGCGGTTCGTCATCAATGGACTCCCGTCCTAAACTAAATTGCTTACTCCATTCATTAATGATGGAAAAGGACGGAGAGGAGTCACCGTACACAGCATCCAACCTTTTTTTCATATCGGTGGGGCTGACACTTTCTTTTGTAAGGAACTTAAATACGGAGCGATAGGTACTCCAACTTAAACATTTTGAAAACTTTTAGACTTGCTCTTGTTTTAAACGTCGTGAAATCAAAACTACAAGCAATAGCAATCTAAAAATTACACATGAAAAAGCAGAATAAATGAATATCACGATGACATATTTTTATTTTTCTTAATGTAGTTCATAGCCTCCAAAGAAGATTTAGAAAACGTTATGCTGTGAATGCTACATAGAAAATGAGTAAGCATAATAGAAGTCACAAGTCAAGTTAACAGCCAACGAGTTCATCATGCTAATGATATAATTTATGCACCCCATCCCACCCTACCAAATGTTTGAATTATCTTTCCAGGGCAACAGCAGTCTTGTACATTTCACGAAATCTGGTAATCGTCTGGAAAAAGCCGGTCAAGTGAGAGTCGGATCCGCCCACGACATGTTCCGTACCACCGTACTGAAATAAAAAAACCTGTTAATTGTAAAGGAGTCCTTTCGTTTTATTTTATTTTTATTTTTTGTCGATAAAAGTATATACTTGTATTATATTATTTTATTATATACTAGCTTTTGCCCGCGACTTCGTCCGCGTAGAATTCCAATTTGTGGTAAATCTTCTTCATCTCTTTCATTGTATAAAACAAAAAACCGGCAACGGCAACATCCATTATTATTATCATTTCATCATCATCAGTATCAGTTAGTGAATATTATAAATCCCGTTTATTCACTATCCCGTGGGAATTTCAACAAAATTGTCCTTATTCTATGCAAATTTTCGCTTATATTTATCCCGCGGGAATTTTGCATTTTCCCCGAGAAAAAGTAGTCTATGTCCTTAAAGGTGTAGCTTTCTACCGGTAAAAGAAGTTTTAAAATCAGCCCCGTAGTTGAATAAAATTTATTGGAAACAGTGACATAACAGATTCCATAAATCCGCAGCGCAGGCTTCGTCAAGCAAACATATTGTTATCAGCTTCGTCATAACAACAGATTGGAATCCGCACCAGGCTTCGTCAGCTAAACAAAAATATAAAATCCGCTACAAGCTTCGTCATGTAAACCTAAACAGCACACCCTCCAAGTCGATTCAATCCTGGGCCAAACGTCCCAAAAACACTTGCCGCATTACCCCGTTGTATCGCTAGAGATATGCGCTGGACTAAATAAGCACCGGAACGCGGATCCCCCCCCTATCCCTCATACGGCGTCCTAAGTCCCTAACAAAACCCTAAATAATGGTTGGTGTAACTTCCTATTGGTGAAAGAAATTTTCAAATCAGCCCTCAAGTGATGTTCACTTCTTTCTATCCTACGGGAATTTTGCATTTTACCGAATAAATAGTAGGTAGCCTAGCCTATACCAACAAAGGATAGCTTTCTATTGGACGTTTTTTTTAAACTCAGCCCCCGAAGTTAAATTTACTATTTTCTATACCGCGGGAATTTTGCATTTATCCGGAAAATAGCATCCTATGTTAATCAAGGACAGTGTATCTTTTCTATTGGTGAAAGGCATTTTAAAATGAGCTCCGAAGTTGAATTTTTATTTCTATCCCTTGGGAATTTTGCATTTTTCCGGAATATAGTAGCCTAATATGTCAATAAAGGATAGTGTAACTTTTTACTGGTAAAAGATTTTTTTTAAATCGGCTCGGAAGTTTTAGAGATTATCTATCCCACAGGAATTTACAAAAATCCTGCAATAAGTTTTTTTGCTGTAATGTATGACCATTTACGTTTATACTGAATTTGAAAAGTTTAGTACTTAATTGTAGTTACGGAGATAGGATCCAGTTGATTTGAGTATATAAATCCTGATTTATCCTTATCCCGTGGATATTTTCAAAATTACCGTAAAACGGGGTTACTTTAAAATGCAGGGGTTGTTTGGAAAACAGTTTTTACGCCGTGTCCTTATTTTTTTAGACCATCTGTGGCAGTGAAATAGATACCTTGATAAATTACCCACCTTTTTACGTCATTTGCTCAATCGGGCTATGAATATTTGCGTTTTTATAACCATTTTAAATCTATCAAAGTAGCCCCAAAATTTCTTAAAGTAACCCCAGTTTACCGTATTGAAATTAGCTTTATACCTGTTCTAATAGTCTACTTGCATGCCCAATTGGAACAATTTATTGAATCAGGCGTTACTTTGCGGAGGTCCATATTAATGAACTAAAACAATTACTTTGCTCACCCGCGACCTTACAATAGTTACGTTTATGCAAGAAATGTGCGTTCATGCAGTTCCTCCACCTCCACACTGTACGAACACACACAAATCACATAAACCCAACCATCACCACCACCAAGCTACACTGACGCGTTTCGAACTCAACCAGAGCTCATCTTCAGAGTTACCACAACCGTATGCTATGCTACCAAATGTTAAACTCCAAATGTTAAGTTTAACATTTGGTAGCATAGCATACGGTTGTGGTAACTCTGAAGATGAGCTCTGGTTGAGTTCGAAACGCGTCAGTGTAGCTTGGTGGTGGTGATGGTTGGGTTTATGTGATTTGTGTGTGTTCGTACAGTGTGGAGGTGGAGGAACTGCATGAACGCACATTTCTTGCATAAACGTAACTATTGTAAGGTCGCGGGTGAGCAAAGTAATTGTTTTAGTTCACCAATTGGAACAGTTTAGTAATCTTCGTTATGGGGATAGGGTCACTCTCGATTGATGAAATATATACATCCCGTATATTCCTTATCCCGTGGGAATTCCGGAAAATTCTTTCTTATAGGATGCCTACGTCATACAAAGGACACATCCTCCCAGTTTCAGGTCTCTACATACTTACAGCGGTTTAGGCTGTGCGTTAATCCGCCAGTCAGTCATTTAGGACTTCAGGATAAAGCATTTTATATGTATTTGCATTGCACCAAGCTTTTGTGCGAGTTCAACAATGATGTTTGAATACTCAATTCGATTTTATTAGAAAAAGGTTGAACTCACATAATAAGCTTCATCATCATTTCAGCTGTAGGACGTCCACTGCTGGACATAGGCCTCCCTCATTGACGCCCAATCATTACGGTTGGAAGCGACTTGCATCCACCCTGAACCTGCGGCCTTCACCAAAACGTCCGTCCATCTCGTTGGTGGACGTCCCACGCTGCGCTTGTAAAAGCAAAAGCTTGGTGAAATGCAAATAAGTACTTATACACATAATTAGTTACTATCAGAGATCAGATCAGGAAATGGTTGACAAACGTAGACAAATGGTTTGCAAAATTTGAAGTTTCGTTTCGTGTCAAAATAAAAAGTAATTGGCTCAGTAAAGTTTTTTGAAGAGGTGCTAAATATATTTTTTTTCGACAGTAGTCTTCTTCTAGACCGAGAAACTGCAGCTGTTTTATTTTTATCTCCTATTGTTTACTGGAAATATTTTTTAAGTGTTCGAGATGACATTTGTGAGATTTAATGGCTGACAAGCGGTTCATGCTCAGTACTTAGTAGAAATAGAAAAAAAAACGAAGCCAATTGTCAATGTCAAATGAAATCTAACCGTTTGCGTTTCGTTTACTTTGCATTGTCCAAAAAGCAGTTCCAAAATAATGATCGAAAATATGCAATCGTGATTTAATTATCGTGCATAATTCGTGGAGAAATGCGGTAAAATTGAAAATCCGGATTTTGTGCGGAGGTCGTTAAAAATAGTCCAAAAATCACACCAAAACGCAAAGCAAACGAAACGCAAACGGTTTGACATGGACAAAAGTGACAGATGACTTCGTTTTTTTTCTGTTTCTACTAAGTACTGAGCACGAACGGCTTGTCAGCCATTCAATCTCACAAATGTCAACTCGAACACTTAAAAAAATATTTCCAGTAAACAATAGGAGATAAAAATAAAACAGCTGCAGTTTCTCGATCTTCAGAACGCCGACTGTCGAAAAAAAATATAATTAGCACCTCTTAAAAATACTTTACTTAGCCAATTTAATTCAAAAGCACTGAGGAGTATTGATATCAACTTCGAAGCAAATCACCCCCAAAATAACTTTCTACTCCTTTTTAACCCCGCCAAGGGATGAATTTCAATAAAATACGAAACACGTCTTCCATCAATTCTGTTAAAGAATGTTTATGCAAAATTTGAAGTAGATTGGACTAAGGAATCACGTTGTCCCATACAAACTTTACCCCCCTTTTTTACCCCCTTAGGAGTAGAACTACGAAAAATCCTTTCTTATCGGATGCCTACGTCGTACAAAGAACACACCCTCCAAGTTTCAGGTCTCTACGATCAGCGGTTTAGGCTGTGCGTTGATCCGTCAGTCAGGACAAAGCATTTTATATGTATAGATTATTGTAGCGGTCATAGTAATACACACTCTTTGAACATTTTATGTGTTTGTCTAGTACAGGTCAAAAGTAATAGCAAATAGGGACCTGTGGCAGATGGAGAAACAACAGTGGCTTAGTAATAGGGTTGAGCACTCGTTGGGTACGAAACCCTAAAAAAACATTCAAATACGAAGATCACATAGCAAAGCATAGCTTTGAATCTCGGGGTGACATTGATAATTCGTTTGTTTAACTTTTAATTAAAATTACAATGATTCTCAAATCTCAACACATACGTGCGTTTTTGTTTGGTTGCTTGGACGTGTCCAAGCAAATAATCCCAAAACTCTTGATGTTGTGTTGCAATCGGCTAGATAAAAAGATAACGAAGTACGAGGAGGTAAATCTTTTAACTATTTTTTATACTTGAATAATTTCTTAAGTAACAGGCCAAGTATCGCAAATGAAATGAGTATCGTAATATCAAAATGTTTGCTATGAATGTTAGCTTGTCAGACGGTCAAAGCGAATTTCAAAATTGATCATTGTAATCTAATCCCATTTTATGGTGCTCAAGTATTCCGTTTGGAAATCATTAATTTCTCCTTCCAAATTCGTTTTCATTTTTAACCGACTTCAAAAAAGGAGGAGGTTCTCAATTCGGTTGTTCTTTTTTTTTTAATGTGTGTTACCTCAGAACTCCGTCATTTATGAACCGATTTGGGAAATTTTTTCGTTGTTTGAAAGCACATGCTTCAAGGTTGGTCCCGTTGTTACCAGAATCCAGTTCTGATGATGGGATCCATGAGGAATTGATGAAACTCCTCAAAAATTCAAGAAAAAAGTATGCGATTTTAGTATTTTCGGTGACTAGTCGAGCATTTGCATTCAGAAAGTATCATGGAACTCTGTAATAAAACGACACAACCCCGTCGAGCATTAAAAATAGAATTTTCAACATAAACTTATTTCGAAGTCTAACTGATGATTTTATCCTACGCATCTATTTTATACAGAAACAACTAAAAAGCAAAAAATATTTTTTTTTAAATAAAAAATAAAACCTCCTTCGAAAAACATCCAAAAAACTATGAAATAATCATTGAACGAAACCGACCACAATAAGCATGAAAATATCTTTCTTCTAATCTGTTCGAAGTCGGTGCCTCAGCCTCAGCACGAGCCAGCAGGAGTGTAGAAGCCCTATAGATAGTAGGTATGTAGGTAACTTAGATTACTAGGTCCACTCCTGCTGGCTCGAGCTGAGGCACCGACTTCGAACAGATTAGAAGAAATATATTTTCATGCTTATTGTGGTCGGTTTCGTTCAATGATTATTTCATAGTTTTTTGGATGTTTTTTGAAGGAGGTTTTTTTTTTTATTGTATGATACACATTCACCAAAAATCACCGAAAATTTGCGAGCTTGAAGTATTACTATTTGCGGAAATTCTGCATGCATGCATGCAAGCAAGCGTGAATGTATGCAACGTAATAATGTGAGAAAAGCAGCATGTAATAATGTATTAACAAAGAAGTAGGTAGAAATGACAAAGTGTGACTATTATATTAATTTAAACATGAGTCCAAACAGGAATAAACAGAGGGGTATAAAAAAGTCTAGAAAGCTACACAACTTCTAAATCACATACTATGACAAGTAATAAATTGCAAGTCATGTACGTGATAAATGCCGTTGATGTATACCGTGAACATCAATTTACGCGTTAATTTCGCCTATCATTGCCAGAATCCATTTAGTTTACTAATTTCTACAATTCACTAATTTCCCGGGGAACCTGCTATATTTTTGCAAATCCAGGGACAGCGATGGTGCCATATTTTTCTATCTTAGTAGTCGAATATCACGTTCCTACAGCGCGTAACTTTCATGTTTAAGTACGCGACAACACTAATTAGTACAAGCGCTTCCGTTATACCGTCTTGTACGACACCTTAATCAAATCCAGACAAAATAATAGGTTTTATTTCATCAAAAGAATCACATCGAAATAAGTAGGGCAACACATTATCACGCAAAGTACAGTATGGGGACATCTAGTTTTATATACTTAGGTATGTTTGTGTTTGTGTTCGATACATCCAATACGCAAATGAAAATGGAGGGCGCGCCACAAGCGATCGATCATATTTTATTAAAATATTGCTTGAATGATAGTAGCATATCGTTGTTGAAGAGTAACAAACTACAAAACAATTTTCTACATAATTTTGGCCCTTAAAAGTAACAGGATTCTAACTTAGATTAAAGTTTTATATGCCTTACACTCACTATGTATATATTTAGCAAAATATCCAAGTTTTTTTCCAGAACAACAACTTTAAATTTGAAGAAATTTTGCAGAATAAGAACCTGATGACGTTTATTTTATAGTTTTTTGTCGCCGTTCTGCGTTGCTTTAGTACCGCAGCAGAGAGCATTAAGAGAACTTAAGTTGTCGGTGTACTCATCATTAAATTCTGCTTGCAGCTGCGAGTCATAGCTCTTACATTGGTAATCGCTATTGGGGTAAGAGGTGAGATAGCTTTAGTGTGGAGACCACGGTCGGGGCGAGATTTGTACAGGTGTTATTTACGTTCGTCAACGGGCATGACTGACGTTAAGTACCTACGCTAATGTCGGAGCTACACACATTGTGATAATATTCTATTCACACAAAGCGCTTCGTTTCATCCTTTGTAATGCATACTGCTATGCAATGGAATTCGCTTCCGTCGACTGTTTTTCCTCTACAATTAGGGCTATTCAAAGACAGTATGACTAGGCTGTTACTAAAGGAGTGAGCTACATCTGGACTCACCCACACGTACCATCTAGTGAGATATAAGTCAATCGCTGGTTGGTTCTAAAATAAAAAATAAAAATATTTTGCGGTTAGAACTTCATCTTCAGCCTGCGGCAAATGTGCATGACCACATTAAGTACATCGGTGTGTAGTTTATCGCGACAACAAACGCCATGGGCCAACTGAAGTTTGGCCAAGCAAAGGATGTTCAGCGCGATAAAATGCTTTGATATGTGACAATTTACCTACAGTGAAGCGATGTGCCTGCGACTTTGACCAAACCGCCGAAATATTCGCGAATATTTGGCTGCACACCATGATAACGCGAGCATTGGCTTTTCACGAACTGAAACAATTATTTTGCTCACCTGCGAGTGAGTAAAGTAATTGTTTCAGTTCATTCATATGGACTTCCGCAAAGTAACGCCTGATTCAATAAATAATTAGCTTTTCACGTTAAAAAAAGAACACTTCTAATAACAGGCGAAATAATTAGATAATAGTCCAATAAAATTACAAGTCAGGTAGACATAGACATTAATAAAACAATAATAGCTATAAAGTTCGTCCGCACCGTACAAAAAACAGACTTTGACAAAATGTCTGATTAGATAGACCTCACACGAGTGCGCTCTCTGCGGGACAGAAAAATTAATTTCTCTAATGTGTAGGTACCTAATACCATCATAAGATTTGTACATGACCTGTAAATAGAATATGAGCTACGTAAAGTTCGCGCGACAAGTTACTTCCCTGGAATTAGTTAGACCTTTCTAATAATGTATCATTTGTGGAAACTTACCCATTTGTTATATTTATATAGAACTGATATATTTGGAACGACTTTGAACTGTACTTACTTCACGGTTTCACAGTGCTATTGCATATATGGGACCTGCCCCTTTTGTTTATTTCGCTATTGTTGTAACCGAGATATAAAAACAATCAAAAGATCGCTTCTGAATGACCACAAAACGATGCGGGATTTTTTTTCTTAACAAAGCACTTTCCTTAACGATTTTGTATCAATTGTCATAGTTTTATCATCGCAACTTCTTCAACAATGAAACAAACTACACAAATATCTTATTATTAGGAAGTACAAGTCTCAGTATTGTTTTCTTTTTTGACACTGTATTTTTAATTCCACCGGGACTTCTAAAAAACCGGCCAAGTGCGAGTCGGACTCGCGCAACGAGGTTTCTGTTCAAAATTTGTAGGTAAGTCAAAATATACGCAAAATATATATAGCTGTATCCATTATAAGTAATCCAGTGTTAGCGGAGCCCTGCTTTTAAGTAAAAAGTACCTTTTAATTTTGTTTTATTTTTAGTACTTTTTATGATAGCGGCTACAGTAATACACTATCGGTGAAAATTTCAAGTGTCTAGCTATTACGGTTCAAGAGATATGGCCCTATGACAGACGGACAGACAGACAGCGCAGTCTAAGTAATAGGGTCCCGTTGGCACACTTTGGGTACGTTATAATCGCAAATTCCTATTACTTATCTACTTCGAAAACGTTAAACTTTTAGACTACTGTATATACTTACCCCGTTATCTAACGCTCAGTTTGGGGGCAAGTGATGGGGCAGTTTCGATAATCTGAATCGATAAAAAATTAACTTCATTTACTCACTCACTAACATAATTATCAAAAGATCCTTACATACCAGAGCTATGCTATAGTGATTTTATAAATTATTATGAAATGAAAGAAAAAATAATAGTTTCATTTATTTTATTTTTGTAAGTATGTTTCATAATAAATTAACAATATTTTTTTCAAATTATATGAAGGTAAACTTCTTCGCCTGCTTGTAAAAATCCATTTTAAAAATGAAAATGATTTTTCGACCTCTACAGATGTAACTGGCTAAAACTGTAGTTTTTTGTAATGCTCTATGCAGCTTTTGTTTACAATACCTACCTACCTTTGTCAATTTTAACTGATTAATATTTTTTACAGATTTAAAGCCTGGATTTTTATTTAATAAAATAATTGTTAATTTTGCATGAATCAATTTCCCTTTGTGGTGCAGCCTCACTAATGAAATTTTATTTTGAATATCATGTAAGTACGTAGTTCAATGACTGTTTCAATGATCACTTGGGATCTTCTAATTTTGTAATGACTTGATAAAATTGTGAAATGGGTGTGTATAAAATTTATTTCGTTTGTTCCGTATCTGTACTGTTCAATAATTGTCCCCCTCCTATCCGATCAATTAAATACAATGAATGAGTTATCTCAAGAGCATTCACAAAAGAAGAATTTTATTTTGACAAATAACTATTTATAAGTAAAATGTGAATCAAATAATTATGTGTACCAACATCACTATTTTAGCTTACCCCAAAACTGAGCGTTAGATAACGGGGTCTACACTGTAGGAAGTAAACCCGCTGCTCCCTAGTTCATAATACAAACGGTCGACTCATTCACTCGCCGCTTTCGCGCCTTTTTTAGGGTTCCGTACCTCAAAAGGAAAAAACGGAACCCTTATAGGATCACTTTGTTGTCCGTCAGTCTGTCTGTCAAGACCCTTTTTCTCAGGAACGCGTGGAGGTATTAAGCTGAAATTTATATCAAATACTCAGGTCTACTGTCCCTTGGAGCTGCGAAAAAATCAAACTCCTAAGCCAACGCAATCAAAAGATACAGCCGTTTATGACGCAAATTTTCGCATATTTTCGAAACTCGCAAGGGAATCAAAACCTACAGGGTACTTCCCGTGAACTCAGAATCTTGAAATTTGGTACGAAGCAAGGTCTTATAGCACAGATAATGGAAAAATTGCGGAAAGCATTTTTTTTTGTCTGTCTGTCTACATCAGTAACCAATCTACAATGATCCCACATTGCGCACATTTTGCTTAGGAGCAGGGGTCTGCTGAGACTGGATGTTCATAGATACATATAAATTTGTACGGAACCCTCGGTGCGCAAGTCCGACTCGCACTCGCGACTCGCGTTTTTTCATTTCTGTAAGCCTAGTGAGTAAGTCGTGATAGACTCTTATTTTCTTTAAAAACGAACAAAGAAAATAAAAGTCTTATCACGAATTATTATTGCAGTAGACACATTAACTTATATATTAGAACAATTTGTATACAAAACATTTTTAATTTTCATTCAATTTTTATGGAATAATGGAGAAAAACTAACAAAAATGCAACGTTGCCAGCTCAGCAGGTATAAACGCTCTTACTTAACGTTCGATCGTTCCCAGCGCGCGCGCTAGATCACGTCAGCGGTCCGCTTGCCGCCACCGTCACGTGAGGTTACTTTGTAATGCCCAGTGTAACTTATGTACCTAAAAGTTATTAATCTTAACGTTTTGTGTATTATTTTAATGCATTATAGTTCTTTCAAGTGACTCATACATGTTTTATTGCATCTCACCTCCACCTTCACTACACTACTTTTTTTTTTACTTATTTAAAATTTATCAGAGTAACTTCCTTAATCAGCCTGTGCAGCATCTGCATTGCCCTTCGGGTCGCCCTATATAATCATTTCTTTCGCAAATTTATGCCTTTCTGATAGGATGCGCGGGATCCGCCAAGAACGTTATCTTTAATTAGCACTTTACTAATTATTTAAAGACGTAACAAAGACAAATCCAAAGCATAAGCGGGAATGGCTTCACAGTACATTTACATACTGTCTGCGATACCTTTTGCTCTTCGCTATTTACGGCTCTTGCTTTTTTATTTATATATTTATTGCCACTTTATAGGCACTATCCACCTGTGGTCTTATCTGAAAACTGGTTGGCCGCAAATCTTATCTCTTATATCGACATATTTGTTTATCTATGAACGTATTGCTCCCATCGGTTGCGTCAGAGCCACCGTCAATTACTGCTTAAAGAAGCGCATTCGTCTAACTATATGCGCTTAAAAAAATATAAAAAAATTGTATCTACTCCAGAAAACCAAGGAAATAACATTCTGAAGGTACTGTTTGAAGACAGTGCCCCAGCAGGAGTGATAGACGCTCAGTAGACAGTATGCAGGTTAGGTATGAACGCGTGCGTGGTGGTAGCCGAGTGGTTTGACATATGGCCTTCTCAACCAGAGGGTCACATGGGTTCAAGCTCGGACTCGCACTTCTGAATTTTTTGGAATACATGTGCGAAATCATATTTCAAATTTTGCAGGAGCTTTGCATGACAGAAAATATCGTGAGATTTCATTCTGAGAGGATGCTTGTGGCCAGCAGTGAGATGTAAGTCTACGTATATAGGCCGAGATGATGATGATGATGTTAGGTATAGACTATGTCCACATGTAACAGGCTCTTGCTGAGGTACCAACCTCAAACTGTTAACTTTAGAAAGTAATTTACGTGGTTTTTTGAATCGGTTTCCTTTTTTTTTTTTTTCGGATTTTAGTGCATCTAATCTGAGTTACAATAACTTTACGCCAACTGTTTGTCATCTTTTACCAAACACATAATACTACTCCCGACGAAATGAAGTTACTTGCTGAGGAATCCTTCTGGTGCTTAACCATCTGTTCCACTTCACCATATGCATTGCGACGAGCATATGAATAAAATGCACTTTATAAAGTGACCTAATTGCAACCCTTGAAATATTTGTTATTGAGTAAGGTAAAATACCCCAGTGTTCGAAACTTTAATTCCAATAATCGACACCCTGTTTGTCGCCTTTATTACTACGAATTAAGATTGAAAGGGTCGGCTATTGAGGCAGCGTCGGGCACTAGGGTATTTGCCTTAGTTCCGGTGGCCAACTGTGGTTTTCCACACTTGTGGTGGTGTGGTGGGCACGGGAGCCCCTTTTCTCCCATAATCTTTTTTATCCGAATTTTGAAAGTCAGAAATCGATGTCCATAATATTCTTGCTCATAAATATCGATGGTCATAATTTTTTTAAAGCATATCGCTTTATAGTTCTAACTGCAATGATCCATAATCCTATTGATCATAACTTTAAAAAGTCATAATATTGATATGAATAAAATTTAACGGAATATCATTGATTATTCAGAAACATTGTAAGGCATATATCTTAAAGTAATAATTGTTTTCAGTCATAATTTTGCATTACCTAAAATGCACTAAGCATATACATCGAAATCTATAACATCTAAAGGAATATCGATAATTATTCAGAAACATTGTAAGGCATATCGCTGGCAGCGAGCGAGCGAAGCGAGCGAGCAAGACCTTTCAGGGCAGAAGCGCCTCGGACAGGTTAGGTTCAGAAGTTAGGTATTTTTTTTATGACAGCACAGAAAAGGATTATTACCTTTAATATTATGAAATGTCATACAACCATGACACTGAATGTTATTACAAAGTAATATTATGCCTAAAAATAATTAATTATGACCTGCGAAAAAAGACCATGCAATAATTATTATGAGTGACTTTATTACCTTTAACATTATGAAGAGTGATGCATTCATGGCACTGAATGATATGACTTTACTTATTGTTCCTTACAATAATTATGACTTAAGAAAATCGTAATTCCAATTTATGTTGTTTAATATTATGACTTCCGATATTATAACGAAGAAAAATTATGACAGAAAACGTTATGGGCTTGAAAATTCGGAACAAAAATTTTATGGGATCTATCTTACTTGATGGTATACATGTGCAGAAGAGGTCGAAGATTTGTTTGGCAACGACTCAAAGTTACTTAGATATACGAGGGGCGTTCAATAATAATATTACGAAATTAAATACTGGCCGGTAAAGCTAATCTATCTAGCTGATTGCTATGAAAAAAAAAACTAACTGTCTTTTGTTTAAAAAAAAATACGGTAATTTCTTTGCAATGCTATTGAGTACGTTAGCGAAAATGGAGAAAATTTAACTGCGCGCCGTTATCAAATACTTGTGTTTGAAAAATTTTTTTACGGACCAAGTCAATTTTGATTTGCGGGACACTTTAGAGTCTAATGCTCCTCCGTATTCGACAGTCGCACGTTGGTGCGCCGAATTTAGACGTGGAAGAACATCGACAATGGACGACCCCCGCTCCGGACGCCCTACTACTGCAATAACTGAAGAAATTGTGAAAAAAGTTGAAAACTCAGTTTTGGCGGATCGTCGTGTCACGGTTCGTTTTATTGCTGAAAATGTAAAGATTTCAACGGGGAGCGTGCATAATATATAATATTTTACATGAACGCTTGGGTATGAAAAAGGTATCTGCGCGTTGGGTACCAAGAATGCTTACTGACACGCAAAAACAAACTAGACTAGAGATTTGTCAAGAAGCTTTGAACCTGATGCAGCAAGACCGGGAACTTTTTTTGGCGCGATTTATAACAATGGACGAAACATGGCTCCATCATTACGACCCTGAAACGAAACTGCAGTCTATGACATGGAAAAGGCCATCATCTCCAACTCCGAAGAAATTCAAGGTGAGCCCATCTGCCGGTAAGGTCATGGGCTCTGTTTTTTGGGATGGTAAAGGGGTATTAATGATTGAGTATCTCGAGCATGGAGCCACTATTACGGGCACTTTATACGCCAAACAAATAGCAACATTGCGCAATGAGATCCGCGAAAAACGGCGAGGTAAACTCTCGAAAGTTGTGCTTTTCCACCAGGACAATGCCCCGGCACAAAAGTCCGCCGTTGCAATGGCTGCAATTCGTGATGCTGGGTTCAATATCCTTAAGCATCCTCTGTATTCACCAGATCTCGCTCCCAGTGATTTCTACCTATTTCCGAGATTGAAACAATACCCGAGAGGCCAGAAATTTGAAGACGACGACGCGGTAGTCGCTGCAGTACAAGATTTTTTAAGTACTCAAGATGAGACCTTTTTTAAAGATGGAATTTTAAGTTTAGAAAAAAGATATACTAAGTGTATTATGCTAAAAGGTGACTATGTCGAAAAATAAAATGACATTTAGTATAAGTTGTTTATAACATACTCATTCTCACTTTTTATTGAACGCCCCTAGTATTTACATTAGTTTAAGAATTAATTAAAAACTCAAAATAATTACAAAAATATACACGGTGATTTTTAATCGGTGGGTGTTGAAAAATATTAATCCCTGGTCAAAATAGAATTTAATAGATGTGGTCTCAAGCAACTTATTCTCAGTTTAATTAAAAAACAAACGTTATTGTTAAAACTTCCTCCATCCACCGAAATGATGGATGGATGGATGGATGGACCGAATGCATGGTCTTCCTACATTTGTTGAAGTTAAGTAGTTTCGTCAAGTGTCATCGCTTTGGTGGGTAATTTGACAGGTCTCGCGTCAAAGTTTGCTAAAGAAACTGGCTTGTCAAAGAGGTTTTAAGCTCATAGACTAAATCATGTTTAGGGTAACAACGATTTTAATAAAAAAGTGATTTTAAAAAATAATTATTAGTTACTTAAAAAAAACACGTTTTGTTTCATGTAACTGCGACTTAAACGTGGTCGCCATCGAATACTGATCTAAAAAAATTAGTTCCTGATCACTGATTATGATTAAATATCATGGCGTATACTTAGTTCTAGGTTAAATAAAAAAAGTTTATTATTTTTTGCTTTTCAGTTTTTTCGGCGGTTTAATTTTTATGTTAAAAAGTTTTTATTTTATGCTTTTTAGTTTTTTCGTATACTGACAGATCTAAAGCTCATTCATAGTGAGGTTTTCGTAATACACAACTCAGCATTAAAATCTGTGAGTGAACAATAAATCACCCCTATTTTCCCACTATTAGGGTAGGACATTTTATTTCAAATTTATTGGGTCAAACTTCAAGATATACCTTATCCAATAAAATAAAATTATCAAAATCTGACTACTCTGTAAAATGTTATGCGTGACCATACATTATAATCAGTGAGTGAACCATCAATCATCCCTTGTTTTCCTACCCTTAGGGTTGGATTTTTTTCCAAATTTATATGGTACCAACTTCGAGATATACCCTTTCTAATAAAAAAAAAGAATTATCAAAATCGGACTACTCTGTAAAAATATATGTGTTGTCACACCTACATAAAAAAAAATACGTGTCGACTTGAGAACGTTTTTTTCGCCGGTTGAAAAACATACAAAGGGGTAATTTTACCACCGACGATGTTCTAAGCACTGCAGTTTAACCCCGACCAATAAAGGTACTGCGATCCACTGAATCCAATGCGGCTAACTGATACAGTCGGCGAAAAATATGGTCTACCACCCTACAGTTGAAGTTCATGTGCATGTCATAATACAACGAGGTCGATTTTCCCTTGCAATAATATGATGACAGTGACTAATGACTTTACTCAGTTAGAAAAATCGACCTTAGCGATATTGAGATCTCACAGAAACTTTTGTCATAACTATAAATTAAAAATTATAAAAACCCCCAATGCAAATATGTCATACGTATGTTTGAACATAAACTAAATGCCCAATATGCGTCTAAATCCCTTCCGCAGCTAACAAAAGAGCTGATTACTTTGGAGCGGCTGAACCGATTTTGATGAACCATATCTAAGAACCATCGCCAAGAAACCTGTTTTCTAATAAAAAAAACCGCATTCAATTCGGTTCACCTGTTTAAGAGCTATGATGCCACAGACAGACTGACACACACACACAGACACACACACACAGACACACACACACACACACACACACACACACACACACACACACACAC
Source organism: Archips crataeganus (assembly GCA_947859365.1). Classification (NCBI taxonomy): domain Eukaryota; kingdom Metazoa; phylum Arthropoda; class Insecta; order Lepidoptera; family Tortricidae; genus Archips; species Archips crataeganus. Next base: position 20,664,962 of record OX402045.1, on the reverse strand, counting down.
AGTGGTCAAACTTCTAACACCCCTTTTTTGTGTCGGGGGTTAAAAACTGGTAGACAACTTTCTTGGTCGACCGTACTTGGCAGAACCGTCTCAAAAGTGGCTCCCTCCATGCACCACCGTGACCGGCTTCGTATAGAGTCACAAAAGCTGTATTGGTGTAAAATACAGCCTTAATTTTTCTTACAGCAGTTTTTTGCTATGGGCCCAATGGTACAGTCGAAGATCAAATTAACTCCTAAGTCCAATCCAACCAGGTTGAGGGGGGCGGGGTCAGTAGTTAGTAAGGATAGATTCTGGATAGTAGAAGCAAAGATTAACTGGCTACCGTGTGTTGAAAGCGACATGCCTGGATTTTAGATTCAATAGGTTAAAAACTCGACGTTATAACTTTTTCTGAGCAAGGTGTATGTCGTTTTATATAAATTTCACGTATTTTATTTTGTGCGATTTCCGTACAGGCTGGACCAGAAATGACGTGGGTGGTCGCTGATCACATAGCTACCGGAACTGGAGAGCTCACAGTTACGAAAGGACAGCAAGTGGAAGTGGTTGAGGGCTGGCAAGGCCGCGCTGATTGGTGGGTGGTGCGGGTTCCGGGCGAGCCTCCGCAGGAGGGTGCCGTGCCGGGGCACGTTCTTAAGCCCCAACCGCAAATCAGTCTACCTCAACAGAAGACTTCACCCTCCAGGAGGCCACTTAGTCAACCCTGCGAAGAAGTACTTGGTGAGTGTACAATGTACTCTAAATAATTTCACTACGGGAATTTTAAATTTACCATGAGCTTTACGGTGAAGGAAAACATCGTGAATTTCCTAATTCGTACTGGTCCCGCGTGTGAACACCAGCCCAATCCTTCTCATTCTGAGAGAAGCCTGTTCCCTGCAGTGGAATGTATATAGGCTAGAATGATGATGAATTTCACCACTCCACAACACAGCACAACAAACTATAGCTGATATAAGAGTAAGTGTGCCACGCGCCATAATATAATTATTATAGTTCTCTTTATACAGTACAACTCATTTGGAGCAAAAAAGGTTATGAAAAGGTCTTGGTGCCCTGTCTAAAGATTATTATTTTCCGAGATATTAGCGATTTAAGGTTTTTCCTAAAAATCCCCAATTGCGTTGAAAAAATAAAGTTAAAATTTTAATTTCATCTATTTAATTTTGTTTATATTTGCTACTGCCGGAAATAACTAAAAAAGCAATGCTAAATGTCATCGAAATTAGCAAAAATCGCTTAAAATATATATATATATATATATAAGGTACGTTGGGGTAATAACGGATGTGGGGAAAGAACGTAGCAATCAAATTTCCGCCAAATTTGGCTATATTTCTTAATGTTGGCAACAATGCGCAAGACGCCATTTTATGCCGTCTCGGCCGCCAGTCTCCGCCAGCCTCTCCGTGATGTCGGACGTATGCTTCACGCTGTTAAACATAGTAAGGTCATTTTCGTGAATTTTTTGTCTATTCGTTCTTACCCCTGTAATTTATTTCGTGTATTTTGATGAAACTGGTGCTTTTTTTGTGATTATATTGTCAGACTAATTAGTTTCACAAGATGGTAGTTAAATAAATCCGACTCAAACAGACCTATGATCGCTGTAGGCCGATATCCGATCTTGTCCCTCACGGTCATACATCGGAAGAGGTCTATCCGATCTTTACCCATTTAAAATACAGCAGCGATTGTCAAACTTTAAATTTTCATGATAATTAATGTTATCTGTGTTTTAAAATGTGATTACTATTATGAGCATAATACAGGGTGGCATCGGGGTCATAATTCTAACCTATTGTTTTTAAATCGGTAAATGATTGCAATTTTAGATAAAGAGATAGTTTTTGATTAGTTACAGCTATGTATTAATAATTGACAACATTTTATATCTCTATTTTATGTAGGTACTAGTCAAAAAGTAGGCGAAATTTGAAGATAACCGAATTTTTCTTTTTCGTTACCTACTTATAACTCAATTTTTCGTATTAATAAACCGTTGAAAATAAAAAAAAAGTTGTAAGTAAAAAATGATGCCATTTTCCCAACAAGAACCCAGAGCTATTTTTTTTTAAAAAGTCGATAGCATAAATACTGACGGTTAGTGACAGATGTTGATTTGACAAGCCACATTAAAAAAAACAAATGTCGAAAATGGACAACCGCATATACCTAACTTTTTAATCATTTCAGGACTAATGTTTAACTCAATAGGGCAGGGAAAGGGACGTCAACATCATTCGCATTAATTCACGTTTTTTGCCCAAAGTAATGGAAAAAAAATTGTGTACTTAACACGAATTAGGATCTTTTGAAAAAAAATCCTTTTGCTTTGCTAGTGACATAGAAAAGTTTGAGAGTCACAGATATGCCAAATTTTTGTATGAGGGGCAAGATCGGATACCAAAATACACAAAAAAAAGTATCTAACGGGTATACTTAAGTTTGTAGTTATTGGTGACTCCAATTTACATACGTTTCAGAAGGGATAACATCGGATATATTCCCTTTAGAGACCTTATTCTCTAAGCATTAAAAGCGCCTCTACATCTACATCCGGTGTTGCCCCTTGATGACCAATTAATCGTCACACTTTAGAAATAGTTTGTGCTATCTTTCCACAGGTATAACATATTAACCTTTGATTTTATAATAATAACCGATATTTGAGCCTAAACGACGGTTATTTATTAACCATTTACGCCATATTTCAACAATCTGACGCGTACTGATACCGAGGAAAAAAGTTTTTACCAGGCTCTCTCAACTAGTCTAAAATCTGTCCGGTATTACCCCAACGTACCTTATACACCGTGAAATTTTAGTGGTTGTTTTCCCGAAACGAGGTGATGTAGTATCGATTGTACAATCGATTTATAATTACTATTTGGACTAGAGTCAAAAATCCAATTGTGAAAAACGAAAGTCGAAAATGACCGCAAACCAATAGTAACGCTTCGTTGGTACCTAACCTATCGTACGATCGTACGCTACTTGTACCAACGAAGTGTTACTATTGGTTTGCGGTCATTTTCGACTTTCGTTTTTCACAATTGGATTTTTGACTCTAGTCCAAATAGTAATTATAAATCGATTGTACAATCGATACTAAATCACCTCGTTTCGGGAAAACAACCACTAAAATTTCACGGTGTATATATATATATATATATATATATATAACCGTTTCAAATAATATACGAAATTACTAGACGAAATAAATTAAAAACAAATTACAATCGGCATAAAAATTACTGAAAAAGTTCCGTTATTATGTAGCTTTCTAATTAGGTAATGAGGCCTAAAATTTGCTAAATGTAATTACGTTATTAAATTAATGACATGTTTATTAAAACTAGTTAAGCTAATTACCGCTAAGGAATGAATCCACTTGAAGTTATTTTAAATAAGACTATCCTGCTAAAAAGTGGAAGCAGATAGGTACATATTGTATTAATTTGGGTTAGTAGGGTTAAACTAGTTTTTGAAAGACCTAATATGGCCAAATTACCCAAAAATAAGGACATCGATCATGTGCAATGTACAGTCAGCCTCAGAAGTCGCTGAACATTTTAGTATTTTTTCGTAATAACCAGCTAGCAATACAGTGAAGTTTGAAATATGTCACGTTAGTGAAAGTGACCGACCATACACATAAATACTTAAATATCTACATATTTAAAAACACCTAACCCTCCTTCTTCGCAGTCGGGTAAAAACAACACAGATCTTACAAGACTTATCATGAAACAAAATATTTACAAGGCAGCAACAAAACAAAAGTTTCTTATAATTAAACACATACAAATATTGTGAGAAAATAACAATAATAAATTAATACTATAACTATAAATAAAATAAAACTAACTTAAACTAAAACTAAATAAAACTAAACAACAACTATTCCTAAAAATTTGGTTTGGGACACGAGAATCGATTTGTAACTACGGGTCACCGAGGTGACGTGTCTTGTTTATGCACGTTTCACAAAATTTCGTACAGGGTTAATCATGGAATGCTTTTCTCTCACTTCACAAATTAATTCGTTCGCGTCCAAGAGCACGTAAGTACTCGTAGTGAACTTGAGATTATTCTGTAGGCACGAGTAACTTGTGTTCTTTTGATAACAGCATTAAGCGGGGAACTTAAATGTTATTTGCGCATATAAATATGCTTTATTTTCTCTTTTTACTAGTCTCGTTACAAGGGCTCCGTTATGACGTAGTAAACCCATAGAAAGCACAAAAACTGGCCAAAATTTGTGTTGGGCCACGCTCAGGTTCTAATTTGGGGCAAGTATTCAATATTAAGTCCAGGTACTACTACTACTTGATAACTTACTAAGTCTACATAGGGACGATGTTTTCTTTTTAGGCCAGTCTAAATATACACTAGAAATCGCTAAAATCTATAATTAAAGGCTATCTGATTTCTTAATATGTTGTTAGGACAACTTGGTAGTAGTGTATGTTAATATTTGCAGTTTATGTGATATCCTCGAAGCTTATTTTTCACATTTGTTTGTTGTCCGTCCGTCTGTCTGTATTTCAAGACCCTTTATCTCGGGAACGGGTATCGAGTTCAAATTAAAACCGTAATATACTCAGTATTCTACAGTACCTTGAAGCTATGAAGAAATCAAATTTCTAAGTTAATGTAAAAAGAGATTTATGCCGCAAAAACGTATATCGAAATAGACACTCTTAAGAGAATCCAAATTTATAGGGTATTTTCTGTTGACCTAGAACTTTGAAATTTGGCAAGTAATACCGTCTTACGCTACAAGTATAGGGAAAAATCTGAAATCTATACATTTGTAATTTTGTAAGGGGGTCCCGACTTACCAATATAAAATGATTTCACACTGCGTTCATTTTACTTAAAAGTAGGACTCTGTTAACACTGGATCATATCATAATAGATACGGCTGTTTACTGCGTATATTTTGAAATACGTACAAATTTGTACGTAACCCTCGGTGCACGAGTTCGACTCGCACTTGACCGGTTTTTTTACTATATCTCCTATATTATGCGTTTTTCATAATATATTTTATTTACGTTTTTAAAGTAGATTAAAGTTACCATTAGAGCGGTTTCGCACTGCGTCTGATCCAAATCCGTAAAATTACGATCCGGAATAGTCAAATAACTATTTGTATGGTAGTTAACGCTCTAGATCCGATTTTCATCCGATTTCTCTACATCATCCGTGAATCTCCATTCATAAGAAGATTATTGACGGACCGAAGTAGCCATAGTATTACTTGTATGGACACTCGCGCACTGTGTTCGAATTCGAACCGAATTCGAGCTGCGTACGCGCAGAGGCAGCGGAGCGGGCGGTGTATGTGGATGGGGAGTGGCGTGACTCGGCGGGGCGCCAGGTATTCACCCAGTTTAGTTCAGTTTGGCAGCGCATGCACACGTTGTTATTTTTGTGTTAGTCGAAAATATTGCTTGGATTTAGGCCTAAATCGAACTAGAGCGTAAGCAATATACGAATTCACTCAGTCATCCAAATCCGTGATCACGGATTTTAATCGGATGTAGTGCGAAAAGCAACTTTATACATCCCTTTGCTATATTTAAGGCTGTATATTGTTAAGCTTATGGATTTAAACTTTTATATTTTAATTAATACTTTATTAACTAGTCACAGGCCCGCGACGCCGAAGTTCCCAAGACGGTCCCATAAGGCGTATGGGAACGGAAGCGATACATGCCCTCGGTACCGCTCTGCTTTCAGACCATGACATGAGTGCGTGTGAGCCAACTTTGGGGGCGGCAAGCGTAAGCTTGCCTTTGGAATCCAAAAGTTTAATGGTTACTTGACCTGAAATGTGTTTTAACACATTCATTTTTAATGATTGTGACATTGGAAGACTATCTCCGATATTTTTTTTTTTTTTAACTATGGGACTATACATCCCTGTATTGTTTTTTTTTATATAATTATTATTATTTTTTATTTAATTCTATATTTGTATGTTTTTTTTTAGTTTGTAATTTATTATATTTTAATTTGAAAAGATGACTTCCTGCCAAGTTTCTTGCGGCGCATTCTTCTTGGCAATGATGGTCCTTACGAAAGCGCTGGTAGTTTGGAAAGGTGACATGTAAAAGAGCCCTTTGCGGCCTATTTGCAGAATAAACGTTTTGATTTTTTTTTGATTTTGATTTTTTTTTTGAATATCCGAATTCGGTGCGAGTTTGATACGTATTTTCAGGGATTCGTATCGGATGTAGTGCGAAACTGCTCTTAGAGAACAGAACCACATCTGTACGTATTAATAGTTGCCAAAATACAGTCATCCAAAAACGTAATATATTCCAAAATACATAGACTGTTAAAATCATTATCATTATACCTACCCTTCCTTTTGGCTTTGCCGTAGTTGGGTAAAAAGACAAATTTTAAGATTTGTTTAATCATCGTCATAAGACTGCTGACAATTTTTTGTCACTTCGACCTGCATATTCTTCGAGTTAAGTCTGTCGCGCAAATAAACTTCGAGCATAGGTCTCTCCATAGCTCATTGCGTGAGTCTGAGTTGGAGAGGTCCAAGAGGCCAACAGTCAAGAACCACGTCTCAGAGCCATAAGTCGTCACTGGCAACTCACACTGGTTGACGACTTAAGTCATCAGGCACTGCACTGGACGAGAAGATTCCACAGTTTCCCGAACGCTGCCCAAGCAAGTTGGAATCTTTGGGCGACCTCCTTGTCGAAGTTGGTAATTTGGCCAAGGCAAACATAGTAGTCAACAACCTCGAGTGTACCGTTCCCACCGACAACCGGTATGGGTGTGACATGAACATTAGACATGACATGATCTTAGTGTTGTTCATGGTCATTTTAAGATCCACCAGTTGGGAGATGATACTGAGGTCAAAGAGCATAGTATTGAGCTCTTCCAGCGACTCTGCCATGATGACTATACACCGTGAAATTTTAGTGGTTGTTTTCCCGAAACGAGGTGATTTAGTATCGATTGTACAATCGATTTATATTTTTCAACATTGAACGCGTCGTAGACATGCAGCCAAAACAACCAAACAAACAAACAAACAAAGTTCCAATTAAAATGAACTCTCTATTGTAAATAATAAAACCGTCATTTCAATGAGCTATTTTATTTTATATTTACGTTCATTTTTAACTGAGGATTATTCCCTTGAGGACATAATAGAATACAATGGCTTTGTTCGAAAGGTGGGCTATTAACGAGATCGGGACACCTCAAAAAATTCGTACTATAACATTTGTTTGCATTGAATAGGCTCCGAAACTACTGGACCGATTTCAAAACTTCTTTTGCCGTTAGAAAGCTACATTACCACAGAGTGACATAGACTACTTTTTACCGCGGGAAAATACCTTATCCTACGGGAAAATTAACTTATCGCGGGCGAAGCTGCGGACGGAAGGCTAGTAGGTACCTTATAATACCATATTGGGCTATCCAATGTAAGTAGCTACAATAACTTTTGACAGGGACCAGGTGAGCGTAACTCCGCGCAGCGAGGATAGGCTGGTGCAGGGTTTGTTTACAGATACTCAGCGGGCGGAAGGCTATTTGCCAGATACTGAAGTACGCATATGTGAGGATGTTCCGAAGCCAGCGGAAAACTATAGAGAAGCTTCTATTGGCATGGGGACTATATTATCACCTATGGCAATAACAGTGAGGCAGTTAGTTGTGAAGAAACATCAAGTAGTTGAAAAACAGATTTTTGAGTGGCCTGATAAACAAATCATTATGTCTAGATATTCAGAAAATGAAGGTCCGCTTGTATTTGTTAGAAAAAAATCCATGTAGGTGCAGACTATCAGGAAGTCAGTACAATAAAAACACAATGATTCCTGAGATTGACCACAAAATTAAGTTAGCATTTAAAACTATTTAAAAGCGTTTAAAAGTGAAGCGGGGTATTTTATCTTATGGCTCAATGGTGTTATATGGTGTTACATGGAGTGGTATGTAGTTTTAGTCGGTGTCGGATTAGTTTTCTGTTGTTATGTATGACATCTATAGGTAAGGTGTAGGAACTTTACAATTATTTCAACTAAGTTTATCAAAGTTTCAAGTGAGTAGAAGTTCTAGAGAATTTGAAAAATGTTCTTAAAAGTATAGTGATGTTTAGTTTACATTTGTTTTGTATAAAGCTAAAGTGGTTTTTATTTTCTGTAAATAACTAAATGGTTTAATACAAACTTGCTGTTACCTGTGTGCATGAGTACCTACTGTGTTTAGTTGTTTGAGGTCATACAACTACAGGATGGCCGAGTGTAGGAAAAATAAAAAAGACAAATTTGTTTTTAATAATAGTCTATGGAAGCAGCGGGGAGACGTATGGCGGAAACAAACGAATATGGTTTTGAATGTATTTTTTCTATATTTTTAAATTATAATTAAATGCAGTTTATTTAAATAATGGGGTTTCATTTTTGAAGTCTACATGTATAATAGATTATTAAGTAAGGAATTGAGCGTGCAGGTATTTATTTTATGCATAAAGAAAATAGCTTCAAATTACAAAAAAAAAAAAACTAAAGCCTGGTGAAGGAACATTAGCACAAGTAATGTTGTTCTATATACTAGTTCAGGTAAGATTGATTCATATTCATGTGACAGATACAAAGTTCGATTGTTCAAGGCAAAATTATTTCAGATAATACCATATTTATTTATTTAAGATCAAGTAATAACAATTCAAACGCCAATACCATTTCATTCTATCCAAGTATAAATGGGTTAAATTACAAATAGTAAGAAAAATCATAAATACATGCTTTGAATGAAATAACCAAATTTGCTACACTTGACTCCACGTAAACAGAAATGTTACCCAAATTAGTCATGGAGCCAAGCGCCATAAAAGTGCTCAGATTAACCTCAAACCCGGCTCAAAAGGTGCGGAAAAATTCGCTGATTCCAATGATGTATAGAACTCAATGTCGACCAGGATGGCGTTTTGAATCAAGTCGCTTTTTAAACATCGATTTAGATTTGCTAACCATCAGGTTAGCCTTACCGGTCGGCAAATTTGATAAACACAGTATGGAAAATATACAGTCTTAAACACGGTCAGCTCATTGAAACACTTAATTCATTTTGAAAATATTTTTTAAGGTTAGATATAACTAAAATATTGTTTTTGCAGTCGTAGAAACCCGTCTATAAGCGGCCCTGAACATTTGCTATCTGCTGATGACGCGCTGGCTCGTTCGCCTCCTTTGTTTTGTAAATCCCCTTGTTTTGAGTCTCACATGCACAATGCTGATAATAGTAACAACAACAAAATTGTTTTATTAAAATTTACACTGAAGCTGAACGGTCCAAAATTGATTGTTGAACATCGCTTGAGACGTAATTCCGAGTCAATGAGAGAGAGAGCTCTGTCAACGAAAAGCAGCGCGTCGCCTGCAGCGACTTCAATGGGCGTGCTCTCAGTGTGATCGGGCTTTGCCACGAGCCGCGTGCGGTTAGTCGGGCGGGCGGTAGGAACGCGCGCGCCCGCCCGCGGCCCGCTTCCGCGCCGCGGTCCGTCTTGCTCGTCTTAAACCTCATTGCATGCATCCCCCGTGCAATAGTGCACTGCACGGGCACGCCTCTCGGACCGCCCGGATGCGGTTGAAGCGTCGCCGTCGCTGTTGTGTTTATACTCAGCGAAGTTCCAGCGCGGACGTTTGCAATTAACTTGCCCGCTTAGTTAATAAATAGGGTTTCGTTGGTTGCTGAAATTAATAAATAGGTTGAAATTAATTTTAGGCTTTTAAAATTAATAACGGAGAACAATTGTGGAGTTGCTATACCAGTTATGGCTACATGCACGGATTCTGGCCACGTTAGTGACACTGACTGCGGTGATTCGTCCAATCCAACCTGTGGCAATGAAAATAATTCGAGAACCATGTCTTTTCGTAATGCTTACCACAAGATGTCAAAATATTTAAGTCACACTGGTGGTAATGGAAATGCTGGTAAGTCGAAGCATCACTTGCATACTTGAAACTTTTTTACCCAGTAGCAAACCTCAATCAAATTCTCTAGATATTTTATTTTGATCGCTAATCAAGTAATCATTCTTGACTAGACAACACTGTAGAGTAGCTATCATAACTTTTTTACATACCTTCACCACACGTATTCAGTTAACAGTTAGGCGTCCAAACGAAAACTTCTTTATAAAGTCAAGCATCGTACGATTATTTAAATGCGATCACGCCTTATCGAAATATTGTTTGTTTGTAAGTGACGAAAATATGTTTTTTTATATATACATTTTTTTTGCTAATCCGTTAGTGCTATACTCACATGTGCATTGCACTCCATCATACTTTTCAGAAATTTATAAAATGTATCCAAAACAGGTGGTACATGACGTTACCTACTTACTTCGAATTTTATACACAAAAAGTGTTAAAGGAGTTTGCTTTGAGTTTGCCCGAATGTGCGTGTGCTTTACTATTGGTTTGCGGTCATTTTCGACTTTCGTTTTTCACAATTGGAATTTTGACTCTAGTCAAAATAGTAATTATAAATCGATTGTACAATCGATACTAAATCACCTCGTTTCGGGAAAACAACCACTAAAATTTCACGGTGTATATATTTGTGTAACGTTTAAACGTATGAATGCATGCACTTAAAAAACAGTCAACGCCGAATGTCTCGGAAAAATTGGATGCTTTCTACGAAACCTATTTTGATAGTGTGTGAATTACAAAGGATTTTCTTAGGCTTACAAACTAAGTATTCTCTTGTGAACTGAACCTTTACCTACTGGAAATGATTGCTTACAAATCGTTTTTACCAATTGCCACTTAACCTATAGCCAATAACACACATGTCCATATCATGATTTTGCCATATTTGTACGAATTTTGACGTTAGTACACTAGCTACTTACACAAAAAATTGCAAGCTTTTAGACATGTGTACACCCGGCTTTTAATAAATTATAATCTCTTGTTCATCGATAGCACTAACTAAATGAACTCACACACCTGTATTTAAGAATATATTCATCAAGTGATTTTTTTACGCGTCAATCCGATGGTAAACGACTATTTATTTTATGTACCACAAACACTCAACGGTAACGATTAAAATTAAAGGATTGATTGACACTGATGACAGAAGACGCACAAAATTTTAAAAACACCCTCTTTTTTAATTTGTATATATTGTTTTAATAGTTAGAGAAGTAAGAATTATATTGTTTAAAAACACCGCACTCTAAAGTAAGCTCATCCCGTTCCTGACCTGAAAACATCAACAATCAATTCGTTATGACTATTACGAAAACTGGATCATGTGGTAGTTCTATTTAAAAATCTCGCGCAACACAAAACAGATATACATACGAGTTATTCCCGCCCTGTTCACTGTAGAATATGTTGTATTAAATAAAACTAATAAATATTATGTACTATGTATAAAATATATACTCCACTTGAATAATAATGTTGCTAAAGACCTGACATTTTGTTTCGACAAGTTGTTTCTTACAATGATACAATTTACTAAGTATAATTCTATTAAACGGGCTACAAACCATCAGTTTAACAGTTAAAACGTATGTGTGTAGGCAAAACTGGGAACTGTGTAGTTGAACTGACGATATAATCGAAATTTAATTTCCTACACAGTTCGACTGTACCTACTGTTAAAACTGATGGTTTGTAGCCCGCTTTAAAGAAGACTTTAAAAATAAAAGTAAGTTCTCAACATCTTAATTTGACGCGTGTTTTTATTTTTGTTTGTGGGTACCTAGTGTCGCGACTATTTTTCACAGATTGAATGAGTTTTAATGGCAATAATTACATTATCCTGTCTATATTATATTTAAGAAAGCTACACTGACGAGAAAAATAAAGGGTCGGTTACAAAAATTATGATAACTACAAAACCCGCTGTGATAGCTTCTTCGAGTAAAATGAGTTTAGTAAAGAGTTTTATTCTTAACAAGAAAAAGTTTAATTGAGAATAAAACTCTTTACTTAAATCATTTTACTCGAAGAAGCTATCACAGCGGGTTTTGTAGTTATCGTCATTTTTGTAACCGACACTTTATTTTGCTCTGCTCCGTATTAAATGTATAGCTATAACTAGAAACGTTCATGCTTCTTTGCTAACCTTTTCTCATCCTAGCTTTGAAACTAGTATTTTTAAATTAAAGTAATCAAAATTACTTAGTTTTAAAAATGACTTAGTTTTAACTTTCAAGAATATATACTTTGCAAAAGTGCCTTAGAATTATTTTATTTTGATTTGATTTGCGTATGTTGTTTTTCATGTTGTAACTGTCCAATGAAACGTGCGTGCGCGACTGCTTCCATATTTGAAATTGAATGGGAGCTCGCACGGGTCTTGCACAATAATGTCGACTAGTGGTCTCTCTGACTGCGATGGAGCAGCGGGTATTGCTACTACCACCTATATTAATTCGGAAGTTATCAGTGTACCGCGGTGAATAGTGCTAAAAGTTGGAACACATAAATGACTAGAAATAAAGGTAAGAGTTGTTAACACGGTGCTCTCTCAAAAGTTTTGTCAAATGATAATATTTGGCGTTGCTCGTTATTATTTTATGTCCAGTATTAGAGACTCACATTAGTACAATACGTAACAATAATTAATTAACTTTTGTATTTAAATTAAATAGTTTTAGTAGCCAGATTAAAGTAATTATTCCAAACAGCTCTTCCTAGAGTGGCGATAGTTTCATTTAACAAGTCCTCAATTACCAAGTAACATCTATCTACCTACTTTTGATGTCTTATCTCTGTTAAATCAGAAAGCGTTTACAATAGAAAACAGGTGGTATTATTCAGTGGTATTTTTAACGACATGTATGTACATAAATTTAACAAAAAAAAACTTTTATCTCGTAAGCCTCACATCATATCTCGATTATCAGAATGTGAAACTTTATCTCAATCAACAAATTGACATTTGACTAGACGTATGTACTAAATTTAAGACGTTGGGTCTTAAGACGTTAATATTTGGTTGATTTTAAGTTTAATACATGATCCTATTTCACGAATGATTTGTACTGAATATTTTGTACATTTTGATACTCGTGAAATGTGCGTTGGATTACCTACGTCGATGGATTGTTTGTATGGTTGAGCGACCATCTTAATAACGATGACCTTGAATGCTGGTTTAAGTTTGACGCTGTGCCTGTGCCGGCTTTGTACGTTAACTGAGATTACTTATTCTTTCACTCTAAGAAAGAAAATGTCATGTTGCTAACCATAGCTGCGTTTTCTGCTCACTCCTCTATTTGACATGGCGTTAGGAATTTAGCTCTTGTTTACCTGTGATTTACGTAACAGGGGTATTACTTACGTATTCGTGTGTCATTTTAAAAATTGGATTTATTATTATGTTTGAGTAGTCTTACAGACCCGCCTTGCACCGGTGTCAGTGCCGATTCCTGGGACAAATAGCACAGTATAACAAACTCATTGATAAATTAGTAACACGTGAACTGATGAACTGTTTCAGCCTGAATACTTACAGTTCATCCTACCTATATACGAATATGAATAACAGCACTGTTCCTTACTCGATGTTGTGTGAATCCAGCTGATTTAACGCTTCAAGATCACACAAGTGTTACTTGCTTGTCGAGGTTCAGATGATTTCCTAAAACGAGGCATGCAATTTAAGTACTTACATAGTATCTTAATCCATTTTTTTATTTATTTTGTACTATCACGGCCAATGTCTTAGTGTATCAAACCGCAATTACTTTAGGATTGTGCACATAATGCCGCTTTTGAATTAATATATGTTGTGACATTTTCAATGATAAAATGTGCAGATAAATAAAACCACTTATTTTAGTACGAAGAAGTTCTAAAGCTTGAAAAAAAATATATAACTTAGGTACTTAAATAAAATTAAAACATTTAAACAATTATATTTAATTACTAGATGTTGCCCGCGACTCCGTCTGCGAAGAAAATTAGCCTAAGACCTATTCTCAGACCTACCGAATATAGAGAAAAAAGTTTCATAAAAATCGGCCAAGCCGTTTCGGAGGAGTTCGGTAACAAACACCGTGACACGAGATTTTTATATATTAGATTTAGGAACATCATAAAAAAATATTGTCACATAACATAACACCATCGTGATAATCTAATCACAGATTTACCAAATAAATGACAGCATTTACCAAGAAATACAGTCTTATTATGTATTGACTGATTACGATGAAGCATACTTTGTTAATCTGTTATCTCTTTGTTTGTGTAGGGGAGACCGGGGACAAAAGTAACATTTTGCACTTTTACCTCATTATCTGGTTAAGCGTAATATTTTTGATGAAATTAATATAGCTATCTATAAATTTCGTTCATGCTCTTCAAATTGATGTCTTTACTTACCTAATTATTACTTATTTTGTGTGAAAAATAGGGACTTAAAAAAAATTCGCCTGTTGTTACTTTCGACCCCGATACGTTGCCGAAAGTAACAGGATAAAGAAGTATTTTTAAATATGAGATGAAGTATTAAATTAATAAGTTATGTATCAGAAAACATTGAATGAGCAAAAAAAAAATATTGGCACTTTATAAGTAAATGAAAATATTGAAAAAGTATTTTTTTATGAAAATAATCAAAAAAATAACATTTTGTTAGCATTTATTGTCAGTCTAGGAAATGGCATGTTTTTTTGGCGTGAGAATTATTTTTTCTATTCATACTAAGTATTTGGTAACAGTGTTTGTTTCGGACACACATAGTTTTCATCATCATATCTGTCTATGTTATTTTTGTACCCTGCCACATTTATGTCAAAAAATTAAAGCTAGCCTTGAAGTGGAACTTGATTGACACAAACAAACTCAAACACCGTGTAATCCATTTAATCAAGAATGACTATACAAATATTCATATAAAAATCATTCTTTTAATAATATGAAAACGTGACATGAATGAAAGTCAAGAAAGTTATTTTTAGTTCGTGAAATCACGTTTTGTCCTCTAGCTCAAAGTAGCAGCGCGGAGCACCGACAGCGGCTGGATGCAAGTAAGAGGGGTGGAATCGACTGTCATATGACTGTAGCGAAGAGGTGTTTCGACTATTGGATAAAACTACAGAGCCTTTGCTACTTTCGAACAGCTGTTACTTTTGTACCCGGTCTCCCCTACTGAAACTATGAAGATATTATCTATGATTAGATTGACTAGATTTATTTATGGTAATACTGTTGTGCTAACGATACTTTCGAATCGTTTTCGAATCGCATGTTTTGATTAGGTAAATAAATTTTATGATATTTCGACTGTTGGTTAATTCTTTTATTTTATAGGCTAATGCAAATTACGAAAGTTAAATCGGATAGCCTTAATTAGTAACCCAACAACTTTGAAGGTAAAGGTCCCAGCTTTGAATCCCTGTAGCCAGACATAATTTGATAAATTCAAATGTTTGTTTGTATCCCTGCCATGGATGTTATATTTATATATTTGGTTTCGATCTTCGGTTCCGGTTAAGACACTAGTGTATTTGCTGACCAGTCTTAGGTTTTTATACGTATTTAACAAAAAGTTTTATATTTTTATTTATATACTAGCTGTGCTGCGACTAAATGAAACAAACTTATTCTTTTTACTTTCTTACTACCGAAATTTCAAGCCATAAATTAGGAGACTTACGTTCGTGCCACGCACTACTACGTATACTAATTAAATTTAGTCGTTGATTTGACGAATAAATGTGATGCCCTCTCTGTTTGTTTTGTTCGAATAGACGGAGACGGCATCACTTTTATCCGTTAGTTAAAATTAATCAATGGGTGGTGAAACAGCCCCTTAATGTATGTGTTTATTTATGTGTGTAAATATTGTATATTTGTATTGTTTTTAATATTTATTGATTAATATCTCTTCATTTTTCCTGTTTGTTGTTTCCGCCACCTACATAAACCTGTTCATATTTGTCCATGTATCCAGTATTGGTTGTCTGGAAGAGATCGCTTTTGAGCGATAAGACCGCCTATTGTCTGCCTGATTTTTTATTGTTACTATTTTTTTTTCTGTACTTTTTGGTGACAAAGAATATATTTGTATTGTATTGTATTGTATTGTTAAAGTGACGAAAAATTACAATTTTCTGGAAATGTTGTAGCCCAAGGTCTAGCCTTTAGGTACTTTCATTACAAGCTTTTATTTAATTTGCAATGTTCTTATGTATGTTTGTAAGTCAATATGTGAAGAGTACGTCCATTTCAAATCCTGCAAGTCGAATCGAATTTCACTAATGTCTAGTGATCGGATTAACTTGAAAAGGTACGGATATGTACTTAGATAGGATGACAAAGGCGCAAAAGTCACCGAGTTGCGGAGAATATCTCGCCATTACTTAGCATGACAATGCAAGTACAACCAAAACTGTCGGCGAAAAGTGCAGTCAGCAAAAATATTTATTATTATAACTCTTTTATGCCTCAATGTTTCATTTAGTACGCAATGAGTGTGCTTTGATAAACTCCTATGTTTTCGATGATAGTGTAAATTTTGCCCAGTTACTTGGCATTGTGTGGCGTTGTGGAGTTGGGCAAGTTTATTTTAATTTCCGTATTATATTAATCGAAATGGTTGTAGTGTTGTGTTGTTTAGATGGTATTGCTGCTTATTTAGGTTTGTCAATGTTATTAAAAATATTTACGGGATAGTTTTATATTTCAATTTTACACCTCTTTTTCATCAGAAGAGTAAATAGATCGGTTAATACCTAAATCATCGTGTATGCATAAATGTTCAAACTCCGGTTACACCGGCATTGTTGAGGTTTTTTGATAGTTTCGTTCCGTTTTGTTCCGTAGTCCATGTCGTGGCCACGAATTCACGGTTGCTTAAAATTTATCTAAAACATTGCGGTGAAAGTAGTATTCTTCAAAGTGGTAGTATAGAATACGCTGTAATAAGTAATACATGTTTAGTTGACGTACCTACTCGGTCATATCTATCGCAGCTTCACTAAAAAACCGGCCAAGAGCGTGTCGGACACAGCCAGGATAGGTATAGGTAGACGTTCGTAAAAATCCTTGCATACCTATCTTATTAATTTTACTATTAATTATACTCTCCGTATAAAACAAGTATTATTTTTTTAGGATTTTGTTCGGAATTTCCCAAGTAGATATATTTTATAGGTCAGGCTGCTTTACTCTTAAACTACTGCTCTTCTTGATTTATATACCTACCAAAGGTCGGCGAGTGGGAACCCTGTGTCCTTGGTTTCAGATCAGCGGTGCCCACCGGAATATGAACGCTCGTATCACACGATAAGTTTAAATTTCGCGTGCAAACAGTAAGAGTACGCAAGTTTTTATACCTAAAGTTGACTTTTGTTCGAGAGTGATCCTTCTGTACGTTAGTACTATTACTTATTCTGTGCCGGAACCCTAAAAAGCGTACCAGATGTGGTTTCATACTTGAATAAATTTTTAGTTTTCTATATATTTAATACAAAGTTATTATTACTCGTTTGTAGGAATAAACTGTTGTATTATTATTACAAATGTGTTTTCAGGGTTCCGTACCCAAAGGTTGTCAACGGGACTCTACTACTGAGACTCCGCTGTCTATCTGTCTGTCCGTCCGACTGTCACAGGACTCTTTCTCTCTTGAACCGTAATAGCTAGACACTTGAAATTTCCACCGATTATGTATTTATGTGTTACCGCTTTAACAAACAGATGCTATAAATGAAACTAGCTGACCCGGCGAACTTTGTTCCGCCTTAGAGTAGAGGCAAAAATAGTTGACTACGGAACCCTAAAAATGAAACCATCCTCATACATCTTCTTGCAACGCGTTCGCCTCAACTGCAACTGGCCTACGCCGCTCATGTACTTACATTGCGTCATCCTTTTTCGTGTATGCAGCCGGCGTCAATCGATTTATTAGAAAAAATTAAGGGGTGAACCACCCTTAACATTTAGGGATATGAAAAAATAGATGTTGGCCGATTCTCATACCTACCCGATATGCACACAAAATTTCATGAGAATCGGTCTAGTCATTTCGGAGGAGTTTGGTAACAAACACCGCGACACGAGAATTATATAAGAAGAAGATAGAAGATATTTAGCTGTTTATACAATATTTAACTTAAAAGTTATATATAAGACTAGCTTTTGCCCGCGACTTCGTCCGCGTAGAAGTAAAAAATGATTCTAATAGGATTTTTAATTGTTTTTTTTTCGTTATTAATTTTGTTATCCATCGCGTTTTGTTATTATTCGTTTTGTTTTGTTGTCCATCGCGGTTCAACGTGGCAATGCAGCTAGTGAATTGGGCGCCTTTGTGTGACTGACAGCATTTAATCAATTTGTAATATTAATTCATTGCTATGCGGACGACAGTACGACGGGGGATGTAAGATACTCTGGCCGAGCTGACACCTCTCGGGACTATGTCGCTGAGTGCCGAACTAAACTTGTGTCCGAAATTGAGACGTCTCTCGGAAAGGTTTCGGATTGGGGCAGGGCCAACCTTGTTAAATTCAACCCCACAAAGACGCAGGTGTGCGTGTTCTCCGCTAAAAAGTCCCCGTTCGCGCTATCTCCCCGCTTTGATGGCGCTCCCCTGGATATCCAATCCAGCATAGGGATTCTCGGCGTGGACATAACGAGTGACGTTCAATTTCGCGGTCATTTGGAGGGAAAAGCCAAATTGGCTTCGAAAAAGCTTGGGGTATTGAACAGATCCAGGCTGTACTGTACATCAAAGCACCTTCTTCAACTGTATAAGGCCCAGGTGCGGCCGCACTTAGAGTACTGCTCTCACCTCTGGGCGGGGGCGCCCCAATGCTTTCTCCTTCCATTTGACCGTATCCAACGTCGCGCAGATCGACTTGTCGGCGACCCGCTAGTTTCTGGTCGTTTGGATCCCCTTTCCTTGCGAAGAGACGTAGGTTCTCTTTGTGTGCTCTACAGGCTCTACTATGGGGAGTGCTCCGAGGAGCTATTCAATTTATTACCAGCTACGGGCTTCCACTATCGCACGTCGCGCCGTAAGTCTGCATTCCACCGTCACCACCTTGATGAATATACATCTACAACTGTGCGTTTCCGTCGGCATTTTCTGCCACGCACAGTTAAATTGTGGAATCAACTCCCGTCTACGGTGTTACCAACTAACTATGACATCGTGTCCTTCAAGAAAAGAGTGTATTGTTCCCTTAAAGGCCGGCAACGGACTAGTGACCCTTCTGGGGTTTCTGGTTCTCATGGGTGGTGGTGATCGCTTACCAACAGGTGACCCACTTGCTCGTTTGCCTCCCTCTATCAATATAAAAAAAAATTGTATTTTATATTGTGATTATTTAAAAATAAATATACTTTGATTATTATGTTCAAATGTATGAATACTTATAAAATATATTAATTTTTACTATAGTGTAGGGATTTAAAGGTTAAATAAACATGAAAATGAAATGAAATTTTATTATATTTTATGAACACGAAGCTCGGCCTTTGATCTGGTGAAAGAAAGGTACACGGGGGTATTTAATCTTTTTCAAACGAAATTTTATTGAAATACTACACCTACCGCAGTATTTCTTTGTAAACAATATTTTTTGTTTTTCCTTCGGGTGCTAGAATCACCAGGCTACTCTGTGCGCTTACTCTGGAGCATGCTACATACAACTGGCCGTGGGAGAAGCAGCTTTCCCTCAAGTCCACTCCCGCTACCTTAAGAGTTTGACCTTGAGCTTTGTTTATGGTCATTGCGAAGCAGACTTTGATGGGAAACTGCACTCTCTTGAATTCGAAGGGGTAATTTTTGATGGTGTTAGGGGAATCCTTGGAATAAATACAGACTCTCCTCGAGAACAACCGGCCAGTATAATTGCCTCGATTACATTACGATGCAATGTTTTCACTTACAATCTGGTGCCATTGCATAATTTTGGTGGATTTATATTGCGCAGCAACATAATTGGCGCGCCAACTCTCAATTTTAATATGTGAGTCGGGAGACCGGGAGGCTTCAATGTGTTCAAAAAAAAAAATCAGCCCTAAGTGTTCTGAACTGTTCTGTGTGTTTATTCAGTGATAATCGGCTGTATGCTTAGTATAAGTTTTACTTCACCAAAATACTTCTCGATCGCGTTTACGTAAAAATTTCAATTCTATGGAAACATAAACGCGCGGCCGCGGAGGCGCTGTCCATGTTTCCCTAGTAATTGAATTTTTTACGTAAACGCGATCGAGAAGTATTTTGGTGAAGTAAAACTTATACTAAGCGTACTGGACGCGGCTCGCTCACTCATTCATCCAGTGAAAACGACGTCTGTGTCGAGCGAGCGGTTGCTCTGTGCATTCGCTCGACATTGTACGTGTTCGGTGGGTCTCCGATCTTTGTTTACGATTTTGTTATAAACAACTGTTCTCTTTCCTCATTGAATGAAAACGGACATTTTCTATTTTGAGCGAACATCGGCAAAACCGCAATCATATTTGCTCTAAACAAATGTTTGTTCAGAACACTAAGTGAAAACGCGGCTTAACCAAGATGTCTAGTCCTTACCATTTCAAATTTCGAACTCTACGTTCCTATGAAGCCGTGTCTTCGGATCGAGTATTCAAACATGTGTCAAAATAAAATGTAATTTAAATCAAAAGCACTAAGGAGTATTGATATCATCTTCGAAGCAAATCACCCCCAAAATAACTTTCTACTCCTTTTTAACCCCGTCAAGGGATGAATTTCAATAAAATACGAAACACGTCTTCCATCAATTCTGTTAAAGAATGTTTATGCAAAATTTGAAGTAGATTGGACCAAGGAATCACGTTGTCCCATACAAACTTTGCCCCCCATTTTTACCCCCTTAGGAGTAGAACTACGAAAAATCCTTTCTTATCGGATGCCTACGTCATACAAAGAACACACCCTCCAAGTTTCAGGTCTCTACGATCAGCGGTTTAGGCTGTGCGTTGATCCGTCAGTCAGGACAAAGGATTTTATATGTATAGAAGATAAAGTTAAAAATTAAAGGGGGGTCGTCATACAAGAACCGTGTTTTTTTCAGCGTTTTTAATTCCGTCGATGGTTGCTAGGCGACAGCCGCCAGTTGCTAAGCAATGCGAGCGACCCCAAGCTGTCGGATGTTTACCTACATATAAGTTTGATTTTAGTGCTTACATTACGGCCATTTTTTATAGAACTTTAAAACATTTTACGGAGGTACAGTCGAGTTCTCCAATATCTGTACAGCCAACCGTTCATAAATATATAAACATGAACCTTATGTTACGGTAATAAGGTCTATGTACAGATATTTAGGAACGGTTGGCTGTACAGATATTGGAGAACTCGACTGTACGGAACCCTCACGTACGAGTCCGACTCGCACTTGACCGGTTTTTTTTCTTTTTTCGTGTTGATGCATTGTTTCTTGCCAATTCTCATCATGTTATGTCCGTATAAATGTATCTTGATAGGTTTTGATATGGTTTTTGTAGGGAAATACACTTGCAATAGGTTGTTTGAAGGTTTGAATTACACGGGTCGTTTAATATACTGGAGGCATACGGCATTTGCTATGCTGGACATTTTTCGAACCACTCCATGGTTCCTTGGCAAGGAGAGCTCGAACGGAAAGCCATCGTGGAACGGTCTTGTTTTTCTTTTTGAAGGTTGTTGATCGCAAAAACTTCTTTTTTAGTAGGCATAGAACGGTGTTCTATTAACTAACTAATAAGTCTCCGCTGTGTATGTGCTTGTTAGTCTGTCCGTCTATCCGGTGCCACAAAGCTATATCATTTGACCCGTGAAACAATATGTAATAAAGTTTTTTAAAAGCTGTAAGAGACTATTATCTCTTAGTATTCGATTAACTCGTTTCTGATAAAAATAGTCTTGACAGGCAAACAGACAAACACACGCACGTACGGACGGATAAAGAAGTGAGGCTAAAAAGTTTCCTATGTAACTTTGAAAACACCTGACATCCAATAGGGCAGATATTAATTCACAATACCACTAGCAAAAGATTTCTAGTGAAATCACTGTGCCTTAGTTAATTTGAATATCATTTTCATTCATATTTGCAAGACTTACACGTGGTGTAGTTTAGTTAGTGCTCTGCGTTTTACTTAAAAGGAAATAGATAGTGATAAAGGTACCATTCCGTCGGAAGTTCGAAAAAAAAAACAAATTTTAGGCAAGTTTTGTGTACGAGAGAGCAAGAAGGGTCACGGATCTATTCTATTCGTTTAATGCATGACGCAAACGATTTGGAATTCAACCTTAACATTGCTGCAGATAAACGTAGTGGACGCTCTGTTTAAATATAGCTTTGCTTATGAGTAGAACGGACGGGCAGCGACTATGGCAAGTGCGGTGCGCTAGTTCGATCTGCCGCCTCTGTCGACCGCCGCCGTGGTTGGGGTGATCACCAATCAACGACTTGGACTGAGCTCGCGCTTAACCGTTATCAAGAAACGCGTCAGAAGAACCAATAATTTGCTAGGCACTGTCATTGATTGAATTCTTTTGGGTTTGCGCTAGTAAACCGATGATATGTTTTCTAGTACATAATTTCATAAGTATACACATAACAGCTAATACCATGAAAACTTCTGTATCGATTTTGGCGAAACTTTCACTATTCCCTTGGTTAAAACCAAATATCCCAAATGTTTAGTTCGTAAGAAATATTTACGCGGATAAACACACACAACAGTAAGAAGTACGACTGGGTGATAATACCATAAAACAATAACTCCAAGTCGCGATTCTAGTAAATAACACTTTATTTTTGCCTTGAAAACCAGATGAATTTTCAATTAACTGCAGAATTCGATTTTCAGTTGCTTTGAAACAAAGAAATAGTCGATTGAGCTGGCAAATACATATTAAATTTACGGATAAATCGTGTTTTGCAGTTGATCGCTGGTGTCATCATCCCTGTTATTAAATTTGGCACACACCTGTTCAAAAGCCTACATACAAATGATACTCCGTTAGGAGAAAATTCCAGGAAGATTCTTTTCAGTATATTTTTTACATTCTCTCAAACTTTTCTAATAGTTTCGAAAACTGAAAATTTTTGCGAACTTAATTTGGATTTTATGTTATATACTAATCTTGTGATGGTTTCATTTAATGATTACACATTAGAGTGACAACAAAATATAAATTTACATATAACTAGTTCATTTCTAAGGTATCATATTGTCCAAGATTTCAAAATAGGTACACATATCCGGATATACTGCAAATCCATGATCATCTCCTAAAAGGCAGACTTTTGGACTACCTAGTGCCTTATAATTCTATACAGTATCTGCATTAAGTTTGAGCGCACTCTTTACTTCAAATGAAACTTAATTCGCTTGTTTTTATGTGTTCAGATTATAGTTTTTGTATGAAAGAAATATAATTGACTTGTCCACGACCTATCGCTAGGCATTAGCATATCAGCTTACGAAATAACAATTGGGCCGAAAGCCAACTGGTTTTGCACTATCAATTCAATCAGTTGTCGAGCGTATGAAAATATGTAGACCAATGAAAACCACTCTAATCTTTACATATTTTAACTAAATTAAAAGTCGATTTGAGGAGTTGTTTTTTTCTTTTTCTAATTACGTTACTACTATCTATGGGAACCTAAGAAGAGGCGGATAAGCGCAGGATTTCATTCCATAATGCACAACTTAATTTAAAGAAAAAATATGGTTGAATTGTCAGTAATCCATACATTCCTAAATCGGCCGCTCCCAAACTTTCAATACAATAGTCTAACAAAAAAAATACCCTTGATTATTGTCGCTAATGCTTTTTTAATCATTCATCGCAACACAGAATTAATAATAGTACAAATACAGATACAGATACGCCAGTCTCTCACAAAAATTACGTTTAGGCATTAGAAACGTGCTGTACATGAATAAGAGTAAGTAACGTTCTAGCTCACCAAAAGTGAAGATATTGTAAGGTCGTTAATTAAAAATATGGCGTTAAAATCATGTACATGACACGACAGTCATTTTAGGACAATAATAGGTGCGCTACAGGGGAGCCCTACCGAAAATGGCATTAAATTTTTCGCTTTTCATGTTTTGTTGTAGTTGTTTTAATTTTTTAAACAAGTTAACAAATGACACGCATGGTTGAAGTCAATTGGTTCTGTGAGTTAATCTGCGATCTGTGTTTAATTTTGTCAGTAACTAAGCTTTACCGGCCGGGCTTCAATCAATACACCGTTCTCGTCTGAGGCCGCCGCCCGATAACCGAGCCCGATCTTACGGAACACTGATTTTGGTCAACACTACCTCCTCAGCACAGGCACGATGATCGACAATATTATAATAATATAAAAATTGCTCAAATGCGTGATGGACCCTACGCATTGAAGGGTTTCGTATTTGAAATACTTTTTAAAACAATTATTGAGTATTTTGGGCCGATGATGAAATGTCTACTCGTATTAGGGAGATACTAAATAATAAATACAAAATGTACGATATAAAGCTTTATTTTTAGAACAACATGGGTGCCTACACTACTAAAATAACATAATTGTAATTTTAACATGACTGAATATAAGTTTTTGCTAAAGTAGCATTTGATATTGACCCCGAAACTGGTTGTTCATCCATTTATGACATCACTAGTGAAGGCGGGCTCAATCGCGGCTCGGTTCGGTAGGCACAGGCAATCTAGTGTTTACGGGCGTCTAGCTCCGGATGTTTCTCTGGTCGCGGTGCTGTAGAACGTTGCTGTTGCTTGCTGGTACATTTCTACTTTCATCCAGTTAAGAGGGAGTACAAAAGTGGCTGCACTTTACAACCAGTATTGCCTTAGATGGGTTCAATCGGCGCAGTGTGGACATTGAGAATCTCCCAGATCTTACTTTACTGAACCTTTTCATTAGTGAAACGCGAATTGTCTTTTAATATATATATTTCTTTTAACTTGGAGATTTAGTGAGATTTTTATTTAAGAAAAAAATAATATGATTGTTTTAACCAACTCAGACATCAACACCTAAACTTATGAACCTGTTGGTACCGGTGTCTTCATCGGTTTTTACTTTTTAACCTTTTTTAGACATAATGCGTATAACGACAACATTTTAATTCGACCCCCCTTTACAATATGATGTTAGAATGACGAATTGATGTTTTTCGTTTAATTCTTATTTCGTCTCATTCTGTATTCGTCACTCATTCTTTATTCGTCTTGTTCGCTATGCGTCATTATCTTATTTGGTAAAATTCTGTAACTTGTCTCTCTCTTAATAAGTCTTATTCTTGTAACAAGTTAGCTATGAAGTATCTTTTTTTGTACATATTTTTTCAACTTCATTTTTTTATTACTTTTACGGTCATCCCGTGAAATCATACATTTCGTACTAAATACAAACTGAAATATAGATGCACAGAAAAAACCCCAGAAAAAAGACCAATGCTGGGAATCGAACCCAGGTCCTCAGCATTCCGTGCCGCGTGCCATACCCCTACACCACCACTGGTCTAGAGATTAGACACGAATCTTTCCTATACATCATACATTTCAATCTGCTAAATCATCACCTTATGCAGTGACAAACGCACATCTATGTTACACCCTCATCGAGAGATTTTAACACTCCTTCGGAACTAACCGCTCACCTGGACAAGAGATGGCGCTACTGTGCAACTTTAAACAAGTTAGCTATGAAGTATCTTTTTTTGTACATATTTTTTCAACTTCATTTTTTTATTACTTTTACGGTCATCCCGTGAAATCATACATTTCGTACTAAATACAAACTGAAATATAGATGCACAGAAAAAACCCCAGAAAAAAGACCAATGCTGGGAATCGAACCCAGGTCCTCAGCATTCCGTGCCGCGTGCCATACCCCTACACCACCACTGGTCTAGAGATTAGACACGAATCTTTCCTATACATCATACATTTCAATCTGCTAAATCATCACCTTATGCAGTGACAAACGCACATCTATGTTACACCCTCATCGAGAGATTTTAACACTCCTTCGGAACTAACCGCTCACCTGGACAAGAGATGGCGCTACTGTGCAACTTTAAACAAGTTAGCTATGAAGTATCTTTTTTTGTACATATTTTTTCAACTTCATTTTTTTATTACTTTTACGGTCATCCCGTGAAATCATACATTTCGTACTAAATACAAACTGAAATATAGATGCACAGAAAAAACCCCAGAAAAAAGACCAATGCTGGGAATCGAACCCAGGTCCTCAGCATTCCGTGCCGCGTGCCATACCCCTACACCACCACTGGTCTAGAGATTAGACACGAATCTTTCCTATACATCATACATTTCAATCTGCTAAATCATCACCTTATGCAGTGACAAACGCACATCTATGTTACACCCTCATCGAGAGATTTTAACACTCCTTCGGAACTAACCGCTCACCTGGACAAGAGATGGCGCTACTGTGCAACTTTAAACAAGTTAGCTATGAAGTATCTTTTTTTGTACATATTTTTTCAACTTCATTTTTTTATTACTTTTACGGTCATCCCGTGAAATCATACATTTCGTACTAAATACAAACTGAAATATAGATGCACAGAAAAAACCCCAGAAAAAAGACCAATGCTGGGAATCGAACCCAGGTCCTCAGCATTCCGTGCCGCGTGCCATACCCCTACACCACCACTGGTCTAGAGATTAGACACGAATCTTTCCTATACATCATACATTTCAATCTGCTAAATCATCACCTTATGCAGTGACAAACGCACATCTATGTTACACCCTCATCGAGAGATTTTAACACTCCTTCGGAACTAACCGCTCACCTGGACAAGAGATGGCGCTACTGTGCAACTTTAAACAAGTTAGCTATGAAGTATCTTTTTTTGTACATATTTTTTCAACTTCATTTTTTTATTACTTTTACGGTCATCCCGTGAAATCATACATTTCGTACTAAATACAAACTGAAATATAGATGCACAGAAAAAACCCCAGAAAAAAGACCAATGCTGGGAATCGAACCCAGGTCCTCAGCATTCCGTGCCGCGTGCCATACCCCTACACCACCACTGGTCTAGAGATTAGACACGAATCTTTCCTATACATCATACATTTCAATCTGCTAAATCATCACCTTATGCAGTGACAAACGCACATCTATGTTACACCCTCATCGAGAGATTTTAACACTCCTTCGGAACTAACCGCTCACCTGGACAAGAGATGGCGCTACTGTGCAACTTTAAACAAGTTAGCTATGAAGTATCTTTTTTTGTACATATTTTTTCAACTTCATTTTTTACGAAATACGAAATGTATGATTTCACGGGATGACCGTAAAAGTAATAAAAAAATGAAGTTGAAAAAATATGTACAAAAAAAGATACTTCATAGCTAACTTGTTTAAAGTTGCACAGTAGCGCCATCTCTTGTCCAGGTGAGCGGTTAGTTCCGAAGGAGTGTTAAAATCTCTCGATGAGGGTGTAACATAGATGTGCGTTTGTCACTGCATAAGGTGATGATTTAGCAGATTGAAATGTATGATGTATAGGAAAGATTCGTGTCTAATCTCTAGACCAGTGGTGGTGTAGGGGTATGGCACGCGGCACGGAATGCTGAGGACCTGGGTTCGATTCCCAGCATTGGTCTTTTTTCTGGGGTTTTTTCTGTGCATCTATATTTCAGTTTGTATTTAGTACGAAATGTATGATTTCACGGGATGACCGTAAAAGTAATAAAAAAATGAAGTTGAAAAAATATGTACAAAAAAAGATACTTCATAGCTAACTTGTTTAAAGTTGCACAGTAGCGCCATCTCTTGTCCAGGTGAGCGGTTAGTTCCGAAGGAGTGTTAAAATCTCTCGATGAGGGTGTAACATAGATGTGCGTTTGTCACTGCATAAGGTGATGATTTAGCAGATTGAAATGTATGATGTATAGGAAAGATTCGTGTCTAATCTCTAGACCAGTGGTGGTGTAGGGGTATGGCACGCGGCACGGAATGCTGAGGACCTGGGTTCGATTCCCAGCATTGGTCTTTTTTCTGGGGTTTTTTCTGTGCATCTATATTTCAGTTTGTATTTAGTACGAAATGTATGATTTCACGGGATGACCGTAAAAGTAATAAAAAAATGAAGTTGAAAAAATATGTACAAAAAAAGATACTTCATAGCTAACTTGTTTAAAGTTGCACAGTAGCGCCATCTCTTGTCCAGGTGAGCGGTTAGTTCCGAAGGAGTGTTAAAATCTCTCGATGAGGGTGTAACATAGATGTGCGTTTGTCACTGCATAAGGTGATGATTTAGCAGATTGAAATGTATGATGTATAGGAAAGATTCGTGTCTAATCTCTAGACCAGTGGTGGTGTAGGGGTATGGCACGCGGCACGGAATGCTGAGGACCTGGGTTCGATTCCCAGCATTGGTCTTTTTTCTGGGGTTTTTTCTGTGCATCTATATTTCAGTTTGTATTTAGTACGAAATGTATGATTTCACGGGATGACCGTAAAAGTAATAAAAAAATGAAGTTGAAAAAATATGTACAAAAAAAGATACTTCATAGCTAACTTGTTTAAAGTTGCACAGTAGCGCCATCTCTTGTCCAGGTGAGCGGTTAGTTCCGAAGGAGTGTTAAAATCTCTCGATGAGGGTGTAACATAGATGTGCGTTTGTCACTGCATAAGGTGATGATTTAGCAGATTGAAATGTATGATGTATAGGAAAGATTCGTGTCTAATCTCTAGACCAGTGGTGGTGTAGGGGTATGGCACGCGGCACGGAATGCTGAGGACCTGGGTTCGATTCCCAGCATTGGTCTTTTTTCTGGGGTTTTTTCTGTGCATCTATATTTCAGTTTGTATTTAGTACGAAATGTATGATTTCACGGGATGACCGTAAAAGTAATAAAAAAATGAAGTTGAAAAAATATGTACAAAAAAAGATACTTCATAGCTAACTTGTTTAAAGTTGCACAGTAGCGCCATCTCTTGTCCAGGTGAGCGGTTAGTTCCGAAGGAGTGTTAAAATCTCTCGATGAGGGTGTAACATAGATGTGCGTTTGTCACTGCATAAGGTGATGATTTAGCAGATTGAAATGTATGATGTATAGGAAAGATTCGTGTCTAATCTCTAGACCAGTGGTGGTGTAGGGGTATGGCACGCGGCACGGAATGCTGAGGACCTGGGTTCGATTCCCAGCATTGGTCTTTTTTCTGGGGTTTTTTCTGTGCATCTATATTTCAGTTTGTATTTAGTACGAAATGTCTTATTCTTGTTTCGTCACGGTCTTCCTTAGACTCATTCGTCGCTCTTCTCTTTCGTCTTTTGTCTCATTTACTTAGGAACATTTATTTACCAGCATTTGGCGAATATATAAATGAGACAATAAACGAAAGGGAAGAAGAACGAAGGAGTCCAGGGAAGACCGTGACGACAAACGAATAAGACGTATTAAGAGATAGACAATTTGCAGAATTTGACCAAATAAAGATAGTGACGGATAGCGAACAAGACGAAGACGAATACAGAATGAGACGAACGAATGAGGCGAGACAATAGGAAAATAGCGTCCTATGTTAACCAAGGACAGTGTATCTTTTCTATTGGTGAAAGACATTTTAAAATGAGCTCCGAAGTTGAATTTTTTTTTCTATCCCTTGGGAATCTTACATTTTCCCGGAAAAAGTAGCCTTTGTCAATAAAGGATAGTGTAACTTTTTACTGGTAAAAGATTTTTTTTTAATCGGCTCGGAAGTTTCAGAGATTATCTATCCCACAGGAATTTCCAAAAATCCTGCAATAAGTTTTTTTTGCTGTTATGTATGACCATTTATACGTTTATACTGAATTTGAAAAGTTTAGTACTTGTAGTTATGGAGATAGGATCCAGTTGATTTGAGTATATAAATCCTGATTTATCCTTATCCCGTGGGAATTTTCAAAATGATTGAAATTAGCTTTATACATATTCTAATTGTCTACTTGCATGCCCAATTTTAACAGTTTAGTAATCTTCGTTATGGGGATAGGGTCTCTCTTGATTGATGAAATATATACATCCCGTATATTCCTTATCCCGTGAAAAGAACACATCCTCCAAGTTTCAGGTCTGTATACATACAGCGGTTTAGGCTGTGCGTTAATCCGCCAGTCAGTCATGTAGGACTTCAGGACAAAGCATTTTATATGTATTTGCATTGCACCAAGCTTTTATGCGAGTTCAACAATGATGTTTGAATACTCAATTCGATTTTATTCGAAAAAGGTTGAACTCACATAAAAGCTTCATCATCAGCATCATCATTTCAGCCGTAGGACGTCCACTGCTGGACATAGGCCTCCCTCATTGACGCCCAATCCTTACGGTTGGAAGCTACTTGCATCCACCCTGAACCTGTGGCCTTCACCAAAACGTCCGTCCATCTCGTTGGTGGACGTCCCACGCTGCGCTTGTAAAAGCAAAAGCTTGGTGAAATGCAAATACTTATACATATAATTAGTTATTATCAGAGATCAGATCAGGAAGTGGTTGACAAACGTAGACAAATGGTTTGCAAAATTTGAAGTTTCGTTTCGTTTACAATGTGTCAAAATAAAATGTAATTTAAATCAAAAGCACTAAGGAGTATTGATATCAATTTCGAAGCAAATCACCCTCAAAATAACTTTCTACTCCTTTTTAACCCCGTCAAGTGATGAATTTCAATAAAATACGAAACAGGTCTTCCATCAATTCTGTTAAAGAATGTTTATGCAAAATTTGAAGTAGACTGGACCAAGGAATCACGTTGTCCCATACAAACTTTGCCCCCCTTTTTTACCCCTTAGGAGTAGAACTACGAAAAATCCTTTCTTATCGGATGCCTACGTCATACAAAGAACACACCCTCCAAGTTTCAGGTCTCTACGATAAGCGGCTTAGGCTGTGCGTTGATCCGTCAGTCAGTCAGTCAGGACAAAGCATTTTATATGTATAGATAGATTAAAATATTGTTGCTTATCGTTTTAAGTTTGTTTCGGAAAATATGCTCAATAAAATTATGGTAATCAGAATTATGCGTTAAAATAATCGGTCTTAATAACAGTAGGTATGCGAACATAATTTCGGACTAACTCATTTTTGGGATGTTGCAAGTTATGCCAAATAAACATACCTGGGATAACTCGGGGCAAGTTCTAGGGATTTGATATCGATAAAAAAATGTCGATATAATAAATGAATACATGTGCACATTGAACATTCTCGATTACTATAAAGAGGTTCGATGTCATATTTGATATCGAGCCTCTTAAGACAATAAAAGTATGCGGATGTAATTTCAATCAAAATTACAATTTACTGTCAGTACCATTCATACCATTAACCACTGTGGACGTTGAGAGAACGTTTAGCAGTTTAAAGTGGATATTTTCATCATTGACGGCAATCATTAATACCGACGAATATGGAAAAAATATTGATTTTATGTTAAAATAAACATATAAATACAAGTTTTAATTTGTTTATTTTTTATTCAAAAATGAGGAGAATTATGTAATATTTATTTATGTCGATTAACATTTAGAAGTTGACAGAAACATCGATATATTTTTTGTCGATAAAATATTTTGCTACATCACTTTGGTATAGATGCCCCGAGTTATCCCAGGCATGCAAATAAAGTTTCTGCCACATTGCAATTCGGCTAAAACCGATTGTGCCAAGTCTGTTATACTAAAACTATTTCGGACAGTAAATGTTATGCCAAATAGAGGGAACCCTGGATGCTTACTTAGTAAATATATAATTTAAAATGTAAATTATGGTTTTCTTCTTGCAGAAGCAACTAATTCTGATCCAGGGGGCAGTGTCAGTGCGGCCAGCCCTGGAAAGCAGAGAAGAGGATTTAGTGGGTGAGCTCATTGTCTCTTATTGTTCGATTTTTAAGTCAAACTTGTTCGTCTTCCAATATGTCTACTGTATGTACATATAGTGAGTAAATAAGGATAATATATATATATATATCAAATTGTATATTTATGTAAGAAAAAAATGCCAGCGATAGAGTTTACTTTCACATAGTAGTAGTGTACTCCAGCTCATACAATGATACAAAATTGCAATGTTTATTCGAACGCTCGTATCTTTAAATTTAAAACCTCATTATACTTTTCTTATACCTATTAATACCTATGATCCATTTATAAAATGTAAAAAACCCACTTGTACATTTAAGTTTGGCAGTGACTGACCCTATCTCGCCTGATAGTATAGATAAGGCCAAAGGTGTAGCTTACTCGTTACTGAACAATCTATTCACTACAGCCTTGAAAAGCTCTGATTTGTTTTTTTTTATCCTTTGTTTTGTTTTATCCGGAAATAAAGTCAACCGCCAAATTCTGTTTCTCAGCAGTCGCCGTTAAGGAAGATGATTTATGTATTTTAAATACATCAGGCTTTCTTTTTTAAGAGTTCTCAGGTACAGGAGGAGGAGGAGGTACCTAACCTATCGTACGATCGTACGCTACTTGTACCAACGAAGCGTTACTATTGGTTTGCGGTCATTTTCGACTTTCGTTTTTCACAATTGGATTTTTGACTCTAGTCAAAATAGTAATTATAAATCGATTGTACAATCGAAACTAAATCACCTCGTTTCGGGAAAACAACCACTAAAATTTCACGGTGTATACTGTTTATTGACACAGTATTTTCATGTTAGGTATTGATTACAACTGCGACCATGTGCAAGTTAGACAATATGCCTACCTAAGGCCGGAAGGTTTCACAGATCTGAATTACGCATTGCGCTTAAACGTGAGCCACAATTTCGCTACAGAGGAGCCGCCCTTTCTATTACGGATACTATATGAAAGGTACACGGAAAGAACATGTCTAGTCACTTATACAACTTTTTGAGTTATGGTGGTTTGAAAGTTAGTCATAATCATCACGAACAATTCCATGTAACCATTTAAGTGAAAATAAAACATATTATTTTCATATACCCATTTTTAATCCAATGGGGAGTTTAGTACTTTGCGAGCTCTACATTTTGAGATTATAATCTCATTTTCCAAAAAAGGTGACTAGACATGTTCTTTCTGTGTACCCTTATGCACTCGAATGAAACTCACGAACTTACTCACTAATGAGTTTTTCCGTGTCAAATAGTCATATCTTTAAAGTGATGTACTAGTTGTGTTTCGCATTTCCCGTTAGTCATCTTTTATCTTTAGTATTCGTTATCTAATTCCTTTGAAGCGATAATGTGATCAGTCGCTTTGTGGCGTGATGGTGTATAAGCAGTTCTACCATGTGCGTCGAGGAATGGGATAAAAAACCTTCTTGTTGTCAAAGTTGCTGTCACTTTCTCTTCAGGTGCTTACAGTTGTTAGTTTGCTGAGGAGATTACTAACCAAAGTGTTCGAAAAACTATACTAAAACCATTATCTGAAGCAATTAAACAATTCGTGTGATATCAGGAAAGTAAAGAGTGATGCAGTAAGTGTGAAAAATATTCATAATTTTGGTGTTTTTCTACTCTTCTAACTACATTTTTGTAAAAGGATCTCGTCTGCGGAAGTCGGTCGACTTTGTTTGTATTATATGAGTTGATTTATTTAAACGTACATTTTATCTACAGCTGTAGAAAAATGATTATTGAAAATGAAGGAGTTTTTCTAACGTGGTATTAATAAGCCCCGATTTTCATAATTTAATTGACACCGTTTACTAGCTTAAAATCAATCGCCACTATCAGTCTTTACTAATATGACGGCGGCTACTATCTGCAACATCAGTTATGCGATATATTTATTTTTTCTCGGATCAC
Source organism: Archips crataeganus (assembly GCA_947859365.1). Lineage (NCBI taxonomy): Eukaryota > Metazoa > Arthropoda > Insecta > Lepidoptera > Tortricidae > Archips > Archips crataeganus. The sequence continues at coordinate 20,631,133 of OX402045.1, read as the reverse complement.
ATGCTTTCAACACCGTTATATAGAAATGTTAGGACGTGTTGTTGTATAATGCTAGAACTACTTCGTCGCGGTATGCACTAGCCAAATTTTAGTGTAGTCACATGGATGCGTTATACCAACTGTTTTATTTATGAGTTGTCAAAATGGGATTCTCTCCATAGATTTTGTATGGCCATAGCAAACTGTGTTGTCAATAATTTTGCCAACCAGATAGAGTAACTTATTTATTTAATAGGACTTAAACACCCGTTTTAACGACCGCTTTAGCCTAGTTGGTAGTGACCCTGCCTACGAAGCAAGAGGTCCTGGGTTCAAATCCCGGTAAGGGCATTTATTTGTGTGATGAGCACGAATATTTGTTCGTGAGTTATGGATGTTTTCTATGTATTTAAGTATTTATTTATCTATATAAGTATGTTTATCGTCGTCTAGTACCCATAGTGCAAGCTTTGCTTAGTTTGGGACTAGGTCGATTTGTGTAAGATTGTCCCCTAATATTTATTATTATTTTAATTGCATAGTTTGTTGGAATTAATCTTGTTTGTAATTTTTTACTAGAGTTGCGTATTGGATCATCGGTTAAACGTCATTTAAAAAAAAAAAAAATAGTTAAGGGTTTTAATGAAAACAAAATCACGATCGCTTCCTTTGCGTAACGAAAGTTAGTCATACAAACTATATGGGTAACTTTCATTACACAAAGGAATCAATTAAGTTTTGTCTTGTAATTGTTTTTGAAAACGATTCTAAAACGGCGTCTGTTATGTACCTACTGACAGTATGTCAAAAATGCTTTACAATAAATTTGTCGAACTCTAGGCATCAGATTTTTTGTGTTAAGTAATAATACTAAAAATCAACCTAAAAAGAAACCACAATATTTCTTAAATTATATAATTTTCCGAGGCCATGTGATATGACTTATTTTTAATTTTTCCCACGTTTTTCCAAAATACTTATGTCAGCCAGCTTCTAAACAGTAACAAATTAGAAAAAAAAAGTTTGTCTGAATATGTTTTTTTTTCATAAAAGTCACTGACTTATCAAATCGCGTACATTTCACAAGTAATTCATTTTATTTATCAGTGCCTCATTTACCTTAATCTTATCATCACCTCGAATCTTATTTTAGTTACCTCGACATCTGATAACTACACTAACCTAACAGCTCATAAATTAATTTGTTAAGTAACAGAGGTTATATCAGTTTTATGCCATTCCTTATAATTTTAATTGGATCAGGTTTTTTCATCGAACAAATAAATCATTAGGAATATCAAGAATGAAGACCGCAATACATGGCCAGTTTGTTGCTAGTTCGTTGCTCGAGTTCTGTCAGTATTTCAGTATTTACAGTAACGCTTCCTGTCGCAACCGATTCCACGGCTGACAAAGTTATCAACGTAATCTGCGTTTGATATCTGACTCTTGCCGATCGTTCCCCACTCGATTATTGGCTCCTTTAGGCGATATATCTGCGATAAAAATGTTTGTACTACTCGTAATAGGAATGTAGTTATATCAATGTGACCGTGTTGTTAGTTTATTCCTAAACACTGTTGTAAATCTAACTATTGTGTTATAAGTGGGAAGTTTATAAGTAATGAATATAAATTACTATGTGGAATCAGGTAGTTGTTGTCAAGTAAGTTGCAGCAGAACTTCTTTTTACTTGATTAACATGACCCAAACATAACATATAATTTGTTATTTATTGACAATTTAGTAACAGTTAGAACTATGCATGATCTGGCCGTCCTAAAATATTTTGAATCTAGAAATTATGGATGTATCTAGGTAATCGTAATCAGAGTTTTCTTAACAATAATCACATGATAAGTTTGTTATTAAATAATAATAACTAATAGAAAAGCAATGTTTTTGACACTATTTAAAATTAAATCCTTGCTTTTTGTCATAACTCTACAAACCATTAAATAAAATATCGAAGCTTACTCAAAATAAACATATTTTAACTTCGATTTCAATAATTTCAAACTGTGCTTCTGAAGGCTTTGTTAGTTTGATATTCGTTGGATAATGCGTTACAATGATCGAAGGGCGCAACGTATCATTGCGCGTTACGCGGTTAGAGGTATCAAATTACATACGCGTGTAACTGTAATCTACTATAGCTCGTGGTTGGCTCAGCCCGGCGCCACTCGAGTCGAGGTGGCCATGTTTTGTTGCCGTCTGACTTACTTAGACCACCGCGCATATGATCAATTGAGTACTTTAGTATAGCTATACATTATATACAGAGTACCGCAAAAGTAATGTCATACTGTGAGCGACTCTCAATTTTTGCAAATGGTGTGAAATACTTTTCTAGGCCCCAAGATACGGGTTCTGCCTAGTTTGGGGTCTGCCAGATATTTATCTTGTATATTGCTGATGTATGTTTTTGGAAATAAATTTATTACTATTTTTATTTATTACCATCGTTCTTTAACATATATGTTGTAGAACAAACTGACAATAAGCCACGGAGCCTTCCAAGCCTTGCAAATTTTGGAAAATAAAGCCCAGTTTAGAGCTGCAAGAATAATCGTGCTAGTTACATTACGACGCTCGAATAATCACATTGCGGCAATGTAATGCAACTTGCACGATTTTTTTTGCAGACCTAAACTAGGCTTAACATTAAATCGTCAATTTGGACTGAGATGTTTCGCAAACAACAATTCATTAAATCATCTTGGGAGGTGGTCACTGGAGCGATTATTTGCTACTTAATGTCATTAATTTTACATCCTTAGATAAAGTCATCATAACTTTTTGATATTACTTTTGCGCCATCTCGTCTATTCATTGTTTTCATTCTATTTTCTAAATATTAAGAGGGTTTGTTAGTTTTTCTCGATTATTCCATAAAAATTGAAAGAAAATTAAAAATGTTTTGTATACAAAGTGTTCTAATATATAAGTTAATGTGTCTACTGCAATAATAATTCGTGATAGACTTTTATTTTCTTAAAAAACGAACAAATTATTACCTAAAGGTTTTTAAAGAAAATAAAAGTCTTATCACGAATTATTATTGCATTAGACACATTAACTTATATATTAGAACAATTTGAATACAAAACATTTTGAATTTTCATTCAATTTTTATGGAATAATCGAGAAAAACTAACAAAAATGCAACGTTGCCAGCTCAGCAGGTAGGTATAAACCCTCTTAATCGAGATTAGGTTTTTCTCTCTGCGTTTATTGCATCCATCAATTAGGTAAATAAAAATATGACTAAAAGGTATAAATAAGTTCTTACCTTGTCGTTTCAAATTAAGTATTGAATAAACTTGAGCCATTTTTTGGTGTGTTGAAGAAGGCGATGGCTAGGACTACGCAAGCCGTCTCAAGTCAAAACCGACAAGGTCTCAAGCGGCGGGCAATCTCCAGCCACGGCAGAAAAGCCTACACCGCTGAAGAAGGTTCCCTCCGATAAAAAAATAAAGGTACGTTGTTGTACAATGCGATGACAAATGTATTCGACGTAACGTTAAACGTATTCATAGCTGTCTTGGTCCAGTCTCATAATTGGCATCTGATGTGTTCTTTTATATACTCAGCGGCAAATCTAATCGCCCTCCTTCCTTAGAAACATGTATGTATGTAAAGTGGGCGGTTAGATTTGCCGCCGAGTATATATTTGCTTAAGCGTTAATAAATTTACAATTATAGCCCCTTTTTTTCTGTTTTAAATATAGTGTAGTATAGTAGTTGGTGTAGTACAGTCGTTATATAATGTAATGAGGGTTCTTAAAGTAAGGTAAATACTAAATTAAGGCTACGGCTATGAGGATTGACGAGTATTAGGCTACTCGCAAAATATTAGGCTAAATGCAGTTGCTTTAAGAACCCTCATTATATAACGATTGTATAAAATACTATATGTGGAACAGTAAAAAGGAACTATAATTGTATAATTATTTAAAATGATTATAATTTATAGATAACTAGCTGATGCCCGCGGCTTCGCAAAACCGTTTGCGTAAATATTTTCTTATTTACCCCTAAAAGTGGCCCCCATGTTTAAAAGTCATTTATTTACGTTATAATTTATCTTATAATGTACGTCCGTCCTTGACTTACATATGAGTAAGTACCGATTTCAGTTCAAATATAATAGGAAATTTTAAAATCGTGTTAGTAGTGGGAATTGTGGGAAAAAATATGTATGTATATACTTAAGTATGTCACTCTCGCAACTTAAACGAATCTGGAGTCATTAGATTTGTTTAAGTTGCGAGAGTGTGTTCACGCTTTAAAATCCATCGAACCGTTTAGGCTTCAGGGCGTGCCAAAGAACATACGCTCCAAAAACATAACCCTCTTTCGGCAGTCGGATAACAAATAGTGTAGCGCTAATATACTATATATATAGAAGTAATGGTGACCATTGGTCTTCAGCTCCCGTACGGTAGTGACAATGTTCGTGGTGAGGACGGCGATACAGCCGGCGCGGCGGGCGCTCTCGACGAGGCCGAAGATGATGCCGCCGATGTTGAGCTGCCGCCGCCCATGAAGCCCATACAGGTAAGTCCTTTTTTAGCTTGCTTAGCAACGAATGCGAACTAAATTGCTGAAGATCCCCCCTATACAAATCACTACATGCGTGGCGTGCAGCACCCAAAAAGAGAAAGACTGGAAATTAATGCTCCTATTCCTTTTTTTTACTAAGCTTGCCATTTTTATCATTTCTGTGTACATTTGCAGGATCCTCAAACAGTGCTACAGCAGTCGCCCGCACCAGCCGCTTCCTCAGACACCCCCACGCGCGTAAGTGATATCTTCACGAAATATGTACAGTCGAGTTCTCCAATATCTGTACAGCCAACCGTTCATAAATATATAAACATGAACCTTATGTTACGGTAATAAGGTCTATGTACAGATATTTATGAACGGTTGGCTATACAGATATTGGAGAACTCGGCTGTACATTGACTAACCAATTTCTCTCTTAATAAAACCATCTAAAATAACCTTCACTTGCGCCCCTAACAATGTAACTAACTATAAGGTTTTAGGTTTTCCAGTGGTGACATATTGGTGACATTTTCAGAATTCGTTGACCATGGACGCTTTGGAAACTAACGGTGGTCCGGCAGACATTGCAGAAATTGAACAAATAGTCAAGGAAAAAATGGTTAGGTTTCTCCCAATCAGTCAGATGCATGTTTTTCCTTGAGTGTGTTTGGTTTGATTCTTTGCTTTAAACCGCAATTAAATGGGTTTTGTAAATTTTGCTTTTGGACAAAACTTTAATTAATTTCATTTCGCTTTTAGATATTATTATATTAATAATATTATTTGCAAAAACATTTATTTCGATTAATTTAGCTGTGTTAAGCTTTAAAAATTAAATCATTATCTAACTTAACTTAGTTTGCAGCTGAGCCAGAAAACAATTTTGGACTATGTATAACTTGATTTTCTCTCATTGGTGCACGAATTAATCGACATGGAATTGTAGTGGTTAGGTGTTTTGTTAGTATCAATTAATTATTATTCCCCTCCTTGGTAAAATTTAAAAGTTGTATTTGGTCATAGTATAGGTATTAATCGTGTGTTGCGTTTTTTACTTTTCAGCTTTGGTTTTAATGAAACCTGCTTGGTATTTTTTTGCATTTTAGATACTGCATCAATTGTGGTTTTTGATGTTTGTTAGAAAAATGAGGAACTTATAACTTTAATAAAATGCCAGAAGGCTTTAAATTATCCTTTCCAAACTGTAGAACTTATTTACGCACTCGTAGAATTTATATATTAATAGTTTACGATTGATTATATTTTTCTTCTTACTCTAACTGCACGAGAATGGAAGCACGGTTAAGTTGTTAAGATGTTTTTTTTAAATAAATTTTACGAACAATCTAACTACATTCTAATGGTGTTATTTAATACCGTCTGCACTTCTGCGATACTTTTTATATTTTAAATTAGTTTGTTCACCTACATGAATGCATTGTATTTTAAGTGAAATCCTTGTCCCTAAAACACATTCTGAACGCCTTTTACCCCGCCATAATTTGGCATGCTACATTATGCCAACAACAAAGAAAGTGCTCGATAAAATGGATCAATTTGACAAAGTAGGTATACAGGGTGGCTCATTTAGATCGGTCACCATGGGAAAGTCTGAAACTACAAGACATACGAATATCTGTTCTTAGGAACTATGTCATCGATTTTAATAACAATAAAAACTGCATTCATACATTAAAAATAAACTTGTACTCAGCTCTGGAATCTAACCTGGACATTTTGAAAAATAAAACTAACACTATTTCTATTTAGATATCGATTGTGTAGTTCTGAAGCAGCAAATGTTACTATGAAATTAATAAAATGCATGCATTAAATTCATCTTTCATTTATTTTAGTAGGTGTTTGAAATTACCAACAATTTTTTTAATACAACATTCAACTCGTTTAGGTAACGATCTTACTATTGTAAAAGCAGTGGATCTAACATGTTGCGACACCAGCAAAGAGCCATAAGACAACAACCATAGAGACGATTTTACGCTCCTAAACGAGTTGAATGTTATAGGTACAAAAAAGGTACCTTTTTTTTTTTTTTTTTTATTACCAGATAAATCAAAAATACATAACAATAATATAAGACCATCGTTAAACCAGAGTGGTTTGTCTCGATGCTCCATTCCGCAGTACTTAAAGTTTACTAACAAAATCATGCAATAGTTACACATAAAAATACCTATTCAACAACTCATGATGCAAAATTTAAATCTAGCACACCGTGCACTATTTATCTACTACTTTGTTATCGCGGCGCATCGGCCGGTCGCCTAGTCTAACCTAGTCATTTCGAACACCACTAAAATAAATGATAGGATATGGAAACAAGGCATGTTATTTATTTTAGACATCATGTTTCATAGTAACATTTGCTGCTTACGACCTACACAATCGATATCTAAATAGAAATAGTGTTAGTTTTATTTTTCAAAACGTCCGGGTGCGATTTCCGAGCTGAGTACAAGTTTTTTATTACTGTACGAATACAGTTTTTCTTGTTACTAAAATCGATGACATGGTTCCTAAGAACAGATCTTCGTATGTCTTATAGTTTCAGACTTACCCATACTGACCGATCTCAATGAGACACCCTGTATAGTGAAAGGTTTAGTTCCAAGTACAAGAATGTATTGTCATCAGGAGCAGCATGGCAGCACGGCGTGTGGCGTGGGGCGCGCCGAGGAGGGCGAGGCGGAGGCCGAGGCGGAGGCGGAGGCGGAGGAGCCAAGCACGCCCGGGCCCGACCACAGCGCGGCTGCGCTCCGGAAGCGCGAGTACGTGCTGCGCGAGCTGCTCGAGACTGAGGAGGTCTACGTCGCCGACCTCAGCCTCATCTGCGAGGGTTATATCCGCCACATGCAGGTTCGGACACACATGCTTATGCTTCCAAAAAACGGTGCAACATGGCTGCATTGTTACGCTTGATGACATACATTACAACCCCCTTTGTATTATGTATAATTTTAATATATTCTTCTTGTACAGTCGGCCTAAAATATGGTCTACCACCCTACGGTTGAAGTTCATTTGGACGTCATGATACAGCGAGATCGATTTTTCCTCGCAATAATATGATGTCAATGCCTTCACTCAGTTAGAAAAGTCAACCTTAGCGATATTTAGATCTCACAGACTCTTGTCGAAATTGGTAGACTACTTTCTTGGCTGACCGTACAATTTTCTAACATGTGTAAGCAGGACACAACAAATAATAACACACACTAAACCGCGACTCACAGCTCAGTACTCCGCTCACAACCCCTACTGGATTTTTTCGGATTAGGTACTAAAAATTATCATTAAATAGTTATGTTCGTCTGGACGTCCATATAAAACGCAACGACTTTTTTGTTCTGAAACTGTTGCGAATGTTTGTGTAAAGCTCCTTACAAAATTGTAGGACAAGATTTAAAAAAAAAACTAATTATTATTTGTATTAAATCCCAGTATCGATCGGCACACATGATGGTAGACTATCGGTTCATTCCTATCTGAAATGTTTGAATCAGAATGCACTCTGTACTAACCTAATGTAACGTAACACCGGCTTCGTTCGACTTTTGCGGTTTAACCTATATGTGAGCAGATTTTTATATGTACAGTCAAGTGTAAAAATAAGTATCGATTTAATCCTTCCATCGTTATATACCTATACGTATACCTTACTTCGACGACATAAGAGCTATGGGACATATTTATGAGCAAGTTGTGTGCACCCATATTTTTACACTTGACTGTACTTAACGCTGTCTTTGTGTACCAAGTCCGAGCAATATTACAACATTTTTTTTTTACTTTTATTCACGTTAAAACACTTGATGTGGACTTTCTGTCAAGGCGTATGTCTACGCTTTCTTCGAAATGTCATACTTGGTGTTTTTGTGCGACGATACTATTCCGTAGGTACGAGTTAGTTACCTGCTAAGTAGGATCGAATAAAGTTCATCACTTTGAATATTGGTTTGTGAGTTCGGCAATGTTTCGATGCGTATTAGAAATAGCATTTGCCCACAATTTTGTTCGCGTAGGTAGTAAATTAAAGTAGTGGACACCATTAATCAATAATCTCTATGGCCCTTAAGGAATATATCTAACAATAAGTCTAACTCCAGTTGTTTAAGCTGTGCACTCACGGTCAGTCAGCCATTCGTTTACGTTACTCTTTTATTATAGGTATAGATATCCCATCCCATAGAAGTACTGTCTAAAGCAGAAGTTATCACGAGTAAAGTTAATATCACTTGTGTTTTCTCTTAATAATTCTCCGCCCACAAAAAATATTATTTATTGTTTTTAAATTGGTAACGTGACTATCACTCGATAGAAGCAAATAGATACTTATAATACAGGCAAATTATGTACTACCAAGGCTAAGAGGATTATATTGGTACTAGCTGTTGCCCGCCACTCTGTCTGCGAAGAATTCGTTTATCTCATTCCCGCGGAAACTACGCAATTTTCCCGGATAAAAAGTATCCCATATTGTTAATCCAGGTACACAAACTATCTATTTATTTGCCACAGAATCCTTCAAACCGTTTTGGCGTGAAAGAGTAACAAACATTCATACATTCATACAAATTTTTGCATTTATAATTATTGGTAAGATTAACGGAATAATATTGTACTATAAATATTATTATATATCCGTGTTCAGGACCCCAACGCTGATCCGCCACTGCCCGAAGGTCTGCGCGACCGCCGACTGCGAATGATATTTGGCAATATAGAAGCTATTTACGACTGGCATAGAGGGTAAGTTGCATTATGTTGTCACTAACACTAACGAAGTATTTTAAAGTTCGTTCTACCATTATTATGTTCCATAACTGTCATAAAAACATGAATTTTAAAGTCGAACCCTATTACGAAGTGATACTTCTGAAAAGTTTTATATACTATTTCTATCGTATACAGTTATACTAACAGACTTTAGCGATGATATCTTATTAAGTTGCTCTGCACTCTATGCGAATTTTGTGTTAAAAATGTCTGTGCTCTGCGAGTTATTTTTCAAGCATTGCTTAATTAATTTTACTGCACTTTTGCGATTTTCAATGGGGTTGTGCCATAGGATATTTGACTTAGGCAGATAATGTACAGTACACAAAACGTACTAACTATCAATATGTACACATGAAAATTGTACACTGTACAAAATGTCGACGCAATAGTGGCAAAATGTCCAAAGTTAGAATTATGAACACGCAAATTGTACGCTACGAAAAAATAACAATACGGAAGTATGTACGTACATAGTTTGTATGTTTCTCGGATACTCAAATACAGTGAAACCTCGATAGAACGAAATGGAGTATTATTATCACTTATCAGTTTCGGTCTATGTACATTTTACGTTTTGTACGTTTGGTGATGGAGCATTTTGCTTTTGTAACATATTACTGATTGTGCATTTTATGATTAAACAAACAATTCGCGAAATGTGCTTTTTCATTTTTACAGTTTGCGTTGTGTTTTCATCGTAAGTACATTTCATGTACTGTACATTTTAGCCCATGTAGATTTTGCGTACCTATGTAAGTTTTGATTGTTTGCACATTTTGCGTGTTGTAGGTACATTATCAGCCGAAGCCGGATATTTTTGTTGTTATCATTGTATGTTAGTAGCAAATGTTTGAATAGGCAGCGAGCCTGAGGTTTGTGTCGTATGTATACGATTGATGACTGTCTGTGCAGCAAGTTCCTGTTGGAGCTGCAGGCGTGCGTCGCGGAGCCCGAGCTGCTGGGCCCGCTGTTCCGCCGCTTCTTCGAGAAGCGAATGTTCCTCTACGAAACCTACTGCCGCAACAAACCAGTCTCCGAATACATCGTTTCCGAACATGACCACTACTTTCAAGAGTTGAGACAAAAACTTGGCCACAAACTGCAGGTGTGTGCTAGTGCTATTTACCAATTCCGTGTATGGCGTTTTGACGTGCAAACGTGTTTTAAAATACTCTTCTGATTTTAGATTTAATGAGACCGTTGACGAGAAATATTATTTTAATACGCTATTGTTTTTTTCATAATATGTAGAGGAAGAAAAATGTTTCACTTGTAATGAAATGGTGGATGGTATTCTAAGTTAAGGGTACATTAACCGGAAATGTTTAACCCATTTCATTTTACTTCAAAAATATCTAAAATTCAATTTACATGCTTTATTTTATTACTACTAAGATCGTATTTATCATAATCGGATAATTTTTTATTATTTTTTATTATAAGCTTTTAGTCACCTTTAGCTATTAGTTATCAACTAAACTTTGTATGTGTCCGAGGTTCAATCACAATAGTTTAGCACAAAAGTTTTTATTTATTACGTAAAGTTTAATATTATTATTATATTTTGCGATCGCCAATATGTTTCTGATAATCTGCAAGCCATGCGAAGGACCAAATCAGATATGGTAACAATAAACAATACAACTTACGTGCTCAGTTGCATTTTAACGTTACGGAGAAATCTCTAAAATGGAAAAATCTAAATATACAGTGACGTTATGTATGTGTATGATATGTCAGATGTGCACATGATTCCAATATCTTTACAGTCCACAGTTCTTAATAAAATATTTAAAAAAATAAGGTGTGTATATGTGTGTTAATAATTTTGATTGATCGGCTGTCCAGACATTGGAGTCCTTGTCTGTAAAATAGTTATACGAGTATGTTATTTGCATGTGTTCTATTTTATCTGCTCTTTAGTTTTGCGCTGCTGGTAAATTAATATTAACAACCGACTAACTATAGCTAGCATAGTGCTTACACAAATACATTTTTGTATGATTGCCCTGAGATAAGAGTGGTACGAGTTTTGAGTGTAGGTATGAATGTCCATGTCTTAAATGGTACATCTAATACATAAAAATCTCGTGTCACGGTGTTTGCTATCGAACTCCTCCGAAACGGCTCGACCGATTCTTATGAAACTTTTTTCTATATACGGTAGGTCTGAGAATAGGTCGTAGACTATTTTTTATGCCCCTATTCTTCGCAGACGGAGTCGCGGGCAACAGCTAGTATTTATATATGAATAAAGCGTATCACAACTTGAGAACATTTAGTTTAAAAAGTTGCTGTATCTTGTTCTATTATTTATCCAAGTATTTAAAAGGTGACAATTAATTTAGAAATACTAAATAACAACATATAAGCCGTGATGGCCTAGTGGTTTGACCTATGGCCTCTCAAGCAGAGGGTCGTGGATTAGAGCTTGGGCTTGTACCTCTTGAGTTTTTCTCAATTTATATATCAGATTACTTCAGATTACATTGGAAATTTACCATGAGCTTTAGGGTGAAGGTATACATCTTGTGGAACCCTGCACACAACTGAGAATAAATTCAATGGTGTGTGTGAAGTTCTCAATCCGCACAGGGCCCGCGTGGGAACCACGGCCCAAGCCCTCTCATTCTGAAAAGAGGCTTGTGCTCTGCAGCGGGACGTATATAGGCTGGGATTATGATGATGTCACAATGAAAATATGCAGGAGACACAGTGTCCGAAAACGCTACCAGCACACAAGATCAATTTAGCAACCAGGCTAGTAGTAAATGAAGATACAGGTGTCATGAGGTCTCATTTAACTAATTAAAAGAGACCCGTATCTTTTTTTACTATAAAGTTTTTTTTTGTTTTTGCGGTGTTTTGTTTTAGATGCTTAAACGCTTTGCAAATTAGATTATTTACAGTTTTAAAGGTATATTTAATGCGACTTTACTGCGAATCTTATTTTTATCACTTAAAAAACGACGTTAAACTGTTGAACAATTGACATGTTACAGCTGGGAGACCTATTGATCAAGCCTATCCAGCGCATTCAAAAGTATCACTTGCTGGTTAAAAAAATCCTGGCGTACTCTGAGAGCGGCGGCGCGAGCAGCGTTGCGCTGGCCGCGCTGCGTGACGCCGTCCTGTGCACCTCCATCATCCCGAAAAATGCCAACGACATGATGGACGTCGGCCGCCTCCAGGGCTTCACGGTACTGCCGCCGCGCACGACAGCGCTGCTAGACACAACTCGCCCATTCATCTCAAGCTGCGTATCGACAATGCGCTGCCGCTGCGTGCCGTGTTATAGTATTTTAACTAGCAATGTGCGGGTGACATTTGACACACCGTTTCGTTACACTAACGGCCTGTTGTTTGATCAATAGCGTTAACTATTGTTATGTTTCCCATATATTTTAACTAATAGTTTGTTTGTTCAATAGTTAAACAAACTAATAGTCAAATTTCCTTTGAAATGCGTTAACTATTGTTATTTTGGCCCCATATTTGAACTATTAGTTTGTTTAACTATTGATCAAACAACGGGCTCTAAGAAAAAATTGCTGCGGTGTATATACATATATATGGCGAATTATCTAAACGGCACTCCGAATATATCTGGAGTTAAGCATTTAAACTTAAAAAAAAAATCTTTCATGAAAGAAATTTAACCTAATTAATATATTAAATATCATAAAAAATATACTAGTTAAGAAACGTAAGTTGCGTGATAGTTTCGTATGATATACTTCGTATTATATTATACTGTCGTCGGTGTGCCATGCAAAAAATATTGCCATAATAATTTGTAGCGTATAGAACTCCGGTACTTAGCTTAGGTACTTTATAATGTGATTTTATTAAATAATCATAAATTAATTAATTAATTACACATATATAATTGCAATTTTAAAATAATGGCTTTATCGATTCGAATTTTAAAGGTTTCACTTTCTATTCCTTGATTTTGACAACTGTCATCCGCACAATGTTACAGTGAAAAATACTATAGCATTGTTCGACCGCGGCAAACCTGTGATTTGACACGTTCCAGTGCCCCAAAGTTCGAGTTGTCTCGCGCGGCGGCACGGTATCCATGGTACACGCTATGACGGTATGATGGTTTGCCGCGCGAAGTCGATACACAGCTTCAGAGTGCCTTGACACCAGACATGTGCTATGCAGCTTCATTTCATTTATTTTAGCATTAGAAAAAGGGTAAACAATGTTGACGAGTATTTTTATTGAAAAACACTTTGAAAAATAGTAATTATTACTTACGAAACCAAAATAATGTAAATAAAAGTTTCGACGGTACTCTGACTCAACCTCTTCTATGAAATTTTACTAAATTGGAAAAACCACTTTAGATATATAATGCTTAAAGTGGTTATTCCAAATTCATAAAATTTCATATACGTGGCTGAGTTCTGACTCCACGTCTATTTGTCCTTGCTAGATATTACATATTCGTTGTGACAAATTTTTCAAAGGTGTTTAACAATGACCTTTTTATAATTCTAAAATAAACGAAGTATTTGCTGCTAGGATGTAAAAGCTTCTGACCGTTTCCACTAATGCTAAGCTATGGAGCCGCTCGAGGAAGATCCGGAAAACGCGTCTACAGCACACATCCAGATCACGCACCACGCATCACACATCTTCACGCATCTTTATAAAAAACTAGTCTTAGTCGAACCCTTTTCATCTAGTGCTATGCTATGTGCACCAATGAATATGACTGGTGGATATCAAACGCATCCATAGCAACGTAGCTTACGTAGTGTAGCACATCTCTGGTGGAAAGGCACCATGGGAATACATACATACAGTCAATAGATTGTAAAGCGATGAAGAATCAAAGTGCACCGCTACTTTTGATATTGATTTTTCTACTTTTACAAACATTTGAAACTAAATTAATCTCCGAACGCAATGCGAATGCTTCTTTTAGGAAGCAAAATATATATCAAAGATATTTATTTAACAAACTATTCAGTTAAATCATGTTAACATGAAATAAAACAGCCGAACATGTTTTAAAGACAAGCTTGTTTAAGGTAGTTCAAAAAATCAATCCTAACATATAAATAACACAAGTGGTGCACCCTATGTAGTGTTGTAAAGGACTCGAGTTCTGGGAGTCCTTTTTATTACGACTCTGTACTCAAATGACGAGACTTTACTCAGTACACAGGAACTCCTTTATTGCAGAACTTCCAACCAAGCAAATCTCGCGAACTAAGCGAGTCTCGCATAGGACGCGAGTCTTTTTTCTGCGTTCGAGTCCTTTTGTGTAACGAGTCGTACTCGAGTCGTATTGTTGTTTGAGCCCACTTCACTTTCAACGATGATTCTTACACTATTAAAGTTCCAAGTATCAATAACAACAAGTACAATTTTCAGTCGACACTAGACTGGAACAAAAATTTGTATCAACCAATCAATTGTACCAATTTCAATTTCTTGTTATTCTATGAATTGTTATAGTAATGTAAATAATTTTAATTTTCGCTACTAGAGTCATATTGTGAATCCAGCGAGTCTAATTTAGAAACTAATTGTTGCTGTGAAAGACTCCAGTTTTTTCAAAGACTTTAGCAATAGAGAAAACTCAAGCCGCTGGAATCACGCTCGATAGTTTACTCACGCTCTACACGACTTGGGACTCGGAGTTTCGAGTTTACCGAATCGTTTATTAAGTGAGTCGAGTCTACAAAATTAAGACTCCAGAACTCTAGTCTTTTACAACACTCCCATCCAACACTACCTATCCCCCTATGGGCTGTCTTGTCTTGTTGTTGTAGTTGTAGTGTAGCAAGCGTTAATTTTCGGGCAGGGCAACATCACGGCGCAAGGCAAGCTGCTGCTGCAAGAGGAGCTGCTGGTGTCGGAGTCCGGCGCCGACAAGGGCAAGGAGCTACACGTGTTCCTGTTCGAACAGTGCGTCATCTTCAGCGAGCCTGTCGGCAGGAAGTCGCAGTTCACCAGCCCCACTTACAACTACAAGGCTCACGTACAGGTACACCTACCTCTGCTGTATTTCCAGTGTGTTAACCGACATTTAGCATAGCAACCCATAAATCCAAACGCTGGGTATAAGTAAAATGCTATTAGAAGTCATTAAACCAAGTGAATAGAGACGAACCGAACAACAAGCAAGACCGTTGTAAGTTTGTTAGGCGTTTGGATCGCATCACCCTGGACTCAGATTCGTGCGACAAAACCGCGATTTGAGCTTTTATTTACTTTTATTACAATAGTTGTCAAATACATTATTAACCCTTTAACCTCTAGAATTTTTCATCTTGTATGGTCATGTCGTCACCGATACACAATAATAATAATCGTGTATAAGTCATGTTAAATAAATTACGCTAGAGCGATGAATATCCTTTAAATTACAAATCAAAACTTAGTCTTATTTATCAGACTGCAACGAAATGAGCTGTAAATTTTATGTTTTATAGATCAGACTATGGCGGTTAAAAGGTTAATAACAAGCTTTATAATTTATTGCACAGGTGAATAAAATGGAATTAAAGGAAGCGGAAGGGGCTTTCATTATCATGTCCGTGGACCCGATCAAACCCCGTCAGTCGTTCACGTGCCGCGCGAGTGACGCGCGCCGGCAGCAATGGACGGCGGCGCTGTCCCGCATCCTGCACTCGCAGCACGAGATGATCAAGAGGCTGGAGAACCCGCTGCGCACGTGCGACCTGCACCACGACGACGCGCGCGACCCCGCCGCGTAAGTACCCGCCGCCCGCCTCTGCCCGCACAGCCAGAGCCACTCGCCAACACCTTGCATCAAACACGCCGCTTGTAATGATACGAGTACAATAAAAGCGTTGCCTCTCGTTATCAATGCGTGGGAGAACAGATCTCTACTGCATTGCCAAAAGTAAATAAGCCGCGCTAGCCTTGAGCGGCGTCAAGACTGTGATCGCAAACCAAAGCCTGTAAAGACTTAAGAATACAATGCGTTTGATTCAGGTTTTGACAATTTGGTATTATCTAAGCGGTGAAACCAAAATAACAGTATAATTTAAGAACTACATGTATTAGATAGAGGACTATATCATTATCCATAATTTATATTTATACATATAAAGTGAAGTTCTGTGCGTATTCAGTTTTATGTATTTTAAGGCGAGTCTACGCCGCGGGCATTCACGAGTAACTCATCTTCCAAAAACAAATAACCTTGTAGTACCTGTAATGTTTATTTTTGAGCGTTCTCGTAAGTTTTCACAGTGTTAACCGCCTGCATCTATTAGACATAACATTTTCGAATTTAGTTCCTGAAAAGAGTGAATATATTTAATTCTTGAATAATTTACATTGATATGACCCTCCATCACGCGTTTTCTCCTTTTTAATGATATTTATAGGCCATTCTAATAGTAGAGGAGCCCACGATGCTAAATGAGGATTTACACGAGTGTCATAGAGACCTTATTGTGTTGCGAAGCTTAGATGATAAAAATGTTATATTATGTATACCATATTCATTCATAGATTTTAATTTTATAGATTTTCAAAAATGTAAAAAAAAAACTGCTGCACGGACATACTCCAGCGCGTCAGATATTGATAGCATCCATGCCCTACGTATTTTTAATATGTAATGTACAGTCAAGTGTAAAAATATGAACTAATTCAAAGTTTCAAAAATAAGTACCACAGACTCTTATTTCAACGCAATAAGGCCGTAGTAACATATTTTTGAGTGGTTCGAATAGATACTTATTTTTGCACTTGCCTGTACGTATGTTAATCTGATCGTTTGCATGATGGGGGTTGGTCGTACGTAAGGATTGAAAATTAAAAAAAAAATTTAGTCGAGCGCGTCAGGTTTTCCAAGGGGATGTTAAGTGAACCTAAAAAAAATCTCTCATTCAATAATCTGACGATTTGGCTGTGACGCAAACTCGCGGTCATTATTAGAATGTGCAAAATAAATTCGCCATTTTGAAATACTCCAGCGCGACAGATTAAGATATATATGGTTCATCTTATTGTGCTAGACGTGCTGTCTCATAATCTGACAAATATCTGGAGGGAATCGCCTAATCTGACAATTAAAAATTTATTTTTTAAATCATTGAACTTAATTAATTGAAAAGCTCAGGAAATAGCATGCAAATAAAAAAGTGTATGTTTTTAAGTAGAATACTTGTATTTATAAGAAAATAACTATAAAAAAATATATTTTTGAGCTTTTTATTTAATCATAACAGAATATTCATGTATTATGTAAATTACGTTACTACCGATAATCACGGTATTTTTATTGCTGTAAATAATTTATAGCACTGTGCGTGATAAAGGTACTTCATTTAATGAAGATTATATCGAAAGTTCAAGGTTATCGTGTGTTGTTCAGGATTTTCGGAGAACCGGTTTGCCCCGACGATATTCTAAAATATTTATACATTTTTGTAATGTTTCTAATGTACATTTAATTGTTTTTTTTGCAAAGTAGTGTCACTACAAAACTACACGCTATGTAATAGTATCACTCATAGTTTATATTTATAAACTTCAATTTACATAACTCATATTAAAATAACAATATAAGCCAAAACATTGGAAATACGTTGTAAATAATATCATGCCGCGAACGAGTCTGTGTGATCAGCTATGATGGCGTCATGGCAACAGAAACCAAAGTGGGGACGGAGTGAGAGAGTTAGATAGAGAATAGAAGAATAGAAACGCGGAGAGGGGAATATAAGCAGCACGCAACTGCACGCATTAAACTTTATCGACGAATTTTAGTTACTTCGACCTGTGGAAATATAGTAATTATATTTTTTGTTATCCTTGAATTATTTCCTACAAAATAAAAATAAAAATTAGCCTAGCCACGCTCGAGAATGTCGAGATGACGTTTTTTTTTACATGTTTGTAGCCCTCCCCCTTCTTTACGTCACTCTCAAATTGTCAGATTAGTGGAATATACACTTTTTAGCATGTAATTAACTATCTCTACCTTAATCAGACGCGCTCGAGAATTTCTGATGATCAATTTTTTTTTACTATTCTGATCCCGTATCCTTGACGGGCGGCCATATATATGGGGCTCATATTTGGTAGAGGTACTTAACCGGGTACAAGGTATCCCCCTGTATGTAAATCTGCCGCGCTTTAGTATATTCCGAAATCCCCTCTTGGGCTCCTCTAGTATAATATGAAAAGTTGCGACAGCTAAAAACTGTAAGTCCGAATAACTCTCTGTTTCTCTATTTTTTTTTTTAAATTTGCCTCCCGAGTAGAACTTTACTGAATCATCCATCACAATCAATCTCTGTTCTTAGGTCTCAGTACCAAATCGTCTACGTATCAAAATTACCACGATTTCAGATGGTATATGATGCAAAGTGAATTTACTATTTTGTGAAGATTCGTAAATTGTAAAATATATAATTAACGTATAGTCCACAAGGCAACATGGCTAGATAACAATATGTCTAAGTATTTAAAATGTAAAAAGACCAAAATGCAAAATACCTTATATCGGCCATAGAGCTAAAAAATCCAATGACTGAAACAGAACTTGCCGATTTTTGTAAAATTTGCTTTTTGGTCATAATGCTACTAGGGCTAACTGCTTTCGAAAAGATTTGACAATGTGCTATTTCTGCTATTAGCTTTTTTTAACATTATGTAGTTAGGACATTATGATATACAGACTAATTGTTATTTTAGTGTTCTACGTTATTCTGAACGTTATATTACTTGGTCAAAATGCTAGGACGCCTTGCATTTCGCTTTTTGGTCAAATTGCCTAAAGCGAGGTTTACACGGGTGACTAAAGCAGCACGATTTTTGACCTAAAATCGACCGTCTAAATGGCAATTCGGACGGAAAATTGGCCATTTAGACGGTCGATTTTAGCCGCGCGGTAAAAATCGTGCGGCTTTAGTCACCCGTGTAAACCCCGATTTACTGGACATTTTGCTAAATACACGATTGGGTACTCAGCCGTTCTTGTTATTGATAAGTATACTATATTACACTTAGTATTGATTGCTGGTTAGGGTTATACCAAGTGAATTATTTAGAAATAAATTTTAACAGATACTTATTTTTATTTCAAATCAATATTCTTATAGATTAATTATTATTTGTTTCGATGTAATATTTGTGTACCTATCCTATATCTACAAGTCACTAGAGTACTATAAATAATATAATAATAAGTATTTGTCCACATTAGGTTAATTACCACACTGGAATTGATAATTAGATGTAAAGTTAATTTAAAATTTTAAGATATTTGTAGGATTTCTGTCCTATCTTTTATTATTATCAAATGTTACAAAACCGTTCAGTAATATGTTAGGTGGTGGCTGGAAAAATTAACAATTATTATTTATTAATAATCTGTTCTTGGCTTTAGCTCAGTTCGTTTTTCTTCTACTGTTTTAGTAAGAAAAGTTTGCACTGAGCTGAGTCGTAGAGCCAGCGACACTTGCTGCGCATGGACAAACTTACCCAATTAATTACTAAGATATTTTAGAATTTTGTGACGAGTATTTTAAGGAATTTTTACTGTTTTGAAAGAACTAATAAGAGAAAAATTCAAACCTATAATAATATTTGATTGGTTTTTTCCTCGTCGAAATCATCTCAACAGTATATTTTCTTATTGCATTATACCTTGATCGCGGTGAAAACGTCAGGTCCTGATACCTGACCTCTGGGCCGCACATAAATTACTTGACGTCAATTTAGGCGTTTCAAGCTCCTCTCGTATTTGTTACAGTTTTGGCTTTGATGATCGCCTTTTTTCATGCCTAAAAATTTGAGGCGTAATTTATGGGCGACCCTGTATTACATATTCTAGCATCCTAGCGAATATTGCAATGAGATAATAGAATTTGCCGGTATGAATTGTCGAAAATATTATTTTTTGACACTGAAATGTAATTTTATTGAATTTGATTTTTCTTCTATTTTATTATAATCTTGTAGTGTAATTGAAACTAAGATAAAGCACAGTGGTGCAAATAATAAAAGCAATGATTTAACTGTATGAAAAATGGCAATGGGAAACAACAACACCACGGCTTTACTGCCAGTTATTTAATGTGAACTTCATCGTATACTTAAGAGCTAACGTTAATCTCCGCGTTATTTGACGCGTATTGGAATTGAATTTGCTTATAAGTAATAATACAGCTTTAGTTATTTATAAACGGAGTTTAAAATAATTAAAATTGTATAACGAAATTTAAATGGCGAAGAATAACTAGAACTTAGGATAATTCGATGACGTGATGTTGAATTTATTTAATTATATCACTCGGTTTTATCCATGTACTTGTAAGATTGGTAAAATCTATCCTGTAACTAACTAAAATCTTATGTCAGAAAGTCCAATGTGTGGTTGCTAATTCTTAAAATGAAAAAGAAAAAACGTTTACGTTCATGTTTGTTTAATCGAGTATAATTTATAAAAGTGCTTCGTGAATCACTTTTTCACAACATAAGAGTTGTGAAGGCATTTTGCGGTGTCTCGTGTATTTAATGCAATAACTAATATCTCTTAAATACGAAAAGACGAAATATGAAGCGCAGTGTAGCTACTTCTTTGTTTAGTGTAAATAGGAATTGCAGAAGACTGGAAATAAGAGCGTGGACTAAAAGGAAAACGTACATAGTACATGGGAAAGGAATCGGTCAGTAGTGCAATAACGTTCTAACTACATAATATTTCTACTTTACTCATATAGAGCGTGGTAGATCTAGAGGTAGCTAAACTATCACAGAAAAAACAAAACTGAATTTATCATAACACCTCGACGATATTAGCTAGCAGCAAATTCAATATCTGAACATTGAAGCCTGTTTTACCATCCTCAATCAAATTTAATTTATTTCATGTGACAGATATCTGTGATGCCGTCGCTGTCTAATAAACAGAGACTAAATCATAGTTATCTGCCACGTTGGGTAATAGAGAGAGAGAGGTGAAACAGGCAACATACATATAATTATAATTGTACATACTATTACATGTATTTAAGAAACAAAAAACAAACTAAAATTGCTAATCAAAAACTATTTGGCGTGACTTGTTTGTGAAAATTTGACACAACAATCAAGTCATCCATACTTTAACCGTTCAATAGCCAAAACAAGAAAGAGAAACGCAATCAAACCATATCTTACAAAAGACGTTTCATATCGAGTTAGCAGCGCTGATAAACAAAAGTAATTAATTGCAGCCAATCAGCATTACAGAACTACATATTTTCATACTGTACAGGGACCGGCAATAATATCTGACAGAACAGATCACTCAAAATTATCTAATGCAGCTCTATCCATTTAGCCGTTGTTGGAGCGTATCTGGTGTTTTAGAGCTTTGTCCTATTCTATGTTATTGCCAGCGACCTTAATAACTTGGAACTTAATTACTATGCGAAAAGCTATTTTATCGACTTATTTTATCAATCTATAATCTAAGAGTGTATTTCTTATTGTACCTACTCTCTTCTAAAACCCAGTAACCATTATCAACAAAAACACACCAATATTTAAATATTACTAGTGATTTTACACAAATCAATACTAAAACTAGGTAGGTATTTTAAACTAGGTAAAGAATTTTATTTATTCCTCCTAACGTAAAAAAAATAATTTAACTACTGCCTCAGTAACAAAAGCCAGTCATGTTCTGGCTCGCCCTAACGGTAAAACAACGCGGTCAAGCGTGCTTGTCGCTTGATTACTTACGGTTAGACGAGTGTTAGTGTATATTCTAGCTCACTGAGCTTGTATTACTAAATTCAATAAAACCGGAACGCTAATTACGATTGCTGGGTAAATAATATTTGTGTCCGGTTTAGGGGCCAAATTAATTTGCGTTTCGTTCTACAATAGATAGGTTTCCTACGATTAAATCTAAATTCATATCTCTGAGCAGTTAGTCATAAGTCAATATATAAATCCCCTAATCCTTATTCATAAAAAGTTGCAAACTTGATATAGCTAAGATATGTGTGGTCTGTCTGGTAAAAGCAAATGTCAAAGTGAGACAAGATAAACCAAACGAATGTTAAGTAACAGAAGCGTTAGAAAACGTCTATGAATAACTGGGATTATGTACATTATTCTCGAACAATTATTTGACTAATATAATTACATAATAATATTTTGCTTTTGGTGTCAGTATATTAAGAAAAAAAAAATAGAACCGTTTACAGTAAAATTGCTTGGAGTTTGCCACTCGGCCATTTTGTAACTAGAAGTGCCTTGGTACGTTCTTGCTCGCGTAACCCTTAGCGATAGCGTTTCGTTGCTGTTCATTAAAATTTCGTGTAGGTACAATCAGTTTTCACCATATTCCGTGACGGATCTTGTAATTGTTACAACATACTTAAATATTATACTTCGAAAACAAAAGATGCCAAAAATAACATATTATGCGGCCTGGTTACAATTACATAACATCTCACTTTGTGCAAGAAAAGTTAGAATGAAAAATGCTAAAAGTGACATTTGTCTGGCCGATACTCGGCTCTGTATGAAAAAAAAACCGGCCAAGTGCGAGTCGGACTCGCGCACGAAGGTTTCCGTACAATTATCTATAAAAATCATGTTTGTTGTATGGGAGCTCCCCTTAAATATTTTTTTTATTTTAATTTAATGTTTTTTTTTAAAGTCAATATATAATTAAATATTCTGTGAATATTTCAAGCGTCTACCTGTTGCCGTTATCAATATCGAGCAAAAACGAGCAAAAAAATCACGTTTGTTGTATGGGAGCCCCCTTAAATATTTATTTTGTTCCATTTTTTAGTATTTGTTGTTATAGCGGCAACCGAAATACATCATCTGTGAAAATTTTAACTTTCTAGCTATCACGGTTCCCGGATACAGCCTGGTGACAGACGGACAGACAGACAGACAGACAGACGGACGGACAGCAGAGCCTCAGTAATAGGTTTCCCGTTTTTACCCTTTGGGTATATATATATATATAGCCCTCCTCGCCGTATCCGGCGACAGCTACTAACTCCGTCACTACTACTCCGTCAATTGTCCTTGTCCGGGTTATGGAAAGCTCGAATGTGGCTCGCGAAGCCGAACTTGGTCCGGAAAATTCGATCACACGAAGCGCAGTGAAGTTGTCCGGAACTGTTGTATGTGTAAGTGTAGGAGGGCCTTGGTCGTGTCTTACGCATTTGACGCTTAGCATCCAGGTCCTCCAGACGCATCCGTTCAAAACGTTCGACACTTTTGCGAACAGTAGAGCGCCACTCACCCTTGTCACCCTTTGGGTACGGAACCCTAAAAACGAACTTCGCGTGCCTAAGATAGAAATGCGTGAAATGTTTTAACTCCAAGCAAGTGTACTGTAACAAGTGCGCTTACCTGTATGTACAACTTATTTGAACCTGTTGTAGTTTTAACACAAATATTTTATTTAATAATTACAAAGATACCAGTTCTGTGTGTGCTCCGCAATAGCTCCCGTTACATATTTTGATTTAATATAAATAAAGGGTTGCTTTTATTAGTAGGCTTTAGTTAAGATGTGTAGTTGCGACGAAGGAAGTTCGCGGAGGCGGCCGCGGCCGCGGCGTTGGCTTCCTCGCGTACTTCATAAGACTTAAGGAAAATATATGAATTGACTGTAGTTTAAAGTCACTTATTGATCTTTAATATTTTCTCTACTAAAATTGACGTGAATTTGTGCTAACGTACAATATATATTTTGATTACAAGTCGATGAAACTGTATATTATCCTTTTTGAAAGACAGCTTCTCGGCCAACGTGGAAGAGTTTTTTTTTTAATAACATTTAAAGACACTTGGCTGCTATAGTTTTGGAAGTGTCATGTATATATATTTGCCTATAATATCCTAACGTATGTATATACCTACCACTAACAACAATCATTGTATTACTGAAATATAAATGTTACTTTAGTAACCAATAAATGTGAATAAAAACTGCTTGTGGTTTACTGCTTTTAGTCCCGCATGCTTATTTTTATTGTTTAGTTGTTTATTTATTTCTGTTAAATATTGGGGGCCAGCTTAACGCTTATCGCTTTATTTAGGTACTCACTCACATGAGTCTAACTTGGTCTAACTCCCTCTGACAGAAACACTAACTTTATCATGATTTGGAGTACAAATAACAGTGTCATTAAGTTTTAACCTACATTAGCGTAAGAAGAACGTCACTAAAGTTGTGGCCTATTATTGTTGATTTCAAATTGTATAACTTTTTTTAACAATTCCTTCTAAGATAGAATCGGTTAAGGAAATATGCTGTGATAGAAAGAGAGCTGGCGTGCCCGATCACTTTGTTTTGTTAATTTTTGTTTTTAATTATACCTATTCCCGTCCCGATAGTGCGGGTGAGGGTCGGTGCGGTCTGCGTAAGACGGAGAGCGTGCCGCCTTCACTGGGTTCCCTATTCGAGGCGCGAGGGCGCACCCAGCTCGCGCACGCGAAAGCGAACACCATCAACCTGCCGCCGAGCTCGGCCCGCGCCGACGACGCGCGCAAGCAGGCGCCCGCGCCCGCGCCCGCCTCGCCGCTCAGTCCCACCTCGCCCACGCAGCCTAATGTGAGTATACGGCTTGAACAACGCGTCACATACTTGTGACGACCTAAATATTCATAAATATACTTGATATAATTTCAAAATCTATATGATTATTTTTAGTTTTTAAAAAGAACATAAAAATAGCTGACAAATTTTTGACCGTCTCTGTGATTTTTTTTTGAAATATCCATAAAGCTCTTCTTCTGACAGGACGTGATGAGATGACGCGCACTTTCTCCTTTACCAAAATATATGAAAGACAAATTAGTTCACGGAAAGGTTTCGTCTTTTGATGTGAGTTTATAGGAACGTACTTAATAAATTTTGACAAGAATTTACTGTTAAACGTGTATAATACGTGTAAACGTTAACCATCGCGTGTGGGAGAAAAATGTAGTGTAAATAAAGATAAAGGCAACTCTTGTCATAAGATAAAATAATAAAATACATCATAAATAATAGGTATCACGTATTGACAATCAGTCCTTCAGATACAATAATGTAAATAATTATTTAATAAAAGTGGCAAACCAGTAAAGTGAGTTAACAATAATCGTAACAAAAAAAACAACTTCTAAGACCTTCCTGATGGAGTGCCCTTCTTCAAATGTTAATGGGGCGAAATGGGAAGCTTCGAAACTTGAAACAGTGTAGGTAACGCCACCAGAGTTGAGGTCACCCACACAACAACACGTCATGTAATGACAGCTGGATTTTGGCAATTATTCGCAAGCAAGCAAATAGCAAGTTCAACAGACTCGACATAGAATTACAAAATCTACTAAACATTTCTTCAACCTATTTCGTTAACAATAATTTAGGAAAATACATCTAATTCAAACAAAACAGAAAAAAAAATTTGACCCATTTTATTTTAATCAGACAAGCATATTTTTTGCTATTTATAAAATACCGTTTTAGGGTTCCGTAGTCAACTAGGAACCCTTATATTTTATATTTCTTATCAGTTTAAAATTGTTTTATTTTAAAAATAGGTTATATTACAAAAGAAAATTTATAATATGCATAGTATTGTGTAAGTATTTCATCATAAGATCATATTACTCACATTTTCATTCATTCACTACCATTTTTGCAATCACTACTTTATGTAGCTGTGTGTGTAATCATTCGTCTCAACTCTCGTGGCGTCACCTATAAACAAAGTGCGCGAAGATTGTAACATGGTTTCTGATTTATTTATACTAGCTTTAACCAGCGGCTTCGCCCGCGTTGGAAATACCGTCACAAGAACATTTAAAATCATAGATCTTTGTATATCTTAACACTCATCTAAATCCGTTTAGACGTTATTAACATCCTAACATTCAAATATCCAAATGTCTAAACATCGTACATCTTCACAAACTATCTTATTTATAATATTAGTAGGATTCTAAATTTAAGTCGTAGACAAATGAAAAATGAAGAGTAAGAGACCACTCTCTGTTAACTTCCTGCTATTTTATGTGACAAATATGTGATACCTTCTTTGTTTAATCGAACAAACTAAACGGAGACGGTATCATAGATATCTCTCAAATAAAATAAGACGCACTTAACAGAGATTGGTGAAACAGGCGGTAACTGATAAAACAAGATTTCTCCTTAGGTACTCTACTTGATGTAAGCAAATGGGGTGTGCAATCATGAATATAAAAATAAATAATATATGTTGATTCAGTATAACAATCTTTTATATGTATAATTTTAAAGGATATTATCACTAATTTTATATAATAAACGCTTGCTTTACTATCCATATATTTTTATAATCAATATATACTTATTTGTTTAAACAATCATATAATTTTATGTACAAGTCATATTATAACAAGTGGTATATTCACTTGATCTAACAATGTAATTATTTCTTGTATACAATTTGCGTTTAATGATTTAATTTAACTTACTTTTCTGGTAGCATATCATATGTAAATATACTGTATTGTTATATGCGTTGATAAATATCAAACTCCAATATGTCCGTAATAAATGACATGGATATAAGATTCTTATTTTAATTATTTTATTCTATTTTCACTAAAGAATCAATAGTCACCATAGGGTGGACATATTGGAGTTTGATATTTATCAACTTGTATGATACCATAACTATATCAAATAAGTTTATGGCAAATATTCAAATAATGCTCCATATAAATTATCACAAATTATGTGGTGTAATAGTAAAAAGTAAATTGATTTTGAATTTTCAATACTGAGGCAAAAAGCTAAGTACAAGTACATACAGTCGAAGGCATATAGTGTCCGACCGAAACACGATTTTTAGCCGAAACCGAAACCGAAACCGAATATTCGGTTTTTTCCTGATTTCGGCCGAAACCGAAACCGAAACCGAAATTTTTGAAGACGTATCATATCAAACAAAACATTCAAAATTACTGTACAGATCGTAAGGAAAAGGTTATTTGCAAGGATTTCTTATATGAGAACAGTTACTTTTTTTGTTAAACAAAATAAAAAACGTTTATTTTTAATGAAAAATGTCTTGGCATAGGTATTATATTATTCAAAACAAACAACCTATTCTTATCACGTCTAAACTAAATTCACAATCCTAATATCAAACGTATTGTTCATTAATCACAGCATAAAATGCAGTAACAAATAAAATAAATAAAATAAATAAATATTAGGGGACAATCTTACACAAATCGACCTAGTCCCAAACTAAGCAAAGCTTGTACTATGGGTACTAGACGACGATAAACATACTTATATAGATAAATAAATACTTAAATACATAGAAAACATCCATAACTTAGGAACAAATATTCGTGCTCATCACACAAATAAATGCCCTTACCGGGATTCGAACCCTGGACCTCTTGCTTCGTAGGCAGGGCCACTACCAACTAGGCTAAAGCGGTCGCCAAACAGATTCTAAAAAGTAAATAATAATTTAATAAATAAACAACACTCATACATACTACTGTCGCTGGTCCCAGCTGGGCCGGCCGCCGATGCATTACCTATACCTACCCGGCCGAGCGTGTCCGAATTAAGCCGAGCGCTCCCGATGCGAGAGCCGCGAGAGGCCACGAAGTAATTTCGGCCCGGCCTAAGGTTTCGGCCGGATTCTGGCCGAAACCGAAACCTCGGCCGAAATCACTTTTTTGGCCGAAATTGGCCGAAACCGAAACCGAAACTTCGGTCGGACACTAGCATATATATATACAGCCATCGCGTCAAATATTCGTAAACATCACGTAATCTAATGAGTTATTTTACTGCGAAACGTGCTACCGCTATGTCAGCAACAGTTGTAAGTTGACGACAAACTTCCTCAACAGTGTCACAGCAGAGACGCATGTAATGCGAGGTGATAAAAGGTCTTTCTATGCTACTGGGTATTCGTGAAACTTGAAAGTAGTAAAAGTAATAAATAAATAAATAAATATCACGGGACAATTCACACCAATTGACCTAGTCCCAAAGTAAGCTAAGCATAGCTTGTGTTATGGGTACAAGGCAACGGATAAACATACTTATTTATATAGATACATACTTAAATACATATTAAACACCCAAGACCCGAGAACAAATATTCGTATTACTGGTATTACTCATACAAATATCTGCCCCGACGCGGGAATCGAACCCGGGACCTAAGCTTCGTAGTCAGGTTCTCTACCTACTAGGCCATCTGGTTGTCTGAAGAGTAATATAAAAACTTATTTTGTTCGTCGTCAAGTGTCGACATACCTATTATCTATATTATAACCTACAAAAGTAGTTGATAGATAAATATACTACATATTTGAGAATGAATTTAGGACCGTGCACTTTTTAAGACACCCTAACGACGCTCTGCTGAGGTTCCATCTACTTACAGTAAATTTCAGTGGGATCTACATACTTTTTGTTGCAGTTTAGTCATACTTATTGCATGCTTGCATGTTTGCATTGTTCATAAATAAGCCTTGGATTTTACTTTATGTTGTGTTCCTAGTTTTAATCGCTAATTCAAAGTGTGTTGGGATCAAATAAATTAGAATTGCAAATAAGTAGTCTGCAACAGCAGTGTATGAGCGGTTATGGTGCTCAAAATAATTTGCAATCTATACTAATCTGTAGTGTAGAAAGTGCACTAGCGCCGCTCATCCACATCTGCTGCTGACTGTGCAGTGAGGTATCAAAGGCATAAGCGTGTGGTCCTTAAGAGGATACGATGCGCACCATTTCTCCATACAAACGTAGTCCCCTGTTTCCTCCCTGGATAATGGCTTTAGAGCCCAATTTTTTTTACTCCGTAATCTGTATCTACCACAGCAATGCCCCTATGTTTCGTTTTTTTCCATATTTCAATTAACATAAGAAATATGAGCTTTCAAAAACTGAAAAAAATTGCCCAATTTCAACTTAACTTCCAGACAATCTTCAGTAAAGAATCCCTCATATAAACATAAAAAGGAAAACATAGGGGCATGGCTACATCTGTTCTCTAATTATTTTTGAATAAAATATTTTTTTTGTCCAGTTTTCGAGAAGAAAACAGGGGACTACGAAATGCTGTTTTGATCAATTTTACGCGCCTATTAATGGTCTTAGCTGCAGTTGTCCCGCTCTCGCTGTACTGACACGGAGGGGTTCGGGCGAGACAGCGACATTTCATTACTTACTTACTTACTTACTCCTCTGGCGCAACGACCCAAAGTGTGTCTTGGCCTCCAACACGAGCGCACGCCAACGATCCCTGTCCTGCGCGGTCTCTCGCCAGTCACCAACCCCAAGCTCGCGCAGATCCGCCTCTACCACATCTGCCCAACGGTATCTAGGGCGACCAACAGGGCGCCGCCCTGTTGGCCTACCCTGGTAGGCCCTCTTCACAGCACGGCCGTCCTCCATGCGCTCGAGGTGGCCAAGCCACCGAAGTCTGTGAGCTCTGGTCACTCCGATTATATTGGGTTCAGCAACTAGCTCCTCAATTTCGACGTTTCTCCGGATCCTTGAACTGCCGTCAGCTCTCTGCGTCGGGCCAAGAATCTTGCGTAAGATCCTTCTCTCCGCCACCAAAAGTTTATGCTCTTCCCTCAAGGTTAAGGTCCAGGCCTCACAGCCATACTCCAAAATCGGGCGAATCACAGTCTTGTAGATGCGGATTTTAGTGCATCTACTAAGTATATAGCTCCTGGCCGATTTCGGCTACAGCGACTGCTAAACTAGTAGATGAGGGCTGCGGTTGTTCGCCCTTTCATGTGCCCTTAAATGGCTACAGTAGCCAATTTTTTTAGAGAACGTGCGCGAACAGTGGCAGCACGTGAGGACACCTTCAACATAATGATAAAAGATGGCTGTAGGTTCGTAAGTTGCCTGGATGTCAAAACCCTATGCAGGGCGGCACTACACCGTAATGCGTTCTGGATACGGATGTCGATCTCTTCATCTCTGGTGTTGGAGTCATTAACCGTACAGCCCAAGTACCTAAATCTGATCACCCCTTTAAACTTGGTATCTCCGACCTTGCAAGTCGGCCGGCTTGCCGCGACTGCTGTTACAACGTCTCATATGCAAATACTCTGTTTTATCGAGGTTTATTCTTAGGCCAACTTTTAAAGCTTCAGTTTCTAGGACATTCGTAGCTAACTTTACTTCGGCACTTGTTTCGCCCAGTAGTGCCAGATCATCCGCATAGCCAATCACCAAATGCTTATCATTTAGTTCCAACATTGACATTTCATTAAAATACCTATTTCTCAAAAGTCTCTCAGCCATCGTATCCTCTTAAACACTTGAGCAATTTGTTTTACACGTACTAATTAATGCTAATAAAGTTGGCACTTTAATTTTTTAGGCCGTGTCTCTATTACACGCGGCAAATCATCGAAAATTGGCTTGCGTTACTGACGTACGTAATAGATACTTGTCTGCCTCGGGCGACGCCGCGAATATTTGAGCTGCCGCGCGTTATGCAGATCCACCTATATAATCATTGCACGAATCAGAGAAAAAAAATCAAGCGACTGTGCGCGCTAAATTCACTAAATCTTGGTTTTGTGTTAAATCTTCGTTTTTCTTTTTACATTGTTGTTTGGAGCCAAACTATAGTACATTATTGGTTAGGCCTGGAAGTAGGCAATTGCTGGCTATTGGCTGAGTATTGGTTGTAAGTCTCTGTTTAATAATACGAAGCCACCAATTGCTGTTCCGGCCGAGGCGAATATAACGCTTTTCTCAAAACTGGAGAAAAGAAACGACAAACAAAAATAATTGAATAAATAAATAACAATATTGTAAAATGGTATTTTTAAAATTTTAAAAGTTTTTAGCTAAACAACAAATAGAATTTGTATATGTATTTAAAACATTGCCGGAGAATTTAGCGCTGCAATAATGTTTTGTTTAAATAGAACTCCAACAGTGCTCTTTGCTTTTGATATGTAGTCAACAATGTCGACTTGTTTGGACATCTTTGAGAAAAGATTAATTAATTACACACGTTATTCCAATTCAATTGAATAAATATTTGGCTCCACTCATTACTTCACTAGCACCTTCTTTCTTTTTGCACGACTTCTTTTTTTAACGCTTTCATGTATTTCTTCTGTTGTAGGTATGATATACAAGGGAATGCATTTCATTTATAGACTGTGATAGCGGGTCCATTGAACAACACGAAAGACTGCATACAAAGTGATTTAAATTACCTACCCGCCAAAGACTATTATAAGTTAAATCCACCAATTGTAAATAGCGTAGTAAGGAATGTTGAAGCTAAAGTGAATAAGAGACAAGTCTAATATTGGTGTCGGACAACAGGGTGAGCATGCATGTGTCGCTTGTGACGTAGATTGTCGCTTACGGCAGTGTTGGTGAAGCAGAAAGATCATGTGTGCATCGGTAACAGGGCCTGTCGAAGCGGGCGTGGGGGCTTAAGCTGCGACGCGGCGGTGCGGGCGGCGGCGGCGAGCCCGGCGCCGAGGGCGTGGTGACCGAGCTGCGCGCGCCCGAGCTGACCGAGCCTGCCGGCGACGTGGCCGTGTCGCCCGGCGCGTCCGCCACGCTGGCCTGTCGCGCCGCCGCCACGCGCGCCACCGCCTCTTGGCGCAAGACCGCACCCGACACCCGCGCGCTCCGCCACGGGGGACGATTTGCGATCGCCTTCGCGCCGGATGGCCTAGCTACTCTCACTATTCATGCGTGCCGCGCTTCCGACGCGGGTGTTTACTGCTGCCTCGTCAGCAACGAGCTAGGCGGAGTCCAGAGCTCGGCGCGGTTGACTGTGGGTTCGGGGGCCGTGCCGGGTGTGCCGGCGGTTCGCGCGCACCCGGGTGGTGGCCTGGTGGTGCAGTGGGACGAGGCGGCGCCCGCGCATCTGGAGTACTGTCGCGTGGGCGAGGGCGAGTGGCGGCGCGCGACCGAGACGCCCACCGCCGTGCACACCGTGGCGCTGGAGGAGCTGCCGGCGGGCCAGTACAGTTTCCGGCTCGTGTGCGCGCACAGCGGCGCGGCCGGCGGCGTGTCGGCGCCCGCCAGCTGCGGCGGCGGCGGCGGCTGGCAGCGCGAACAGTTCGCGCGCCGCTACGCCGTCGAGGAGGAGATCGGCCGTGGCCGTACGGCGCGCGTGCTGGCTGCCCGTGACACCGGAACAGGGCAACGTGTCGCATTGAAACAGGTACATATTATTTTATAAGATTTTTTAGAGACGAAAAGTTTTTGTATGCTCTGAACGGGATTCAAACTTGCATCTCTTCGCTCTATGCGCTGAGTATGCTACCAACTGCACCACGTCGCCTCCAACCAACCTACCTAAAACCATACCTCGATTGCATAGGTAATAGTGGCGTGTAACCAATAGTGGTTGCCCTGGTTGGGGATGACGTGATGCAGTTGCAGTGGCGAAGGGTGCTAACAACTCGATTCCCAGCGGGTTGCCTAAAATTTTGAAGTAACCAAACGCTTCTCTTAGTAACCGATTGTTTGTATAGAGACTTACTCTTCCATAATAAACTTTTAAGTATTTTTCAAAATGGTGCAGTAACAAAACGCATCAAAATATCCACAAGACCAATCAGTCATTCATAAATTCAGTATTCCGGCAGGAATTGTACACTCACACATGTAAATATTCATTCATTAAACCATAGATTCACTACAAGCGTCTACCGTAAGAATAGGCATGGAATAGGCTGAAGATAACCCGGTCTCTATCGCCTTATCACATTTAAAAAAAGACTATACATTGTGCATAAGGCTTAATTTCACTTTGACAGAAGCTTTTTTTTAATTAATTTATCCCACTTGGAATAGCCGACGGAATTGACATTCATGCAGCCATTCGTAGACTTATTTAAAATTACTGGAGCGAAATTTAATTTTAAAATATCGAGTTTTAGTGTAAAACAGAAAGTACGATATTTTATCTATTTTTATAATAAGATTTATAAACAGACAAAATTAAACCGCCACGGGCTGTGCTCAGCGCGCTGCACAACACCAAATCGTATACGCTGTGCCGCGCTGCCGGAATGTGTCACTGCATGTACGATTCGGAGCCATAGAACGTGCCGGACGTGATCCGCTAGCGCGGTCGATTTGTTTGTGGTGTGGTATTTATTGAAATGACAACATTAGGTAATGTCATGTCAATCGCTCAGTGTTTTGTAGTTTGTTTATTTATATTATAATAAAGTTATGTGAAATAATTTTAATAAAACACAATATTAGATCAGTGTTGATACGCAATATCGGTGAAATTTAATCGTACATATTATCGTCTGTCAGGTTGTAAATCTGATTATAATTCAGTGTCTAATTCATGTATAAGTAACATATTGTTTTGATACTGATATCAGTGAAAGGATAAATATGCTGCAGTCTTATGGACCGAATTACTGCACGTAAGTACTAGTTTTCAAGAATATAACCTAGTATAACTACTAAGAAATGTGGTATGATTTTTGTTTGCTTTTTTTCGTCCGGCTTTACCTGGAAAAAAATTCACGCCTCGCCACTGTGCAGTTGGTAGCGTATTCAGCGCGTATAACCAAGAGATGCGGATTGGAAGCCTATCCGCCACATCCGAAAACTTTTACGTTTTTAAATAATTAGATTAGATTTAGATTTCGTTGAGCAAACGTTTTGCCAATGAAAACAAATAATATTCGACGTACAGTCGACAAAAGCGAGACCTGCCCAGTTTCAAAACAAATTTGCTTGCAGCCGTTGAAGTTGATTGGTATGGATTGGAATGGATAGATGTCTAGCCACTGCAAGCACAATGGACATTTATGGTGTCAAGGCGACCTTTTTGTCGATGGTACATAATATAGGTAACGCCACCAGAGTTGGGGTCATGCATACAACAACACGTCTTGTAATGACAGCTGGATTTGGACATTTGTTCGTACCGATAGCAAGTTCAACAAACTCAACATGGAATTACAAGGTTGATTAAAAATTTCTTCAACCTATTTCGTTAAGAATAGTTTAGGAAAATACATCTAGTTCAAACAAAACAGAAAATAAAATATTTTTATTTATTTTTTATTTTATTTAAATCAGATAAGCATACTTTTCGCTATTTATAAAATACCGATTTTTTGTTGCGAATATTTCTTATCAGTTTCAAATTGTTTTATTTCAAAAATAGGTTATATGAAAATAGAAAAATTATAAAATATGCATAGTATTGCGTAAGTATTTCATAAGATCATTTAACTCACATTTTCATTCATTCACTACCATTTTTGCAATCACTACTTTATGTAGCTGTGTGTGTAATCATTCGCCTCAACTCTTGTGGCGTTACCTATACTATCTGTTTTAACTACCACCTTAATAAGAATTTTTCAATGTGACACCTTATTTCACCTTGTTCGCCTTAGTCGTTTTGTGTTTACTATTTGGTTGCAACATAATATTTTTATCTACACACATAATATATGTAACGCCACGAGAGTTGAGGCGAATGATTACTAGTGATCGGCCAGGTGCTTTTTAAAATAGTCGCTTAATAATTATTAACGTACTCTTTAGTTAAGTCGCATTATAATTTATCATGCGACTAAACTAAAAAGTACGTCGATAATGCGACGCGTGAAAGTCATTTACAAATATTGCATTTGGCTGGTTAACCCAAGCCCATAACTGTTGGTTGTTCATGTTTATTTACATTTAGTTAAGTACGTAAACATTTCTAGTATAGTATTGTAATGTTATGTGTTTTTTATCACAATTGCTCATCAATGGTGTTATTCTATGATGCCTGTATACTAAACTACGAGCACATAAATACTAAATGACAATGGCCTAAATTGTTCTTAAGGGAGTTATGGATTTACGTACAGTTTTTCAACCCAAGGGAGTTCTAACTTTGGTTTTAAAATTTGCAATCAAGTTAGTAGGAATTAGGGCAAGCAACCCGGTTATTTTTTGTATAGCAAGAACCGGGTATTTCCAAAAACCCGGTTCGTCCGATACAAAAAAGAACCGGGTTGCACACCTTAGTAGGAATGTCATGTGTTTAAAACTTAGCTAATATATAGCCTAATTTTACAACACAAAACTTATCTATGCTTCATGAAACTTCGTTATTTTTATATTTTAAATTTATATCAAATAGTTTTGCAATAATTTTAGAAAGTATTTTTTTAACATGTTGGCAGAATCTGGCCGTATGACCATTCGAATTCTAAACTAAACACAGTTTACATTATCTATGGTAGATGACTCTAAAAAAGTGACAATCTGTGTCGGCGGGTAACCATTATTTTCTACAATTTAAGACAAAATAACTTTATTTTTGGATTGTTTTTCCTCTCAATGTGATGAGAATCATTGTGTAGTAAGGGGATTGATTACAAACTGGAGTTATGAAAAGCCCTCCGCGTTCGTCGTCGGGCTTCTCTCTAAGAGTATCTCGTTGGTAACGGCCCTACGGCCGTTGATGCACAATGTAGTATGGTTGCGCAGGTGGCGGGCGGGCGCGGCGCGGACGCGCTGCGCGAGTACCGGCTGCTGAGCCGCGGCGCGCACGGCGCGGTGGTGCGCGCGCTGGCGCTGTTCGCGGAGGTGCCGGCGCGCGGCGCGCACACGCTGGTGCTGGAGCTGGTGGGCGGCGGCGCGCTGCTGGACTGGGCGGCCGCGCAGCCGCACCTCTACTCGCAGCGGCTCGTGGCCGCGCACGCGCGCCAGCTGCTCGCCGCGCTCGACTGGCTGCACGCCAACAACGTCGCGCATCTTGACGTCAGGGTACTAACACCTACTACTAGCTAGCGTCATCTACAACATCAACAACGGCCGCCATAATCACACCACGCCAAAATCAAACGTCAACAGGGATTATCCATTGTGTTTTATCGACTATCGATGCTACTGAAATTAGACCTAGGAATTTTCATAGCAGAAATCGAACGTCAGGTCCTCATGTAAACTATTTCGCCTGGCGAGTATCGAATGAATTTTTATTTCTCGCATGAATGTATACATTTTTATAAAATACTCGTCTGACGATTATTGCATTACTAGCTTTTGCCCGCGGCTTCGCTCGCGTGAACCATAAATATTTCAGAGAAGCAAGCAATTAAGCAAGCAAGCTATTATGCAAGCAAGCATGGAGCAAGCATGCACGCAAGCATGCAAGCAGCATGCAAGCAAGCATGCAAGCAGCATGCAAGCAAGCATGCAAGCTTGTGAGAAGGCATGCAAGGATGCATTCAAGCATTCAAGAAAGCATGCAAGCGAGAATCCAAGCAGGATTCTAGCAAGCATCCAAGCAAGCATGCAGGCAAGCATATAAAAAAAGCATGCAAGCGACAATTCCAACGGATTCTAGCCAGCGTGCAAGCAAGCATGCAAGCAAGCAAGCATGCAAGCAAGCATGCAAGCAAGCATGCAAGCAAGCATGCAAGCAAGCATGCAAGCAAGCATGCAAGCAAGCAAGCATGCAAGCAAGCATGCAAGCAAGCAAGCAAGCAAGCATGCAAGCAAGCATGCAAGCAAGCAAGTAAGCAAGCAAGCATGCAAGCAAGCAAGCAAGGATGCAAGCAAGCACGCAAGTAAGCACGCAATCAAGCACGCAAGCAAGCACGCAAGCAAGCATGCAAGCAAGCAAGCATGCATGCAAGCGAGAATCCAAGCAGGATTCTAGCGAGCATACAAGCAAGCATGCAAGCAAGCATTCAAGCAAGCAAGCATGCAAGCAAGCAAGCAAGCATCCAAGCAGGCGTGCTAGCGAGCATGCAAGCAGGAATGCAGGCATGTAAGCGAGCATGCAGGCAGACATGCAAGCTAGCATGGAAGCAAGCACGCATGCAAGCAAGCAAGGATGCATGGAAGCTTACCAAATTTCGTCTAAATCGGTTAAGCGGTTATTGATTCTCCATACAAAGTTTCACCCCCCTTTTCACCTCCTTAAAAGGTTATTTCCGGGATAAAAACTATTCTATATCCTTTCCCGGGACTCAAACTATCTGTATACTAAATTTCATCTAAATCGGTTCAGCGATTTAAGCGTGAAGAGGTAACAGACAGTCAGACAGATAGACAAACAGACAGACAGACGGATACACTGTCGGATTTAAACATTAGTATGGAATTAGTATGGATAGACTGCTGGCTCTGTGAGCTGTAGTAGATCACGAGAGTTTTATGAAATGGTTTTATGAAACGCACCTCGCGGGCTACGACAAATTTAAACGGTCTAGCTATAATAATCGACTCTTATATAATTTCAAACTAAATACAAACTGAAATATACATGCACAGAAAAAACCCCAGAAAAAAGACCAATGCTGGGAATCGAACCCAGGTCCTCAGCGTTCCGTGCTGCGTGCTTACCCCTATACCATCACTGGTCTAGAAGTTAGCGACGAATTTTTCCCATACATCGTACACTTCAGTCAGTGATAAAGCGCGCATCTATGTTATGCCCTCTACCGAGAGACTTAACACTCCTTCGGAGCTAACCGCTCACCTGGACCAAGAGATGGCGCTACTAAGCCAACTTTAACAAGTTACCCCTACCCCTACCCCCAACACATAAACCCCACCCCCCACCCCCCACCCCGTACACCCGCGTTCACATTCACCACCGTACTCTCAAGTCAAGCGTGCCTATAGAAGTTTTACTTCAAAAAACCCCCGATTTTGAAACATTCTTCCGCTCCGTTCCGCTCCTATTGGTGTTAGCGTGATGATATATAGCCTATGTCCTTTCTCAGGCTCTAGACTATCTGTGTAATAAATTTCATTTAAATCGGTTCAGTAGTTTTAGCGTGAAAGCGAGACACAGACAGACAGACAGACAGAGTTACTTTCGCAAATATAATATTATATATATATATATATATATATATATATATATATATATACTTAGGATATAGTTAGGATTAGGATGATAACATCATACAAAGAAAACGTGCGAGAAACGTGCACATCTAAATGCGCCTTTAGTCGTGTTACTATTACAGTGTTTTGTGATTAAATAATTACATAATCCTGCTCACGTTTCCCGACTCACTTTGTATGAACCAAAACTTATTTGGTTTCTAGTTGATCATTGATTTCTTTTCTTTTTTATTTTATTTCATTTCTTTTTTAATCTTGTGTTTATGTAATTTAAAATAAATGTGATTGAACGGAATGTATAGTCTTAAGGGCCTACCGAGTTTTTCGCGCTAATCGATTTTGGGTGGGCGTTTTCGGGCGTGGGGGGAGCACGATGGCTCAAGATAGGTTGCTTGGACTGCGCGTGTTTTTGGGTATTTTATCTTATTACTAAAACAAATACATATTTTAAAAATGTAGGTAGCAAAACTACGCCCTAGAAAACATTGTTTTATTAACATTCAAAAAGTCATGACCTGCCGTGCAGTATTAGCGTCGTACTACGAGTTTATTTTATTTTTTAGAGACGACTTTGGATTTTTTTTCTATCGAGCTAACTACAAGTAATCGTGTTTCGATAAACACTTGTCACTAGAGTGAATCCTCAAATATCTTTCTTACATATGAATTTCAGGACTATAGCATTGCTAGTCATTACTAGCAGTAGTCATACAGCACGAGTTTAAATGAATGCAATAAATGCGCCAAAAACACGGTAGGGCCTTAAGGAAATGAAAAAAAGAATATGGCACTATTGTCACATGTTTACTTGCAGCCCGAGAACATTCTGGTGGAGTTGTCGGGGTCACACGCCCAGTTGAAGCTGGTGGACCTGGGCTCGGCGGTGGAGCTGGACGAGAGCGGCGCCGCGAGCGCGGGCGCGGGCCGCGAGGTGCTGCCGCCGGCGCCCGCGCAGCTCGAGTTCGCGCCGCCCGAGTGCGTGCTCGGCCGCCCGCCCGCGCCCGCCTGGGACGCCTGGGCCGCAGGAGTCTTCCTTTACGTGTTCCTCACTGGGGTTAGTGGCCGAAAAAAATAAATAAACTGAAGGATACTCGGAAACACATATCTAGCCCTTTTTTCTCGACGCAATAAACGATAATTTATCACTCGGTTACAGAGCAAATCTTTATGTAACTTATTTTTTGATACCATTTTGAAAATAAAAACATATACGAAAATTATTATGGTTACTCGTACATTACATCGTTTCAACTCGTAGGTTTCAACTTACAAATCGCGATAACTTAAAATGTTGATAAAGTAACTACAGATGTTCTTTCCGTGTACCCTTCAACTACATCACTATTTAATAGTTACACTTAAATTTAATATTTTTTCTTTCAATAGTAAAAATTATGGAACATTATTAAAATATTTTATCGAAATAAGATAATACTATTCATAAGAACTACTGATAAAGTGGTTTGGCAGTTATGTAACATAACAATATAAAATGTCATTTCAGTTATCGCCTTTCTTGGATGAGTCGATAGAAGAGACAACTGCGAACATAATCAAGTGCGACTATTGCTTCCCGCCGGAGCACTGGGCGGGCATCGCGGAGTCGGTGCAGCAGCTGATCCGCGGGCTGCTGGAGCCGGCGCCCGCGCGCCGCCTGCTGCCGCGCGCCGCGCTAAACGACCCTTGGTTCAACGAGGTACCCCTTGCACTAGTACCCTTCGCAAGCGCAACCACCTCCACAAGTCCACAAGTCCGCATGCGTAGCCAGAACTAACACCATGTATATGTTATTCAGGCTCCGGCGACTGCGCTCTCGGCCAGCCAGCTCAAAACGTTTCTGGACCGGCGGCGGCCGGCCGGCCACGGCAACACGCTGCACGCGTTGCGCTCGCCCAACGACACCTGACGCACACACTCCGACCAGCGCCAAGAAAGCGACTAGACTGCATTGCCCTTTGACAGATTCGACTGAACACGTCTACGGTACCTGCGTGACGACCAGCATCCTTGTTATTATTCGAATCTTTGTATGTGTTGAACATTGGTTAGTGTCTATCTTTAAATTGAGACGATGCCCGAAGCAAAAACTTAATTTATCAATATGTTGCATATTGTTTTGGATAAAGTTGCGATGTAAACTAAACGCCAATATGTGTGCCACATCACACACAAACGTGACTTCTCGGACGAAACAGGTTGCATGCTTAGAGAGGAGCCAGCCAGTTTGATTTTGACGTGCAACAGTAGGCTGCAACCAAATATTTTTACTCCATGCAAAATTATGTGCTCCAAGCTAACGATAAGCTATTGTCATTCTTTAGTCAATGTGCCCACCTGTGTTTGGTATTTTTAGTTTCATATAGATATCTATAGTGTGCGAGGAGTCTTGTTTTGTTATTAAAGCTCACGCATATAAAGAAATTAGAAGTTACACATAACGTTTTGTAACAAACAACACTCCCGTTTCTTTTCAGGTTTCCTTACAAGAATATATGATGACATTGATGACTCTTCATGTCATCCTTTTTACTTCAGGATACCCGACAATATAATATTATAGTTTTAGCTTTCGGAATTGTGTGTTTTGCGTGGTTTCTAGGATGGCCGTTTGTAAAGAAAGTGACTGTGATTTATGCTTAAAGTTAAATGATGCTAATTTCTAATTGTATGTTGTACTTTTTAAACATTATTCAAGTATATATAGACATTAAGAATAAGCCTAAATTTGTTCTAATTATGTGACCAAATGCATATGTTTAAAGTTTATTGTGAAATTGGGTATGTATGCTTGTCATGTTAGTATTTTATGTAATAGCGTCAATGTAGATATGACAGTTGCCACTTATCCTTGGAGATCCTGAAATTCTTGAATACTCTGTTTCACTACCTATCGCATTACATTATTTAATATACTTATATTATTTTATTTTTCATAATCTTTTCGGCAAGAATTATGAATTATAACAGTTCCGACTTTTATGTTAGAATAGAATTTTAAGTTTTTATTATCTTAATTATTAACAAATGTAATCTAGATTTTTACCTTACCACGCCGATAAAGAGCAAATTCTTATTTCTGTATCTGTTTTTCATGATCTCGAGACCAGGTAGTCGTTCCTTAAAACTTCTCTGTAAATTGCGGTTGCCATTTTTGTAATAAACGCTTTACGTATTATTTTAATGCTTTGCAACGTTCAAAATGTTTGCATGATCTCTATTTTCATAGCTTCCGCTTTACTTCTTCGTCATTTCATTTTTATTTTACAAATTGCAAAAGTTTAAGTTAAAGTTATCGTTCCAAAAATTACAGAGGTTTTCTGGGGTGTAAGATCGATACCGTGCTTAACAAACAAGTTGTAAGTTTTCGAAGACCACGAATATACCAGTTAAGTCCAGTCAAGAGTAACATAGTAAGATTTGTTAGCTGTTAACAGATACAGTTTATTACAGTAGTTTCGAATTTAAAATATAAATTTGAAACAGCATACTTTCAATCATGTACGAATATATATAGTACCTGGGCGACGCTCGGGCTGAAACTCGGTACCAAGCGTTTTCCCAGGGATAAGACCAAGCTAGAAGAATTTTTCATCCCCGAAAACCCCCACACACCAAATTTCATCGAAATCGATGGAGCCGTTTCTGAGATTCTGATTATATATATAAGTATATATATACAAGAATTGCTCGTTTAAAGGTATATATAAAGAGTCGCGGTTGAGCAAAGTAATTGTTTCAGTTCACTAATATGGACCTCCGCAAAGTA
The DNA here is from genome assembly GCA_947859365.1 of Archips crataeganus. Lineage (NCBI taxonomy): Eukaryota > Metazoa > Arthropoda > Insecta > Lepidoptera > Tortricidae > Archips > Archips crataeganus. The sequence goes on along the minus strand of OX402045.1, from coordinate 20,589,155 downwards.
ACGCCTGATTCAATAAATGTAGTGATAACTCTTTATATTGTGACAATGAGGATTTTACTCCCGGCTTATATATTTACAGCCTAGCCTATATACATCTCGGGTGGGGGCCTTTTTTTTGTACATAAATATCTACATCAGCGATAACTGGTGTAGATAGCTTTGGAAAAAAATAAACACATTTTTTATAGCATTGATGAATTCTTGACATGCGTTTGTTAAACGTACTTATATAAAACCACATGAAAAAATGTGCATTCCGAAAAAGATTGTTAATATCTTCAACGCTTGAACTTTTTTTTTTATTATGAAAATTAGTTTCTACAAACAAATAACACTGACAATATGTTTTTATACATTATCAATTGTAATTATTGAAAGTATTTTAGGTATACTTAGTCAAAATGACTTCTTCCGCCTTCGATCAGTAATATCAAAGATAACGGGTCATATACAGTATCAAAACTAAATGTTGTTCGCGTTGTTACTTACATAACGATACAATAAATTCACAACAGTTAATCTTAATCAAATGACAACCATAACATCTAGTATGGGGCTGTTTCACCACCCATTGATTAATTTTAACTGACGGATAAATGTGATGCCGTCTCCGTCTATTCGAACAAAACAAACAGAGACAGCATCACATTTATCCGTCAAATAAATTTGATCAATGGATGGTGAAACAGGAGGTAAAAGTCGCAAATCTCTAAATTAAAATATAATTTATCTTTACGGCTGTTTATCAGGAAACAATATTAGTGTCAACTATCAAGAATTATTCAAAATAAGATCTCACACCACAAGTGACACGTTACTCGCTGAGACAACTTTTGACTACCGACGCGTTATCTTTGGTATATAATTCAGTTATCTGTAATTTTGACGAAAAATATTTGCTTTTTTATGGTTAAAAAATACGACACGCAGCATTTAGCAACTCCCTAGTTGCATATAATTCACCAGCCAGAGTCATATTTAGGTATGGAGATGTATTTGTACTCGTGTAACTTTATAAAGTTCATAATATAATTTTGTGAAAACAAGTAAATTTTTCATTTCTTTTCTTCATAACATCACCTCAACTTTACTACTTCACTTAGCAAGTCTGCATTAGTCTTGCCATATACGGAAAAGTATGTAAGTACATAGGAAAAAGTAAAAAACTGTAGACATTTATGCTATTATTTATTAAAATGCGTTGCTAAAGTCCATATAATTTCATAATAGGTAATAGTTTCATGACACAACACATAAAGCTTATTAAGAAAACATATACTAAAAACATATACTAATAAAATAGTAACGTGTAGATTTATTGGTTAGACTTAAAACGGCCACACCCTTAATTGACCATTAGTGAACCTTCTCACATTTGAACTAAGTGCGCGAAATGGCCATTTAAATGTGTACCTAATAATACCTAATATTATTATAGATCTCTAAATTGGAATTTAAAATAAATTACTTTTTGCTTACATTCTATAGTGAAGTGCTACTACTACTCACGTTGTCATGCAATTATATTTATGGCGAATTCACATAAAAAAAACATTGCTTCGAGAAATAATAAGCTAAGTCTCACTGGTCACAAAATTAATACATTTTTGAAAATCGTATCATTTTTGTATCAACACTAAACTAATTCGATAATACTGATAAAAATACAAGTTATAGATGGTAGGTATGTTATGTATGTGCTAGAAGAAATCAAATAAAGTGTAAACCTGCGTAGTTTGTTACTTTAAAATACAAGTGCTTTATTTAATCTTTCCTATTGTAGTCGGTACTTCAAATGCAGTAGAAAAATCTAAAGGCGGGATGATAAGTAACTAGCCTAATAGTTCCAGTGATAAAATTGTTTTTTCTTTAAGTCTATGTGTAGCTCTAAACACTTATTCCATCTTTGGTCTAAAGCTATAATGCCTTGCATAAAATGACCTTTCTCGAGGCCTGCGAAATACTCGTCTACATAGGCTATCATTTGTGGAAAATTTCTGTCCATCCAAAAAAGTTTTGGGCTTAGTTAATAAATAGAAGTCTGATGGTGCTAGATCAAGCGATTAAGGTAGATAGGGTAGCAAATTATACTTCAATTCGTTGTTTTTGGCCATAATTTTTACACATATGTGTGAACCCTAGCGTTGTCTTGGCGGAAGACGATTTTTTTTTGCTTACCCTGGGCGCTTTTACTGAATATAATGATGAAGCTTATCTAAAAGATTATCGTAGTATTCTCTATGAATAATTTAACCTTTGGAAAGGTAATCTATCATCTAAATCCCATTTACATCCCAAAAGACGTAAGCCATCACTTTTCCAGTCGATTTTACAGTCATAGCTTTTTAAGGCCAAATACCCCGATTGAGTTCACTGTTTAGATTATATTTTTGATTCTGGGGTACAATGTTGAACCCAAGTTTCATATTTTGTTACAAATCGACATGAAAAATCGGCTTTATAACTCTCAAAACGGTCCAAACATTCTTTTGATTTTTATTCGATTCCGTTTTTGATCGTGCTTAGGCAATCGTGGACAGTCAAGGGCAAAAATATGTATACACTTTAGTACCTTGTCGATTTTCGTCATATTTGAACTGCCATATATGAACAGTCACAATGGTTAAAGTGACAAGGTACTAAAGTGTATACATATTTTTGCCCTTGACTGTACCCAATGGGCGGATAACGTTTTCATAAATAATTTCTTACTTAGGTTATGATGTAGGTACTCATAATTTTGAAATAGCTATAGTGTCAGCTATTTCAAATTACTCAATCGTCAATCTGCTAATGTCATATTATGTAGGTACTCTCGAGCCCTTTTCTGGAGTCATGGCGCTTTTCGGACGTCCGAGGCGGCCATCGTCTTGGACACATGTACGACCGCGTTTAAACTCAGCCACCCAGATTTTTATTGTGGATTATGAAAGAGTATATTCCCCTAAATCATTCTTTTACTCTTCATAAATATCTCTCTCCTTCATACCCTTGATATAAAGAAACTTAAGAATCGCTCTTTGTTCAATTTTATCCATTTTGAAAACAGTAAACGAAATATATTTTCAAATGACAACAAATAAATAAAATTTTCAAGCCACCAAATTCAAATTTAGAACACAGACGGCCAGACACATCCCATTAACCTAACCTAACACATTATTGTTGGTGTATTTAAACCTAACACAGGTTTTTAAAGAATTCATAGTTTTTAAATTTACTTATCATCCCGCCTACCTTAGTTAATTTAAGACCGCCTACGTACCTAAGTAGTTATACATTGTATTATAATAAACGTAGTGTAAGTGTACTGACATCAAGCTAGATATAAAATACTTTGCTCGCAATTTCTAATCGAAATTCCTGGTACAGTTCGTCAGGTTCCGTGGATGTGATGTAGATACTCTGTTACTGGGTAAAGAAGCGTAGGTGGAGATTAGAAGTTGATGCCGGCTTGCACCTTGTCCATGAGGCTGGCGGAGGTGCGCAGCTGGCCGGCCTCGGCCGCCGTCAGCGGCTGCCGGATGACGTCGCACACGCCGGCGCTGCCGAGCACGCACGGCAGCGACAGGAACACCTCCTCCTCCACGCCGTGCTCTCCCTGGCAAATAAACATGCAACTCAAAAAGCAGCTCTCTAATATTTCCCGACATTCACGTGCGGTAAAATACCCAGTTAGCCATGCACCAGTGATTGACCACTTTAACACTTAAAAAGGTAGAGGCGATTTACTGACCAAATGCATTGCTTTGGAAATTCAACCTTATTGCTTTTATAATACGTTACATGTCCATTGTAATTATTGAAAATACGACTAATTTTAAAAATATACTTCATCAGGTATGCATTCGATATCTTCTTTTTAGGGTTCCGTAGTCAACTAGGAACCCTTATCGCTTCGCCATGTCTGTCCGTCTGTCTGTCTGTCCGCGGCTAAGCTCAGAGACTGTTAGTACTAGAAAGCTGTAATTTGGCATGAATATATATATCAGTCACGCCGACAAAGTGATTGAATAAAAAAAAGTAAAAAAAATTGTTTTAGGGTACCTCCCATAGACGTAAAGTGGGGGTGATTTTTTTTTCTCGGCTGACCCTATAGTGTGGGGTATCGTTGGATAGGTCTTTTAAAACCATTGCGGGGTTGCTAACATGATTTTTCTATTCAGTGATCTGTTTGCGAAATATTCAACTTTAAAGTGAAAATTTTCATTAAAATCGGCCGTCCCCCCCCCCTCTAAAATCTAAACTGTTGGGTGGAAAAATTTGAAAAAATTCAGAATGGTAGTAAATATATCAAATTTACTAGGAAAATTATAGCGGCTAAGATTGCTTAGAAATTATTTGTAGTTTAAGAGTAAATAGTAGCCTAAGGTATAAAACATACCTAAACTTGGATGATTCCGTACACATACGAAATCCTTAGAAAAATATTACTTGATTTTTTTGTAATGGCTACGGAACCCTACCTTGTGCGTGTCCGACACGCTCTTGGCCGGTTTTGATTCTGTGGTAATATGCTTCAATAAATGGGGTCTCAGTGCTGTCTATCATTTGCGTTTGATTAACTACAAAACTTGACTATAAAGTAATCACAGCACTATTTATAATAATCAAACGCAAATTTTAGACAGTTGGCACTTGACAATGTTTGTCTTAAAGTGGTCAATCACTGGCGCATGGGCAATAACTGGGTAGTTTAGTAGTAAGTACGCGTTAGTAGGTTTTTTCTCGAAAATATAGTCTACCGATCATTACATATTTAATCTAGTTGGTGTCGAACGCGATCTACTGACCTTGATGTAAGTAGAGACTGCGTGTACGCTCATTGCGTTCGTGAGAATTGCCCGCGCGAGTTGCGAAAGCGACAAGCCGATGGCCCAGGAGGTGTATCCCTTAAGTTTGATTACTTCGTAGGCACTTTTCACTACAGCTTCGTGCGTTTCCTTCCAATTCTCGGGATCCGAATCCGATCCTATCTTTGGATTTAAGTCGCTCAGCCGGACACCTGCGATGTTGACGCCCGACCATACCGGCACTGTTGACATAAATTTACTGGTAAAAAAGGGTACATAAGGATCTAGCAATGAATATCATAATTATGACACCAAAATTCATCCTTCTGGCGTTCAAATGTGGGTTAGAAAAACCTAGATATAATTCCGCTCACTAAACGGCTACTTGGGTAGGCACTGATAATACAAATGTAACGGCAATGAAGAGTGTTCTCACCGCTGGTGTCTCCGTGCTCGCCGATGATGTACCCGTGGCAGGAGGTGGTGGCGATGCCGAGCTTTTCCGACAGCAGATACCGGAACCGCGCCGAGTCCAGATTGGTGCCGGAGCCGATCACACGGTGCTTGGGCAGCCCGCTGAGCTTCCATGTGACGTAGGTCAGGATGTCTACCGGGTTGCTGGCGATCACGAATATCGCGTCTGGGCTGTGCTTCACTAGCTGTAGGTGTTTAATGAGATGTAAAATCAATTAACGGTAAGTCGGTACAGTCAGCTGCAGAGAAAAGGTATTACCTCTGTAAAGTGGTCACCACACCGAGGGTATCTTTTCTCTGCAGTTGACCGTACAAAATCATAGCGTTGATCACGTTCATTACATTAGGTAAGTTTTTCTTATCTTTTTTTAAAACGATTTTTGAAATCGCGTAACTCGAAAATACCATTTCAAATTGATGTGATTTTATAAAGCAGCAGTACCCAAATGGATTGGTACCTATGCAGATCTACCACACTAATCAAAATAATTCAGACGTGCCGGTGCAGCGGCCGACACCCGAGAACGGCTCAAGGCCATTAAATACGAGTGTCTCGGCGCCCAGTACGAGTTCGTCGCATTCGGTGTCGAGACACTCGGATCGTGGGGCAAGGGCGCACGAGGGCTCTACGGAGCTCTAAGCAAGCGCCTGAGAGAGGCAACAGGTGACCCTCGCGCAGGCAGCTTTCTCGCACAAAGACTTGCTATAGCAATTCAACGTGGGAATGCTGCCTGCGTGATGGGCACCCTACCTAAGGGTCCAAATTTAGATAATAATTTTTAGTTTTTAATTTCTGTTTAGCTATTTTAAGTTAGTTTTAGTTATGTTAATTTTATACTTAGTCCCTGTTTTTATACCTTATTTTATAATAAATAATAAAAAATTATTTATAAATTGTTCAAATAATTCCTAATGGTGGTCGAACTTTAAACAAGGAGAACTTAAGATGGTTAACGCAACGTTATTTTGATTATTTAAGTATGCGGGGTAAAAAAGTAGAGTTTTTGTCAGGTCGTGTGTGAGACTTACCGGCGGGATGATGTGTTTGAGAACGTCTGTGTTGCGCTGCACCAGGTCGAGACGCGACTCGCCCTCGCGCTGCCGCACGCCCGCCGTCACCACGCAGATGCGCGAGCCCGCCGATATCGCGTAGTCTGCGCACGCACAACAATGCATCACCACCACTGCTCCCAACCTCAAATGCCTATATATGTACTATCTACTTTTATATACCTACTTCTAAATACTAACTAAGTCATCATCGGCCAATTGGCGAGCAAAGATCCAACAGCACCGGTAGGTAAGTAGTTAGCACACTACCTACAATACTTTACTACCACTTACCGCGGTAACCGCGAGCGTAATTAAAGCACTTGTAAGTTTCGCAACTTGTCTGCTTTTTAAAATGTGTACATACATATATTTACTTAGTCAGTGTGAATTGGAATTGAAAACAAATTATTAATATTATTAAAAAGATAATTAAAAAAACCGGCCAAGAGCGTTTCGGACACGCCCAGGATAGGGTTCCGCAGCTCGCAGCCGTTACGAAAAAATCCTTCCATATTTTATTCATTTTACTATTAATTATACTGTTCGTCTTCACAACCTTGGAATGATTTTAAAATACCTATATCTTGCTATATCCAACGATATCCCACACTATAAGGTTAGACGAGAAAAAAAATCACCCCCACTTTACGTCTATGGAAGGTATAGTATAAATCTTCCCAGGTGAATTTTTCGCTTCGAGCCCTTATCTTTCAAAACAAACGGTATCGTCATAGTATTAAGGTTCAAATTTAATGTAATGTGGCTCGAAGCGAAAAATTCACCTGGGAAGATTTATACTATACGGTAAAAATTTTTTTTCTACATTTTTATTTTTTCACTTTGTCCGGATAATTACTACACATGTCCATGCAAAATTACAGCTTTCTAGCCCAAATAGTCCCTGAGCTAAACCGCGTTGTTTGTAAAGGTAATCGACTTTAGTTGTATGAGGTACCTACTGAAAACTTGTATTGCGACGGTCTTACGGGACGACACCTTATTAAAAAAATGTTTATTTGTATTGTGAAAAGACATAATTAAATTATAACTTATAGGTATGGATGTTTGTTTTATGTCTTCATTACAACCTAATATGCTGAAGATAAATTGGTACCTAACTATAACTACTACCTGTAACAACAGCGAGTGTAGGTATAGGTACCAGGTATAAATAAATATACTATCAAGATTATGGCTTTTTCTAGCTATTATATTACTGAACAATTGAACATAGCAAGGTAAATATGCATATCGTTTGATAGGAATAGGTACCTACTGTCGCCAACACTCTTTAACTGAACATACGTGAACACCTAACTTCAGTATGTTTCTACGCTACGTACAGTCAAGTGCAAAAATATCGGTGCATACAACTTGTTCATGCCATCAAATTAAGGAATCGATACCTTAATTATGTACCGATTTGGTGCATAATGAATAATAATGATGAGAGGATTAAGTTGCCACATATTTTTGTTCATTATTTTATAATTTGTCAGTACTATACAGTATTGTAACGCTTTAGTTGCAATGTGACAAGATGGATAATCGTATGGTTTGTACGCACCTATTCTCAGACCTACCGAATTCAGAGAAAAAAAAGTTTCATAGAAATCGGTCAAGCCGTTTCGAAGGAGTTCGATAACAAACCCCTTCACACGAGATTTTTATATATTAGATTTTCACTTAATTTTAAAACTTTTTAGGGTTCCGGAGCCAAAATGGCAAAAACCGAAGCCTTAATGTTTCGCCATGTCTGACTGTCCGACCGTCTGTCGTCCGTCCGCGGCTTAGCTTAGAGATTATTGGGGCTGCATCTGCACATATAATATATAAAATATTTTTTTTAGGGTATTGTTGGCTCTTGCCGGTATAAAAATTTTAAAAAAAAGAGGATGGGAGAAAATACTTATGTCACATTAACAAGGAAAACTAACGGCTAAGTTTGCTTGAGAATTATTAGTAGTGTAAAGAGGCCCCCAGACGGGCTATACTTTTGATGAAATATGTGGCTACAACATTGCCGACTATATCCCGGCAATACAAAAAACATTTTAATGCAGCATATGGCTGGAAAATGTGTATCTCGGCAATATTTCTGCAGCAGTATATGGCTCATTATTTTGTCTTTACATGGGCTACATACAAGGCTAGTATGGCTACAATGGCTGACGAGCTCATACGCGTTGCAGCAGCTTACATTGTACTAGGGGCGTTCAATAAAAAGTGAGAATGAGTATGTTATAAACAACTTTTACTAAATGTCATTTTATTTTTCGACATAGTCATCTTTTAGCATAATACACTTAGTATATCTTTTTTCTAAACTTAAAATTCCATTTTTAAAAAAGGTCTCATCTTGAGTACTTAAAAAATCTTGTACTGCAGCGACTACCGCGTCGTCGTCTTCAAATTTCTGGCCTCTCAGGTATTGTTTCAATCTCGGAAATAGGTAGAAATCACTGGGTGCGAGATCTGGTGAATACGGAGGATGCTTAAGGATATCGAACCCAGCATCACGAATTGCAGCCATTGCAACGGCGGACTTGTGTGCCGGGGCATTGTCCTGGTGTAACAGCACAACTTTCGAGAGTTTACCTCGCCGTTTTTCGCGGATCTCATTGCACAATGTTGCTATTTGTTTGGCGTATAAAGTGCCCGTAATAGTGGCTCCATGCTCGAGATACTCAATCATTAATACCCCTTTACCATCCCAAAAAACAGAGCCCATGACCTTGCCGGCAGATGGGCTCACCTTGAATTTCTTCGGAGTTGGAGATGATGGCCTTTTCCATGTCATAGACTGCAGTTTCGTTTCAGGGTCGTAATGATGGAGCCATGTTTCGTCCATTGTTATAAATTGCGCCAAAAAAAGTTGCCGGTCTTGCTGCATCAGGTTCAAAGCTTCTTGACAAATCTCTAGTCTAGTTTGTTTTTGCGTGTCAGTAAGCATTCTTGGTACCCAACGCGCAGATACCTTTTTCATACCCAAGCGTTCATGTAAAATATTATGCACGCTCCCCGTTGAAATCTTTACATTTTCAGCAATAAAACGAACTGTGACACGACGATCCGCCAAAACTGAGTTTTCGACTTTTTTCACAATTTCTTCAGTTACTGCTATAGTGGGGCGTCCGGAGCGGGGGTCGTCCATTGTCGATGTTCTTCCACGTCTAAATTCGGCGCACCAACGTGCGACTGTCAAATACGGAGGAGCATTAGACCCTAAAGTGTCCCGCAAATCCAAATTGACTTGGTCCGTAGAAAAATTTTTCAAATACAAGTATTTGATAACGGCGCGCAGTTCAATTTTCTCCATTTTCGCTAACGTACTCAATAGCATTGCAAAGAAATTACCGTATATTTTTTTAAACAAAAGACAGTTAGTTTTTTTTTTCATAGCAATCAGCTAGATAGATTAGCTTTACCGGCCAGTATTTAATTTCGTAATATTAAAAGAGTTTGCATCTCATTCTCACTTTATATTGAACGCCCCTCGTATTAAAAGCAAAGTCAAAACAAAAAAAAACAAGAAAAATGTGGATTCGACCTTATTTCAATAAGCGTGATACGTTAGATATTTTAAGTCTGGAAATAAGCATTTCTGTCTTTGTAAGTTCCGCATTCCACATTCCACAATTGAGGGTACAAATGCACTTCATTGATGAAATCAATTATTGTTGCATTTGACCATGTACCAGTCATTTTGATCCGTATTTTAATTTATCACCTCAAACTTTAAACACGAACCAAACTAAACAGAAACAAACACGAACATGCTACTCGGACGAATCGCGGCAAACTTCACGTAGCATGAAAAAGGGACGTACTTATGCCGTAAAGCGAGACAACAATAAAAGTGGCTGAGAAATATTGCAGTATTTTCGATTGCAATGATTGATTTTCTTTCTTTCTTTCTTTCAAAATAATGTATCCCCCCTCTAACTTTTGAACCGCACGTCTAAAAAATATGAAAAAAAATCACGTAAGTTAAACTTAATACAAACTTTCTAGAAAAATTATTCTCAACTCAATGAGTTGAGCAGTTTTTAAGTTTTTGTAAAAAAATATTTCTAAACTAAGATTGTAATTTAACCGCCATTTCAAGCATTTTTTTTCTTTAAGTACCTATATGATCACGCTAACAGTATCTTCTTTCAAATAAAAAAAATATATTACATCTGAAAAACAATAATCAACATCCATACTAGTTCTAGTAGACTGCAGTTAGATTAGTTACCCAATTCGCCGATAGATGGCGCTGTACCGCCGACGTTGGGACCAAAACAACCACATTAATAAAGTATGCAAAGATTTTTTCGTACCTGCTACGGAACCCTATCTTGGGCGTGTCCGACACGCTCTTAGCCGGTTTTTTAAAATAAAGAGTCAATAATGTACGTACCTACATATTACAGTTCAATACTTAGGTATAATTTTATTATAAATTATGATACTGTACACCTCTGGTCATGAAATTCTAGACTAGGATTAGGTACTAAAGTAAAGAATGAATTGAGTGCGATCCACTCACTCACGTCATTAAAATTAATCGCGAGTTATCGTGTTTATTTAAATGCTAAATTGTGCTTTAATGGATAACAAAACAGGCTTATTCCTGCTGGAACTAGCGAACCGAACCAAATCAAAACTAATCGGAATATAGGAACATTCAGTGTAGGTGCGGGGTGTCGGGGGTGTTGTATTGTATCGGTTATTTGGACGTCCTGTATTTTTACCTGTATTTTTATTCAAACCTATCGAGTAGGGTATCAAAATAAAGGGATTTTAAAAGAGATTACAAAAATTTATGTGTTTAAATTTAATTTGGAATAGTAAATTGGCAATCAATGCATTAAAACGACGACGTACCTAGTTACTAAGATATCTTTGAGCAATAATTTTCTCTATGAAACCCATGTGGAAAATTAAGTATATTTCAAAATTGGTTTTGAACTTTAACTAAATAGCATAGGATTCCTAATTCAAATACTCAATAATTTATCTGGGTCTCAGGAGGTTACACTAAAAAGCAAGAAATAAAAAAAAAAAAAAAAACTAAAAACCCGCCTGCGGTGTAAATAAAATAATAAATTATAAAATCGAAAAAACCCGCCTGCAGAAATACTGAAAAGGTAGAAACAAGATAAAATGTTCAATAACAATAAAACGAATTTAAAACACGTCGATGGCAGTCATTCAAAATTTAATGCAACGATAAATTGCAGTCTGAGGCATGGGAGTCAGTGGCTGCATGGGATTTAATGTCACTTCACGCATGCCTCCGACTGCATTTTATCGTTGCATTAAATTTTGAAAGACTGCCATCGACGTGTTTTAAATTCGTTTTATTGTTATTGAACATTTTATCTTGTTTCTACCTTTTCAGTATTTCTGCAGGCGGGTTTTTTTGATTTTTTAATTTAATATTTTATTACTAGATAACTTGAAACTGTATCAGAACCTTCTGCTATTTCTATAAAAATGTGTCCACGAAAGTAATTCGGAGCAAAAGCGTGGATAATGACCTATTTTTGCATTTTACTTCAACCACAGCCTAAATAGGTACTTACTTATACATATTGTCAACTTATGTATCACTTCGCACACAGGAACGGTGAGGTGAGGGCGGGGAGACGGCCCCGCAGACCGGAAAAAGTTTGTATGTACAGTCAGGTGTAAAAATATGAACCTATTCAAAGTTTCAAAAATAAGTAGGTACCACAGACTCTTATTCCGACGCAATAAGGTCGTAGTAACATATTTTTGAGTGGTTCGAATAGATACTTATTTTTGCACTTGAGTTTACCTACATTCAATAGCTTCATGTCAATAAAGCATAGAAAATCCTTTAAAAAATTGTGAATCTTGATGTAAGATCAAGGTAAGACAATGTGTTTATTGGAGTAACCGTAAGTTGACACCATCGATTGGAGTAACCGTAAGTTGACACCATCGATTGGAGTAACCGTAAGTTGACACCATCGATTGGAGTAACCGTAAGTTGACACCATCGATTGGAGTAACCGTAAGTTGACACCATCGATTGGAGTAACCGTAAGTTGACACCATCGATTGGAGTAACCGTAAGTTGACACCATCGATTGGAGTAACCGTAAGTTGACACCATCGATTGGAGTAACCGTAAGTTGACACCATCGATTGGAGTAACCGTAAGTTGACACCATCGATTGGAGTAACCGTAAGTTGACACCATCGATTGGAGTAACCGTAAGTTGACACCATCGATTGGAGTAACCGTAAGTTGACACCATCGATTGGAGTAACCGTAAGTTGACACCATCGATTGGAGTAACCGTAAGTTGACACCATCGATTGGAGTAACCGTAAGTTGACACCATCGATTGGAGTAACCGTAAGTTGACACCATCGATTGGAGTAACCGTAAGTTGACACCATCGATTGGAGTAACCGTAAGTTGACACCATCGATTGGAGTAACCGTAAGTTGACACCATCGATTGGAGTAACCGTAAGTTGACACCATCGATTGGAGTAACCGTAAGTTGACACCATCGATTGGAGTAACCGTAAGTTGACACCATCGATTGGAGTAACCGTAAGTTGACACCATCGATTGGAGTAACCGTAAGTTGACACCATCGATTGGAGTAACCGTAAGTTGACACCATCGATTGGAGTAACCGTAAGTTGACACCATCGATTGGAGTAACCGTAAGTTGACACCATCGATTGTTTATTGGAGTAACCGTAAGTTGACACCATCGATTGGAGTAACCGTAAGTTGACACCATCGATTGGAGTAACCGTAAGTTGACACCATCGATTGGAGTAACCGTAAGTTGACACCATCGATTGTTTATTGGAGTAACCGTAAGTTGACACCATCGATTGGAGTAACCGTAAGTTGACACCATCGATTGTTTATTGGAGTAACCGTAAGTTGACACCATCGATTGGAGTAACCGTAAGTTGACACCATCGATTGGAGTAACCGTAAGTTGACACCATCGATTGGAGTAACCGTAAGTTGACACCATCGATTGTTTATTGGAGTAACCGTAAGTTGACACCATCGATTGGAGTAACCGTAAGTTGACACCATCGATTGTTTATTGGAGTAACCGTAAGTTGACACCATCGATTGGAGTAACCGTAAGTTGACACCATCGATTGACGCACAGTAACCGTAAGTTGACACCATCGATTGACGCACAGTAACCGTAAGTTGACACCATCGATTGTTTATTGGAGTAACCGTAAGTTGACACCATCGATTGGAGTAACCGTAAGTTGACACCATCGATTGTTTATTGGAGTAACCGTAAGTTGACACCATCGTTTGGAGTAACCGTAAGTTGACACCATCGATTGACGCACAGTAACCGTAAGTTGACACCATCGATTGGAGTAACCGTAAGTTGACACCATCGATTGTTTATTGGAGTAACCGTAAGTTGACACCATCGATTGGAGTAACCGTAAGTTGACACCATCGATTGGAGTAACCGTAAGTTGACACCATCGATTGGAGTAACCGTAAGTTGACACCATCGATTGTTTATTGGAGTAACCGTAAGTTGACACCATCGATTGTTTATTGGAGTAACCGTAAGTTGACACCATCGATTGTTTATTGGAGTAACCGTAAGTTGACACCATCGATTGGAGTAACCGTAAGTTGACACCATCGATTGGAGTAACCGTAAGTTGACACCATCGATTGGAGTAACCGTAAGTTGACACCATCGATTGTTTATTGGAGTAACCGTAAGTTGACACCATCGATTGGAGTAACCGTAAGTTGACACCATCGATTGACGCACAGTAACCGTAAGTTGACACCATCGATTGACGCACAGTAACCGTAAGTTGACACCATCGATTGTTTATTGGAGTAACCGTAAGTTGACACCATCGATTGACGCACAGTAACCGTAAGTTGACACCATCGATTGTTTATTGGAGTAACCGTAAGTTGACACCATCGATTGGAGTAACCGTAAGTTGACACCATCGATTGTTTATTGGAGTAACCGTAAGTTGACACCATCGATTGGAGTAACCGTAAGTTGACACCATCGATTGACGCACAGTAACCGTAAGTTGACACCATCGATTGGAGTAACCGTAAGTTGACACCATCGATTGTTTATTGGAGTAACCGTAAGTTGACACCATCGATTGGAGTAACCGTAAGTTGACACCATCGATTGGAGTAACCGTAAGTTGACACCATCGATTGGAGTAACCGTAAGTTGACACCATCGATTGTTTATTGGAGTAACCGTAAGTTGACACCATCGATTGGAGTAACCGTAAGTTGACACCATCGATTGTTTATTGGAGTAACCGTAAGTTGACACCATCGATTGTTTATTGGAGTAACCGTAAGTTGACACCATCGATTGGAGTAACCGTAAGTTGACACCATCGATTGGAGTAACCGTAAGTTGACACCATCGATTGGAGTAACCGTAAGTTGACACCATCGATTGTTTATTGGAGTAACCGTAAGTTGACACCATCGATTGGAGTAACCGTAAGTTGACACCATCGATTGTTTATTGGAGTAACCGTAAGTTGACACCATCGATTGGAGTAACCGTAAGTTGACACCATCGATTGACGCACAGTAACCGTAAGTTGACACCATCGATTGTTTATTGGAGTAACCGTAAGTTGACACCATCGATTGGAGTAACCGTAAGTTGACACCATCGATTGGAGTAACCGTAAGTTGACACCATCGATTGACGCACAGTAACCGTAAGTTGACACCATCGATTGGAGTAACCGTAAGTTGACACCATCGATTGTTTATTGGAGTAACCGTAAGTTGACACCATCGATTGGAGTAACCGTAAGTTGACACCATCGATTGTTTATTGGAGTAACCGTAAGTTGACACCATCGATTGGAGTAACCGTAAGTTGACACCATCGATTGTTTATTGGAGTAACCGTAAGTTGACACCATCGATTGGAGTAACCGTAAGTTGACACCATCGATTGTTTATTGGAGTAACCGTAAGTTGACACCATCAATTGGAGTAACCGTAAGTTGACATCATCGATTGTTTATTGGAGTAACCGTAAGTTGACACCATCGATTGGAGTAACCGTAAGTTGACACCATCGATTGTTTATTGGAGTAACCGTAAGTTGACACCATCGATTGGAGTAACCGTAAGTTGACACCATCGATTGTTTATTGGAGTAACCGTAAGTTGACACCATCGATTGGAGTAACCGTAAGTTGACACCATCGATTGTTTATTGGAGTAACCGTAAGTTGACACCATCGATTGGAGTAACCGTAAGTTGACACCATCGATTGTTTATTGGAGTAACCGTAAGTTGACACCATCGATTGGAGTAACCGTAAGTTGACACCATCGATTGTTTATTGGAGTAACCGTAAGTTGACACCATCGATTGACGCACAGTAACCGTAAGTTGACACCATCGATTGACGCACAGTAACCGTAAGTTGACACCATCGATTGTTTATTGGAGTAACCGTAAGTTGACACCATCGATTGTTTATTGGAGTAACCGTAAGTTGACACCATCGATTGGAGTAACCGTAAGTTGACACCATCGATTGACGCACAGTAACCGTAAGTTGACACCATCGATTGGAGTAACCGTAAGTTGACACCATCGATTGTTTATTGGAGTAACCGTAAGTTGACACCATCGATTGTTTATTGGAGTAACCGTAAGTTGACACCATCAATTGGAGTAACCGTAAGTTGACACCATCGATTGACGCACAGTAACCGTAAGTTGACACCATCGATTGACGCACAGTAACCGTAAGTTGACACCATCGATTGGAGTAACCGTAAGTTGACACCATCGATTGTTTATTGGAGTAACCGTAAGTTGACACCATCGATTGTTTATTGGAGTAACCGTAAGTTGACACCATCAATTGGAGTAACCGTAAGTTGACACCATCGATTGACGCACAGTAACCGTAAGTTGACACCATCGATTGACGCACAGTAACCGTAAGTTGACACCATCGATTGGAGTAACCGTAAGTTGACACCATCGATTGTTTATTGGAGTAACCGTAAGTTGACACCATCGATTGTTTATTGGAGTAACCGTAAGTTGACACCATCGATTGTTTATTGGAGTAACCGTAAGTTGACACCATCGATTGGAGTAACCGTAAGTTGACACCATCGATTGACGCACAGTAACCGTAAGTTGACACCATCGATTGACGCACAGTAACCGTAAGTTGACACCATCGATTGTTTATTGGAGTAACCGTAAGTTGACACCATCGATTGTTTATTGGAGTAACCGTAAGTTGACACCATCGATTGTTTATTGGAGTAACCGTAAGTTGACACCATCGATTGATGCACAGTAACCGTAAGTTGACACCATCGATTGACGCACAGTAACCGTAAGTTGACACCATCGATTGTTTATTGGAGTAACCGTAAGTTGACACCATCGATTGTTTATTGGAGTAACCGTAAGTTGACACCATCGATTGACGCACAGTTGGCGATTAACGTCGTCATGCTCGTTAAACACTGTAATTTCAGCGACTGATCTAACCTTTGCTGGCTTGTATTTTGGCATTCCTCATGAAAGCAGAGCCGTGCTGCAAGTCCATCATCTCGCCTTTCAGTTTGTCTTCCATCACGTCCACCATCGCGATGTTGTTGGTCACACCCTGTGAAAGACATCACATGATAAGTATGAATGAGATTATCGGCTTGAAAATATGTAGGTAAACGGTAAAAATCTAAATACTTATAATCCACTTATTAAAAAGTTACAGATCTAGAATAAAATAGAATAGAATAAGAACTAACACAATAGAGTGCCCCTAAATTAGCTGGATAGATAGGTATCACCCGACAGAATAATTACCTATAAGTACCTACTTAACTTTCTGTAACCATCTAGAAGCCATACATGTCTTCTAAATATGTCTGCTATGCACCTACTTGCACGTACATCATATATTTTACATATACCTATTTCCTATCAAACAGTAACAAGCATCTTAGCATTCCCAGACAACGCAACGGAATCGTCAATCGTCCCTGCAGGGCGACCGTGAATTTGCGATAAGTCTATTTATTCTGTCTGGTCCGCCCGTTATAAAAATAATCTACTCATTCCTGCTAACTGAATTTATGGGTTAGTCTAATCTATTTTAGTTCAGTTCGATGCGAGTTGTTAATAAAAAGTACAATATACCTACAGGTGATAAACCGAATGTATTAATTAAGAAGGTAACTAAACAACTCGTACATGTTAAGATGAAACCGTATATTTGCGTGCTTAGATTAGATATGGTGTGACGCAAGGCGGTGCGTCACTGTTGAAATCACATAGAACATCATGCGCGAATGCTGAAACTTACTGTGTATTTACCTATTAATTTGTATGTCTGAGTTGGTAAATAAAATAAAATATGAGTTAAACTCTCATAGGGGATTTCCATTGTTTCAAAGCACGATGCCTGCACCTGCTTACCAATAGCACCTTACTTACATTCTCCGCAAATACTTATGAAATTTGAATACCCAGGTAACTAAGTATTTAATGCATAACTTCCGATTTCGTGACTACCCAGGCGCGAACAACCAAGTGTAGCTATTGTTATGCGTTACACCTCGCTACCTGACTATAGTCAGGTAGTCTTATATTATAAGATACAAGGGCCAAACATGCAGGTAAGTAGATAAATAGTGAAGAGATTCGCTTTTTAGGTCTGCTCCCACTAGTTCCATCAGTTGTTTGCTTAATTAAACTAAGTTATAAATAAGAGCAATACATAAACTTAATATTTAGGGAAACACTTTTTCAAATGAACAACAACCAAGTACAATTTTAGTATGGTTTAAATCCAATTCTAATTTTCTTATTTTATTCGCAAAGTCGGTCATCGCACAGAGTTATAAAAGACAACATGCATTATGTCAGCCTTCACTTAAAGAAAGAAGGAAAAAAGACAGTCTTATCTTCAGGAAGTCGTTCATTTTGCAGGGCAATATAAAGCCGAAGGTATAGTCAAATAAAGAAGTAGTATTCCACTAAGTGTACCAAATTTGCACCCTCTAAGTATAGGTAAGGCAGGGCGAGGCTATTTCAACTGTGGGACAATTTAAACTATCCTTTGAAACTTGGTGTTAAGTATTTAAGGATAGTTTAAATTACTCCACAGTTGCAATATCCTCGCCCTACCTTGCATTATTATGATATGAGAGATGGACGGACTATTTGGTAAAGGCCGCATGTTCCAGATGGGTGCAAGCCGCTTCCAATAGTATTGATTGAGTAGGTATCTATCATTGAGTGAGGCCTATGCCCAGTAATGGACGTCCTTCGGCTGAAATGATGATGATGAAGTATAGGTACATAGCTACAAAACTGTTTTTGAAAACACCTGGCAGCATGTCAGTGTCTAGCCAAGATGAAACAATAAGTGCTCCTACTTATCTACAATCTTTTGTTCTTACTGCGGTCCGCATTTAACGGAACGGTTAGAATACGGAATTGTGGGATTTTTTTTCACCTGTTCTAAGTGCGTAGGTACAACTTTGAAGAAAATTCAGTAGCACTGCGTACATATAAAAAGCTGCGGACAAGTAGGTAAGAGCGCGAGACTAATAGCCCTAAGTTTTAAGCTGAATCCACTTCAGTAACTAAAAATGTAAATCAGTGAATGAATCTTGATAGAAAGTAACCAGGGCCGAGGTACCCGTCCCCGAGGTCGTGCTACGTACCTGCGTCAGCATGGAGAAGACGGCGGCCATGCCGACCTGGCCGACGCCCACCACCGTCACCTTGTTGCCGGTGTCGTCGCTCTTCGACTGCACCGGCGTGAACAGCTTGTCGATCGTCGCCATCTTGCCTGAGAACGACAAAACGCAAATTAATTTAATGAACTACTACATTTTTACCTTGCTCGTCTGCTACCGCACGTGCACGACAGCTAAGTCTGTGTGACACGTCCATTATTATTATTCAGTTCCTACCCTCTCTCCTCCACTTCCTCATAATCCAAGTAGAACTATTTTATGATTTGCGAAATATTAGCATTCTATCATTGGCTGCTATTTTAAAACTTATTTAATTGAACCACCTAAACATTTGAGATTTAGATGAACAATTCGAGAATGGCACGCGAAGATTAGGACCGAGCCTTGGCAATGCCCAAGCACCGTAAATTACTATTCGGTGTCACAAAAAGTCGCAGCTGCACTACAGACGAAGGTCTGTACGGAATCCGAATACCACTGAAACTCAGTGCGACACTGGTCACCAAAGTGTAATTACTTATTGTGAGAGGCGTTGTCCCAGGAGAGGAACAATCGTTGGCCTTGGTAAGTAACGCTAAGTCGATGCCTCGTAGAGGACAAAATAACGTAGGAACGTTTATCTCTCTCTACAATTATTTTATTTTATTTTTTGATTTAGGTTAATTAATAGCTACCTATATCTTGTATATTTAACAGAGTTAGTACTAGAAAAACAGAGAATGCACGTAATTGGCCAGCGATAAGGACGATGCACCGGCACATACGTCCCACTGCAGGGCACATATTTAAATATAATTATCTACTATTTTAAATTACATAATTATGATTAATAGATGAATAAACATGACATGTAATTATTTGAGGTGCCACGAGAAAAAACAAAAAATCACGAGAAATATTACGAATATTCCAACAAACGGCATTGTAAGCCGAGCCCGCCATCGACGTGCGATTGTTGACGCCCACTGACAGTTTCTTGTCCCTTTCATTTGCATACAAAAGTGCAAAAGAGAGAAGAACGCCTTGCTAACTCTGTTAAATAGAAAGGGTATAGGTACCTACTTTTTATTTTTCAACTGTGTGATCTGATTTCAAACTACTTCAAAAAGCTGACACGAACGACATGAAGAAAACTAATGCTATGGGCATTTCACCATTGCATTGTAGTTACATTAATATGAACGTACTTACAAAGCAATATGCACACTTTCGTTTATTAGTTAAATTCATTCAGTAAGAAGGAAAATAGAGCCCAGTTTCTAACCAACCCCTAGAACCTTTTCACACTTAATTTCATAATCATTACTTATATTATCAATGATCAGTTAAAATATCATAATCAATTTAATCCACCTAAAACACAAGCTTCTACTCGGCAGAAATTAAAGCAAGGAAACTTGCACGTATAGGGTAAAGTTAATTATTCAAATATTTCAAAACTAACTTCAAAGCACAGAACAAAGATACTCACATCTACCATTTCCGTTTTTAAAATGATTGTTTTCAGACATTTTACAAAAATCGTAACTTGTGTTTAAGTAATAAAATTCACTGGTCTACACCGATTGTACGAGTGCCACAGGTATACCGTCACTTCATCAGTCAGCTCGGTCCGACTGCTCGCGAACGCTGTGAATCGCCGAATGCTCGTAAACGCCAAACACTGCTGTAATGTACCAGAGAGTGCGTGCGATTCCTCGGAAACGACGGGGGTGATGCGCGAATGACTAATATGATGTAATTTTGCACAATTTTTAATTCGATTGGAAATAAATTGTAAATTTACTTTTTATAGTTTACTAGCTGTTGCCCGCGACTCCGTCCGCGAAGAATCGTTGCCTACGACCTATTCTCAAATCTAGCGAATACAGAGAAAAACAGTTTCATAAAAATCGGTCAAGCCGTCTCGGAGGAGTTCGGTAACAAACACCGTGACACGAGATTTTTATATATTAGAGAAGATTTATGTATTTGATTTTATTAACAGGGTATGTTAATAACTAAATAATATTTAGTATGTAGGCATAGACGATAGCTATGTATTTAAAAAACTGTGACACTTTTGCCGCGCCTAAATACTATAAAATTTATGATCAGAAACTTTACACGGTTAAATGCATCAATTTTATTAGTCAACCTAATAAAATGAACGGCAATGTCGAAAGGTCGCCCTTGTTGCCAGGACGGCGATTACCAAGAACCTGAAGATGTAGTCAGATGGCATCTAGTAGGCTACGATTCAGTACCTGGCCATCCTTGTAGATAGGTTATTAAATACATTAAATATTGAATAGTTTTACGTGCCGTACCTATGTAGGGACTTTGCTGCTTTAAGAGTGAACATTTTAGTTCGAGGTATTTGATAAGAATATCCTGCTCAAAGTATAGGTACGATTTTGTTTAAAAAATAAACAAAAATCGTCAATTCTTCTCGTTAATCGTTTAATCGTCTAATTTCTTATTTACCAGGGTAAAATAACCCTGTTATGTTACCTAGAATAGAAACCTACTTATACAAATAAAACACAAAGTAATAAAATTATTTTCGTTACCTGCTGTATGAAATAAAGCCTTACAAAAATTTGAATTACTATTATTTATAATTTTTATCATGTTTGTTGAGCACTTTAGATCGTGCTAGTTAATAGATCTGTTAAAAGTGTCAGCATACTATAGCCAGCGAGAACTTATATAATTAACTAATCATAAATGAGGAAGGAAAGCAGGACAACGCCGTCGGCAATACCTAGCCATTGAACAATACAATATTATCCCAGGTTTACGTCATCAAATCAATAACACAATTCAGCAGTATGGTTAAAACTGCTCTACATTTGCATTTACTTTTATATACTTATATTTAAGCATTTCTTTTTTGGTCAGCAATGAATCTTGCTTAAATTTTTTTTTCTTAATGTCATTTAGTAGATAAATTGTTCAAATATTAAGATTATCTAAGGAGTCCTCTTGTGTTTTAGCATTCTAATGAAAAAAAAAACAATAGAGGTAGAGGTCTCGTTTGTGTTCCATTTTCACCCGACTGTCGTAGGAGGGTTATGTTTTTCGAGCGTATGTATTTATGTATGTACTAACTAGCCTTTCGTCCGCAGCTTCGCCCGCGATAAATTAATTTTCCCATAGGAAAAGGTATTTTTCCGCGGTAAAAAGTAGCCTATGTCACTCAGTGATAATGTAGCTTTCTAACGGCAAAAGAATTTTTGAAATCGGTCAAGTAGTTTCGGAGCCTATTCAATGCAAACAAACAAACAAACAAACAAACAAACAATCAAATCTTTCCTCTTTATAATACTAGTATAGATGTAGGTATCATTCTTTGGCACGCCCTGCACCTGCAGCCTAAACGGCTCTATGGATTTTGAAGTGTGAGGTGTCATTACATTAGATTCGTCTCAGTTCCGAGAGTGACATGGGCGTTATTTTCCCGGAATTCCCATGGGAACGGAAACTATACAGGCGGTTTTTTTTCATCTAGTATTGAAATTAAAGTTATTGTTACTTTTTATCTGGACACGCGGCAGCGTATCAAGCCAAGTGGAAGCAAAAGGAAATGGGGAAAGCAGCGCGCCGTGTGTACCTACCTAATATTACCTACACGAACCATTTGGAGTTACTTTTGACCCCTTCATATATATACCTAGTAGTAAGTAAAATATGTAAAAGAGATTAAAAAAAGAACTTCGTCATTCAAACGCGTTCTTCACTGTATTTATTGTCAAAGAAAGAAGTGACACAAATACATAATAATATTTGCTGCTTCATGTCATGACTGATTGCATTGAGTTAATACCTACCTGGCCAATATGTTGCCTTGTGATTTCAATACTTGGCTCATCTTAAACAGTGAATTTGTACCACGTTTATAAATTTTATTTTCGTTTATGTACTAACGTTTATTGACAAATAAGTACCTATTGAAAGCCTATTTGAAGACTAACTTCCAAAAATACGCAACTTACTTGAATAAACTTTAAGTACCTACTTATCTTAATATTCTTAGCAAAAGTTATGAGAATTTCAGTGTAGGTATGTCGATGCAATGATTTTAAGATATTGCTTAAGTTCAGTATTTTTACTGGAAAAAAAAAGTATTATATGTACAATTTTCACATAATTTTGTCTTAAAAATCTCGTACCTTAATAAAGCCTGTACTCTATTTTAAGACTCCTCATTTATGCAGTAGTTGTATAAAATATTAATTTAATTCAAGTTTAAAGCCACGCCGGGACACTGTCAAAAGGTGATAATGTAAAAAAAAAGAAATGCTCAATTAATGTTTTCTTATTCAATAGGTATTTTCAGCAACACATAGAATCTGATATCGCCAGCTGAAAACAAACCTGAGATCTCAAGATACCTATCTAACATCTCTGTATGAAAATCAAATAAGAGTAATATTATGTCTGCGTTCCTTTCAGCGGATAGTATAGTCAAGTCTTACTTGAAACAGCTGTTGAAAGTCACTCTTCGTGATATTTTATTTAATAGTGTTATGTTACACTCTTCTGACCTAGTGGCTAAAACTGGAACTAATCAATGCCTACAAATAACTTAGCAGCAACATTATTTTATTACCCAGCACCAGCAGTGAGACATCGCCACCGGGGGTCAGACAAGTTTGTGGCAATAAGTATAGTAATTCCGAGTCGACTCTACCGAGGGAATAATATTGAATTGGGTAGGTAGTATTACACATACGGCGGTTCTATTGCATGCCTTATTTCTTTATCCCAGCCTCTGACGTTCGTTACACGCGACGAGCGGTGCCGCGATATCTTAAAACTTTTCCCGCTGTTTTTCGCAGTAGAATGGTTTCATAGTGACTTTCTTGATAAGTAGAGCTACGACTTAATATGAGACTAGATATTCAGCTGCTTGTTGTGCATGATGAATGATGATAAAATGTAGTTAATGTCAAAGTTATCAATTCAAACTTCTTTCAGAGTCTATATCGCGACGCAAGAACCATAATATAAACTATGTATAGATATTGGATTTATTTACAAGTAAATATTACTTACTACTACTACCTTTTAAAGTTACCAGTTACTCTTTAAATTTGTTTCTACTTATCAAAGAAGGTATTTTGTGAATCGAGTGTTGCGGTGGTGAAGGCGTAAGGCGTTGTATGATGTAGAAAGTAGGTATCACTCACCTGTACAGTCAGAGTTGTTCGTGGAGCAAGTCACGTAGCGTGTATGTAGCCGCGGAGGCGCGTCTGGTCGGCCACTCGCCTCGTCCGTGCCGGCCGGCTCGCGCTCCCAAACTCAAGGTGACCTTCAACATTCGTTTTGGAAGCCACGCCATCGCGCATGCCCGAATTAAAATCTAAGGATATTCAGAAACGAAACTTATGCCTAAGTATTTAAGTCTATAATAGCGAGCGCGTTTCCAGTGATACAGGACTCATTCAATTTACGGACGACTCGTTCGTTACGCGCTCGCGTCGTATTATTGCGATTATTTATATTGGTATAAAAAATATAGATAGGTGCATGACCTGAGCTGCTCGGGGGACTGATCTCCGCTCAGTCCTACGAAAAATAACAAGAAAACTTAAACAAATAACAATTCTCTTTATTGGCCACGAAGACTAATCAGTCACCCACAGCAGGACACCACATAGCTAATTCACCGGACATCTTCAAAATTATGCTAAACGTGATTCCGACTCTACAATTCAAATTATGGTCTTATCTGTTATAATAAGAAAGACATTTAATGGATTTAATAAGATCATAAAACATGTATTTAAAAACCCATTTTTTAAAACATGTAATACTTAGGTATCGAAGGTATGTAGGTATACATGTATTAATTACATACATATTATACTTTATATACTACTACTTAAGTCCTTTCGGAAAAAATAATAATAGATGTAGGTATTTCGATGTTCGTAGTGAGATTCCCTTCACTTACTTTTTTGGTAAAATCTATAGGTAGGTAGTTAATAACTGAGTAGGTATACAGGTGACTGCTTATTTATAGAATCAGTACATTGTGCATTAATGGCCGTAAGTAGGGGATTACTAACGAGAGTCTGTAAGAAGCCCGACGCCGAAGGTATTGAGTTTTTTTTCTTAATTACTAATTAGTCATATTACAAATTCTATAATGCCGTGAAATACTATTAAATTAAATTTTACATTTGCTTCTTATTTAAATAAATAAATAATAAATATTAGGGGACAATCTTACACAAATCGACCTGGTCCCAAACTAAGCAAAGCTTGTACTATGGGTACTAGACGACGATAAACATACTTATATAGATAAATAAATATTTCAATACATAGAAAACATCCATAACTCAGGAACAAATATTCGTGCTCATCACACAAATAAATGCCCTTACCGGGATTCGAACCCAAGGCCTCTTGCTTTGTAGGCAGGGTCACTACCAACTAGGCTAAGGCGGTCGTCATTTAATGACTTAAACTGCAAAAGTTGAAAAATCTTAAGAAAATAACACGGTAGACGACAATCCACAAACGAATGGTGCGCAAACTTGGATCTATACCAATAAAACAAACAAAGAACAAAATACGCTCGTGTCAGCGTGCAATGGAGCGAAGTATACTGGGAATCAAGCTAAGAGATAAGCAAAGTAGCGAAAAAATAAGAAAAAAGACCAAAATAATAGACGCACTACAACACGCGCAAAGGCTGAAATGGATGGGCTGGGCATATTGCCCGGACTACAGAAAACAGCTGGACAAAACGCGTCACCAAATGGAAGGGCCCTAGCGGCAAAAGAAGGCCAGGAAATCAAAAGACCGCTGGGTTGACGACATTCAGAAAATTGCCGGGAAGGATTGGGTACAGACGGCAAGAAATAGAAAATCATGGAGACAGTTGGAGGAGGCCTATACCGGAGAAGGGGTCATGTCTTAAATATTTATTTTAACTGCATGTAATTTGTTATTTTATTTGTATCTTAAGTCATGGAAATAAAGGCTATTATTATTATTATTCTCTTTATTTATATTTTTTTCTCTTAGGTTAGATTTTTACAATAATTATACAAAAAGTAAAATATAAAACTATACATACAAATCATAAAATCATTATAAAAACCTAACCTAGGATGCCACCGGCAGCGAGGCGGGGCCTAAGCTATCGGTGGTTAGGGCGACAGAGAGAGGAACCTCCTGACTATCCGCGCAGTGTCTAGGAGTACCGCCTTCTGTATCTGACCCTTGATCCAGCCATCTAGCGAGAGTCTCTTGAGGTGTTGTTCGAGACTCTTCGCTATCAGGCCGTTCGCAGAAACGACTATCGGGACAATGATCGTCGAATCAACATCCCACATGGCGGTTATCTCGTGAGCTAGGTCAAGGTACTTGCTGGCTTTGTCCTTCTCAGCTTTCACGAGGTTCTCGTCATGAGGGATGGTGATGTCGACGAGCACTGCCTGGCGTTTCGATCGATCTGTCAGCACGATATCAGGCCTATTGGCTATAATAGTCCTGTCCGTGATAACAGACCGATCCCAATAGAGCGTGGCACGACCATTTTCGAGAACTGGCGCAGGTATATACTTATAGTAAGGCACTTCAAAGTCCACAAGGCCGTATAGCAGAGCAAGTTGCTGGTGAATAATTCTGGCTACAAGGTTATGTCTGTGCAAGTACTCACCGTTAGCAAGATGACCACAACCGGAAATAATATGCCTGAGTGACTCCCCGGGACGGCGGCATGCCCGACAAATGTCGACCGTACCGTCCTTCAGGATATACCTCCGGTAGTTGTTCGTCATGATAACTTCATCCGCAATTGCACAGACAAAACCTTCGGTTATTATTATTATTATTATCTCTATACAGCTTGGTTCAATTTAGTTATATACTTAATAATTTTACAAATAAATTTAATTACTAAAATACCTATAAGTATCTACTGTTTTCAGTAATTATTTTATTGAACATTTTGAATTTTGTTAAATTAATTATTGCTTAACAATAACCTCTATTGAAATATTTTTAAAGATCATATTGACCAGTTTAAACATTTTTATTTATTTATACTTACTTATATTTTCTTACTTTCCTTGTAGTCGAAATGAAAAGCAGGGTGTTTAACTCGGGAAAAACACCAATATCACCCTCGAAATATTGGCACCCTCGCTGTGCTCGGACGCCAAGTAACCTCGTGTGATATTGGTTATTATCATCCCTTGTTGAACAATCTACTATTATTAACCTAACCTATCCATTATCCAGGGAATATAATGACTTTTTAAAACTTTGTGTCACAAAGAAACTATTTTTCCTACTTTTGTACTTTTAGGTAGGTATCTGTTTTTTACATGATCGCGAACAAATAAATAAGAGAACATAGATGATATGACTTCAGAAAATCTATACTACCTAACTCTATTCCCCATAACAGCACTTGTCTCGTAATGTCGTTTTACGATACACCTAGCTGCCACACATTATTAAATGTAGGTAGGTTACACTCAACACTAAAGACCTGCCGAGTTGAGTTGCGTCGCGTTGTGTCGAGTCGAGTCGAGTCGTAGAAAAAATATTGTATGTCGTGCAGTTTTCCATTGCGATACTCACATTCGTTCGTATCGCAACACTCACGTCACTCGATTTTTAAGACCTCACTTATACAACCGTTGCATAATATACTATTATAGAGTAGTGTTATAGAGTACCTATATCACAATTGTTTCCCTAAATTAAATGGTACTGACATAGGTTTTTACGGGGGATGAGTTCATGCAGACGCAGATTATAATTACTCATCATACCATATCATCAATCGAATTTTTCACGACCTAATATATAGGTAGGTATTATTTTCACTACACGTCTAAGTAAACAATGAACGGGAAAATCAGCATGCTTCTCTGCGATCAAACCGTTGCTGCGTTATAATGAGTCAAAGGTACATACATAACTACTTAATATCATACATAATTTTTACATAGGTAGGTACTTACCAGCTTAGAAGAAATTTGTCGTCTGGTACTAATTTTACAAACTTTTATTTATCTTGCAATGTAGGTATGTATGTATGTACGGGTCAAATCTTGGAAGTCGAATTTTACCCACTGCCAGTGGTCGGATTCACTTTAAACTTGGTATTTTTATGTACCTAAGTTGGATGATAATGCAAGTACAGCCAAAAAAGTACAGATAGCGAAAAAGCTTGCATTAAAATGAAATGTTCGACAAAAACTTATATGTATATCTCTGGATGCGGTTTAAGAACTTGTGTACGTTATATAGGTACGTTACCGAAATTACAATTATTAAGAGATTTACACACACTCGATCTCTTATCCCGTAGCGCAGCATGCGATAGCCTTTGACTGGAGTAGTTTGCGCTCTTTAATCGATAATCTATCCTCTAAACAATGCGCTTATTTTCCAGATTATTACACCCTTCGCCACCAGGAGCCTAGAGCGGCCGCTCCACTTGCTCTACCCTGGGGCCGCTTCTGCTTGCCCTCCGCGACAAATCCTGGGGCCTTAGGTCGGAATTTCATTTCACCGCGACGCTCACTTCGTACGTTTTCTACTAACCAACCAACGCATGCTGCCGGTTTGTAAGAGCGTATATTTTAATAGTTGGTCGCCCTACACGTAACATCTAACAAAAACTAGTTATTTTCCTAGGAGTAAAATTAGTAATCAGTTCAAATAGCCATTAACTGTCGTTTAATGGTTTTAAGAAGATGCAAACTACTTTAATTAAGTAGGTATTAATGTATTAGAGGTCATCAGAGACTTACTTATATCTTATTCTAATATATAAAAATCTCGTGTCTCGGTGTTTGTTATCGAACTCCTCCGAAACGGCTCGACAGATTTTTATGAAACTTTTTCTCTAGGTATACTTATTCGGTAGGTCTGAGAATAGGTCGTCGGCTATTTTTAGTACACCTACCCCTATTCTTCGCAGACGGAGTCGCGGGCAACAGCTAGTTATAATATAATGCTTACTTAAATCTTAACACATGCTTCATAATAATAAGAGCAACATCCCGATCAGGATGGAATATAATCGACAGTCGACTATTAAAAATTCTGTAATAAGTTGAAAATATGTAGATACTTACTTAAATAGAATATTACCTCTGTTATACTTGTGTATTCTTTATCGATTCAAAATCCACGTCTAAATATGGATGTCTGTAAATCTACGATCAGTTAGGAAAAGCCTCTATTGAGAAGAATTTGCCAAGGAACTCGACATAGTATATTTTTTTCAAAACAGATCCAAAATATTTAACACTAGGTAGATACTTTTTTTTAACACTAGACAATCTGTTTGAAGCGCATCTGAATTATTTCCAACCTTCATCATTAAATTGTATTATATGCCATATCTATCTAATCTTTAAACGAGCAATTCTTGTAGGTACCTGCCACTGTTAAACGGTGTAATGAGATGGTACGTAAATGCGATCGCGAACGCCTGAAATAAGGCCTCTGACCGTCATCGACGTGGACGCTGAAATAAAACTTCCTTAAGAGGGTTTATACCTGCTGAGCTGGCAACGTTGCATTTTTGTTAGTTTTTCTCGATTATTCCATAAAAATTGAATGAAAATTAAAAATGTTTTGTATAGAAATTGTTCTAATATATAAGTTAATCTGTCTACTGCAATAATAATTCGTGATAGACTTTTATTTTCTTTATATCGAACAAATTATTACCTAACGGTTTTTAAAGAAAATAAAAGTCTTATCACGAATTATTATTGCAGTAGACACATTAACTTATATGTACATATATTAGAACAATTTGTAGACAAAACATTTTTAATTTTCATTCAATTTTTATGGAATAATCGAGAAATACTAACAAAAATGCAACGTTGCCAGCTCAGCAGGTATAAACCCTCTTAACAGTCAGACTATTCAAAGGTTCAAGAACTTGAAGTAACATTTGTTGTCTGACCTAGCAATAAACTGCAAAGTTGTAACATCTGTAAGTTCGACTTGCTTTCTTAAGGTGACCTTTACGTGCTCTTGAGAGGACAAAGTTGTACCAAAGCGCGTCATGGCGCATGCTCGCAACACAAAAAAATAATTGTATATTTTAGCGTGTTCTTGATAGGAGATACTTCCAGTTCAAGGTAGCCTTGTTTACATTTCGTTAAGTACGTCAGTAAGGAAAACTATGAGAAAATATTAAGCAATCCCGACCGGAACATGAACTCGATTAAAAATGCCAAAAAACCGGCCAAGAGCGTGTCGGACACGCCCAAGATAGGGTTCCGTAGCAGGTACGAAAAAATCATTGCATACCTTGTTAATGTGGTTGTTTTGGTCCCAATTCCCACCGCGCGCAGAATTTCAACGTCGGCGGTGTGCGCCATCTATCGGCGAATTGGGTATCTAATCTGCAGTCTACTAGAACTAGTATGTGCATACATATGTTGATGGTTTTTCGGATGTAATTCTTTATTATATGAACCGATTTCAATTTTATTTTTTTTATTTGAAAGAAGATACTTTTAGCGTGATCTTATAGGTACTTAAAGAAAAAAATGCTTGCAATGGCGGTTAAATTACAATCTTAGTTTAGAAATATTTTTTTACAAAAACTTTAAAACTGCTCAACTGATTAAGTTGAAAATAATTTTCCTAGAAAGTTTTTATTAAGTTTAACATACGTGATTTTTTTCATATGTTTTAGACTTGCTGTTCAAAAGTTAGAGGGGGGGGACACATTATTTTAAATAAATAAATAAATAAATATCACGGGACAATTCACACCAATTGACCCAGTCGCAAAGTAAGCTAGGAAAGCTTGTGTTATGGGTACTAGGCAACGGATAAACATACTTATATAGATAGATACATACTTAAATACATTTGGGGGTAGTTGCAATAGAGAGATCTCTCTCCAGGCAGATGTTATGCCTGGGGACCGAAGTCCGGTGGATGAAAGTTGGAAGCTGCATTCATGCAGCCGAGCTGAGAAACCTCGACAGCGCGATGCAGGACTGCAGCAATCAGTTCCCCATGTGACGACTAGATGGCGCCAGTAGTCGCTACATCAGCCCCCCTATTAGACCGGAGGTCGATTCTAATTGCAGTGGAGTGCAGTCTGTGCGTCATGTGGACGCTTGCAAGGGCCAGTCGCTCAGAGCCTCGTCGGCGAGCATTGTTGTTCCTCTGCTACTTGTGGATGCATGCCTGTTGCGTGATTGCTCGGAGCCTTGTTGGCGAGCGTTGGTTGATTGATTGGCAAGTGGAAGTAGTGGGAGGAGGATTTGCGAACTGTAGACACCAGGCAGATAACTGATACATGCTAATGGTGCACAGTGCGGTGAGTATGGCTTGCTGTGAGACTGCGTCATCGTCTTGTGTGTCTGAAGGTTGCGATTTTTGTCCAATGTCGTGGGTCACCAATTTGGGGGTGGTAACCATAGAGATCTCTCTCCAGGCAGATGTTATGCCTGGGGACCGAAGTCCGGTGGATGAAAGTTGGAAGCTGCATTCATGCAGCCGAGCTGAGAAACCTCGACAGCGCGATGCAGGACTGCAGCAATCAGTTCCCCATGTGACGACTAGATGGCGCCAGTAGTCGCTACATACATATTAAACACCCAAGACCCGAGAACAAACATTCGTATTTTTCATACAAATATCTGCCCCGACAAGGGAACCGAACCCGGACCTCAAGCTTCATAGTCAGGTTCTCTAACCACTAGGCCATCTGGTCGTCTTGAAATTTCGGAGTGAATATCTCCGAAAATATTAACTTTATCAAAAAATGGTTTTAGCAAACCCCTATTTATTTTCAAATACCTATCCAATGATACCCCACACTATAGGGTTAGTTGACAAAAAAAATCACCCCCACTTTACGTCTATGGGACGTAACCTAAAAAAAATTTTTTTTTTTTATAATCTCTCTGTCGGCGTGACTGATATATATATATTCATGCCAAATTACAGCTTTCTGGTACTAACAGTCTCTGAGCTAAGCCGCGGACGGACAGACAGACAGACGGACAGACATGGCGAAACTATAAGGGTTCCTAGTTGACTACGGAACCCTAAAAAAAATTGTGTCTATAGACAATTCATACTAAAAAGGTTTAATTAAATAGATGCCGCATATAGTTGCCCTGTCTGTGGTGAACTTGATCTACCTTCCTGATAATAGTAACTGGCAGGTGTAAGACGATGACAGCAACGAATTGACACAAGACGGGGGTCCGTCATGCCATGCCGATCTTGTGTTTATTTGTAGCGCCAACAGAACGGCTTAGTTCACCTAATTAGAAGAATTGAATATTAGTGGAATATGAGTACATGGAGAATGGCAGGTTTAAAGTAAGGCCTATTACCTCACCTTGATTAGGCAAGAATATTGAATTGCCTCTTTATTTTAGTACCTACATAACACATGCGACATAAGTCCGATTTCAAGAACATAAGTAATTGTTATTTTAAAACTGTTCTAGTCTAGACTTAATAGCCATGGGTACTAATTTTCATTTGTTCTAGAACTGTGAAGCCTTTAAATTACAAATTTAAACATTTTATTGTGCCAAATCTATCACTTCCCTAAAATTAGTGGGAAGTAAGTATTCCCATTTATTATACAGAACTTTACCATGCCAGAGTGCTTACATACTAAGAGCTAGATTAAGGATTTTTATTCATATTTTTTTTCTAATAAATAAACAGCTTTACAACAGGTATCTTATAGGTAGGTACCTACCTATTTATACTTCTTTTCCCTTTTTTGCATTGTAATAGAGTGAATAAAGGTACTCATGTCTTTGTACTCGATTGTATTTTACTCAATATAATTAGATATCCTTAGAAACTCATTTTCTTTTTCGCTTGATCAAAACTTAAGTTCCCTCCTTTCTGCCTGATTTTCTACAGCTACGTGAACTACTCAAACATAGCTGCGAGAGTCTTGAGGCGCTCCCTGAAGTCTAACCTGAAGGACGATGCAGCAAAACGAGACCAAACATTCATCAAAATTTTCTTTTGGGCAAATGGCGAGATATTGCGTAAGTAATTTATTACGAGCATAATAATTAAAATAAACTTATTTTAATTATTATGCTCGTAATATTTAGTAGTTTCATATAATAATAAATAATTGTATTATTATTTGGTACCTATCCTATAGCCCTGTGTGAAAAGTTGTTTAAAAATATCTGAATACATACTTACAACTAGGATCCTATTGCCGAGATTCTAAAGCTGCGTACGGACTCCGCCATGTCCGTACGCCATGTACGCGTACAGTGTACGTGTTCGTATACAGTACGTGTACGTGTACCCGAGTGCGCGTAGTCCGTACGCAGCTTAACAACGTCCTTTGCTGATGCTCTTGGGCGTCTTACACTGAATTTCCGAAATCAATTTCATCACTTTCACACGCAAATAGTGTCGGATTGACTTGAAATTTGACACGCATAAATAATCTCATTCTCCTCGGATCGTAAATGGATTAGATGACAATAGAAATATAACATCAACACAAAAAAAAACCAAACAATACAACACAAAATTTTTATCCAGAACTTACTTAATTATTGACACGCGTGCATGGCGAGCTTAGATAATATCTAAGATGGCGAGGGATCAATACCTTATGAAAAGCAAACTTTATTAATGTCAGTTTTCACCTCTTACAGCTGCTGGCGAGAAACCACCGCCAGAAAAGGGTAAAACCTGATTCTATGGATAAATTTTAAATTAAATAAAAGTAAATTTACCTACTGGTCCGAAACGTAGTTTTACTCAATAATAAATTTATTAAACTACTAGCTGTTGCCCGCGATTACGTCTTGCGAAGATAAAAAATAGCCTACGACCTATTCTCAGACCTACCAAGTAAGTATAGACAAAAAAGTTTCATATAAATCGGTCCAGCCGTTTCGGAAGACTTCGATAACAAACACCGTGACAATCTACACTAATATTATAAAGAGGAAAGATTTGTATTTTTGTATGTAAACTAATAAACTCAAAAACTACTGGACCGATTTCAAAAATTATTTTGCCGTTAGAAAGCTACATTATCACTGAGTAACATAGGCTATATTTATTACTAGAAAAAATTAGAGATCCTCGGTAAATCTTACCAAAACCAACCCAAGGTGTAAAAAAATTAGCCATAAAATGTCTATCATCGCATGCGCTGCGGAAAGTATTGATGATAGAACAAAAAAATGTTCTACAATATCAACGAACGTATCAATATCTACAAAAAACTTCGCGAGACCATATGACCAATTATTGTAGTTACGTCACTATTACTACTTTTTTACATTTTAAAAGATGATAGAAATGCCTATCAAAATCAGACCATGTTTTCCACACCTTTGTATTAATTCTTATCCAAATTAATTATTTCGTATTCAAGACTGGTTCAATACCTGTTGATTTCTTTTTGAATTATCGAAATCGGACATTCCGTTCAAAAAATATTACGAAATTAAAAATGTCAATATAAATAAATGCCTTAGTTTTTAATTTTGGAAATTATGACAAACTAGCGACCCGCCCCGGCTTCGCTCGGGTGCAATTATGCATGTATTATACATTATAAACCTTCCTCTTGAATCATTTTATCTATTAAAAAAAACCGCATCAAAATCCGTTGCGTAGTTTTAAAGATCTAAGCCAGACAGACAAACGACAAGACAAGCGCGACAGACAGACAGACAGCGGGAAGCGACTTTGTTATAATACTATGTAGTGATAGTGATTGAGTCATGTAGGTACTTTATAATTAGCATACTTATAATATAAGTTTAATTATCTTTATTTATCCCAAAATGTTTATAAAGATAATAGATTAGTGTAGATAAAATAAACATTCCAAATAAAATACAGATCATTTCGGTGGGACCCGCCTGCCACTTAAAAAAATTAGGGTCAATTTATGATTGCTCACGGACATGAGGTTCAAAGTAGCTTTACGTTTCGCTAAGCATGACATTGAAAAGGTTAAAAAAGCCACTAGAGAATTATAAGAGTAGATTATTATAGCTAGACCGTTTAAATGTGTCTTCGCCCGCGCGGTACAGGGGCTGGGGAGTATGATTAGAAAGGGGCAGAGAGAGGTGCGTTTCATAAAACAATTTCATAAAACTCGCGAGATCTACTACAGCTCACAGAGCCAGCAGTCTATCCATACTAATATTATAAATCCGAAAGTGTATCTGTCTGTCTGTCTCTCTGTTTGTCTGTCTGTCTGTCTGTCTGACTGTCTATTACCTCTTCACGCTTAAACCGCTGAACCGATTTAGATGAAATTTAGTATACAGATAGTTTGAGTCCCGGGAAAGGACATAGAATAGTTTTTTCTCAAACATGCTATGAAATATTGACGTTATGTTCCTTATAATACGCCACGAAGTGTCACGTTGAAGGTGCGGCTAGCCGTGCGGGCGGCCGTGCGGTCAATAATGGAATTTCATACAACATTGCTGGCCAAGGCCAGCAAAGTGATAGTCTATTGTTTCATGTGACAGCACCATGACGGTTATTTATAGTACTATGGCATCATAGCATTTAGCCATTAAAAAAAAACTATAAGCAATATTTGCGTTTTGGTTCATTATGACATTCTGCCACTACGTTTATTTAAGGTGAGATGATGATGATGGTGGTAATTGTGATGATGATGGTGGTGATGATGATGATGGTGATGGTGATGATGGTGGTGGTGATGATGATGATGATGGTGATGATGGGATGGTGATGATGGTGATGTGATGATGATGGTGGGTGATGGTGATGGTGGTGGTGATGATGGTGATAGTGATGATGATGATGACGATGGTTTTATGATGATGATGATGATGATGATGATGATGATGATTGATGATGGAGGTGATGGCGATGACGATGGTGATGGAGGGTGATGATGATGATGGTGATATTGATGATGGTGATGATGGTGATGATGATGGTGGTGATGATGATGATGATGATGATGGTGATGATGATGATGATGGTGGTAATGGTGATATGATGTGATGATGATGATGACGATGATTTTTAAGCCTTGGCCACGAACAGGGATTGCCGGCCTCGTATCTCTAGATGGCCTCGTTACCACTCGGCCATCTATAACTACTCGGCCGGCAATCCC
This sequence comes from Archips crataeganus, assembly GCA_947859365.1. Lineage (NCBI taxonomy): Eukaryota > Metazoa > Arthropoda > Insecta > Lepidoptera > Tortricidae > Archips > Archips crataeganus. The sequence continues at coordinate 20,552,924 of OX402045.1, read as the reverse complement.
CTATTTCGCGGCCGCTGCAGTAATGTACTATTATCCCGGAAATCGCCCTTTAAGGAGGTGAAAAGGGGGTGAAACTTTGTATGGAGAATCAATAACCACTTAACCGATTAAGACGAAATTTGGTATGTTTCCACGCATCCTTGATTGCTTGCATGCTTGCTTGCTTCCATGCCTGCTTGCATGTCTGCTTCCATGCCTGCTAGCATGCCTGCCTGCATGCTCGCTTACATGCATGCATGCTTGCTTGCATGCTTGTTTGCATGCTTGCTTGGATGTTTGCTCGCATGCTCGCTAGAATCCTGCTTGGATTCTCGCTTGCATGCTTGCTTTCATACTTTCTTACAAGCTTGCTTGCTTGCATGCTGCTTGCACGCTTGCTTGCGTGCTTGCTTGCATGCTTGCTTGCATGCTTGCCTGCATGCTAGCTTGGATGCTTGCTCGCATGCTCGCTAGAACCCTGCTTGGATTCTCGCTTGCATGCTTGCTTTCATGCTTTCTTGCAAGCTTGCTTACATACTGCTTGCATGTTTGCTTGCATGATTGTTTGCGTGCTTGCTTGCGTGCTTGCTTGCATGCTTGCTTGCTTGCTTGCATGCTTGCTTGCATGTTTGCTTGCTTGCATGTATGCTTGCTTGCATGCTTGCTTGCATGCTCGCTAGAATCCTGCTTGGATTCTCGCTTACATGCTTTCTTGCATGCTTGAATGCTTCCTTGCATGCTTTTTTGCAAGCTTGCATGCTTGCTTGCATGCTGCTTGCATGCTTGCGTGCATGCTTGCTTCAGGCTTGCTTGCATAATTGTTTGCTTCTCTGAAATATTTATGGTTCACGCTAGCAATGCCGCGGGTAAAAGCTATATTAGATAGAGTGATTCAAGAGGAAGGTTTATAAGTATAATACATGCATAATATAGTTGTACCCGTGCGAAGCCGGGGCGGGTCGCTAGTATACTATAAGTCTAGGTATCTATCCATAAAAAAAATAGGCGACACAGTTGACCGACAGGGAGCGGCGTACGAGTTTCAACCATTAGTGGCGTAGTTTTAGATAATTTACCTACTACATACATGGCCCGAATTAGAGGTTTGGAGGTCTTGGGGCAAAGAAGCAGCGGTGCCAAAAACGGCGGCTCCAAGTCAGCAACCTTAAGATTTATTTAAATTAACCGATAGTTGGCCATGCGACCTACACGTCGATGTAGACTAAGTGTAGACTTGACTAAAAAATATTGGCTATAGACCCTTAACTTTTGCTACGTCTACAGCAGACTTATTGTCTAACGTTTCTGACGCTTGCCTTCGCAATCACTATTTCTTTCTGTCAAACGGTATTAAAATGATGACAGAAAGAGATGGTGAAAGCGAAGGCAAGCGTTACATTTTACCACTTTGGAAGTGTCTCTCGCGCAAACTATTCAGTTTAGAAAAAAATGATATTAGAAACCTCAATATCATTTTTGAAGACCTATCCATAGACACCACACACGAATGGGTTTGACGAAAAAAAAAAATTTTTTTGAGTTTCAGTTCTAAGTATGGGGAAACCTCAAAATTTTTTGTTTTTTTTTTTTCTATTTTTGTGTGAAAATCTTGATGCGGTTCACAGAATACATCTACTTACCAAGTTTCAACAGTATAGTTCTTATAGTTTCGGAAAAAAGTGGCTGTGACATGACGAATCCATAAGGGTTCCGTTTTTTTCCATTTGGCTACGGAACCCTAAAAACGTGTATGACCCATAGATATATCAGAATTTCGGAGCCCTCGTGTAGTCAAGGGCACTGGGCACGGGCCCTTTGTGCCATTATGCGAAAGACGCTACTATCGCCCTAGATACATTTAGGGATGCGTCACTGCGCCTATATTTACTAAGGTTTGTCAAATCTACCGGTTGGCACATTTAGATGGATCGTTAGGGATAACTCTGAAACTATGAGACATCTGAAGATAAGAAAGATCTGTTCTATGGAACAATGTCACCTATTTTAGTGACAAAAATACTTTCATAAATAAAAATAAAAAAGTTTATTTTGTTTTAAAAAATCATTTCACACACAAGATTTTTTGCTTACTGTACTTTTTGTTAGGGTAATTGCATAGACATCCAACTTACAGGTCGATTCACAAGAGTTGGTACGAATGGATTGAACTAAAGTTATGTCACTTTGATATTTTCGTAGGAAAATGGCTGATGCATGACATTTTCATATTTGTGTGAAGTGTATTCAAATATACTGTTTTAAACTTTCGTGATTTTTACTCATAATTACTAAACTAAACGGGACTTATCACGCACTAAATATTTATTTATTTACCTCGACGTTTCGGCCACATTGCAGCAACCGTGGTCACGAGTCAACCTTTAAATGGTTTTTAAAACAGATATGATATAGTGTGATCATTTCCCATCAGATGACCCGCTTGCTCGTTTGCCTCCCTCTCATAATAATAAATATATATATTGTTATGAACATTATCGTGAATTGAATAGCCATCGATTAAGTTAACTGGAATGGCTATTTTCTCCAAATTTTAGGTCTTTGTAACATTAGGCATTTTGATTAGGCTGATTATAGTCGAGATAAGTAGTTTTAATTTATTGTTCCTGAAATGGGTAACACCCGTTATATTATTGAAAGATCTATCCAAAGACACCCCAGTTCATACGACATACGAAAATAAAAAGTTCTCTTTACGAGGAGGGCTAACCAATTTTTTATTATTATCTAATTATAAAAAACTCGTGTCACGGTGTTATCGAACTCCCCCGAAACTGCTTAACCGATTTTATGAAACTTTTTTTCTCCGTATTCGGTAGGTCTGAGAATAGGTCGTAGGCTATTTTTTATTCTTCGCAGGCGGAGTCGCAGGCAACAGCTAGTTTATTCTATAAATTTGTCGACGTGATTGTACGTACACCCATGCTAAAACACAGCTTCTAGAACAGTCTCTGAGCTACGTCGACGACAGACAGACTGTCATGGCGTAACTATATGATGGGTTTATTTTTTGACATTTTGACTACGGAACCCTAAAAAGTAATCTACCTGTCTTTTTCAATAAAAATGTCTTGATTTAATATTATTGAAATAAAAAAAAAAAACATTATTTTATAATAGGAATATTTTATTCAGAAAAGGGCCATAAATTTAAATGTCAGTCTCAGTCTTTCTTACTAATTACACAGGTAAAGTCAACTAATTTTAATCCTAGGCCACCATAGAACCATATCGTAGTAACAAATTTTATTTTGCTATAGTAATGCTTATTGAATGATGTAATTATCATTATGATAACTGACAAGGTTCCGCCTAGGAATCAAATTGGTTGACTCTACAGTTAGCTGCCGAAGTGGAAAACGTTTGTGGAGGTCAAAATGATCTACACACCCACTTATTACCTTGGCGGTAGTCCTGTGTTTGAGCTTTACAACCGCTTATCCACTTGTGCTGCTGACTGTACATAATTTCCATGCCAACTCTCTCAGGAAAGTGCGACATTATGACTCTTTCAACGGCTATTAGAATCCGCCACGACTTATAGTTTTGTCACTAAGTGCGTTCCTCTCACATTAGCTCAAGAACGAAGACACCAAGTGACAAGCGAGTAAATACCTTCGAGCCCTAACAGACTCTTTTAGACAAGTATTATTGAAAATATTGCATTCACTAAAAAATCGACAATAACCAATAATAGTTGCCTTATTTTTTAAACTAGGTAATAGGTAGTAACGGGCTATTTTCCGCAACTCGACATCTCAGTGCTAATATTGAGCTCAAGTTATTGCCCTACCAGGGGGTCATAGCGCCGCTCCTATCTGCAGGATTTCAGATCGAAGACATACTTAACTAACTAAGACGGAAGTAAGAGAGATTTTCTGTCATAAAATAGATAAAAATGTTATATGTCGCTACCACAAAAAAATTAACTCTTAGACATGCCTAATATGACATTTTTTCATGTTCTGATAAGTGTTCAACAAAGTAAGGTTCAACAATTCTTAGTTTTTAACGATCCTCATTTTTTTAAATCTACGGTTTCTGCTACCTCTACGTTCACAGTCCTATACAAATTTCAAATTCCTGGTATAGTATAAATCTTCCCAGGTGAATTTTTCGCTTCGAGCCATTACATTAAATTTGAACCTTAATACTATGACGATACCATTTGTTTTGAAAGATAAGGGCTGGAAGCGAAAAATTCACCTGGGAAGATTTATACTATAAGTCCAGCAAATTAGTTTAATCATTGTACCGTGCTGCTCAGTGTGTAAACAAGATATTGTACTAATCTGTCCCCCCGTCCAGATGCAAGTCGAATTATTTCTTAGTGCCCCATGTATGGGCACAGACTTGTAGAGCTAAGTCGCTGTGTCCCTTATATGGGGCACTGGACTGTGAAAGTGTTAAGTATGTCTATAGTACAATTATCACTCTTAAGCTAAGGTAGTTTATCCGTTAAGTTTATATAATCAGTTACTGAAGATAGTTTATAACTACGTGATTAGTTAGAAGTGACGCAAGGACGTTATAATGCTTAATTTTAATAGAAATGATAGGTATAAAATACACGCCTCATAGATAAAATTTACAATAATACTCGTACCTTTTATAATTTTCATCACACTTGCTCGTCAATGGTGTTATTCCATACCTGTATACTAAATGACAAAGGCCTAATTTGTTCTTAAGGGAGTTCTAACTTTAGTTTTAAAATTTGCAAACAGACTAAGGAGGTTTCAAGTCAGCTAACGTTTTATTTATATGTTTAAAACTTAGCTATAACCCAATTTTACAACACAAAACTTATCTACGCTTCATGAAACTTCGTTTTTTTTATATTTAAAATAAAACTAGCTGACCCGGCGAACTTTGTTCCGCCTTAGAGTAGAGGCAATAAATGAGCAGATTTTGGATTTTATTAATTTCAATTTTTTATTACGATTAAAAAACATTCAAAAAACAAAAATGAAACCCCCTTTAATACCGCCGCACTTTATTCAATATAAGTGTTTAGAGACAAAATAATTTTATTTTTGGATTTTTTTCTCGCTATGTTGAAAATCATTGTGTGTATCACGGGCAGTAAGGGGATTACAAACTTGTGTGATTAAAAGCCCTCCGCCTTCGGCGTCGGGCTTCTAATAAACTCTCGTTAGTAATCCCCTACTTACGGTCCTTGATGCACAATGTACTATAATCACATATCCTATAATTTTAATTATTGTATCAATGTTATGATTGCTAAGATTCATCTTTTTAATAATTTAACAGCTAATAATGGTACTGTAACACGTAGTACCATATCAAAATAGTGCTTCGCGCATCTTCTTTCAATGACAATCCTAAATTATATTCAAGATTTTCTAGGATTTGTTGGTAGTCGGCATTAAATAATCGGTAAAAAATTAGCACCTTATTATGATGGGGCTTGGTGAAAAACTTTGTGAAGTTCGATTGCAATAACATTATCTCGAGCCTGACGTAGTACAACATTACTCTTTTAAATTCGAGGGATGATAAATCTTCTGTAAATTTATGTTGACGAAACCACTATATGTGAAATGTATATTATTATGATGGCAGAATAAAATAAATGAATAAACACATTCAAAACACAGCACAGTCGATTATATGCAGAAGTAACCTTATGAAAAAGTCATAGACACAAAGATGTATAATGTTACTAACAGCAGTAGTAGTAGTAGTGTAGTCTTACTAGTTAACGTGCGACTCATAACATAATTCATAAATAACCGAGTGTACCAATTTATAATACAGGTAAGTCAGAAGTAACAGATTTAAATATTTTATGATATACCGATACTAATAACATGCTAAAATAAGGGACGTCATCCGTAATAAAATAATATAATCAATTAGGTACAGAACAGATTATCCAAATTCTATAAGATTCACTTCTATATCATCGTAATAAAATACTGTACTAAACGGTTTTGATTACGTTTAACATTTCGGTGTATTTCCAGTATTCCTACTAATGGGTAGAAAGGCATATGGATTCTTATAAATAAGTAGTAGGTAATACTGGGAATAAACAACATTTTTCCCGAATTGTAAAGTAAATGTAAATATAATTGAATGTATTTTAAGGAAAACTAACGATAAAATATGAACATAAATTAACACTTTGATCTGTAAATGAAGCTTAAGCTAAATAAAAATATGCATCTTTATTTTGTAAACCCATAAACAAGTGTGTAAAAATAAAATAAAAATTAGGAGATACCTAGCACTTACATCTACATAACATAACGGCGGCCATAATCTTTTATCGATTTTGTTTTAATAAGAACAAGATTAAGAACAGAATAAGATTTATTGTAGAACGGCATTGTATTGTCTTAGCAGTATTTAAAATTACTTAACTTTATCTTCATCCAGCAACGGCATTCCTTTCGGTAGCTTAATTCATAGCCGTATTATAGCAAACCCTGTTGTATTGAATCGAGAACCTACTCCGTTTTTGAAGTATTTTTAAAACAATGCAAGGTTGACGACTTTTGAAGATGATTGAGTTTTTTTTTGTGAGCGTAGTGGCAGTTCTTCCCTTTAGCCATGAGGATGAGAGCATGCCGCGTCGCGAGGCAACCGATTTTAGCCCGACTTTGAACTATGAACCAAACAAAATTGACACCCGCGAGGAGCCCCGCGAAGGCTGGTTTCTCATGCGTGCTTAGTCAGAACCAGAGCTGGGTTAAATTTATTCGAATGACGTATAAAGAATAAGAATAACCAAACTATTCGCGAATGAAGAATTTATCGACAGATTATTCTTATTCGAATAAATTGCGACAAATAATTTTTTATTGGAATACTTATCTTATTATTTTTTCCCGAATCCGAATAAAATGTCAAATAAGTCATTCGTCACTTGAAAAGCGGTCGAATGATTTAATGGCGGATAAATCATTCGCGAATAAAAAGATTGTGAACAATTGTTTATTGGAATAAATATTCGGGTAAAAAAATATTCGAATAATGCCCACCTCAGGTTAGATGACGGCTATTGCAATGTTAGTAGCGAAGTCGGGCGGTGGGTCGGGTTGTAACCTGCAGGTTAGGCCTCCGGGCGCAGCTGCTGCGTGTCGTCGTCGGGCTTGGGCTCGGCTTCGGGTGCGTCGCCGGCGCAGCGCGCGGCGGGCGCGGGCGCGGGCGCGGCGCGCCGGCAGCGCGGAACCAGCGCGTTGTACTCCGCCATGCCGTACAGCAGCACGCCGAACCCGACCAGGTGCTGCCAGCGGAACACCTGCCACCTCACCGCCAGCGATACCATCCAGATCACGAACGTCCTACAATATACACGCAATGCGAATCTTATAACAATAATTCGCAGTTACTTAGGATACTAGTGCTGAATGAACAAATTCTACCTTCGGATTTTTAAACAATTCTCACGATAGCTATGTCGGTCCACCACTGAACATTTTCTTAGGCACTTCCTGCCACGTACAGTGTACCTAATTGTGGAACCAACTTCCGGCAGCAGTGTTTCCAGACCATTATGATATCGGAGCTTTCAAGAAATTTTAAATGACTTCCTTTAATGACCGGCAACAGATCGGTGACTTTGCTCGAGTTTAAATTCATGGGCGGTGGTGATCTGATCATTTCCCAGATGACCCGCTTGCTCATTTTCTTCCCTCTTATAATAAAACAATTGAATGTATACTCAGAAGAGCCCCCTCACTGGAGCGCAAGGTACGTTCAAGCTGCGTCATTGGGATGTACCGAAATTACAAAAAACTTCTTGGCGTTCTTATGAACGTAATCACATCGGAAAGCGTCAAATATATGACACTATAGACGCGTCACTAGGAAACCTCCGCATCAGTGTGATTTTTAGGGTTCCGTAGTCAACTAGGAACCATTATAGTTTCGCCATGTCTGTCCGTCTGTCTGTCCGTCCGCAGCTAAACTCAGAGACTGTTAGTACTAGAAAGCTGTAATTTGGCATGAATATATACATATATCCCTCACGCCGACAAAGTGATTACATAAAAAAAACTAAAACAATTTTTTTTAGGGTAACTCCCATAGACGTCCCATAGATTTTTTTTTCTCGACTAATCCTATAGTATAGGGTATCGTTGGATAGGTCTTTGAAAACCATTGTGGGGTTGCTAACATGATTTTTCTATTGAGTTATCTGTTTGCGAAATATTCAACTTTAAAGTGAAAATTTTCATTAAAATCGACCGTCCCCCCCCCCCCTTCTAAAATCTAAACTGTTGGGCGGAAAAATTTGAATAAAATCAAAATGGTAGTAAATATATCAAATTTACTAGGAAAATTATAGCGGCTAAGATTGCTTGGAAATTATTTGTAGTTTTAGAGTAAATAGTAGCCTAAGGTATAAAACATACCTAAACTTAGATGATTCCGTACACATACGAAATCCTTAGAAAAATATTACATGATTTTTTCGTAATGGCTACGGAACCCTACCTTGGGCTTGTCCGACACGCTCTTGGCCGGTTTTACATTTAGCGTGGGGGGATACTTTTCCAGTTTTAATATTATGTTGCTTAATTCCAGTACACACCTTACGGAATCCAGAACCATTCTGGTGGTGGCAGACATTTCCTTTGTGACGCTGATTCCGGCAAAGTTGAAGAACGCAATGGAAACGATCGTGCCAACTATTGCCGCCATCAGTATTGGGCTATTACCTGAAAAAAATAGATTCATTTAACATTATATGAATCTATATGGTAGGTACATACCTATTTAATTCGAAAAAAAAGGGATAGGTACTTGGTCAAATTGTACAACAGGCATTAGCGGGCATTAGCTTCCCTCTTTTTCATTAGTCATGCGACCTTAATGAAAGATAAATAGAATAGGTAAGTAATATTTAATTATTAATCCATGTATTTGCCGTTTGTATGTGGGAGTCATCGTTATAGATTCAATCAAGAGTGGCCTAATTAGTAGCCTACATTATATGCGGACCGCGTATTTTTTTAAACGTTTTTAATGTTTTACTTTGAACTGACAATGTAATCAACAGCATTCCGTGCCGCGTGCCATACCCCTACACCACCACTGGTCTAGAGATTAGACACGAATCTTTCCTATACATCATACATTTCAATCTGCTAAATCATCACCTTATGCAGTGACAAGCGCACATCTATGTTACACCCTCATCGAGAGATTTTAACACTCCTTCGGAACTAACCGCTCACCTGGACAAGAGATGGCGCTACTGTGCAACTTTAAACAAGTTAGCTATGAAGTATCTTTTTTTTTTTTTTTTTTTTTTTTGTACTTATTTTTTCAACTTCATTTTTTTATTACTTTTACGGTCATCCCGTGAAATCATATATTTCGTACTAAATACAAACTGAAATATAGATGCACAGAAAAAACCCCAGAAAAAAGACCAATGCTGGGAATCGAACCCAGGTCCTCAGCATTCCGTGCCGCGTGCCATACCCCTACACCACCACTGGTCTAGAGATTAGACACGAATCTTTCCTATACATCATACATTTCAATCTGCTAAATCATCACCTTATGCAGTGACAAGCGCACATCTATGTTACACCCTCATCGAGAGATTTTAACACTCCTTCGGAACTAACCGCTCACCTGGACAAGAGATGGCGCTACTGTGCAACTTTAAACAAGTTAGCTATGAAGTATCTTTTTTTTTTTTTTTGTACTTATTTTTTCAACTTCATTTTTTTATTACTTTTACGGTCATCCCGTGAAATCATATATTTCGTACTAAATACAAACTGAAATATAGATGCACAGAAAAAACCCCAGAAAAAAGACCAATGCTGGGAATCGAACCCAGGTCCTCAGCATTCCGTGCCGCGTGCCATACCCCTACACCACCACTGGTCTAGAGATTAGACACGAATCTTTCCTATACATCATACATTTCAATCTGCTAAATCATCACCTTATGCAGTGACAAGCGCACATCTATGTTACACCCTCATCGAGAGATTTTAACACTCCTTCGGAACTAACCGCTCACCTGGACAAGAGATGGCGCTACTGTGCAACTGTGCAACTTTAACAACGGAATGCTGAGGACCTGGGTTCGATTCCCAGCATTGGTCTTTTTTCTGGGGTTTTTTCTGTGCATCTATATTTCAGTTTGTATTTAGTACGAAATATATGATTTCACGGGATGACCGTAAAAGTAATAAAAAAATGAAGTTGAAAAAATAAGTACAAAAAAAAAAAAAAAAAAAAAAAAGATACTTCATAGCTAACTTGTAATCAAATCTTAGAAATCAATTTCAACCTACTTTCCGCGTGGTTGAATTAAGCTGAAGATGTAATTTATTTATTTATTTATTTATTTATTTATTTCAAGGAGAGCAAACAGAACCAAATGTATACAACATGTACTTATAAATTAGATACAAAATTACATGCACTTACTCCCTAACTAGCTCCCACTAAAACACATGGGTAATATGATTAAGTAGACTTACACTATACACTATGTTACATTAAAGTTTCATAAATTTTGCTTTTGAACTTTTGTCTCGTCGTATTAAACATATCTATTGACAGAAATAATTTATTGTAAGAGTTACACAAGCGTCGCAAAGGTGCGCGATGACCAGCGTTGCTGGAGGAGATCGGGACAGCGAACAAGGTGGCGGATTGAGAACTGAAACGCGAAGGAACTCTAAAATTGATCTTGATAGGAATGTATGAGCAGACCCGATGACGACGCAATAATACAGTTATACAGTAGGTACCTTGAGTGACAGATAACACTTAGGCCCTTCATACACAAGGCTACTCAAATCTTCGATACCCGACGATTTTGGTCTCTAAGCGGCTACCGCAATACAAATCATAGAGGTTCGTAAACAGGCATACACCTACGCCTGTGTCAGTGCAGTGTCTGATGTACGAAATTTTATGAATTTGTATTCGGTAGTCGTTTATTGACCAGAATCGTCTGGAATCGAAGATTTGCTTGCCTTGTGTAGGAATGTGTAAGGTAAGTAAGCGTACTTATTTGCACGAGTCCATCGATGGCGTCCTCGACGGTGCCGCGCGCGTTGTGCCCGAAGTGCGGCGGCGCCGGCGTCCAGTAGAATACCGCCAGCAGCACGGACAGCGCCGAGAACCCGAACACGCCCTCCCAGCCCACGGCCTGCAGCGGTGGGATGTTCAGCCCTGCGCGCCCCGCCCACGCAACATGTTAGGTACATATTTACCACGCGTACATGTCAAATTGAAATGGTGATACAAAATTAGTGTTTCTGGGTGAATCAACTTTTTCGGGTTGTTTACTCTGTCCCCAGTTGTCCAAGTGACATCTTCATACTGTTTCATAGAAAAACGCTTAGTTCGTTCAAGAGACAAAGTTTACACAAAGTTTGTGTAACCATAGCATCGGATGTCATGAAATAGTAACTCAATTAATGCTGGAGCATATAATGCTAACTAATTTGTTTTAATTACCTAGTCTAATTTAATTTAAGGTGTCCATACATTGAGTTTCTGATTTAATTTCAACAAAGTATGAACATCCTAATGCATCTCCTACGTGATAATAGCTATATGTATTCCAAATTTGTTTACTGGTTTGAGCTGTTAATCGATCAATCAATCACCTTTGATATCACTACATAGTATAAAACAAAGTCGCTTCCCGCTGTCTGTCTGTCCCTATGTATGCTTAGATCTTTAAAACTACGCAACAGATTTTGATGCGGTTTTTTTTAATGGATAGAGTGATTCAAGAGGAAGGTTTATACCTATGTATAATACATGCATAATTTAACCCGTGCGAAGCCGGGGCGGGTCGCTAATTTATGATTATAAAGAAGTTAATTATTATGATTTGACTGTCCTGGCGTTTGAAAAATAACTTAAAAGTTCTGATCCTTAGGCTTGAGCAGTCTTAAGTTAACTGTGAACCCAGGGATAAGTATTGTCAAAATGTATGGAACTGTCAATGCTAACTCATGTTCAACTATTTCAATTTTTACTTTAGACCACACATGTGCCGCTTAATAATCTTAATATGTGAGCATTTGTCAGTCTTCGAAAGCTGGCTTTTTTTCGATGTTTTTTAAGCTTGGAAGAGTGTGCTTCAGAACTGCACCCTAAATCCACTTTTCTTTCAAGACTGTGTAAGAGTGTGCTTCAGAACTGCACCCTAAATCCACTTTTCTTTCAAGACTGTGGAAGAGTGTGCTTCAGAACTGCACCCTAAACGCATAGAGTCTTTGCCCTGCATTACTAAAATTCGTACCACCCTATTACTATTACTGAGACTTCGCTATCCGTCCGTCTGTCACCAGGCTCACCTGTCTCATAAACCGTGATAGCTAGACAGTTGAAAATTTAACAGATCTATGATGTATTTCGGTTGCCGCTATAACAACAAATACTAAAAAACGGAATAAAATAAATATTTAAGGGGGCTCCCATACAACAAACGTGATTTTTTGCTCGATATTAATAACGGCAACAGGTAGACGCTTGAAATATTGACAAAATATTTAATTATACACCGTGAAATTTTAGTGGTTGTTTTCCCGAAACGAGGTGATTTAGTATCGATTTTACAATCGATTTATAATTACTATGTTGACTAGAGTCAAAAATCCAATTGTGAAAAACGAAAGTCGAAAATGACCGCAATCCAATAGTAACGCTTTGTTGGTACCTAACCTATCGTACGATCGTACGCTACTTGTACCAACGAAGCGTTACTATTGGTTTGCGATCATTTTCGACTTTCGTTTGTCACAATTGGATTTTTGACTCTAGTCAAAATAGTAATAATAAATCGATTGTGCAATCGAAATTAAATCACCTCGTTTCGGGAAAACAACCACTAAAATTTCACGGTGTATATTCACTTTAAAAATAAATTATTATTATCATCATCCCAGCCTATATACGTCCCACTGCAGGGCACAGAATGAGAGGGCTTGGGCCGTAGTTCCCACGTGGGCCCAGTGCGGATTTGGAACTTCACAAAATAAATAATTAAATTCAAATAAAACAAATATTTAAGCGGGCTCCCATACAACAAACGTGTTTTTTTGCCGTTTTTATAGATAATGGTACGGAACCCTTCGTGCGCGAGTACGACTCGCACTTGGCCGGTTTGTATACATACCCTGGACATACTTCTCCTCATAGACCATTTGGCAGGCGGAGACGACCTGCGCCACGATAATGAGCAGATCTCCGGTGATGAGGCTGTTGCGGCCCTTGCTCTCGCCCGTCGTCTGGTAGATGGCGTCCGCGGACCCCACGATCACCAGCCCCAAGATCACGCAGCCTGTCAGACAATTATCAATGTTCGCCAAACTGTTTACTAAACCTTGACCGATTGTTCGCAGCGATGTAATGAAAAAATCGCACCTATTGAATAAGTCTTTGCCACGGACGCAAATAACTAGTGTGTTCTCAATTTTAGGTAACAATCGATTTTGGCCCACTTAATAAAAAAAAAAATTATGTAACCTCAGTTTTCTACTGTCAAATATAGACCAACATTTTTTTTTAATGCAAGACTGTCTAGTCTAGTTCTTCAATTCGATGCTCGTGTAATATTTTACAATTAACTGTAGGTTGCTTGAAATGAACGGCTATCACAAATGTAGTCCGCATTAGGGATAATTGAGAATAGCAAAGTGATTCATACTGTAATGTATCAAGTATAAATCTGCTTCCCTTTGTTATTTTAACACAGTGACTAGGTATTGTAGGCATGGCTCTATACCGCTAGCCAGTGGTAAATGTTGTCCTACTGGCAGGTTAGGCTAATTTTATTATGTATAAAAATTGAAAATAATTCTAGAACTTGATTTTAAATGAAATAGAGTTGTCTGCGGTATACGAGCCAGGGCACATTGCTCCGGACAGCCTAAGCTGCTGGACGTATGATTGTAAAGTATAACTTTAATCTATGAATACAGAGGAGAATTACTGATGATTTATGTTATATTATTTGCTAGTTTAGCATCACGCGCGTTTCCCGTACTTATCTACCTAAAATATTTGAGCACAGTCCCACAGTACACATTTTAACGAAAATCAATATCAATACAATATTGTAGGCTTGTGAGCGATAATAAGTCAGTAATAACAATAGGTACTTATTGTACTTGGAATACGGTGACTCCAATTCAATTAAAATTAAAATAATTATTTTTTATAAACACACAATGTTGACATGCATAAGAGTTGCGTTGGTGTTAAACAGTCTATATTTTCAGTTCAGAGAACATTTTTATTTTGCCAGTTTTTACCAATAAATTGTTTGTGGTCACATGATTTATTTATTATTACTAGCTGTTGCCCGCGACTCCGTCCGCGATGAATAGTAGCCTACGACCTATTCTCAGACCTACCGAATATGGAGAAAAGTTTCATAAAAATCGATCAAGCTGTTTTGGAGGAGTTTGATAACAAGCACCGTGACACGGGATTTTTATATATTAGATTATTATTATTATCAAATGTCATAACTTATTTATTCGTAAAAAGGGCGAAAAACAAATGGATATCTTCATACATTAAGATTATTGAGTTAAAACTTAATATAATTATGGGACAGAGCGAGAGCAGTGAACTGTTTGAACTGTTTAAACTACCTAAACTCTGTTGATTGCTAAATGTAGTAATGACTGCAGTTGTGTATTGTATTACATCCATAATCGTGTCACTGTTTAATAAATGAATAGTTAGAATATATGACTCATTAAAACAAAGTACAGCTGTTGTTCGACATATGGCATGCAAACGTTTTGGTCTCGATAGAGTAGTGGTTTAGGATTTAGATTTATGAAGTTATTAGAGATTACACAAACTAGAGGGTTGTGGATGTTATGTTATTTGTCCTCAGGCAGACGTGGGTGTTATTTTATTAAATCTTCATAAGTAGACCTATCCTTGTCTAATACCCTTTTGAACAAGGTTTGTTTTAATTAGGGTCGGTCAATAATTGTTCCCTTGTATATTCACAAGATATTTATTTTAAGTTTTGTTTGGCAATGGATGTGTTTGAATGAATCGATGTTTGTAGTGTTAAGTATTAATTCGTAGAATTTAAAACGCGTTAGTATTTTTTGTGGTGTTTGTGATAGTTGGGCCTATGTATGTGACATAAATAATGAATTGTTTAATATGAAAGAAGAGAAGAGGGCGAAATCTGCATGTAAACATATATGTGTCGCACAGACGTAGCTGTGACGCAGGCTTAGTAGCGGAGAAGAGCGGTGAAAATATTTTATCTCTTGGATATTAATTACGTACCTAAAGATCTATTTAGAAAAATAAACGCGAAAGAATTACATAATTAAATTGATACTTTCTTTCCAACAACATTTTGGTAGGAATTTGTTTATGCGATCGATGGCGCGTTGTTTTGAGAACAGCTCGGATGTGCCCGCGCGCCGTGTTTTGAATGCGACCGGCAGTTTTGAGAGTACTTCTCCAAACACAGTTACAGATCCTACACATACTTTACAATTGGAATGTGATCAATCATACCATACTTTGACCATCTTGCTATTTGTTACATGTAATTGAGTCGTAAACATCTATCTGGCAAAATCAGTATTCAATCAATGCTTTGGTTTAAAATTAATTAATTTTGATATGAATAATATACTTTGTTCATACCTATTCCAGCCCACTCCCGCTTGACAATATGTCTGCCAAGGAAAGTCGTAGAGAGCACAGCTACAAACACTATGATTGAACCCCGGAACATTTGGAAGCTGCTTGCATAAGTTAGAGTCAGGCCCACATACATGATCGAAGTCCCAACCTGCAGGGGGCATTTACAAGCATGAAAATAATATTCATTTTTCAAAGTTTACCATGAAAATAAGAGCTATTAAGGCTTTTAAGTAAGGGCTCTTTTACTTTTAAGTGTTTTTTTTTATTTACTTTGGAAAAACAAAATTCCAAAATCAAATTACTTACACCTTCTTAGTACAGTCAACATCATAAATAAGTGATCACTTTTGTAGCTTGTTGCTTTTGGTTGTTACATAATTTCGTATGATTTTTCAAACATGATGTTAAAGTGACAAGGTACAAAAGTGATCACTTACTTATGACGTTGACCATACCTACAATGAACTACCAAGATATGTATCTACAATGTTATAAGAATAAGATAGTAGAAAATTATCAATAGCATAGCAAAACTAGAACACAGTTAGAGGTCAGCTCAGTCACGTCACTTATGATTAGATTTTAATAGACCTGGCAGTGTATAGGGTCTCCAAGCTACATAGGTACCTACTTCACTTTTGCAAAAGAATGTGTAAAACCCTGAATTAATAATATAACAACTAATCAAATAGCTAGAAGTGTTTGAAGATCAATGTAAACTAAATCTATGATCAGCTGAGGTGTAAAACGCCTCAATGGTCAAATAGTAAGCAAACAAACAGCAACTGGTCCGTGTTTGCAAAGTGTAACTTAGTCACTTCTCATAATTATATACAATTTTATATTTTAACAATTAGTTACTTTTATGAGTTTGGAAAGTAACTGCAATCAACCCGTCCAGCAACCTAATCACAGCACCGGTGCCTAACGCTACCTATTAATGACATCCAGTTGCTCGACGGGTTAAAAATATCTTGATTTTTCAGGTGCTAAGATTCCAACCTGAGGTATAATTTGTTTCAGGTGATTTATTACCTATATTTATTATAACAAGATTTATTTAATATTTATTTGTTAGAACAAGATAGCAGAGTTTGTGAAATTGGCACAGATTTCTTTAGTCAGGCTGCTGCTGCCAAAAACAGAATAAATAAATATACCAATAACTACTAATATATGACTTACTAAATCAAACATAGCAGCTGGCATGAGAATAAAGGGGTTGAAGTTTTGATTGCCCTCCGTCAGCTGATGGCCACCCGTGTTACGAGTCTTGTAGTAAATGAGTTTGAATGTTAGAAGGCACAGCATTTCACCTAAGAACATAGCCGAAGCCTGAAACATACCAGTAATAATTATATATCATATCATTAATTATTAAATAATCTAATGTTGGAGTTGTTACAAATAAGACTCTACCAGAAATAATTGATAAATACCTGTAGGAAAGGGTGCTCAAAAGTTCTGACTTGGCCATCAGACCCTTTTGCCTGCACTGTGTCAGCCCACTTTGTGCTCAATGTGTTGATGGATCCTGTGACTACCATCATTACAGCTAAAAACCTCTGATACCCTGACCATGCCATTGTGAAACTGCTACTGGCTAGAAAAATAAATTTAAGGAATTTTTAAAAAGTTCTTGAAGCGGGTAGATGGAAATGGAGGTATAAAATCAACAACTGATGACGAGGCGATATGGTCGGGCTAAGGTCCGGGGACCTTAGCCTGTCCGAACGGACGAACCAGGAAAAAAAGAGGTATAAAATTAGCAGGAAATTCATCTGTATGTTTATACTTGAACAGAAGTTTATTTAATTACACAATATTCACATTTGAAGAACATTACGACTTAAATATTGTTTATCACAAAATTAAACAAAGACAAGAGACTCGCGGAAATGGCATCTGTTTGGCTTATGATATATATGACTTTGCAAAATATTGATAATATTATGCGCTTGTATACAAATTAAAAATATGTTTTTATAAAAGACTAAATACTCACGTTGCTCCTGAAGTGTGTTATAAGTTAAAGAAATATCAGATATACAATAAAAGTACTTGCTAGTAGTTACGTTACTCGGGTTTTATCTTTATCTCATCTCAGCACACACAACTTAACTGAAGCGAAGCAGAGTAGTTGACGGTGACAGTGACAGTAGGATAGGACCAATAACAATAAGTATGCAATAAGTAGGTAAGAACCAGTGTTGCCATATCCATTTTATGTAAATCCGTCAAACTATAAAGTACTACGTACGTAGTACCACACGGCGGCCACGACATACATAATACGCGTTCTTGAATCTACATACGCACGCACGACAACGTCTGTACACGCGTCAATGTGTGCGTAAGATGCACAGGGCTGCCATCGCAAAAACCTAGTACTAATGAGTACTACCAATGACATAATTATATACTTAGGTACTTATAATATGTAGGTATGGCTTAGATATTGCGCAAATAAATGTAATCGTTAATCTTATCTATTTATTTAAACCTAAGTACTTAAAATGTGTCTGTCTGTGTATTTAAGCATTATTATTTTCAATTACAAATATTACAATAGGTAGATATACGACTACAAACTTTTTTAAACGAATTATTTGGTAGGTAGTTATTTCATGTATTAATCGCGATAATTTCAGAAAGCATTATTTATAACAGGAAGTAGGTAGGGTAGGTAAACTCCTTTCCTTATATTTGGCTGTTGAAAAACACCCATATAATGAATGCACAGTATATTCTATTTCGCAAATTTATTGCTCCCGAACATAGTGCCGTGCGGCCGACATACTTACATCGCGCGCGTTGCGCTGCGCACCCGACTGGTTTCCGGCGGTTTCCGGCAATCTGCGCTTGAGGAGTGGGGGTAACTCGAATCGGTGCGGGGCGGAGCGTGGCCATTCTGTACGTTAGTACTATTCATGGACTTAATACCTAACCAGGACTGAGTACTGCGACAAAAAAGCGAGGCCGTAAAAAAATAACCAGAAAATTGCATCTCGTTCTAATTAGGGTTCTGATCAAGTACTGGTGCGAGTGGGACACAATTCGCTAGTTTCTCTAGTTTGTATGTAATCTCTCGGACCGCTGTCTCTAGTTGCTATTATTAAACTGTATGGCTTGGTAATATGGGTCACTTTTGATTGACTAATAAAAGTTAGTACTCAGTCCTGGTTAGGTATTAAGTCCATGGTACTATTATACACCGTGAAATTTTAGTGGTTGTTTTCCCGAAACGAGGTGATTAAGTTTCGATTGTACAATCGATTTATAATTACTATTTTAACTAGAGTCAAAAATCCTATTGTGAAAAACGAAAGTCGAAAATGACCGCAAACCAATAGTAACGCTTCGTTGGTACAAGTAGCGTACGATCGCACGATAGGTTAGGTACCAACGAAGCGTTACTATTGGTTTGCGGTCATTTTCGACTTTCGTTTTTCACAATTGGATTTTTGACTCTAGTCAAAATAGTAATAATAAATCGATTGTACAATCGATACTAAATCACCTCGTTTCGGGAAAACAACCACTAAAATGTCACGGTGTATATTCTGTGGTAGTACGTGTAAAATTTTATCTGGCCCTATACTACGAAGCGCGAAATTCGAACTTCGTTTCATGCCGTTCCGCTCACGCTAATGGTATTTATTACGAGAGTGAGAGGGACCGCACGATCCGAACTTCGAACTTAGAATTTCGTAGTAACCCCCCTGATAATCTGACAAATGAAATGCAGTGTTGTCCATTGACGTACAATAAAACAACTAGACTCCCAATCGCTTAACAAAAGTTCCTCAAAAAACGTCCGAGCGGCGTTGTGTGTACGTATACATCAATTTATACAGATAACATTAACAGCATTAATTCAAATTAACACCTTATTTCGTAGCAGTAATGTTTAATGTCAATTGAATACGATCGTTAGAAGTAGTGACATGACGTCACGCGCTGGAAACCGCCTAAAGAGTAAAGAATGCAGTGGAGTGATCATGCGAAGAAGAAGCTAGTCTGTCTCTTTTTTTCTCGTGAGTTTGATTACGGTGCGAAAGAGACATATACGAATACGGGGCGAGAAGTGACGTTGTAATCAACGCGCGGTCGAAACACAACTGAACCAAAACTCTGCACAATAGACGCGTGTGCAGACTTTTGCTTCGGACAATTTTTGAGCGTGATTGGGAGTCTAGTTGTTATTATAGGTCAATGGTGTTGTCATATTTATTTAATCTTAGTGGCTAGGCTCAATGCCAAAAGTCGCCAGAAAGCGTTAAATAAAGCAAATTTCAAACGTTCCACATTTATAAATGTATCTTTTTAAAAGTACAGGTGTTTTAAATTCAAAACTTTGATTTTGAATTTAGAACTTTTTTTATCAGACTAATGGAGTTTGGTATATTCAAAATAAACTAAAATAACTGTTTATTGTGGAAAATTTATACATTTGATTTTTTAATGTTAAAAAATTTAAAATGAATTTATTTACTATTCAAAGCACAACAAATTGAAGAATAATGATATTTTTTTACCTTTTTTCATGTAATTTACTAGTTAAGTACCTTTAACGTGAAATTTCAAGGCTAGTGCATTCTTAGCGAGTGCTCCCTGAGTTTGGTTTTTACTTTTTTATCTCAGATTTAGCAAGCAATGTGAATGAGTGATACCTCAAAAGAAACAACAATAAACAGGTATGTTTCTAAAAACGTTTAAACATTTCAAGGATTTTAAAAAAATAAAATTTATGGCTCAGAAAAATTACTCTGTTCCAACGTAAGACATTGTAATTTCGAATGCCTCCATTTTATTTTTGTGGCAAGAAAGACACTTAAAAATTATTTCATTTGGTTCAATACACATTAAAATATCCGAAATAAAAGATTTTGTTTCCAAATGAACGCACATTGGGGCAAAATTTACTCGTGACTATCAAATTCTGGGTATTTTCCTAAAATCTCTAAGTCTTCAATTTTTTAAAAAAATATCAAATTTCGGCTAAGACATAATTATTATGGCTAAAAATGTTCAAAAATACCTCGGCTATCACCCCCTTAAAGCTTTGCACGTAGCTACCAAACATCCAGTATAACCCTTTTCTATTAAAACGAATTGTACCAGAGACTTTTTAGTCGCTTATTATCTGAAGCGCGGGCGCTTGCTACCGCATACACTATTTCTTTCTGTTAAGCGGTAAAATATGGTGACAGAAAGAAAATGATGAATGCGATTACGAGTGGCCGTGCGTTAGATAATAAGTATATATATATATATATATAAGTACAGTGTCTCAGGAAAAAGCCCTTTCCCCTTAATTACCAGAACTACCGATCTAGCGCAAATCTAGACCAATCGCTGTCATACGCGCTAAAATCGCCCTCCCATATCCTTTTTGGCTTACTCCGTCCTCGTTAGTCCTTAAACATTCCAGCACTTACGAAGTGGCAGTGTAAAAAAAAACTGTCGACTCCTAATCCGAAACTTTTTAAATAGGTAACTCTCACGCTCGTCTAGATACTTAAGTCGCGCTAAGAGTCAAGTAAATATCTACTATACTAGCGAAAGTTAGTAAATTGGCAGCACTGATGAAATTAACGTTCCAGTGGTTTCCAATGCTATAAATAATATTTATTGGTTCAAATTAGAACTTATAGTAGCTTTTTTAAATTTAATATTATTGAAACCATCGTTTAAATAAATCTAAGCTCTGTTCAAAATAAGAACAGAATTGTTTTTATTGATGACTTAAGGCAATGGACCAATTTTCGCTTTTATGTATCTTGCAACACCTGACCGACCAATGAGAGCATTGCATGGACTTAATATCTAACCAGGACTGAGTACTGTGACAAAAAAGTGAGGCCGAAAAAAAACGAACCAGAGAGTTGCATCTCGTTCTAATTAGGATGATCAAGTAATGGTGCGAGTGGGACACAATTCTCTAGTTTCCCTAGTTTGTATGTAATCTCTCGGACCGCTGTCTCTAGTTGCCATTATTAAACTGTATGGCTTGGTAATATGGATCACTTTTGATTGACTAATAAAAGTTAGTACTCAGTGCGGTTAGGTTATTAAGTTCATGGAGCATTGTGACGATGTCCATTGACCAATAAAGACTCTGATCTGTTCCCGCCAAATGAGTACAGTGCTTAAAAAATTCACTTTAAGTAATGATTTATTTGTAACTAGCGACCCGCCGGGCGGCTTTGCACGGGTGCAATGCTGATACTAAATAATTATGCATGCATGTATTATACATATAAACCTTCCTCTTAATCACTCTATCTATAAAAAAAGCATCAAAATCCTTTGTGTACTTTTAAAGATCTAAGCATACATAGGGACAGGCAGACAACGGGAAGCGACTTTGTTTTATACTATGTTATGATGATAGTACCTATTACAAATAAAGCAATGCGAGCGATATAAAAGCGTTTTTTTAAACGGTTTAATAACGTTTGACACGTTTGTTTAGATCGCATAGTTTTCTTGTTTGGTTATAAAAACTTAGACAAACGTTTATCATTGTGTTCGTACTAGGTACAGTTAAAGACATAAAAATATCTATACAGCTATCGTGTCAACATAATGTAAACACCAACCTTTATAATTAGCGGCATAGTTGAATATATATTTTCCTTCTTATGCTCGTAAAGTTGTTCTTTATGTCGAGAGAATGCTGCATAAAATAGCTTTTCATGCTCTTGTGCAAAAAGTAAAATCTTCGTCCAAAACCATGGCAATCAGCCGCAAACAGCCACAAACAGTGGAAATTAAATTGAATTTGAAGGTGTTTTATATTACGAAATTAATAAAACTAGGCAAATCTAGTACATTATTATAGAAATTGCAATGCATGAAAGATAGGAGCTAATTTAATTTCAAATGTTGCTGTTTAATTTCCTTGCAATCGAAGTGAAAAACATAGTGTAAAACTCGAGCATTAAACCCATTTTGTCCTCGACGTGTCTATCCACTCTCGCCGTCTCGGGTAAAAAAAATGGTTCGTTTTATGCTTTCGTTGCACAATGTACTATTGATCCCTTGGTAACGTAAGTACATATTTGTCTAAGACATTGATTGTACCTACCATTTAAAAATGAAAAAAAAAAATATTATGATTTCTCATATAAACTGCACTAAGTAGGTATGGTGATCTGTCGCTTCGCCGAATTTCATTACGCAGATTTTTCTTTCGCAGACAACTATTATTGGCAGCCCTTTGTTTTGGCCGAGTAACGTTTGGTATAATTTCGTTAAGCTTATTATTTGTTTCGCCGAGTAATTGGTAGGAAGAAAAGCGATACGCAGAGTTACAATAAGTCGATTGTTTGTTTCGTAATTGTTTAATTTTACCGAACAAACTGTTCGTCGAAACATGATAAGCAGAGTTATGACATGGCATCATTATTGTTTAGTAGATTTAAAGTTCAGTCAATTTTTGTTTCGTAGTTTTTTCATTGAACTGTACAACTTTTGCATTTTTATACATTATAACATCGCCAAAAAAATAACTGATTTTAATGACACAAGACTGCTTAAGTTTCAGCGAGCGAGCGAAGCGAGCGAGTAAGACGGTACGGAGTGGAAGTGACTCGGATAGGTCAGAACCTCTACCATGAGTTTACACTAGTTTACGTGACCGTACTCGCTAGCGTAGCGACGGCGTAAATTATTTGTATGGAGAATTGTACAGCGCCTCTAGCGGTCACTTATGGAAGTACAATTCTCCATACAAATCATTTACGCCGTCGCTAGCGAGTACGGTCACTGTGATCTAGTGTAAACTCATGGTAGAGGTACAGATTCAAAGGCTAATGCGGGAGCTTCCGCATTAGCCTTTGGTGTTAGTTATTTTTTTATAACCACCTAGAAAACCCCCTAACCACGTAACAAATTCAATAAACCGAATAGTATTTATACCGCCACTAATCAGTGTTTATTACATGGCATGTAAAAACGATAATGATGTCATAGCGTAATTCAGACACGCAGTATTTGATGCCATTACCAGTGCAAAACAAAAAAGTTGCAAAAAGTTGATAATATGAACATTGAATAATAAATAGTTGAACCGTTTAAAAGCGAAAAGTTGTTCGAGCAAATATTCAAAATGCGAAGTGATTAATATGCTAAAAGAATTTATGTCAATAGTTGTTCAGTTTACTGACTCACAAGAGTCAATATCAAAATAATTGTACATAGTTAAGGGCTTAATGAAAACAAAATCACGATCGCTTCCTTTGCATAACGAAAGTTAGTCATACAAATTATATGGGTAACTTGCGTTACACGAAGGAATCAATTAAGTTTTGTTTTAATTAAATCCCTTAATTATGTACAATTTTTTTGATATTGACTCTTAAGCTAACTAAAATACCTGCTAAAGGTTGAGTTACGAAACGTTAGTCTGCGAAACAATACGTCTACGAACAAATCCATCGGCGTACCGTCATTCGGCGAAACGTTGTCTGCCAATCAATAATCTGCGTAAAATTTGTCGGCTAATCATTAGGTAACCAGGAGGTATACTGCTACTTGGGATCGACTTTGCTCGGAGTCGGGTGAGATGCAGTGTAGGAGCGCTTTTGGGAATCCAGAAACATTATACTTATCTACGTAGTAAGAATACGTAGTAAGTAGTTAGTCAAAAATAAAGTAAATACCTAAGTACTTTAAGTTTGTCAAACAAATCAAATATGAAGGGAAAAACCTGATTAAAATTTTCTAAATCTTTATTTATCTGCTTAACACTAAACAAATTAGGTATAATTTATAATTTACAGAGTTACGTGAAGTAACAATTTATAATATTGTCGGTAGTCGTAAGTAGGTACATAGAGTGGCACGCTTCAGATGACCACGCACTCGTGGGGAAACACCAGACCGCGCATGGGGATGGTGGGGCATGCTGAAAAAATAAATTGTTCCTTTTACTTGTATGCCGCTTTGAAACATTTTGATTCAATAAATAATAATGACTAACACATTTAAAAATATATGTTTAATTTGCTACTACTCGATGGGTAACGTTAACTTTCTGAAAACTAGTTAGTGGGATGCTTAGTGAGTGATCGCGTTTCGTTAGTTGTCGGGAAGCTTGCCATGTCCGTTTCTTAGTCTATTAGGTTTTATGACGACCTAAAAGGGGCTGGTCCCGGTGGACCGGCAAGGGTCAGAGGAAGGTAAAGGATCTAATTATATTGCAATTACTGACATCAAAAGTGCGTATATTTTATACATACTTGTACTTTTTTTTCATTTTATAGTAATAGCAACAAGCTTCTAACAATAAGTATATTTATTTACTTTGACTGTCGTGTTAGTCAGGCAGGACTCTAGATATTATTAATTAACATGTGCTAGTAAGAATATACTCGTACATATTAATAAATCATCATCATCATTCCAGCCTATAACGTCCCAGTGCGGATTGGGAAATTCAGACACACCATTGAATTTCTTCGCAGGTGTATGCAGGTTTCTTCACGAAGTTTTCCTTCACCGTAAAGATCGTGGTAAATTTTAAACTAACAGAACAGAGGCCGTGATGGCCTATTAATAAATATACATATTAAATTTGTAATATGTACATATTATTTTATTATGTAATATTATAAAAGGGGCCGTGGCTTCTGGCTATTTTGCCCTTGCAAGTTTATGTAAATACTTAACAGTGGCGAAGGGTACTAACTACTCGATTCCCCCGGGATGATGATTTCGAAGTAACCAAACTCTTCTCTTCTATTACTGCACTGCTTTTCATGAAGAGGATAAATGGATTTGTTTTGTTCTTTTTTGCTCCGGCTTTACTTGCAAAAAAGAGAGCAATTCGCGACGTTTCTAGGTAGGTAGGTAAGTATTTAGCATAAAGTTGAATTTATAATGATTGTTTTAGAAACCTCTTTCACAGCGTTGTCCGTAAAATCCAGTCCCCTCACATTTGCAAGTGTACCCCGGATCTTGTGTGGTTTGTATGCAAATCCCTGTCACACACGGCATTCTCTGACAAACGTTGGAGCTTCGATCTGGGTTCATAAAAAACATCCTTTATAACCAGCTTTTCAACATAAACAGCTTATTATAAATTAAAATTTAAATAATAACTGGCCAAGTGCGTGTTGGGACACGCGCAGTAGGTATAGGGTTCCGTACCTACTAATATGTGGAAAACATTCAATATTACGTAGTTACTTAAGTTTTAATATATTGTGATAGTTTTCCTTTTAAATTCGTTATGTATACGGTCGGTTATGACCATTTACTAGGCAAGCGTGCTCCGTCTCGTAGACCTACCTCATCTTTGCTTGCCATCAGGCGTGATTGTGGTCAAACGCAAGACAAGTCTATATTGTATATAAAAAAAAGACGATAGCTGGCCCGAATGAATTGTATGAATAAATGATAATTTGTATTACATGCATCACATAACTATTAAAAATACAGGTTGATTCAAGTGATGAAGTTCTTAATCGTCTTTTTGGACAAATCCGTCCAAGTCATAACCGACCAAACGCAGTGTAAAACATATTAGCAAAATTGGGATTATGACTACGTTCAATAGCATTATAATGCATTAAAATGGCCCGTAGCATTAAATCCGTAGCATAAATCTGAAAGATACTGGAAGTTTAGACTAAAGTTAGCTTTATCCCTTTTCAAACTCTACCAAAGAAAAAAAATAGTCAAAATGACGGACGTTTTGTCTAAGTAATGTATTATTTAGACAAAACGACTACTCAGGTAGAGTATTTGATACTACTTAGGATAGCTGATGCTGTATATTGCTGATCGAAATACTCATAAAGTGCCCAATTCAATACATTAAACATTGAGTACCTACACAATAGCTACATTAAAATTTGCAACATACCTAATTTAAAACAAGAAAACGGTGAGTCCAAATTATTCTAGCTCTTCATCATAATATTTAAAGAGCTAGGCTCTTGTTGGTGGAGTAATTTCTAGCTTATTATACATTCCGCTCTTTCTTTCACTTTTTTATATAATAAAACATTTAGTTAATTTTCTAAGTTATCCTCAATAAAATTTATAATACCTCTTAATGCGTTCAAACACGCGCGGCGCGATCTAAATATGAACTCCGATTGACAGCCGTACCCGCATGTGCAGGATGACCCAAATATTTTGCACCCATTCTGCGTTTGGTCCGGTTCACAGGCCCATGTCACTGAAAAATAAAAAGATCTATGTTATTTATTTCACCCTTATTATTTATTTCTTGGGTAACGTAGTACTTAACGAAAAAACGAAACCCGTATAGTTTACCCGTGTCTGTCTGTCTGTCCGAAGCTTAATTAGCTTAGGGACTCTTAACAGCTGGTAGGTACTAAAAACTGTAATTGGCATTGTGCTCTACGTAATAGTTACGCCGACAAAGTAGCATAAGAAATTTTTGAAGAAAAGCTTTCAAACTTATAAATGCGATTGTGTAGGGACCTATTAGTATCAAGAGTTGTTTTTGGATACGAAAAAAAATACGGCATTAGGTACAGCAGGTAGCACAAAAATAACGAATTTAAAAGGAAAAGTACCTACCTCCTCCTTTTTTTGAAGTCGGTTAATTATCAGAGCTAAGTTTATATTTTACAAGTTCACGAGTAAATTTGAAGAAAATTATACTGTAGGTACATTTGCCAAATATTGTACGGAATCCTACACTGCGTGTGGCCCGACACGTACTTGACGGGTTTTTTATTCATTAGTAAGTTACAAAAGTGATACAAAATGCCGGAAGTTTCAGATGCGGGATGCGGGTCGGATGTGCGCTAGATATAAACAAAATAAAGTTATCAAAGTGTTGACAACTGCGCGTAATGATAACATGCTGTTGTAATAAAATATGGTTTCATATACTTAATAGTAGTTTCTAATAGAAATCATCCTCGTGCCAGGTGCGACTAGCTTGCAGTGCTGCAGCACCATTGTGGTAGGGGAGCCCAAGAGGGGATTTGTGAAGTTTTCGAGTGCGGCAGATTAATATACAGCTAGGGGTATAACACTTATACCCTCTAGAGTACGTAGTACTTCATTTGGGGGGGGGGGGGTTTGCCTAGGGCACCCCGTCAAAATACTTAGTAAAAAAATTGATTCTTTAAAATACTCGAGCGCGTCAGATTAAGATAAGGTGGGTTTATAATTATTAGCAGAACAATGAACATTTCACTTCCAAATCGTCAGTCTTTGGAATTAACATCCCCTTTGAAAACCTGACGTGCGCCCTTCCGTATGGCCAGCCCCACCATGCAAAGTGGCAGATTATCACACATTTATTATCAGTGGCACGCTGGAGTATCAAATTATCAAAATCTGACGCGCTCGAATATTTCAAAGAATCAATTTTACCTATTTACTAAGTTTTTTGACGGGGTGTCCCAGGCAAACCCCCCACATAAAGTGCTCATTCAATTCAATGGGGGTACGGGGATATAAGGTATCCCCTTTATATTAACCTGCCGCGCTCGAGTAACTTCACAAATCCCCTCTTGGGCTCCCCTACTATTGGTACCTATTGCGGGCATAAAATATATTGCACATTTTTACAAGGTGTTCGTTTCCTAATCTCAAACGGTGGGGTACAAATCGAACGGGTAACCTCCTCGTGTGCTCTTGCGTTTCTGGCCTGAAGAAGGGAGGTGGGTGGGGAGTGAGTAGCACCCCGGTCCATCCTGCTGCAAAAAGGTATCTCAGCAGCAATCATTATTAAAGTCGTATCGATCCCAAGCAGCTCAGACTTTATCGGTTCAATCTTTAATTTCCGTACTAAGTGGTCATAATTATTAGTTAGGTATAATTAGCAACAAACGGTAAGCATATTTTATATTGTGCATACATATGTATATGACGCAGAGACTAAGCTGTTTTGTATGTGCGTGGTTAGGAGCTCTCAAAGAATTAAAATAACTTTTCAGGATTTATTAAAACGGCATCGTATAGAACCCATTAGGTTAGGTTAGATTAGTTTTATATCAATCTTAAAAAGTTCACGGTTTCAGAAAATTAATTTACCGGTCTTTTCATCAATTCGATATTATTCAGTCTTTCGGATTTCGATATTAGTAAAAAAAAAACAAGTCAAGAGCGTGTCGGATACGCCCAAGATAGGGTTCCGTAGCAGGTACGAAAAAATCTTTGCATACTTTATTAATGTGATTGTTTTGGTCCCAACGTCAGCGGTACAGGGCCAACTATCGGCGAATTGGGTAACTAATCTACTGCAGTCTACTAGAACTAGTATGTATGTGGATTGTTTTTCAGATGTAGGTAATATATATTTTTTATTTGAAAGAAGATACTGTAAGCGTGATCTTATAGGAGCTTAAAGAGAATAATGCTTGCAATGGCGGTTAAATTACAATCTTAATTTAGAAATATTTTTTTACAAAAACTTAAAAACCGCTCAACTGATTAAGTTGAAAACAATTTCCCTAGAAAGTTTTTATTAAGTTTAACATACGTGATTTTTTTCACATTTTTTAGACGTGCGGTTCAAAAGTTAGAGGGGGGACACATTATTTTGAATTTTCGGAGTGAATATCTCCGAAAATATACACTTTATCAAAAAATGGTTTTAGCAAACCCCTATTTATTTTCAAATACCTATCCAATGATACCCCACACTATAGGGTTAAAAATCACCCCCACTTTACATCTATGGGAGGTACCCTAAAAAAATTTTTTATTTAATCACTTTGTTGGCGTGACTGTTATATATGCCAAATTACAGCTTTCTGGTACTAACAGTCTCTGAGCTTAACCGCGGACGGACAGACAGACGGACAGACATGGCAAAACTATAAGGGTTCCTAGTCGACTACGGAAGCCTAAAAAGATATTTATTTGAATATAAAAACATTACAATTTTATGGTTATTTGGCGGTCTCCACACTAGACTCTTGGTCTGTATCGCGGAGACCAGTGACAATTTGACAGCCAGTTGCTAAGGCCGTGGTCGCTTTCACCCGCCGCACGCGGCCGACAGCGGCCCGCCGCCCGCGGCGTCTGAATGGTGTGTTCGGGAATGCTCGGGAGTGGTCGTTTTCGCCCGCCGCGTTCGGGACGTCGCACGCGGCGGGCGAAAACGACCACTCCCGAGCATTCCCGAACACACCATTCAAACGCCGCGGGCGGCGGGCCGCTGTCGGCCGCGTGCGGCGGGTGAAAGCGACCACGGCCTTAGTAGGTCAACGTCATAAATAAAAATAAGTGATCACTTTTGTACCTTATCGCGTTATCGCTTTCAGTCGTTACATAATTCCGTATGGCTTTTCAAGCATGACGTTAAAGTGACAAGGTACAAAAGTAATCACTTATTTATGACGTTGACCCTACTAAGTTGAAACATTTAAGTAAATAAATCCTTATCCTAAAAGTGTGTGTCTCTGTGTGTGCGTACGTGCGTGTGTATATGTGTGTGTGTGTGTGTGTGTGTGTGTGTGTGTGTGTGTGTTTAATTACAGGCTGCAATTATGTCCTCAGTTTCATCGTAGTCTAGACTCATTAGCCAACACTCGACTTCTTTTTAGCTTTTTATAAGACAAATTCTTCATATTGTATTTGGTTACATGTTTTATTGTAAACTAGCTTTTTCCCGCGACTTCGTCCGCACACAATTTTTTTTTACAGTCAACTCCCGTTTTCTATCCAACGGGGAGCCGGTATTTCACGTCAGCCACGTTGGATCTTAAAATCGTTGTTGTTTTAAAAAAAGAATGTTTACTTATTTACAAAATTAAAACAAAAAAACAATGAAAAAAAGACAAATTTTCGTAATTAGCTACCCGTTAAACCATTGCAACAATACCCATGTTGATTTTTGTCACCCCATTTCGCCCTTTTAAGGATTGAATTCTGAAAATACCTGAAACACGTGTTTACTCATTTATTGTTAGGAGTACTCCTGTGAAGTTTTGAATAAAATAGTCTAACTAATCTTGCTTCCTCATACAAACTTTGGACCAGCGTTTAACCCCCTTAGGGGGTGAATTTTGAAAAATCCTTTCTTAGTGCACCCCAACACCTTGTAAGGAACGTACGTGCCAAATTTGGAATCGCTAGGCCGAGCGGTTTGGGCTGTGCGTTGATATGTCAGTCAGTCAGTCAGTCAGTTACTCCTTTTGTATATTTAGATATACGAATGGGAGTAAGGCGGCAAATGTATTGCAAAGGTTGACCATTACCTGGTCGGGATTGGGATCTTGTGTCTGCGTTGTTTGGTAAGGGTCGCGAAATCTTTCGAAGAGACAGTTAATTTGTGGAGTACGGTTTACGGTGCTTGAATAATTGGCGCACTCGTAATACTTTGACTACAATAATAAAGTTCGTTTGTGGGAATTCTACGAGTTTTACCTAGCATGACCTTTAGAACTGCTCTCTGAGCAGTCTCCAGTACTCGCATAGTGGTTTTAGCGACACCACCCCATGCTAACAGACAGTATGCGAGGGCAGACTGGCAGAGGGCCTTGTAAACTAAATTTAATGCATATTTACGATTATAATACATACAGCTATTAATAATCGTCCTCTTATGAACGTATTAACGCTGTTGATATATATGGGCGGTGGTTAACATTTTCTATCAGATGAGCAGATCCATTTATTTATTTTCACACCACCTGCTCGACAATGCCTTATTATATATCATGCAAACCTCTCTCAAAGTAAATCATTATAGCACTTGGCTTTCGCCGGGGCGTAATGTTGTACTGAATTTCATTATAACCCGCCGGGCAGTAATGTTGTACTGAGTTTCATTATAACTCACTTCATTCACTTCTCGTAGTTCTTATTGGTATGCACTTAAAAGTCTAATTTCAATATCGCCCGGCGTGCAGGCGCCGGCGCGCAGCTCGTGCACGTGCTGGTGCTCAACGTGCCCAGCCCCGCGGGGGCCGCGCCGCGCCTCATTTATTTGCAGTTCCGCGGCCGAACGAAAACAAAGCCAAATACTTAAACAAAAGCCGCGAGTGTTTCAATACGCTGCAATTTTAAGCATCAAAACTGCAAAAGATAAAACATTAAGAAAATATCGAATGACGAAAGTGATTTGACTCCTGATTCCATTAAATTAGACGCCTTAGGACCACTTGCACGGTTCAGGGAAAAAAATTAAATCGGTAACCCTGGGTTAAGAATGACAGTTCCATACATTTTGACACTTGTTAACCCTGGGTTAGCAGTTAACTCGCTCGGAGTTAAGTAGCTAACCCAGGTCTGCACAAGCCGGCCTTAAAAATTGTTAATAATGTACTCCCAGAGAAGTCGAAGGAAAAATACTAAAAAGCTTACAAAGATTTCGACAAATGGAAAACTGCGAAAAGCGCAAAGTCAGTGTCAGAATCAGTGCTTCTGGGTCTATTTCGAGTATTTTTCTAGTAGCCTTGGTTTTTATTGTCTCGCAAAAGGTGAGAAAAGTAAAGAATACTCCTCGGGGATAAAACTGATTTTGCCTTGGGCGCGCTTAAATCCTTCACTGCTCTCAGGACTACATCTTAATTCCCTCGCTTCGCTCGGGAATCAACTGAAACCCCCCCGCTACGCTCGGGAGTTAAAACTGGAGTCCGTCGATACGCTCAGGATTCAATATCGCGCCCGTGACATAATGCAGTGCTTTATCCCCTTGGTGTACAATCAACTATTATTTATTCATCAATAAAAATTACAGTATACACCAATGCGCTGTAAAATTCTAAAAATACAAGCAATACTTAAATAACTATTTAGGGATTTTTGAAAAACTCCATCAGATCAGATCAGGGGCCTTACCATGATCTTTCAATAAACATTCCAAACGCAGAGCAGGTCAATTTAGGCACGTTAACTGAATCGTCGAAATTGGTACCACGACGTCTATTTCTTAGAGCTGAGTCTCAATCGCTTACAAGTGAAAGAAAGACCGATATTGTCTCTGGTCCGAAACTGGCCCTATACTACGAAGCGCGAAATTCGAACTTCGTTTCATGCCGTTCCGCTCACGCTAATGGTATTTATAAAGAGAGTGAGAGGGAGCGCACGATCCGAACTTCGAACTTCGAATTTCGTAGTAACCCCCCTGAAACGCTAAGACGCGAAAGTGATGCCGCTATATGCAAACCAAATATATTATCTATCTCTTTTAGTCTCGACTGACGTTTGGACGTTCGAAACCCAAAGTACTTCTAAAGTTAGCTTACGGTTTGATTTCTTCTTCATTTTTAAAGTACTGAAAACTTTAAAAAAAACTCATTTCCTTAAATAATGTTTCTTTGTCATAAAATGTGACTTTTTTTAGAGCTAAATATAATTTTTAACACAGTGGTTGTGAAACCTTTGTACAAAATGTATTGGTTATATTCTCTTTGCTTTGTACATTTTAAGCAATCTGTAGCTAAGATTCGGAACGCGAGGGCTATCGCGTATTCATGAATTCGTGAGGCGCTAGTGTAGCTTGAGGTCTTCGTAATGTCAAATGTCACTGTTTACGGTTTGGCTTCGCGGGTTTATTTCTATTTATATTAATATTGCGAATATTTAGCAATACGTTAGATTCATTATGGCAAATATAAGTTACGGATTAATGAATGAATGCTTTAAAAGCGGTTTTAAGAAAAAGAGGTGCAAAATTAAACGGTCTGAAAGAACAGCTAATTCAGAGGTTAGTTTTTTACTATAAACAAACTATTTCTTTGTCTAAAACTTGCTTGTTTACCTAGATTAAAGCTGTTTTTTTCTTTTTACAGGCTTCAAGACTATGATAGGAATAATATATATATGTTGGAAACATAGGAGATGAAATACTAAAAACCGATTTGGCGTACATACTGTTGAGGGGCCTTCAGACAGTTCGTACAGCAGTGTAACATCGAGAAGTGTACTTATCACCTGACTTAGATACCTATAGTGAAATTAACACTTACTTTTTAGAGGTTTACAAAGACAGTGTGCTGCAGTTCATAGAAAGGGCTATAATGATAAATGAATATTTAGTGGCTCTAGTGACAATGTACACAAAATAATTTGCTTTTCTATAGGGGACAAGTCCACTCTGAAAACACGAAAGCATTATCATATTTTATGAGCATTGCCTTTGAATCAGATGGAAAAATTGTTCAATCCATGTGTGAGTGTGCTGCTGGTATGGGACCAAAGGCAGTTTGTGAGCACATAGCCTGTGTATGTTATGCAATTTTATGATTTAAAGAGTAAACAAACAGATATGGCATGAGCCGAAAAAAAAAGAAAATGAACTTGTCTCCTAAAAGCTGAAAATCTTACATTTGAAATACAAAAATATAATGTTACCAAATCAAAACGAAATAATATGTGTTTTGATCCACGTACTGATAACACTTGCAACACTGTACAATGGTATGATTATGCTAACATAATTTAAAACAATGTAATAAACTATTGCTCTTTAGAGAAAATACGACTTGGCATAAGTGGTGTGTTTGAAGTTGCTTCCCTGCATGGAATATCTAACGACCATAAATAATTACCTTAAATTAGTACAATGAAAAACTACCTACTCTCTTCTACTATGTTATATGTGTCTATTTCATGTGTTATTTATACTTGAAAGGTTTAGGTAGTTAACTAAATGTAAACAAACTTCAGTTTCCATATTTGGCGTATTCAAGGATTCAAAACATTTTATTTATCTATCATTCTAATACAGTCAGCGTCAAATAGTTTGTGACACCCAAAGTGGTCAAATAGTTTGCAACACGTCTTTATTACAGTTGGAATAAGGCCGTGTTGCTAACTTTTTGGCCTCTTTGGGTGTCACAAACTATTTGACGCTGACTGTACAAACTAGACTAACGTATTTTAATACAGAAATGTAAATGTTTAGATAGTTCAATGGGAGAATTACAGTATTTAAGACATCAGTCGTCATTGTTTTGTTTACATTTGGTTAATTACCTAAACCTTTCAAATATAGTTAATTATTATAGTAGATAATAGGGATGACTATGTATTGAAAGGATAAGTAAGTAAAAAGTTTAGATGATTGATTTATTTTTACTTTTATTTAAGTAACTATAATTAACTGTCCAAAATCCTTATTTACATTATATTCTTCCTGAAATTAGTGAGCATAAAGCATACAAATATGATTCTTCCTCCAAGTGGTACTAAATTAGATGATAGATAACTTATTACTAAGAATCTTTTAAGTTTTTCCTAAATCAATGACATGCTTAACATTGATAGGTACGTTCAGATTACAATTTTTTCGATTGCCTGAGTTGGTGTGCTTCAAACTGATTACACCCTTTTTTCAGAAACTGTGGCATGTTTACTGTAACATCCATATGTGAAACAAGATCTTGAATATTAAAGCCACGATCACCGAGAATAATGTCCCCTTTGTCCCCTTTTGAAGTAGATTTATTATGATGCCACACTTTTCGAATAACTCTCTGTTACTGACATCCACCATATGCATCTGAAACAAAGGTCACACATCTAGAGCCAGAAATTCCTACCAATACTTTTTATTTTCATGGTTCCAGGAAAATCGACTAGGCTGGTTTTAGTTTAGGAATAGCTGAAAATTTTTAACAACTTGCTCAGTTTCAAGGTTGGGGTAAATCAAATGCCTGATGCAAGCACGGTATTTAGGAATAAGAAAAATCATTACTTACGATTTTCTGTATTTGATTCTTTAGTTTAGGTAATGCATAATCGTCAAGATTTAAATGTTTTTTACAAATACGTGAATGTTTTGAAGGGGCATAGTTGACCCTGCGAATCGCTACTAACCACTGCTTTGAGACACTTTTATCTTTCGGAAACTTATGTTCGCCTTTCTTTTCCGAGCAAAACGGGACTGCGCAACACTGTGGCATGGCCAATACGTTCACTCTACAGTTCTATTGTATTAAATATGAAATTAATAATTAAATATTAAATGTCAATTTTTGTTTTGGCATACGTAATAACAAACTTTGACAGCCGTAATGAATCGCTAAATTTGACACTGAAGCGATTCAATTCCCACTCAAGTTAAGCGTCATCGTACGAAAACCACTAGAACTTGAAGGGAGTGAATGAAAATGTCTGTATCGCTACCGCTGAACCGCACTTGAACTGAATCGCAAAAGTAAGTAACGTCGTGGTACGAAATAGCGATGCAGTTCAGTTTAGAGCTTAAACTGAATCGTATTAAGAGATCGTGGTAAGCCCCCAGATGCCGCTTGCTCGTTTGCCTCCCTAAGCTCTCATAATAAAAAAAATATTTTTTGTAAAATAGCTGTCTACCTATAGGATGTACCTACTAAGCAAGTCATGCTGGTATGAATTTATTGGTAACTTATTTCCTTGTGCCTCAATAACTATGATATATTTATGAAGTTATACACAGTAATCTTGTAAATGGTTTATCATGCCTTAGGTACTTCATTCCTATTTGGTGTTTACGATATCGTTGTCTTATCGATTTAACATTTAGAACAGCGTACAAAGAACTTGTTTGTGACGCGGGGTTAGAGATGATGACCCTGTTTGTGATGTGTGGGACTCATTCTTTTCACAAAAGATAAAATATGTCGCCGTTGAAAAGGACAATCCCCTCGGTCGGTTGCAATTAACTGATACATGTTTAAAGTTTTTATTAGTAGATTATTAGAAAGTTCTACTTAATAACAGTTTCTTGTAGAGGTACTTATCTATATCATATTTCGAGCAAAAATGGGACTCCGTTTTCATTGTCTTTTGTATGACCTAAGTCCTTTACTTACTTGTTCCTATATTTAGAGAAGGGTTATGTGATGTTGTCTGAATTCTCCTTCGCAATTCATCCGTAGTCATGTTCGAGCAGTGTTTTCAAGAATCACTGCAACTGCTGAACTGGAGCTGCTAAGGTTTATTGTTGAGTGAATGCCTCGATAAAATATTTTGTTGGAGGAGTCTTTACTAAAAGTTTTAGTATTATTAATTTATAGATTTTTTAATAACTATAACATAACTCCTTTTATATTGAATATTTGCGTTGGAACATATTCATATAAAATATGACAAATTATATGTGAAGGCATTTATTATCTACCTTTAGGCCGCGTGTCGGCCAAACCAGTGAGGGGTAACTTAGCGGCGTGCGGGGAAAAATCTAACAATAGGATTAGGACTACTTCATTTCCTAATTCAGCTCGCGCAGCTTTCCTATAAGTACGTTGATTTTTTCGACCTCGCACAGCTCTGGTAGATGCGCAGCCTTAGAAAAGGCTAGAAAATATAACTTTTGGGAGGTTGCGACAAATATTATGTAGACAATATGTAAATAACTTTATAATTATGGCATGATTTGTTTTTGTAAATTGATATGAACATTTGAAAACGTTGGTGGCTAAGTTGTTACATATATAATTGAGTAAGCTTAGCTATAAAGATAATATTTATTTGTCGTAATAATTTCAAGAAATAATAATGTCAAAAAAGTAGGTTTTAAGTACTCTTTACTTCTAAATAGGTTAAAATTTATATGTCGTAATAATTTCAAGAAATAATAATGTCAAAAAAGTAGGTTTTAAGTACTCTTTACTTCTAAATAGGTTTTGTGTAATAAACGTAGTAAGAATAGGAACAAAATAAAAATAAAAAATATCATAGGTGTTTCAAAAGTGAATGAAATAAATGGAATTCGCTTTAACTAGAAAATAATGAAAGGTTAACTTACAACAGAGGCAAGGCAAGAGGGCCCCGAGGACGAGCGCGGCGGTGGTCAGGCGCATGTTCGCTGGAGTGCAGGGCGCGGGCGACTGCCGCGGGGCGCCGCTTCCTGCGCCGGCGCGGTGTGAACGGCCCGGTATCAAGCCCTATCGGGAGCCCCGGCTAAACTACGACCTCTTGATGTGAGTGCGATTCCTATTTTTAACCAACTTCGAAAAAGGGAGAGATTAAATGTCGCAACAACTCCGTAATAACAAACAACAATACTATTACTTACTGAACAATGGTAGCTACTTTTAACGTGTTCTCAATCAATTTTTATTTCATCAAGATCTTTATGTACAGCAAGAGTCAAAAGACCTGTCACTAATTTGAAATATTTTCAAACTGTCCTTTTATCATTGTTTACTGCGACAAAGTACTTATACTTGACTACTAACCTATTGGTAACCTAAGTATCAATGTTTAGGAACTCCTTTACTCGAATTTCAATTACTTATCCGAAAATGGTTCACTGACTTTTTAAAATCGATATGTTTTGTTTTTCCATAACTTCACAGTACCATAGATTCATTTAATCACAGTGTTATTTGCCGACAAATTGAAAGTCCCGAATAACACAATACTTATCCATTTTTTTCTATTTGCCAACCTAATCAGTTGCCATCTTATCATAATCTAACTAAATGTTACGAAAAGCCGAGAGTATGTTTTTATTACCTACCTCATCCTCATTCTGAGAGGAGGCCTGTGCCCTGCAGTGGGACGTATATAGGCTGGGATTATGACAATGATGATTACCTACCTAGCCTAACATTAGAGTAAGACAAAATTGCTTATAACCTACCTATTATGTATTTATATAAATTCTTTATTATACAGAAAAACGGAAAAATAAAATAATTAATAAACACAAATAAATAAATAAACAGATCACTTCCAACCTTTCGAGTCAATCAAGTAACATCTAAGTCAAGATTTCAAATAACATCTGATTATAGGATCCACGGGGAAATACAGAAATTTCTCCGAAGTCGGTTTTAAATGCTATTTAAATTACATAGCTGGGCATTTTCAGAAAAAAGTGTACCCATACTTTTTTAAAAACCTAACAAATTTTGGGTTATTTCTACTCAGAATCGATTAAAGCAATAAAAAAATGTGACCCACTTTTAACTGTTACTTTTGTGACACAGTTAACCAATACATGTTATATGGACCGTCACAAAACTGACTAATAATTTTTTTATGGAAAATTAAGGATAATTAAGGCAAAGCGGGTAAGTACATTTTTTTCTGAAACCCCCAACTACAGCTTCACTTGATGAAATCCACTTTTTACCTCAACACTCAAGCAATAGGGAACCGTTAATAAAAATTGATACGAATACACCTACTCCTGCATGAGTGTCAAGTAATTATATTATGTACGGTCGAGATGTAAGGTCGACCTCAGAAGTAGTTGAACACTTTAGTACTTTGTCACTTTCACTTACGTGACACATTTCAACAAAGTGCAAAATTAAATGGTTATTGCGACAAAGCAGTAAAGTGTTCAGCAACTTCTGAGTCTGACTGTATGGAAAAGCCATTTTTCGAAATTCCCGTGTGATAGGGAATACAAAAGATTTATATTTTAGTCGTCAACTGGTTCTGCTCTGGTTTGACACGCACTTTGTCCGTTTTTTGTTGTTATTAGAGCTGTGCCTTGGGATTATTAGTGAATTGTAGAGACTACTTTACGACAGTCGTTAATTTTACTACCTATGCGAACTAAGTGGCAGCCAAAAGCTAGTTAATATACAAATATGAAATAGGTATACTTATACGCACAAAACTACTATACCATAAAACTTTAAATATTATTTATTTTATTAGCAGTACGGCTGCTCACCGAATCTAAGATTATTTAAAAGCGAAAAAGTTTTTCGGGTGCGCCGGTGGGATTCGAACCCACCAATTATTATTTTTATTTACAATTATTATTATTTTTTCGCTTTTAAATAATCATAAAACTTTACTTCGATTTTTATCAATTATTTACATAATTCCTACATTTTTAGGGTTCCGTACCTCAAAAGGAAAAAGCGGAACCCTTATAGGATCACTTTGTTGTCCGTCCGTCTGTCTGACACCACCTTTTTTCTCAGGAACGCGTGGAGGTATCAAGCTGAAATTTATACCAAATACTCAGGTCTACTGTCACTTGGAGCTGTGAAAAAATCAACTTCTAAGCCAACGCAATCAAAATATACAGTCGTTTATGATGCAAATTTCCGCATATTTTCGAAACTCGCAAGGGAATCAAAACCTACAGGGTACTTCCCGTGAACTCAGTGTAATTTAAGTTAATTAAAAAAAAATGCTATTAAGTAAGTTTCTTATTGTCTTTGTTAGTACATAACAACAATGGTACAAAGCATTGTAAATTAAGTAGCTTTTCCTTATATGTAGTCGTGTTAGTGATTAAGGGTGGAGGTGTAATGTATGTGGGTAGACTCTAAATTTTAAAATGTAAGGTAGTTTTACTTTTCCTTCTTGCTGGATTAAAATCGCTAAGTAACGGACGTGTTTGTTGTGCTCCTTCCTGATAGGACCCCAGCTAGACCCCAGGCACATATTTCTCACTCAGAATATTGAAATTTGGTACGAAGCAAGGTCTTAGCACAAATAAAGGAAAAATTGCAAAAACATTAATTTTCTAGTCTGTCTGTCTATATCAGTAACCAATCTATTTATGTCGCAAATTTTCGACACTCGCAAGGGAATCAAAACCTACAGGGTACATACTCCCCGTGAACTCAGAATCTTGAAATTTGGTACGGATCAAGGTCTTATAGCACAGATAAAGGGAAAACTGCGAAAAGCACAAATTTTTTTGTCTGTCTGTCTATATCACCATATCAGTAACCATCTATTTATGCCGCAAATTTTCGACACTCGCAAGGGAATCAAAACCTACAGGGTACTTCCCGTGAACTCAGAATCTTGAAATTTGGTACGAAGCAACGTCTCATAGTCATAGCACAGATAAAAGAAAAATTGCGAAAACCGTAAATTTTTAGTTACATCATATAATAAAAATATTTTTAATAATTTTAAAGTTACTACCCCTTTACGGCCATTCTTCGGTTTGGTGTTCTTCGTCTAATTACCCTGACCCTTTTTATATACCGCTTTTTTGAACTATTTATTACTGAATATGAAATCATTACGTTCATAGAAGCCATTTTATCGCTGTGGCACTATAATCGTAGTAGCGGTTTTTGTGCTATTGAGGTTTAAAAATCATAGGGTCAGGGCAATTAGAAAATTGAAATTCTTTTGGGTTGGGGCAATTAGAAATATGCATTTTTCTTAGTCAGTATCGTATATAATAAATGTATTAAGCCATTTAATAGTTAAATTAACAAGCACTATAAATATTCATTAAACATTAACAAATAAAAAATAGCGCTTTAGTTTTATTTTGTCAAGTAAATGTGAGAACAGCGACTAAAAACATTAAAAAAAGTTAAAAGAAATATTTTTAGGATTGAGTTTCTTTGGTTGTATTTTATTTAAGTTTACACACCTATCTATTATATGTTAGTTTACAATTTCAGTCATTTCACTTATAGGTAATATTTGTTTTTTTTTGTTTTCTTTTATTTTCTTTACCTATATTTTGCTTTTTGTTGCTGGTACAGAACAGGATCATTTTTGATTCGTTCCTGTTTTTAACATTTTATCTTTCAGCCAGCCTTCTGCGCAGCAGAATATCATGTCTTGTTTTCTTTGGTTTCCCCATTATGAAAATAATAAACATTTATCGATTATATATTATGGCACATTAAGCATACAAATAAATTTATCCACTTTACTCACTTTTTTTACCTACCATCAGGGAAAAAAACGGAAAAACTGTAATAACTTTCATCTGATGGATTAAGTTCAAAACAATGTATGAAGAAAATAAAGAATATAAATAAGACAACAATTATATGCCTCAAAACAAATTTTAACTTTGTGAATACGTGTATAAAATACAAATTATTATTTTATTCTAGTGAAAAAGTAGTTGTTATATTATTTCAAAGATGCTTTACAGTGTAAAGTTTATACTATTATTCACGTTGAAGCGATAAAAGGTCGAAATTGTATAACTCCGATACACTAATGTTCAAGTAGGAAATTCGTTTTGATATTAATTGTTAATAAACACTTGCACGGATGTTCTTGTGAATTTTTGATATTACCTGACCTATAGGTATATACACTATTCAATGGCCGTTTACGTACATCATTTTTTTAACCATAGGACAAGCTTTGTTAAGATTGGGACTAGGTCAATTGGTGGCAATTGTCTCATAATATTTTTTTATTATTATCATTAACCACTTCAAAATAGGTGACCAGTGTAGTTCCCACATACCTACATACAAACACAAATTGTAACAGCCGGACATTGCTCTTTATGTAGTAAGATAGAACATAAAGATACTGGCAATTAGAAATATACGTGGCAATTAGAGACGTAGTAATTAGGGAGAAACCTGTTTTCATTAAAAAAAACTGTTAAAACAAAAATATTGCCAATAAAGTTATATCTCAAATCATTAAGGCCAAAATAGTGCATTAGTGTTAAAATACTACAATACGCTAACCTTCACAAATAAGCCAAAAAATGAGGTCAGGGCAATTAGAAAATTTGAAAACCAAAGTCAGGGCAATTAGATTGGGGAGGCGAAGTAGAAGGAATTTTAGGGAATCTAACCTGGTTCGATATTCTTTCCCTCGCGTGCTGGATCTTGTTGGACGCTTGATTCTCTCTGTGTTTCTTCCACCCCAGGGTGATTTGTAGTGAAGTTCATAACGTATTTTGTGGGAAAACGTCGAAGGGAGCAGGAGCTCGACCCAACGCGCCGCCGTGATGATACGAAATTGCACGAATGTTTTTCTACCCCCGGTTAGACCGTAGGAAGTTGGATTGGATTGGTAAGGAAAAGGAGGGTAGAAATTGTGTTTAGTGATGGGATTAATCGGTATTCGCCATAGATACTTATGTGAATTCTCGGCATAAATACGGCTGCAACGCACGTCCGCACTCGTCAAGCGTCGCAGCGAGACTTAGGGCTCGCGTCTCGAGCTATAATGACGTGCCAAATATCGTCGGTTAGGGAAGGACGATCACGAATATGAACGGTATTGGCAATTAGTCCTTGACGCCGGACATGTACTTTATTATAGTTTTTGTACTGAAAGACTGGCTTCAGTGGATCCGTTTTTTAATATATTGTAAATAATATATTCACCTATTCAAAAAGTTACATAGAATGTCATTAATCTCATCTAAAAATTAATTAAAAATAGTTTTGTAAACTAAGAAAGCGCGCGGATAAGTCAGGGCACTTAGGAGAACGAGGTTTGAATAATTATTTCTACCAAACTATAAATAAATGAGCATTGTATTTATGTGCACATAATGGGAACGAGCGTAAATTATCTTAAAAAAAATAGCTCACATTATTATTATTTAATTTTTATGGGATTTTCGTCTCGGACAAACAAAATTTCGCCTCCGGAGAATGGCCGTTTACTGATAAACACGTAGAGGTATTAAATTGAAATTCATATCAAATACTCAAGTCTATAATACCTTTAAGCTGTAACAAAATCAAACTTCTACGTCAACGCAATCAAAAGAAACAGCAATTTAAGCCGCATATTTTCAAACTGGCAACTACTCGCAAGAGAATCAAAACCTACAGGGTACTTCCCGTGAACTCAGAATCTTGAAATTTGGTACGAAGCATGTTCTTATAGCACAGATAAAGGAAAAATTGCGAAAAGCATAATTTTTTTTTCTCTTTCTGTCTATATCAGTAACCAATCTACAATGATCCCACACGGCGCACATTTTGCTTAGGAGCAAGGGTCTGCTAAGACTGGATGTTGATAGATAAATATACATTTTATACGGAACCCTCGGTGCGCGAGTCCGACTCGCACTTGGCCGGTTTTTGGGAGTAAACCGTGACCGTTACCTACTAATTTTCCTGCCACGAATTTCCGTAACAAACAAGTTAACATTTAGATACTTAATAATTAATTAAGGGCCAAGCTCAGGCAAGCTGAGGAATACGTAATGTTTAAGGGAGTACCTATCGGGAGCAGGTAAGGGTGGCAAATAAACAATATCTACTTATACATATGTACACCGTGTTTTGTTTTACTTTCGCTTACTTTAAGAGAAGGTTTTTGAAACCAAATAATGTTAATTTCTCTAAGACACTAGTATCCTAACTCGTACTGAGATTATTAACGATTTATTACCGTTAATGCACGGTAAAACAATGCACCAATTAGTTTCCCTATGACTTGATATTTGCATTATGTGTCTACTGCAATAATAATTCGTGATAGACTTTTATTTTCTTTAAAAACGAACAAATTATTATCTAACGGTTTATAAAGAAAATAAAAGTCTTATCACGAATAATTATTGCAGTAGACACATTAACTTATATATTAGAACAATTTGTATACAAAATATTTTTAATTTTCATTCAATTTTTATGGAATAATCGAGAAAAACTAAGAAAAATGCAACGTTGCCAGCTCAGCAGGTATAAACCCTCTTAAGGAAATAAACTTAGATACTTTCATTATTATTTATTTTTCTGATAAGTAAGTACCACGTCAATGTCATGCCATTTATTTTAGAGCATTAAATCAACTGAAGTGGCTAATTAGGCACGAGTCGAGTGATAAACTACCAAAAATAATGTGTGATGATGATATGATTTAATAAATATAAATAAAATAATAATAATAATAATAAATATTAGGGGACCATCTTACACAAATCGACCTAGTCCCAAACTAAGCAAAGCTTGTACTATGGGTACTAGACGACGATAAACATACTTATATAGATAAATAAATACTTAAGTACATAGAAAACATCCATAACTCAGGAACAAATATTCGTGCTCATTACACAAATAAATGCCC
This sequence comes from Archips crataeganus, assembly GCA_947859365.1. NCBI lineage: Eukaryota > Metazoa > Arthropoda > Insecta > Lepidoptera > Tortricidae > Archips > Archips crataeganus. Next base: position 20,508,602 of record OX402045.1, on the reverse strand, counting down.
TTACCGGGATTCGAACCCAGGACCTCTTGCTTCGTAGGCAGGGTCACTACCAACTAGGCTATAGCGGTCGTTAAATGTATTATTTGAAGGCATATAACATTCAGGTCGCTTAATTCCTGCGTAGAGTTTAGTTCTAGCTTAAAAGATCGAGGTATGTATCAAGTTCATGTCGGAAAATGAATAGGCAGACTATTTTATTTAAAACATGTATTAGTTTATAACTCTTAGCACATTAAATCGCAATTTTTATCTAAAATATCAAGTAGAACGCAGAATCATGTCTGAGCCAATTCACTTGATGAAACCCGTGTAATGCCATAGGTACTATATACTTAATACAAGGTAGAGCTTTTTATGTTTGTTAGGATTTAGTTTAACCAAGTAAATATATTACCTATATTATAACTGTGGATCAGTTTTATGACGAGTAACAAGACTTTATTTATTTATTTTTACATAAAATAATTCAGTTACTTACAGAGTACTCGTCTAAAGCTAGTAGAATTGGATGAGTGTATAGTGATGTTCAGTAGATAGGTATTGTGAAGTTCGAATTCGAAATCCAATTTAATCAACTACGCTTGAAATTAAAATTCAACCGCAAGATTATTAAGATCTGAATAATTAAGGTACTTAGATTTAAAAAAAAACTATTATTGGTAAAGAACGAGCTTAAACAATTTGCCGTTTCACATAAATTTATATTAAACATTTTTGATTTCCTTTTGATGCGGTCGAAGCTTAATCCCATCAGAAGCTCGACCGCAAGTTTATTCTTAAGACAATAACTAAATACATTATGTTCAATTAACTCACCTAGTTCTATAATCGAGACATTCACAAGATATGATGCTGCTCCGTAATAGCAAAATTTAAACTTTGTACGCATAAAGTGTAAGAGAACAGAAATCTCTAGTGCATATAACAAACAAACAACCATAAGTAGCAGTTCCTAAACTAATTTTGGTGTAATTTTACAAACTAAGTAAACGGATATATAATTTAGTTACGGGCTGCTGTAATTAAATAATCGCCTTGAAAGACACAAGTTTATATAACTACTTGTAAAACGCTCGTCTTTTACTACTGATAATGAAATATAATTCCTATTCCATTTGTTTCGTAGTGTATAAATTTACAAAGGGAGCATTTCCTCCTTCTTGTAACCAATTGTCAGGAGAGAATGTGTTATTGCGTTTCTCTACGACGTGGAAGGTGTAGGCGTGGCGGCTGCAGCTGCTACGGTTGTGCGCGCTCTTGTGCACCACGTTGCCGTGGATTAGAATACACGTCCCTGCAAACAATACACGTCTATATTCATATAAGGTAGTAAAGAAAACACACATGTTCCTTATTAATAAATTTTTAGTAATGTTTATTAACTCTAATTTAAATTATTATATGTACAACTATCCTAGACTAAAAATAAGTACAATACGAAAAAAGAAACCAAAAATATGAAATAATGATAATTATAACTAAAACATATTATGAAAGGTGGTCCCCTTAGGCAAGGCGCCGCAGATACTGGCAGCGTGTTCTCTTTGAATAGCTAAGCTAATTCTTTGTCCGAAGAAGCTGCCAGCTCTTCAATCTCCTGTGACGTCGATTAATGTCTTTGAATTTTCTCTAAAGAGCTTCAAAGCGTCAGGACCCCACGGACCAGGGTCTCGACACCGAATGGAACAAAGTCGTATTCGCTGCCTAGACCCCTGTACTTGAGTCCTTTCGCTTTATCAGCCGCTTTAGAAGCTGCACCAGGTCTGTTGCAAGTTCCATGGAGATGGGAAGGGGCCAGTGCGTCTGAAAAAATAGCATATCATACCAGCACCCGACCCATCTTCCATGGTATCAGACTCATACCATTCGGTCTCTTACCATCGTCTCTTGCAATGCTAGTGGGCTCAAGCAAAGATATTTATTCCTTATTCAAAGTTGTTCCTTATTAATTATAAATTTCGCTTCAAAAAAATGTCCGTATAAGTCGTCATTGTTTCAGCGCTAAAGTCTCTAGCAATATATGTATGTTGCGTATGTACAAATTCAATTGTTGTCTAATTAACAACTTTTATAAAATGTATAAACACCAATGTAAAACGAAGACACAAGATTTTGTACAACTAGATTTGTAAAATATTTAAAAGGAAAATGACTCAATTATTTATTACTAAATTCTCTTACATAATATTTGAACGAAGTGGTTGAATAGTTTATAAGTCTACGTTTAAGCTAAATAATTATTGTCCTATATTTACTTCATCATTATTATATTATCTTTTAACGTTTACTAATTGCTAAGGATTGATTTAGTTAATAATTTTAATGATATTGTCTTTTATTTAATTGGCAATTTTGTACAACTGCATTTGCGGGTAAGACATAGCGACCATAAAATGTAAAATACCACCATTCACTATTGTACGAACTACCTATGTTCTAGCAACCTAAAGTTACTGATTAGGTACCTACTGATATATCCCAAACAATAAAAAAATGTTATTACGTACGACAGCGGGTTTTATCTGTATCTGCAATAGCTTTAGGTGTTTTGGTTAGAAAAATACACCTCTTCAAATTACATTCCTAAAAAGGGGCGGATAATTTTGTTAATAATTAAATAGGTACTCGTACTTTTGTATTTTGAGACGAGCACTAAAGTATATTGGCCTCGGCCGGAAAATTAATGCATTAGTCGAGCAAACAAAATACAGCATGTAACAGAACGAAGAGCAAAGCCCATATCTGGTTGATGGCCAAGAGGAGTATGATGGAATGATATACTTTTTATTAACTTTTTACTTCGATCATATAATACTGCACGATTGCACAGCACATCAAGCATGTATCGGCTTTGCTCTTCATTCTATTACATACTGTATTTTCTTCTTCTTTAAGTGCCACTCCAATTACTGAAGGCCGGCAGGCAGCTCTTTAAACTTTTCCTTGTCCAGAGCAAGCCTGAACAGCTGTTCCACTGATTTTATTCTGGTCCATTCTCTGATGTTTCGAAGCCACGACATCTTACGCCTACCAAACCTGCGCTTTCCAGATATTTTACCCATCATTATGGTTTGCAAGAGACGGTACCGGTCGTTTCTCAGAACATGGCCCAAATAGTAGGTACATTGTATCTTCTAAAACCGCAAACATTTTTATTTACAAAATTGCATACATGTGTCGTCACCTTATTCTCGTCAATAGAATTCATGCTAAGATGTCGTTTTTACGAGTACATAATTAATCCATTGTCAAAAATAAGTTCAATAGGTACGAAAAAAAGATACCTACATGAGGTCAAAAAATTCTTAAGCTGCGTACGGTTTGCGCGCACATTACGCGTACCCGGGTACGCGTAATGTGCGCGGGTTACTCCATTGAACGTTACAATTTGGAAATTGAAATCGATACAAAATTAAGTAGAGAAAATATTAAGGATATAGTTAAAGGGAGGAATAGGAGCAAGTTCTTAAAGTATTGTGTGCAAATAGCAAACAAGGTCATTGTCAAGAATAAAAATGTTAAGTAAAGTATGCTAAAATAATATATTGCATTATATTACTATTTAGCATACAAACGTGATGTATAAAAATGTTATTAGTGTGAGAAAATTGTGAAAATAGTTTAAGTTGGGAATTGTTTTTGTTAGAAAATAAGAATCCTATGAAGGAACCTGTATTTGTGTACTTATCTATGATACAAGTATTATTGTTAACTAATAATTAGATTGAGTAAGATAGAATAAGTAAAATTGTGAGTTCGTGGTTTTTTGATATTAATAAAGTGAATAAATGTACCCCATAACCCGCTCTCCTAATACTAGTTTTAAGAAAAGGAAATGAGATGAAGCGTGATAAAGTGGACGGCTTGTGTGTGTGATGGACGAGTATGGTACTAGGGGCCGGAATGGTAGAGGAAAAATAAAATGTATCTGTATAAATAGTTATTAAGAGTAGCTAGTTAGTGAATATTTTAAGGGTCGGGAACCCACTAGTTGGAATGTGGATGCATACTAGAAAGACCAAGTATGTGGCACGATAGGGTGAGAAAATGTGCGCGGGTACGCGTAATGTGCGCGCAGTCCGTACTCAGCTTTACAAACTGGCAATATTTTGTTTACACTGGTTGGTAGAGAGTGAAGTTGTCACCAAATACAATCCTAATATTATTTGAATTGCATAGTACTATTAACTCACTGTACCTATGCTTTGCTATGCGGGTTACAAACGGGGTCTATAAAAATTGGGGGAAAAATGAGGTTCCTAAGGTTTTATCCTTAGAATAGCTTTTTCCCGCGACTTAGTCCGCGCAAAATTTAAAAATTATGGTTAACTCCCGACCTCTATCCCGCAGTAAATTCAAAAAATCCCTTTTTATTGCGCTTCTATGATCCCATAGGAATGGTTACTGAGATACGGTACCATTGAATTGAACATATAATTCCCATTTTGTTCTTACCCCGTGGGATTATTTGAAAATCCTGAAATTAGTTTTTTAGGTACTATTATAATCACCTACTTGCATGACAACTTTGAAGCGAAAATCCCGTGTATTTCCTATCCCGTGGGAATTTCAAAAACCCCTTCTTAGCGGATGGCTTTGCCTAATGTCATAATAGCTACCTATCTGTGTGCCAAATTTCAGCACAATCCGTTCGGTGGTTGAGCTGTGCGTTGATAGAAATACCTACAATACAGTTTTATTCTACTTTAGTGTTATTCTTATTAACTTTTCTTAATCCACTGATTAGTCTGAAGACTGTAATTTTATTTTTAGCATGTTTTTCGCCAGAACCAAGTACTTAGTTATCTACTTGCAACACAACCGCCGGGGTCTCGTAATAAGACTTTAAATATTAATAGACGTGGGTTTGTTAACAGCGCCTAAGAGGTACGTATAAATATTAAATTTAATATATAACTTTTACCTACCTACTTATTTCTCTGCGACAACATCCATTGTATTTCTTATTATACATCTACCCGTTGCCGAGAAAACCGGTAACAGACCAGGCTACTCGTGACCACGGCCACTGCAATGTGGTCGAAACTTCCAGGTAATTTTAGCAATATAGAATCGTGATAAACTCCCGGGTGATATAAATTACGAGTGATAATCGCGAAATATTGTACACTGCTACTTAATCATTGTTTCTTGACGGGGCGGCCATTCGCACTGCTACCGGATAGATACCTACGTGCTCGAAGCGAATGCCTTCCACGTTAAATATCAAAAATTTATGCGTTTATTATATCTTTCTGATAGCTGACTTCCATTATTATACGGGGTGTATCCGTTGACACGATCAATAAATTAAATTATACATCGTTATTAATTATAGGTTTAAAATTTATAAAATGAAAAAAAAACTGTTATTTTCTAACAAAATTAATCGGGCCAGCAATGTACTGCAGACCGTCATGTCTAGTCGAAGTACTTTTTGCTTAATAAACATGCGCGGTTCTTAATTAAACGATCAGTTCTTTCAAAATTGCGTAATAGTTTCCTCATCAAGTACCTAAGTAGGTGTGGGCGAAATGATTAAAACACAAAAATAACTTTATCCTATTTATTTAACGTTACCAACAAAAAAGTGCATTACGATAATATTATCACTGACAATAGTAAAATTATGCCAATCTCACCAGATAACTTCTTCTCTGGATAACTTGTACTTTTACAACGAAAATACCCATGAACCGTAATATGCTGGCTACTCACCCGCGGTCACAATCAGAATCATATCCGGTGATCGAGACAACAATATTCATGAATATTATCAATCGAAGGATCCTCGTATGCGTTATTTAACTCAAATCTCGGCTTACATTTGCTCTTGTTTCGTCATAATTCACGTGCATCGTAATTTAATTTTGTTGATGCCATTTTAAATTGGGTATTTTGATTTGTTTACCAACTTGACTTTTGTATTTGTCGATGTAACATGTAGGTAGTAATAGAGTAACCAACTCATTCTTAATGAAAAGAAAAAGTCGCATTTGCAATGCATGGTTTATGGTACGTGAATTTTGAGATGGTAATATTGAACTTTTTGGAGTAAGTTAATAAAAAGTTTAAATAGGCGCGGATTGTAGATATATTTATTTATAAAAAAAATAACATCGCCCCTGTACCAACCCTGTACCAAAGAAATTCCTTGTACCAAGACATCTATAGTATTTCCAATCATTTATTTTCTCGATGACAGCTCCCGTAGAATGTAACTGCGTTTAGTTACGCAAAAAATAACTTTTAAATGTGAGATATAAAAAATACGACAGCTGCCTAATTTTGTTCCTTGATCCCATATAAGATTCATCTAAGACACATTGAGTCCATATTACGCAGTCAATTTTTTTCAAGTACGATAAATAATATAAACGTTTTAATATAGTTACATTCTATGGCAATACAAATGTCTGTTATGATTGCCATAGAATGTAACTTTATTAAAACGTTTATTATTTATCGTACTTTAAAAAAAACTACTGCATATATGGACTCAATTTGTCTTAGATGAATATTATATAGGATCAAGGAACAAAATTAGGCAGTTGTCGTATATTTTTTATACCTCGCATTTAAAAGTTAATTTTTGCGTAACTAAACAAAGTTACATTCTACGGGAGCTGTCATCGAGAAAATAAATGATTGGAAATACTATAGTGACCTTAAGAAGCCCCATCCTCCGAAAGGGCGCGAGCAGGTGTCGGAAGGGGCGCGGGTAGAGCACGAACTTACTTAACAGCAAGTTTCATTAACCTGATTAATGTTATGAAGCGTTATTAAAAAGCGGTACGATACTTATCTACTTTGATAAAATACCTCGGTCGCACGTTTTTTATTTACTTACTTACTTCATTTGGATGGTCCGCTTTAAATAGGCGTTGAAAACACAAACATGTAATAATATAAAGTTTTTTGTTTTAGGTTAATTGTTCTAGTATATATTTTTTTATTTCTGTATAATTAGTTAATAATATAAAACAACATATTTTTCAAGTTATGTGTGAGGGTATGTATGTATGATAGCCAGCCACAAAAGAGCGTACCTACTGTAAATTTTGGTCCACTTTTTAGAATTTCAGTAACCACCTAAAACCATTAGCGACTTCATTAATTTCCGTCAAATTGAAATTCTGTTCACTTACTTGCAATTATTAGTCAACTTGGTATTCAGATACAGCTTTTTGAACTCACGGTCTGCTTATGTGGCGTACAATACATATAACATGGTAACTATAAGTACTTAAGTATTAATTCTTCGTGGAACGGGCTTTGATCCGAAATAACTTTAGGGTAATTCCAGGATAGATGCCCCAGTGGGATAGATGCCTCGATTTCAATTTCTACTAGTTGCAAGGCTGTGGGACCAAAATTCCACTAAATAATAGCAAGCCCCCTTCCCTGCTAACCTCTGGGATGCTGCTATCATGAGCAAGAGCGAACGCGTTTAGTCCATGAGTGCCAAAACCTTCCGCGGCGAGACCTCGCAGAGCGTGAAAATTATATTCGTAAGTATTTGTTTTTGAATAACTTTAGACTGGCTTATAATTTTCGCTTTTAGCTAACTCATTTAGTTGCACTGAAGTTTAGACTGCATGGATTAGTATATTTTATAGTGATTTTATCATTACTTGATTTTTTATCGAAAAGGGCATCTATCCTCTGCGAAAAGTATAGTTGCCCCGTTTTCGATCGCTATAGATGCCCCTAAGGGCATCTATCCTCAACTTGTTTCAAAGAATTTTTATATTGCAGAGGATCGAAATGCCTTGTAATTATGAGAGAAAACGCCCTCGTAGTCCAGCGTAACGTCGCCTGGTCTGAAGAAAGCTTGCTAGCAGCCTTCGAGGAAATGAAGAAGGGAGAAAAAGGAGTCAATGAAGAAGCCTGAACATATGGAATACCGTCTATAACACTACTAAGACGACGTTTTGCCAAAAATGAAAAACAATTGATCCTAGCTAGGTAGTTATGTAATGTAGGTACAGTCAGCGTCAAATAGTTTGTGACACCCAAAGTGGTCAAATAGTTCGCAACACGTCTTTATTACAGTTGGAATAAGGCCGTGTTGCTAACTTTTTGGCCACTTTGGGTGTCACGAACTATTTGACGCTGACTGTACATATTGATTGGTATTTAGTGAAGTTTTTTCTGTATTTGCAAATAGAAACAAAATCACATTTTATATGGAATTGATTAAGCTTTTATAATTTGTTTCAGTAAAACATCTAGTACCTACTAGGATTCTAGGCGAATTTTCAATGAATATAAAAGACTGATAACTTTTATTTAACTTGTTTAATTTCAAAGGGCATCTATCCTCTGACGCATTTTTGCGACGAGTCGTCTATCCCCCACGGTAGGCACCTATCCCATTTATAAGGGGTCTACAAAAGTACGATTTACACAAAATCCATACGATTTATATTAAAACAAGTACAGTAAAATAATAGATTAAGGACCATAGTTATCATACGCATTGGACGCAATGCTATATTTGTTTAGTTTTTGAATTATAAAGCTATTTCAAAAAGTGGGGCATCTATCCTGGACTTACCCTACCTACCTTTACTGACGGGAACCGGCGTGAAGCTAGACTGTGGGTATATCGCCGCGGGCCGGTCGTAGATGAGTTTTTCTCTATTTTCGGGATCTCGGAGAAGTCTTCTGTGCACCCCAGATTTATGAGATCCTCGGGCAATCCAAAGGCAACCATTTTGTATCGTTGCGTCTTCAAGGGCTATCCAGAAACCAATAGGCGGAATCGGTTCTGTGTATAAAAATGTGATGTCTTGATGCTCAACAACTGAAATCAAACGTGTATTTGCTAAGTAGGTATGTTTAGGAGTAAAAGTACTCCGGAAAGTGAATAATAATAATATTATATTACAAGAGATTTTCTACAATCTAGTACTTAGGTTGAAAAACATTGTTCGTAATCATTATGAGTGGTTTAATTTCAAATCTTTCAGTGTTTTGTAAAAACTGAGTAAGAACGCTTTTAAATGTTGCTAAAACTATTACTTTGTGATTACTTTTCTGTATAAAAGCTCGGTAGAGTAGATGAAATATATTTGCAAGTATCAGCAGTAAGTACATCAGGTAAATTAAATATGCGAGAAAATGGAGGAAGGAGAAAATATTTTAGGTTATAAAAGCAGTGGACCTCAACAAAGTAAGGCCTGAATCAATTAATAGCTTAAGTACGTCTTACACTGAAAAACGATGCTCACCTTCGCCGCCGATGCCAGGGTTTTTGTAAATGTACATGCTCTGGACAACCGCGGGCTCCGCGAAACCGATCTGCCGGCACACGGCCTTCACGCGGTCGCTGTACGTGTAGCAACGGAAGATGGGGTGCAGCAGGTGAAGCGCGTGACCGACCTGCCCGTGCCAACCATTTGTGGGTTTAGTAAGTAGATAGTTCAACGAGGGAAGAAAAGCATCTATACTAAGTACGCGAGATATCTTGGCATCCAAGCATTGCGAGGGTGCCGATAATTCAAGTGAGACATAAGTGTTTTTCCTTGTGTCTTACTGTAGGTAAGTTTTATTAAGATTACCGAACTTAATACAAGTTTTTTTTAAAACTACAAATGCAATTTAGACACTAAAATCGATGACATGGTTCCTAACAAAAGAACAGGTCTTTGTGTGTCTTACAGTTCAACCTTTCCCGTACTGACCTAGTATCTAAATGTGCTACCCTGTATGTATTGTACGTACCAAATAGACTGTTATAGGCTGTGTGCACGCGTATACAATTGTTATTTAACAAGCGTTTTTAGGGTTCAGTTAAATTTCAGGGTTGTTGTTTTAGTGGCTACAGTAGAGTAATAATAGATAACTATCAATTTTTTAACCTAAAAAAACATAATCGGTGAAAATTTGAAGGATCTAGTTAATGCCATTATAAAAAAGATAGAGTCAAAAACAATGAAAATTTGGGGGTAGTTACAATAGAGAGATCTCTCTCCAGGCAGATGTTATGCCTGAGGACCGAAGTCCAATGGATGAAAGTTGGAAGTTGTAGTTATGCAGCTGAGTTGAGAAACTTCGATACCGTGATGTAGGATTGTAGTAATTAGTTCCTTATGTGATGACTAGATGGCGTTAGTAGTCGCTACATCAGCCCCTCTTTTAGACCGGAGGTCCATACGAATTGCAGTGGAGTGCAGTCTGTGCGTCATGTGGGCGCTTGCAAGGGCCAGTCGCTCAGAGCCTCGTCGGCGAGCATTGTTATTCCTCTGCTACTTGTAGATGCATGCCTGTTGCGTGATTGCTCGGAGCCTTGTTGGCGAGCGTTGGTTGATTGATTGGCAAGTGGAAGTAGTGGGAGGAGGATTTGCGAACTGTAGACACCAGGCAGATAATAAATACATGCTAATGGTGCACAGTGCGGTGAGTATGGCTTGCTGTGAGACTGCGTCATCGTCTTGTGTGTCTGAAGGTTGCAATTTTGTCCAATGTCGTGGGTCACCAATTTGAGGGTAGTTGCAATAGAGAGATCTCTCTCCAGGCAGATGTTATGCCTGGGGACCGAAGTCCAATGGATGAAAGTTGGAAGTTGTATTTATGCAGCCGAGTTGAGAAACTTCGATAGCGTGATGTAGGATTGTAGTAATTAGTTCCTTATGTGATGGCTAGATGGCGCTAGTAGTCGCTACAAAAACAACATGTTTCTTGTAGAAAGGCCCATTTAAATTTTGAAATTTATTTTATTTTTATTATTTGTTGTTAAAGCGGCCACAGTAATACAATACATAATCGGTGAACATTTCAAGTACTTATCTAGCTATTACGGTTCAAGAGATAGTGCCCTGTGACAGAAGGACGGACGGACGGACGGACGGACGGACAGAATTGGACGGACAGACATCGGATTATTAGTACTTAATAGGGTCCCGTTAGCATTCTTTAGGCACGGAACCCTAAAAAAGCTTAATATTTATTCTACGTATGTTGCTCGTGTAGGCTGAATACGCGTGGGTTTCATTGGCATCCAATGCGTTATTTTTAGTAAAAAAAATTCTACCCTTCGGGGCAAAGTATACTTACTTAATTTTGCTTCCGTATGTTGGTGATTTGCCTCACTTGCCGAGTATGAGATATGAGAACTAAATATTACACTCATTAATAAAATTTTCAACTTAGCTACTGTCGACAAAAGAGAATCTTGTGGTGCTCCGTGATAAGTTTACTATGCAAACAGCTAGGTGGAGTAGATTATGATGTTATGTTATCCCCTTGTTCATATGACTGGTACATAATGAAAGGCATTAAAACACGAGTGTGGTTTTATGAAACAGTCACATACTTACATACTTTTATCTACATACATGCATAAATCTCCGTTATTTTCTCACCAGATAATTTCACATCACAAAATACGGTAACTTTATTTTCTATTCTTTAACAGTTAGAATTTGAAACAAAAGACTAATATTTATATATTTTTTTTAATTCACAAACACACACAATCTAGACTTGAGTCGATTCCAATTCTCAAATCGATTGTAATATTCGAGATTGAAAAAAATTTCATCATTTATCCCAGCCTATATACGTGCCAGGCACAGGCCTCCTCTCAGAATGAGAGGGCTTGGGCCGTAGTTCCCACGCGAGCCCAGTGCGGATTGGGAACTTCACACACACTGTTGAATTTCTTCGCAGGTGTATGCAGGTTTCCTCGCGATGTTTTCCTTCACCGTAAAGCTCATGGTAAATTTCAAATGTAATTTCGCACATAAATTCCGAAAAAATCAGGGGTGCGAGCCGGGATTCGAACACACGAATTTAAATTTTCACTTTACCTACTTCTATTTCTTTCTTTCCCAGTAAATTAGCAAATTAATGATTCTTAGTTCAATATTCTAGAAAGTTTCGTTCGTACCTATCTGTATTAATAATAGGTCTCGAGACCCCCTCGCACCCCTAGAAAGGGCAACTACTTCTCTTCGCTACGCCTTGTTTGTCTAAAGTCAAATTCTGTCCTTGAAGTTATCTGATCTATAATTGATGGCTTATCGATAATGTAAATTACAATGGTTGTTTAATTAAGGATTTAGCATTCCTTACAATAGAACTCCCGGGAAATTGCGTGCTTATCGTTAGTCACCCAAATTTCGTAAACTCGCGCAAACATTGAATATTAAAAGTGATATTGAGATTCTTGGAAATATGAAGAGGCTAATTACCTCTTACATTTTATAAGATCAGCATAATATAAAACTGAACTTAAACTACTTAAAGGTGGATAACTTAAATTTAATATTGGTATTGGTGAAAAACTTAAGTTAAGTCACCTGTTGTATGTAGTAGTAACGTAACCGTATAAACAAATTGACGTTCCAAATTTCAAATATGACTTAAGTTCCATATTAGTTTTGTGCACTACATACCACCTAATCACCTCATTAATTAAAAAAGTTGTGGTCGTAGTCAGCAGCAGCAGCCTACTAAACAAGGCGACTCGCAGGTTAAATAGGAAACCATCCAAGCATAAGAGCCGAGTAAAAGCAAAAAGCAATTTAAATGCGGACAACAATAGTAGATTGTACAACAAGAGCATAAAACGAGACGTCCATATATGTAGACATGTCGAGGGAAAATGGGTTTAATGCTCGAGTTTTACACACTGTTTTTCATTTCGATGGCAAGGAAACTAAACAGCAACATTGGAAATAAAATTTACAAGCTCTTATTTTTCAAGCATTGCATTTTCTATAACAATGTACTACATCTACTTATTAATAGATTGATACATCATTTCTAACTGTTTGCGCTTGATCGCCTTGGTCTTAGACAAAAATTTTACTTTATGCACTAGAACATAAAAAGCCATTTTATGCAGCATTTTCTCGGCATAAAGAACAATTGTTTTACGAGCATGAGAAGTGAAAAATGCTTTTTCACCGTACCTACGAGATACAGACTAACTTGTTGACGAACATTGTTCGTCGTGTGAACCCATCCTGAGCGTATGCACTGCCCTTATCGCTAACCACTACTAAGTACTTTCTAAGTTTTCTGACTCTTACTTGAGGAGTGTCTTTTCAAAAGGGCTTATTTCCACTAAGAACTTTTTTTGCGATATTGAGGAAAACGTAATTCCACGGTATCAATTACGAAATTATTTTCAATACTTGTATTAAAGTAAGTTGACATATAAATGTTATGGCAGTACATAGGTAAGTACATTGCTTTATGTTAATGTTAAAAAAAAAATTAACGGTTTATTGCAAACTAAAGTGTTACAAAAATTGATTTCTTAATTATACTTAGTTACAATCTTTAATTATTTAAGATTGTAATTATTTAAATTAGTACTATACATTTTTCAGTTAAGATCTTTGCATACAAACTTTTGGAATTAAGTCTTTTTTATGTGGCCATGAGAGAAATAAACCCTTTTTGATTTGTAGGTACATTACAAAAATAAACTTTTTAAAACGGATAACTCTTTATTCTAAAATGAAACTTAACAACTTAAAGTTAAAAAAATAGTTCAAATAGGGGCAAAAAGGTTCTCGAGTGGCGTCTGCGGACCGGAAGATGCAGTGTAGGTAGGCCTCCAACAAGATGGAGCGACGACCTAGTTAAGGCTGCGTATCCACCGGAGCTGTGCGAGGATGCGTTGCGAGGGATGTGTTTGTCATGAACCAATAGAAACACTTCATTTACCTATCTTTGCTCAGCTCAGCTCTGGTGGAGACAGCTCAGCGGAGCGAGGTTTTTGTGCATACAAAAGACGGGAAAGATGTGTGCGAGGAATGTGTTGCGAGGGATGTGTTTCTAGGCGGGTTTGCTTCGCTCCCGCCTCACCGCACCCCGCCTGCTTATTTGAAAAGAGCCCGCTACACATCCTCGCTACGCATCCTCGCACCGCTCAGCTACCTCGCACATCTTTGGTGGAAACATTCACACTGTTACACATCCGATCCTCGTTACACAGCCTCGCACCGCTTAGCTACCTCGCACATCTCTGGTGGGAACGCAGCCTGGATGCGGGATCGAGTTTGATGCGGATAGCACGGAACCGATCTGTTTGGCGAGCCTTGGGAGGCCTATATTCAACAATGGACGTCTTTCGGCTGAAATGATGATGATGATGAAATGATGAACTGAAATTATTGCCGAGGTCGGGAAATTGCATTTCGTGGACAAGTATTAATTTGAAGCACGAGGCATAGTCGAGTGCTTCAATACGAATCCACGAATTGGAATCCCGGCCAAGGCATATTATAGTACTACTCTCCGACATTGCGAGGAAACACGAGAGTGAAAATATCTATTTTATGTTTTCTAATTATACCGGTTATGGCTTTTGATGGCTAAACAGACTGGATTGAGCTCCTTCCAATAAATTTTATTTTATTTCTTATATATATATTATTTATTTATTTAATTTGTATTGTTTTAATATTAGTTATTAGTTTTAAAATAAATTCCAAACCACGAAGGTACCTAATGTCCTATTTACCGGCTGCTTTTTGCAACAATAATGTGAAAATAAATTATTAGGTAGGTACAAGTGAAATTCTTCTGCATCATCTTCGCGACAATAGCATTCAACTTATATTATATTATACGTATTATTATTATAAGGAAGAAATAGGCCGTTTTGATCCGAACTTTGATTTTAATCTTTTTTTAGAGAACAAGAAAAAGACTTTTAAGAACTTTCAACTAAAAGCATACGTACATGTATTTTTCTATTTAAGCAAAACTTCATTTATAAAAAAAAAGAAAAATGGAAATTAGCCCTTTTGAAAAGACACTCCTCACTTGTTTTCGTGGATACGGGTACGTTATAAATTATAATAGGTACGAGGGGCGTTCATTATAAAGTGAGAATGAGATGCAAACTCTTTTAATATTACGAAATTAAATACTGGCCGGTAAAGCTAATCTATCTAGCTGATTGCTATGAAAAAAAAAACTAACTGTCTTTTGTTTAAAAAAATATACGGTAATTTCTTTGCAATGCTATTGAGTACGTTAGCGAAAATGGAGAAAATTAAACTGCGCGCCGTTATCAAATACTTGTGTTTGAAAAATTTTTCTACGGACCAAGTCAATTTGGATTTGCGGGACACTTTAGGGTCTAATGCTCCTCCGTATTCGACAGTCGCACGTTGGTGCGCCGAATTTAGACATGGAAGAACATCGACCATGGACGACCCCCGCTCCGGACGCCCTACTACTGCAATAACTGAAGAAATTGTGATAAAAGTTGAAAACTCAGTTTTAGCGGATCGTCGTGTCACGGTTCGTTTTATTGCTGAAAATGTAAAGATTTCAACGGGGAGCGTGCATAATATTTTACATGAACGCTTGGGTATGAAAAAGGTATCTGCGCGTTGGGTACCAAGAATGCTTACTGACACGCAAAAACAAACTAGACTAGAGATTTGTCAAGAAGCTTAGAACGTGATGCAGCAAGACCGGGAATTTTTTTTGGCGCGATTTATAACAATGGACGAAACATGGCTCCATCATTACGACCCAGAAACGAAACTGCAGTCTATGACATGGAAAAGGCCATCATCTCCAACTCCGAAGAAATTCAAGGTGAGCCCATCTGCCGGTAAGGTCATGGGCTCTGTTTTTTGGGATGGTAAAGGGGTATTAATGATTGAGTATCTCGAGCATGGAGCCACTATTACGGGCACATTATACGCCAAACAAATAGCAACGTTGCGCAATGAGATCCGCGAAAAACGGCGAGGTAAACTCTCGAAAGTTGTGCTGTTCCACCAGGACAATGCCCCGGCACACAAGTCCGCCGTTGCAATGGCTGCAATTCGTGATGCTGGGTTCGATATCCTTAAGCATCCTCCGTATTCACCAGATCTCGCTCCCAGTGATTTCTACCTATTTCCGAGATTGAAACAATACCTGAGAGGCCAGAAATTTGAAGACGACGACGCGGTAGTCGCTGCAGTACAAGATTTTTTAAGTACTCAAGATGAGACCTTTTTTAAAAATGGAATTTTAAGTTTAGAAAAAAGATATACTAAGTGTATTATTCTAAAAGGTAACTATGTCGAAAAATAAAATGACATTTAGTAAAAGTTGTTTATAACATACTCATTCTCACTTTTTATTGAACGCCCCTTGTACTTATTTACCTTGTTTAGCGAAACACTCGGATCTACTTGAAGCTTTCCGTCAGCACCAATTGCTTCCTTCTCGTAGAAATAGCAGATCTTATCGTTACTGTTAAGGAAGTACTGATCCTTTAATTGCTGTAAATTTAAAATTATTGTATTACTTAATTAATAAAAATCCACTGATAAGTCAAACTAAAACTGATTAAGTTAGTAAGTAAACAAATATTTATGAACTACAATATTTTTACCTCGGTCCTCTGCTGCAAAATATTTAATTTGGTTCTGCAATTTTTTTTACTGGAATACAAATTAAATGAGGGATAAATGGATAAAGCTTGCGCATGCACCTGTTTGTCGGGTTCCGTGGTGGAGAAGACATTGATGGAGTCTGGCAGCTTGTTCGTGAGCTCGAGCCCAGCGGCGAGCAGCTCGTCGCACTCGGCCGGCCGCAAGAAATCCTCCAGCACCGTGTAGCCGTCTTGCTCTAGCTGCAACAATAGAGATGTTGCTGACGCCATTAAAAAATAATTTGAAGAGACGACTCCAGCAAAAAAACGCTTTATTTTAGCCCTGAAAACCAGATTAATTTTCGATTAAGTGCAAAATTAGATTTTTTGTTGCTTTGATACAGATAAATAGTTGGTTGATTGAGTTGGGGAACAAGTGACGTCATAAGTTGCTATTGGCATTCAAACTCTATGGGTACCTATTGTGTTTTGACAGCTCATAAAAAGGACGTCAGTCGATTGGTGGTGTCAATATCCCTATTAGGATTCTCTAAAATATTTCCAATGGTTATTTTTTTTTTGTAGAAAAGTCAATCACTTAATATGAAACTAATATCAATATTTTTGTCCTTTAGTTCGGAGGTGTAATGATTTAAACTAGTAAATAGCAAATTTTTATATTACATAATGGGAATGGCATATTTTCTACTTGTATAATGAACTAAGTTATACTTATAAAGATAAAGTAGATAAGAATAAAGTATGTAGGTACATAATAATATTATGGAGTATTATTATACTTAATAATAATAAGATAACGTATGCAAGAAACTTTTCGTAACGGCTACGGAACTCTGTACTGGGTGTGTCCAACACGCTCTTGGTCGTTTTTTTCAAGATTAATTATTGAAACTATTTTTGTTTATGACTAGTTTTTACCCGCGACTTCGTCCGCGCAGAATTCCAATTTGTGGTAAAGGTCTTCATTTCTTACATCGAAGAAAACAAAAATCCGACAACGCCAACATCCATCATTATCATTATTTCATTATCATCGGTATCAGTTAGTGAATATATAAATCCCGTTTATTCTGTATCTCGTGGGAATTTCAACAAATCCGTCCTTAATTCTATGCAAAATTTCAGCCTTCTATGGCTAGGAGTTTGGGCTGAGCGTTGATGATTCAGTTAGTCAATCATTCAGTACTTTTTTTATATGTAAGTATAGATTTTTGACTACCTCATGATAGAATAATTCATATTTGTTTATTTTTAATTTAAATTTACATAGTAAATAGTAATTTTAGTGATAGTAATTTCACCGGCTGTCTTACTCTTCACGCTGGAATACAGCAGCGCAAGCCACTGCTGTTTGGCGTATCAATCAGAGTCAGTGTAGCTTTTTATTAGTGAAAGTGTTCTTAAAATCAACCCCGAAGTTGAATTCACTTATTTTTATCCCACGGGAATATTGCATTTAGCCGGAGAAAAAGTAGCCTATGTCATAAAGGGAAAGTGTAGTTTTCTACTGATGATAGAACTTTTAAAATCAGCTTCGTAGCAGAATTCACTTATTTCTATCCCGCGGGAATTTTGCATTTTCCAGAGGAAAAGTAACCTATGTCAATCAAGGATAGTGTAAGTTTCTATTGATGATAGAAATTTTAAAATCAGCCACGAAGTAAATTCACTTATTTCTATCCCACGGGAATTTTGCATTTACCTGGAGACTT
Organism: Archips crataeganus; assembly: GCA_947859365.1. Lineage (NCBI taxonomy): Eukaryota > Metazoa > Arthropoda > Insecta > Lepidoptera > Tortricidae > Archips > Archips crataeganus. The sequence continues at coordinate 20,490,524 of OX402045.1, read as the reverse complement.
AAAGATAGCTTGTAAATCAAGGATAGTGTAGCTTTCTATTGTTGAAATAAGTTTTCAAAATCAGCCCCGAAGTTAAATTCGTTTTTTCTATCCGGCGGGATTTTTTGCACTTTTCCGAAGGAAAAGCAGCCTATGCCAATCAGGAATAGTGTATCTTTCTAGTGGTGAAAGAAGTTAAAATTGGCCCCGATTTGAAGAGTCTAGAAATCATAGTTACGGAGATATGGTCCAGTTGAATCAAATATATATATCCCTATTTATCGTTAACCCGTGAGAATTTCCAAAATTCTTGAAATTGGTTTTTTATTGTTATAGTTATCTACCTGCATGCCTAATTCGAAGAGTCTGGTAATCATAGTTACGGAGATATGGTCACTCTGAACCAAATAATATAAATCCCGTTTATTCCCTATCCCGTGGGAATTTCGAAAAATCCTTTCTTATCTCGGGTACACATCATAAAACTCTGTACAAAATTTCAGCTTTCTAGGTTCAAGGGTTTGGGCTGGGCGTTGATGAGTCAGGACTTTCATTTTTATATTAAGTATATAGGAAGAAGAAGGTGTCAGACCTTATCTAGTGTTCCCAGACAGTTGCTTATTTAATAAATTTGTCTAAATATATGCGTATGTTGAGCGCCGGCATTAATATACATTTGCCATTTTTGATCTATAATGAAGTGGTAAACTGTCACTAGTGTCAATGCCGTCATCTCAAAGTAAAGACACTGCAATGTCAGTGTTAGGTGTCAGTTGCGGGTCCAAATCAAACTCCTTATAACCCACGCATAAATTGTGAAGAATTCTAAAGAATTCTTTTCCTCACCATATAAAGTACGACTTAAACCGTCTACGTCATAGTTTTTAAAGTCAAAATGAAATTAAACAATTGAAAAAGAATTTATCGCGACATAGTTTTCAATCTAATATATAAAATTCTCGTGTCGCGGTGTTTATTACCAAACTCCTCCGAAATGACTCGACCGATTCTCATGAAATTTTGTGTGTATATCGGGTAGGTCTGAGAATCGGTCAACATCTATTTTTCATACCCCTATTCTTCGCGGACGGAGTCGCGGGCAACAGCTAGTTTACTATACGTTGCAAGAAAATAGAGAACCCCAATTTAGTCCATTTAATTAATCTATTCCATTCATTACGCACCCATTTCTAAGGTAGGTAGATACATTAGAGGTCGTCAGAAAAGTGACCTACTTATTCTAAATTTTCCTATGGTTGAGAAATTAAAATTACTTATTGCCAAACTGACAAACTCTATAAAAATCGCTGTATTGATTTCCGTGAGGCTAGGTCACGTCTCATCTGACGGCTTCGTTTTTAATTCTAAGGCTTCTCTCGTTCAGAAAATACAAGAAGCTGCATAATACGATTTCATTGCGAATCCCGCTGATTCTGTGTCGTTTGATTTAACAACAGACCTATGGAAGTAATTAAGCTTTAGTGACCCGCAATAACAAATGAAACAAGGGCCACTTAAGTACATATTTCTGTTTTATTGTTGATTATTACAAATAAATTAATTGATAAGTGGCTTATTAATGATATTTTGCTTACTTCCGTATCCAACATCTTTTATGAAAGTGTTTAAGTCTAATAGCTGGGCAGAAATTGAAACAAATGAAAAAACCAGTGCTTAAAACAATGCCTGCCCACACATAGCTCAGACAACTAAGACTGTACTGGATAAATCCTAAGTATATATTCGTGTCCTACCTTGGCCAGCGTATAGTCAGAATTAAAACCCGATTGAGCATCTCTGAGACCAATTAAAACGAAGGGTTAGGGAACTTAGGGAGCATAAGCGAGAAGTACACAACCAGCAGCAGCTTATCGATGCTCTGAAATGTGAGTGAATCGAGAGTATGCATTCTAGACTCCAGGAATGTGCAAACAAGAAAGGAGGACACCCATTATTAAACAATAAAAAAAGTAACAGATTAAGTATGTTGGTTTTTGCGGAATGTTTCTGTTTACTTTTTCTGTTGATAATGAGCTAATTTAATTTTGGTTGAAATAAATGAATCAATTGATTACATAATGAAATGATTATTAGACTAAAGGAAAACAAAAGCCTCGTTTAACCCTTATTTTAATTAATTATTTATTACTGCTTCTATCTATACTATAATATTATAAAGAGGAAAGATTTGATTGTTTGTTTGTTTGTTTGTTTGCATTGAATAGGCTCCGAAACTACTGGACCGATTTCAAAAATTCTTTTGCCATTAGAGAGCTACATTATCACTGAGTGACATAGGCTACTTTTTACTTTCATTCCTTAGTTATAAAAATCTTAAATATTTAAAGATTGTAACTAAGTTTAAGAAAAAAATTTGTAACTTTAATTGCAATAAGCAGATTATTTTTTTTTTACCATGGGAAAATACCTTTTTCTACGGAAAAAATAATTTATCGCGGGTGAAGCTGCGGACGGAAGTGTGATTTTCTTTTCAGTAGTATAATCATTTATTTATAATATATTAAGTATGGTCTGATTTTGAAAATATTGCTTTGGCGTGAATATGAAACAATAATATAGGTTTTCTTAGCGGTTTCGGTATTTGGGTGTCAATGTGAGCGTGTATGTAAACATGCCGACGCGTAAGCGCACGTCCGCGCGCCGCCCCCACGTGGGTAGCTATTTTTGTACATATTCATTAGTTATTTCGGGAGCTTATTTCAATGTTACGAGATGCGGAGGGTTTTACGTACAGTCAGCTCTTTGATTTTCCATTCGCTCGGTAGTTTTATGTAAAGGAAAGGAAAAAAGCATTGTTCCTAATGCTGTTATTACGGTAGTTAAGTTTCAGGTCGCGGTGTTTTAATTACCTAACTGCTATGCCGTGAATGACATGGAAAAATAGTAGTAAATAAGGTAACGGCAGCGAATTCCGTGGGGTTTAAGGACATTTTTCAAATACATCAAAAAATAAGCACTTCTGAATGAAATAGAGTCAGAAAATATTTTTTTTTAGGAGTACCTTAAGTGAACTTTGATTTTTTTTTACTTTTGTAGTTTGTCTTGAATGATTTAATAGTAAAAAATATTTTTTAAAGGCAGGAATGTGAAAAATTCTTATTCCGTGGTAATCCATAGCTAGTAAATCTAATTCCGTGTGTTTTGGCTGACAATTCCGTGGGTAACGACTAAATATTTTGCTTGGTTCCGTACAATAAAAATATTTTTTGTAGCGTCTGTATATTTTGCGCAGACTTAAATATTTTAATAACCTATCCTAAAAAAATACACATAATAAATTAAAAAAAATATTTAGTACGATTTACTACAAAAATACAGAACTATGGACACAAGTTAGAGATCAAATTAATAATGGCCAGAAAGTATGGAAAGGTTAGAAAAGAAAGGTTTACTGGTAGAGATACTTAAATAAGAATAATAATTTAATTTTGAGGACTGTACCTATCAAAAATAATTCTTATAATTACTTATATCTTAAGTAATTATAAAAATTATTTTTGATAGGTACAGTCCTCATGTCAGTTATAATTGTTTAAGCTATACTTGATACAATAATCATCTTTGAAAGTTCTCATAGTTATTATTCAATCATTTGCTGTTATATCAATTTCGTATTAATAATATTAGTAGTATTAGTAGGATTGTTGTAGCGATACGATAATCACGGTTCATGAGATCCAGCCTGGTGACAGACGGACATTGGAGTCTTAGTACAAAACATAATCACTCACTCACAAACTTTCGCATTTATAATATTAGGAGAAAATAGGATTAAACTCATCATTACACATAACATTGAAACGGACTAAATCTGAAGTCGCTGTCAATTGAAATTGCGAACAATGTAAATAAACCATTTAATGAAATATCTATATTCTAAGTAGCACTTGTTTATAGTTTTAATGGTTTAGGATAATGTTGTGGTAAGTATAGATTAAATAACACATGGATTTAGCAGTATTTGATGAGGGAAAATGGAAATTAAAGACATTTTAAATACAAGGTTTGTTTTACATTGTTTGCAATTTCAATTGACAGTGACTTTATATCCAATTTTACGGTACGCTAAATTTCAATTTTGTTGGCAATACCACTCGGAATTACATTATATGAGAAGATAATTCCGAGGGGTACAAATACTTCGTAACACGGATTTAGATGCCCATATATGCTATTTCCGTGTGTTGGGTTTTCCCACCATCGGATTTATATTCAATCCAGGTTATCAAAATATGGATGCTTATTCCGCTGTATTTAATTTACCGTTTTTAACGTATTTCTGTCCAAAAATATGAAAAAATTATGATCTTAAGTCATAAAAGAAACTACTATCTAACATTACAAAACCGCAACATTAAAGTAACTGTCATATTTATTATCCAAATCACTAATTAGAAACACGGTTGTACTTACGCGAGGTAACTTGCGTTTGTATGACACAACCTGCTTCTGCGGCAACGTTGCGTTTACAGACAATTTTTATGGCCCCTTGCTTGATATATGTTCACTAGTGCTGTTAATTTCGTTGACAAAAAATTACTTTTTATTCCTGTATGAGCAAATTTACTGCAAGTCTCTTAATACATCACAAAATGCATAAATAAAAATACCACGGAATAGAATGCCGATTTTGAATACCACGGAAATCGCTGCCGTTACCTTAATAGAGCTCGGAGGAAGTTGTAGTCCGAGGTATTTCTCTAACTCAGTTGCGCGTCGTTCTCGCTCATGTGAATTTTAATTCAGCCTTCGCGTGAGAACTTAAAATTCACAGCATTACTATTTATTAGAACCACTTTCTACACAACAAAAGTCCAAACATTCTTCTAAACACAGTAGCTGATAAATAAAGTACTACTTATTAAGTTATTAGGAACGCAAACCTACAGACAAAATTTTAGCAAGGTAACACTCTAAAAACCTAAATTTGTTAAATAGAAAGGGGGCCTTTTTCTGTTTTTGAGTTGCCTAATTTGTACTTAATATTTAACAGAGATAAACAAATTAATGAAACAATTCCACTTAGAGTTTAAACTTGAGCACAAATTTACATCAAATCTTTATGTACCATGTGTACCTACTACTTACCCAAGTAAAAAAAATATATGGGATACTATCCCGCGGGAACTATGCAATCTTCCAGGATAAAAACTATCCTATGTTATATCTAATACTTATCTCAAATTATCTCCATACTAAATTTCATGTAAATCCATTCAGCCGTTATTGCGTGATTGAGTAATAAACTTCAAACATCCAAACAGCAAAACATCTTCATAAACTTTCACACTTATAATATTAAGTTATATGGATGGGAAAAAAATATTTGTCGTTATTGACTGGACGAGTTAGTAAAATACGTAGGCATGTAAATAATGTTCTAAACATATTTAATAACTCTACATGTCTCAGAATTTCGTGTGTGTATTCGCATCACGTGCCATATTTCGATATTTTATTGTTCATGCTTGAATAAGAATGTGAGTCTAGTTTCGAAAAAACAGCTGCTTTTCCATTGCTAAGGCACAAGGCACAATTGGGGATGTCTAAAAAAAATACCCATGGTTTTTATATTTTTCTTGTATAGAAAAGTCAATTATAAGAAACTAATTTCAATATTTTGTCATTTAGTTTTCTACTTTTTTCAAAATCAGATTATAATTGAGGGCTCCCACAATGCCAAATTTCTAAATCTATCTAAATGCGTACGATAAGGCAACCCCTTTAATTATTTTTTGCGTAGTGGTACACTATACACTGTGTCACTTCACTGGCACTGTCAAAGTGCCAGATGTCAGACAGCGGGTACAAATCAAACTCCGTATCCACGCGTAAATTGTGAAGAATTCTAACCACACAGAATAAAGTACGACTTGAACCGGTCACGCAATTTACACCAATGTCAAATGAAGGTCATTGCTTATTTGTTATGTTATAAATTCATTACATAATATTAAAATTAAATAACTACAGAAAACGAGTTAAAAAGCATTTATCTCGAAATGGTTTTCGATTTACTATACATTGCAAAAAAATAGACATCCCCAATTGAAAGTCTCTTAACAAATATTACGACTAGGTATATTGATACTAATATAGTGGTTAACATTTTAAACCTTGTTGATCTCATTCAGTGAATAATATTTTGTGTTTAAATTTACAGATCATTTCATAAAAAAATATATGCCTGTGAGGCAGAGCACAATTAAGTTATGTTTATAAACTGTGTCCTCACAATAAAATTATTTCATTTCGTTTACTTACTTAGTTTCGTTTCGTTTCGTGTAGGTAGTTAATAGCTATGTATTCTCAAAATGAAAATGTAAGTTTGTAATCAAAACATTTTTAGTGGAATAATTATTACGGAGTGGAATAATTATTATACGGAGCTTTCCGAAGTTTCGCAATATCTTGTCATCCAATATACCCCAATGTCTCAAGTCAAAAGTATTTGACCAGTGTGTGTTGCAAGTGATGAAATGACTTATGGCACTGAGACGTGGCCGCTAACGATATGGGCCTCATAAGGAAGCTCAAAGTCGCTCAGAGGGCAATGGAGAGGGCTATGCTCGGAGTTTCTGTGCGGGATCGCATTAGAAATGATGTAATCCGCGCAAGAACTAAGGTCACCGACATAGCTCGAAGAATCGCCTAACTCAAGTGGCAGTGGGCAGGGAAGGGAACATCGCTCGTAGAACTGATGGTCGATGGGGCTAAAAGGTTCTCGAGTGCGCAGTGTGGGTAGGCCTCCAACAAGATGGAGCGACGACCTGGTTAAGATTGCGGGATCGCGTTGGATGCGGATGGCACGGGACCGATCTGTTTGGCGAGCCTTGGGGGAGGCCTATGTTCAGCAGTGGACTTCTTTTGGCTGAAATGATGATGATGATTATGAATTTTATTATTAATACAAATTCGCCCCCACTCAAGCTTTATTTTTCATAAAAACCTTGCTCTAACAATTACTAACTGTTGTAGTAGTAGGACATCACTATTTGACAGCCCGGGTTTTGGGAGCTGTCACTTGGTTGTATTGGGTGAATTAACCACGTGTATCATTTCTAATGTTTCTAAATAAACAAACTAATAATAACTAACTGTATCATTTGGCTACCTTTACATGGTGGCAGCGGCAATAGTCTCCGAAGATGGCTTCAGATGATGAGAATGACGATAAAAAGACAGTTAAAAACACAAATGTGTTGGCGGTTCGAGTCAAGGCCCCAGAAGAATTCGATTTTCGTCCAGAAGGGTGGGATGCGTGAATAAAGAGATTTGAGCGATATCTTGTAATAAGTGGGCTGAAATCTCAAGAAGACCAAACGAAAATAGACTTGTTTTTGTATACATTGGGAGAAAAGTCTGAACAGTTGACGAAGCAACTTAAGGTGGAAAACTTAAAAGATTATGCGCAAGTTTTACAGGCATTTGATGCCTATTTCAGACCGAAGAAAAATGTGATTTATGAACGTGTCAAATTTAACTCTAAAACTCAAAAAGAGGGTGAGTCCGTTGCAGATTTTGTAAAAGAATTGTATAAATTGGCAGAGCCCTGTCAGTATGGTAATTTAAAGGAATAATTAATCCGAGATAGGATAGTGGTGGGGTTAAAGGACAGGAAAACTTGTGAAAGTTTGCAATTAATGGCAGATTTAAAGTTGGAGGATGCAGTGCGACTAGCCAGCCAAGCGGAGGAACAAAAAGAAGAATCTAAAGTGCTTTGGAAGGAAGACTTAGAGGTCAATAGATTGGGAGCTAAACCTATGAACATGAGGGCAGAGAAAAATAAATGTGGAAGGTGTGGCAAGATACATTTATATGGTCAGTGCGGAGCATTCAATCAAAAATGTTTGAAGTGCGGCAAGGTGGGGCATTACGCAAGATGCTGTAGAGACTGGAAAAAGGTGAATAATATGGAAGCTGGAGAAGAATTTAAGATAAATGTGGAGGTAGGTTTAGGTAGTACCACAGTTTGTCAACAGTTTTGATAGATACAGGGGCAGATATAGTAGCATTGCCACCTTCGGTACTTAGTGATAACAAAATGCATAAGAAATTGTATGATTGTCAGGAAATAATTAGAGGTCCAGATGGTGCAGCATTAAAAGTTTTGGGGGCAATTTATGTGGAGTTAAAATATAAAAATTGTACTTACAAGGGGAAAGCTTATGTAATAAAAAACTTACAGAACCCTATTTAAGGGAAGCCTGCTATTAAGCAAATGAAAATATTGAATGTATGTTGTCTAGGAGAAGAGCCAGGGGAGTCAAATCAGAAAAAACATATGGAAAATACTAAACTTTGTAGTACAGCAGATGTTCAGAAAGAGTTTCCTCATGTGTTTGATGATTTAGGAGTATTCAAGGATAGTTTTGAAATCAAATTAGTAAATAATCCAGTTCCTTTTGTACAGACAACTCCAAGAGGAGTTTCCATTCCATTACTGCCAAAAGTTAAGGAAGAGCTTAATAGATTAGTAGAGATGGGGGTTTTAGTTCCAGTAGAGGAACCTACTATGTTTGTATCTCCAATAGTGGTGGTTCCCAAGGGGGAAAAAGGAGTGCGTATCTGTGGTGATTATACACAAGTAAATAAAAACATACATAGACCCATTTTCCCTATAGCTAAAGTAGAAAATACCTTGGCTAGACTCAATGGAGCAACAGTATTTTCTAAAATTGATGCCACCTCAGGGTTCTACCAAATTAAGCTTGATTCAGAGTCCCGTAAGCTCACAACAATTATAACACCGTTTGGCAGGTATATGTACAATAGATTACCCATGGGTTTAAACTGTGCTCCTGAGTATTTTTCTATGAAATTTTCAAATCTATTTAGTGATTTAGAGGGTGTTGTAGTTCATGTAGATGATGTATTGCTGTATACCAAAGATCAAAATAGTCATAATAGGCTATTAAGAGAGGTTTTAAAAAGATTGACCAATGCAGGGTTAACCATCAATAAAGAGAAATGTGTTTTTAGTGTGCCTGAGGTTTGTTATTTGGGTCATATTGTCAATGCACAGGGAATATCACTTGATCAGAATAGAGTGGAGAGCATACATAAATTCCAAAAGCCAGAAAATAAAAAAGATTTAATGCGGTTTTTAGGGTTAGTTAATTATGTGGGGAGATTTATTCCAGACAAAACCAATATACTAGAGCCATTAAATGAATTGTTAAAAGATGGAGTACCATTTATATGGGATTATCCACAAGTAGCAGCCTTTACCAAAATTAAAGAAGTTATTTTAAAAGCGCCGACATTATGTCACTATGATCCAAATAAACAAATAATAATTTCAGCGGATAGTAGTTCCTATGGCCTAGGGGCTGTATTAATGCAGGAAAACCAGGACGGAGTCAGACAGGTAGTTTCCTATGCCAGTAGAACTCTAAATAGTTCAGAAAAGAATTATGCTCAAATAGAAAAGGAAGGGTTGGCTTTGGTGTGGGCTTTGTTTAAATTTAAAGATTTCATCATAGGCTTAGATGTTATTTTAGAAACAGACCATAAGCCTTTGCTTCAAAGACTACAGTCAAAACCGTTAGATGATTTAACACCGCGATTATTAAGATTTAGATTGAATATAATGAGATATTCTTACAAAATTATTTATGTTCCAGGAAAGAAATTAGTAGTGGCTGATGCCCTGTCCAGAGCCCCCCTGACAAAGTCTGAGCCAGAAAGCCCAGAATCTACGAACATTATTGTTAATAATTTGAATTCTGAAATTAAAGGGGACCCCAAATTAAAAAAATTAAAAGAAGAGCAAATTAATTGTACAATTTGTAGTATATTGAAAGAATATACTTTAAACAGCTGGCCAAATAAAAATAAAATTCCCAAAGAAATAATCATTTATTATCAGTATAGGTTCAATTTTTCAGTTCAGGGTGGCTTTTATTATACAACCATAGATTTGTTATACCATCTAGTCTTCAAAAAGAAACATTGTTTGACATACATGAGGGACATTTAGGGGTGACAAAGTGCAGAGAAAGGGCAAAACAGTCAGTATGGTGGCTGGGGTTATCATCTCAAATTAAAAACTTAATAGAAAATTGTCCCAAATGCATTCAGGAAAGACTAAACATTAAAGAACCTATAGTAATAGAAGAGATGCCGATGAGAGCATGGCAACAAGTAGGTATTGATTTGTTTAAAAATGAAAACACCTGGTATGCTGTAATCATAGATTATTATTCTAGGTATATAGATTTATTTGAATTGCATGATTTGTCAGAGAACACTATAATCAAACATTGTAAAGAAACATTTTCTAGATTTGGGGTGCCAGAGGTAGTGCGGACTGACTGTGGAACGCAGTTCAAAAGTAAATTTACAGAATTTTCAAAAAAATATAACTTCCAACACATAACTAGTAGCCCGTACTACGCTCAAAGCAATGGTTGTGCAGAAGCAGGAGTCAAAATTGCAAAGAGTTTGTTAAAAAAGAATGACGATATCCAGTTAGCACTGTTAATATATAGAAACACACCCTTGGAATGTGGATATAGTCCTAGTGAATTGTTATTCAATAGGAAAATTAGGGAAATTTTGCCTATTCATCCAGACAAATTAGATAATAATGTAACTAACATTCACAATAACTTTAATGAAAAAAGAAGTACATTCAGGGCTAAAATGGGTACATATTATAACAAAAGACATAGAGTAAAACAATTAAGTGATTTAGAAGAGGGAGATAAAGTTTGGATTGTTAATTTAAGAAAATATGGAGTAGTTGTAAGAAAGGCGAAGGAACCAAGGTCTTATTTTGTTGAAGTTGAAGGAGTCACATACAGAAGGAACAGATGGCATTTGATTCCAGCGCCTTTCAGAAATTTAAAAATTGGTGAAACAGATTTAAGTTCCACTCATGAAAGTTTAATTGAGTATGAGTATAATAGAAATAGAGTAGAAAATAATGATAGTTTGAGAAACAATAATTGTGAAAATAATGATAGTTTGAGTAACAGTAGTTGTGAAAGTAAAAATAATAATGAGGGAGAATTATTAGGAGGAAAAGAAACTGAATCAGAAATTGTAGGTAAGGAGGCTGGTGAGGAACGGGAAGTAAGTGGAAGCGATGATTCGGTAATGTTGCAGAGAAGTCAACGATCAAGAGTAAAACCTAAATGGATGGATGATTATGTACTTAATATTCTAAGAATAGATTTTAATTCTTAAGAGGGAGGATGTTGTAGTAGTAGGACATCACTATTTGACAGCCCGGGTTTTGGGAGCTGTCACTTGGTTGTATTGGGTGAATTAACCACGTGTATCATTTCTAATGTTTCTAAATAAACAAACTAATAATAACTAACTGTATCATTTGGCTACCTTTACACTAACACAAAAAAGAACTATCCAATTTAGTGCAGTGGTTCTGAGCTTAGCAACACATATTTTGGCGATTCATTTTTATTTATACTAAGTAGATTATTAATGGGTAACGCCTCCGTGCTCATAATGGCAAAAATGGAACTCTTAAATACGAACGACTTAATAGTCGTTCCCTTTGTCAGACCGTCTGTATGCGCTTCTGTCAGCGCACAGTCTATTTAGCAAAAAACATGGAACTTAGAACATCACCATCACGCACAGTTAGGGAGCAGTTTAGTCTACTTCACACGAAGGAGTGCAGTGACTAACTAATTTTGTAATACAAACGACGATTAAATAGGTACTCTAGACAGACCCAGAGGTCTAGATACTTAAGTGAATGTTGTAACTGATTAAGTAGGCACTTAGCGTTTTTTCTATCCTATTTGAGTTTGAGTGGTCTTGAATTTTCGAGCAACCGTTTCTCATGGTAGGTGTTTCACGTGAAACCTGCTTCATAAGTAGTTACCTTTAAAAGTACACTGCGGTAAGATGGAAAAACTGTGCTTACAGTTCTGAATTAGAATCCTGTGTCTTATTGAATATACATAGGTAAATTAATGTTCTATCTTTTAAGATAGTTTAAGTAGGTTAGGTCCGACTCGAACAGCTGCTTACTCGCGATGTCTCATGGTCAAATTCAGATAACCTATTCAGGAGTTCATCGTGACTCACTGACAGCAAGTATTGAATAATAATGAGTCTGTCTGTATGAAATTTTACAGTGCTCTTATAATTAATAATGTTTAAATAGATTTATGGGCATCTTATTATACTTACCTTTAGTTTCTTCAACCGAATGATTGAAATTGTGTCAATTGCGAATACCTACTAATAATTACCTACTTATACAAGGTTTTGCGCTACAAATTCTACGATTAGTAAATTATTTGTAAATTCCTCGTAGGACGTTATCTTTCCGAGATCTTATTTAAGTTACACGGAGTAATGTGTTGTAAATTAGTAATTTGGCTGAGAGCATTTATTTTGTAAGAAGTCTGTAGTAGAAGAGAGATAAAGCTTAAAATCGTGTTTATGGGGTTGTACTTACTGTACGAGTACTTTCTATAAAATGCAGTTTATTGGTTTCGGTAAAGTCGCTCCCGTCAGATGCGCAAGTCGGTAATAATTACAGCTGTTAATATAGGCTTCTAGCAACCGGATTAAGTTTAAAATTACATGTTGAGGCGATACAAATAGTGGACAGTATTTTACATATTCTTTGTTATTTGACTTTATGAATCCACTACTGGTCATACATAGCCCTAGTGTCAAATATAACCTAGATATATTTTATTGATTGTGTTGAATTGTTGTTAATATTGTTTTTTTTTTAATTTCTGGGGAACAACAAAAATATAATTGGGGTGTTTTTATTACAGCTTTTATTACCTAATCTAAGCTAGTAGTTAATAAATACATGATACGGTGACTGGTTTTATGGTTTTTATTATTCTGGAAGAATTAGTGGAAAGTTAAGTAAAACAATATAAATCAAGTTATCTCTATTCATGACTATTTGTAGGTACCTAAGTATGCATTAAAATATCAAAGAAATTAGACTAAAAACAAACAAATGATTTATTTTAGATAGTGTCCGACCGAAACACGATTTTTAGCCGAAACCGAAACCGAAACCGAATATTCGGTTTTTTTCTGATTTCGGCCGAAACCGAAACCGAAACCGAAATTTTTGAAGACGTATCATATCAAACAAAATATTCAAAATTACTGTACAGATCGTAAGGAAAAGGTTATTGCAAGGATTTCTTATATGAGAACAGTTACTTTTTTTGTTAAACATAATAAAAAGCGATTATTTTTAATGAAAAATGTCTTGGCATAGGTATTATATTATTTAAAACAAATTCACAATCCTAATATCAAACGTATTGTTCATTAATCACAGCATAAAATGCAGTAACAAATAAAATAAATAAATATTAGGGGACAATCTTATACAAATCGACCTAGTCCCAAACTAAGCAAAGCTTGTACTATGGGTACTAGATGACGATAAACATACTTATATAGATAAATAAATACTTAAATACATAGAAAACATCCATAACTCAGGAACAAATGTTCGTGCTCATCACACAAATAAATGCCCTTACCGGGTTTCGAACCCAGGACCTCTTGCTTCGTAGGCAGGGTCGCTACCAACTAGGCTAAAGCGGTCGCCAAACAGATTCTAAAAAGTAAATAATAATTTAATAAATAAACAACACTCATACATACTACTGTCGCTGGTCCCAGCTGGGCCGGCTGCCGATGCATTACCTATACCTACCCGGCCGAGCGTGTCCGAATTAAGCCGAGCGCTCCCGATGCGAGAGCCGCGAGAGGCCGCGAAGTAATTTCGGCCCGGCCGAAGTTTTCGGCCGGATTCTGGCCGAAACCGAAACCTCGGCCGAAATCACTTTTTTGGCCGAAATTGGCCGAAACCGAAACCGAAACCGAATCTTCGGTCGGACACTAATTTTAGATATATACGAGTATGTATCTTCTTATATATAAAAATCTCGTGTCACGGTGTTTCTTATCAAACTCCTCCGAAAAGGCTCGAAAGGTCTGAGAATAAGGACGTAGGCTATTTTTTATAGCTCTATTCTTCGCGGACGGAGTCGCGGGCAATAGCTAGTAATATACATATATTGTACCCATGAACAGTTCAGTTGTGGAAGAAACTAAGTGCCATAATCGCTAAAACTTCAAGCTACGAGTAACTATCGGTTCAATTAAGATGAAGCATCGTAGAATGTATCATCTAATTACTCGCATGTTCTTGTCAATTTACTTGCTAACACAGCAACAGAGAAGTTACTTAAATAAACGCTGTTTGCTGTGTAGTTAATCAACTGCTATTGTAAACAAGAAGATAACGAGATCAATTATGAGGTTATTGAAGCGTAACAAAGTTTTAAAATATGTTTTAAAATACGAGTATTCATCATCGTTTTAGGAGGCCATACAAAACAAGACGGTACATTTTGATCGAGTGTTTTACGCATCAATAAGTAAATTCAAAAATTATCAAATCACTGAACATATTTATTGGATAATGTCTACATTATATAGTAACTATCTTTTGCCCGCGACTTCGTTCGCGCAGAATCTTTCAGCCTTCTATGGCTAAAGGGTTTCGGCTGAGTGTCCCGCGGGAATTTGGATTTTCCCGGAGAAAAGTAGCTTATGTCAAATTTTGAAATCAGCCCCGAAGTTGAATTAATTCATTTCTTTGTATCCCGCAGGAATTTTACATTTTCCCGTAGAAAAATTAGCTTAATCCAATTAGGGAAACTTCATTACTGGAATGCTAGATGGCGTTGAAGTAGCTAGATTTTGAAATTTTATGGCTAACAATTTTATTCTTTCATAAAAATATTTTTTTTTAATAAAAAGTATCCTATGTTACTTCTAATACTTCCTAAAATATGTGTACAAAGTTTCATGATGATCGGTTAAGTAGTTTTCGCGTGAAAGCGTAACAAACAAACGGACATTCACATTTATAATATTATATAGGGATAGGGATAGGGATTTAAAATAATGATTTCAAGCTGTACAGCCGACTGCAAAGATATCGACACGGCCAAAATTACGAAAATATGTGTACACGACTCTATTGACATTAAGGTCGCGTATAATAGGCAGGTAAGTACATATTTTTGCAATTTTGGTCGAATGCCTTTAGCCGAATTATGGCCGATGTCTTTGTAGTCGAATGTAAATAAAAATAAATATATATCACGGGACAATTCACACCAATTGACCTTACTAGTCCCAAACTAAGCAAAGCTTGTACTATGGGTTACTAGACAACGGATAAACATACTTATATACTCGTAGATAATTACATACTTAAATACATATTAAACATCCAAGACTCGAACAAGTATATATATATATATACACCGTGAAATTTTAGTGGTTGTTTTCCCGAAACGAGGTGAGTTAGTTTCGATTGTACAATCGATTTATAATTACTATTTTGACTAGAGTCAAAAATCCAATTGTGAAAAACGAAAGTCGAAAATGACCGCAAACCAATAGTAACGCTTCGTTGGTACAAGTAGCGTACGATCGTACGATAGGTTAGGTACCAACGAAGCGTTACTATTGGTTTGCGGTCATTTTCGACTTTCGTTTTTCACAATTGGATTTTTGACTCTAGTCAAAATAGTAATTATAAATCGACTGTACAATCGATACTAAATCACCTCGTTTCGGGAAAACAACCACTAAAATTTCACGGTGTACCTAAATATTATATATTTATATTTTTAATTACGCAAAATAGGCGCATAGAGATGTCGAGTTGCGGAAAATAGCCCGTTAATACCTGTACATATGGATTCAAGACTTAAAATATAATTTTGCGTTATTTATACACATGGAGATTTGGAACTAAATTAAAACATTTAATAAAACAGCAACAGCAAAGGCCTAATTAGTTAGTGATATTGCAATTATGTATAATGTTAGATAGACAAGACTGCAGGTAGTGTTGTCGGTGGGTGGCGACGGGGCGCCTGAGAGGTCGTGTTTGTGTGAGAGATAGGTACTTGCGCTCGGAGTTGGAACAAAATACTTGCAGTCCTGGGGCTCTTTAAGTTTAGTATAAGAAGGTTGTAATTAATCAAACAAGGAAAATGGGCTGCTGCTAAACTTTTTGAGGCACACTTGCTATAAGTAATCATTGTCTACTTAAATATTTATAGAAACGTTAGGTAAACCGGTCTTAGGTACTTAGCTTAGATCGTAATGCGGTAGCAAAAAGTTGAAAATAGACACGAATTGACATCGGGGTGACATTTAAGACTTCAGATGAACTAAAATTTAACATCGTTTCTAATTGACGTAATGACGAAACTCTCAACGTTGAAATTGTCGAAGATCCATATTAAACAACAAAATAAATAATTCAAACACAGAAAAATGCTTTACACTGTGTTATAATATTTACATATAGGTACGGTATTTAACCCAATTTTAAAATTCGCTTTTAATGCTTGCATCGGTTTGCCAAATGGTAATAGGTACAGTCAACCAATTTGATTCCTAGGCCACGTTAGAACCATATCATAATGAATGAAACAATTCATTTATTTATCTTCTACGACAGTGATTCTGGCATGAACTATGTCATAAGTGTCATCGTAACTGACATTGGCCCAAGCCTTAAGGCCGCCATTAAGGGAAATAATAATAATAAACAGGAAAGGAGTTTGCTATGAATTAATAACTTGAGTTGTCACTGTCCGTCTGTCAAAACTTCTTTTTATTCTCATGTCATGGAGCTAAAACCTTTATAATCTCTTTACGTTTATTGCATGTTGTGATTGTAAAGTTGATAATCCTTTGACCCGCACTGACGTTGTAATCATGTAGTAGTTAATGCGACAAGGTTGTATAGTGGCCTAGGAATCAAATTGGTTGACTGTACCATAGTTAGTTATAAGCGTTTAAATTCTAGATTCATCATTATTAACTATTATTTCTATAGTATGAAGACAACGAACAAAACGGCTATGTATTATATAATGAAAAATTACTAAGTATTTAAATTAATTGAAGTACATAAAAGAACATGAAAATAGAACAACTATCAAAACTGCTTTGATTTACTATTTGGATGGTCCATTTCTTAGAATTAATTAAGAACATGTGACACACGACTGGGAAGGTCAATGTTTGTTCCAAAATGAAGTACATTTAGCCGTATCATCACCAGTAAGGTATTTCATATTGCTTTGCAAATGATTCATATCGGTTGGAAAAATATTTTAAATATATTTTACGAAGTCTTGCTCGATGGAAGTCGCTGTGCCACACTTGTACAGACTTTTAACCGTTAAAATTGTAGAGAATACACTAAATTACAGAAATTACACAATTTTGAAAATATAAAAAAACACGAGTACCTAATCAATCAATTCATCAAGATCATTTTGTAACGTTGTTCGATAATAATACAGATTCATTGAATAATAATGTATAATTTACCTGATTAGCAATTGTATCGTGCATGGCTCCGGAGCATGTAAATTATAGTTAACGATAGTAGCGACCAACTGACTGCGACAACAAACAACGCACAACTGGCTGCGTGTAAATGAGTTTGCTCTCTTGGAATGGAGTCTTGACTGAGTGTCGGCGCCCACTCGTCGTTTGCGGCAGATAGCGAAAATATCACATACACTGCGTTTAAAATGATTTGAGAGTCAGCATGCTTGCTCAGAGCGAGTGATGAATGTGGTGACTAAAAGAATTCCGTCCGTGGTGCGGCGCGCGGGCGCGGTGCGCGCGCGCAGGGGCGGTGACGCAGTTCCACCCGGGGAGGTTGCCATCTGCATGCCATTTATGATTTCAAAAACAAGTCATGAAAACGAATTTGTCAGAAACAGTCATGTTAGCAGCAATCTGGCCTAAAGAGAATAAGATTTTGCGTAGGGGTTTTGCTTATGACTTCTATATAGACTATGTAGTCAAGCATAAATTTTGGAAAAAGGTGCTGGCGGAACTGCCTAAGGAAAGTTATTATTTTAGCCAGTGGATTGAAATGTTGATTTATAATTCAAGTCCGATTACATACCTACATGCACTATTAGTTTTTGCGCGACGCAAAAATTAAAGTCTTCTCTATTTAAATCGTGTTTAAGCTTCTTAAGACAATTGGACCAAAGTGCTTTACTACTTTACTTAGTGTCAGTTTTCATATTTAGTAGCCTAAATAGGTACGAAGTAAGTATATAATAGTAGGGTCTCTTTAGTTTGTTCGAATTTAATATGACATAATACATAATGTATCTTTTTCCATAATTTTCATAAGTCATAAAGTGATATATATATATAACCGTTTTTTCTTTTGTTGTTAAATTAAAATATTTACTTAACCTAACCTACTGCATTCTGTAAGATGGCATTTCAAAAAATCATGAAGACAGTAGGTAGGTACGCTTCCATATTATATTTTATATTATAGTTTATGAAAAACGTTGATTGAAACGTTGAAGTGAAATTATGACAAATTAAATAATGGAAAACAAAGGGATCCGATAATACTCATATATTTTTGACTTTTAACTAAAAAAAATACTTTATTCAAACTTTAACCCCTTGTTTCAAACCCTTAAGGGATCTTGTATTTTAGTTGTTTCATTTTTTTGTAATTCATATCATAATCTTAATTAAGTACCAATTTTCATACATATCTTGGTTCAAAATTACGGAAGTTCCATACAAGCCTTTGCTACCTTATTAACTCTCTTAGAGGGTGAATAAATAATATCTTAAGGGATGATTTCTGGGATAAAACGTCCAAAATTACGTCCTTCTCAGGGTTTTCAAACTATCTCTGTACAAATTTTCATCTAAATCGGTTTAACGCAACAGTAAAATAGTTATTTGTGCAACAAGAGAGTAAAGTTGGTTTTTACTGCGAGTGTTGATTTTGAATCGCGAGTACCTAAGCGAAGGATTTTATTATTTTTAAGGGCTCGCGTAGGGTACGCGTAATGTGCGCGCAGTCCGTACGCAGCTTTAGATATCGAACTCTGTAGCTAGCGAAACGAAAGAAGAAAATAATTAAAATTTGAATCCCACCATTATTTAAAGATGCGTTCCGATAATGCACCCGCTGTATTTATAACGATGTTCTAGATTGTTATAGTACATTATGATACAAGTGTGCTATGTTGGTCATTACACATGAGGCATTATTGTAAGCGCGAGCCGTGAGGCGAGTGCGATAAGGAAGCCGAAGTGTGTAATGATCAATGCACGCGAGTTGCATACGACATTTTTCAACACAATTGCGAGGAAAAAAACAAACTTGTATTGTTAGTAAGTTTTGTAATTTTTACAAGCAACATTTCACCGTGGGTTTCTACATCCTTGGTTGTAATATTTATTGAGCTTTTGACGTCTCCACGCACCAGTAGTACCGAATATTAACGCAACCTGCAAAGAGATCAAATAATTATAAGTATTAGTAAAGTTGTAGGAACGTATTGCCATAGTACTTAACGCACTTATAGAGCTGATACATGAATTTACATTTATATTGTTCAACTGACCTTTGTTGTCAAGTACTGACTGTCCGGAGCTTCTTTTAAAACTTTTCAACATCGGTTGGTGACGACACCTTTGACTTTCGACCAATAGACCCGCCAGGATGTCTCTTTAGAAATGCCGTCAAGTTACTTACTAAGATATGTTTTTATATCAACTTCATTTTTGGTCTTTACTGTGCTTTTCAACATGGAGTATGCAAGCTGGGCTTGTATTTATTTGCCATTTTATTGAAGTAGGTTAAAAATACGTTATCCGAATATGAATTAGCGTTTATGATGTTTTTCCACTGATTGAATGTTTTGTAAGCGCCAGGTAATTTTATCTGGATTATGGCAGCATCGAGGCTATCACTCGCGTTTCGCGCCTCGATAAGTATATCCAGCAGGGTTGAATTAATATTTTGCTTGTCTTCACTGTTTGAAGTAGGTAGACGTTTTTGATAGTAATTAACCACACATCAGCAAAGAACTTTACCAAATATTTACGTAAAATGGCACACACGTTTTATTTTTTTTCGCGCGCCGCACTTTCGATGCGCGCGCAGGTTCAGTAAAGGCACTGGAAAAACGGCTGTTCAGCCGGAGCAGCAGCAATATAAAAAATAAAAAAAAATAAAAATTTAATGTTTGTAAATACGATAGTTTAGTTAATTTGTGTATATAAATATACAATTTGATAAAATAAAAGGTTTATTTGTCATCTTGACCCTAAAATAATTTAATATTCGTAAAAATATTCAATGTTCTTAGACATAAACTTTAGCTCAAATTTAAAAAAGTTTATATTGCAGCACTTGTACGTACGGTAATGTTATTACAGCACAAGTGTGGTAATATGCTGCATTACGAAACTAAAAACGGTGTACTAAGAGACAATTTACGAGCAACTGTGTTGAAAAAATTATTAATAATTATATAGATAAGTACATGTTAAACTTTGTATTTTTTCTACAACATTTTTGCTATTTTGATAATATAAACAATATAATCCAATTATTAAAAAAGTACAATAATTAAACTGATAACCTTAACAGACAAATTACAATTTTAAGGTTAAGTACTTATTATGAGTATCCGAACGTTCAATCGTTCGTTTATTTTTCAGGCCTACCTACTTGGTATAGAATTTGAAATCGAACTTTGAATCGATTAGATCTTATCTCTCGCTCTTTTCGTATCGAAATTAAAGTGACAGATCAAACTGAAGTTCAAATCTTTCGAAATCAGTGAGTAGACCTATCATTGTCCTCGACATTTAAAAAATAATAATTAGAAAATTACTTTGTCTCACGCAGTGAGAAAAATCGGATTTTGCTCACTGTTTTTAGTACCAAAACCTAAAAGCTGCCTGTTTGAGGTGCTGAGGTGAAACAGTTATTTTCACCTAGAAGATAATAGAATCCTGAGTGCGCGAGGGATTCCAATACACGACATGCAAAAAAACTTTGGTCTCGTGTGACACCTACAACTTTTCACCTCAGCAGCGAGAACATAAAATAGTATATTTTTATCGAGGGACTAAAAGAAGCCAATATATACCCGAGGTGGTTAGCCACCCGAGCTTTAGCGAGGGTGTCTATTTATCCGAGGGTTTATATTGGCTTTTAGTCTCCAGGTGAAAACTCTATTTTTCACTTCGATTGCGAGAAATAAATAGTCAGTTTAGTACAAAAAGATTTAATAAAAAAAAACAGTGCGTGGAGTCCCTCCGCGCGGAAGAAGTGAAACTTCATAATAAACCAACCCGCTCCCAATCCACTCCTAACCCGCCCCCAACCCTCTCCCACCCCGCCCCCAACCCGCGCCCAACCCGCTCCTAACCCGCCCCTACCCGCGCCCAACCCGCCCCCAACCCGCGCCCAACCCGCTCCCAACCCGCCCATACACAAACTGGAAAAAATAGAATGGCGCCACCTTCTATGCGGAAAAAGCATAGAACTAAGACCACGTAAACTAAGAACGTAACATCTTCGTCATGAAAATGGTCCACACAATCTTATTTTTTTATATATATTTTGTTTTGCCACTAAGCAAGTACTGGCTGTTTGAGTTTATCTAAGTCACTCGAAATGAATTAAAAAATTAATTACTTTTACTCCCGCCTCGTAAGGCTATATTGACCTACTTTTAGAGCACGAGAAGTGAAATAATTATTAAAGGTATATGAACATCGTCTTTTCGTCTTTATTGTGGTTTTCAACATTGAGTAAAAATACTCCTTATTGCATAATGTAACAATACAGTCTCCGAAAAAGTGTTCGCATCCTTTGCTCTCCATTGCTTAAATATATCATAAGCTTTTAAATATTTTTCGCGGGACTTTTCAACTGCTGTTATATTTACACAGAGTCCACAATGTCACACACACAATAATGTTCAAATGTAGTATCCCGATAACCGAAATAATATTACCAAAAAACCAGTACTTTGGTTAAACGAACAGTACACACCAAAAACACGTGTGATTTGTACCTATTACGTTCGTTTACCTCGAACTCTCTCGACAGCTCGACAACCGAGCGTAGTATTGTAACTTACCCTCATATTAAAAGATTACAATGCACGAACAGCATAGATTAAACGACGATAACTTTTTTCATTGTGACTCAATTTTAATGAAACAAAGTTTATATGTTGCTCCAATTTAAGCTAAATCTATATGCGAAAACCGCAAGAAAATCCGTTCTGTAGTTTTGGAGATTAGCGTGTACATACAGACAGACAGAGCTCTACTTATACTGTTTTATTATAGTACTAGCTGGTGCCCGCGACTTCGTCCGCGCAGTAAAGCTTCTTAATTTCTTTTATTGAATAAAAGAAAAATCCGGCAACGGCAACATCCAAAAATCCATCGTCTCATCATCATTGGTATTACTTACTTAGTGATTATAATAAATCCCGTTTATTCCCTATCCCGAGGGAATTTCAACAAATCTATCCTTTTTTTGTTACTCGATATTGATAACGGCAACAGGTGTAGACGCTTGAAATACTTACGGTTTCTTCAACATTTTGGCAAAAAAAATCTAAATCTTTTACATACCCCACGCAAACTGCGGTTTGCCGATGCCTGCTTTAGTATAGCATTTATAATTTTGGTTTTGTATGACTCGTAAGTTTTATGTCTTACTATATTAGTACAAAACATGTTAGTTATGTGGAGCATTAGGTAATGTAATACTAATTAGTGAAAGAATTTTTAAAATCAAGCCTGAAGTTGAATTCATTTATTTCTACCCTACGGACAAAAAAACCAGCAATGTTTAGACTATATTTTCCTATCCTACGGGAGTTTCGAAAAATAATTTATTTAGTACCTAATGTCAAGTCTGTAGCACCAGTTGTTAAGGCTGTGCGTAGTCTGTCAGTCAGTCAGTTAGTCACGGTGCTGTTTTATAAGTAGGTTGTTCGTGTAAAGAACCCTTCGATAGCTGGAGATCACTGGTCCTACGTTTCTATTAGGATAGCCCCAGGGCCTTAGGCATTGTACTCTCTCAATATAAGGAAAGCCACTCACCTTGGTCTGCTCTCAGGCGCTGCTCTGTTATATTTACACAGAGTCCACAATGTCACACACAAAATAATTTTCAAATGTAGTATCCCGATGACCGAAATAATATCACCAAAAAACCAGTAGGTACTTTGGTTAAAAGAACAGTACACACCAAAACACATGTGATCCGTACGTTCGTTTATCTCGAACTGTCAAAGCTCTTCTGCCGCCAACCGACCGTAGTATTGTGACTTACCCTCATATTAAAAGATTACAATGCCCGAATAGTATAGATTAACGACGATAACTTTATTCATTGTGACCCAATTTTAATGAAACAAAGCCTATATGTTGCTCCAATTTAAGCTTCATCTAGATAGATGGCAGATGCCAAAACCGCAAGAAAATCCGTTCAGTAGTTTCGGAGATTAGCTATTACATACAGACAGACAGAGCTCTACTTTTACTGTTTTCTTATAGCATAGATAGATAGATAAAATCAATTCTACAACAATAATTTTCCATTTATTGTGTTATTCGGATATTATTAGAAGATGATATTGTCGTGTTTTCCAACGGATTGGATTTTGTTAAACATACGAAGCAGCCTTTAGCCTTAGGCATCATGAGGATTAGATAGATCGTAGGTAGGTACAGTAATTCGCCGACTTCTATCACACCCTCTTCAATTTTCGTTAGAAACAGAAAATATTTATGAAGAGATAATGCGTATTAAATTATTGTATTGCTCAATTTCACCGAAGAAGATCTGGATCAGATAGAAAAATAAAGAAATATTTACCAAAATATGGTTGACTGTTGTGATCAGTAAAGCAAAAAAGGTATAAGATAATGTCGATATTGTTTAAAATGTAACAGGCAGAACAAGCTCCCGTGGGTAAAAATAAGGTATCTATTGTTTTCACGAAAAACAAGAGATTTTTATGGTTTGTTTATCTTCAAAAGGTATATGTACCTACATATTTACAGAAAGAAAGTATTGATCGGTTATTACGGAATGTATTTAGAAATAACATTGCAATGAGGACGTTGGTATCCTAATTGAAATGGTAATTATGACAGCGAGAGAAATATTTACTCTTACAGGTATTTTTAGGGATAACAAATAATTGATAAACGTTTGTTTCGGGCAAGTAAATCACTAAATATAGGATGTCTCACCCGCTAAGTACTTAACATAAGTATACATAGTTATTCGTACTAACGTACCCGGGGACCGATTATCGAACATACTTACCATTCAAAAGTGTTAAAAATATGCGTACCTACCTATTGCTACAAAACTACAGCTTAAAATTAAGGTGATACTGGATAACAAGATTAAAGAGAGATGTAAAACTTGTAATTTTGTATTAATTGGGCGACATTTTTAAACAGTTTCAAATGGTATTTTCACAGAATGGATCGATTCCAAAATTATGTTGATTGCGCACTTACCTAGCTTGGAGACACAATCTTGTTGAGAGAAACAAGAAATGGTAAGAAAGGCACACATGGTCCAGCAGCCACCGCTTGTTTTTTTCAGTGATTAAAACAGGCTGGATTTTCGTGAGTTCGTTCGGTTCGACGAGACGCCCAAGTTTTTCCTCTGTCCAAATTCACAAAGAGGTAGCTAATGAACTTCGCAGATGTAAAACATGTCTATTTGATAGGGTGTCGAAATTGTCTGATTAACTGTAATTTTTTTATTGAAATTTTAAGATAATATGATAATAAACGCGGAAAAACAATTGTCCTACAAAATCGATGGTTTGAGTTGGAGCGTCCTCCACGCCGAATATGTCGAAATAACGAGGTCATAATAGTAGATTGTACACCAAGGGGATAAAGCACTGCATTATGTCACGGGCGCGATATTGAATCCTGAGCGTATCGAGGGACTCCAGATTTAACTCCCGAGCGTAGCGAGGGGGTTTTTAGTTGATTCCCGAGCGAAGCGAGGGAATTAAGATGGAGTCCTGAGAGCAGTGAAGGATTTAAGCGCGCCCAAGGCAAAATCAGTTTTATCCCCGAGTATACTCTACTTTTCTCACCTTTTGCGAGACAATAAAAACCAAGGCTACTAGAAAAATACTCGAAATAGACCCAGAAGCACTGATTCTGACACTGACTTTGCGCCTTTCGCAGTTTTCCATTTGTCGAAATCTTTGTAAGCTTTTAAGTATTTTTCCTTCGACTTCTCTGGGAGTACATTATTAACAATTTCTAAGGTCGACTTGCGCAGACCTGGGTTAGCTTCTTAACTCCGAGCGAGTTAACTGCTAACCCAGGGTTAACAAGTGTCAAAATATATGGAACTGTCATTCTTAATCCAGGGTTACCGATTTAATTTTTTTACCCTGAACTGTGCAAGTGGTCCTAAGGCGTCTTATTTAATGGAATCAGGAGTCAAATCACTTTCGTCACTCGTTATTTTCTTAATATTTTATCTTCTTTTGCAGTTTTGATACTTAAAATTGCAGCGTATTGAAACACTCGCGGCTTTTGTTTAAGTATTTGACTTTGTTTGCGTTCGGCCGCGGAACTGCAAATAAATGAGGTGCGGCGCGGCCTCCCGCGGGGCTGAGCACGCTGAGCACCAGCACCAGCAGCAGCACGGGCTGCGCCGCCGCGACTTGCACGTGCACGAGCTGCGCGCCGGCCTGCATGCCGGGCGATTTTGAAATTAGACTTTAAGTGCATACCAATAAGAACTACGAGAAGTGAGAATCACATTACTGCCCGGCCGGCGGGTTATAATGAAATTCAGTACAACATTACGCCCCGGCGAAAGCCAAGGGCTATAATGATTTACTTTGATAGAGGTTTGCATTATATACGAGGGGCGTTCAATATAAAGTGAGAATGAGATGCAAACTCTTTCAATATTAGGAAATGAAATACTCTGGCCGGTAAAGCTAATCTATCTAGCTGATTGCTATGAAAAAAAAAGTAACTGTCTTTTGTTTAAAAAAAAATACGGTAATTTCTTCGCGAACGCGAGTACGTTAGCGAAAATGGAGAAAATTTAACTGCGCGCCGTTATCAAATACTTGTGTTTGAAAAATTTTTCTACGGACCAAGTCAATTTAGATTTGCGGGACACTTTAGGGTCTAATGCTCCTCCGTATTCGACAGTCGCACGTTGGTGCGCCGAATTTAGACATGGAAGAACATCGACCATGGACGACCCCAGCTCCGGACGCCCTACTACAGCAATAACTGAAGAAATTGTGAAAAAAGTTGAAAACTCAGTTTTGGCGGATCGTCGTGTCACGGTTCGTTTTATTGCTGAAAATGTAAAGATTTCAACGGGGAGCGTGCATAATATTTTACATGAACGCTTGGGTATGAAAAAGGTATCTGCGCGTTGGGTACCAAGAATGCTTACTGACACGCAAAAACAAACTAGAGTCGAGATTTGTCAAGAAGCTTTGGACCTGATACAGCAAGACCGGGAACTTTTTTTGGCGCGATTTATAACAATGGACGAAACATGGCTCCATCATTACGACCCTGAAACGAAACTGCAGTCTATGACATGGAAAAGGCCATCATCTCCAACTCCGAAAAAATTCAAGGTGGGCCCATCTGCCGGTAAGGTCATGGGCTCTGTTTTTTGGGATGGTAAAGGGGTATTAATGATTGAGTATCTCAAACATGGAGTCACTATTACGGGCACTTTATACGCCAAACAAATAGCAACATTGCGCAATGAGATCCGCGAAAAACGGCGAGGTAAACTCTCGAAAGTTGTGCTGTTCCACCAGGACAATGCCCCGGCATACAAGTCTATCGTTGCAATGGCTGCAATTCGTGATGCTGGGTTCAATATCCTTAAGCATCCTCTGTATTCACCAGATCTCGCTCCCAGTGATTTCTACCTATTTCCGAAATTGAAACAATACCCGAGAGGAGAGGGAGGTAGCCGCTGCAGTACAAGATTTTTTAAGTACTCAAGATGAGACCTTTTTTAAAAAGGAAATTTTAAGTTTAGAAAAAAGATATAATAAGTGTATTATGCTAAAAGGTGACTATGTCGAAAAATAAAATTACATTTAGTAAAAGTTGTTTATAACATACTCATTCTCACTTTTTCTTGAACACCCCTAGTATAATAAGGCATTGTCGAGCAGGTGGTGTGAAAAAATTATTAATAACCAGCTGATTTTTGTATGCAGCTTAGTAAATATTAGTATAATTGAATGGCCACAAAGTCCTACAAATGTAGTGATAGTTTTTCCTAGTCGTACGCTTGGAAGTTGTCGATTCCACGGTAACACTTTTTTCATTAATAACAACCGAGGTATGATTTTCCAGGAATTGATATATTTTGTCCACATATTTAACTTTACATTTCGATACAGAGTTAAATTCGTAAACAATCCCGAGGAAATCACGTTGTCGTTAGACATTGAAAAAGAAGCCCAAACACAATTCTCTACTCACGAAGATTCAGCCTGTTATTAATCACTGAAAAACCAGGCGGTGGCTGCTGGACTAACAGGGATCTAGCCAATAGATATCATAAAAATAGTCATTGGTCCAGCCTATCACACGAAGTTGAATTGTTTGTAATGTGACAAAGTGCTGCCTCCAGTGCGAACCTGGCCGGAGTGTGTCTAAGTACAGTACAACAAGAACATTGATATATGAAGGGTTACCACATCATTTTATAAATACCATTCAAATATCTCAAAGAAAATGCGTCTCTGCCGAATTTTATAAACCTGCCTCATTGAGCAGCGTTCAGGACAAGCACAATAAAATAATTCGTCGTTTAGTACTTAATTGATAGCTATTTATCAAATTTGACTTATGAATGTCTAACATTCATCCAATAATAATTTCAACAAGTTGAGAGTATTTTAATGTTTCTGTTTAATAAATTAGCATTCAAGTTGATACGCTAACTTGTAACATTAGGTATTCTCGATGCTGTGAACATCAGCTTTGACAGTCAGAAGTTTTGAACCTTTAAATTATCTAACTTAAGATGGCAGTGTTTATAATACGGAAATACCTGCAGTTATTTACATGAGAACAACAATTAGTAACGCGTAAGCCTGTTTGCCTGTCTTGTGGCCCTAAAATTAATGAGCTTTGCCAAATATGTATTGTGGTAGTTGTAGAATGTGCAGAGGCCAGTCGCTGGTCGCGGCCTGTGGAATCTTTAATGTGGGCCCGAGCAGGAGCAGGGGCGCGGGCGGCGGCGGGGGCGGCGGGGCGCCCTGGCGGCCGGCGGGCCGCCCGCCCTCCACTCCTTGGGAAGCGCGCTCCCGTGCTGCCGCCCGCTACAGTGCTCACCCGGCACCAACCCGCGGTGCTCGTGCGAAAAACTTCTTAAACTATAAAAATGTAGAAAACTACTGAAATAATCTTTATTTCGGAATGTATGCAAATTCGGGAAGCAGATTTATTTTTCTCCATGTCTCTATAACATGGTGAGACATTAAAGCTTTTGATCTCTCTATAATCGAAAACCGAGGCTGTAGCGAAATGTCGCTCCTTGTAAAACTAAACCGTTTCAAGGTCCTGAAATGTAAAAATGAAAAATATGCGCGGTTGCAGTTCAGAGGTAAGTTTTAGTTTTTATCAGTTTTCTTCAATTAGGCACACTTCAGGAAAAGTGCATTTCAACAGTTTACCCAGTTACAGTTTATTAAACAACTAGAATTGTCAAAATTTATTTTTAAATTGAAATTAATGGATCTATTATACTACAAGACTTATTAACTCTTGCCAACTCTGTGCGCCTGGCGACTTAATCGAAACTTAAATACGATTAGGAAACTAAGGAGCTACAACTTTGATATTAAGTATAGTAATTGTCTTTTTTATGTGTAAGTGGGTTTCCAGAAAAAATGTACCCATTTTGCCTTAATCTAAGAATAACTTTTTTAAACGAGCAATTCTTGTATATATATGGTAATTTTTTAATAAGTGCATAAATTTTAATGTCATTCAGTATCGTTAAAATAACAAATATCAGAATTTTTCATTATAATATTTATTACATCATTTTTTTGTTTTTCATAGTAACTCGAACAATTATTGGATGAATAT
This sequence comes from Archips crataeganus, assembly GCA_947859365.1. NCBI lineage: Eukaryota > Metazoa > Arthropoda > Insecta > Lepidoptera > Tortricidae > Archips > Archips crataeganus. Next base: position 20,461,499 of record OX402045.1, on the reverse strand, counting down.
ATAATACCCAAATTTCAAAATGTAAAAAAAAATCTCGAACAGATAATCATGATCTATCAACGATACTGAATCAAATATCAAAATTTGTGCACTGACTAAAAAATTACCCTGTATATATATATGTATATATAATCAGAATCTCGGAAACGGCTCCAACGATTTCGATGAATAAATAAATAAATAAATATCACGGGGCAATTATTCACACCAATTGACTGAACTGAAACAATTACTTTGCTCACCCGCGACCTTACGATAGTTACTGAATACTGAATAAAATAACAAATAACGCTTACGGTTACGCTTACGGTTGTGGTGTCTACTCTGAAGATGAGCTCTGGTTGAGTTCGAAACGCGTCAGTGTAGTTTGGTGGTGGTGATGGTTGGGTTTGTGTGATTTGTGTGTGTTCGTACAGTGTGGAGGTGGAGGTACTGCATGAACACGCATTTCTTGCATAAACGTAACTATCGTAAGGTCGCGGGTGAGCAAAGTAATTGTTTCAGTTCATTAATATGGACCTCCGCAAAGTGACGCCTGATTCAATAAATGATTTCGGTGAAATTTGGTATGTGGGGGTTTTCGGGGATGAAAAATTGACCTAGCTTGGTCTTATCTCTGGGAAAACGCTTGGTACCGAGTTTCAGCCTCGCCCAGGTAGGTACGTATATTATCCTTAATTTTCCATACAAAATTTATTAGTCAGTTTTGTGACGGTCCATATAACATGTATGGTTAACTGCGTCACAAAACTGACAATTAAAAGTGTGGACATTTTTTTTATTGCTTAATTCGATAGTGCTTGTGATTCTGAGTAGAAATAACACAAAATTTGTTAGGTTTTTAAAAAAAAGTACAGGGTACACTTTTTTCTGAAAATGCCCGTAATATAAGAATAATTGTTATAATAAAATGTAAAATGGTATGAATGTTCTACATGTACCTAAGGGCAATGTTATTGACGCTTCGCACCACAATCCTTCGCACACTTGAAAGGAACTGAAGCTCGCTTTTAAAGCAGCTCATTTTGAAGTTTCCCTTGGCAAAAACGGATATCGTCAGTTTGTCTGTAGATATGTAACGGATATTTTATTTAAAAATCTAAGGGCTATTTAATGTAGGTAATTTTGAACTTGTCTATCGTCAACTGCCGAATATTTCTATACCATAATTTAAACGCCTATTTATTAAATACTATTTTATTTATTACTTTATACGTGGTTCATTCGGGACTGTTCTTACTTAAGTACATTAATTTTATTTTATACGTACAAAATCGAAATTAATAAGAAAAAGATTTTTTAGAGGGTGGCTACTTCATTCATATCATTAGTGACGTTGAAAAGGTACTTAACTTCCAGATTAATTCAATAGCTTGGATTGAACCTTAACCTTTCGAATGTAACCGGCTTGGCCCGTGATGTGATTTAATTACCCTGGTTATATTATAAGCAAACTTTTGCCCGCGACTTCGTCCGCGTAGAATTCCAATTTGTGGTAAAGCTTCTTTATCTCTTTCATTGTATAAAACAAAAATCCGGCAAAGGCAACATCCATCATTATTATCATTTTATCAGTTAGTGAATATTATAAATCCCGTTTATTCTCTATCCCGTGGGAATTTCAACAAATTTGTCCTTATTCTATGCAAATTTTCGGTTATTTTTATCCCGGGGGAATTTTGCATATTCCCCGAGAAAAAGTAGTAGTATGTAAATAACGGTTGGTGTAGCTTCCTATTGGTGAAAGAAATTTTCAAATCAGCCCTCAAGTGATACTCACTTCTTTCTATCCCACGGGAATTTTGCATTTTACCGAATAAATAGTAGGTAGCCTAGCCTATACCAACAAAGGATAGTGTAGCTTTCTATTTGTAATTTTTTTTAAACTCAGCCCTGAAGTCAAATTTACTATTTTCAATACCGCGGGAATTTTACATTTATCCGGAAAATAGCATCCTATGTTAATCAAGGACAGTGTATCTTTTCTATTGGTGAAAGACATTTTAAAATGACCTCCGAAGTTGTTTTTTTTTCTATCCCTTGGGAATTTTGCATTTTCCCGGAAAAAAGTAGCCTATGTCAATAAAGGATAGTGTAACTATTTACTGGGAAAAGATTTTTTTTTAATCGGCTCGGAAGTTTCAGAGATTATCTATCCCACAGGAATTTCCATAAATCCTGCAATAATTTTTTTGCTGTTATGTATGACCATTTACGTTTATACTGAATTTGAAAAGTTTAGTAATTCTAGTTACGGAGATAGGATCCAGTTGATTTGAGTATATAAATCTTGATTTATCCTTATCCCGTGGGAATTTTCAAAATTATTGAAATTAGCTTTATACCTATTCTAATAGTCTACTTGCATGCCCAATTTGAACAGTTTAGTAATCTTCATTATGGGGATAGGGTCACTCTTGATTGATTAAATATATACATCCCGTATATTCCTTATCCCGTGGGAATTCCGGAAAATTCTTTCTTATCGGATGCCTACGTCATACAAAGAACACATCCTCCAAGCTTCAGGTCTCTACATACAGCGGTTTAGGCTGTGCGTTAATCCGCCAGTCAGTCATTTAGTACTTCAGGATAAAGCATTTTATATGTATTTGCATTGCACCAAGCTTTTGTGCGAGTTCAACAATGATGTTTGAATACTCAATTCGATTTTATTAGAAAAAGGTTGAAATCACATAAAAGCTTCATCATCATTATCATCATTTCAGCCGTAGGACGTCCACTGCTGGACATAGGCCTCCCTCATTGACGCCCAATCATTTGGAAACGACTTGCATCCACCCTGAACATGCGGCCTTCACCAAAACGTCCGTTCATCTCGTTGGTGGACGTCACACGCTGCGCTTGTAAGCTACGACGAAACGGGAATCCGACGAAACAGGAATCCGACGAAACAGGAATCCGACGAAACAGGAACAATTCGCCGGAACAATAGGGAGTTTTGACATATTATTTTTAATTATTTTTTGAACAATTGTATTAATTTTCAGTTTGATGTTAATTCATGTACATACCTTCACTCTTATTTTCTTGTCTAATTTGACCGGATTATTGTTTGATTAGTGGAGGTGCTGATATTGTTCTGGTGATAACGCTAAAAATTGGCTTACAATAATTAGCATTGGTTGTAGTAACTTCTTTTCAATTACCGAACCTTTCGTTATTCACGTTTGGACACGCATTAAACCGAATAAATTGATTAAGTATATTTTATTTTACAAAATTGCGAATGTTATTTCTATTGCGCCCTTTCTATTATAATGTTATTCAAAGCGAAATTGCTGCTGCGATTATTAAGAAAATTTGTTTAATAATAACTTAAACACTAAGGTTAAACAAAGGCTTCTTTTGATGCCAGTTAAATGCACAGTTTCCACTAAATGAAGGCACGGGTTTCTGTGCATGTCAAACTGCAGGAAAAAGCTCGAATATGTAAATAATAAAGTTAAAAATATTGGTTTTGTCGTTGATCGCTGTTCGTTTGTCGTCCTCGTCTAGCAACAAGTGAGGGCGCGAGCCCGCGCTGACGTCACGCGCCGCACCGCGCCCGCACCGGCTACGGCTGTTTCGCGGTTCTTTGTTGTGCGCTCGGCTTGGCTGGTGGCTGTCGCCATTGTGCTGAGCACGCATTTAATTACTAACTTATTATTAGGGACATGTTCTAATAATTTTCATTGTTATCTATTATCCGCTTCGATCAACAAATTATCCCCGTTAAGTACCTACTATCAAGAATAAGCAACCATAGTAGATTGATAACCAAGGGTGGAAAGTGACCTATTTAACCCGAGATATTTCTGGCGCTCGAACGAAGTGAGAGCGCCAATAGTTCGAGGGGAAATGGGTAATTTCACCCGAGTTAGATACTCTACTTTTCATTTCGACTGTGAGGAAAGTAAAATACTACAAAAAAATGAGAATAATAATAATAGTACATTATCACCATCACCATCACCATCACCATCACCATCACCATCACCATCACCATCACCATCTCCATCCATCCATCCATCCATCCATCCATCCATCCATCCATCCATCCATCCATCCATCCATCCATCCATCCATCCATCCATCCATCCATCCATCCTTCCATCCATCCTCTATCACCAGTAGTTTAGGCAGTTTTATAGGTATAATAAAAGAAGATAGATTTTTTTTTATGTCGTAAGAATGCTTAGAGTTGGCTGTATAAGTAATTTTTCCTTTGTCAGTTTAATGTTAGTAAGCAAATTTAAAAAGTTAGATCAAATTTCTTGTTTCAAACGGATGTTCGGCGTACAACCTCCAGTGTTGTATATAAGCTCCATGGTCACGACGTACATCTAGATGGCCATGCCGAAACGTGAAAAAAGGTGTCACTGACGTAACCGAATTATCTTCGACTCCGAGGCTAATCGTAAAAATTAAAAAAAAGTACTTTCCACCCTAGAGATGAAAACGCAATTTTCCACCCGGCTATCTACCCATGAAAATTTTACTTTCCAAACAGTAGAGATGAAAAAAAAATAGTTACCTAACGTGGAAGAAATAAAATCACTTCAATTATTATTTAACAATGTAGGTATATTTTTGTTGTTAAGTATTAAATACTTTGTATACACTTTTTTGGCTACTTGACTAAAGTCAACCTTACACTTTGCTGATATAAATATCAGCAAAGTGTAAGGTTAATTTAACTACATATTTTACTTTTGCAGTGCCCGCACTCCTCACAGAGTTTGATTGTACTCTGTTGTATCAACACAAATAAATATTTTGAGTTTGTGTTTTGGAGCCAGGTTATAGCAGGAATTTTTCACACCCGCAAATGCGTACCTATTCCAAATACAGATATTTTTGTGTTTACATCCGGAGATGCAAATAAATAAATTGAATTTTACTTAAAATAATCCGTAGCAAGACATCCTCATTCGCAAAAACTCTTCGTTAATTATTGTGAATACGTTTATCAAAATTAAATCGGAAATTCCGCGATAACGGATGACGGTGCAAATATTTCCACAACATCTGTGGTATGTAGGTACTTACCTTCATACAACTAGGTACTCATGAAAGCGCTAACTGCTTCGTGGGCGATGTATTTGCATAGACTCACAAAATCTTACTATTTTTTAAATCGTATCTCATTAGCAGCTATTGTTGTCATTTCCGGAGCAAAGCTACTAATTAGTAAGGCCCGGAATTTTGCGTGCGGCTGATGACAGATCGTAGGGTGAGAGCACCGCTTTTTATCGATGTTATCGACGACCAGATGGCCTAGTAGGTAGAGAACCTGACTACAAAGCTTGAGGTCCCGGGTTCGATTCCCGCGTCGGGGCAGATATTTGTATGAATAATACGAATGTTTGTTAAGAATAAGAATAAGAATAGTTTATTGTTCAAACTACTACTACTACTACTACTACTACTGTTCTCGGGTCTTGGGTGTTTAATATATATTTAAGTATGTATCTATCTATATAATTATGTTTATCCGTTGCCTTGTACCCATAACACAAGCTATGCTTAGCTTACTTTGGGACTAGGTCAATTGGTGTGAATTGTCCCGTGATATTTATTTTATTTATTATTTATTTTTATCGACAAATCGACAAACTGTTAATTAAGTTGTAACTTTAATACATACCTACTTATAATTGTAAATATATTTTTGCTTGGAATATTATTACAAAATAATTAATATTGGCTATGGTAAGAAATGAAGGAATACAAAATAATATTTTCTCTTTTATTTTATCAAAGGGTAGGCAAACAAGCTCAAGTTATAAAATATAAAGGTAATTAAGTATAGTGATTTCAATAAAGCAATCTAAACGGAATCAACTTTCCGATATTTCGAACTTTTTTCATCATTGACCGCTGAAAAAAATACTTATCGTCGAAAATTAGAAGGTTTTATTTTTAATAAAAACATAAATAAAAAAAAAACCTGTAGATTTGTCGATAACATCGATAAAAAGCGGTGCTCTCTCCCTACGAACTGTCATCAGCCGCACGCAAAATTCCGGGCCTTACTAATTAGGTAGACAATTAAGTAGTCGGAATAACGCACTTGTAGGTCGGATGTAGCTCAGAATCCATATCCATATCCACCTATTCTAATAATACAGGGTGTCCCAGAAACCGACGATAACCCGTTAAGGGCTGATAGACCTACTAATTACCTACCAGAATATTACATTTTAGGTTTATTAAAAATCTTTTAGTTTTCGAGATATTGACATTTTTGCATTAATCTCGATTTTTCTCCCTCAGTTGAGTTTTTCGTCTGCCACAGCCTCAAATGACCGAATTTAGTGAATCTGATTACTGATGAATATTGCAGAAAAGATGGGCTTTTAAACTTGATATTACTTTATTCTAATATTTAGTCAAACTTGGATGATGGATGATCAGCCCTTAACGGGCTATCGTCGGTTTCTGGGACACCCTGTATAAATGCCAAAGTGTGTTTGCCTGTCTGTCAATCTGTTACCTCTTCACGCTTAAATCGCAGAACCGATTTAAATTGAATTTGGCATACCTTCAGATAGTTTGAGTCCTGGGAAAGTACATAGGGTAGTTTTATCCAGGAAATCACCTTTTTAGGGAGTGAACGTTTGTATGGGGAATCAATAACCGCTGAACAAATTTAAATTAAATTTGGTATGGATGGAGATAGTTTGAGATGTGAGAAGAGGCATATAATAGTTTTTGTATCCTAAATCATCTCTTAAGGTTCTAAAATGTGGTTGAAAATTAGAAAAGGGGATAAAGGATTATAAGTATTACAAGCCTCTTATTATTTAAGATTTCGTTGGAAATAAAGAATGTTTGTGTTTTTTTTTCATACTAATATTATAAATGCGAAAGTGATTATCTGTCTGTTACTCCTTCACGCTTAAAGTCCAAGGAAATGACGTGGAATAGTTTTTATCCTCGAAGTTGTCCTTTAAGGATGTTAAAAGGTGTAGGGGGTCCGTACTAATCCATACTAATATTATACTTAATATAAATACTATAAATACGATAGCGTAGACACAGACAGACGCCTAATTGATGAAAAATCAGATTAAATAAAAAATAAGCTGCCCAAATGACTAATTCCACGCGGACGAAGTCGCCGGCTAGTATCGGTATAAATAGCGAAATCCGAGGAAATTAGCTCACATCTGTGAAGCAATCAAATGATGTGAATGAATGAGACGTTCAATTATAACCAATTTGCTAAAATAATTTGAAACAGTTTGTTTTAAAGTTACGTTATACATATTATAAATGTTTGTCCGCAAGTACGTCTGCGCACCACTTTAGCGACTGATTTAAAAATAAATATCCCTTAGAGCTGAAGCCTAATAAGTATTTAAACTGTAACTTGTTTTGATTTTTGTATACCTTATTTCACCTCTTTAGGGGTTGAATTTCCAAAAAATCAAAGGAAGCCCTGTGTTTAATGTCAAGCTCCTAGACCCGCCTCTTCTTCTATACATATACGCAGATATCACACGGTAAAGTTTGTAAAACTTTTACATTTTCTTATTTACCCTCCTAATAGTGACCGCTATATTCAAAACGCATTTATTTACTGTCCGCGTTTGGATGTTATTTTATTATGACTTTTTCACATTGCGTGGGCGTGTGCGTGTGCGTGTGCGTATGCGTGTGCGTGTGCGTGCGCGTGCGTGTGTGTGTGTGTGTGTGTGTGTGTGTGTGTGTGTGTGTGTGTGTGTGTGTGTGTGTGTGTGTGTGTGCGCGCGCGCGCGTGGGTGTGTGTTTTTAACTCTTTCACGCTAAATAGGCAGGACACATTTCGAAGACATTAAGTACTCTTTAGAATATTCGTGACACCACAAAATAAGGGTAGCAGGTAATTTTGGTACCAATGCCAAAATGCATGAAATGTTGAGATGTAACAATGACAAAAAATACAAAATGCTCATGCCGCCAGGTAATTTTCTCTGAATATTTTAGGGATCGATTAATACTTTGGCCAACATGTTCTTTTAGTCAAAATGTTTCCAAATCAGCCTTTTTCCTTGTGTCTGGAAGGTTTTAAGACAGAATACTGGGGACAAAATGCACAAAATGCGCTCGCTAAATGTGCTCATTGATAGGTATATTTATTGACTTTAAAAATATACTTCTTGACTTTTGTACAAATTAACAAAGGATTTCCGAACCCATTGCGTATTTTGGGATCTTGAACATTTTTATCTTCTGTTTGTTTTGTTCTATCATACAATTAGGCTCGTAGGTTTTTGTGGCATGTAATTGCTCTTTGTATTTTGTTCACATAACAGGTTTATATTCACGAACTTTTTGACCGTTGTACATTTCGATAATCAAACATTTTTTAAACCAATGTATATAATTATAGCCGGAGAGCTGATGATGAATTTAGGGAAGGTATTTTAGGCACGTTGAAATATAAAAAAAAAAACACATTTTAGCAATGTGCAAACCTAGAATCTCGAGCCTGGTAGAGCGATTGCGGTTATTTCGCTGCTGCGCAGCATTATGACATTTTCAAATAACTAAACTAAAAAAAAATATGTTGTAATATAAAAGCCTTGTTAAGTGCGAGTAGCGAAATAACCGCAAGCGATCTGCCAGACTCGAGATTATAGATTGCACATTGATAAAATACAATTTTTTTATTATTTCAACGTGTCTTAAATACCTTTCCTTAATTTCGTCATCAGCTCTTGGACTATTAGGCATTTGTACCAAAATAAGTAGGTAATAGTTCACACATTGCCTACTTTTCGTCCCAATATTCCTACGGAATTGGAATGTAGTACGTACTACAGTTATGCAGAAGTTTAGTAAGATATGAAAATTTGTATGGGTGCTCATGATACGTTAGAAGACCACGGAATTTTATAATATCACGAAATTTCAACTTACCTGTTAGATCTAAGTAGTGGTTCATGCAAGCGAGGCCGTGGCTCTTAAAGCGCGTTGTACTTAAAACAAGGTAAAAGGTCTTAAGAAAATTTACAAAGGTAGTTAAATTTTAAGGTTCACCTTCCGTTAGTTAATCTTAAAAAAACATTCTTTGTTTTAAATGTATTGTGTGTTGCGCCGCTGTGGGTGTATTTTCTACTTTCATATTTGATAACAGCAAGCAGCTCGTCACCGTAATGCGAGCAAGCCAAATGTGTTTCTCGTGTCGCCGGCAAATCACGAAGTTTGCAAGTTTCAGTAGGTTTATTTCTAAATATTCCTCGTTGATTATAAGTGTATAATATACTATTGTTTTAGTTAGTTGAAGTAATTGGGTCATTGTCAAGTAATTGTGTCTTGTGTGTCTCAGGACAGGCAGGCCTCTTCAATGAGTAGATTTATTTATAAATTTTATAGGATTTATTGTGATCCTTATATATAATTAGAAAATATGGTACATTCGTGGGAATTAGTACACTGCTTGAAAATTGAGAAGCTCTTTCGTGTGCAGCAGGAACGTAACAAGTAAGAAGAAAAAAAAGATAAAAAACGTCCGAAGTCGGTAGTGCAGTAAACCGTTCGCAGCGCCCCCTCGCGGCGCGCGCCGTCAAACCTTCGTGTACTTGAGCGGTCGCTAGATGGCGTTGCAAACGTAAACATCAAGCCTTGGAATTTTTTTCGCCCAAAAATTAAACACGTGATTTATAGAAACCAAAGGTATATTACGACTCTTACTTTACGTTACAACAAAACTGAGTAGCAGTCTGAGATCAATAATTATACTAAATATGTCCACCGAGTGGACTAAAATGTTAATTAATTGAAAATAAACAAAACAAAAAGCGGTTATTATCTTGAATAAAAATAACGTTAATGATATCCTCACATAATCATAAACAATCAGTCACTTAAAAACATTCAAAAAGTAAATAAAAAATGTTTTGTGGCTGTCTGCCGAAATGATTATTCATTTAGGTGGTCAAAATATGTATCTCTTCGTCGTCAAAAATCCAGAAGCGTAGAAGCCGAACACTCATGAAAGTGGGGTTTGGTGGCTCCTCTGGTTTTGACGTTAACGTATTTGAGTTGTTAGAATACAGCTCAGATCTTCCAAGGTTTCTGGATCCTGCTTAAGTTTCTCACGCGCCTTCCTCATACTCAGTTTTTTTGCTCACGGCGTCGTTTTTTTTCTGATTATCGGTTAGTTTACTTCTTGTGTTCGCCATCGCCTGAAAATCCACAACAAGCAATGCACACAAACAAAAAGAGAGAAAAGCTGAGCAAAGAAAGAGCAGGAATTTTGTTTGGTAAAATGTTTTGCATAACCGTGCTAGTGAAAAAAGAAAATATTATTTCATATGCCGTAAGAAATGCATTACTGCTACCAACCATTGTTAGTTTAAAATGTGTAGCTATGGATAACTACATCAATGTAAAGTCGGCATTGTGTAAAAGGGAAGGGGTGGTTTAAGACATATTTACTTTTAAACATCAAGCAGAAATGAAACATAAATAGTCCTTTACGGATAAAAACACCAGTAATCAGAAGCATACAAGAAAACCTTCCACTCGGTGGACATCTGTCGTTTCGGTGGACAAAAGTTCCACCAAAAAGATGTCCACCGAATGGACTTTTTTCGCAAAATCATTCACACCACCCGCCGTTTATAGGTTATATCAAAAGCCAAGGTATATTTATAAAGTTTTATTGTTTAACTAGTTATTAAAAATATTTAATGAATTTATAGTGATTTACCTACCAAAATACAGCAGTAACCGGAAAGACAACTCAACTTTGACAGCACTAAATATTTTTCTTAACACAACAATAACGTCTTCTGCGCACGAGTCACGGCAAAATGGCCGCTAACACTAACAGTGATAAGCTCATTGACAAATTCGCTGATTTCAAATATGTACTTATATAACTCATTTTGACAAAAAGAGTCGCTTCATGCGTTTTGCCTTTTAACCGTCGATATTATGACGTTTATTTCGGCCATTATTCGTTTTAATCTATATATACATATAAAATCCTTTGTCCTGACTGACTGACGGATCAACGCACAGCCTAAACCGCTGATCTTAGAGACCTGAAACTTGGAGGGTGTGTTCTTTGTATGACGTAGGCATCCGATAAGAAAGGATTTTTCGTAGTTCTACACCTAAAGGGGTAAAAAGGGGGGCAAAGTTTGTATGGGACAACGTGATTCCTTGGTCCAATCTGCTTCAAATTTTGCATAAACATTCTTTAACAGAATTGATGGAAGACGTGTTTCGTATTTTATTGAAATCCATCCCTTGACGGGGTTAAAAAGGAGTAGAAAGTTATTTTGGGGGTGATTTGCTTCGAAGTTGATATCAATACTCCTTAGTACTTTAGTGCTTTTGATTTAAATTACATTTTATTTTGACACAATGTAAACGAAACGAAACTTTAAATTTTGCTAACCATTTGTCTACGTTTGTCAACCACTTCCTGATCTGATCTCTGATAATAACTAATTAAGTATATGTATAAGTATTTGCATTTCACCAAGCTTTTGCTTTTACAAGCGCAGCGTGGGACGTCCACCAACGAGATGGACGGACGTTTTGGTGAAGGCCGCAGGTTCAGGGTGGATGCAAGTCGCTTCCCACCGTAATGATTGGGCGTCAATGAGGGAGGCCTATGTCCAGTAGTGGACGTCCTACGGCTGAAATGATGATGATGATGATGAAGCTTTTATGTGAGTTCAATCCTTTTCGAATAAAATCGAATTGAGTATTGAAACATCATTGTTGAACTCGCATAAAAGCTTGGTGCAATGCAAATACATATAAAATGCTTTGTCCTGAAGTCCTAAAATGACTGACTGGCGGATTAACGCACAGCCTAAACCGCTGTATGTAGAGACCTGAAACATGGAGGATGTGTTCTTTGTATGACGTAGGCATCCGATAAGAAAGAATTTTCCGGAATTCCCACGGGATATAGTTATTTGTTATACAAGGGGGGAAAGTTGTATTTTACCTGCGAGTGTTCATTTTGAAACACGAGCTATCGAAAGGATTCTATGATTGACCACGAGCGAAGCGAGTGGTTCAAAAATAGAATCCTTTCGATAGCGAGTGCTTCAACACACGAGACGTAAAATAACTTTTCACCCGTGTATAACACAAAACTTTTCACCTCACTACAGCGAGGAAAATAAGAAAAAGGGTTTGTACTATCAATTATTATTTATTTACCTCTTTGCCAATACAATAATTTTGAAGTACTTATAGAAATATTGGTAAAATCAAAAATGATGCAAAATAGCCTAAGCATATCCAGTCTTTATGGAACTATTCCAATACCGACATACTTTGAAAAAATCTCGTATCTCCAATCAATGAATAAACCAAACTGAACTAACTTTATTGCACATCGAGTAAAGTTCAATTAGCCAGATTATCGATTTTGAGATACGAGCAAACTGTATTACTGTTAAATTGTATACTGGCCCTATACTACGAAGCGCGAAATTCGAACTTCGTTTCATGCCGTTCCGCTCACGCTAATGTTATTTATTACGAGAGTGAGAGGGACCGCACGATCCGAACTTCGAACTTCGAATTTCGGAGTAACCCCCCTGGTTTGACTTAAGTTTTTTTTTAATTATTTCGGATGTGTTTTGTTCGCACATCGACTTACTTGGACTGTCAGAACTTTTTATCCGTTTTTACAACAAGAATGAAGGTTAATGTTGAATGCTGATATTTATGAATTAAAATAAAGTTGTAAAACTGTATTTAGTGTTTTTTACTCGATGCAATTCATTAATTGTGATGTTAAAAATTCAGCACTTTTAACGTTTTACGTTTTGTTAGCTGTCAAATATCACTTAAGCTGCCTTCAAATGTCAAAACTCTTTCTTCACTTGTGGATAAAAAGCGATTTTCCCAATATATGTCAAACAAACAAAAAGGGCTTTCCGAGCTAGTGAGGTGAAAAGGAATATACGGGATGTATATATTTCACCAATCAAGAGTGAGCCTATCTCCATAACGAAGATTACTAAACTGTCCAAATTGGGCATGCAAGTAGACTATTAGAATAGGTAGGTATAAAGCTAATTTCAATAATTTTGAAAATTCCCACGGGATAAGGATAAATCAGGATTTATATACTCAAATCAACTGGATCCTATCTCCGTAACTACAATTACTAAACTTTTCAACTTCAGTATAACCTTAAATGGTCATACATAACAGCAAAAAAACTTATTGCAGGATTTTTGTGAATTCCTGTGGGATAGATAATTTCTGAAACTTCCCAGCCGATTGAGAAAAAATCTTTTACCAGTAAAAAGTTACACTATCCTTTATTGACATAGGCTACTTTTTCCGGGGATAAATGCAAAATTCCCGCGGTATAGAAAATAGTAAATTTAACTTCGGGGCTGAGTTTAAAAAAAAATGGCCAATAGAAAGCTACACTATAAGTGGTAAGTGGTTTATTATAGTATATTTGTGTATCGTTCCGTGAGTCACAGACGGTTCTGACAGAAAATCAGCGCTGCAGGCGTCTAACGCCTCAGCATAATGCTGAGTCAGCGACCGTTTCACTTTTGCGGGGACACACATGCAGAGCTGTGTATGTACCATCGCCCCAGACGCCAGATACCCATTTTCAAAACAAATTTGCTTGCAGCCGTTGATGTTTATTGCTATGGATTGGTATGGACAGATGTCTAGCCACTGCACGCAAACTGGGCCTTTAAGGTGGTTATCTGGCGCTTGGGGCGATTGTACATGTTTGTTACTTCATTGTATGTTATCTTTGTTTTTGTTTTTGTGTGAAATTGTGTGTACTTTCTTGTATGTGTGTCTTGTAAAAGTGAATAAATGTCTTCTTTCTTTCTTTCTTTCTTTCTATCTTTATTGGTATAGGCTAGGCTACCTACTAATTATTCGGTAAAATGCAAAATTCCCGTGCGATAGAAAGAAGTGACTATCACTTGAGGGCTGATTTGAAAATTTCTTTCACCAATTGGAAGCTCTACACCAACCATTATTTACATAGACTACTTTTCTCCGTGAAAAAGCAAAATTCCCACGGGAAAAATAAGTGAATTCAACTACGGGGCTGATTTTAAAACTTCTTTTACCGGTAGAAAGCTACAAGGACTTTAAGGACATAGGCTACTTTTTCTCGGGGAAAATGCAAAATTCCCGCGTGATAAAAACAAGCGAAAATTTGCATAGAATAAGGACAAATTTGTTGAAATTCCCACGGGATAGAGAATAAACGGGATTTATAATATTCACTAACTGATACTGATGATGATGAAATGATAATAATGATGGATGTTGCCGTTGCCGGATTTTTGTCTTATACCTACAATGAAAGAGATGAAGAGAAAGCTTTACCACAAATTGGAATTCTACGCGGACTAAGTCGCGGGCAAAAGCTAGTCTTTATATATTTTGATACGTTCCCGCGAGTCCGACTCGCACTTATTAATTACACTGAAGGTATAGTTTGTATTGTAAATATTTGTGTTTTTGGACTATCCATTTTAGTTAGGGAGGCGAATAGGGGAATTTTCGGCAATACTCGAGCGTGGCAGTTTAAGATATGAGAGATACCTTAGACCTAATAGAACAACCTTGTAAAGTATTTAGCTCTATATGTAGTGACGCGCGCCTAGGATAGACGATCAGATTAGTAAAAAAAATGGATAGTCTGAAATACTCGAGCGCGTCAGATTAAGATATTGGGGGTTGATTTTAGTGTTTAAAGACTAAATTTAACTAATCTGACGATAAGTCCTTGACGCCGCCGAGTTATAGGGTCGCGAACTTGTAAAAAAAAAACGTTAATCCGGCATTCTCGAGCGCGATTTTTTTTATTTTTATTTTGAAGAATATAATCTAAAACTTACTAAAAATACAAAATCTGCCGGTTTCCGCATGACCGGAAGTGTGGAGGAGCCATTTCGTCTTCCTAAGAACGCGTTACGGCATATAAGTCGCGAACGATACATTTTACAAAAAAAAAGTTTAAGTAAACAAAAAAGGTAATTTTATTTTACACAAAAAAGGTCTCTTTACATTTTTGTCCAAAGTTAAAACTTTTTGACTTGAAGCATCATAAAAACTCAAACTCCCGGTTTTTTGAGTATATCTCGAAAACTGAGGGTGTTAAAAAAAATTGATATGAAATAACGATGATTAAATTATGTGACTTTTATTATATCTCAAAATTTTTTTTTTTCTAAAGCTTCTCGATAATTTTCGTGGACTCGGAAAAAGTTACGCGTATCTGTATACAAAAGTATTATTAACATGTACAGTTTCATATATTTATATTATTCAATAGCCTGTTGATCCTCAAATTGTTTTTTGGACGTAGAAAGAAAGGAAAAAAAGAAACCAAAAAACCTTTTTCGGTCAGATTAAGAGAACCCACCAACATTTTTGTCAGATTAAAAAAATATGCTTTCAGGATACCGAGATAAACCTCCCCTATGAAAATCTGACGCGCTCGAGTATTTCAAAAAAACTTTTTTTTTTGCATTTTCTAAAATTCATCGTAACTTATCGTCACGCCGAAATCGTCAGTTTTTTTAAAGCTTCCTTGGGGCCTACTTAACATCCCTTCCGAAAATCTGACGCGCTCGAGTAATTTTTTTTTTTTTGCATTTTTAACTACTTTATATGCCTACCCCCACCACGCAAACCGGCAGATTAGTATACCGTTGTTATCAGAGGCATTCGGGGCATACGTAGTATGAATATCTGACGCGCTCGAGAATGCCCAAGTAACTGTTTTTTTTAACATTTTTGAAAAACCGTACACGCCAAACCCACCGCTAAAATGGTTTTTGCCATACGAGCTTTTCTTTTCGAAATTATTTTATCTTTCGATTTTGATAGGTCTCGACGGCGCCGTTGAATTACGCCATTTAGCTACCTCGCCTCTCTAACTATTTTGAGGCCTTGTGACGACAGGTGCGCATGTCGGCGAATAACAGATGGGCTGGGGCTGGGCCATACAGACACGTGAAGCAAACAAAAAGCTGTGTATCATGTGGTCATCACCTTTATAGTGGTTACCTGGTAGGTACATATAGTATACACTAAGGAGTGTGTTATTCCTAACAGGGGGTTTATGAACAATATATTAGTACAAAATTTATCTATACATATAATAAAACAGTATAGAAATCATGCGTCTCACTGTCTGTATGTACACGCTAATCTCCGAAACTATTGAACGGTTTTTCTTGCGGTTTTCGCAGATAGATGAAGCTTAACTTGGAGCAACATTTTAAGCTTTGATTCATTAAAATCGGGTAAGTAACAATGAAAAAGTTATCGTCTTCGTTTAAATCTTCTTCTTCTATACATATAATCTAAACAGTAGAAATCTGCGTCTGTCTGTTTGTATGTACACGCTAATCTCCTAAACTACTAAACGGACCACTTCAGACTACTATGGACGGCTTTACTACGCGGACGAAGTCGCGGGCACCAGCTAGTACTTAATAAGATCTTGTAGTTTGATTTTGAAGTTCTATAACTCTTAAATTATGAGTGTGAATTGCAACAGTTTGAAATATTAAAATTATGATATCTGTTACATGGAACAAACAAAAGGTTAAATTTTTGGGCCTTCCTCTAAGCTTTCTAATTAATTATTGTTTATTTTTTTTATTTGGAATTTATTTCTTGCGGTTATATGAAAAGCAAAAATTATTAATTCCAGTATTTATAACAGTCAAGATAATATATACATAATAGAATGTCAACACACGTAGTTATTTCATTACCGTGAGTGGTAAGGCGTCAACCTGAATGGAAGATTAAATCGATAACAATTCAGTTATTAGATAGGATTGCGATGTAGAAATGTGATGTGAAATATAATTATGATACTTTTATAGATACCGTAAAATGGGGTGAGTAGGGAATGGACAAAACCGAATTTCAAACCTAGATAAAAGTTTATTTTTATATGTGGCACATTGATTTATATACAAAAAAGTGTTCCGGATGTATAAATTTTAGTTGGTCATTGATAATTTGTTGTTTCATTTCATATTTTCATCGATAAATACATAACAGTAGGAAATCCCAGCTCACCCCTTAGTTGGGGTTAGAAGGGATAGCAATGGGGTGAGGTGGGAAAATTGCTTTTTTTATATCGAGGAAATAAGGAGAGCCATAATTGATGAAAAAGCTAATTGGATAAAAAAAGAAGCTGCCCAATTACTAATTCCACGCGGACGGAGTCGCGGGCAAAAGCTTTTCACATAAAAATGAAGTAAAATTCAAACAAAAATCCACCGCTTTCGAGCCTCAACTTTGACAGTGAATTTGTGTTTTAAAATTGTATGATTTGGCAACTTTGTGTTGACGGAAGAAGAAAAAATATGTCTAAATATATAATCAAATTACTTTAAGAGCAACCCTAGTGCCCCCGCAATCCCTACTCACCCCATTTTACGATATCCTGAAGATTTTTGGTTGGTACATCACATTGATAACTCACACACAACTAGAACCATACGACTGACGAGTAAAATGTAAAAGCCTTATAAATAGTGATCCACTTTTTTAGGTACTAGCTGTTGCCCGCAACTCCGTCTGCGAAGAATAGGGGAATAAAAATAGCCTACAACCTATTCTCAGACCTCCCGAATATAGAGAGAATATTAAACAAGAAATATTTTATAGGTCAGGCTGCTATTTACTTTAAACTACTAATAATTGATGATGATGATGATGATGACTAATAATTCTTAAGCAAACTTAGCCGTTATAGTTTTCCTTGTTAATTTGAGATATTTTCTCCCATCCTGATTTTTTTCAAAAATTTTATACCAACAGTTTAGCAAAAGCTAAAAAGAGGGGGGGGGGAACTCGATAAATTCACTTTGAAGTTGAATATTTCGCAATCGAATCACTGTATCGAAAAATCGTTGTCACAACCCCGAAATGATTTTAAAAGACCTATCTAACGATACCACACACTAAAAAGTTATACGAGTAAGAAAATCACCCCCACTTTAGGTCTATATGAGGTACCCTAAAATTTTTTTTCACATTTTATTTTATCACTTTGTCGGGATAATTGCTATGTATATCCATGCAAAATTACATCTTTCTAGCACTAATAGCCACTGCTCTAAGCCACGAACAGACAGACAGACAGACATGACCATTTTGGCATGCCTTGCTTTGGTTTTGCCATTTTGGCCCCGGAACGGAACCCTAAAAACAGAATAAAATAAATATTTAAGGGGGCTCCCATACAAAAATTGTGATTTTTTTGCTCATTTTTGCTCGATATTGATAAGGGTAAAAGACGCTTGAAATATTCACAGAATATTTAGTTATATATACGCTTTAAAAATAAACAATTAAATTAAAATAAAACAAATACTTATTTTTTAGGTGGGTGGGCATACAACAGACTTGATTTTTATGCCGTTTTTATAGATAATGGTATTGAACCCTTCGTGCTCGAGTCCGACTCGCACTTGGCCGGTTTTTAAATAAAATATATTCACAAAAGTAACTTTGATGGTTTGCCTAAAGAAATCTGTTCAAGTTTATGTTTAATTAAAAAAAGAAAATTTTCCTATCTTCACCGATCTTGTAACAAAAAAAATAACACTAATTTGAAAGTATAATTCCTACAGAACGTGTAAACTGAAAGTTGCTGGCCTTTCTTATTGTTCAATGCTGTAATAGTAGCCAGATTTAAATACTTAGGTGAATCATAAAAAAGTGGTAAACTTGGACTTGGACAAAAAAGCAAGCAACCCTTACGTTGAATAATATATTACTTATAGGTAGTATGTATATTCTATAGGCTTTATATTTTCTAATAGTGTTCAATTATTTTGGTTATATATGGATCAGTGAAAATAATGAAGAATTTTTTTTATATAAATAATAAACATATCCTCGAACAGATTTCTTTAGGTAACTCATCTTTTGCTGGGATATTTCATTTCATAATAAGTCAATAAATTTAACTCGGTTAGGTCCTTGATCGGTGCAGGTAGACACCTGTAACGTATCATTTACTAAATAACATTATTTTACCACATTAATGACTTCTTAGTAATTACCAGATTTGGGGAAAATTCGGAAATGTCTAAGAATTTTGCTCGAACTTACCTATTTAAACTATTTTGGGAAATATTGCAGTACGGTTCCACAGCTTTATCCCATCACGTAATATAATGACCCCTACTGTACTTGTATACACAGCAGTGGCGGGGTGTGTAAATTTTTGCAAGTAAAACTGGAGCAAAAAAACCCAGATACCCCTTTTATCCTCTTCTTAAAAGTGCAGTAATGGAGGAGAAGCGCTTGGTAAGTTCGAAAGTTTAATCAACCCGGGGGGAATCGGGTTGTTAGTATGCAATATATTCCATAATTTTCACTTCTGATAGAGATTAAATGCCTGAAATTTTATTTTTGTAATGTTTATGTATGGCAATGATCGGTTAAATCTTTCAGGAGATAATTAATACTTACTTACCTAGAGGTTCATTCATTTTTGGTCGGTGGTGGTAACGACCAGTAAAACGAAAAATCCCGTTTTTTAAACTAAAAAACTAAAACTATTGTACGTTTGTAAAACTGTTTTTTACTATTATAATTACCTAGTTCTATGCCAAATTTGAAGAGTCTAGTAATTATAGTTCATAGGATCCCGTTGAACTGAATATATAAATCCCGTTTTTTCCTTATCCCGTGGGAATTGTGAAAAATCCTGAAATGAATGTTTTAACTAATGTAATACCTACTTGTGTATCAAATTTGAAGAGTCTAGTTATTATAGTTACTGAGATAGGGTCACTCGGAATCGAATATATAAATCCCGTTTTTTCCCGTTCCCGAGGGAATTCCCAAGAATCCTTCCTTAGTGGATGCCTACATTGTATAAGGTATGTGCAAAATTTCAAGTCTCTAGGTCCAGTGGTTTGGGCTGTGCGTTGATATATCAACAGTCATTTAGTTTATTTAGACATTTTAACCCCATCGCACCCCACCCAGGGAGATGGTATTTTACGCCTGCCACGTCGGATTTTAAAACCGTTGTTGTTTTCATAACCAGCGACCCGATAAACCAAAGAAACAACACCCATGTTGATTTTCAGACTTTGTTACCCCTTTCCCCCCTTTTAGGGGTTGAATTCTCAAAAAACCTGAAACACGTGTTTACTCATTTATCATTAGGAGTACTTCTGTGAAGTTTCGAATAAAATAGTCGAACTAATCTTGTTTCCCCATACAAACTTTGGACCCCCGTTTCACCCCCTTAGGGTGAGAATTTTGAAAAATCCTTTCTTAGTGCACCCCTAGACCTTATAAGGAACCTACATGCCAAATTTTGAATCTCTAGGCCCAGTGGTTTGGGCTGTGCGTTGATATGTCAGTCAGTCAGTCAGTCAGTCAGTCAGTCAGTTTCTTCTTTTATATATATAGATTGTACGGAACCCTTCGTGCGCGAGTCCGACTCGCACTTGGCCGGTTTTTTTTACATATTAGACTAAAAAAGAAACGACCAATTAAACGTTCGGATACTCATATATATAAGTACTTGTACTTAACATTAAAATTGTAAATCGTCTGTTAAGGTTTTAAATTTAACTATTGTTTTTTTTTAATAATTGGATTATGTTTTTATATAACCAAATCTGTAACTATATATATTAATAATTTTAACAATCTTGAAAATCATGATAAATACAGCGGGTGCAGTATCATAACGCATTTTAAAAAAATAGCAGTATTAAAATTTTAATTCTTTTCTTCTTTGGTTTCGCTAGCTACAGAGTTCAATATCTAAGAGTTTGATTCACGATGAAAGGCAATTTGAAAATTATAAGAATAAGTAATAAGTACTTAATTAATAAATATTTAAATACCTATGATATGATTGAGTCCAGTGACGAAGCCAACAATTGAAAACCAGACGAACTAAGGCAGTCATACAAAATGCAGAGTTAAATTTCTTGTCTGAAAAGTCTCACGAAAAATATTTAAAAGCTTATGATATTTTTAAGCAATGGAAACTAGCACCTTTGCTAGTCTTGTGTTTTGCTAGTCTCCGAAAAAGTGTTTGCACCCTTGTGCGATCACTTTTTCGGAGACTGTATTGTTATCTACAACATGGAGCAATAATTTAATTTTATATTTTATTTTAAAGTCACAATAAAGACAAAAAGACGACGTGCATATTATAATCTTTAATAATTATTATGTTCTCGCTGCTGAGGTGAAAAGTTGTATGTGTCACAAAGACAAAAGTTTTTTTGCATCTCGTGTAGGTAATTAGAATCCCTCGCGCACTTAGGACTATTCGCTTACGCTCGTGATTCAACTATAGAATCTATCGATTACTCGTGATTTGCTCTCTTGTTGCACAAATAACTGTTGATTTATTTTTAAATATTGAGAAAGTAATATCAGCGTTTTACCTACCAATAAAACGCTTATTAAGCGATAACCTTTTTTGAAGCCTAAATAAATAAAAATACGAGAGTAGCGAACTTGACTTCCGGTAGCAAGTCGGTCTTACACCCACCATTTTTCGTTCCTATCGTCGTGACGTCATATCCTGGGCACCAGAGTGGGGAGGCGAGCTGCAGAGTGCTCGGCCGCTCCGTAGTCATTGAATCGCTAATATTTTTATGCTTTTCACCAGGCAGAATTAAAACCTTAGGCTTCAAATAAGGTTATCGCTTAATAAGCGTTTTATTGGTAGGTAAAACGCTGATATTATTATTATTATTTAGCTTTGAACCGTTATTTAAAGCCTAAATAAATAAAAATATGAGATGTGTTTGTTATCGCCTGGTGGCCAGGATAACGCCAATGTGACTTCATAAGGATGGGATAGTAAATTAATTAGAAAAATACCCACATTTTATTCACAAAATTGTTTTATTATTATTTAATCACTCGTATAGAATGTTTTTAAATGTAATTGAAGCATTTCTTATTTGCCACTGTTCTAAATTTTGCACCAAAAAGCTTAATCAAGAGATATCTCACTGAATCTTAATCTAGCATTCGTAAGTTAATACATGAGTAACTAATACATAACTTAATAGTTTATAAGATAACGCTACGTTTTTCTTTAGATAGGTATATCTATGCCTATAAAATACCAGAATAAATCACAAACCTTTTCGTATGTAAAATAAATATAGCTAAGCACTTTTACTAAATCAACATACATTTTTACTGTTCAATTGGTGTGAATAAATTGTTAACCGAATTAGACATAGCAGGGGGTTCAACTACCCGGCAATAGTATTTTAAAAAAGTGTTTTGCGAGCGCCAGTTTCCACGGGCTAAAATATCATCTAATGGGCAATTTTGGATCCAACTCTTAGATGCTACTGCAGGCCTTATGCTGCCGGCACTAGCCGTAATACCGGCCTGCAGTAGGACTTTTTTGATCCAGCCTGCAATATTTGTTCGTGACGCGGCTTTGGGACTTCCGCATGTCGTGATAAACAAATTATTCGCACCAGAAGATAACCTCCTCGTCTGGGAAAGTTGAATAACTTTTCTAATCCAAAATAATGGATCTAAGGCTTGACATTCTTTATTTTGTAAAAATTTCCACCCAGACTGGCGGTTAATTACTGTGTCCGTCTTAGATCCATAATTTGGCCAGAAAATTACAGAATCCTCCGAAAATATACATCTGTCATCATCGATTACTAATAACGTTAAATCGTGCACGCGCCGACCTGAGCATAATAGAAGCAAGATGGCGGTACGCGCAGAACATTCATACAAATTATTTTCATTACAGCTATTGTGTCTTAACCAATTGACAAGAATGTCTGTGTCCTATATGGGGGCCTTCTTGGACTTTTCATTTGTACTACTTAAACTAATAGATTTTAAAGCCTGTCTAACTAATAAATGAGAACTAAGACGATTATTCATATTTGGATCACCTAGTGTAGAAACAGCAGACTTACTAGGGGCGTTCAATAAAAAGTGAGAATGAGTATGTTATAAACAACTTTTACTAAATGTCATTTTATTTTTCGACATAGTCACCTTTTAGCATAATACACTTAGTATATCTTTTTTCTGAACTTAAAATTCCATTTTTAAAAAAGGTCTCATCTTGAGTACTTAAAAAATCTTGTACTGCAGCGACTACCGCGTCGTCGTCTTCAAATTTCTGGCCTCTCAGGTATTGTTTCAATCTCGGAAATAGGTAGAAATCACTGGGAGCGAGATCTGGTGAATACGGAGGATGCTTAAGGATATCGAACCCAGCATCACGAATTGCAGCCATTGCAACGGCGGACTTGTGTGCCGGGGCATTGTCCTGGTGGAACAGCACAACTTTCGAGAGTTTACCTCGCCGTTTTTCGCGGATCTCATTGCGCAATGTTGCTATTTGTTTGGCGTATAAAGTGCCCGTAACAGTGGCTCCATGCTCGAGATACTCAATCATTAATACCACTTTACCATCCCAAAAAACAGAGCCCATGACCTTACCGGCAGATGGGCTCACCTTGAATTTCTTCGGAGTTGGAGATGATGGCCTTTTCCATGTCATAGACTGCAGTTTCGTTTCAGGGTCGTAATGATGGAGCCATGTTTCGTCCATTGTTATAAATCGCGCCAAAAAAAGTTCCCGGTCTTGCTGCATCAGGTTCAAAGCTTCTTGACAAATCTCTAGTCTAGTTTGTTTTTGCGTGTCAGTAAGCATTCTTAGTACCCAACGCGCAGATACCTTTTTCATACCCAAGCGTTCATGTAAAATATTATGCACGCTCCCCGTTGAAATCTTTACATTTTCAGCAATAAAACGAACTGTGACACGACGATCCGCCAAAACTGAGTTTTCGACTTTTTTCACTATTTCTTCAGTTACTGCTGTAGTAGGGCGTCCGGAGCGGGGCTCGTCCATTGTCGATGTTCTTCCACGTCTAAATTCGGCGCACCAACGTGCGACTGTCGAATATGGAGGAGCATTAGACCCTAAAGTGTCCCGCAAATCCAAATTGACTTGATCCGTAGAAAAATTTTTCAAACACAAGTATTTGATAACGGCGCGCAGTTCAATTTTCTCCATTTTCGCTAACGTACTCAATAGCATTGCAAAGAAATTACCGTATATTTTTTTAAACAAAAGACAGTTAGTTTTTTTTTTCATAGCAATCAGCTAGATAGATTAGCTTTACCGGCCAGTATTTAATTTCGTAATATTAAAAGAGTTTGCATCTCATTCTCACTTTATATTGAACGCCCCTCGTATATACTAATATAGTACTATACGCTAAGCCCTGTTTAAGATGGAGGTCAATTAAAAACCTAGCTAAATCGGCGCCTTGTGGTTCAGATACATTAACAGAGTTTTCATTAGCCCATGTGTGCCATTTCTTCCATGCTACATTGTAAGTTTTTATTGAAGAGTCCCGCCAACCTTTCTGCAACATAACTAATTGGTCATGAGACCAGCCCGTTAGCCTATCTGCCCACCCCCACATTTCCACACTTCTAGAACCATATCCTGCGTCATTGGAGGTGGATGTCCCGTTGTTACATCTATTAGGACTTTGTTCAGGTT
Source organism: Archips crataeganus (assembly GCA_947859365.1). NCBI lineage: Eukaryota > Metazoa > Arthropoda > Insecta > Lepidoptera > Tortricidae > Archips > Archips crataeganus. The sequence goes on along the minus strand of OX402045.1, from coordinate 20,436,952 downwards.
GCGTATGGTAAATGGAGGGCTCAGTGCCCGGTTCTTGAGATCGGGTCGCCAAAAGACTTTCAACCACCGGGGAGCTACTATCAAATACGTTCCTTTGGCCGTATTCATGTGATGTAACACGCGGGGGATCAGGAATGGGGGTGGAAACACCCAAGCTAGGGGATAATCCCATGGTTGGCTGAAGGCATCGTAAAGATAAGCCTGCTTGTCTGTCAGATCTAGAGTCCCATATATCGGTAAGACATGCGCTGTTGCCGATGCAAAGAGGTCTATTACGGGATTGCCAAACCTGGCAAAAAATATTTTTGTTATAATTGGCAAAAGGTGCCATTCTGGGGGCTCCATAAGTCGTGACAAGCGATCGGCTTCGCCGTTGAATCGGCCTGGAAAGTAATGTATTTCTACATGAATGTTGAACTGATCCAACAGCTTGAAAATTTTGTGAATCAAGTCCATCAACGCTACAGACTTTGTGCCACCCTCGTTTCTCATATATGCCACTACAGTCTTGTTGTCCGACTGTATCAATAGAGAAGAATCTGCCAGATGCTGAGCGTGATCTTTTAATACGTACCATATTGCCAACATCTCGCGATTGTTCGAATGCAGATTTGCATCCTCCCGGGACCAGGGTCCCGATAGTTTTACATTGTCCAACTGTGCACCCCAAGCTATTCCCGATGCATCTGTGACCAAGTAATGGTTCACGGGTGGGAAATGGATCGGAGAACACTTTCCGAGGTTGTTGAGCCACCACTCTAACTCCATCAACGCCGCTGTTGGAATTGGGTAGTGGCAACGAGGATCCATTGCAAGTAGTCTTATACAATGTTTGAGAAGAGCTCTGTGGTTGAGGCGACCTCTGGGTATCGTAAAACTCGCAAAATTCAACATTCCCGTTATACTTTGGACTTCGAATAGTGTAGCTCTCTTTCTTGCTAGTAGATTTAGTACCTTCCTTAGAATATCCGTAGCTTTTTGACTTGGAAGTAGCTTTATGTTTGTGTGGGGGTTCCAGACTATACCTAGGTACTGAAGACTCTTTTGGGGGTTCAATATTGACTTGGCATAATTGATAAACCAAGGTGTTCTAGTAAATGAGTCACTTCGCGAGTCTGCCGAGCCAGGGTTAAAGGATCTTGATTTGCCAGCAAAAAATCGTCCAGATAGACAATTATACGAAGGCCACTTTCTCTGAGAAGCTGAGCTACCCAATTTGTTAGAGACGCAAACACCTTCGGTGCACACGCCAGGCCGAACGGCAGGCAGGTCATTTGAAAGAGTTGTCGTTTGTAAATTAGTCGAAGGAAGCACCTGTGTGCCTTGGCTATTGGCAAGTGGAAGTATGCATTTGACAAGTCTATTTTGACTAGCCAGTCGTGGGACTGCAGGAACGACATTATTTTGTGCATATTTATTAGCCGAAAAGATTGCATGGCTATGTATTTGTTTAAATTTTTCAAATTGAATATAGGGCGGACCGAGCCGTCGCTTTTCGGTATAAGAAACATCGGGGACACAAAACTGGGACTGTGATCTGCAGGCTCCAGCACCTTCATTTTCAACATTTCGAGTATTGCGTGGTCCATTTCGCGGCTTACTGGGGTTAATAATCGATGATTGGTCATATTTTTTGAACTTAAAGGGGGTTCGGCAATGAATGGAATTCGAAAGTTTTGAATGATTTGAATTAAAGCTGCTGGAGCCTGTAAATCTTCCCAACTTCTCACGAAGTTTAATAATCGGCCTGCCTGAAACTTGTTCGAGTCAGAATTTACGCTTATTATGTCCACGTGACGTTGAGGGGCCAGAGAATCTACCTCCTTTAGCACTGGTGTAGCCCTCTTGACTTTGAAAATTACGATTAGGCCTCGAACGAGAGGGCCTTATTGATTGTTGGGCACTTTGTTTATAAGCACCTTGACCATAATAGCGGGGCTGATAGCTTATCATCGGGGGTACCGGTAAACGATTCATGACATAGTCAGAATATGCGTTGTTAGCGTTAAGGGAAACAGGGAATCTATTTGTATAGTTTGTGGCATAACTAGGCTGGGCCTGAGCTTGCTGTTGGGGCTGAGCTTGCGCAGCAGCCTTATTGTTGGTTGGCGCTCGGGGCGGCCAAAATGCTTTAGACGCGCCACCTGCTTTGTCGATTGCGTTTGAAAACGAATCTTTATGAAACAAAAAAATCGCAGGTAGGCGGAATTTTCTTCAAAGACGCCTTCAGAAAATTGTCATTAACTGACCGTAAAATATTATCACGTCTTTGTTGGATCAATTCCGCTCGGTGACCGCAAGCCATTTGTAAAACGTCATTACTAATTTTCTGAAAGCTACCTTGCACGAAAATTTCGTTTAACTTGTCTTCTAGTAACCTAGGAGTAACCTGTTCAACCGTACTAGACCACTCAACTAAGCATTTAAAACCACCTTGAACCGCCCCGTTTTGTTTAATAACCGCCTGAGTTATCGCCGCAAAACCGCGTTCAATCAAAGAAAGTGAATTAAATTTATCGAATGGCTTGATTTCATCGTTAGTCTCTTGTGATGGTGAGGTGATGAACAATACTGTTTCTGGGAGTCGATGTAACGAACACTGTCCCAATCATCAGTATTAAATCTCTGTATGCTATTAATTAACTGCACAAGCTCCGGTGACGATTTGGGAACAGTTGGTTCTTTTAAAACCGTATTTAATGGTAATTGAAACGAGCACGCGGGAGCAGTGGGCATAACCGGCGGAGGCACAGTATCAGTTTCGATATCTTGAAATAATTCACCACTAACATCTGCACTAACACTAGAGTGATCCATATTTCCTACCCCAGGGGTAGATTGAAATGCAGGTTGAAAAGGCACATTACCCGCAAGATAATTTGTTATACCACTTACTTGCTCGCTAAGGTATCTTATCGCCTCTGTAGTTGCTGACATACGGCGCCGTTTGCGCTTTTTATTTTTGTTTTTGGCTTTTCTTTTTAAACCAACTCGAGACGGCACGGGCTCCTGCCCTGCCTCGGGCTGTGCTGGCGCCGTCCCAGCAGTGGGTGTATGCTCAGAGGATGAGGAGCTATTGCTCGAGGAATCCGATGAATCTCCCGAGTCGCTTCCCATCGTTAACTGAAATTTAAACTTAACACCGTTAGAAAAACAAATAATATACTGAAATTACCTTCTTTTAACACGACCGATTGCTATGGCAATCAAAACGCCAATGACTACGGAGCGGCCGAGCACTCTGCAGCTCGCCTCCCCACTCTGGTGCCCAGGATATGACGTCACGACGATAGGAACGAAAAATGGTGGGTGTAAGACCGACTTGCTACCGGAAGTCAAGTTCGCTACTCTCGTATTTTTATTTATTTAGGCTTCAAATAACGGTTCAAAGCTTAATAAAGTAACATTTATTAATTTTAAATAACATCTTGGTCTTCACCGTAACATCGATACAATATTTTTTTGCTGTAAAAATGTTTTGGCTCAATTTTATTAAGCTAAGCTGTTCTGTTTCATGAATTTCACGAACTGGGAAATGAAATTATAACCTACCTACATAAGCTTCAGGATCTTTTTCCAACTCTACATGAAGGATTAGCATATCAAAATGATGGAGATATTTTAACAAAGGTTTCAAAAATTTAGCGATTGCAGATTCAGCTCGTTATGAGTTAATTACAATGTAACCTCCCGTATTGAATAATCTATGAAGCGTTGATCGCTAATAAAAGGCTTGTACCTAATGTTGTTTAGCGAACAACTTCGTTTTATAGGGGTAAAAGTAAATTCTCGATTAAGGTTAGTATGATTTAAGTTAAAAATATAATTTTATTCATTCTTTATAACTACTTAGGTTAATGTTTATTTTTCTAAATTAAAAAAATACATAAGATTGATTGATTGATTGACAGTATATTTGAAACCGAAAAAATTTCAATGAATATTTTTCAAAGTAAATAAAAATTTCACAATACCTATAACTAAATAATGCATAGGTAACTAGACAACTTTGGACAGCTGCCGTGATTTACTTGGCTTTCATGTTTCATAATATAAAACCAAAGATAGGCACTAAACGATTTATTGTTTCATTTCAAGCGGTCTTTAATATAATAATAGGGGTCGGGTGAACGATAGACCAGTCGGTAGCCACAGCGCGGTACCTACTACGTGTCGGTGTCATCGCAATGCAGTACGCTTAGTATAAGTTTTACTTCACCAAAATACTTCTCGATCACGTTTACGTAAAAAATTTAATTACTAGGCTATTTTTTATACCCGTAATATGGCAAAACAACGTTTGCCGGGTCAGCTAGTATTTATATATATTTGCGCCTGACTATACAAAATGCTATGTGTGTGAGTCCAACTCACACCTGTACGCTTAGTATAAGTTTTACTTCACCAAAATACTTCTCGATCGCGTTTACGTAAAAATTTAAATTCTATGTAATTGATTGATTGTAATTGATTTTTTTACGTAAACGCGATTGAGAAGTATTTTGGTGAAGTAAAACTTATACTATGCGTATTGTACGCTTAGTATAAGTTTTCCTTCACTTCAATACTTCTCGATCGCGTTTACGTAAAAATTTCAATTCTATGGAAACATGTAAGCGCGCGCGCGGAGACGCTCTCCATGTTTCCCTAGTAATTGATTTTTTTACGTAAACGCGATCGAGAAGTATTTTGGTGAAGTAAAACTTATATTAAGCGTACTGACCTCCGACTAAGAAAGATACGAGTTTTTTCAAAGTAGTGACGATATGTCGGTATTGGAATAGTTCCATAAACACTGGATTTGCTTAGGCTATTTTGCATTATTTTTGATTTTACCAATATTTCTATAAGTACTTCAAAATTATTGTATTGACAAAGAGGTAAATAAATAATAATTGATAGTACAAACCCTTTTTCTTATTTTCCTCGCTGTAGTGAGGTGAAAAGTTTTGTGTTATACACGGGTGAAAAGTTATTTTACGTCTCGTGTGTTGAACCACTCGCTTCGCTCGTGGTCAATCATAGAATCCTTTCGATAGCTCGTGTTTCAAAATGAACACTCACAGTTAAAATACAACTTTCCCCCCTTGTATAACAAATAACTATTCCTACTCCTGTGCTATTATCTGTTTTTTACATGGTCGCGAACAAATAAATAAGAACATAGATAATATGACTTCAGAAAGTCTTATACTTACTCTATTCCCCATAACAGCACTTGTGCCGTAATGTCGTTATTACGATACACCTAGCTGCCACAGATTATTAAGTGTAGGGTACACTCAACACTAAAGCCCAGCTTAGACCTGCTGAGTTCAGTCATTCGGTATGAGTCGGTTCGAATCGGTTGAGTCGATTCGAGTCGATTCAAGTTGGTTCGAATTGGTTCGAAGCGGTTCGAGTCGATTAAAGTCGGTTCGAGTCGATTAGAGTCGGTTCGAATCGGTTCGAAGCGGTTCAATTCGGTTCGAGTCGATTCGAGTCGGTTCAAGTCTGTTCGAATCGGTTCGAGTCGATTCGAGTCGCTTAAAGTCGATTCGAGTCGGTCCGAGTCGGTTCGAGTCGATTCGAATCGGTTCGAATCAGTTCGAGTCGATTAAAGTCGGTTCGAGTTGAATTATCAACAAAAAATTGAATTGTTGAATTATTAAAATAATTATTAAATTATTTTCAATTACTTGTGCAGGTAGTAAAAATATTTGTAAATAAAGGCTGTGGTACTAAAGACTATAAGTAATTAGGTCCCGTCCAAACTTGTTTGAATTTCTTACATTTAAATGGAGTATTGAGAATTAAGTTCAGCAATAACACGTACCTAAGAAATATGTAGATATTTAATAATAAAATTATTGTTCTTTCAGGTTCCACCAAACATTCATCGTTGCTGGTAGATAATGAGGAAATAATTTTTGTGAATGAGGTAAGTGTCGAATGCGGACTCGCCTGTAATTATATCCAGGGCTAGGATGGGATGCGTGCACGATAGCCCAATTATTTTGATTTGGTGGGGCTGTGTAATGAGTGACTGGGCACGGGAGCCCGGCGCTCCAGCGGCGCCCGCGGGCGGCGGCCTACTTCGGGCAGGGTCAAGGGCGCGCGATCTGTCTTACATAACTTAGTTTCCGGGTCGGAATCCATTACCCGGGAAATTCCAAACCGACTGCGAAATGCCGTCAAGACAAACGCTATCTCTTCTTATCTTGTGCATCTCACTTAATTTATTGAATAATAGAGACTTTCGACTCCAATTAGTAGGTATGGGTTCTATTGTCTCCTTCCTATTAAAATCAACGATTCTGCAAGTTCGTTTACAATAATGGCAGTCTGTTCTCAAGAACTACTTGAAGAAGAAATGTATTTGTCTCGTTTACCTAATTTACCAAAGTCAAATTTTGGTGAGAACAATCAAAATTTATTATATTATAGCAACTAATTTCCGCAATGAATATGAGCGTGATATGTGATGTAGGTATAGGTATATTTTGTTAAATTAATCTAGTAATCGTTAATCATGAGTCTCTCTTAGATGGCATAATCTTAATTGTCCTAGTATGATATCGCATGGCAGACATTAACCGTATAATAATTAAACGCCTCTTTATTTTTCAAACTAAACTACAGTAAACAGGAGATGTTTACAGTAGTACCTACTTGGTTATGTCTAGGTGAATAGGTTAATTCAGGTAAGCATCTGTGCCGAAGCTGCGAAGAGCCAAACTACCGAGAAAGAGGAGCTTTGCGTTGCATGCCTATGTCCATCTTGTCACGTTTATACTAATAGCTTCTCTAATCATGCTTAAGTAGTTACTTTAACGCATTATCTTCTTTATCTCATTTCATGATACATATTAAAATTTTGTGCAAGTAGGTACAACAATAATTATTGTCCCAATATAAGTAGGTACCCATTCAATAAAGTACGACAAAGTGGACATTTAAGTTGGGGAAACCGGCCACTTGTATAATTAATTAGTGGGTATGCTCATTATTCTATTATTATCTTTTTATGATTTTGAAGATGGAAAATAACTTTACGGTTATTAAATTTATTTTAAATTATGGTTATGCTTATTTTGATATACTTACTTATATATAACTATGCGTTTTCAAATTAAAAATGCCTACTAATTTAATACATTTTAATAAAGACCTACCTATACCTTAATTCGACGACATAAAGAGCTATGGGACATATTTTTAAGCAAGTTGTGTGCACCCATATTTTTACACTTGACTGTACATGACGTGGTACCTATAGATAAACGAGAAAAAACCCACACTTTTCGTATAAGTCGGACTCGTAAATGAAGGGTTCCGTACTTCCGCCCAATGTTTTAAAAATAGTTTAGTGTAAAAATTATATTGGTCGAGTTAAAAACGCTAAAAAACGCGTTTCTTGTATGACCACAATGACCACCCCTTTTAATTTTTCACTTTATTTTATTTTTAGTATTTATTGTTATAGTGGCCACAGTAATACATAATTTTTGAAATTTTCATGTGTCTATCTAATACGGTTCAAGAGTTTTACTCAAAAAGACGTTACCAACCGGCAAGATGTTTCTACCCTAGGTACGCTCGAGGCTCTTCTATATAGGTGACCTAACAATCTCAGCAAGATACATAATCCTTAATGATAATAATTTAAGTAACTAAATATAACCAGGATCTATTATTTCACTTATTGAAGCACGTATTTAAATATAGTAGCTTCAGCAATCGGTTGTAATGTAGGTAGCGATAATGTACTTACAAATAATTATTTGCTTTACTTACTCTTTTTTGGTAGCAATACTATGAGTATTATACATTATAATTAAAAATATTATACCTTATGAAGGTATCTCTTAACTTCCATTTTAATTTCCGTTTGTTTCTGCAATGAACTTGTTCGGAAGGTTTTGTTTAGAATTGAGAACTTGGCACGATAAAGAAAGGAACAGGCATCGCCATGTATTTATTTCGATACTTACTTATAATTAATTCAAATTATTTTCTATAACCTGTTCTGCGCTCCAACTGATTGAATAGAGTAAGTAAGTATTTATTATGCCTCGGTACCCAGTTTGTACAAACTTATGTCTTGAGATATTTTCGTAAAGTCACACTAGTCTAAAATGTAATATTAATACCAAATTACAAACATACAAACATATAAACATACATACAAACATACAGGTGAAGCTAATATAAAGCGTGTAAAAAAGGCAAGGTAAATGTAGAACATGCAAAACCTCCTATTAATATTATAAACGTGAAAGTTTGTAAGTATGGATGGATGGATGGATGTTTGTTACTCTTTCACGCTAAAACGGTTTGACGGATTCTTATGAAATTTGGCACACAGATATTTTATAATCCGGATTAATATATAAAATACTTTTTATCCCGGAAAATTGCATAGTTCCCGCGGGATAGCGGTTAACGAATTCTTCGCAGACGGAGTCGCGGGCAGCAGCTCGTAAAAAATATTTTACGATTTGAGAACTAGTAACCACAGAACGCTCTATTGGCATCACTGTACTCGGATGCAGCAGCAGATTATCTTTGAGTGTTACGATAATTCTACATTTGACATTTGGCGTACGTTACTTAGCGACGAAAGTATAAGTAGGTACATAGGTGCATACAACAGTTCAGTTGAACAAACAAACACTTCTTTTTTTATTAAGGTTTAGGCCGGGGCCGCACTGGTAAGGCGACCGGCGACGCGACGCGACGGCGACTAAATCAAACATAGCTCGAGTTATGTGAGCGGCCGCAGTGGCCGCAGCGGCCGCTCACATAAACTTAGGTAATTGTTATTGTGATAGCTAGTGAATGCTCTCCTAGAGCAACTTTTAGCGAATGATACTAATGTAATCCGTAATACAAACGTAGTATCTCGCTTAGCTACATCAAATGCTGTCAAAACAGCAGCAGAGAGATAATTGGAACGCGGGGCGTGTAGCTATCGGTCTGTATAATTGGCAGAGCCGCCCTGATTACAGGGCAGATACAGACCTAAAATAACAAGCAGACATTGCGAGCGGCGAGCCCCCTCGTAAAACACCACCGTATTTGAAGTTACAGTATACTGTATGCTCTAGCATTGAAATAGATAGTAAGCAAGCACAACAAAATTAAAAAATGATTGGAGCGAGTTGTTACAATAACGGATGATACCTACGTAGGTACAATGGAACCATTTAAAGTTTTTTTTACATTTAAAGGAATTGTGTGTCTAGGATTTAAGTTTTAGATTTGCGTTAACTCGAACTTAATAAAAATCTTATTTTTTTAGTCCCTACCTATTGCGCTAGAGCGCTGGGGAAGGCCCCGGTCACAGATTACTCAATTGCCCCGGTGGTTAAAAGAACATGTTAACATGTATTACCATTACATCTCCAAACAAGCCATTTAGAGCCTTATACGATACGTGACGGTTATGTGCCGTTTGCTAACAAATAGGATTTGTTGTGAAGGCAAACGAAACAAGAGTTCTTTGAATATTTACGAGCAGGCGCAAGCAACAGCGGGGCCCGCGCGAGACGGCTTACAGCGGCACAATACTTATTTACAATAACGTACCGATTCTATCCTAGTGAATATATGAGGGCATATGTTTTTAGATGAGATAGTAAAATGATAATTATGCGTAAATGTTGCATACCTAAGTATGTGTACATTGTGAAAAGCTTTTTAATCTTGTAAGATCATCAGACTTAGACCAACTCATGTATTAGATAGGCCCTGTTTTTTGTTCCTGGTTGTTGAATAAAAAAACCGGCCAAGTGCGAGTCCGACTCGCGCACCGAGGGTTCCGTACAAATTTATATGTATCTATGAACATCCAGTCTTAGCAGACCCCTGCTCCTAAGCAAAATGTGCCCAGTGTGGGATCATTGTAGATTGGCTACTAATGTAGACAGACAGACAGCGGAAATTTGCGGCATAAACAGCTGTATCTTTTGATTGCGTTGGCTTAGAAGTTTGATTTTTTTACAGCTCCAAGGGACTGTAGACCTGAGTATTTGATATAAATTTCAGCTTGATACCTCCACGCGTTCCTGAGAAAAAGGGTCTTGACAGACAGACGGACGGACAACAAAGTGATCCTATAAGGGTTCCGTTTTTTCCTTTTGAGGTACGGAACCCTAAAAATAGAAAATGAACAACAAATACACATGTGTATTTATGTATATATTCGATATGTGTGTGTGTAGGTACCTATATATTCGAAAACAGCTCATATCAAAAGGTTTCTGTCTTATCGTGTTTAAAGTCGTATTAATTTACCAAGCTCTGCTGTTGAATAAAACGTTAATTATTTAGTAATACTTATTTAGTAGGTGAAGCAATTTCAAGATAATTAAATTAAGTACTTGTTTTTGACTGCTAAAGCATCGTGAAACACTTCCTCGCGAAGATAAGATTTACATCAAGACCCCGGCTTACGTTTCGTTGCGTTGCGCACCCGGTGGAAATTCGCTTACAAAACAGAAAGCGATATCACGTCGATGGCTTAAAGCACCTGAAACTCTTTCTGGATATTATACGGCTCTTTGTGCATTAGAGCTCGAGTTCAAGGAGTACGCTAAGGTAACGGCACCTATTTCCGTGGTAGTCAATATCGGCAGTCTATTCTGTGGTATTTTTATTTAGGTATGCAATTTGTGATGTATCTTAGAGACTTGCAGTAAATTTGCTCATACAGGAATAAATAGTCATTTTTTGACAACGGAATTAACAGCACTAGTGAACATACATCAAGCAAGGGGCCGTAAAAATTGTCAGTAAGCGCAGCGTTGCCGCAGAAGCAGGTTGTCTCATACAAACGCAAGATACCTCACGTAAGTACAACCGTGTTTCTAATTAGTGGTTTGGATAATAAATATGACAATTACTTTAATGTTGCGGTTTTATAATGTTAGATAGTAGTTTCTTTTATGACTTAAGTTCATAATTTTTTCATATTTTTGGACAGAAATACGTTAAAAACCGTAAATTAAATACAGCGGAATTAGGATCCATATTTTTGCAGTGGCAGCTTTTTGCAGAGGTATACCTCGGCAATAGATGAAACAATACTTTCCGTTCCGAGTTGATTTATTTTAAATTTAGCTTACCACTTATATTAAATATTTATGCAAATGTAATCTTTAGCTAATACAGCAGGTAAAGAGCAATATCCGTGGTATTGAAAAGTGATCAGAACTCCTAATTTTTAAGAACTCGCTGATCACAATAAAGTATGTTTTCTTAGAAACCCTTAAATATACACGTCATTTTACTTTTATGAAAAATAGAAGTATTTTGCTTGTTAAGATATGAAAGTTGAGTTTTTTATAAAGATAAGGAATATGAACTTTCGATTTGCATTAAAAATATCTTTGTTTATTTGTTTTTTTTATGGGTCGGAATTAGGTTTCTTGATAACCGGGATTGAGGCTATTTCCGATGGTGGGAAAAACCCAACACACGGAAATAGCATATATGGGAACCTAATTCCGTGTTACGAAAAATTTGTATACCTCGGAATTATGTTCTCATATAACGTAATACCGAGTGATATTGCCAACCAAATTGAAATTTAGGGTACCGTAAAATTGGATATACTTAGGTGTAGTCCGTTCCAATGTGATGTGTAATGATGAGTTTAATCCTACTTCCTACTAATATTATAAATGCGAAAGTTTATGAGTGAGTGAGTATGTTTATTATTTAAGTATTATCTACCAGTAAACATTTCTTTTCTAACCTTTTCGTACTTTCTGGCCATTATTAATTTGATCTCTAACTTGTGTCCATAATTCTGTATTTTTGTAGTAAATCAAACTAAATATATTTTTATTATTTATTATGTGTATTTATCTAAGTTTTAGGGTAGGTTTTTACAATATTTAAGTCTGCGCAAAATATACAAACACTACAAAAAAAAATATTTTATTGTACACGGAACCAAGCAAAATATTTAGTCGTTACCCACGGAATTATGAGCCGAAACCCACGGAATTAGATTCACCAGCTGTGGATTACCACGGAATTAGAATTTTTCACATTCGTGCATTTAAAAAATATTTTTTACTATTAAATCATCTAAGACAAACAACAAAAGTAAAAAAATCAAAGTTCACTTAAGATACTCCTAAAAAAAAATATTTTCTAACTCTATTTTATTCAGAAGTGCTTAATTTTTTGTTGTATTTGAAAAATGTCCTTAAACCCCAAGGAAATAGGTGCCGTTACCTTATGTGCCATTTTGTTTCTTAAATGGTAAGGAGTAATAGTATCGTTTTAAGGTTGTGTATCGAAAGGTTTGTGGTGTGAACGTCTGTGTTGTAACGGGCGGTGGTTGTCGGCAGCGGTTCGAGTGGGGCGTGTCGCGGCCGGTGGGCGCGGGCGAGGTGCTGACGCTGCAGCTGCTGGCGCGCGGGCGCTGGGGCGCGCCGCGCGTGCTGGGCGTCTACCGGCTGGGCCTGCAGATCCTCGTCGCCGACGGACAGCTCTCCGTCACCGACACGCTGGTCGATGAAAGAAACAAACCCGTACCGGTAAGAGCCTCAAACTAGCCACAAACTTCGTACAAACTAATTTAACTTGAAACTTAATTACATAAACTTAAACTTTCTTTTAGTTTCCAACTTGATTGAGTTAGTACCTAAATTACTTTTCTTTTAGAAGTGTTTTTTTTGTAGAATAATTGATTATTTATTTATTATTACATTTCCATTACGACCAAATTACAATTAATTGAATTAATTTTTTAAATTACAACAACAATAATAAAATAGCCAAAATACAAATTAAGTAGGTACTTCACAGCGGCATGCTGAAATAATTCGTCAAGATTCAAGAATAAAAGAATTATGCAATCGCGTGTGTCTTCAATGAAAACGAGTAACTATTAGGTATATCTAGCTAGGTACCCCTATACTTTAAAGTTTTTTATAAAAAAAAAGTTAAGTTTAATATTAATTAGCAATAATTTTTTCACTTCTCATGCTCTTAAAACGTTATTTTAGTCTCTGAACATCGGGACTAAAGCTCCTTTTTAGTACCTATCTAGGGACTAAAGTAGGTGTACATTTTTTAACTTTGGAAACCCCTAAACTGCCATTAAATGCCAAATGTGTGTGCCAAACTGCCAATGTTCACAAGAATTGAGGATTACCGCCATTTTCAGTATAGACAATTTTAAAGCCTTCCACAGACCGAAGCGCGCTGCGCACGCTCCGTGGGCGTCGCACGCACGCCCCGCGCTTCGGTCTGTGGAAGCCTTTAAGGCGTGGAAATAACCTCAAAATAGCAACTGTGTAAAAATATATTTAAAAAAAAAACAAAATTAATTTCGTGAAACAGTGATGAATGATTATGAATATGAATTAATTTTATTACTTACTCACACATAGTCCAATTAGTTTTAAAACAGTTTTCAAGTTTTAATCTATTGGCTAAATATGCAAGCATTTAAAGCGTCACATTAGTAGAAAGATATTTTCGTGCTTTTTCTTTGTGGTCGGTTCGATTTTTATCTCATATTTTTTTGTTTTTTAGTTTTTGGGTGTTTTTCTGAAGGCGGTTCTATTTTTTATTTATTCATTAAGGGAAATAATAAGAATAATAGTTATTAATTATTTTATTTCATGCTTTTTAGTTGTATAAATAGATGCGTAAGAAAACTGAAACATTTACTTTGCACACCCGCGACCTTACGATAGTTACGTTTATATTCAAATTCTCATTTACACTTAATAAACTCGCACCCGCATTTTAAATATGAGGACGTTAGCTGAATAAAAAGTGGTGAACTCCATTGCAAAACTACCTGCCGGATTTTAAAGCGTAATTAAATTCTCCCTCAGCACCGGCCGCGCTCACTCGCGTGAAGACCGTCTGCGTGCGACAGCGTTATTAACAAGCAATTGGATTACTTACACGACTTTTATCATTATTATCCTATTTATTAGCGAATCAAAGCATAGCACGATACCTTTTTAATTTTTACCAATAACTCGGTAACACATCATGATGTGAGACAAAATATAATAAATAAGACTACTTAATAATAGTAATTTAAATCAAGCGTTGCTTTGCGGAAGTCCATATCAATGAACTGAAATAATTAAGTACATAATATTATCGTACTTCCGTTAACCCTGAGGAAAGTTACTACAAGTGAAATAATATTACCTACGCAGTTCCTTTACGAAAACAGATTCTTATCTAAGTAGTACTGTTTTAAGATATTGAATAATTTAATTCAATCTGTACCTGTACCTATACATACCTACGCTAAACCGAGTTTAAGATAGGTATTCCTAATTTATGTTATGATATGAATGACCTGCTTAAGTAAATACGTAGGTCCTTATATATATATATATATATAGGCCTTTGCGTCTATTACAGACGATTCATGGCGTACCGTGTGGGATACAACGTCTTCTATGGCTATGCAAACCAATGCGGGAGCCACACACTCTACCGCAGGCTCGACAAGAGAAGTTTGCGGAGGTTGTAACCGAGGCACCTTGATGTTGTTTCTGCCTCTTGTCAGCAAGTGTCTTGAACCAGGCCTCATCGCAAAACTTGCGACCCTCCACTACACATTTGCGCCATTCTGGTCGATTTCCCGCGAGCTTTTCCCAAGCCTGGTGGTCAATCTTAAAGCTGGCCATGTCACGTTTGGCGCAGTCTTTATAGCGAAACAATGGCTTCCCAACATCTCTCTTTGCATCTTACCACTAAGACCAAGATGGTAGTCTTTCAGGCTTCCATCTTAAGCATTCTCTTGTACGGAGCTGAGACCTGGACAACGTATGCGAAACAAGAGCGTCGTATAAACTCCTTTTACATGCGTTGCCTTCGTAAAATTTTGGGTATATCTTGGCAAGACAGAGTTACTAATGAGAGGGTTCTTGAAATTGCACAGCTGCCTAGCTTGACTGCACTTCTCAAACAGAGGCGCCTTCGTTGGTTAGGGCATGTGCACAGAATGGTACCATCCCGATTACCACGTCGTGTCATGTTAGGTGCAGTAGCGTATGCAAAGAGAGATGTTGTAGGTCCTTAAAGACTTCAATATATTGATATGACCACAACATTGAAGGCGTAAGTAAGTTCGTTCGTTTGATGTTAGTTTTTTTAAAACGGAAACCTTATAGTGCCATCATGTCTGTTTGTCCGTCCGACCGTCCGCTGTCGTCGGTTTAGTGGAAGAAAGCTGTACCTAATTTGGCGTGAATGTAATTACATTGAAGCAACCACCCCGACAAAGTGGTAAAATAAAAAGTAGAAAAAAAATTTTTTGGGTTCCTACTACCCATAGACGGTGGTAAAGTGGGGGTGATTTTCTTTCTCGTTTAACCGTATATAGTGTGGGGTACGGTTGGATAGGATATATAGGTCTTTTAAAATCATTACGGGGTTGTGAAGATGACTTTTTATACAGTGATAAGTTTGCTAAGTACCTATTCAACTTTAAGTGCAATTTTTTTATGTCGACCTCTCTCCTTCCTCTAAAAGGCAGTTGGTTTGAATTTTTAAAAAAAATTCATGATGGGAGTTAATATGTATATCAAACTAACAAGGAAAACTATTAGGTACGGCTAATTGTCATTGAAAATTATTATTTATTAATAGTTTAAAAGTTAATAGCAGCCTGATCTATAAAATATATCTACATACTCGGGAAATTCCGTACAAAATACAAAATCCTTAAAAAAATATTTTTTCTTTAGTACAGACAAGTACAATTAATGGTAAAACTAATAAGATATGCAAAATCGACTTTATAACCAAGATATTTATGCAAGGATTATTTTGTAACGGCTGCGGAACCTTATCCTGGGCAGGCTCTCGTCCAATTTTTTCTTTTATGGTAACACGTCAATGTTACAATTGGGAATGTCTAAAAAAAAATCCCAGTGGTTTTTATTTTTTTTTTGTATAGAAAAGTCAATTATAAGAAACTAATTTCAATATTTTGTTATTTAGTTCTCTACTTTTTTCAAAATTAATTATTGAAACTATTTTAGTTGATGACGTCAGATTATAATTGAGGGCTCCCACAATGCCAAATTTCTAAATCTATCTAAATGCGTACGATAAGGCAACCCCTTTCATTATTTTTTGCGTAGTGGTACACTATACACTGTGTCACTTTACTGGCACTGACAGCGGGTCCAAATCAAGGTCCAAATCAAACTCCGTAGTATAATCCACGCGTAAATTGTAAAGAATTCTAACCACACAGAATAAAGTACGACTTGAACCGGTCACGCAATTTACACTAATGTCAAATGAAGGTCATTGCTTATTTGTTATATAATAAATTCATTACATAATATTAAAATTGAATAACTACAGAAAACGATTTAAAAAGCATTTATCTCGAAATGGTTTTCGATTTTCTATACATTGCAAAAAAATAGACATCCCCAATGGTTAGCTAAGAGCTTCCCTGTCATGACAACGTGAATCCAGGAGGATGGAATTCAGACACTTAACCCTTCGATCATATAATACGTAGATGCAAGGTCCTATACAAAACCAAACTCAAAAATCTAAAACCCGGGACCTCAAGCTTCCTAGTTCACTCAGTTTCTCTAACCACTAGGCCATCTGGTCGTCTGGTCTTATAGCAACTCTGACAGATGCAGAGCTTTGCAGAGTTTTGTAGTAAATGTGGTACTTTTTAATTATATTATATACCTTTTGTAGTAGAACAAAACGTCGTAAATATTGTGTGAGCTTCAGTTTTGTTATTACCTTTTGTTTCCAAAAATGGAATGACAATGTCTGGCAACGGTGTTAAGAAATAAAAAAAATATCTAATAGAAAGTGTATTGTAAAATTAACCTTAATGTTAAGTAATTAAGGTACAATCTCGATACCAAAATATGCGAGTTATATTATTTCAGTATTAACATAGACAGGTGCGTGTACGGCATTTGGTGATAGATAGTAGTAAGTACAACTACTTAATGTAAAAAAACTTCACTTACATTTGCTTACACAAATAGGTATACTTACAGAAATTATGACATTCCATCTTTTTTGCCCTTTTAGTGAATAATTTTTGCATTTTTTAAATACGCATTTCGGCATTGTCAACGACATTTCACGTTGACGGTTACTAGGCGACTGAGAGCGAAAGAAGGCATTTTGATGATTTTTGCCTTGTTTTGACGGCTCCATTTTTCGAGCGGCGATCGTGCATGTGTATTATATGATCAAATTGGTCCAAGACTTAAGCTGATCAATGCTTGCCATGGATACTATGCTAAAACTATGTGACCGCAACAGAGTTCATCAGTCAGATCTATTCTAACTAGGTATCTTGGTTACATTGAGTTAGAAGTAGTGTGGTAGGTACTTAAACTCAACGCCGTAGGTATATAGATTCCAATAAAACTACCAGTGTGTTGCCAATAAAATGAAAAAGTTTTGCATCGTTAAGTTTTAACTTTTCTAAATATAGCACATAAGTAATTTATTTATATGTAATTGTAAAGTTAAAATTAAATGCAACCGCATAAATAAATAATTTAATATCAATATTAATTTCACCTACCTACAGATATTTGGTTGAAACTGTTTTGTAGTAGAAAAGTTCATATTACAGTAGTAATACTTCAGGTTTGAACAACATTTGGATAGGTTAGGTACTATTAATGTTATAAATGTTATAATTTGCGTACCTATATACTATTTACAAATATTTTTGATATGCACATAGAAATTATTAAATACACTGGTACTTTTCTAGAGCCCGACACTCTCAGAATTTCCATCTGCCTGCGACTTGGAGTAGCAGTTTGCGCACCGCATAAATGCCCCTGCGGCTTTGAGGTCGACGCGCTGGGACACCACGGCCTTTCGTGCCAGAAGAGCTCCGGCCGCTTCTCTAGACACTCTGCTCTCAATGACATTATCCGTCGCTCTCTTGCCACCGTCAATGTGCCTGCGTTACTGGAGCCATCGGGCATTGCCAGAGATGATGGCAAGAGACCAGACGGAATGTCATTGATTCCGTGGAAATTGGGTCGTGTGCGTGAGCATAGGAGCAAAGGTGAATGAACCTGGCTTCAACTCATAGTTCGGCACGCAACATCCAGTTAGTATATAAGATTCTTGCTCCGGACGCTTGCCTTCGCAATCACTATTTCTTTCTGTCGAACGGTATAAGTTGATGACAGAAAGAGATGGTGAAAGCGAAGGCAAGCGTCAGAAGCGTTAGACAATACGGCCTCAGGTCCCTCTCACAGGGACGAGAATCTTCCTCCTTCTCCACCAAGGAAGCATCCTAGAAGCCATATGAGTGTCAATTCAAGTCAATTGATTGTGATAAATTGGCACATGGATAGTTCAAAACCTAGGTATTCATGTGCAACACACATTGTACACAATACGGTATGCGTAGGTATACTTATAGGAAACATCAAAAACTTGGGATAATCTTTACACTTAAATAACAACAAAATATTATTGTGTCAGTTACTTTCGGCCATCTTTGGTAACTTTTTTGGAATCTATATACGGCGTTTAGTTATAGATTGGAATTCTTTGACAAAGTTTATAGGCCAAGTAATATAACGTTGTATATTTTCATATGAGAATTTATATCTTTTTAAAGCGTTATCTTAATGATTTTCTGAAGCTCAGGTTGTAGATACACTAAAATACTCTATGTCTACAGATACCTACCGTTGTCTTTCTACATCAATCATTATTGCCTAATTAAAAATATATCTCTCGATGTTGACCATTACGCACCTAACAATCCAGTTTAGATCAATGAAATGAGAACTTCTTCTTGCGAATTGATACTTTTATCAGTACTTAGGAAAATGGGAAAGTAGATATCTATCGGATGGGTTCACGTTTTTTTTTATATCTTCCATGATAATAATATTTTTACAGCACCACTAAGAGATAGCAAAGAAAAAAATACAGAGAATTTTTGCAAAGGAACACCTAAGCGTGTTCATGACACGTTTAATAATTAAATAGAAAATTAGTCTGAAAAATCTTTTGCAAGCTTACAAAGGTCTAGTAAGGTACGTGTTCAGTTTTTATCTCTAAGAATAGCCTAGCCTATAGGAACCGCGTATACAACGACCTTCACCGATCTGGTTAATGGATGAAAATTAAGTAAACAGTTAATAAATATATTGCTAGTGGGTTGACTAAAAAATAAGTAAATAGTTAATAAATATATTGCTAGTGGGTTGACTAAAAAATAAGTAAATAGTTAATAAATATATTGCTAGTGGGTTGACTAAAAAATTTCAGTCCGAATGTGATAAGTACATTATTTTTTTTATTTTTTTAAAACATTTTACCGTTTCGGTTAATAGACAAATGATGTACCAATCAAAAGTATAAATCCTATAGAATATGTAAACGTTAGGTTGACTAACCAGACCAGACCAGTAAATCAGATCAAAAGTTCCGTTCCGATCAAAAGTTATGACCGGAAAAAAATAGTCAACCTAACGTTTGCATATATTCTATAGGCTTCATACTTTTGATTGGTAGGTATTGCATTTGTCTATTAACCGATACGTTGAACTGTAAAAAAAAGAATTATACTAGACTGAAATTTTTTAGTCAACCCACTTGCAATATATTTTTTTACATAATTAATTTAATATTATTATCATCCTTTAACCAGATCGGTGAAAGTCGTTGTATACTCGGATCCTAGGCTAGAAACGTCGCTGCGTCTGAGATTACATTTTATCGTTCAACTTTGAATGAAATTAACAGAATATTCTGAACTTAGCGAAAGATAGGTGACATATCCTATATGCATTTTACGAATTCTGTCTCACCACAATACCATTTTAGATGGGGTAATTGAAATAATATGTCGATATTTAGAGAACAAAATACAGCTAAGCGCTGTCGAAAAATGTACTTACCTAGGCCATATTAAGTTGTAGGTAGGTAAGGTACACTCCGCGAGCCGGCGTCGCACTCATTGATGCCGCGCCCTGACGCTACGGCGCTGGTATTCTGTGTAAGAAAAAAGCCTGCATTTACTGTGTTGATCCCATTTGATGTAAGTTTATGGCATATCATATGTCAGTTTCTACTAACTTTTCTGACTATGAAAATCAAATCACTGAGAAGTCATTATTGTCACGGGACAACAGCCGAATTACACTTGCTACGCGCTACGCAGGGTGCGCTCTTTGTTCAGGTTTTTCTTTCTTACTTACTTCAAACAACTGTGGGCTTATACTTTGGCGTATTTTCTTTGTCAACCACTATCGAAGACAAGCGTGGCGAGATATCTCGTATTTATCTTTTGTGTATTTATCCTCATTGGTTCCATTATTACTTTTTGCAGTGAGGAGATATTCCACATATATCTAATGCTTTGGTGAATAAATTCCTTCTTTCTGTAACGAAAGTAACTGCACTTCTGTTTGGTGGAATAAGGCCAGATGGCCATTTAAAATGTTACCCTTTATTTTTTATTTTTATATGGTTACTAGCTGAGTGTGAAAGGTTTCTTTACCATATATCACCTAGGCCACCTAGGGCATAAAAAGTAGCCTAAGACCTATTCTCAGACCTACCGAATATAAAGAAAAAAAAGTTTCATAAAAATCGGTCAAGCCGTTTTGGAGGAGTTCGATAACAAACACCGTGACACGGGATTTTTATATATTAGGTTTTTGTTTTTTTATTTATATTGATGAAGAAAAAAAAGTCCCTAAACATGTCAGTTTTGTGAAGAGCTATAAAAATTGAATGAAAAAATTACACAAAAACCATCAAAAAACAATTGACACTTTTTCTTTACAAAATGAATAGTGCGGAATAGCGCCAGATACCTAACGACGATTTATGCGACTATGGACTGTAAGGAAATATGGCGGTGTATAAAAACGGACAAATGATTTTGAGAATAAAAAAAACATAAATTACCAAATAAATAAAAAGATAGAACTTTAAATAGAAATACCTTTTTAGCTCTACCGGGTCTACCGTCATGCGATTAGTAGGTAAAGGCATAACTACTTACTTATGTAGGTTATCGCCGATTACATAAGTAAGTACCTAGTTATGCCTTTTTACTACATACCCAATTTCTAATATTGTATTTTTAACAGTCTTTATCATGGTATTATTATTATCATATATATGCAATATACATAGAGTTACTTACATTGGTTAATCTAAACACGAACGTAAATTTTCAGTTTATTTTTATTTGTTCGACAAATAAATCGCAAAAGATCATTTTTAGGGTTCCGTACCCAAAGGGTAAAAACGGGACACTATTACTGAGGCTCCGCTGTCCGTCCGTCCGTCCGTCCGTCCATCCGTCCGTCCATCTGTCCGTCTGTCCGTCTGTCACCAGGCTATATCTCGGGAACCGTGATAGCTAGAGAGTTGAAATTTTCACAGATAATGTATTTCGGTTGTCGCTATTACAACAAATACTAAAAAATGGAATAAAATAAATATTTAAGGGGGCTCCCATACAACAAACGTGATTTTTTTGCTCGTTTTTGCTCGATATTGATAACGGCAACAGGTAGAAGCTTGAAATATTCACAAAATATTTAATTATGTTGTATTGACTTTAAAAATGAATCATTAAATTAAAATAACAAAAAAATATTTAAGGGGGCTCCCATACAACAAACGTGATTTTTATAGATAATTGTACGGAACCCTTCGTGCGCGAGTCCGACTCGCACTTGGCCGGTTTTTTACTATATATTTATGTGGGAAGATGTAGTAGGTACATAGCTGATCATAACAACCCGGCGTCCTGGAGCGTGGTGGTGGCGAGCCCGCGCTCGTGTCTCACACGCGCCACTGCACGGCGCAACTCGTTTGCAGGTGTTTTGGAACACAAAAGAGATGCATCGCATTGATTTGCACGTGGGAGACTGATGTGTGATGATGACGTAGTGTCCGCTAGAGGATTTCGAAACTTTTTAACGAATAAAATAATTTGAGGAATTACTTAGCGTAGGTAAGTATTCATCAAAAGCACTTCATGAAGAATAACTTGTGAATTCTCAAAAGCGTCTCATATTTTATGTAGTCTAACTACTTTTTATTCTGATAAAATCATAACTGATTGAAAAATGTAAAAATCAGTCGCTAGGCGTACCTAGCTCAGATGAGTCGCTTGGAAACGGCGCTAAAATGGATAATACAATCCTGTTTTCTCTTGAGATTCCCCGCTGAAGCAATGTTTCTTTGATATTTTCACTTAGATACGGAGTTGTTTCGAAACTGGAAAACATTTTTGTAGAATTTCAAATAAGTAGGTGTGCTTTAGGTACAGTTGTAAGAATATTAAAGCTTTTTAATCTGAATGAACTGTTAAACAATTTTATTTTAACGGTATTTTTTTGTAATAAGACACAGTTTATTATACCTATAAGTCCCTAGTATTTAGAAGCGAGCAATATTGACGAGATTTCATATTTTTGACACCTGAAAATTACTACAAGAATCGAAAGAGTTTTTCCTTCTGAACACGGAAAAATATTTATTATAATTTATTTCTCCATGTTTAAAAAATATAAGAAATTAAAAACATATATCTGGATAAAAGGGCCTTGACAGACGGACAACAAAGTGATCCTATAAGGGTTCCGTTTTTTCCTTTTGAGGTACGGAACCCTAAAAAGTGTTTTTTTTGCCGTTTTTATAGATAATGGTACGGAACCCTTCGTGCGCGAGTCTGACTCGCACTTGGCCGGTTTCTTCAACATTTTGGCAAAAAATCTAAATCTTTTACATACCTACCCCTCATTGGATTGAATTGGATATTGCCGTGACTATGGAGCCTATACACTCCTTCATAGACGTGACCGTCTTTAATACAGTGCGACGGTATTACAGTAATCAGGGTTAGAACTTTATTACTGGATGCTAGATTTTGAAATTTTTTGACTAACAATTTTATTATCTTTTGTAAAAAATATATATTTTTTTAATAAAAGTATTCTGTTACTTCTAATACCTCCTAGAATATGTGTAGGTACACAGTTTCATGATGATCGGTTAAGTAGTTTTCGCGTGAAAGCGTAACAAACAAACGGACATTCACATTTATAGTATTAAGTAGTAGGGAAGTAGGGATTTCGGTTCCTGAACGCTTAAAAAAGCGCTAGGTAACAAACAACAATAAGTTCTAACGGTTCACAATTTGTGTTATCATAAAAGTAGGTTTCTGTAAGGCGGGTGGCTTGCGCGATAAGTCGCAGGCGTAGAGGTTTCGATTTAGTATTATGTAGCTTTTCATTGCTATCATTGACCATATGTGATGTCTGGCGGTTTTGCGGACCTCACTATTTCAGTTCATCACGACTACCTAAGCACGTTTTGGAGGATAACTTAAATGTCCCCAGAGATTCGCACATTCGCACTAGTAGCTCGCATTTCGATATGACATGACAACTTTGCCAACCGCCTAGGCATCCTTATCTATTTCTATCGATTTTGGACAGACATTTTACTTTTAGTGTTTTTTTACTGTTTTGTTTTCGTATCAGGTACGCATTACGCATTCCGCATCTAACAATAACCCATTGGCAAAAAATAAATTTGTATTTCACAGTAGTTCTATGAAAAACAAAGTCATATATTTGTACTCGTGGAAGATCAATGATTAGAAATTTAAATAAGTGATACTTATTCGGACTTGTAAAGTTCTAAATATCAAGTAGACACCCAACTAGTAAAATATACTTAATCTTCTTCTTCTAATATATGTATAAAAATTTCGTTTCACGGTGTTTGCTATCGAACTCCTCCGAAACGGCTTGACCGATTATTATGAAATTTTTGTCTATATTCGATAGGTCTGAAAATATGTCGTAGGCTATTTTTTATACCCCTATTCTTCGCAGACGGAGTCGCGGGCAACAGCTAGTTACAATATAAGTTTTATACATACATACAACTATCTGAAAACCAAAACCTTAAGAAAATAATAATTCGTAATTGTCAACGAGAATCCAATCTATAAGTATTGACACCCACGGTTTTTGTATGAAAATAAATGGCACTACACTAATCAATAATTATTTTCATTTTTTTACAAATTCACGATACCATAGCTTTCAGAATTTATTTAATATTTATCTTGACTTGATATCTAGACTCATTCCCGAGAAAAGCTTTCACAGGCTGAGATTGTATCTTCTACGCACAGTCGCACGCACGCACAGACGGACACCAGAACTAACTGATACTTCAAGGGGCTATTTTTTCTTATTAAAAAACCAAAACCCTTACATAATATTCGTATACATTTAAAAATATTTTGTTTTTTCTTCAAAATAAAAAAAATAAGGTTAGTAGATTTGGAAGCAATAGGTTGAATGTAACAATAAACTAAACAGTAGGTACGATTTAAATGCGATCGCTAGTAATGTGTCAGCATTGTGACGTAAAACTCTTCAATATGGGTTGGCTCACGTTCTGAATGGGAATGTTTTTTTTAAGTAGGTATTTTCTCTTTCACCCGTTTTCTGAAATGCTATAAAACCAATGATATGTAGCGAATGCTAAACTAGGATAGGCAATGAGCGGGTAAGGTTCCGCTAAAATAAAGTAAAATAATATGTTAATAAATAATACCCAACAGAGAAAAATAATTAGCCATGTTCTATTAGTCCACACTTCTGTTATCAACGCCAGCGCCAGGCCGCCCCGCTGCGTGGACTTGTTGCTGATAGAGGCTGAACTAAAAAGTTATTCACGTCGCGCCATGCGCCACCCGCACGCGCCACCCCGGAACCCCACTCCAGGAATACCCACCAGCCACCATCTCAACTCACGGAACAAAAAATAATGATATTCGTGAGCTGTAACTCATTCGACAACCTGCTATTAACGATTAAAACTATAATTATTATTAAAAATACCTTCTTGCTTGCTAAAAATAACAATTATATTGACTAATTATATAGTAAGTAATGGGTAACAGAAAAACATACTTATAATATTAGTTAAATAAAGTATTAAATTCCCAAGACTCGAGCATATTCGTATTTATTCATACAAATATCTGCTCCGACCGGACCGGGGCTCGAACCCGGGAACTCAAGCTTCATGGTATAAGATTCTCCAACCTCTTGACTCTCTCTCTTGGTGCTACGCGCTACGCTCGTCACCAGTAGCAGTGTTTTTCCGCTTTGTAGCGAAAACTGCCTACAAACGCAAAATACGCCTGGCGTGTTTTTGGCTCTCAACGTGTACAAAAAGCTTAATATTGAGAAAAGTTAGTTCTTATTATTATTTATTTATTTAAGGTTTACTAGCAATTGTTAACACTAGGTACATCAGAATTTGCTGCTTGTATTGGTTAAACATGTTGGGCTGAGTGTCACAATCACTTATAAGTAAACACCGCATGCAAAACAAAAGTGAAGCATAAAAATTAAATTTACATAACAGTAAATTTTGCTCTCAAGAATTACAATTCAATATTGTTTATTAATTATGAATTATTAATTAAAATAAATTATTAATTATTATTATTAATTAGACAGAAAACAAACTTGGGCAGGTGGTTTAAATTATTTTACGATTCTTAGTTAGTATCTACGTCACTCATTTTATATATTATGGAAACGGTCATGTGCTCAGTGTAACTTTGCGAATGAGCTCGTTTTTGTGTGGTGTGGGTCATTGTTGGGTCTGTGTCACTTACGTAGAAGTGCAGCAGGGCTGATCTCTGCACGAAAACATTTATAGGTAAAGTCGACACAGCTTGGACGTTAGTATACGTAGCTGCCATGCACGTGCGGTCACGAAATAGCGCAACTTGTAGTTCATTGTTATGGATGGATTTTGATGGCAAGTATACATAGGTGTACTTAATCAAGTAGGTAGGTACTAGTTGATGCCTGCGGCCTGCGCCGCTGCGGGGCCGGACTGCGGTCCGTACACCGTCCAATTAATTAATTGAGATATATATTACATACATATATTACACAAAAAATGGGCTAGCTGAAATAATACAGCTACTCTTATATAATTGTGTTGGTGAAATAAATACATAAATATTTAATTACTTTATTTCCGAAAACAAAAATTCTGAGATAGCTTGTAAGCGAGGTTTAATAATTATAACACGTGCAAACTAGCTTTATAAAAGATTATTATTATTGTTAATCCTTTATGAAGCTTTGAGAAAAACAAGGAAATACTAAGAAGATTATTTTTATTAAAAGCTTAATTTGAGCCCTGCCTACACAATTATATTAGCAGCGATTTTCTACTAGTTTTGCTCGTATTTATATTATCTACCTGCGAAGGATTAGTTACCTATTACAACAAATTGCTTTTCAAAGAGGAGGAGTTCAAGATCCTGTATTCAAACGGACGAACGAATCTGTAAAAATAGCTGTAGGTGATTACCGCCGACTTAATTGAAGACGGCCCTAAGAAACATTATGATTCTTATAACATTATGTATGATATTGGTTCTTAAATTAATTGAACAAAATAAATGCAAAGCGTTAAATAAAATCTCTTCAGTCAGCTGTCAATACGCAGCAGCACGCCCCACTCCGCGCGCCGAAACAGAAGCGCTACGGTTAATTATTTTCGTTGTTGATACGAGTACATTATGTGAAACCATTCACAGCGTATAAATTTACCACTTGCTTTATGATCCGGTCAATCTAGACATTCAAAGCTACATGAATTAACATCAAGCTGAAAATTAGTAAAATTGTTCAAAAGATAATTAAAAATAACATGTCAAAACTTCCCATTGTTCCGGCATGTGGAAAAAAAATTCGAGGTCAAAGGTCAAAAAAATGGGTTTTTCGCGATTTTCACTGAAACGGTAAGTTTTATCATAAAATTATCTGAGACAGAATTGTAGATTATTAAATTATCTATAATAAAGGTTTTATTACTTTTTTCCTTCTTAGGAAATATAATTAGGAAATATCTCAGAAACGGTGGCTCTTAGGAAAAAAGTAATAATACCTTTTTTATAGATATTTTTTTGATCTACAATTCTGTATCAGATAATTTTATGATAAAACTTACCGTTTCAGTGAAAATCGCGAAAAACCCATTTTTTTAACCTTTGACCTTGAATATTTTTTTTTCCACATGCCGGAAATATTTGCCGGAACAATAGGGAGTTTTGACATGTTATTTTTAATTATGTTTTGAACAATTTTACTAATTTTCAGTTTGATGTTAATTCATGTATCTTCACTCTTATTTTCTTGTCTAATTTGACCGAATTATTAATTCCCTGAACCTTTTTAATCTTTCTCCTTATGGTTTGCTTGAATGATTTTCGGTTAATTGATAAACTCAATTTAATTACGAGTTGGGTCTTTGGATTAAAAGTTTAGAAAAATGTTTGAATGATTTAGCTTCCTTCAGCCTTATATAGGTCACCCATCACATCATCACATCAGCGCTACGGATAAGCTGTATTTACACGGCGTCATGGCGTGTAGTTATTCCGCAGAATTAGCGCCGAGATAGTTATCTCCAAACAACCCGGCCGAGAGAGGTCGCGACGAACGTAGTCACACTGTGTGCCGAGGGAGTTCGGCCGCTGCTGTGAGTCGCTCTGAATTTTAATGATGATAACCTCCGAGCCAGCCCGGCTGCCGCGCCGCTGACCCATTTGTGTGACATCGGTTACACCGAACGAACCCTACGCGGTTTACAACACATTTCTTTTGGGAAATTAAGTAAACCGATGTCAACATTGTTAGACCTCAATGTACAGTCTAAAACGAAATAAACATAAATAATTCTTCAGAGCTCAACAGTAAAATATTTATTCTTTATTTTGTGAAGTATTTAAAAACTCTTATCACGTTTTCTTTAGGATTTTAATTTTTTTTTAGCCTGTTAAAGTGTCCCACTGCTGGGCAAAGGCCTCCCCTTTTTTCCGCCATTCGTCCCTATCGAGAGCATGCTCCTGCCATCCTACTTGGTATGCGTCCAAGTCGTCCCGCCATCTTCTCTTCGGTCTGTCTCTGTTTCGATGGCCATCCCATGGAACCCAATAGGTGGTAATTTGGGCCCATCGCTGTGGGTGCATGCGGCAGACATGACCAGCCCAGTCCCACTTGAGTTTAGCGGTCTTAGCGCCCACACCTGCAACGCGGGTTTTTGAGCGCAGTTCGGTGTATCTGATGCGATCAGTTCTACGAACACCCAAAATACTGCGCTCCATTGCCCGTTGGCAAACCTTGAGCCTGGACTTTTGAGCTTCAGTTAATGACCAAGCCTGAGCGCCGTAAGTTAGGATGGGCAGAATGCACATATCGACGAGTTTACGCTTTAGCGAAAGTGGAAGGTTGCCCTTCATTAGCGTCTTCATGGACCAGAAGCTCTTCCAGGCATTATCGACACGTCTATCGATTTCTCTAGACTGCTTGTTTTCGAAGGATGCTATCTGGCCCGAGTAAATGTCAACATAATGCAGCTCTTGCCCATCAACCGATACCTTACATTTCACGCTATTGGTCATTAACTGTGTCTTTGCTCTATTCATGAGGATTTTAAATTATTCAAGTATTTTACTAAAATGGTAGGGAGGTGGTTGTAAAGGTGCATTAAGGGCATATACAAATATACTGGTAGATACAGTCTGTTATCAGTTGCTTAGAATTATTTATTCCAGCTAAACATTAAGGCATAATGACGCTAATTATATTTCAGGAAACGCACTTGTTATGCATAAAGCGTCCATAATATTCGATGTCTTAGTTAAATTAATTGGTAGCTACTTTGAAGCAAGGTTGATTCAGTTTGCGTGCACACACCTACCTATATTGTAATGAAGTTACTTAGGTACATCATTCGCTTTGAGCATATATCCATATTTAAGCAGCAGGTATCTACGTCCCCGTCTCTCCCTGTTGAATAACAGTCATAGAGCTCTCAATTTATTTGTAACGATAACGATATAAAAAAATTTGCTTTTTAAAGCATTCATCTTTTTTTGTAAATATGGATACCGTATATGTAGCTTATTTTGTAGCTCGCTAAATCGGCCGTCTTTATTAGGCAAAGTGTTCGTTTGAATGCATGTCCATATGCCGTGTCACTCACGTATATTTGTAGTCGAGGTACATATACCCGAGATGTTCTCGAACAGACAGCCTAGAACAACGACAACACTGCAGGGCAGTTCTTTTATTTGGCGGTTCGGCTAGTTGGCGTTGAAGTCGAAGCCGAAGAAGGTCGCTTTTTTACAAGACTACGGCAAAGTCAAAAGGAAGTTTATTATTTAATCGTATGGCATGCAATTTATGATATACAGAGTCGCTTAACAACAATCACTTAATACTACTAAAAAAGCTATACTACAAACGAATATCTAAGTTCTTTGCCCATAGGGCTGCGTTCGCATCAGGAGAGAACAGGTTCAGGGTGTTTCCAGCATATCTCCTCTTTGGGCAGTCACGAATGATGTGGTGGATGGACTGAACAGGTGCACCACAATCGCACGCCGGAGAGCCTCGCCACCCACACTTGAACATGTACTCCCCGCAGAGCCCATGCCCAGTGCGGAGCCTATTTATCTGGCACTATTCTCGCCTTGGACCAGAGAATCCCCAAGGTTTTTGGGTGGGGTCGTGATCTGATAGGGCGGCTTTAGGAGGGTTAGACCGCCATTCGTCCTTCCATCTCAATTTAATGTCGAACGGTTCATCGAACAGGCTCCGAGCCGACTGGTAGGGCGGACTCCGTGGCTTCAGACGATGACAAGGGGGATACATGAACTCCCGATGAGCTGGCAGATCCGAGTTCTTTGCTATTTTCTTTGCCTCATTTAGTAGGGCCTGTTGTCTTCTAAGGTGCGGAAAAGGAAGTGTAATGATTTTAACGGTCTATGTTTGTATTTACGGATGTTCCACCGTAGCGTCGAAACCACTTATCCGGTTATAATAAATTAATAAGGTATCAATCGATTCGTTATTTATTATGCTCCGGGTGCCATAGGATACCTTTTTAAATAAAAAAATATTGGTCGGATATTACATAAAAAAACTGAGCGATTAAAAAAAAATTAGCGTACAGCGGCGAGTGAGGCACTATATTAGCTAGGTCTTAAAAAATTATGTAGAAGTTTCTTAGTAGCTCAAAAAAGTCGTTAAAATTCACATAGTTATCTAATATCAATTCAATCGAACGGCAACACTTCATTCGTTTTGTAGCAATGCTATACATACAGTTAATAAATCGTCTCTCAGCTCCCCCGTGAACAACGTAGTGAAGGTGAAGAAGACCAAACGATATTATTCGTATACAATACAGTCTTCGTACAGTCTTCGCACCGACTTCAACACACTCCGACGAAGAAGTGGAAGCTGTTGAGGATATCGCCAGAGCCATGCATAGCTCCGGAACTCACTTCCCATTTGTTATTGGGGACTTCAACAGAAAACTGGGCAAACGGGATGGGGAAGAGCTGCGAATTGGGCAATTTGGAGTAGGGCGTAGGAATCACCGGGGCCACCTACCGGCACTCCGGCAGGCTTCATGGAGAAGGAGGTACTCTATATGATTGATGAACTCCTTCTTCCAGAAGCAAGAACACAAAAACTTGACTTGGATGAGCCCTGACGATGACGGTGTAACGAGGAATGAGATAGAGGTCTATCTCAAGTATAAGGTCAATATGATAAGGTTATCATGTCGACGAAAAAGCAAATGTGTAATGATGTCTCCGTGATCAGTGCGGTTAGATCCGGGAACGATCACCGTATGATACGAGGCACATTGAATATTCACGCTAAGCTTGAAAGATCTCGACTGATAAAGTCTGCGCTCCGCCCGGCACTAACCCAGGTCCAAAACCCCGAAACGTTCCAACTCGAACTTCAAAACCGTTTCGAGTGCTTAGGAGGCGACGTGGACGATTACAATGACGGGTTTGTGGAAGTTGTCCATATGGTGGGGTCTTAGTTCTTAAAGACCCGCCGTAGAAACAGAACCAAAAAGATCACAGACTACTCTAAAGCTCATGGACGAGCAACGTGACATGATCCTACAGACATCAGGTGACGCTTGCTTATACCGGCAGCTCAACAGAGAGATCTCGAAATCTCTGAGGCGCGATGTAGGTAGGTACGCAAATTCAATAGATAGGTACTAGTAGCATTGAAGCGGCCATAGAGCGAAACAAAGGTTCTAAAGTTTTTGCGAAGAATGTGTCTGTCTGTTGGCTTTGTCAAGCCAATGAGCAAAGCTGAAGACCGATGACGGTACATAGGTATACTTCGCATATTTTTTTATGTCCGAAATGTATCAGCCATATCAAGTTTCGCTTAGTTTAGTTAGGTACACCGAATCTTAGACTTGCCGATTTTTTATTTGACTTAAATCTATAATATCCGAATGATTGTTTATCCGATTTGATAGCTCAAAATCCTGCCCGAATTTATATCAGAAACAACAATAGCACTATATATTTAGTTTTTGCACAAATACAATTCGGTTTAAACAAATTATGCAGTATAGAAATATGACTTAAAAAAAATTGCGTAAACAGGGGAAACCGTCGGTACATACATGCATTGCGGCAGGTTATACAGAAAACCGAGGAGTATAACTGCCCCCTTTGCCTAGCATTTGTGGACTACGAGAAAGCCTTCATTCAATCGAAACTTGAGCTGTGCTACAATCTATCTCTCCAACGATGGCATGTAAACTGCCGGTACATCGAAGTGTTGAAGGTCTGTACGTCCGTATAATAACGGCATAATGTCCGTTCAACTTCGAGAAAGAGGTCAATATCTCGTCACCCAATATACCGCAGTATCTTAAGTCAAAAGTCTTTGACCAGTGTGTGTTGCCTGCCAGTGATGACTTATGGCAGTGAGCGCGGCTCATAAGATGGGTTTCATAAGAAAGCTCAAGATTACTCAGAGGTTGATGGAGAGGGTTATGTGGGATCACACCAAAAATGATGAAATCCACGAAGAATTAAAGTCACACTAAGAATCGCCAGACTCATGTGGCAGAGGGCCGAGCAGGGCACATCGCTTGTAGAGATGGCTGGTGGGCCCAAAAGGCTTTCGAATGGCGTCCACGGACCGGAAGACCCAGTGTTGGTAGGCCTCCAACAAGATGGAGCGACCACCTGGTTAAGGTTGCGTTGGATGCGGATGGCGCAGGACCCATCGGTTTGCCGAACCTTGGGAGGCCTATTTCAAGCAGCGGACGTCTTTCGGCCGAAATGATTAATTATGAAAAATCGCCACACAATTCCAAATCTTATAAGACCCTTCTTTCCCACCGTCTGCCTCCCGAGACCACCTAGGTGAACCGGTGAAATTTTTTTTTACCACCGTTCACCTTTGACCACTTGGGTGTACGATGGAAAATTTTTCATTTCCACTGTACACCTTGTTATCAATACGGCGTACCTACCTATTATCAGAACTCTTCAGGTTTCAAGTTTGGGCAGAGTAATACAAATTAGATTTTCCGGGTGGTCATAAAAAAAAACAAACACCAAAGGCCTTTGAACCTAACCATATAGAGTCGCTTCCGCTCCGATAGGTCTTGCTCGCTCGCTTCGCTTGCTCGCTGGCTTTGGTTTATAAGATAGTAGGTAATTATTATTAATTATAATTATTAACAAAATAAAAAATCTATAGATATAATGACAGCCAGTATTAAATTTCAGAGGTAGACGGTCACCAATATAAATTATACGATATAATTGAGGGTGAACGGTAGTAAAAAAATATTTCAACGGTTCACCTAGGTGGTCTCGGGAGGTGGACGGTGGGAAAGAAGCCAGATTTCAATACTAAATCCTTTGTTTATGCATACAAATTTTAGTTCACTAGTTCGCCATTAGATGTCGCTCTCATGGCGAAAATAAAACCCCAAAATAAATAAAAAATAAATAATACATACCTACTCAGGTACTTTAAAAAACTGAAACCCGACTACGGAAAAAAACGCGCTCTAAAAGTATGAAATAAGAAAATTTTCAAGAACTACCTATCCACAATTAATTATGGTCCTCCGCGACCAGAAATATGAACCTCCGCAAATTAACGCCTGATTCAATCAAGCAATAAAATATTCATGTCCAAAACTCTTATAAGTACAGACTTCAGAGGAGAGCCGTGGTCGCATGTCACCATAAAATGAATTGTACAAGATTGTGTATTGGACAAGAATATTTTAATACTTGATTGAATCAGGTGTTAATTTGCGGAGGTTCATATTTCTGATCGCGGGAGACCATAATTAATTGTGTATCCACAATTCTTGACAATTTTCTTATTTCATACTTTTTAGAGCGCGTTTTTCTCCGTAGTCGGGTTTCAGTTGTTTAAACTATTTTTTTTATTTATCATAGAATAACTGGCCTACTTGTACCTATTTCGAAGTGAGTAAAAAAAAAGATTATTGAATCATATCCATGGAAGTAATAAGTACTACGTACAACGAGAATGAGCTGTTGTCGCAAAATTGAAGCCGAACGAGAGCTCAGTAACTGTACCTCTTATCCCTCTCTGGCGATGGTTGATTGGTTGGATGGTTCATGTGGGGTTGTCAGGTCAGGTGTCCGTATTTCATACAAATAAAAGAAAACCTATACCTACGCCAATCGCAACATTTTTGCGTTACTAAGGCTTTACACGTAGCAACAAATAATATTGCTTTAACATGTCGGTAATAAATTATTATTTATATTTAGAAACATTTTAGAAGTAAATGTTTTTACTTCATTACATTACATCAATCGCATATTTTTCTACAAAAAACGAAAGGATTGAAATCAACTTAACTCTGACAACTCTAAGTCACTGTTAGAACGGGACACAGCGTTCAGTGGTTGCCCTCTCACTCGGCTTCATTTTTATTTTGCGCGCAACAAGACTGTTACGACCTTAGCAAAAGGTTTTATTTTCTTTATTTTAGCTGCAAGATGACCGACCGCTTGAACGACCGCTTTAGTCTAGTAGGTAGCGACCCTGCCTACGAAGCCAGAGGTCCTGGGTTCGAATCCCGGTAAGGGCATTTGTTTGTGTGATGAGCACGAATATTTGTTCCTGAGTTATGGATGTTTTCTATGTATTTAAGTCGATTTGTGTAAGATGTGTGTGTGTGTGTGTGTGTGTGTCTCCTAATATTTATTTATTTATTTATTTAAGATGCACAGATAGAGCTCATTCCCGTTACGTACGTAGTTACTATTACTTCCATGATCATATCAAATTCCATTTCTTTAGGTCTTTGTCGAAATGGATGTATTCTACACGCCACCTGCCACCCTGACCGCGCCGCCTAGCGACGACGCCGTGAGCCGAACCAGCGAGCTAGGCTCGACGCGGTCGGCGCTGGGCTCCGCGTCCGGCTCGCGCGGCTCTCTGGCCGGCTCGCGCAGCTCCGCCGCCTCCGACGCGGACGAAGATAACGCTCTAGAGGATATCCAACGGAATATAGCCATCCTTGAACGGTCATTGCAAAACAAGGAGACAGTCGTGGACATTGAATCGGGCGACGAATCTCGTGCACGCAGAATCAAAAGTGTTGGAAAACGTATTCTCAGGTAAATATAAAGAAAACTTCACCCTTTCATTTTATATTCCTCTCCCTTTATGGTTTCTTTTCCTCCGTACCTACTAGGCTTATCAAACTTGATCGATGTTTATTTCGAGTCATTGGGAAAGGTACGGCGATAAGATCATGATAAATACCTACACCCGATACAGCCGCACTGTGTACTGACAATGAGTCAAAGATAATAAATTACGTACCTTTTCAATAATATTCATACCATAAATGCCTGCAATTTCCAAAGTGTTATGATCATTTTGAAGAGGTAAATGGTTCGCGATTAAAAATGTAATAATTCTAAAATATGTATAGTACGTTCTTCAGAGTCCACAATATTCAACTTTTGATGACTTGAGTTATCGACCCATTTCAAGTGATGTACCGAGTTTACCGAACTAATGCAGTTAAGTAACAATAAAAATTTATTGATTAAACAATTATTATTGTTATTAATCAGGCGTGGGTTCTCGATGGGTGCAGAAAAGGTGGTTACCATATCAGAGCGTGAACGCAAGCGGCCGACGACGCTGAAGACTATGCGGAGCTTCATCCGGCTGGGGCGCGCGCGGCCGCGCAGCGCCAGCGCCGACGAGGAGCGCGGCCTGCTGGAGCCGGGGCCCTCCGCCGAGCCCGAGCGGCCCTCCAGCCAAACCTCCATGTCCTCCGAGGAGCTTCTCGTCGATACGCGCTCGCCTACTGATACGCCTAAACTTAAAAAGATGTACATAATAATCAGTGATCGGAATAGGTACTTAGTGCCATGGTGAATGACCTTAAACAAACATTATAGGTACTTAATATGGTTAAGACCCGGGATTCCGGGACTCGTATTTTATTACAGAATAGTTTCTTGACGTGACATTAATTGGTGTTATATGGGTAAACGCGAAAAATAAAAGTTTTAGTCATTGTACTTAAATAAACACATTGTTCATTTAACATCACGTATTTCGTTTAACAGTTGCAAGTGTTTATTAATAAAACATAGAATCACAATATGAAATGTGTACAATCGGACAATTATAAAATAAAACACGAAAATAAAACTTATTGAAAAACTTAAAAACTAAAACTATAAAACTTTTCAAATGGAATTCCGGGGTTATAAGCTATAAGCAATATCCATACTAAGCTTAAGCACCGAAGTCTCGCGGAATTGCACAACCTATTCCGATCACTGGTAATAATAAGTAATAATATTATTATGTAACCGTCGGTGAGTCATAGAGAGTATCTAGAGCTAGTGGCGGATTTACTACCAGCAGGCTCAGTATCTGGAGCAGGGCAGCTAATTTTAAGGGGAGGAAGGGCTTAGAGAAATAAAAAACGTCATTATTTATGGAGAAATAAAGTTTCGAAATTTTTTAAAAAGAATGCATATTTTTTGTATAGGTACCGAATACTCCAACGTCTAAGTATTATGAAAAAATACTAAGCGCTTTGCAAAGCATACTTTTGTGCACAGAATTTTTAAAAAATCCAATAGCGTTTTGTTCAATATAAGGTCCAATATTTTAGGGTATTAAATTGCAAAGGGCGGCAAAAATTGAGTAGCCAACTGGGGGCAAATGTGTCAATCCGCTACTGGCTAGAACTACAAAACAAGACTAATATATTTCTCATTTAAGTAATTGAATCAAGTTTCACTTTACTAAAACCTTGCTGCTTCTATTAGATGCTAGCCAATAACCAAGTATTTGGTTTTGGTTCTTGGATTTCTCAAAGCGACGCGAGCATCTGTTTTTTTAGCTGGTCTAGCACGACTACGCGCCACAAAATCCAAGTCTCTAGCCAAAGCTCGCACAGCAAATTGATTCCGTTGGTTCGTGTAAATGAGCTGATTTATTTTGTTGGTGCAGTCGAAGCGCGCTGGACACGGGCGGGCCGTCGGCGCTGAAGGCGGCGGACTTCCAGGTGTGCGTGACGGTGATCGAGGCGCGCCAGCTGGCCGGCCTCAACATGGACCCCGTGGTTTGCGTGCAGGTCGGCGACAGCCGCAAGTACACAAGCGTCAAGGAGAGCACCAACTGCCCCTATTACAATGAGGTGATTATGAATGTTCTTTGATTTGTACCTAGCCATTGTAGGCATTGGGGTAGTTTAAAGAAGTAAAAAGTGCACATTTTGATCATGAATAAGTACTACTACTTTACATTATGTATATCCTATCTTGAAATACGTGTAAGTACTTAAATATTACCTACATATTTAAGTACTTACTTACAAACACTTACTTAGGAGAGCCCGACAAACGCCTAAGTACTTACCTTTACAAACGCTTGAAGATACCTTCTAAAATTCTTACGTTGCCATAGTCGACCGGGTATTCGGATTGGGAAGAACGCACGAAAGCAAAACTGCGCGACATTCGGCCTTTTGTGAAGCAAAACATTTCAAAGCCCACACGAAATAACTGGGGATTCACTTTTGTATTCACTCAGAATTCCTCGTCATTTATTATGGCATTATCCTAAGCTAATATTTGAGCGGGTAGATTCACTTGTGAATGTGAGTGTATTTTGTTACCTTGTTTACAAAACACAGGGTAATTGTAGTAATATTCTGCAAAAACATTTTAGTACAAAAGTAATAAAAAATATTAAGATTGATATTAAAGATCTTATTTTATTGGTTAAGGTTTTATTTCATAGTTTACAAGAAGGTTTATCAGTTTTTTAGGGTTCCGTACCCAAAGGGTAAAAATGGGACCCTATTACTGAGACTTCGCTGTCCGTCCGTCTGTCCATCCGTCCGTCCGTCTGTTACCAGGCTGTATGAAATGTTCACAGAATATATAGTTAGGTACATATTCAATTTAAAAATAAATAATTAAATAAAAATAAAACGAATACTTATTTAAGGGGGCTCCCATAGAACAAACGTGATTTTTTTTGCCGTTTTTATAGATAATGGTACGGAACCCTTCGTGCGGGAGTCCGACTCGCACTTGGCCAGTTTTTTTATAAATGTAATAAAAAGATAAAGATAATGAGATCTGACTCATATCGAGTTCTAGTCTCGGTCAAAATTGCATCGAGGTCTCGATCTCGTTATCGGCCAAAAAGCGCAAAATATTCAGGGACAACTGAGACTGCGCCGGCCGACTGAAGCGCGGGCCATTGATTTTGATTGGCTAAATCGCTATGAAGAACTAGCGCTTAGTTGTTAATAACTAACCGGTTTGTATTAAAGTTTTATTGCCAACTACCTTTTCCGCTGGCGTTCATGTCATCACAATCATAATGTAGGTACTTAGGTATCTTTTTTGTGTTTAGTTTTTAAATAGATCCCATTGAAAAACAGCGTTGCGGCTTGCCGCAACATTATGCAGAGTGGAGCCCAATTTATACTATCAATCAACAACTTAATTGTTCAAGTGACATTCCTTTGTTTCATCTACTTATCTATTTTTATTACAATCTCCCAACAAGGTGTCGCCACAGTTAACGACTGTTCAGTTTACTTCCGCAATTGAGCCCGATAGTTTTATTGTATAATAAGTCACTTTTCCTGTCATACAATGTAGCTTTATTTTTTTATTTTATTTATTTGGGGCATCAACAGCAATACAATACATTATAATGAGACTTAAATACTAGACAAAACGCCAATAACAGATGTCCACAGGCATACAGTTAAGCGAAACATACTTTATATAAACACAGATACAACAAGTTTACAAATCAAGCTATCAAGCTAAAATATATATAAGTATACTAGCTTTTGCCCGCGACTTCGTCCGCGTAGAATTCTAATTTGTGGTAAAGCTTCTTCATCTCTTTCATTGTATAAAACAAAAAACCGGCAACGGCAACATCCATTATTATTATCATTTCATCATCATCAGTATCAGTTAGTGAATATTATAAATCCCGTTTATTCACTATCCCGTGGGAATTTTAACAAATTTGTCCTTATCCTATGCAAATTTTCGCTTATATTTATCCCGCGGGAATTTTGCATTTTCCCCGAGAAAAAGTAGTCTATGTCCTTAAAGGTGTAGCTTTCTACCGGTAAAAGAAGTTTTAAAATCAGCCCCGTAGTTGAATAAAATTTATTGGAAACAGTGACATAACAGATTCCATAAATCCGCAGCGCAGGCTTCGTCAAGCAAACATATTGTTATCAGCAACAAGCTTCGTCATAACAACAGATTGGAATCCGCACCAGGCTTCGTCAGCTAAACAAAAATATAAAATCCGCTACAAGCTTCGTCATGTAAACCTAAACAGCACACCCTCCAAGTCGATTCAATCCTGGGCCAAACGTCCCAAAAACACTTGCCGCATTACCCCGTTGTATCGCTAGAGATATGCGCTGGACTAAATAAGCATCGGAACGCGGATCCCCCCCCCCCCCCCCGCTATCCCTCATACGGCGTCCTAAGTCCCTAACAAAACCCTAAATAATGGTTGGTGTAACTTCCTATTGGTGAAAGAAATTTTCAAATCAGCCCTCAAGTGATGTTCACTTCTTTCTATCCCACGGGAATTTTGCATTTTACCGAATACATAGTAGGTAGCCTAGCCTATACCAACAAAGGATAGCTTTCTATTGGACATTTTTTTTAAACTCAGCCCCCGAAGTTAAATTTACTATTTTCTATACCGCGGGAATTTTACATTTATCCGGAAAATAGCATCCTATGTTAATCAAGGACAGTGTATCTTTTCTATTGGTGAAAGGCATTTTAAAATGAGCTCCGAAGTTGAATTTTTATTTCTATCCCTTGGGAATTTTGCATTTTTCCGGAATAAAGTAGCCTAATATGTCAATAAAGGATAGTGTAACTTTTTACTGGTAAAAGATTTTTTTTAAATCGGCTCGGAAGTTTCAGGGATTATCTATCCCACAGGAATTTACAAAAATCCTGCAATAAGTTTTTTTGCTGTAATGTATGACCATTTACGTTTATACTGAATTTGAAAAGTTTAGTACTTAATTGTAGTTACGGAGATAGGATCCAGTTGATTTGAGTATATAAATCCTGATTTATCCTTATCCCGTGGATATTTTCAAAATTACCGTAAAACGGGGTTACTTTAAAATGCAGGGGTTGTTTGGAAAACAGTTTTTACGCCGTGTCCTTATTTTTTTAGACCATCTGTGGCAGTGAAATAGATACCTTGATAAATAACCCACCTTTTTACGTCATTTGCTCAATCGGGCTATGAATATTTGCGTTTTTATAACCATTTTAAATCTATCAAAGTAGCCCCAAAATTTCTTAAAGTAACCCCAGTTTACCGTATTGAAATTAGCTTTATACCTGTTCTAATAGTCTACTTGCATGCCCAATTGGAACAGTTTAGTAATCTTCGTTATGGGGATAGGGTCACTCTCGATTGATGAAATATATACATCCCGTATATTCCTTATCCCGTGGGAATTCCGGAAAATTCTTTCTTATAGGATGCCTACGTCATACAAAGGACACATCCTCCCAGTTTCAGGTCTCTACATACTTACAGCGGTTTAGGCTGTGCGTTAATCCGCCAGTCAGTCATTTAGGACTTCAGGATAAAGCATTTTATATGTATTTGCATTGCACCAAGCTTTTGTGCGAGTTCAACAATGATGTTTGAATACTCAATTCGATTTTATTAGAAAAAGGTTGAACTCACATAATAAGCTTCATCATCATTTCAGCTGTAGGACGTCCACTGCTGGACATAGGCCTCCCTCATTGACGCCCAATCATTACGGTTGGAAGCGACTTGCATCCACCCTGAACCTGCGGCCTTCACCAAAACGTCCGTCCATCTCGTTGGTGGACGTCCCACGCTGCGCTTGTAAAAGCAAAAGCTTGGTGAAATGCAAATAAGTACTTATACACATAATTAGTTACTATCAGAGATCAGATCAGGAAATGGTTGACAAACGTAGACAAATGGTTTGCAAAATTTGAAGTTTCGTTTCGTGTCAAAATAAAAAGTAATTGGCTAAGTAAAGTTTTTTGAAGAGGTGCTAAATATATATTTTTTCGACAGTAGTCTTCTTCTAGACCGAGAAACTGCAGCTGTTTTATTTCGATCTCCTATTGTTTACTGGA
Source organism: Archips crataeganus (assembly GCA_947859365.1). Taxonomy (NCBI): domain Eukaryota; kingdom Metazoa; phylum Arthropoda; class Insecta; order Lepidoptera; family Tortricidae; genus Archips; species Archips crataeganus. The sequence goes on along the minus strand of OX402045.1, from coordinate 20,396,349 downwards.
AATATTTTTTTAAGTGTTCGAGATGACATTTGTGAGATTTAATGGCTGACAAGCGGTTCATGCTCAGTACTTAGTAGAAATAGAAAAAAAAACGAAGCCAATTGTCAATGTCAAATGAAATCTAACCGTTTGCGTTTCGTTTACTTTGCATTGTCCAAAAAGCAGTTCCAAAATAATGATCGAAAATATGCAATCGTGATTTAATTATCGTGCATTATTCGTGGAGAAATGCGGTAAAATTGAAAATCCGGATTTTGTGCGGAGGTCGTTAAAAATAGTCCAAAAATCACACCAAAACGCAAAGCAAACGAAACGCAAACGGTTTGACATGGACAAAAGTGACAGATGACTTCGTTTTTTTTCTGTTTCTACTAAGTACTGAGCACGAACGGCTTGTCAGCCATTAAATCTCACAAATGTCAACTCGAACACTTAAAAAAATATTTCCAGTAAACAATAGGAGATAAAAATAAAACAGCTGCAGTTTCTCGATCTTCAGAACGCCGACTGTCGAAAAAAAATATAATTAGCACCTCTTAAAAAAACTTTACTTAGCCAATTTAAATCAAAAGCACTGAGGAGTATTGATATCAACTTTGAAGCAAATCACCCCAAAAATAACTTTCTACTCCTTTTTAACCCCGCCAAGGGATGAATTTCAATAAAATACGAAACACGTCTTCCATCAATTCTGTTAAAGAATGTTTATGCAAAATTTGAAGTAGATTGGACTAATATTGTCCCATACTAACTTTACCCCCCTTTTTTACCCCCTTAGGAGTAGAACTACGAAAAATCCTTTCTTATCTGATGCCTACGTCGTACAAAAAACACACCCTCCAAGTTTCAGGTCTCTACGATCAGCGGTTTAGGCTGTGCGTTGATCCGTCAGTCACAGGACAAAGCATTTTATATGTATAGATTAATGAGTATGGGTATGGTCGATTAAGAATACTAAAAACTTTAAGTTCTCTAATAAAACTACTTAACCTTACCTACCTATTACAAATCCAGTAATATTTTATAAAATCGTTACATAGGAGCTTCTTAAACTCGAGTACGGTGATTAGGTCATAAGGCTTTGCCGTGGGGGCCCAATATCTCAAGACTGCACTGCACTGATTGCATAATGGACAAATTAAGTGGACAACGAAATAGAATTTTACTAAGACTTTATTTTTTTTAAACTCTTTTTTGTTCTGTGTAAGTTGGAAATAGAATGAAATAAATAGTAATAAATGTGTTGGTTATATTTTTTATCTAACTTAGGTACTTAAAATTTCTCTCCCTGCTCTCGGCCGTATATAAATATTCGGCCGGCAACCCCTTACTTCCCGGCCTCTGTAGTATAATGTACTATTCTGATATAGTAGCCAGTACCATAAGCTTTTGGTTTAGCAATAAAAAGTGCACCTTCGTGATTTTGTTTGGAAAATTGTAATTCGCGAATTAAAGTCGGTAGGTAGATACGCAAGTGGAAAAATCTTAGGCGAGATTATAAAAACCTCCTCGATTGGGTTGGGCTTTAGAAGATAAATGGACACAAATCAACTTAACATGATGCTTTGTTAAACATGGCGCTGATTTTCTGTGGGACTTCAGGTCCCTGAAATACTTAAGGGCGTACCGTGCGTTTTAAGCGGCCCGAATGACGGAATGACACTTATTGGACGAAGTTTGTATAGTACTATTCTCAAAAATAAAACTTAAATCGCCTAAGCCATCTAATTTAATGGAATCCGGAGTCAAATCACTTTCGTCACTCGATATTTTCTTAATGTTTTGCCTTCTTTTGCAGTTTTGATACTTAAAATTTGCATGATATATGATGATAATTATATAATAAGGCATTGTCGAGCAGAGGCCTGTTGCATAACAAAGTACAACTTATATTACAAGCGGAACTCCCTTTCTAGTTAATATAACAGAAGCGAGAGTTCCACTTGTAATATTAGTTGTACTTTGTTATGCAACAGGCCCCAGGAGGTGTGGAAAACAATTTATAATTTTTGAATTACGAACCCAGCCGTCATTTGGGCCGCAAACGGTACGCCCTTAAACTAAAACCTAATGTGTTTTCCATTTGTGGTCCTGCAGGGTTATTGTCTTAATGCTTCTGACGCTTGCCTTCGCAATCACTAGGTATTTATTTCTGTCAAACGGTATAAAATGACGACAGAAAGAGATGTTGAAAGCGAAGGCAAGCGTCAGAACGCGTATGCTTAAGCGTACGTTTATTGTCTAACGCCTTAACGCTTGCTTACGTACTTATTTACTATTTCTTTCTGTCAAACGGTATAAAGATGGTGAAAGCGAAGGCAATTTAAGCTCTCGAGCGTTAGTCAATACGGCCTCAGGATTGCAGGCTAAATTTGTCCTTTGGTTTCAGTACTTTGTCTTCGACTTTCACATGCCCCCGATAATGCTGTTCGACAAGATCATCACGCTGTCGGTAAGTTTTACCTATTCATATGTACTTACTTTACATATTTTGCAAAGCGAAAAATGTGCGACGCAATATGCAAATCCCATTTGTGTTAAGTCTCAGTTAATTTTCATGTCGCGGCAGTTTCCATGAATTAATTACTTAGGTATTCCGACCCATGAAGCAGGTGAAACAAGTAGAATGTTATTAGCAGGTACCAGAGTCGAGTAAATTGCTATTATTAACATTCTACCGCCATATTTTAATTTTACTGTGATTAGCGCCATTAACACAATGACGAGAAACTACCTACATTTTTATTATCATTAGGTACGAAATTTAAGCAAAAGCAAAAGTTAAGCAAACAGCTATTAATATTTACAATCATGCATGACATAAGGATTAACAAAAGTTACAAAATAAGATTCTTACCACAAAATTAACCAAGCTTTTTATAAAAATATAAGTATTAAAATTTTGAGCTTTAAATATGAAATATTTGTTTCCTTGAGAGGCGGTCCTGGCCGCTGGCTCCCCTACCTCACGCCTGTCCTAAACGGTAATGTTTCACAAGGGTTGGCTCGGGGGATATAAGTGTGTCGATAACTTATTCATTGCATATTACGTTACTTGTCCTAGCTTTATCAGACGTGTACATACTTTACGTGTACAGTACACCCAGAGCTGAGTCAATAAAAAATAACAAAACCTAACTACAAAAAACATTAAAATAAAAAGTCAAAAATCAAGACAAGTCTATTGCGATTTTGTACCTGCCTGCTCTTACCAAAGAAAATTCAGGGGACTTATTTTTGTCTTTTCAGTTAATGTTTTTTGCGGCTTGCAGATGCTTGGTTGTCATCAACTCCAGCCAGCTTATCCCCCTCGCGGCAACTCTCGCTTAGGGCCACTTGCGCAGTCTAGGGTTCAAAAATTAAATCGTTAACCCCGGGTTAAAAATGACATTTCCATATATTTTGACACTTGTTAGCCCGGGGTTAGCAGTTAACTCGGAGTTAAGTAGCTAACCCAGGTCCGCGCAAGCCCGCCTTAGACGATTTTATTGCCACGAACATAAATAACCGGGAAATGGTAATATTCTCGGATGGCGGAATATTCCCTCTTAAACTATAGAATAAATCAAAACATAAGCTATTGCGTAATTTCAAGTCAAAAATCAGTCAAGTTAATCGATTGTGAAAATACTTAATTAAGTATACAAATATGTATAATCTTTAAACCATTACCACACCATACTAGACTAATTCTATGAATATCTCTATCAACAGATGCAACTTAATTTCTATGAATTTCTATATAATATTAATTCAGCTTTAAAAGCATTCCAACACTTCTCAGAGTCCGGCAGGCTGTACGTTTGTAGGTACCCACTTTATATTTCATATCGCTCGCTCCGAGTCTTGAAACTGTTGAAACACCAATTAACCAGTGTAGGAAGATCTCGTAAAATTTGTGATTCGTTTGGATTGTGTTGCTACGCTGTATTAAGACACTTATTGATCTTTTAAGTGCTCGATTTGATTCAGAGTTAGGTAGTTTACATTCAAAATAAAGTAATTGAACACTGAAGGGAAGTAATTAATTTTATTTTTAACCAGTTATTGTCCGAGACTTATCGCTATCCCACTCTAAATCCATGCATTTTTCTGGGACAGTAAATTGCATTCTACCTGTGAGTCAAGTTTATCAAAATTCTTCCAGTAGTTTTCGCGTGAAAGAGTAACAAACATCCATACATCCACCCTCACAAGACTGTTAATATTAGTAAAATACCTAAAACCCAAAATAATTCAACCTGAACTGACGAACTATGAGACTTTTTCTAAAATATCGTAGCTGTACTTAAAAGGTCGTCGCCTCTTGTGTAGATAGCAGCGAATAGAGATTTAAATTAACCTCGCGAAAATGTGACTATTTTCTATATGTATGCCTTCACCGTAACGATGAAAACAGACATTGAAGAAGTTACTAGCGGATTTGTTATGATTTAATAAACTTAATAGTAGTAAGTACCTACCCAATTAACCCGTCGAGCGTCCTGTGCGCACACCTGTGCGCACAACGGTTTTAGGACCACAGCGCCCTGTGCGCACACCTGTGCACATAACGCTTTGGCGCTGATTGGTGGACGAATATTTTAAATTTTGCAGTGTTACTATTGGAAAAAAAATAACGTACGGCTTCAGCCGCTATCACATTAGCATTAGGGACGTTTTTTAGCCAATCGCTAGTATCCACGGCGTGAAATTAACGAAAAAAGCACCCAAGGCAAAAATAATCTGTAGTGCGCCATATTGTCGAGTTCTGTCAGTTTGGCTGTGGTTTTGTTGTGCGTATTAAAAATGAAACGGTAAGTGTTTGTTATTTGTATTATATATCAAATTACAAGGAAATAAATAAGTAATGTGTTTTAAATATTTGTTTTAACTTTATTGTAAGATATATCAGTAAAAAAAGTCTTGAACTTTCTCGTAACCTAATTTCGCGCCGTCATCGGCCAATATTTTTAGTTGTAAAATATAGTTAGTTTACTCAATATGCTATAAAAGATAGATAACTTTGTTACAAATTTATTCAGGAATTTGACTTTCTTATTAGATTATGCCGTTATTACGTAAATATTGCGTAATCCGGTTTTTAGTCAAACTGAGTAACAAAATGGCACCAAAGTGCTGTACTGTCAGCATAAAATTGTGATCACGCGTTTTAATTTTAATTTTAATTTTTGTTTCTATTTTATTACGCATTACTACTTTGAAATTAAATAAGTGTTATTTATTTACGATTATGTTTTACATGTACTTGCAAAATTTTTTTTTGGATATTTTATAAATATCACAGGTGCAATTTTTTTATTGACATTTATAATGTAACAATAGTTTAAAATTATTAACTGTGTAAAACACGGTAAAAGAAGCATCTTTTACTTGAAAACTTTCCTCTAAACCACAAAAATCGGAGATATAAGACCCAAAAGTTGCTTCTGTTATTTTAGAATTATTTCTTTATTATTTCTGATTAACTGCATGATTTGTAATTTTTACAACCGTTTTTTGTCTAAGTACTTTATGATTTTAGAATAAATGTGAGCATTTGTAATAAACAATTATTATTTTATTTTCAGAAGAATGACATTCACGCGATCGACCCTTTATTATTAGCGTTGATCTACTGTCATTAGGTTCGCATTATAATTTTCTAATTATTTTTGAAATAAACTATGAGAAGTATCGATTTCATGTCAAATAATAATATTATTTTATTTTTTCAGCGCCGCCGCAACACTCCCGCCTCTGCCCGCCCATCCACTTATGTTTTTTTTGTATTTTTTATTAAATTTTTATACTATGTGTCAACATTTGTTTCATTTAATAAACTTTCATTAAAATTGTTTTTATGTGACCTTGATCCTTAATAAAATAATAAACGCTCTTGCAAAAAAACAGGCACCTATGGTTTTTCAGATTTTTAGGCATTGAAGCTTAGAAACTATGCTTTTATGCACATAAAATACAAAAACCATAGGTGCCCGTTTTTTTTGCAATGGGTTTTATAATCTGTAGTAATATGCAGGTAAATTTTCATCCAAGATCTTTATTATTATCAGTTATTATTGTTTATTACAAAACAGCTGTTTCACCATTTTGAGTTAATTATACGAATAAAAATACCTACATATTACTGGTTAAGGCTGGATTTTACCACCAAACTTTTATTCCGAAAATAAATCTTACACTCAGATAGTAATGTCAAATCACTATGGCTGTTTGATATTACTATATGAGTGTAAGCGTTATTCTCGGAATAAAAGTTTGGTAAAATCCAGCCTACAAATAAATATTATTATCAAGAATAAAACTCAATTCAATCAACTACTCCTCTCTAGCACTCAAAGGTTGGCTGGTAGTGCTCAGTCAAATATTTGTAATAATAAAAACTATACCTAGAAATTTTCCTAGCACGCACGAATATTTTTCCTTCTAATACTTAGTTTATCGATGTCTTATACGTGGCATTATATCAATGAGACACGCTTGAAAATATAAAAGAATAATACCAAACCAAATCGATGATATTATTATCTCAAACACTAATCACAAGTGGTTCGTGCTAGAAAAATCTCTAGGTATAATAAAAACACATTAGACTCACGCAATTTTTGGATATTGATAACTAAATATATCACAAATCTATCATGATTTTGAAAAGATTTCATTTAGTTTCTGTAAAATATCGCGTGATCCTTCACAAGATTACAACAACGAGTTACAGAACTAAATATATTTATCGGATCCTAAACCAATAGATTTACAAACATTCTTGTGTATTCTGAAAAAAAAATTAATGCTTTCGTGATGGAACGGAATATTGATCCTATGTTTTATGTAACAATAATTATTATTTATAGTTCTAAAAAATCGCGTGTCTTGTTTATGTTACGCTTTAATCCGATTTATCGTAAATCTAGTTTTTACGCGGAAACACAATTCATTCATAGCTCAGTTTCTAATTAGCTCTAATTTCGAAATCATTATCATCTTCTTGCCTTTATTCAATTTGTATGGCGTCGGCGTAACATGTTTACTACAATTTGCAAATAATAAGTACAATGGCACATATAATCAGTATTTCGTTTACGCAAAACTAAAAATGACAAACCAACTAATTTCTGCCGACAAAGTATATGTATGATATTATTATAGCGGAACAAAACAATGATAAATTTTTGAGGATTAGTGAAAAAAAAAACATCTTAATTATGAGTCTTTATTTTATATTTAGTAATACTCACATTATTAATTATTTATGAAAAAAAAAGCAACAGACAAGTAAATAATATTGTTTTATTACATAACTACACCATTGAAAATAAATCTTAATAAGAATTCCATCCCTTTTGAATTTCCAAGTCAAGAATTATTTAGTTCGAGTAAACGACTTTTGTGCTATCTGTCCACGCGTCAGTCAACAATGGCCGGCGCGTGGCACGTTTTGTCGTTTCGGAAATAAATAATCATTGTGAAGTGAATAATGTGTATTATGATAAACTAATTAATGTTATCGATGCGTAAACTACTAACGTTTAAAATGGTATAAAAACAAAAGTGAAAAGTGTCAAAAATTTGGTGTAATTTAACAAAAGTGTTGACGCCAAAGAAGAAAAAACTCAAAACAAAAGAAAAACGATTTAATTTCTCAAGGATTATTCAAGTGGGTATTCTTTATTGCTTTATAGTTCGATAGCTGCGAATGTACACTTTGTAACGGTATATAATTTATAATATATAATTATACCACGCAGGAGTAACATAATTTTTTCTGAAGTAGGTACCCAAAAAATTATGAGTCGAAAAAACCTTGGGCGCTACGGCCGCATACAGTTTTCAGAGCCGGACGCTCCACGGGTTAAAGTACTTCCAACCGGACGCCCGCCACGCCCTCATATTAGCAAAGGCTGGAGTGAGCGGACTGATAAAATTAGAACGAATTTATTTAAACAAAGATAATGTTAATGGAGGGTTCATGTTAATATAATGGCGGCAAGTTTATGATTAACTCGTTTATGAAGACTAGGTTCAGTCGAAGAAGCTGAATCACGTACCATGTTCACATTCCATACACTATCTGCCAAAGAAATCATCGTGAAATTGGTTGTGAAAAGGTTCCATCAAGGCACACGATTCCGTTTCCTTGACTAACAGTGGCAGTCTAGTGGTAAATCTAAATCTAAAACGGCGCCAAAAAGTATATACCTACATATACATATCTATATAAATAAAAAAATGAATCACATAAATGTTTGTACGCGCATAACTTCCGATTGCCAGCACCAAATTGAATAATTCTTTTTTTGTTGCATTTGTTATTGTCAGGAGAAAGTTCTTCTGAAATAAGTTTTAAAAAAATACAACGGGGGCGAAGCCGCGGGCATCAGCTAGTTTATTATTATAAACGACTGATTTTGTTGAATATCCTTAATTTCATTCGCTGTAGATAAGATTATTTTTTTAACTGTTTCTAAGAAACAGTGCGCTAGCTAGAGACAGCTAAGTATTTAAGTATTATTACAACATTATTTATAATAACCTCACGTCGGCGACCAGAGGCTAGTTCGAAAAACCAGTTTGTCTAGAAAAATTAAATACTTAATTTAAATGTGTACCTACTTTTGCTATCTAACGTGGTATAAACATGTGTTCTAATCTGAAACATTATTAACCTTTTGACCGCCACGCATCGTTTTTGTTTGGAACAAAATTGATTCTTATGCGGATGCGGGTAGGTTTAATTTTGTATTACCGTACTGTCGTCTATAGCCGACGCTGGCGGTCAAAAGGTTAAAAATCAAAGATCTTGTTTTTTACCTAATTTCTAGATTTTATAACTGTCTCCCAAAATTAATCAGGAAGGAATCTTTCAGCAAATATTTGGGTTAGTTTGAATATATATTTTAATTTTAGGTACCTTCCTAAAATTAATACTCAATATACCTGGAATACCTACCTACCTATTGTACCCTGTGAATCCAATACACTGTAACTCCCATAGACAGTGTACTGAAGATACAGTGTATTGGATTCACAGGGTACTATTCCTACTTACTTAATTTCAATAACTGTTTTAAACTTTCGTGATTTTCATTCATAACTATTACACTAACCGGGACTTATCACGCAAACAATATTTACCTTGACGTTTCGGCCACATTGTAGCGGCTGTGGCCACCAGCTCTTAAGTCCCGTTTAGTATAATACTTAGTTATAATTTTAATAACGCATATGTATTTTGTGAAATTCCAACGGGATGGGAAGTTCTGCAACGGAGGCGGAGCCGCAAGCGGGATAGTAAATTATGAATAATCGAAAACTAATTTCTAGCTGTTTAATTGTTTTTCTTCCTTGTACTATTTTCCTCGCTGTGGTAAGGTGAAATATTGTGTCGCTCGCTCGGTAGGAAAGCTGTATAGCGCCTCGAGCTTTGAAACTCTTGCTGCTCTCAAGATTCTTTCTCCATTGCTATCCAGCTTTACATAACAAATAACTATTACGAGAACAAGGGTGGTCAGCCAAAGTAATCCAACCTGAAATATTCCTGATTAATTTTAAGACTGCCTGCATATTTTTCTGTATTCTCATTAGGAGTACCTATTTAGCTTGCGTTCGTAGCACATCGATTTTTGCTGATTTCTAACATCGTGTACACAGACTTGACTAGCAATATAGCGCATTGGCGTGCAGCATGCGATCTGCGGGTAGGTACCGACGCACATATTCATCAACGCCGCAAGCGGCGCAGAGTGTACTCTACTCAATGAGTGTATGTAGTGTGTACTCACTCATGTTGCGTTTGCGAAACACTTTGCCATACAGCACCGCTCCACGTTAATAGGGTTATTCCCAGGCACGAAACCAATATACCTACGGGTTGATTATAGGCGGCACTTTTCTCGACCCTATTTACCAAACACTCGTCAATTATTCGCGACACACCTCTTTCGTTTTTCCTGTAAGGGTCCCAGCAAAACGTCCCTATTACTGTCTTGGTACCTAGGGCCTCATGAGAAAAATTTCTGAATGTATTATAGATAGATATTTAATTAGAAACGCGGCTGTTATGCTAATAAGTTCTTGGAATGTAAGTGGAGGTATGTAGTTTGCGCCGCGCGATTTAACGTTGATAAGGCAATTGCTGGCAGTCTGTAAATGGAAAATTTCCGGCGTATTAGTGGACCAGCATTTGGTGTCGGCAGGTGCTGCAGTCGCGCAACATCCTGCGAGCCAACAAGCTGCTGGGCAGCTTCAAGCTGGACGTGGCAACGGTGTGGAACCAGCCTGGTAACTATGAATATTCACCACTTCCTCTGTTTTACTCAATTGCCCTTCACATGTCGTGTGCAATGTAATGATTATGCTCGAACGCTGAAATTTTCTCCACGTTTACAGATGTATCGATGTAGGTACGTTACGTACCTACGTGTTTGAGTAGTCCAACTTTGACAACTTCTTATACAAAAGAACTTGAAAGCATAAGCTTTAGCATAAGCCATCCATTATGTTTCCTATAGCCTAGGAGGCATGAAATGTATATGTTTTTTTTTTGGTGCAATTTAAGACACTTTTTAATGTTTTATGTGGCTTAAAAGAATACAGACCTGTGAAATAATTAAATTAAAACATATACACTACAGTTTTTTTATCTTTTGAGACATAAAATTCACGAATATTATACTAGAACTTATAAGTTTATATACAGGGTGTATACGGGGGGGGGGGTGGATCAAACGAAGACCAACGGTAGGGGACCTCAGGAGGTACCGAATTGACCCCCATGTATGTTCAGCGATTTTCATTTCTTTCAGAGTTATGAGCATTTTAGTGAAAATTTCAGAAATGTCGGATTTTAGGTATAATTTCTTTGTACCTAGTAGCTGAACTATTCGACCTACGACCGTGATTTTTTTTTTTAAAGTAGTGAGATAGCGGATCTAACCAATAACAATTCCATTTTAACTCGTGTTATCATACATTTTACAACAAAAAATAAAATTCTCAATAATTTTTGAGTTCAGTAAAATTTTTCAAATGTCATTTTTTTATTTTTTTACATAAGTTTTTTTTCTGCAAAGTACTTTAGAAACTACCTTAGTTTATGTAGAATTTAACCTGTAAAATTTTCTTAGATACTCCCAAGGCATCACTTTAAAAATAATATGGAAAGGGCACACTAGTAGTAAAAATCACTTTTTAAACCGTTGCGTAAAAGTAACTTTAAATAAGACTAGTGCATCAAATTACATTATTTTTTCATGAAAAACATATTTCAATGATCATCAAAATTAAATTACAACAATTAGAATGATCTAAATATCCGCGAGATAAGAATGGTGGAATCTAAATTGGTGAGTAAAATTTGATTTAAAAGTTTTTTTTGTTCATTTTTGTTTCAAATATTACATTAGTTTCGGGTTAAATAGCAAAAAAATAATAATTTAGAACCGTTTTGAAATATTTATTTTATTAAATTTATTATTTAAAGAGACAAGGTGCCTCATTCTAATTAATTACGTAATGAATGACAAAGAAAAATATTTCAAAACTCTTCTTTATTATTTTTTTTTGCTAACCCGATACTAATGGCCAGTAATATTTGAAAAAAAAAGAAAACAAAATTCATTTAAATCAAATTTTACTCACCAATTATGATTCCACTATTCTTAACTCACGGATACTTAGATCATTTTAATCGTTGTAATTTAATTTTGATTAACGTTGAAATATTTCAGTTTTTCAGTATTTCAGTTTTTCATAAAAAAATAATGTAATTTGATGTACTAGTTTTATTTAAAGTTACTTTTACGCAGCTATTTAAAAAGTGATTTTTACTACTAGTGCCCTTTCCATACTATTTTGAAAGTGATGCATTGGGAGTATCTAAGAAAATTTTACTGGTTAAATTCTACATATACTAAGGTAGTTTTTAAAGTACTTTGCAGAAAAAAAAATTGTGTGAAAAAAATAAAAAAATGACCTTCGAAAATTTATAAAAAATTTTACTGAACTCAAATTATTGAGAGTTTTATTTTTTGTTGTAAAATGTATAACACGAGTTAAAATTGAATTATTATTGGTTAGACCCGCTATCTCACTACTTTTAAAAAAAAATTCACGGTCGTAGGTCGAATAGTTCAGCAACTAGGTACAAAGAAATTATACCTAATGTCCGACATTTATGTTATTTTCTGTTCGCGCGCTAAAACCTCCTTTTGGTTCTATACAGTGCAGGGGTGCTCTCTGGCTCCTAGAAGAAAAAACTGTCTGTCATATAAACTACTGTCACACTAATTTTGACTGTCATCTATAACCTATCGTCGTAATCACCGCAAGCAGTAATAATTGTGCATGAAGCCTGAAATCTACTACCACCGCATCCTTCCGCCTCCTACAACATCGGCCGGAGCTTCAACCAGGTGAGTGCTTCTGCACTTGTTCCAAATTACATTTTTGGCACCAGCGGGCTCCTGGCCTTCCGCTACCCCTTAAAAATTGGCTATTTACACGCCATAACATATTTCTTGGTCCTATCGAACAACCGGATTGATTCCCGGAACGAAATTATTCACCCGCTTCGCCTGTGACATAGCGTAATTTTTGGCTCTCACAATAGGCATAATTTTCAACCGCCATTTCTGTCATATTTTCTTCTGACATCTCATATATTTTTAGAAACTAAATTCTAAATTTTCGCGTTACATAATTATGGCGAAATCAGCTTTAGAATCGAAATTATCCATATTAAAAACCAAAGAGGAACGAATTTTACGTCGATTCTCACATCTCTTTGATTTGTCGAAAAAAATATCTACACTCGATTCTCGCAGCAACGAAAATTTTATGGCGGAATCAGAGACGATCGATGATTTTCGCGTGAATTTTGAAAAAATACTGGACGAAATTAATGCAATTTCAATGTCCCTTGATCCTCAACATGAGCCCGATTATGAGACTCTGGATACATTTGAGGACTTATACGCCCGCATAAAGCGCACTCGTGCTAATATTTTGAAAATAACTTCTCCGCAAACGAGTTCGACTTCTACACCCGCGTCGCAAGCTAAAGGTCCAACCATTAAGCTCCCGCCTATCGACCTTCCTTTCTTTGATGGTAGGACTGAAAATTGGCCTATATTTTATGAGTCGTTTAAAGCTAATATACACAATAACGACCATCTTACTGATTCGCAACGCGTGCAGTACCTCATGGGCAAGCTAACCCATAGCGCCCTAAATATTACCGCAGGTTTGGTACCCACAGGAGAGACTTATACCATTATTTGGGAAAGTTTAGTGAAAAAATATCAAGACAAACGCGCCTTGGGTACTTACTACCTCAATAACATCTTGGACATTAAGCCGAGCTCAAACTCGCCTAGCAGTCTCAATAGCTTCATCGAAAGATATTCTGCGACTGTGGCCGCTTTAAAACAACTAGACATTCCTGATCTGTCAGATTTCTTTTTCCTGCAGTGTGCTCTGCGAAAAACTGACCAGCAGACTTTGCAAAATTTCGAAATGTCTGTTCGTGACGAAACTATTCCATCGTACGAAAAATATGTCACATTTATACAGAGCCAAGTCAAAATTTTAGAACGGTCAGGCAATAGTTCTTCTATAAATACTCCGCGAACCGCTTACAAAGCTACCGCCAATACACCGGCTCAACCCGCGCGTACTACTTACAAAGCTTTTGTAGCTAGTAACGATGTTCCTTCTTCGAGCTCCGCAAATGACGAACCCTGTGTATTGTGCAAAAGCAATGAGCACGTGCAATTGTATAGTTGTTCTAAATTCAAAAATATGAGTTCGCCGCTGGCAAGATTCGACTTTATTAAAAATATTCGTGGTTGTGTTAACTGCTTAAGCACATCACATACTCTGCTCCATTGCAGCTCACGTACGACTTGCAAGTTATGTCAAAAACGTCATCATACGTTGTTGCACTTTGACAATACTAATACTAATTCTCAACCGCATAAGCGTTTCCCCGCAAAGCCGTACGTTAAATCGACGCAGTTGTTCACGAACGGCTCAACTTCGCATGCCGCGCCTGCGCCGACCGCCTCGTCAGCCGCATCGTGCCCGCGCGTGGAGCCTGCTGCGCCCCGCTCGCGCGAGCCAGCAGCTGCTGCTGCCCACGCTGCTCGCGCCCCGCTGCCGCCCACAGCCGCGTGCTCGTGTGCTCATCCGCCGCATGACAGTAATCGAATCGCGTCGCCGCCGTCACATAATATAACGACTACACTGCCGGTCAATAACGCTAACCCCGCGAACGCTTCAGTTTCTCTGAAGGCAGAGTCGAAACCAAATTCGACAATACTATTATCGACCGCTCAAGTTTATGCTAAACAAAATAATAGCGATAAAAAAATGATTATTAGATGCCTTATTGATAGCGGATCTCAAAATAATTTAATAACGCTCGATTGCTGCAAATCACTGAATTTACCTATAATACCGCTAACTAACTCTTATATAAAGGATGTTGGTTTAACTTCGAGACCAATTCACGGATATGTTTACTTAAATATTGAATCCCGCGTATATCCGAATAATAAATACTACATACACGCTTTAGTGGTAGATTGTATAACCGATCAATTGCCCTCGCATTTTATTGAATATAATGAACGTGACATGGCTTACCTTAATAATATACCGCTCGCAGACCTCACGTGGAACATTCCTGGGTGCATTGATGTAGTGCTCGGTGTCCAGCTGTTCCCGTATATTTATTTGGGGAATAAAGTAGAGTCTGGTTCTTGTGCTCCTCCCGCCTTTCTAACCGCTTTCGGTTTTGTTCTAATGGGTGACTATCCTTGTAAGTCTGACCCTAGTAACGCCACTTCTTTTACCGCTCTGGTGCTCAATGACCTCGAGTCGAGCCTAAATAAATTTTGGGAATTAGAAGAAATCCCATTCAAACGCCATTTAAGTCCAGAAGAGACTAAATGTGAAAATTTATACACAACTTCTGTGTCCCGCAACGAGGAAGGTAGATACACTGCGGCCTTACCTTTCTCTAAAGATCCCTCAGAACTGGGGAATTCTCGTTCTGTTGCTCACCGCCGTCTAATGTATTTGGAAAAAAAGTTCAAGCAAACCCCTACTCTTCGCGATGCCTATAATAAAGTTTTATCTGAATATATGCAGAATGGTTATCTAACTGAAGTACCAGAGTCTAAAGTTACTGATGATGGTTACTATATCCCTCATCATGCTGTCATCCGCCCGGAAAAAGTTACGTCTCCTGTTAGAGTAGTTCTCGATGCCAGTGCTAAGACTCATTCAGGTATGTCACTCAATGACATCTTGCATACTGGTCCCAATCTACAGGCTGATTTGTTTTTGCTCTTGCTGAACTTTCGTTTATTCCCAGTAGCTATGACGTCTGATATTAAACAAATGTATATGCAAATTTGCTTGCCTCCGCATGACTATAAATATGTCAAAATATTGTTTCGCTTTTCTGAAAGCGAGCCAATCCGCACCTTTCAATTTACTCGCGTCCCTTTTGGACTCAAGTCAAGCCCCTTTATGGCTATGCGTACTGTCAAACAGTTATGCTCAGACGAGAGTCATCGCTTTCCTGACGCTGCAAATGTAGCTATCTCCCAGCTTTACATGGATGATCTGGTCCATTCGTGTATTGACAATGAAAGTGCCATGCGTTTGTCGCAAGAATTAATCGCACTGTTCAAGTCTGGTGCATTTGACTTAGTCAAATGGTCAAGTAATTCCTCTGTATTATTAAATAGTCTTCCTGACTCACACCGTGCTTCTGTCAACTTTAACGACAAGCAAAGTGTTGCAAAGGTGTTAGGGTTGTCATGGGAACCCACAAATGACACTTTCTTCATAACCACGTCTCCGCCTGCTGGTGGGAAGTGCACCAAGCGAATAATACTGTCGACCGTAGCTCGCTTGTTTGATGTCCTTGTTTTAGTAGCTCCCGTTGTATTATACGCCAAGTTGTTAATAAAAGAACTTTGGCTTTGCAAAATCGACTGGGATGACACACCCCCCGACCATATAATCAAAAGCTACTCAATTTTAGTACAAGAGTTTCCAATGCTCTCAACTTTAAAAATTCCGCGTCACTTTGGCGTTTCTGCTGACTGTATGGTAAACATAGTCGGATTTTCGGATGCCAGTCTCAATGGCTATGGATGTGTCATTTACTTGCATGTTACGGACCCAGCCGTTAATATCACTGTGAGGCTACTATGCTCAAAGTCGAAAGTGTCTCCCACAAAAATAACTACTCTTGCTCGTCTAGAGCTATGTGCCGCTCTTTTAATGTCCAAATTGATCAAAACTGTTCAGGACACATATTTAGCTCGCATTCCAATTGCAGGAATATATACATTCACAGAC
Organism: Archips crataeganus; assembly: GCA_947859365.1. Taxonomy (NCBI): domain Eukaryota; kingdom Metazoa; phylum Arthropoda; class Insecta; order Lepidoptera; family Tortricidae; genus Archips; species Archips crataeganus. The sequence continues at coordinate 20,379,972 of OX402045.1, read as the reverse complement.
TCGACAATTGCTCTTTCGTGGATTAAATCATCTCCTCATAGATGGTCCATTTTCGTGAGTAACCGCGTTGCGCAATGTCAAGAGAATGTTGCACCACAGAACTTTTATCACGTTGCTAGAGCTGACAACCCTAGTGATTGTTTGTCTCGCGGTATGCTACCGTCACAATTAATGTCGCATGATTTATGGTGGAACGGACCTTCGTGGTTACAAAACTCGCCTACGGAATGGCCTGTCCAATCTTTCTGCCCCCCAAAATTGTCAAGTTGCTTAAATGCAAAACTATACTTCAACCGCATTTGTTCAAACTGAACAGTCTATACTGTACAGATTACCTAAACCTTTTGATTTCTTAGAATAAGTTACCCGCACATTTTGATATAATTATTACTTTAATGTGACGGAAATAAAATGTCTTAAAACCGCTCTTTTGTGTAAAACTGCTCTATTATTTAAAACCGCTCTTTTAATTAAACCCGCTCTTTTACTTAAAACCGCTCTCTTTCTTAAAACCGCTTTATTATTTAAACCGCTCTATTACTTAAACCGCTATTATTTCAATTCAGTGAAAACATCGCTTTCATTAATAAAATATTTGACAGCTTTTATACAGCGTGTACATTCGATACAGCCACCGCTTAGAGCATAAATCTTCGGATCTGCACCTAGAAATATTAACATCCGTGCATTTCTTAATCCCACTCCAGTTTTTATCCGCTACTGACTTGTCGAACGAGTGCCGAAATCTTCACAATATGAAGAAATTGCTAGACAGCATACTTAGTCCAATCATATTGGAAAAGTTAGCGTACTGAATACCTGCACACGTTGCAAGCCAGGAATAAATGGTGTACCCCAGACCACCCCATCAAAGTAGGGACGGTCGTGTTAATGGGTGACGACAATGTCCCACCGCTTCACTGGCCCTTAGCTGTTGTAACAAATGTTTATCCAGGGTCTGATAATGTGGTTCGTGTAGCCATGATAAAAACTGCGAAAGGATCATTTAAGCGTCCTGTCGTAAAATTATATCCTCTACCTTCACAGTAGATTAGACCATTTTATTATATCAATCACCGCACCGCACCGCATCATACTTCACCGCACCGCACTTCATCTTCATTGAAATTCTCCGAATTTCAAGGACGGGAGCATGTTCGCGCGCTAAAACCTCCTTTTGGTTCTATACAGTGCAGGGGTGCTCTCTGGCTCCTAGAAGAAAAAACTGTCTGTCATATAAACTACTGTCACACTAATTTTGACTGTCATCTATAACCTATCGTCGTAATCACCGCAAGCAGTAATAATTGTGCATGAAGCCTGAAATCTACTACCACCGCATCCTTCCGCCTCCTACAACATCGGCCGGAGCTTCAACCAGGTGAGTGCTTCTGCACTTGTTCCAAATTACATTTTTGGCACCAGCGGGCTCCTGGCCTTCCGCTACCCCTTAAAAATTGGCTATTTACACGCCATAACATTTTCACTAAAATGCTCATAACTCTGAAACAAATGAAAATCGCTGAACCATACATGGGAGTCAATTCGGTAGCTCCTGAAGTCCCCTACCTTTGGTCTTCGTTTGATCCACCTGCACCCCCCCCCTGTATACACCCTGTATAATTTTCTAGAACCTTGTTTTTCCGTTAACTATTTGAGCGATAATAACAATTGCCTAAAACGAGCCTACTGGATAAAATACCGTCTTAATATAAATTATATCATATTAATTAATTGATTGCAATTTCATTATTAACTTATTTTCCTACTCCTGTACTTTTATCTGTTTTTTACATGGTCGCGAACAAATATATAAGAACATAGATAATATGACTTCAGAAAGTCTATACTTAATCTATTCGCCATAACAGCACTTGTGTCGTAATGTCGTTATTACGATACACCTAGCTGCCACTTAATATTAAATGTAGGGTAGGTACACTCAACACTAAAGCCCAGTTTAGACCTGCTGAGTTAAGTAGAGTAGGGTACAGTCGGGTACAGTAGGGTAAAATATGGTACAGTAGGGTACAGTCGGGTACAGTAGGGTAAAATAGGGTACAGTAGAGTACAGTCGGGTACAGTAGGGTAAAATAGGGTACATTAGGGTACAGTCGGGTACAGTCGGGCACAGTAGGGTAAAATAGGGTACAGTAGGGTACAGTAGGGTACAGTCGGGTACAGTCGGGTAACATAGGGTACAGTTGGGTACAGTCGGGTACAGTAGGGTACAGTCGGGTACAGTCGGGTACAGTAGGGTAAAATAGGGTACAGTAGGGTACAGTCGGGTAAAATTGGGTACAGTTGGGTACAGTCGGGTACAGTAGGGTAAAATAGGGAAAAGCAGGGTACAGTCGGGTACAGTAGGGTAACATAGGGTACAGTTGGGTACAGTCGGGTACAGTAGGGTAAAATAGGGTACATTCGGGTACTGTAGGGTAAAATAGGGTACAGTAGAGTACAGTCGGGTACGGTAGGGTAAAATAGGGTACAGTAGAGTACAGTCGGGTACAGTAGGGTAAAATAGGGTACAGTAGAGTACAGTCGGGTACGGTAGGGTAAAATAGGGTACTGTAGGGTAAAATAGGGTACAATAGAGTACAGTCGGGTACAGTAGGATAAAATAGGGTACAGTAGGGTAAAATAGGGTACAGTAGAGTACAGTCGGGTACAGTAGGGTAAAATAGGGCACAGTAGAGTACAGTGGGGTACAGTAGGGTAAAATAGGGTACAGTAGGGTACAGTCGGGTACAGTCGGGTACAGTAGGGTAAAATAGGGTACAGTAGGGTACAGTCGGGTACAGTAGAGTAAAATAGGATACAATTGGGTACAGTCGGGTACAGTAGGGTAAAATAGGGTACAGTAGGGTACAGTCGGGTACAGTAGGGTAAAATAGGGTACAGTAGGGTACAGTCGGGTACAGTAGGGTAAAATAGGGTACAGTTGGGTACAGTCGGGTACAGTAGGGTAAAATAGGGTACAGTAGGGTACAGTCTGGTACAGTAGAGTAAAATAGGATACAGTTGGGTACAGTCGGGTACAGTAGGGTACAGTCTGGTACAGTAGAGTAAAATAAGATACAGTTGGGTACAGTCGGGTACAGTAGGGTACAGTCGGGTACAGTAGGGTAAAATAGGGTACAGTTGGGTACAGTCGGGTACAGTAGGGTAAAATAGGGTACAGTAGAGTACAGTCGGGTTCAGTAGGGTAAAATAGGGTACAGTAGGGTACAGTCGGTTACAGTCGGGTACAGTAGGGTAAAATACCCTGTTTTACCCTACTGCACCCAACTGTACCCTACTGTACCCTCTTTTACCATACTGTACCCGACTGTACCCTTCTGTACCCTATTTCACCCGACTGTACCCTACGGTACCCGACTGTACCCCATTTTACCCTACTGTACCCGACTGTACCCTACTGTACCCTATTTTACCCTTCTGTACCCTACTATACCCTATTTCACCCGACTGTACCCTACTGTACCCGACTGTACCCTACTGTACCCTATTTTACCCTACTGTACCCGACTGTACCCTAATGTACCCTATTTTACGCTACTGTACCCGACTGTACCCTACTGTACCCTATTTCACCCGACTGTACCCTACTGTACCCGACTGTACCCCATTTTACCCTACTGTACCCGACTGTACCCGACTGTACCCGACTGTACCCTACTATATCCTATTTTACCCTACTGTACCCTACTGTACCCTATTTCACCCGACTGTACCCTACTGTACCCGACTGTACCCTACTATATCCTATTTTACCTTACTGTACCCTACTGTACCCTATTTCACCCGACTGTACCCTACTGTACCCGACTGTACCCTACTATATCCTATTTTACCCTACTGTACCCTACTGTACCCTATTTCACCCGACTGTACCCTACTGTACCCGACTGTACCCTACAGTAGGGTACAGTACAGTACAGTAGAGTCGAGTCGTAGGAAAAATATTGTATGCAACGGTGTATAATTTGGTCTTAACGGCTCGTGCCGTCTTCCATTGCGATACTCGCATTCGCTCGTATCGCAACTCACGTCACTCGCCTTTTAAGACCTCACTTATACAACAGTTGCATAAAATACTATTATTTGACAATAAAATGCAAGCAAAAAAGCCTGTGATTAGGATTAGCCAATTATTGAATAATTTCTACAAATTAAATTGCACCTGTACCATAAAACGTTACAAGTACTACCACCCCATTATAATTGTTTTTTGATAAGATTATAGAACCTATTTTAATATATATCTTAAATATCTTAAATTGCTTCAGCCCGTATCAAAACAAGAATGACTGATATCACGTACGATTCGAGCTATGTACTAGGGGCGTTCAATAAAAAGTGAGAATGAGTATGTTATAAACAACTTTTACTAAATGTAATTTTATTTTTCGACATAGTCACCTTTTAGCATAATACACTTATTATATCTTATTTCTAAACTTAAAATTTTATTTTTAAAAAAGGTCTCATCTTGAGTACTTAAAAAATCTTGTGCTGCAGCGACTACCGCGTCGTCGTCTTCAAATTTCTGGCCTCTCGGGTATTGTTGCAATCTCGGAAATACTTAGGTAGAAATCACTGGGAGCGAGATCTGGTGAATACAGAGGATGCTTAAGGATATTGAACCCAGCATCACGAATTGCAGCCATTGCAACGATGGACTTGTGTGCCGGGGCATTGTCCTGGTGGAAAAGCACAACTTTCGAGAGTTTACCTCGCCGTTTTTCGCGGATCTCATTGCGCAATGTTGCTATTTGTTTGGCGTATAAAGTGCCCGTAATAGTGGCTCCATGTTTGAGATACTCAATCATTAATACCCCTTTACCATCCCAAAAAACAGAGCCCATGACCTTACCGGCAGATGGGCCCACCTTGAATTTCTTCGGAGTTGGAGATGATGGCCTTTTCCATGTCATAGACTGCAGTTTCGTTTCAGGGTCGTAATGATGGAGCCATGTTCAGTCCATTGTTATAAATCGCGACAAAAAAAGTTCCCGGTCTTGCTGTATCAGGTCTAAAGCTTCTTGACAAATCTCGACTCTAGTTTGTTTTTGCGTGTCAGTAAGCATTCTTGGTACCCAACGCGCAGATACCTTTTTCATACCCAAGCGTTCATGTAAAATATTATGCACGCTCCCCGTTGAAATCTTTACATTTTCAGCAATAAAACGAACCGTGACACGACGATCCGCCAAAACTGAGATATCAACTTTTTTCACAATTTCTTCAGTTATTGCTGTAGTTACGTCCGGAGCGGGGGTCGTCCATGGTCGATGTTCTTCCATGTCTAAATTCGGCGCACCAACGTGCGACTGTCGAATACGGAGGAGCATTAGACCCTAAAGTGTCCCGCAAATCTAAATTGACTTGGTCCGTAGAAAAATTTTTCAAACACAAGTATTTGATAACGGCGCGCAGTTAAATTTTCTCCATTTTCGCTAACGTACTCAATAGCATTGCAAAGAAATTACCGTATTTTTTTAAACAAAAGACAGTTACTTTTTTTTTTCATAGAAATCTGCTAGATAGATTAGCTTTACCGGCCAGTATTTAATTTCCTAATATTGAAAGAGTTTGCATCTCATTCTCACTTTATATTGAACGCCCCTCGTACATTAGATTTCAAGAATAGAGGTCTCAATTAAAGGACACAAATAAAGGATGTGATGTGATGTCATACGTTTGTCATTTCGAACAGTGTTGTTGCAATAGCGTTAGTTTCGCTATCGATAGTTTGACTTTAAGACTTAGTCGATAGTGCGATAGTACTTAGGTACTATCGAAGATATATCGACATGCTGCAATACTATCGATAGTAAAAATTAGGCAATAGGTACTATTGAACTTGGTCAATACTTTCGATAGTGTCGCATCAAAAACGTCGATAGTATCGATACTATCTATGGTAGTGAAATGTTCGACTGTCGATAGAGCAAAACTATCGATACTATTGATTTTTGCAATAGTTTTATACTTATTTTCATCAATCGATAGCATCGATAGTATCGATACTATTGATCTTCAGCGATAGTATTACTTACTTATTTTCAACTATCGATAGTAACGATAGTATCATCAAGAGTCGATAGTTTCGATAGCACTGTCAACAGTATGACTGATTTTCAAGGCCACGATTGTACCTATCACGATACTATTGATAGACTATCGCTATCGCAACAACGCCAATTTCGAATAAATGCAATGTTTCTCATTCATTAGAAAAGAACAGTTCGAGGAAAAACCAGGAGCAATGCTTCATTCATGGTTGAAAACTTGGTATCTCTACTAGAACAAAAAATGTTCCTTGAAATCAATAATAATCTAACACTTTTGTCATAAATACTAAAAGAACGATGTTTTACTTAAATGTAATAATTTGATGAAATCCGTCTGCGTGAGGTAATGTTGCAACGAAACAAATAACTTTACCTCAAGAGGAATCTCGAAATACAGGCGACTTTTTACTAAACCTAAAATTTAACCAATGGACCCACTTTAAATGACCTATCCAGCCAAGACCGGAAATCACTACTTATCGGACACTCGAATATTATTGTTATTTACTGGTAATTGAGTCGACTCGTCCTTCTTACCTACTTACATTTAAAAATCAGTTGTCTTCTTGTAAGTAGCTAGATAAATTACCATTCTAAGTATTAAAAAAATTCCTACACGTGATTGAGATACTTAATGCATGCTTCTTTCCTTATTCGACCTTTTTTTAGCACCTACTATGAATTTCTTCACGCTTTTTCAGAATGAGCTGGCAGCGGAATGAGTGTCGCGCCTTTCTACCGTCGTATGTTTTGTAGGTGACGAGGTATTCTTGATTTCAGTAGAACTGCTTTTATGTTATCTATCACAATAATAATAAAATGCTCGCATATATGTCATACCTACCTGAACCGTTTTGTAGCTTTTTCTAAATGCATGTTTTGTATCATTTTAGAGATTCTTTAGTTAAGTATTAAATATAATAAATAAAGATTTTGATCTAGATTAAAGTGGGGTGCGTTGTTCTTAGTTATTTTAGTGTCAAACTAAACATTGGGTAACTTAAATATATTAGGTATAAATAAAAATACCTATTACGTCAGTTGACTTGAACACGATACGTCCCAGTATATGAAGTAAGTATTAGACCTTTCTTTCTAATCTCAACCAAGTAGGTAGGGTGATTGAGGACTTAATAATTAGTAGATGTCATGGGTCCATCCCCGAATCCTACCTTCAAGTGTTTAATCTTAATACTAAAAGATAAAAAAGGAAATTATTTATGATTTTTTATTTTAAATTACCATAAAGCTTCAAAGAATTAGAAATCTAATAACAATGAATCAGACATCTATTTAGAATGTGTAAGTATGAGTCTACTCTACTTGGGTATTCTAATACCTACCTGGCCATGCCGCCTGGGCATGCTGTTCCGCCCACCACTTCAAACATGACACAAACAAGACCTGTCCGCAATTAGCACTAAAAGGAAGTCGGTTAAAATTTTAAAATCTATACATATAATAAATCTGTAACAAGTCGGTGTTTGTACATTGAAGATATTTGAGAAAAACTGTCACTAGGGCTATTTATTAGCACAATAGAACCCAAAACAATGATTTTTAGAATTATTGTCTGTTTGTCTGTTTGTCTGTGCGTTTGTGCGCGCAAATCTCCGAAACGGCTTAACCTAGAAGGATGCGGTTTTCACTGATATGTTGGTATTTTCTTAGATTAACATTTAGTGTTTGTTTCATTTGAATCGGTTCACAAATAAGAAAGATACGTTTATTTTAAGAATTTATCGAACAGTTTTTAGAAGAATTGACTGACAATCGCTCGCCGGACTTCATGAACTACTGCACCTATTTGAAAAATTCTTTCAGTGTTAGATAGCTTATTTATCGAGGAAGGCTATAGGCTATATATCATCACGCTAACACTAATAGGAGCGGAAGAATGTTTCAAAATCGGGGGTTTTTGAAGTAAAACTTCTATAGGCACGCTTTTGGTGGTGAATGAATGTGAACGCGGGTGTGCGGGTAGGGTTCGGTGGGGGGGGGGGTGGTACTTTTTTATATCGAGGAACTAAGGAGAGCCATAATTGAAGAAAAAGCAATTTGGATAAAAAAAATAAGCTGCCCAAATTACTAATTCCACGCGAACGGAGTCGCGGGCAAAAGCTAGTAAAAAATATAAATACATATAGCTCCATCTAATGAAAGCCAGCTACATAAGGTTAGCATCTTCTTTACATTATGGCTAATTAGATTAACAAATCATTCTTAGTAGATCACAAAACATACTAATTATTGCAGCACTGCTAAGATACCAATAGATTACAGACTAGGCTACATACTTAATTTACGCTTGACACCCTTTTAAATGATGCCCTAAGCTAAAGTAGTGCATAAGCGCGGATCTGTGCATAATTTTACTAAGGCTATCTCTACCTGTTTCATTTTACATTTGTCGTGTTTAATTATTGAATAATCAAAAATGAAATAAATCTTATTAAACTACAAGACATATCACAAATAGAAAAAAAATACATAGGATTAGGTACATCAAAAATCAATTCATTGCAGATATGGCAATAAAAATTTTTACGCGCAATTAATTAAAACATTTATTTCACAATGCTCAGCTTCAAACTCATTCAGAGGATCTTTTGAAAGTAACGTAGGTTACTTTATTTAATTGGCGTATTTATTAATATAATAAATTATGGGTTCTGCGGATAGCTATACCGCAAGGCTTTATTGAGTCAAAAGTAGGAATGTATTTAGACATTACAATTTTTATAAATCTTACATAAGTACATAATATGACCTATTTTATCTACACCCATATAGTAAATCCTCCATTATGCGTTCAAAAACCATAGATAATAGAATAGAATAGAATAGAATAGAATAGAATAGAATAATTTTTATTTCGGGCTGCATAGGCCCATATAAAAAATACTTTAAGACTAACATACATATTTATATTATAACTTAATTACTAACACGAAAAGTCTGTGACGTGGGCACTTTCGCGGTGTCAGTTAACCGGCCACGAAACCGGTATGCGACACCTTTCGGCCAAAACTCTTCTTTTGTGAAGGTCGACAGTTGATCAGTCGGAACCCTCACCACAAATGAATTAAAAAAATTCACGTCATGGCGGGACTCCAACCGCCCGACCCTCAGAGTGAGCTTGGTCTTAACACGCACATATTCCACGATGTCCGCGACCTTCGTGGAGTGATGCAGGCGGGACACGTACAGCTGTGTCGTCGGTGTCGCGGGACGCAGCAGGTGGTTCGGTCCGGTCAGGGCGGTGCCGCACTGATTGCGACAGGCGGGCTTCTTCTTCCTTTCCACCTTAATGAAGCCATCCTTGTCGCAACGGCGACTATCCCTCTTCGAAATCGGCTGTGGCGGATCTATGTGAGCAGGTTCACAGCGACTCTGCTTCACCTTCGGCTTCTGGGCGGCAGCGGCAGCTGGATAATGACCAGCATTACGACATTGGATTCTATTATGAACACGGCAGTATCGTAACATATTATGGTCATTACGATGCAGAAAACTGTAACATAATGAGATTTCATACATCATTATATTACAGTACCGGTGTAGGTGTAGGAGGAGCAGGTCCTCGGGCGCGCACCGGGCGCAGGTCGTGGGGCAGACATACTTACTTAGTTCTCGTTAATGCAGGTCATTTCTCAATGGTTCTTGAACGCATGATAAAGGATTTAATATATGGATGTAGATAAAATATTGTATGCAACTGTACGTAATTAGGCCTTAAAACACTCATGTGACCCTTTATGAAACTCGGCTACTCCTCATTTCATGAAACCACACTCGTGTTTTAAGGACCCCTAAATATTACGATACAGTTGCATAAAATACTATTAAAGCATCGCATTATATAATACTGCGCAAAGCGAATTAAGTATACAATAAGTATTATGTTCAGTGTAACTTACTCACTTTTTTTAAATCTATGCTTTGCACATCTATATTAGCAATGCGATTGCTTTAAATACTTAACAGTTTAACTAACGTACCTTATTATTATTTTATTACCTTGTTAGTAAAAAGTTTAGGAACATAACATTAAACTTCCATGTAATACAATGCTTTCATAAATCTGATTGAAGCAATATCGTCTTTAATTAGATGCTTGGGGTTAGAAATTAACATTATAATCGCTAACTTAGAGAGTAAATGGCGTGGGCATGTGATCATTTTGCACCAAACTCACTACTGACTGAGTACCTAACACAAAACGAATGGCATCCTACCAATATACAAGAAGTTAGTTAGTTACTTAGTTTCGTTTTGATAAACTATCAAAAATTCAGCTTTAATTAAAGCAACCAAATCTTTACTAATACTTACACTGGGTGAATCGCCTCTTAATCTGAAATAAATACGACAAAGTGAGATTTAAGTGCTTTCATTAATCCCGTGTGCTATTTACGAGACGTTTGCGATAGAGACCATGCTATACACTGCAAAAATGTGGTTGTCGGGCAGATCGGCAGTTCTACCACAAGTGGGCGCTGCTGACCGACCCAGACGACATCGCGGCCGGGGCCAAGGGCTACCTCAAATGCGACATCAGCGTCATCGGCAAGGGAGACACCGTCAAGATACCGCCGAAAAGCGAAAAAGATGAAGACGACATTGAAGCGTACGTACCTTATACTACGTAGACAACTTAACAGCACGCACTTGCTGTCGTAGTTTCCAGCTATCACAATTTTTGTAATTTTTTTATAATTTCACTTTGTAAATATGATATTTGTTTTAAATTTAAATATTTCAAGTTTATTTTGACCCACTTCCAGTAATCGGATTGACTGGGAATGTGGTACATATGAATATTAAATCTGGTAAGTAGTTTTTCATTCAATAACTTTAGTTAATTATAATAGTAGTTCCCTGTGATTATTATATGACAAAAATATGAGCTATCTATATAACTAAGAAGGAAAATATACATGATAAAATTATTTAAAAAAATCAACATGTGAAAATATATAAAAACTAAAATTAATTCTTACCGATTTTCGTGTTTTAAAAGGTTAAGTAGGAAGGAGGCTTCTAATTAAATGGAATGTACTTAACAAGATAAACTTGCGACTCTTTCAAGTACCGAGTCCTCGGTCCTTTAAACTTTAGGATAGGACTAAAGAGGGCAGTACCGTCTTACGAGTTACGAGTGCTCGTGTGGGGAGGCACATGCGCAGTGGACCTTACGCTGTCTTATTTTACTACAAATTTATCGTAGCGTTCAGAGTACAAGATGCCAAAAAAAAGTAGATTGTACAACAAGAGCACAAAACGGGTCATTTTACCAGAGACGTTCATATAGCCACCCGAGCCAGTACGGCGAGAGTGGATGGACACTTCGAGGGGAAAATGGGTTTAATGCTCGAGTCTCTGCTTTTCACTTCGATTGCAAGAAAAGTAAACAGCAACATTGGAAATAAAATGTTCATTCAACATGATTTTATTTTTCGTGCATTGCAATCTCTTTTAATGTACTAGGTTTGCCTAGTTTTATTAATTTCGTAATATAAAACACCGGTTATAAAAACTTTTTAACAAAAAATTAAACCGCCGAAAAAACTGAAAAGCAAAAAAATAATACCTTTTTTGTTTGACCTTAATCTAGGTACCAGTTTGAAGTCGGTGCCTCAGCACTTAGCCAGGAGGAGTGGACCTATAATCGTCTACCTGATTGGCTTCTATCACTCCTCCTGGCTCGTGCTGAGGCACCGACTTCAAACTGGTACCTAGATTAAGGTCAAACAAAAAAGGTATTATTTTTTTGCTTTTCAGTTTTTTCGGCGGTTTAATTTTTTATTTCAAACTAAATACAAACTGAAATATAGATGCACAGAAAAAACCTCAGAAAAAGACCAATGCTGGGAATCGAACCCAGGTCCTCAGCGTTCCGTGCTGCGTGCTTACCCCTACACCATCACTGGTCTAAAGACCTAGACCATAGACCAGTGATGGTGTAGGGGTAAGCACGCAGCACGGAACGCTGAGGACCTGGGTTCGATTCCCAGCATTGGTCTTTTTCCGAGGTTTTTTCTGTGCATCTATATTTCAGTTTGTATTTAGTTTGAAATATATGGTTTCACGGGATGACCGTAAAAGTAATAAAAAATGAAGTTGAAGGAAATAAAAAAATAAATAGAAAAAGATACTTCATACTTAACTTGTTTAATTTTTTGTTAAAATGTTTTTATTTTATACTTTTTTTCCATCATTGGGGTAATTTTTTTTCCAAATTTATAATACCAACTTCAAGGTATACCCTATCTATCCAATAAAAAATAATTATGAAAATCAGACTACTCTGTAAAAAGTTAGTCAATCATCCCCTGTTTTCCTACCTTTAGGGTAGGAATATTATTTCCAAATTTAAATGGGACCACCCTTGGGGTATACGCTTTCCAATAAAAAAAGAATCATCAAAATCCGACTACTCTGTAATAAGTTATGCGTGGTCATATAGTGCAATCAGTAACTGAATAATCAATCATCCCCTGTTTTTCTACCCTTAGGGTAGGAATATTGTTTCTAAATTTAAATGGGACCACCCTCGGGGAATACGCTTTCCAATAAAAAAAGAATCATCAAAATCGGACTACTCTGTAAAAAGTTATGCGTGATCATACATATAAAAAAAAATATATATATACACGTCGAATTGAGAACCTCCTCCTTTTGTTTTCGTCGGTTGAAAAAAAAAGAAACTTGCATTTTATATTTTTTTATTGTTTGTGGCTGTTTACGCCTTGGTCTTAGATGAATATTTTACATTATCCACTAGAGCACAAAAAGTAATTTTATGTAGCTCACATCCAGCATACCTAAGACTTAACTTTACACTCCCCTAACTGTGCCTGTGATATATAAACCCCTAATAAACCACAAACCCAGGGGTTTAGGATGAGCATTGATGAGTCAGTCAGTCAGTTAATAGATTCCCTGTTCCGAAGCAATGTGCGGCGTTCTTTCGACTCGTCCCCATAGTAACAATAACATAAAACGCTCATAGAGTCATGAGGCAGTAAAGCCACACATGAGGCGCATGTGCCTCATAGGACAGGAAACCTGTTAATTAGGAAGATTTTTTTTGTAATTATGTCATAACCTTTTAAATTTATTTAGCATGCATTATCTACTCTAGCGCACGGGAAGCTGCGCAATATCTTGTCATCCAATATACCGCAATGTCTCAAGTCAAAAGTCTTTGACCAGTGTGTGTTGCCAGTTATGACTTATGGCACTGAGACGTGGCCGCTAACGATGGGCCTCATAAGGAAGCTCAAAGTCACTCAAAGGGTAATGGAGAGGGCTATGCTCGGAGTTTTTCTGCGGGATCGCATTACAAATGATGAAATCCGCGCAAGAACTAAAGTCACCGACATAGCTTAAAGAATCGCCAGACTCAAGTGGCAGTGGGCAGGGCACATCGTTGATGGCCGATAGGGCAAAAAGGTTCTCGAGTGGCGTCCGCGGACCGGAAGATACAGTGTAGGTAGGCCTCCAACAAGATGGAGCGACGACCTGGTTAAGGTTGCGGGATCGCGTTGGATGCGGAGGGCACGGGACCGTTTGGCGAGCCTTGGGGGAGTCCTATGTTCAGCAGTGGAAGTCTTTCGGCTGAAATTATGAAATTATTATGTACTCAATACAGCCGCATAAGAAATGCAAGAGTTACCAACCTCGGAATAATTGATAATAAGCTGGAAACTCGTATAATACCTTTATTTTGGCATTCTAAAAATGGTGTCAAAAGTCTTATCGTTATCAAATATATACGAAGGTCTACGTCTTAAAATATTCAAGGACACGAAAATCGTTTTTTTTTTTGCAAAAATCACGCCTCCTACTGTTTTTGGCATTTGCATCTACTTCAAAATTGTAGAGCATATAATTAATTGTCGATTGATTTTGACTGAAACGTTTTTTGTTTGCACTTCCGTATTTAAGAAAGACCACGAAGAGCGTGTAGTGCTCAGCCTGTTTGCATCCTATTAATTCGTTATCCCACGGCAATTTTAGGAAGTCCTGAAATTGATTTTTAACTCCTATACTACATGCAAATTCAAAAAATCCTCTTTATTCCTCCTTTATGACCCTCAAGGAACGTCTGCCAAAATTCAAGTCACACAAGCTTTCATGGGTTTTGAGATAGAGCGCTGAGAGCGCGCATCATAAGCCATACCTAATGTATAGCAATACTTACTATGCATACCTATGTAAGTATAACAATATTAACACCTCCGAGCCCCGGTAAAATGCACCGCTGTAATATTACTACACGGGGTAACTTGGGTGCCGCGGGTGAGGAATCAAACCAAAGTTTGGGTGTAACAAGATGATTATTTATATTAACTGGTAGGTACTCTTCATAGATAATTCTCATGTAAAATCCTAATTCACTAATTTTATTAATACAAAGGGTCGTGAATGCAATTGGCCAGTGATCTTTTATTACTTATCTACTGCTATAATATAAGGTATGAGGTAACTCCTATACCTGGGGCCTGTTGCATAACAAAGTACAACTAATATTACAAGCGGAACTCTCGCTTCAGTTAGTTTATGCAACAGGCCCCTGGTCTGCGAATCAGGCAAACATATTATGGTTGCAGGCCACTGTGGGCCACACTCGAACGCCGTCTCGTGCCCATCCCAGCTCCACTGACACTCAACCACGCATAGCCCAAACTACCAGGGCGAGAGACTTGACGTTTAGCAAACATTTTCCTTGAGGGTCATAAAGTGGCACTAAAAAGAGATTTTCCGAATTCCCACGAGATATAGAATACAATGTCTTTATATTTTAGTTTGAAGATGTTTTTATCTACCTACATGAATTCATAATTACTAAGAAACTTCAAATTGCAGTATATATATCAAGTTGGTAGTAAAAGTATAAAAACAGTTTGGGGATTATCCGAAATTCCCGTGGATAAGGAATAATGAGGATGTGAAAAATCTGAGCGCTACATTTTCTCCGTGCTCTAAGTATCTCAAAACTGGGTAGGGGTAGGTATAAAAATGTTACAGAGCAAATTTATAGATAATGCGAAAAATGATTTTCGTGCCCTGTGATTAGATTTTAATTTTGAGACTTTTGAGAGAACTTCCAGAGTTTCCAGTTTATTATCTCTTTCATTCCACAGTGAAACCCCTATATGACTGGCTTAACTGATTCTTAGAGAAATCCACTTTATTTTACCTCAAGAAAGTTTCCTTAATTAATGACAAACGGGAAAAAAACGCGTTGTACTTATAGGCTAAATCGTGCCTTATTAAAAGTTGATTAAAGACGTCCGACTAAATCAAAGCGTAATAAATAAAACATGCGAGTAACTTACTTAACTGAAATCACAATATTACTTCCAAACCCGTGCGGTATTGTATAATCGCTCTCTTATTTTCTAGACCCCGGATATGCTATTCGTAAAACAGTCAAGAGTTGGTATACCCAGAGGGGCTCGCCCGAAAAACAAATCCCTTTTTATTTTCACTTTTTATGCAGGAACTTATTATTTTCATCCTCTGGTTAACCTGTTTTTTTTTGTACATATATTTAATGGAGGCAAGGGGTTATGTACGATGTATCATTGGTTTTTGTAAGCTACACTCATTAGTCGTTACATTAGTGTCAAATTCATTATTAACAGTCTCAAAAAATACTTAGCTGTTTTGTATTATAAATTATAACAAACTATATTTGGAGTGGACCAGAAGTCGCAGTGTAGGTAGGCCTCCAACAAGATGGAGCGACGACCTGGTTAAGGTGGCTGGAACGCATTGGATGCGGATGGCGCAGGGCCGATCTGTTTGGTGAGCCTTGGGGGAGGCCTATGTTCAATAGTGGACGTCTTTCGGCTGGAATGATGATGATGATATTTGGAGCCCATGTGGTCACTTGCTGGAAAATAGAAACTCGACATACTACGAACCTCAGTTTGAGCTTGACAGATCCATACATTTTGACGCTACTAGTTATTCCTTACTGAGCTTAACACTAAATCCAGATTTATTTTTTCCAACAAGCGGCCATTAAATCATTAAATTAAATCTGGTTTAAGTCGTTCAACCTGGTGCAAATTTTACAGTTCCATAATAGTTCGACACAACGAACCGCGCTTAATAAAAATGCCAAAACTAGATTTATTGTTGCAAGTGTCCCAATACAGAAAACGTGTTTATTCAAGGTCATCCATATATGTACAATCGGCAATCAGCCTTAAAAATAGTTGAATGGTTATTATGTACTTTTGCCAGAGTTGCTGACTAACAATAGCTACCTGTGAGAGTTTGAAATGAGTAAAATAGTAAAAAGTACACGGTACCAAGGACCATTATTACTTATGTATATTGTCCTTGACGGTATCAAAAATTCGAATTATTTTTATTTTGAAAATTATCGTATATTGATTTTTTTACTCGTAGCAATCTACTTCTGCCGGACGGTGTGCCTATCGAGCGGCAGCGCGCTAAGTTCGTCGTCAAGATTTATAGAGCCGACGGGCTGCCCAAGATGAACTACTCCATCCTGGCCAACGTCAAGCGCGCCTTCACCGGCGAGACGCAGGATCTTGTCGACCCTTACGTCCAAGTGTGCTTTGCGGGAATGACAGTAAGACAATAATACAAAGTTACGTCATTGAATCAGTAATCAAATTTTGTGCTTATTCTGTTCATGACGACCAAATGGCCTAGTGGTCAGAGGATCTGATTACGAAGCTTGAGGTCCCAGGTTTGATTGCCGCGCCGGGACAGATATTTGTATGAAAAATACGAATGTTTGTTCTCGAGTCTTGGGTGTTTAAATATGTATTTAAGTATGTATCTATCTGTATAAGTTTATTCGTTGCCCGGTACCCATAACACAAGCATTGCTTACTTTGGGACTAGGTAAATTGGTGTGAATTGTCATTTATGTATTTACTTTGCCCATTTATTCGAAACCGTGGGGCCTAATGGTTTGACCAATGGCCTCTCAAGCAGAGGATCGTGGGTTCGAGACTTCTTAGTTTTTTAGGAATTTATGTGCGAATTTACATTTGGAATTTATTTTAGCTTTACGGTGAAGGTCAACATCGAGAGAAAACCTGGACTGGTGTGTGTGAAGTTCCCAATCCGCAATGGGCCCGCGTGGGAATTACTGCCCAAGCCCTCTCACTCTGGGAGGAGCCCTGTGCCCTGCAGTTGGACGTATATAGGCTAGGATGATGATGATGATATTAATTTATTCGATGGAAATCGTTAATCGATTTACATTGATCTTTTAATTTGTTCTTGTGCAGGGTTGCACGTCGGTGAAGAAGAACTCGTATACGCCGGTGTGGAACGAACAGATCGTGTTCACGGAGATGTTCCCGCCGCTGTGCCAGCGCATCAAGATCCAGCTGCGGGACAACGACCCCGTGCACCCCAACATCATCGGCACGCACTTCATTGACCTCAAGTCTATATCCAACGACGGAGAAAAAGGTGATTGCTAATAGTAGGTAACTAGACATGTTCAGAGATGTACAGTAGCGATCAAAAGTATTTTGACAAACAAAAAGCTTTTTCTTTTTGATTAATACTTTAATTATTTAAGAATAATTTATAAATACATAAACTGAGCCCTATGCTTCTTGGTTTTCCACTTATCATTACTACAAAAAAACAACGTAAATGAATGAAAAACTTTAATTACTTAGTTCAGGTCGCTCAAATATAATATTTTGACATTTACAATCCATTGACCTTGCCGAGCTGGTGATTTGTTAAAATTAACTATTTGCTTAATACTTCGTTTTCAAGCCTTCCTTACAGCAGCACATCGAGCTGGCATAGAGTCAACTAACTTCTGTATGCGTTCATAAGGTATGTTCGCCCACTCTGACTTAAGTGCTTGATAAAAAGCCTCCTTGTTAGAGTAATTTCTGCATCTTACTCTGCGTTCAGCTCTTCCCACAAGTGTTCAATGGGATTTAGATCTGCACTTTGACTCGGCCATTCAAAAAACTTTACCTTTTTACTAAATACTTACTCCAAAAGTTCGTGAAACTTCAGCTTGCGACTTGCCCTTTTTGAGTGCATCTGCAACGGCCTGTTTTATTTTGTATCGTTTGAATATTCTTTGTGTTTCGGCATGTTACAAGCAGTCTACTGACATTTATTCATGAAATATTTGTGACATGCACGCTTATTCTCGACTCGATATAAAATGAAATGAATATACTTTTTTTTTTAAATATGGCACTATACAAGTTCGGAAAGAACACACGATTGTGCCAATGACAAAGTGAGGAAACGGGTGGAATTTGATCAAAATAGCACGGAAGAATATACTTGTCAAAATATTTTTGAACCAGTAAAATGTAAAATTTTGGGGCCAGTGTTTTAATATTATTAAAAGAAATTGAACTTTTTACTTGGTTCGAGGACGTCTTAAGCACAGACTTAGAATATAATAGCAGACTTGACATAACTACGTGTGTGTGCGTACATATTTCCTATTCCCTCACGCTACAATGATCAGGAATATTGTCATCCCGTATTCTCATATGTCGCAACACTGTCCAAGAAACCTTAAAAAAAAATGACACATGCTATGTTTTGAACGTCAGTTCATATAAATAAGCTGCCGAAGCTGCAAGCGAATTTTTTTGTAAACTGAGATTTTTTAATGTTTTCTCATCAAAATTAGAACTGATTTAGATTTAAAGATGGTGAAATGTAGTGCCTACCTTTGTGAATGTGTTAATTACATATGGAAATATACTTACCAGGATTAACCTTTTACCGGTAAGTGTTTGTGTGATAGAGATGTGTGGGTTTTTGCCATTATTTGGACTCGTTATGTCAAATCTGCTATTATATTCTAAGTCTGTGGTCTTAAGACATTCATTATTTTAGCAACAAATAAGTAAGAATAACTAATATGACTAACATAATATCGAAAATTTTGTTGGAGTCAAAATACTTTTTATCGCTACCTACTGTAGAGACTTTATTATATCACAGAGCGTGTCTAGTGAAATAATAAAACGAGTTGACTTTGCGAGTACCTTACATCAATTCACTGGTGTTTCAGGGATTTTATCAAATCACTAAACAAGTCTGGTGAAATGAAAAAATTAGTTACTGACCAAAAAGGCTGATATTGTCATTTCACTGAACAGATTTAGCGATTTCATCAAATACCTGTTTTTTTCTAGGCATTCCCCATTTATCCTTTAGAAATTTTGTTCAAATCTCTGTTTTGGCCATTTCCCTGCGTCATATATATATAGGATATATAAATCAGAGTGGTCACCAAATGACAGAATGTGGATATCGGACCGTGGATGCGTTTTATGTGGAGTGGACAGTTACCTTATTATTTAAAAGAATATATAGGTAAACTGATATTCAAAAAAATATCACAGCCTGAAAACGCACTGCTAAATTTTTCTTAGTTAAAAACAATAACAATACAAAATGCTCATTTATAAGTAACTTAGTTACATACATATAGTGCATGGCACTGACTTGTTCTGTTCCGATTTAACCTCATAAAGCCGACGTCAAATTTTGACTATCGTTATTTGAAACTTATTTAATTGTCAATCAAGAAAAGTTGAAGTTCACGTATGTATGTACAGTCAAGTGTAAAAATATGGCTGCACACAACTTGCTCATAAATATGTCCCATATAGCTCTTATGTCGTCGAATTAAGGTATAGGTATATACCTAACGATGGGAGGATTAAATCGATACTTATTTTTGCACTTGACCGTACCTACTAAATTTAGTACCTACGTTGGGCCTTACGACGATAATATTTTTTTGAATAATCTAGTTTCTCAAAAGAAAACTGATATTTTCCTTTTACTTCCATTAATTATTCAGGATTTTTACCAACATTCGGACCTGCTTATGTTTATCTCTACGGCTCCACGCGCGACTACAGTTTACTGGACCAGCACGCCAGCCTTAACATGGGCATGGGCGAAGGCGTATCTTACAGAGCAAGGTAATGCCCTATAAATAAAGATAAAGCTAATACGTAAATACTTACATGTGAAGTTCGTTGGGCAAACCAGAATAAGTATCCTCTCTTAAGAGATTAGGCTCTGGGGGAAATAACCACCGCACTTTACTTATTACAGGATCCTCATTTCGATTCGAACTGAAATAACAGACAACATGGAATGTCCAGCTTCAGACGTTGAAGTAGAAATCGTACCTCCGATTAATGATTCTACTTTTGGCAAAAACGAAGAGTTCTTTCTCTTTGCGAGCATTTTCGATGCTAACATGATTGACAAGCGTCTAACAGACAAACCCATACAATTTGAATTAAGCATTGGTAACTCTGGTAACTCGTTGGATGGCCATAGCGATTCTGTTAAACGTCCTCAAGATTTGGAATCAGACGAATTGGGTAAGAATTTCATAAAGATATACTTAAGTACCTATAACTTAGCTTTCACTTCAGAGCAACGGTTTGAATTTGGGGATCACGTCATGTGATGTGAGTGCAGGGTAGGTTAAGAACTTGACGAACTTGCCACAGCTTCGCAAATATTCGCAGGCCCCTTCACAATCTTTTCCTGTATCGACAACTTAAAATAGGACCCACCCATGTACATAACACTTATGCCATAATTATGCATACACGATAGAAATATTTGTTATTTTAACAATAAACCTTTGTAGACGAGATGAGCGCTGACACCGGCTACTGGCAAAGCACCACCGCAGCGACAAAAGCCTCTTCGTTAACCGATAAGAACTATTTCTATCTCCCGTACTGGGACCACAAGCAGTGCATGCACGTGCGCAGCATCTGGCCCGATCATCGCCGGCGCATGTATAATTCCAACTTGATTGCCAATGTCATTGAAAAGTTTGTAAGTCTTTTTTTTATATATACATTTATATTTGCAATAGTATAATATACAGGTCGATTCACAAGAGCTGGCACGAATGGATTGAACGAAAGTAACGTCACTATGACATTTTTGTAGGGAAATGACTGAAGCATGACATTTTCATATTTGTGTGAAGTGTATTCAAATAATTAACACATAGATACTTTCATTCACTCATTCAATCCATTCGTGCCAACTCTTGTGAATCGACCTGTACCGTATCGTATAAACATTCAGTATGGTATAAAACGTATTACGGTATTACTTACTTCTAGTGAAATATACAGATATCTCACGTCTTTAATCGAGTTTAGTTTGAAATGTTTAGGACAAATTCGTAGCCAAAACACGTCCCAAACATGTCGAACTATTCTCTATTAAAGACGTAAGTTATTTGTATATTTTTCACTATGAGTGAGTCTAGTGATCAAAACATATAACTTCTACTTTACTAAAAGCAGCCTTAAGAAACCTTTGTTTAATTTCATGTTCAATACGAAAATAAAGGATAAATGATAAGTATGGATGGATGAATGGCGAACATTGTTAATTGTTGAGCTAATTTTAATTGGTAATAATTTAAATTTAATCAAACAATAATTTCACTATGACTACGTTCCATGTATGCTCAACAATTATACTGATGATGTTATTTGGTAACAGGAAGAGGGCCTCATATACGCACAAGCGTGCATCGAGAACGAGGGCGGGCGAGACAGCGGCAGCGTGGCGGCGCTGCGCGCGGCGCTGGAGGCGGCGAGCGCGGCGTGCGCGGCGTACGCGCGGCACGTGGCGCAGGCGCCGCCCATCGGCAACACCAAGCTGGATCGCGAGAGGCAGAAAATGTGTCTCTTTGAAATTGTAGGCGCTAGCTCATTCACTTCCTAACCTTGTTACCTTACCGTGTTTATTAACTTCCGTAGCAATAACAACTAGCTAACCAAAACTAAATATAACATACGAGTATGTTCCTAAAGATTGCCTAACTTATACTAATTAATTTGTTTAGGAACAAATGAGCACGATGACAAAGAGTCTTAGAGCGCTAATAACGAAACATTCGATTAAAGACCGGCTGCGCACTGCTTACACCTATCTAAACAAACTTAAACGGCTGTGTGAAGACGTAAGTAATAGTAAATATACCTATAATGTTGCGTAGATACCATTTATTCATTAGGTATATTATGCCCTACTGGCTGTTGCCCGCGACTCCGTCTGTGAAGAATTTGTTCATCGCTATTCCGCGGGAACTACTGAAGTAGTTATACAATTTTCCGGGATAAAAAGTATCCTAAATCTTAGTCCACGTTTACGTTATAAACTATCTGTGTGCCAAATTTCATCATAATTCGTTAAACCGTTTAGCGTGAAAGTAACAAACATCCATACATCCATCATCATCAACTTCCACATTTATAATACTAGCTGTTGCTCGCGACTCCGTCTGCAAAGAAATCGTTTATAGTTATCCCGCGGGAGCTATGCGATTTTCACGATAAAAAGTATCATATTATTATGTTAATCCAGGTTCTAAAATGAGTGCCTCATAAAATTCGACGAACCGTTTTAGCGTGAAAGAGTAACAAACGTACCTACATCTAAGAGTAATAAACACACATACAAACTTTCGCCTTTATATAATTAGTAAGATAATGGGGCTTTTCAATATACTTATTTAAAAATATGTTTCTATTTTACACAGCCTCAACAAGCGATGCCAGATATATTCATCTGGATGATAAGCAATGGAAAACGTCTAGCGTATCAGAGAATCACAGCAAGAGATATTATCTACTCAGATCATGAGACAGAATGCGGCAAGCATTGTGGAAAAATGCAAACATTATTCCTCAAGGTATTGTGTACAGCAAAATAGCTTCAAAACTGAATGCCAATAACAATTGTAGCGGAATCTAATACATTACGACGTTATTATCTACTAGGTACTTATTGTGGTTACAGTGGCCAGGAAAGAAAGCTTCATCCCCGAATGGCTGGAATATTCCAGCAAAAATCAGTGTATACCTTTGGCTCGGCGTATTGCAAGATAAAAAACATTACATCGATGGACTACCTCAAGGATATGAACTCAGCTTAGAAATAAGAAATGCTGACAAGCTACGTTCAAATGCACCTGCGGTCATTTTCTATGCAGAAAAACATGTAAGTCTTAGACAAGGCATAAGTTTTTATATTCTTAGACTATCTGTTGCCCGCAACTCCGTCTCCGAAGAATAGAGGCATAAAAAATAGCCTTCGACCTATTCTCAGACCTACCGAATGTGGACAAAAAAGTTTCATAAGAATCGGTCAAGCCGTTTCGGAGGAGTTCGATAACAAACACCGTGACGCGAGGTTTTTATATATTAGATATCTTTATAAGATTCGTACCTACCTAAATATTATACTCAAGTCACTCTGTTTAGAGTGGCGTTGTTCAGACAGACATCCACCGAATACTTATAGGTAGCTATCAACTATTTGAGGCGTGTCTATACTCAACATGGTATTATCTAATATTTTGTAAATGTACTGTAAACATGTCACTATTGCAGATTTTCCAGATGCGCGCTTACATTTATCAAGCTAGGTCGCTCATAGGTTCTGATTCCTCGGGGTTATCAGACCCGTTTGCAAAAGTGATTATAGGTTCAAGCACTGCAACGACTCAGGTGATTGACGAGACTCTGAGCCCGACGTGGGACGAGTTGCTTCTGTTCGAAGATATCTTGCTGTATAGCACAATAGAACAAATAAAAACTGATCCACCTACTATAGTCATCGAAATATTTGATCAAGACAATGTAGGAAAATCAGAGTTTATTGGACGAACTCTCGCAAAGCCTCACGTGAAAGCTTTTGAAGATCCCTACGAAAGGCCTCAATTTCCGCCATCGTTAGAATGGCACGAAATCACCCGTGGCGATGACAAAGCGGGAGAACTACTAGCAGCCTTCGAACTTTTAGAGATACCTTCGAAGTTGGATTCGTCAGTACTGCCTGACCTACCTATGCCTAGAGAGGCAACAGGAAAAGTACCACTCGACGCCAATAAAGGTCCCATATTTCCGGTACCAAGAGGTATACGCCCTACTCTGTCTAAATATCGAATTGAGGTACTTTTTTGGGGTCTGCGTGATTTGAAACGGGTTCACTTGCTTACGGTAGATAAGCCGAGAGTGGACATAGAATGTGCTGGCAATATTTTATATTCTTCTGTCATACAGAACGCTAAAAGGAACCCCAATTTTACCAATCCAGTCAAGTTCGTAGATGTCGAACTTCCCGACCAAGACCTGTATAGGCCACCTCTAACCATACGCGTTGTTGACTGTCGAAGCTTCGGACGAATAACTCTGGTAGGAACGCACACTATCAATTCAATTCACAAATATATTTACACACCAATGAGCAGAAGAGAAAAGGAAATTGAAGAAAGAAAGAAATCTCTCATTCAGTTACAAAATGTAGATTTAAAAGCTAACTGCATAGTCCAGGATGATATGTTTTCCGTGGAAAATGAAAAAGAAAACTGTCCATTACTCACTAGGGAAGGGAGGTCGGCAGTGTCTTATGGTTCAGGTATGAGGCAGTCAACCCGTAAGAGAGATCCAAAAGGTGAATCTTTTAAGAAGAGAAAAGCTAGTACTGATTCAGTATTAGATGATGACGAAGGAAGTAAAGATTGGTGGACAAAATATTTCGCGTCTGTTGAATGTATGATTGAAGAAGAGAAAGAAGCTAAAAAAGAAAGGCAAGGTTACTTACAAACTCCACAAGTTGTGTTCGTTGACGAAACCCGGTCGCCGAGGGAAGAGGTACACTCCCCACGGCCCGAACGCGACCGCTTCAAGCGTAGCCGTCCGCTCTCGCCACGCGCCAAGCTGAGCCCAACAATCTTGAAAAAGAACGAAATACCCAACTCAGCATTATCCAAGGTAATTCGGAAATATTAAACGATGTTGATGAATTATATATTATTATTTATCTACTTAATACAATTCAACGCTTTTAATTTCAGATATATCCTCACGAACTTGAAGCAGTGTCAGAATTTGATGAATTTAAGGAATGGCTTCATTCGTTTGAGTTGTACAGAGGGAAAAAGACCGGTGACGACGCAGAGGATGAGAACAGAGTTGTTGGTGTATTTAAGGTAAATAAATTAAACCTTAGCGCAGTACTTCCCACTTTTAAGTGAGCATTGAAAATTAACAGACACCAAAACAATCATTCGTTTTTACTATTTTTTTTTAATGTATTCACTTATAGGAACTAAAAACTGATTGTCCCCGTAGCAAAATGCACTACCACAAAAATAAATGAAAATATTTTCTGTGTGCGCTAACCACTGAGCTTTTTGCAGACGATGCTTCAGTAGGATAGAAGACCCCCACCCGCTCACTGCAATGTGTGGTATCCGTGGCAGGAGTGGCCCTTAGCTTGTCTACTTACCTAATTAGGCTTAATACCCAGTTATTGATTCAAGAGCCATCCTGGTTGATATTGAATTATATACATTATGCTGATTCCTATTAGGGTTGTAACTTCAATATCGCCCAGGATGGCGCTTGAATCAAAACTTGCTTTTTAACTGTCGATATAAATATTTTTAATTACTTTATTTTTAGCGCATATACATAGAACTATTTTTATTAGATGTGCAGATTTCAGTTATTTTTCGCTCATTTTGGAATCAGTTTAATTATTTTATTATTTCCGATTTCGATTTCGATATGGGCCATAACTAAATGAAACTTTCGTAACTCCCTCATCGAAATAAATAAATAAAAGAGACTATTTCAGGGTGCAATCAAAGTTTACAAGTGGCCGCTCCCGAAAGGCATAGATGACCACACGGTAATGGGATTCGATCCCAACTATGGATTCTTCCAAGGCGTGCCCAGCAACGATCCCATACACGTGCTCGTGAGGGTTTACATCGTGAAGGCTACTGATCTTCATCCCATGGATTTAAACGGAAAAGCCGATCCATACATAGTTTTGCACTTGGGGTCAAAGAGAATAAGCGATAAAGAAAACTATGTTTCAAAGCAACTGAATCCAGTTTTTGGGAAGTGCTTTGAAATCGAAGCAACATTTCCTCAGGATTCTATGTTGACGATTCAAGTTCTTGATTGGGATTTATTGGGTTCCGATGATATGATAGGAGAGACGAAGATAGATCTGGAAAACAGATTTTACAGCCGCCACCGTGCTATTTGTGGCTTGCCAATGAAATATGAGGAGTGAGTATCATTAGTATAGCTTGTCTGATTTCAAATTTTAGATTAGATTAGACAAGCTCTACCTTAAGATCCAGTCGTCTAATATAACTAAGCATATCTCTTGAATAATTCGTTCAATTTTATCAGGCAAGGTTACAACCGTTGGCGCGATGCTATGAAGCCTACGCAAATACTGGCCAAGTTGTGCAAGGATGGGAAACTGGATCCTCCGGTGTACGAATACGGGCGCGTGAAAATCGGGCGCAGCGTATTCAACATGCCCGTGCACGACAGCGAGCTGTTCTCGGACGTGGACATGGCCGAGGAGCAGATGGCGCTGCTTGTGCTGCGGCGCTGGCACGAGGTGCCGCGCGTGGGCGCGCGCCTCGTGCCCGAGCACGTCGAGACCAGGCCGCTCTACAACCCCAGCAAACCTGGTACAGCTGACTAGTCAAGTGATCAGCAGGCCCTAGACTTTGATCGGGTTACAGCGAGGATGTCTTTTTGCGGCCTTGCCGGGCATCCTCGGGCGGGCTCTACACCTATCTAATCTAGTTTTATCTATAGATTTTTTTGCTGTTCGTCATGTCATGTCATACATCGAAGCGTTTCAATCGCTTATCTGGTCACATTTTTTAAGAAATTCTGATACAGTTTTCAGTTAGGTATATGGTAAACGTACAGGACACCTCCAATTGTATAACCGAAAGTCCCATCAAAATCGACAGCCATTTCTTAAGAAATGTGACTAGATAAATGAGGCGGTTGAAACTAAGCCAATTTATTTTTTATTTACTAGTAATACTGGATTATATGATGCCAACTAAGTGAAACTTAAAAATTATAGTTTATAAGTAGTATCAAATGCAAAAGATACAATATAGTATATAATTTGATTGTTTAAAATTTTATGATTTAGGTATAGAACAGGGACGTTTAGAGATGTGGGTGGACATGTTCCCGATGGACATGCCTCTGCCGGGGCCGCCGATGGACATTTCGGCGCGCAAGCCCAAGTCCTATGAGATGCGAGTCATCATATGGAACACGGACGACGTGGTGCTGGAAGACGACGCTTTCTTCACTGGAGAAAAGATGTCTGACATCTACGTGAAAGGGTAGGTTTAATTAAAGATAGATTATTATTTCACTTATACAATACAATACAATACAATACAATGACTCTTTATTGTCCATCACAAAAAACTATACAGAAAAACAAGTACATGGAAAAAATATATAAGGTATAGGGTTATATTTCGGTATGTAAAACGTTCAGCGACCTCTGAGGCTGACTGTACCTACAGTGCACGCGCGGTCTGAGTGTAGTCGGGGTATAACTTGTAGCGCTCACGCACGCCTCACTCACTGCCTGCAAAATAGTGCTGAGTCAGCACTAAGTATACTGCAACCGCACCTCACCTTCCTGACGGACGGGTCAATTGTAATTGTATCTACTCGTTTTATTTAATACTAGCTTTTGCCCGCGACTTCGTACGTGAAGACAATAACGTTAACGTTAGTTGTTTGGCTGAAATTTGGCACACAGGTAGTTTAATAGAAATATTAGATTTTTGCCAGGAAAATGCAAAGTTCCCGCGGAATAGGAAATTAATTCTATGGCCGCTAAGCCGTGGTGGCCTAGTGGTTTGACCTATGGGCTCTTAAGCAGAGGGTCCTGGGTTTGTGCCCGGGCTTGCACATCTGAGTTTTTCCTAATTCGTGTGCTAATTTACGTGTGTAGTTTACAATGAGCTTTAGGCTGCGTTCAAACCAAACCGACTGTCGGCCGCCGAATGTGAGCGCGCGTTACGCAGTTTATTGTATTTCCATACATATTCATGTTTTCGTTCACACCGAACCGACAATACGCCATTACGCTATGCGTAGTCGCCGACATAAAATACCGTACAAAATAACGTTCACACTGGGGCTCACAGTGAGCCTGCTCACATTCGGCGGCCGACAGTCGGTTTAGTCTGAACACAGCCTGTAAAGTGAAGGAAAACATCGCGAGGAAAGCTGCACACACCTGTGAAGAATTTCAATGTTGTGTGTGAAGTTCCCAAATCGCACTGGACCTGCATGGGAACTACTGCCCAAGTGCTCTCATTCTGGGAGGAGGCCAGTGCCTAATTAAAACAGGCTTAATATTTAATCCCAAGAAAGTGCAAAGTAAAGTTCCCGCGGCGTAATAACTGTTTTGACCTATTTTGAAAATCAGAGCCGGGTGTAGCTTTTTATTAGTGTTTTTTTTAAATCAGGCCTTAAGTTCAATTCACTTATTTCTATCTCGTGGGAATTTGACATTGTCCAGTAGAAGAGTACGAGGGGCGTTCAATATAAAGTGAGAATGAGATGCAAACTCTTTTAATATTACGAAATTAAATACTGGCCGGTAAAGCTAATCTATCTAGCTGATTGCTATGAAAAAAAAAACTAACTGTCTTTTGTTTAAAAAAATATACGGTAATTTCTTTGCAATGCTATTGAGTACGTTAGCGAAAATGGAGAAAATTGAACTGCGCGCCGTTATCAAATACTTGTATTTGAAAAATTTTTCTACGGACCAAGTCAATTTGGATTTGCGGGACTCTTAAGGGTCTAATGCTCCTCCGTATTCGACAGTCGCACGTTGGTGCGCCGAATTTAGACGTGGAAGAGCATCGACAATGGACGACCCCCGCTCCGGACGCCCTACTACAGCAGTAACTGAAGAAATTGTGAAAAAAGTCGAAAACTCAGTTTTGGCGGATCGTCGTGTCACAGTTCGTTTTATTGCTGAAAATGTAAAGATTTCAACGGGGAGCGAGCATAATATTTTACATGAACGCTTGGGTATGAAAAAGGTATCTGCGCGTTGGGTACCAAGAATGCTTACTGACACGCAAAAACAAACTAGACTAGATTTGTCAAGAAGCTTTGAACCTGATGCAGCAAGACCGGGAACTTTTTTTGGCGCGATTTATAACAATGGACGAAACATGTCTCCATCATTACGACCCTGAAACGAAACTGCAGTCGATGACATGGAAAAGGCCATCATCTCCAACTCCGAAGAAATTCAAGGTGAACCCATCTGCCGGTAAGGTCATGGGCTCTGTTTTTTGGGATGGTAAAGGGGTATTAATGATTGAGTATCTCGAGCATGGAGCCACTATTACGGGCACTTTATACGCCAAACAAATAGCAACATTGCGCAATGAGATCCGCGAAAAACGGCGAGGTAAACTCTCGAAAGTTGTGCTGTTCCACCAGGACAATTCCCCGGCACACAAGTCCGCCGTTGCAATGGCTGCAATTCGTGATGCTGGGTTCGATATCCTTAAGCATCCTCCGTATTCACCAGATCTCGCTCCCAGTGATTTCTACCTATTTCCGAGATTGAAACAATACCTGAGAGGCCAGAAATTTGAAGACGACGACGCGGTAGTCGCTGCAGTACAAGATTTTTTAAGTACTCAAGATGAGACCTTTTTTAAAAATGGAATTTTAAGTTTAGAAAAAAGATATACTAAGTGAATTATGCTAAAAGGTGACTATGTCGAAAAATAAAATGTAAAAGAAGCAGGCACGGTTAGTAAATATCATGCTTTACGCTGCGTTACCTTCTCAGTCTACTAACAAATATAGATCTAGCATCTCTTACGTCGGGGGTTTGTCTGATAAGATTTATGGCATTTTAAAATCAAACAATATTAATGTTGCCTTTAAGACTAACAACTCTTTGTACTCTAGGCTATGTAACCACAAAGAACAGGTAGATAAGGGAACTAGATCGGGGGTATACAAGCTTACTTGTAATGACTGCAATGGGATATACGTAGGACAGACAGGCCGAAGTTTTAATACTAGATTTAAAGAGCATGTTTCGGCATATAGGAATGAGCATCCAGATAGATCGAATTTTGCAAAACATTTGTTGGAATCAAATCATTCATTGTTAGATTCAGATTCTTATGAAGTGTTACATTATTGCGGCAAGGGGTTGCGTCTGGATGCTCTGGAATGCATGGAAATAATTAGGTACAACACTATGGGGTCTATTATTAATGAACAGGTAAATTTAGTATCTTCTCCTTTACTGCGGCTTGGGTCGAATTTGAACAGTTAGTATTAATTAAATATGCCTTATAAATAAATAAACAAAAAAATTCAAGGTAGTTTTATAATATGTCAATAAAAGTTAATTTTTGTGGGGTAGTTTGAGAATAAGAAAAATAAAGTGGGTACTTGAGAAGTTACAGTGACAAGTTAAAACATTTGTTTTGGTTTGTTAGTTTAACAGTTGGTAGCATAGCATACGGTTGTGGTAACTCTGAAGATGAGCTCTGGTTGAGTTCGAAACGCGTCAGTGTAGCTTGGTGGTGGTGATGGTTGGGTTTATGTGATTTGTGTGTGTTCGTACAGTGTGGAGGTGGAGGAACTGCATGAACGCACATTTCTTGCATAAACGTAACTATTGTAAGGTCGCGGGTGAGCAAAGTAATTGTTTTAGTTCATTAATATGGACCTCCGCAAAGTAACGCCTGATTCAATAAATTAAATAAAATGTCATTTAGTAAAAGTTGTTTATAACATACTCATTCTCACTTTTTATTGAACGCCCCTAGTACCTATGTCAGTCAGGGATACTGTAGCTTACTATTACCAAGTGAAAGAATTTTTTCAATGCAGTTGCTCAAAAAGTGCCCTTTTTTTGGTTGTATTGCGTGCGCAAAGTTCGTTTTTGCGAACTAGTGCGTACTTTTCAAGTTTATTAAATTTGTTCTTGTTCCAATTCATTAAAGTCTGATGGATGGATGGATGGATGGATGGATGGATGGATGGATGGATGGATGGATGGATGGATGGATGGATGGATGGATGGATGGATGGATGGATGGATGGATGGATGGATGGATGGATGGATGGATGGATGGATGGACGGACGGACGGATGGATGTGGATGTTGATGGATGTTGATGGATGTTGATGGATGTTGACGGATGTTGACGGATGTTGACGGATGTTGACGGATGTTGACGGATGCTGACGGATGTTGACGGATGTTGACGGATGTTGATGGATGTTGACGGATGTTGACGGATGTTGATGGATGTTGAGGGATGTTGATGGATGTTGATGGATGTTGATGGATGTTGATGGATGGACGGACGGATGGACGGACGGACGGACGGACGGATGGACGGACGGACGAACGGACGGATGGATGGATGGATGGGTGGATGGATGGATGTTG
Organism: Archips crataeganus; assembly: GCA_947859365.1. Classification (NCBI taxonomy): domain Eukaryota; kingdom Metazoa; phylum Arthropoda; class Insecta; order Lepidoptera; family Tortricidae; genus Archips; species Archips crataeganus. Next base: position 20,348,527 of record OX402045.1, on the reverse strand, counting down.
TTGGTGATAAAAATGTTTTGTATTATTATTATTATTAAGTCTCAAATTATTCTGTTGTATTTTTTTTCGCAACTGTATTAAAAAAAGTCGTTCGATACACGCGCGGAAATGTCATTCTTCACTCGTCCCGAGTTTTGCCACTCGCCTTCGGCTCGCGGCAAGATATCTCTGGCCTCGTCAAGTAATGACATACTTTCCGCAGTAGCATCGAATCAGCCCCGAAATTGAATTAAATTATTTCTATCCCGTGGGAATTCCGCATTTTCCCAGATAAAATGTAGCCTATGTCAATGAAGGATAATGTAGCTTTCTAATGATGAAAAAATTAATAGTTTCAGAGATTCCGCTATAAATAAAAAAACAAAGAAAATCCTGATATGTGTTTCCCTATCCCGTGGGAATTTCGAAAAATCTTTCCTTAATGCACCTCTACAATACTCAAGGTACATGTATGCCAAATTTCCGCTCTGAGGGACAATTTTTTAATGCGGGGGACTTCGCCCCACGAGTTCCCCTTCCGGGGCTCCCCCCCGTCTCCCTTTTCCTTGTAGCTGTCATAGCAGAGTTTAATGTAATTTTAGCCACTTTAACTGTAAGCAAAATAATTGTTAGGACAATTATATTAGGACCTGAATATTGCGTTTTAGGTATTTCGATGTTAGAGTTATCAATATTAGGACGAACATCCTTTAGGACATTTAAGTGTGTATGCGCAAAAATGAATAGGACAAACAAGTAGTATGCCATTCGACACTAATGCCAAACATTCTCGGGCAAAAAATTTTAGGACAATAAACATTATGCGATACGATAGGCACCCAAAGTTAGTATGTATTTTTGCTCGCTACTCTGCCCGTAAGTACCTATAAGATATCTACAAATTTACAGAAGGCAAAAACTAATGGTAGATAATAAAGTGAAACGAATATTAATTAAGACAAGCGTTTAGTGATGTATCTTCATTTAGATGGTGCGAGTAAATTGTGTGGGTTGTGGTACGTACTATCGCCCCAAGCGCCAGATAACCACCTTAAAGGCCCAGTTTGCGTGCAGTGGCTAGACATCTGTCCATAACAATCCATAGCAATAAACATCAACGGCTGCAAGCAAATTTGTTTTGAAAATGGGTATCTGGCGTCTGGGGCGATGGTACATAGCTGTACCTATTATGATCGATCACTTATAAATAAACAGCCGCGCGGCCCCGCAATGCAACGAAACTAGCACGTATTTCTCGGACCATCTACTAGGGGCGTTCAATAAAAAGTGAGAATGAGTATGTTATAAACAACTTTTACTAAATGTAATTTTATTTTTCGACATAGTCACCTTTTAGCATAATACACTTATTAAATCTTTTTTCTAAACTTAAAATTTCATTTTTAAAAAAAGGTCTCATCTTGAGTACTTAAAAAATCTTGTACTGCAGCGACTACCGCGTCGTAGTCTTCAAATTTCTGGCCTCTCGGGTATTGTTTCAATCTCGGAAATAGGTAGAAATCACTGGGAGCGAGATCTGGTGAATACGGAGGATGCTTAAGGATATTGAACCCAGCATCACGAATTGCAGCCATTGCAACGATGGACTTGTGTGCCGGGACATTGTCCTGGTGGAACAGCACAACTTTCGAGCGTTTACCTCGCCGTTTTTCGCGGATCTCATTGCGCAATGTTGCTATTTGTTTGGCGTATAAAGTGCCCGTAATAGTGGCTCCATGCTCGAGATACTCAATCATTGATACCCCTTTACCATCCCAAAAAACAGAGCCCATGACCTTACCGGCAGATGGGCTCACCTTGAATTTCTTCGGAGTTGGAGATGATGGCCTTTTCCATGTCATAGACTGCAGTTTCGTTTCTGGGTCGTAATGATGGAGCCATGTTTCGTCCATTGTTATAAATCGCGCCAAAAAAAGTTCCCGGTCTTGCTGCATCAGGTTCAAAGCTTCTTGACAAATCTCTAGTCTAGTTTGTTTTTGCGTGTCAGTAAGCATTCTTGGTACCCAACGCGCAGATACCTTTTTCATACCCAAGCCTTCATGTAAAATATTATGCACGCTCCCCGTTGAAATCTTTACATTTTCAGCAATAAAACGAACTGTGACACGACGATCCGCCAAAACTGAGTTTTCGACTTTTTTCACAATTTCTTCAGTTACTGCTGTAGTAGGGCGTCCGGAGCGGGGGTCGTCCATTGTCGATGTTCTTCCACGTCTAAATTCGGCGCACCAACGTGCGACTGTCGAATACGGAGGAGCATTAGACCCTAAAGTGTCCCGCAAATCCAAATTGACTTGGTCCGTAGAAAAATTTTTCAAATACAAGTATTTGATAACGGCGCGCAGTTCAATTTTTCCATTTTCGCTAACGTACTCAATAGCATTGCAAAGAAATTACCGTATATTTTTTTAAACAAAAGACAGTTAGTTTTTTTTTTCATAGCAATCAGCTAGATAGATTAGCTTTACCGGCCATTATTTAATTTCCTAATATTAAAAGAGTTTGCATCTCATTCTCACTTTATATTGAACGCCCCTCGTAAATTAAGTAGATATACCTACCCCTAAACGCTTGTGTCCTAAGATTCGTTTCACTTTATTGTTGACCATTTTTAACCTCCGACACAAAAAAGAGGGGTGTTATAAGTTTGACCGCTATGTGTGTGTGTGTGTGTGTGTGTGTGTGTGTGTGTGTGTGTGTGTCTGTCTGACAGTGGCTTGATAGCTCTTAAACGGGTGAACCGATTTGGATGCGGTTTTTTTTATTAAAAAGCAGGTTTCTTGGCAATGGTTCTTAGATATGTTTCATCAAAATTGGTTCAACCGTTTCAAAGTTATCAGCTCTTTTGTTAGCTGCGGAAGTGCATTTACTTTATGTTCAATCAAACATACGTGTGATAGGTATAATTGCGTTGGGGGTTTTTAATTTTTTTAATTTATAGTTAGAATAAGGCATAAACAAAAATATTAATTGAATATGTAATGTGAATTGAGTGAGGGAAGCTTATGTCCGGTAGTGGATATCCTACGGCTGAAATGACTACGATGTTGAAATGTTAATTTGTGTTTTTCAGATGGGTTAAAGGCCCAGATGACTGCCAAGCCACAGACATTCACTATCGATCATTGACCGGTGAAGGGAACTTCAACTGGCGATTTATTTACCCTTTCGATTACTTGGAGGCAGAAGAACGTATCGTTATCTCTCGCAAAGAATCCGTCTTTTCTTGGGATGAAACAGAATGCAAAATTCCAGCGAGACTCGAATTACAAGTCTGGGATGCTGATCATTTTTCAGCTGACGACTTTTTGGGTGCGATTTGTTTTTGAGATTTAACTTCTGATGATCAAACTTGAGAAAGTACCTAAGTCATTTTATTTTTATTTTCAGGCGCCTTAACTTTGGACTTAAACCGATTTCCTCGAGGGGCCAAATCTTCTAAACTTTGTACACTTGAGATGCTGAGTAATGATGGCACTGTGCCCATGGTTAACATTTTTAAGCAAAAACGTGTCAAAGGCTGGTGGCCTTTTTACATTAAACGTGATACAGAGGAAATGGAACTTACTGGAAAAGTTGAAGCGGAAATCCACCTTCTGACCTGCGAAGAGGCCGATAAGGTGCCAGCCGGCTTAGGACGTAATGAGCCAGATCCCCTGGATAAACCAAAGTAAGGTTTTATCTTATTTATCCAAATTTTTTCTTAAATAGCGAATTTTGATATTGAAAATGAAAAGCACTAACCTATTGTAAAATACTGCTGTGTTTATCTTACAATGCAGTTTGTAGTTTGTTAAACACAATCAAAAAGATAAATACCTAATTGAAATCTATCTTTCAGCCGGCCGGATGCATCATTCATGTGGTTCCTTAACCCGCTGAAGTCGATAAGGTACATCGTGTGGCACAACTACAAGTGGACCATCCTGAAGGCCACCGTCATCCTGCTCGTGGCCATTATGTTCCTGCTGCTGATATACGCCGTGCCCGGCTACTCCGTCAAGAAACTACTCGGCGCATAGACCTATTGTTGCACATGTCACTAAAATAATTTATTTTTTAACTACTGAATGGGTACTTAACACATATCTAGTCAATTTTTATCTTATAAACCTAACATAATCAATATCATTATGATGTACACCCCTTATTATAATCAATAAACACAACTTATTTAGAAATATGCATTCGTTTCTTATTTTACAATATTTTATTCGCTCTCTGTGTAGATCGTACACAGTGGCTCTGTAGAAAAACACGCTCTTTAAATACTTTTGGGTTACTACTTACTACTTACTAACTAGGTACGTCAAAGGAATACTTAGTGCGAGATGTAATTGTCGGGCGCTAGGAAAAAACTAGGTGTTTGGGGGTGTTTTTAGATAAACTTAACTCCGGATCCACGCTCGCCAGCGTACAATGGACCCAGATCCGCGCCGAATTACATATTAGGCAACTAAAATTCATATGTCTGAATCTAGGCAATTTATAATGAACATCATAGCTGACCTGTTATTTCTTCCACGCTGATCTGATTCCTGCTGCTTAGCCTCACGAGATAGGTAATCAATCTGCTTCGCCTTTGTATTCTAAGTACTTAATAATGCACCATCTGTAATTATAAAACATACTATTACTCCACTGCATGGAGCCACTGGACTAGACCACTCAAACATCTCACATACATACAAAACATAATATTTCGAGGACAGAGGTGATCACATGTCAGCCTTCGGACCAGATACCACGGCGTCCCATGGTGCCTGTCATTCAGTTCAGCTCAGTAACTCCCAGAAACGGAGTATATTTCGGTACCGCAAACGCCAGAACGGTACCATACCGAACACACCAGGACGGTATCTTTACTTTCAGACAGGAATGAACCTTTTTCATATTTGGTATGTGAGTGACTGGTCTAGTAAACACCACTAAGACTAGCGAGTGTAATCATTTACCCTCATAGGCATAAACCACAGCTTCCAAGCAGCAGAGGAGTTGCAAGCAGCACATTAACACAATTTTCAGTTCACTAATAAACTAGACTTTTACTCGATTGAAAGTTAGGGGAGGGTGGGGGAAACGCGGACGGCGGGTAACGGCGGTAAATAAGTTAGAATAGGACAGGAGATATTTTGAATAGCGCGATCTCAAGTCGGCCCTGAACCCAGTGCCTAACAGTACGTGGTTTAGTGAGGCCGCGCTCACCGTTCACGGTAAGTTATTTTGAATGTTTTTTAACAAATTCATCTTATTTTTGTGCAATTTTGAATGTTTGTTTCTCACTTTACGAAAAACACACCGACATGGTGTTTTTTTCGTGAAATAACATGTAAATAAACAATGATTTGAAGCACACGTATCACGCACCGCGTGATTCTAATCTCAAATAAAATATTTATGTTGCGTTTCTGGGCGAGTCGGCTAATGGCGGACGATTTGAATCGGGTAACTACGAACGTTCGTAGTAACCCCTAAACAATAAATGTGGTAAAATATTATACTCTATATACTCTATACCGTAACCAAATAGTTAATATAATAAAAATACAGTATTTCACTTATATATAAATTAATTTAAAACAAAAATATCACTGTATTTAGTTGTAATACACCTTAAACATTTAAAAATATGGTTGTGATAATATTTTTAGGTTTTAATATACCTAAACACATTTGTTGTTGGTGTAGAGATAGTTAAAGGCCGCATTTTTGCACCATTAGTAAATGTGATGTGATGTGTGATTTTTGCGCTAGTTAGAGTGTGTCCGAGGTTACCCCACTCAGTATCCGTAATTACCCCACGTCGTGTAGGGTAATAGCGAACACCAGAAGTTTTTTTTCTTTATTATAACTTGATTATATTCAAAAAAATATGACTGTTGATTATAAAAACATATAGTCGATTACTTTAACTAAAGACTGATTAATAAATAGCTTTAATAACTTTATTTCTTTTTGTTTTATTTCAAATTTTCCTTAGGTGTTCGTAGTTACCCCACTCTCCCCTACAGCAAGAATGGTAATTCAACTCACCATAGACTGTAGGAAACATGGCGGGAAGCATGGGGCTATGTACAAATATTTACATTTCGCGAAACGACGAGACAGTAATTGCATACCTACTGTTAAAACGTTAACACAACGTCAAAATCCCGCTGTCATTACATGAGATGTGGTTATGTGCGTGGCCTCAACTCTGGTGGCGTTACCTTTACTTGCGTCATCGAGTAGGTACCTACTAATAAAAAAAAACATGTCTGCTCAATTCCTTTGGCAAGATCCGCGAATTATAATTCTACAGACAGTATGACAAAGACGCACTTTTTAATGCTGAACCAAAAATTTATCGTCTTTGGTACCTAAGAACCTACTCGTTTCTGAATTGAAATAGGGAAAAATTATACGAGTGCAGAACTTAGGCAATTCCAAACGAGTGTGTGGGGGATCTTAACACGAGACCGTACCTACTTAAAGCAAGGGTTTTATGCCAACATGAGTTGGAAATTGATTTTTCAGTAAAAATAAATGCAAAAAATAATTAATTCGGAATATCACAACTCAAAATCTTCGTGCGGGTGTAAATTTTTTTCAAAAAATCCGAAGAATCTATATTTCTCGAAAACGTGCGTCTTTTACTAAGGTCATTTTTTGATATTTGGTAGATGACGTGCCCACCTAACTCCCATTTCCGTTTGTTGTACTACTTACGGGACACCCTGTATATCAACCTTTTTCGAATAAAATCGAATTGAGTAAGTATTCAAACATCATTGTTGAACTCGCATAAAAGCTTGGTGCAATGCAAATACATATAAAATGCTTTGTCCTGAAGTCCTAAATGACTGACTGGCGGATTAACGCACAGCCTAAACCGCTGTATGTAGAGACCTGAAACTTGGAGGATGTGTTTTTGTATGACGTAGGCATACGATAAGAAAGAATTTTCCGGAATTCCCACGGGATAAGGAATATGCGGGATTTATATATTTCATCAATCAAGAGTGACCCTATCCCCATAACGAAGATTACTAAACTGTTCAAATTGGGCATGTAAGTAGGTAAAGCTAATTTCAATAATTTTGAAAATTCCCACGGGATAGGGATAAATCAGGATTTATATACTCAAATCAACTGGATACTATCTCCGTAACTACAATTACTATAAACTTTTCAAATTCAGTATAAACGTAAGTGGTCATACATAACAGCAAAAAACTTATTACAGGATTTTTGGAAATTCCTGTGGGATAGATAATCTCTGAAACTTCAAAGCCGATTAAAAAAATCTTTTACCAGTAAAAATTCCACTATCCTTTATTGACATATTCCCAAGGCATAGAAAAAAAAATTCAACTTCGGAGCTCTTTTTAAAATGTCTTTCATCAATAGAAAAGATACTGTCCTTGATTAACATGATGCTATTTTCCGAATAAATGCAAAATTCCCGCGGTATAGAAAATAGTAAATTTAACTTCGGGGCTGAGTTTAAAAAAAATGACCAATAGAAAGCTAAACTATCCTTTATTGGTACCTATAGGCTAGGCTACCTACTATTTATTCGGTAAAATGCAAAATGCCCGTGGGATAGAAAGAAGTGAATATCACTTGAGGGCTGATTTGAAAATTTCTTTCACCAATAGGAAGCTACACCAACCATTATTTACCTAGACTAGGTACTTTTCTCCGTAAAAAAGCAAAATTCCCACGGGAAAAAAATAAGTGAAAATTTGCATAGAATAAGGACAAATTTGTTAATTCCCACGGGATAGAGAATAAACGGGATTTATAATATTCACTAACTGATACTGATGATGATGAAATGATAATAATGATGGATGTTGCCGTTGCCGGATGTTTGTTTTATACAATGAAAGAGATGAAGAAGCTTTACCACAAATAGGAATTCTACGCGGACGAAGTCGCGGGCAAAAGCTAGTTATCTATAAAAATCACGTTTGTTGTATGGGAGCCCCCTTAAATAATAATAATAATAATAATAATATACGTTTATTTCAAGCTCGTGACTCATAATTATGTTAGTTACAATAAAACTTAAAAACTATGTTAGTAAAACACTTTACAACACTACACTGTTGTTACTGGGCCTGTGAAGTCCACAACAGTGCATAATATACGGACAGTCAATCTTGGCCGCAATCATTGATAGGATGGTGTTGGGGCTGTCGCGCACGCGCCGCATTAGCGACGCGGCTCGCAGGCGCATTGTCGCTTTAAAACGGGTTACGCGCGCGTCGGCAAACATCTGTGAAGCACTGCAATAGCGCGGCAGCCCCATCAACACCCGGAACGCATTATTATATTGAACTTGTAGGGCCTTGTAAGACCCTTTTGTAAATTTGCACCACAGGCTGCACGTGTAAAAAGTAGTACAAAACGCCCTAAATAGGGTTATTTTACTCTCACTGGAACAACGAGCAAACCTGCGGGCAATCATATTAGATCTTATCGACAAGGCCCTACGTTCACGTTCAATGTCAGCATTGTCCTTGAGGTCGGCGGTGAGTATATGCCCTAAGTATTTATATTTGAACACTCTAATAATAATGATTTGAATAATAATGATGGATGTTGCCGTTGCCGGCTTTTTGTTTTATACAATGAAAGAGATGAAGAAGCTTGAAGCTTTACCACAAATTGGAATTCTACGCGGACGAAGTCGCGGGCAAAAGCTAACGGATATATATATATATTGTAAATCGAAGATGTAACTAAGTATGCAAATTACAAGAGATAGAAAATATAAAGTACTTGAGTTAACTTGTAAAACCTCACCAAACTCTTGACTTGAAATCAAGTCGTGGCCTGTTGGCACGAAATGTTCTGACTTCATAATCAAGTCGATGGCTTCGAAAAGGTTAAGCATACTTAATAGGAAGGAGATCACAATAAAGAAGTAATACCGCAGTTTTATTTAGAAACAATATTAAATCTCCATTTACAATACACTACTGTAGTGTTGAGAAGCAGTTAACAGCGGCGGCGGCGACGACGGCGGCGGCGGCAGCGGCTGCGCCTCCTGCGGCGCCGCCGCTTCTTGCAGCAACAGCAGCTCTTGCGGCGTCGACGCCGCCGCCGCCCACATCGCTCTTCTTTCACAGTCCAATTAGCAAAATGTGAACCTTTCCTATGTAAAAAACCATACGCAGCACCCTTTTCCAGAATTGATTTCACGTTATGATTTAGTCGCTCATTGTCTTGATCGCGAAACTCCGCCCGTAAATACTGTAATATATCATGAACAGTCGCACCATTTCGAGTATCGTGAAGAAACTGTATTATTGATTTCCCGATAGGTTTGATAAGATCTTGTAAATCTGTTTGTTCTTCCGTAGCAGACATTTCGTTAATTTTAATCCGATTATGTAAATAAGTATGTAGGTATATTATAAAAACATTTTTACGAAAATTTGCTTGATCTTCACATAACTATGTGAGGAAATTGAATACGTATAATCAATGACATTAGAATGATGTTCTTTTTATAAAATAACATTTTCAAGAAGATTTCTAATGCTTAAGACCAGACATATCGTAATGAAGAAGGTTGAATTGCCCTTCCCTGAATGCGGTTAAATACAACCTACTTATTTGTCGACTCTGAAATTAACCCCGGCGCCACACATATTACAAATGTTTCAACACATATTTGATCTATGGTTGATTGTATGGATGTTCTATTGAACAAATAAGCAAATACCGGTGCTACACATGTGATCAAATAACTGTGTTCAAACATTTGTAATATGTGTGGCGCCAGGGTTACGTCAATAATAATAATGCTCGACTTGATAATTTAAACACTCATATTATGTAACTGCCTTATTATGGATTTGAATTATCAGGTCGCACGTTATTGTCATTCGTTTCCGATCTACAATTACAGGCAGGGTTTTAGTTTTAGTATGGTTTTACTCGTATACCTACTCTTTGGTTGGCACGAATGGATTGAACGAAAGCAATGTCACTTTGACATTTTTGTAGGAAAATGACTGATGCATGACATTATCATATTTGTGTGAAGTGTATTCAAATAGGTAACACATAGATACTTTCATTCACTCATTCGATCCATTCGTGCCAACTCTTGTGAATCGACCTGTACTTTATCTACTGTTTTCATTGATTATTATATTGAACATTCTAAATTTTGTTAAATTAATTTTTCTCAAAAATGGTATGAAATGTTGCCATTACGTCATCAAAAACGTCGTAGAAAGTAACGCATCCTGGAGACTAGCTGCTAGCTGCCAGGAAGTAATCTCAAGCTGCCAGGAAGTAAGTATGAAATTCCATTACATATCAAGTGTTCAAATTTGGAACCCGTGCTCTACGTCTGTGAAAAACTTAAACTATTAAAAAAGTTCACACTTAAGAGGATGTATGCAAATGTGAGTTCTCTGATTAAATAACTGGAACATTTTTCACTAATTTATGTTGTTGTAATTACAATTTTCGTGTTTCAAATGTTTCAAAATTAAGAAAATTCTTATTAAAATTAAATAAATAAAAATAAATAAAATAAAAATCCATTTATTGCCACAACCATACAAAAAAATAAAAAGAAACACAAAGAACACACAAAAAAAAAAGAAGAAGAAGAACAGGAGCACAAAAAAAATAACTTCGTGGCAAAAGGCTCAGGCTCAGCATAAATGCTGCCGGTTAGGATGCCGGCGGCGCTGATTTTCAGCCTGCGCCCTCCCGCGGCGCGTTAAGCACAGCAATAAATACGGGAAGGGCAGAGCTCACAATATTACGTAAATACAAAATATTTAATTTAAGATTAGTATTTTGGAGTCTTTTTGCATTCATATTTTTAACTCCAAATTTAACTTTTACGGTCATCCCGTGAAATCCTAATATTTCATACTAAATACTAAATACAAACCGAAACATGGATACACAGAAAAAAACCCCGAAAAAGAGACTAGCGCTGGGAAACGAACCCAAGTCCTCAGCATTCCGCGCTGCGTGCTTATATCCCTACACCACCACTGGTCAGGAGTTAAGACACAAATTTTCCCCATATATCAACATTTTTCAGTTTGTCTTCTATAGTCCCTTTACGCAGAGAATAATTACAACCAAAAAAATTACAGATATAAAAAATCAAAAAAAAAAAGAAAGAAGAAAGGGAAATCTGGCAGTTCTTTTCTAAGGAAATGGTAGGGCATCACAGTCATATTCATAGCCTTTGGTAATCTTGTGGTCTTTGGGGAAGTATCAATTTCCATCTACTTAAAATCCAATTTGGACCGCCATTAGCACTTTCCTAATTTTCTGCTTAAAGACCGGGAAAGACATGTGCCCTCGCAGCGGGGGAGGAAGATCGTTCCATATCTTAGAGGCACGGAAACGGAAACTCCCTCTGAACCCCACGGACCTGTGTTTGGGGATGATAACCTTATTGGCGTGCATACTCCGGACACCTCGATCGCGACCCGCACGTGGCCATGTAAACTTGTCATACAAGTATTGCGGTCGTTGTGTATTTATTATTTTATGCACTTGAGTCGTGTCGGAATCAGTGCTTCTGGGTCTATTTCGAGTATTTTTCTAGTAGCTTTGGTTTTTATTGTCTCGCAAAAGGTGAGAAAAGTAGAGTAGGTATACTCCTCGGGGATAAAACTGATTTTGCCTTGGAAATGAATTGAACATTCCACAAAGCAAAAATCAAGCGAGGCTAATGTCCCAGACGTCGATGTCAAACCGAAATTTGCTTTTAAAATACAGAAGTTTTTTCTTCTTTTGTTAACCATTAGTAGATTGATAACCAAGGGTGGAAAGTGACCCATTTAAGCAGAGAGCGCCATTAGTTCGAGGGGAAATGGGTAATTTCACCCGAGTTTCGAATCTACTTTTCATTTCGACTGTGAGGAAAGTAAAATTACTACAAAAAAATGAGAATAATATTTACTTATAGCCAACCTCCAACCTTTTCGCCCTGGCCACTTGCCACGGCCGAAAAATCGAGTTGGTCACGACTAAGGAGCTTATATACAAAACTGGAGGTTGAACGCCTAACGAAGAAGTTTTGACCTTATTTATATTTTTCTTTCACATTTTCACGAATGACTTCCATCTCTTTCTTAACCTAACTAAAGAAAGAGAATATTTTCGTGACGTAATAAAGATCAAATTTCTTGTTTCAAACGGATGTTCGGCGTACAACCTCCAGTGTTGTATATAAGCTCCTTGGTCACGACGTGCATCTGGATGGCCATGCCGAAACATGAAAATAAGTGTCATTGTCGAAACTGAATTATCTTTGACTCCGTGGCTAATCGTAAAAATTAAAAAAAAATACTTTCCACCCTAGAGATGAAAACGCAATTTTCCACCCGGCTATCTACCCATGAAAATTTAACTTTCCGAACAGGAGAGATGAAAAATAATACCTGGACCGGGCCATATCATCCAATTCCCACTTGTTGTCGACTTCTGGGACACGCAGTAATAATCTTTAGCGTGGGTATCAAAGTAATAAGAATAAAAATTAAATGATCATTTTGTTTTATTAACTCTATAATAATATTTACACGTTTTAAAAACATATTGATATATTAATAATAATCGAAACATTTAACATTTATTAGGACTTTACCAAGTTCAGTACACTTATTGCTTTATTTTCTATTCCTACAAGAGGACTAGGCTGTAAGGCCAAATAAATTAAACAAGCTTGCGAATGACGGACGAGCAAGTGCCTCATAGGCTGGAAGCATCATTCATATAAACATTTACCTCACGTGTCTTAGACGGACACCCGAAACGTTAAATACTTTATCTGCACCTAACACTATAGATTTTAAACAAAAGCAGTTTGAGAGCAAGATTCCTGAAAATAAAAGTAGGCGGCAAATCCACAACACGTATATACCGGTACATTCATTTAATTTCATAAATTCGTTTATTTTCACTTTAGAAATATTTTGAAACGATTTTGCTTGCAAGCATATTCCGTTGTAACGTTGAGAGGGCTGCGAGATATTGCTTCATACTCAATATGTTAAAGGCAGCCGTATTATGCAAGTATCTCGGGATGCAGTACGCGGAGGCATTACACAATACAACATTTTCGTCATATTTTGCCTAGGTAATTATTTCTGTTAGTATTATCCACAATTATAAACCTAATTTCTAACTGATTAACATGTAGTAGTTGACACTTTTTATAAATGATGATTCTAAAACAAATCATAGCTAAGGGCACGTTTTTCTTAACGGTTATTGCTGTACCTAACATTATTTACAGTATTGAAATCATTACAATATTTACTAATTATTTTATAACATAATATTACAGTCGTGTGAGCCAATAACTTTAGCGTAGCAAAGTCCATTTTTATTTTGCTTTAGTATTCATACAGAAAAAAATCACCAGGTCAATGCAGGGAAGTGGGTGCACAGGGAACGAAGGGCAATTCCCTGGACCTAAGTGATGTGACGCGTATTGACCAGTTAAGAGATTTTAAAAGGGTCCTTTCCTTTCGTTCCCTCGATATAGGAGTAGTCATTAGGTTAAAGGTATATTAGGGAGTGGAATATCGTTCAACAAAGGCGAAACGGCACAGTGGTCAAATTAAGAAGGTTTATACCTGCTGAGCTGGCAACGTTGCATTTTTGTTAGTTTTTCTCAATTATTCCATAAAATTGATTGAAAATTAAAAATGTGGTGTACTTATACGAATTGTTCTAATATATAAGATAATGTGTCTACTGCAATAATTATTCGTGAAGACATTCTTTTCTTTAAAAACCGTTAGGTAATAATTTCCTTGTTTTTAAAGAAAAAAAAAGTCTATCACGAATAATTATTGCAGTAGACACCTTAACGTATACAGGGTGATCAATCCAAATGGGTCAATATGGAGAAATCAGAAACTATGAGAGAGCAATATCTGTTCTCAGGAACCATGGCTTCGATTTTAGATTTAAGAAAAATGCCATTTAAACATTTTTTTTACTGCCGTACTTAACAGGGAAACCTGATCAAAATTCTGTACCTAAATATTCACATGTCGTTTTGTTATTAGCTGATCCCTAGAATATAACGACCAACTTTTGCTATGAATTCTTGTGTAAAACATTAGACAGAAATTCCCACAATTGAAATAGTTTGCAAAATATCGTCATTAGTTCATCAATATGTAAATTTATCTGAATAGGCTACCTTACCATTATCTTACTTAGATAGTAATCCACTACAAATTGCGTTTATTTGAAATTAGAACACATTCGTTCAGAGGGTGTGCCAATTTACTTCAAATTTCAAAATGAAATGTTTTCTAGGGCTGAATATGCACCCCACAAAAATACGGAACGTGATTGTGCATTAGCAAAGAGAATTAATCTTTGCATCCAGGAAAATGGCTAACATTTTGATCATCAGCTGGGTCCCCACTGGCTAGGCTAGGCTAGCGCATGAGGCATAATTTTGTTCGACACAAGGTTCAACATCGCGCCGAAAATGGCTGCCTCGCGAGGCAGTTCGCTCAGTGGAGACCCAGCTAATTACTTAAATAAAGTTATTTTGTAATTTTGAGTTTATTTTACAATTATTTAAACAAAATTCTATTAAAAAATGTGTTTCTTGGGACTTGTAATTCCTAACTTCAACAATAATAACAAATAAATTATTACAGAAATTTTGACCAGGTTCGATTCCCGGTTATGTATGAGTTAAAAAAAATGTTTCAATGCCATTTTTGTTAAATCTAAAATCCTTTTCCTAAGAACACATTTCGCGTGGGAATTTCGTTTGTGGGAATTTCTGTCTATTAGTTTTACACAAGAATTCATAGCAAAAGTTGGTCGTTATATTCTAGGGATCAACTAATAACAACACGACATGTGAATATTTACGTACAGAATTTTGATCAGGTTCGATTCCCTGTTATACTGTACGACAGTTAAAAAAAATGTTTGAATGCCATTTTTGTTAAATCTAAAATCGAAGGCATGGTTCCTAAGAACACATTTTTTCGCTGTTTCTCATAGTTTCTGATTTCTCCATACTGATCCATTTGGATTGATCAACCTGTATATTAGAACAATTCGTATACACCACATTTTTAATTTTCATTCAATTTTTATGGAATAATCGAGAAAAACTAACAAAGATGCAACGTTGCCAGCTCAGCAGGTATAAACGCTCTTAATGTTTCGGATGAACATAATAATTTAATTATACAAACGAATTAAATAATTATCAAACATTTTTTTTTCAAAGCTTTTGTATGATTCACTGAACGAAGTTGTTGGTTGGTAATCCTCTAGTTTTACAATGTCTCATTCATGCATGTGTATACCAAATGCCATTCCATTAAAATAGCAGTGTTATCTATTCTGAAATATAATTTACAGTAGGTCAAAATTAGATAAAATCAAATTGCATGTAGAAACATTTCTGTGATGGCGTTAAAAGGGGGTAATAAAATAACCTATCGCACTCATTAAAAAACGTCACTTCGATCACTAACTGCTTTGGTTAAGTTAGAGCTGCGTCAAGGCGCGAAGTATTTACCACGTTCCAAGTGTATAATAAAAACTTAAGCTCCAAAAACAGCGATAACTTTATAAAAAAAGTTTACGTTATGCAAGACAAAGGTTATTATTACTGATAGATAACTCAATAATGGAGAAATAATAATTTGAACAACTTAATCTAAACAATAAATAAATAACAGTAAAAATTCTGTTATTGGGGACGAACGAAAAAGTTAAAACAATAAATATTGAAGTTTTTACCGAGCTTAAAACAAACGCTTTTTTTAGTAATTCAGATAGCTTATCCTTGTTATGGCGTTTTGATTACATGAGAAACTTGACGCTGAAATTATTTAACTTAGTCGAAACCATGCTATTTTTTGCTAAATATACAGGGTGTCCAGTAAGTAGGTAGTACGACAAACGGAAATGCGAGATAGGAGGGCAGGTCATCTACCAAATATCTAATGACTAATGACCTCAGTAAAAGTCGCACAGTTTTCGAGAAATTTCGATATTTCTGTTTTTTTTTTGAAAAATGTACATGCACGAAGATTTTGAGTTGTGATATTGAAAATTAATTATTTTTTCATTTATTTTTATCGAAAAATAATTTTATTTAAATTTAAATTTTGCCTTTTCTCCTTGCTAAACTGGTCAAGATTTGATGTATCACAGTGAAAAAAAATACATGGCCACTGTTTAGCTTACTAGCTTAAAACATGTATATTTAATGGACATTCAAAAATTATAATTAACTTATCAATAAAATATTTACAGGAAAAAAAATCTCCATACAAAGCAAAGCATTAGGTACCCTACAAATCTCGTTAAGCCAGTACTACCACCTTTTCTAAGTTGAGGCTCAAGAAGGATCAGAATGCACTCTGGTTCAATTCAGCAGCTATGCAAAACTGAATAAAATAAAATAAAAAATCTAAATTTCGCGCGTTTTATAAAAAAAAAAACTCAATTCATATTTGCCCCCAATCTTGCCGTTAATTCGGGTATGGTTAAATAATGGTTAAATAAACAAAAGATAAACAAAATTATTTTTAAACTAGCTTTTCCAAAAATCCATGGCATTTCACGTCCGCCACGTTGTATTTTAAAATCGTTGCTTTTTTCGTAACCAGCAACCCGATAAACAATAGAAACATTACCCATGTTGATTTCCAGATATTGTCACCCCATTTCCCTCTTTTAGGGGTAGAATTCCCAAAAAAACCTGAAACACGTATTTACTCATTTATCGTCAGGAGTACTCCCGTGAAGTTTCAAATAAAATAGTCTAACTAATCTTGTTTCCCCATACAAACTTTGGACCCCCGTCTCACAAGTTGTGAATTTTGAAAAATCCTTTCTCAGTGCACCCCTAGACCTTATCCTTATAAGGTTCCTAAGGTAGGTTCCTTAACCTACGTGCCAAATTAGGAATCTCTAGAACCAGTGGTTTGGGCTGCGCGTTGATATGTCAGTCAGTCAGTCAGTCAGTCAGTCAGTTTCTTCTTTTATATATTTAGATTTCGAATTTAAATTTAGCGGCGTTCGAAGTCTTTGCGGCCAGTACTTTTTTTAGTAAAAAGTTGTACAAGGCTTTGTTAAGTTTTTTAAATAAATCATGCGAAATTAAGTTTTAAGTTGTTTTAGTTTATCCTAGCTGCTGAATTTAACCAGAGCACGCAGATTAACGTATGTTTTTTGTATCGTGTAACCCAATTATTCAAAATGGAAACAAATTCAAACTAGTCTGCAATTCTCAAACTACGAGATTGCTTGAAACTTAACAACGCCTTGTCCAACTTTTTATTTGAAAAATACTGGCCGCAGACATCGAACGCCACATTAAACTTCAAAATTTTTAAATAATTTTGTTTATTATTTGTTTATTTAACCAAACCCGAATTAACGGTAATATTGGGTACAAATATGATTTTTTTATTTTATTTAATAAAACACGCGAAATTTAGTTTTTTTTTTAATTTATTCAGTCTTGCATAGCTGCTGAATTGAACCAGAGTGCATACTGATCCATCTTGAGCCTCAACTTAGATAAGGTGGTAGTACTGGCTTAACGAGATTTGTAGGGTACTTAATACTTTGTATGAAGATTTTTTTCCTGTAAATATTTTTTTAATAAGCTATTTATCATTTTTGAATGTCCATTAAATGGTCATGTTTTTTAAGATAGCAAGCTAAACAGTGGTCATGTAATTTTTTTTTCACTGTGATAAAATAAATCTTGACTAAAGTTTAGGAGGCAAAATTTAAATTGAAATAAAAATAATAATTTTTTAAAAATGGTTTTTTGCATCTGATAACACAACTGTTCAAGATTATTTACCTATCAATAAAAATAAAGGCGAAAAATAATTAATTCGGAATATCACAACTCAAAATCTTCGTGACGGGGTGTACATTTCTCAAAGAAATCAGAAAAATGGAAATTTTTAGAAAACGGTGCGACTTTCACTAAGCTCATTTTTGGATATTTGGTAGATGACCTGCCCACCTATTCAGTTTGTCGTACTACTTCCTGGACACCCTGTATCGTCGGGATACAAGCAAAAATCACTAAGTACCAAATACCTACATAAAACAAAGCTCGTATCTCAGTATGAAATTAATAAGTATATACGACTTTTTGAAGAGCAGCGACAGAAATTTTAGTGAGTTTTGCTTTTCATCCGGCGGTATAATACATTGCGTAATTAATTATAAATACCTACCAATTAGCAAAAATAAGCTAAGCAAATTTATTTATACACTATTTGTTACCTTATCAGGTGATAGCAGATTACGTCGAATCTATTTTGGATAAGTATATTTAATATTTGTTAACAGATAAAGGGCTGTTTCACAACTTTTTTTAAATTTCGGATTAGCTTAATCATAAACCTTATTTGTCAGATGGAATTAAAATTTCTGTTTCACAAGTCTTGATTAGCGCTACGTGATGGACAAACTTTCTTAATTTTTCCATCAGTACAGGTGGCATTTAGCATTATTATCCGTCATATATTTTTTTAATTATAGTCCGACAAGCTCGTGCGCGACCCTCCGGGGAACCCTGTCGCAGTCAGCGTTTGCCGCACTTATTAAAAACAATCTTGTTAAGGACAGCAGAGGCTCCCTGCGACAGGGTTCCGCCCAGCGCCGCGCACGATCTTGTCAAGGTATAGTTAGTTTATTTTTTTGTGGCCACGGTCCCCGGCATAACATCTGCCTAAAGAAATATTTCTTATTTTATTTTTTATTTAGGTAAGCTTTTAGTATGTAAAAAAAATCCAAAATTCCATATTTTTTAATTACAGACTTTTTTTTCAGTGGCACAATCGTTTGTTCTACCTGAACTTGTACATCGCCATTTTAAAAAAAAAGATTATCTTACAAATGGTTTGACGCCACTTTTTTCGATTAGTTTTACGTGATTTTATTTTTCTTTGTTATTGTTAACACAATTAATACAAAGTATCATAAATAAATAGCGTTTTAGGATCAATTTATAATGTTACATATTTGTTAATGCAAAAAAATATATGTATTTAAAAATTACATAGGCAGTTAACGATTTATTTTGCTTTAATAATTAGCGACTCTTTGAACGAAAGCGTGCGAACAGGAACGCGTGGTCACACGACCGGAGTGGTGAAACTTAAAAAATACTAGCCGACAGATTTGTCCAGTACTTAGTTTATTCATTGGTTACGTAACCAGCAGTTTGACAATAAGGTGGTGAAACACCCCCTAAATGTAAAAAAAGCGACCTCTTATTGTGTATATATTAAAATGTATAACCGCAGATATCTTGCTGCTAAACATAATATTTTAATCATATAACATAGTAACTACATATTTGCTAAAATTCTGATCATAAGTGTTAAAACAGAATAGTATTGCACACGAGTTTTATTAACATAAACTGTGAAGAGGGCATTAAAATTAAACTGCTCTGCGGCGTAAATGTAAACCACTAAGCCATGAAATTGAATGATATAAGATGTTCATAGTATTTACAGCCTTATTCTGTTTACACACACTCACACTGTTGGGAATTTCGCTATCTTAGACGAACGAGTTAGTTTGCTGGGAACGCAGAAAGGGCAGTGTCGCCAACCATATTACATTGAAATTTTGGAAAAGTACCCTTATAAGATTTCCCTTAAAGGGATCACTTAGACTAAACTACGATTTTTAATTTCGTGGAATTCTGACAAATGACAGATTTTGACGTTTCAGAGACAAGAAACCTTTTTTATTTTAAATCTATTTATTATTTCAGAAACATAATAAAATAAAATAATTATAAATATAGTGCAGGAGAGCTTTTACTATAAGAAGTTATCAGTTTTCATTTATTAGACTAAATTTATTTCATAGGTTTTTAAGACCTTCATGTATTCATGGTTCGTGTGAGACAGTTCACAATGATATTAGTGCTCTTTAAAAAACATAAAACAATAAAAAACAAAAACTTTGCAAAGAAATAATAATATCAATCAACGAAAACGACAAAAATAATACGGACACAGGAGAGCGAGCACATTCGAACATTCAAGACAGAAGCCGAATTACTTTAATATTGTTTTGACAGAAGCATTTGCATTTGATGGTTTTTTTATGTACCTGGTCTATCACTATCACTACATAGTATAAAACAAAGTCGCTTCCTGTCTGTCTGTCTCTATGTATGCTTAGATCTTTAAAACTACGCAACCGATTCTGATGCGGTTTTCTTTAATAGATAGAGTTAGACTTCAAGAGGAAGGTTCATATGTATAATAATTGAACCCATGCGAAGCCAGGGCGGGTCGCTAGTGAAATTATAAATTACAAACCTATTGAGACGACGTTTGAAACTTAATACATAACTATTAATTATAATTTAAGTCCGAGAGTTTGCGATATATGTCAATGATGCCCGTGACAATTTTTTTTCTCATAATAGGGTTTAAATTTATTACGTCTGAACAGTTAGATCAAAAATTATTCTAACTGCGAATTTAATTAATGATTTATTACATTATGTCCAATTTTAATGTGTATCTTACTATACATTTTGTGCTCTGTATTTCCTAGTTTTTGTTTTATCTCGTTTAAATATTCGGAAAATATTTTTTGTCTAGTAACACTAAGAAATGTCAGAATTCCACGAAATTAAAAATCGTAGATTAGGTATCTAGGGGCGTCCCAATGCTATGATGATGAAGGGAAAGTACATTAAATATTAGAAATAGAACATAATATAAAGAAAACTTTCCTTTATTTTCAAAAATAAAAATACTGCTTTTATGGATTTTTGAAAAATCGCTTATCGTAGTCGGGACTCGAACCCGGTCAAATGCGACAAAAATAAAATGTCCGTATTTTATGATGCAGATCAATAGGGTTACTGATAGATAAGGTAAGGTTCTTTTATCTCTAAATAACATACACAATCAAATAACAGAAGGCCATGTAAACTAACAATCACGTTGTTAATTTTGTTTTCACCCGTATACGGCATTTTATTTCTGTCGTTTTGCCCGGGTTTAAGTCCCGACTAAGTCAAGCTTTCCAAAAACCTATAAATGTAGTACTTTTTAATTTCAAAAATAAAGTAATGTCTCCTATACGAAGAATGCGCTATTTCCAGTGTTTAAGGTACTTTCCCTTCACGTCGCATAACATTGGGACGCCCTGTATAAGAGTACATCTGTTGGTGTAACCTTTTATGGCATTACCACAAAAAACTTGAACACGGTTGAATGACGGTTTTCTATGAAATAATCGGTTTAAAACACATTCAACAACGGTCTAAGTTTTTGTGGTAACGCGGTCAGTGTTTTATGTACAATACATAGTTATACATACATATAAGTTAACGTGTGTTAAGGCAAAGAATGATAAGTACATAGAACACTTTAAACGTAATTAGGCAGCAATATTTCAAATAGAAAAATTAAAACTGACTAGAAAATTACGATATTCAATAATAAGGACGAAACAATCATTTATACAAACAGATTAACATTATTATTACCAAATAAAAATAACTATAATATTCTAGTTAATTTAATATTTAACTGGGTACTGCTAGTTGCGACAGGCCATTCATTCAAGCGGGCGCGCCAACAGCCTCTCTCGCGCCGGCGAGGCACGGCGCGCGGCGGTCACGCCAAGCCGCCAACTTAACGCTACATTATAATCATAACAATATTTGTTACAAAACTTTGAAAATAAAATTGATAAGTTAACGTCGATAACACTACAGTAACCGCACTAGACGGTCAGGACAGTCATAGAGAAAGGCACAATGTCGTCATCGCCTTGTTACTTTCTAGCAGTTAACTACAAGTTTAATGCACGCTATTGGCCATGTATTATTATTTTGCAGATGCAGTATTCATAGTACATTTGGGTTCACACATAGCAGCTCGAAGTATGCCCCATGCCCTTTAACTGGTGCGCAAATAACTTTCTTACAAATTTCAAATGACGTATTAATCACAGATGAAATTGACGTATTAATCACAGATTAATTAACAGAATTTAAAAACTCGTCAGCTTCGGGTCAGTTTAATACTTACATTGGATATTTACTTTCCATTTGTTCCATAGTACTGTGGCAAAACACAAAAATTTTGAAATAATTTAAATGGAAAAGTTTTAATAGTTCTTTACTTTGACAGTACAATGTAACTAATTGAAAGTGCCATCGTTAAGACAGTTGATCGAAGGTCAGGAAGTAAAAAAATAAAAGAATGGTGACCAACTGAAGACAAGATAAAAACCTAATTTTGTTTCGAACATAATTATTATGTACCTACAGATAGATATAGCGAGTAAGCTATTCCATCACAGATGACAGGTAACAACATCTGACATTTACAAAGTTGATCAATCAATTATCAACAGTAAATTGAAAACATGCAAATAAAGAATTATTTTCTAAAAAACCTTTTTTTTAATAAATTACCAATCATTAACATTTACAAGTTCATAGTGTAAAATTATGGCACAGTCAGCATCAGTAGCGGATGAGTGGTTGTGGCGCTCAACATTATTTACACATCCACTTACTACCTTGGCAGTAGAGTCGTGTGTAGATCATTTTAAGCACCACAACCGCTCATGCACTTCCACTGCTGTCTGGGAAATAAATTGTTTGGCTGGTGCCTTGGTAATGATCGTCGCTCTGTGCCATCTGTAATGGATCGGTGAGGTTTTCTCACTACGTGTCTACATTAAAGTACTACTTCTTGTTTTAAGTTGTTAAATTGTATCAATGAGGTTTAGTGCGCAGAGCACAAGTCAATATGTTTGTACAGCTTTGAAATGAGAAAAAAATGCTGCGATAAACGAGCGACAGCGCCGCCTCACGGACGGTCCTCGGCGGCCCAGAGGCTGTTTAAATAATATTTCCGGCGGGTTTATCACAAGGCGAGTTATATTGAACACTTATAAGTTATCCGCAGCGCTCACACAGAATCAATATCGCCTACATTGATCCGGTCCTCAGCTGCTGTCACAGAAAAACCCAAAATGCGAGCGTCAATTTTTAGCATTTTATTTTTCTTAGTCTTTTTTCCTTTGCCCTGTAACAATAATAGATTCTACAGATACATGCTAAGGATATTATACGTACACTAGCTGTTGCCCGCAACTGCGTCCGCGAAGAATTAGCCTACGACCTATTCTCAGACCTACCGAATACAGATAAAAAAGTTTCATAAAAATCGGTCAAGCCGTTTTGGAGGAGTTCGGTAACAAACACCGTGACACGAGATTTTTACATAATAGATTATACATCTATATACTAGTTACTCAAAAGAAAATAGGGGTCACTAAGTATTTTGATAGTTACGTAGGAAGACTAGCTCTGTAGCTTAAATGTTATACAGGATGTAATCAAAATGGTGATCAAAAAGTAGTGTTCCTTACTCAGTTAATGCTGGACAACATAATGCATTAACTCAAGCTAAAGTGAGTCTGATAAAATTTGGGATGTTCATACTTTGTTGCTATGAAATCACCAACTCAATGTATGGACACCTCAAATTAAAGAAGACTAATTAAAACAAATGAGTTAATGCATTATGTTGTCCAGCATTAACTGAGTAATGAACACTACTTTGGGATCACCATTTTGATTACATCCTGTATGTATCATTACTGTAATGTGTAATTAGATTAAGATAATTTGTAAGTTTGTGCTGTTTTGGCTTTAGCTGTGTTAATTTGTACCTTAAATTTGTGATGAGTAAATAACTAAAGTAAATAAATAAACATATTTATTCATATCAAAAAATAATATACCTTCACTTCCTGATAATCCGAGCCTGAAGTAGTGCGAGGATTAACCGCAACGGCTGGAGAGCATAGGTCATCCGAAGGCGTCACCATGCCAACACGTAATAAATTAGATCTGTAAAAATACACGTGAGCAAACGTTCAATTACATACACGACAATCGGTGATGTGATTGATTAGTTATGCACGGGAATTTACGAATTACGAAAGTTTACGTATATGAAAAACTAGCTTTTGCCCGCGACTTCGTAGTCTTCGTACGCGAAGACAATAACGTTAGTTGTTTGGATGAAATTTGCCGCACATGTAGTTTATTCAACCTTATTTTTAACGTACAATATAGCTAAGATATCACTCCCTTTTATATTTTAACTAGCTGTTGCCCGCGACACCGTTCGCGAAGAATAGGGGTAAGTATAAAAAATAGCCTACAACCTATTTTTAGACCTACCAAATACGGAGAAAAAAAAAAAATAAAAATTGGTCAGCCGTCTCGGAGGAGTTAGTTTTATTAAGAGTGCTAGAGCAGAGAAAGAAAGAGCAATAAACAGGCAAGTTTTTTAAAAATGTTTTCACTAAAAATTTCAAGGTTTTTTTTAAATATGGCACAGAAAAATGACGTAGACTTGTCTTTTTCACATGTTATTTACTAGTAAAAATTTCAAGACATTCTTAGCGAGTGCTCCCTGAGTTTGGTTTTTACTTTTTACTTTTTATCTGAGATTTAGCAAGCAATGTGAATAAGTGATACCTTAAAATAACAATATTATAAAAATGTTTGAACATTTCAAGGAATTTTTTTTATGGCACAGAAAAATTACTGTGTTCCAACCTAAGACATTTTTAGTAATTTCGAATGCCTCCATTTTGTTTTTGTGGCAAGAAAGACACTTAAAAATTATTTTATTTAGTACAATATACATGAAACTATCCGAAATAAAAGATTTTGTTTCCAAATTAACGCTCATTGGGGCAATATTGACCCGTTACTATCAAATTCTGGGTATTTTCCTAAAATTTCTAAGTCTTCAAATTAAAAAAAAAAAAAACAAATTTCGGCTAAGATATAATGGCTAAAAATGTTCAAAAATACCTCGGCTATCACCCCCTTAAAGCTTTGCACGTAGCTACCAAACACCATGTATAATCTAAGTTCGGAGTTATTTTTTGTGGTGTCCCCTTATTTATTAAAAACAGGTATAATATACTATATATTCTACTGCGTATTTCGCACAGTAACACTGACCTTTTTTCGAGAAACTGGCGAGCGAATTCGCTGGATTCTCTGGTTTCGCCCAAGTAACACTTTACATAATCTTTTACTTCATACGGCGATTCGATATCCTTGAGGAAACCGACGAAAGTTGGTACTGCAAGAAATATTAAAATACGGTAGGTAACTGCTGATTTGCAAAAAGGCAAAAAAGCTCTTTCTTTATTATTTTTTATTTTTTTATTTTGGTCTTTCAATATTTTTATAATCTAAAAAGTATGTTCTTACGACTTAAGGCCAGAGATCGAAATTTTCACAGCAAAATATAAGATTGTCGCAAACAAACTAGAGTTAACCAATTTTTTATCGATATATCGATAGTTGTGCAATAGAAGAAAAAAACGGTCCACTACATAAAAAACATATTTAATACAGAATTTTAGGTCAGGTTTGTATAAAATTATATAGAGACAGATGCAATTTCTTCTTCGAAGTCCGCGTCAGTACACATAGCACACGACATTTTATTTGGTTTGTGATAGTGATAGGAGTAGATAATCATTAATTTCTCAACATTCTCTGGGGGCTTCGTTTATCACCTGACCTAAAATTCGGTATTAAATATGTTTTTTTTATTTAGTGGACCGTTTTTTTTCTTCTATTGCACAACTATCGACATCGATAAAAAATTGGTTCTAACACTAGCTTGATTGCAACAGTCTAATATTTTGCCGTTAAAATTCCGATCTCTGCTTATGGCAATGATTCGTCGTGCATCGTACACTAACGAGAGATGTAGACGGAATTATACCATCGATTTTGGCGCTCCACGACGCCAGCACGTTGTTGCACCAAGTGTCGAATTCGGCAACAGGGGAAGCTTCTTTCTTGGCAGGAACATTAAGTGTGTTTTTCTTCTTAATCTTCATACTTTGCTCTGCAACACGTGGCATCTCCTGAACTTTGTCGACAGCTTTTGATGATTGAGCTGGTGACGGCGAGTCCCAGAAACCTCCTGGAAAAGGGAAATAAATAAGTATCCAGGTGTAAAAAAAACGCTAGCACAATACGTAAGTGAACAACTGAACATTTCAAACTATGTTTAACCCAAATTTAATGAAAGTGGGTTTGTCTAAATTCTGTACCTACACACAAATAAAATAAGGCAAAATTCGACGCCAGCGTGCCGTTATGTCGAAAAGAGTAAAGACCAATCGCAAATTGTAACACCTATGTACCTCCATTATGGGTGTTGCCCCAGGGTACGTGATTGGGCTGAGCCATGGCCACCTCCTCGAGCGCCTGCGCCGCCTGCGCCGCCGCCGCCGCCGCCGCCGCGTCCACAGCTGCCGCTGCCGCTGCAGACTGTTGGCGCGCTTCCGCCTACGCATAGACACGTTGATAAATAAAATAGTACATTACTGCAGAGGCCGAGAGGAAATAGCGGACTGGCGGCCGAGTAGTTATAGATCATGATATACGAGGCCGACAATCCCTGTTCGCGGCAGAAGCTTGTATAAAGCTTTTCTCAAACATACAATGAAGTAAATTAAAAAAAAAAACTCCAAAAGAAATCAAAGGTTTATTGCTAGAGGAATTATAAGTAAACTAGATAAAAATATATAACCAACACATTTTTTTACTACTTATTTCATTTTATTTCCAATTCGGATTTAATAGAAAACCGAGATAATTCATAAATATTTATTTTTAATAATAGATTAGCTTCAATTGTAAGAATGTCATCCGATCAATTAATTGTGTGCAATCTCTGTGTCTTGCTGCTGATATTGTGGCCCTGCAAGAAACATGGCTTCTGCCACATGACGTGCCGATGCTGGGGACAATAGACGATCACTTCTCGTTTACGGGAAAATCTGCTGTAGACACGTCCGTAGGAGTGCTGCGAGGTAGACCGTTCGGTGGAGTCGCCTTGTTATGGAAAAAATCGTTGTTCCCGTGTGTCTCAGTGTTAGCATGTAAGACTGTGCGTCTCGCTGCGATTAAAATTGAGTGCAGTGATCGTTCATTGTTAGTATTCTCAGTATACATGCCAACAGCGTGCAATGAGAATTTAATAGAGTTTACAGAGTGCATGGGTGAGATAAATGCCATAATCGAAAGTAGTGATGTGGAGTCCGTATTCATTCTCGGCGACTTTAATGCGCATCCCGGTGAGCAATTTGCCCATGAATTATTAAAGTTTTGTAGTGAACAGTCTTGGTCATGTGTAAATTTAGAGTTATTGGCGAGTGATACGTATACCTTTGTAAGCGACGCACACGGTTGTAGGCGATGGCTAGACCACTGTGTAGTCACCGCTGCGGCGCGCGCGACAGTTGTAAATGCGTCAGTGATCCACGGTGTTTATTGGTCTGACCATATCCCATTGTTGATTCAATGCAATTTTAACGCAATTAAAACGAGAAGGTTGTGTCTTAATACTTCGCAAAATAAGGTACTATGGGGTGACAGGGATAACAGTCAGATAGATAAATATCGTGAATATTGTCACTCAAAACTTTGTGATCTGGATTTTACATCACAGTTTTCACAGTGCGCTAACAGGTCTTGTGTCAATGGGGACCACAGGTTACTGATTGACGACTTGTACCGCAGGATTGTTTGTACTCTTTCGGAGGCGGCAGAGTTGAGTTGTAGGGATGTGAAAAGTGTAAAAAAGTTTAAAAATGTACCTGGCTGGAATAAATATGTTGCCGCCGCGCACGGGGAGGCTCGACTTCATTATAAAACGTGGTTGTCGTTTGGAAAACCGATTTCGGGTTATTATTATGATAAAATGTGTGAGTCTAAAAAGATTTTTAAAGCTAAATTAAAACATTGCCAAATGAATGCGGATCAAATTAAGATGAATATTATTGCTCAAAGTCATGCTACAAAAAAATTCGGAAAATTTTGGAAAACAACAAATAAGATTAATGTTAAGCCGAGTCTCCCCGTGAGCGTATCCCAAGCTGTTTAACTTGTACATGGACAGGCTGATCGGTGAACTCAATAATACCAAAATTGGATGTCATATTGAAGGGACTTGTGTAAACAACCTTAGTTACGCTGATGACATGGTGTTGTTGAGTCCATCGATCGGAGCCTTACAAAAACTCCTACGCATTTGTGAGAGTAATGCGGAATCCCACGGGCTTAGATACAACGCTTGCAAAAGCGAAATTATGATATTTAAATCCGGTACTAAAACTTATAAGCACGCGCTAACTACCCTATGTGGAACGCCCCTAAATAGAGTGGAAAAGTTCAAGTATCTGGGCCATTGGGTGACCGACACACTGCAAGACAATGATGATATAGAGAGGGAGCGCAGGGCGCTGGCCGTCCGTTGCAATATGTTGGCCCGCAGGTTTGCTCGTTGTAGTGAACCGGTTAAGATCACGCTTTTCAAAGCATATTGCCAATCGTTCTACGCGTGCAACCTGTGGGTTGGCTTTACGCGGCGGGCGTACAGTGCACTGCGCGTTCAATATAATGATGCGTTTAGGATACTGTTTGGACTACCGCGATACTGCAGCGCATCAGCTATGTTTGCAGAAGCAAATGTTGATTGTTTTTATGCTATCATAAGAAAGCGATGCGCCTCGCTGCTCAGTCGGTTGCGCGATAGTTCCCACAGTATCCTGAGCATGCTGGGCAGCCGGTGGGACTCCCCGCTGCTGCGGCGCTGGGTGCGGCTGCAGACCGCCGCAACCTCAGCAATGTGACTTATTTTAATTTAATTATTTTATTTTGTTGTGTAGGTAATGAATGTTATTGTGATTTTTATTTTTTTGTTCTATTAACCCATTTTTTCTTACTGTAAACTAACATCTATGGATTTTGTCCGAAATAAAGATATTATTATTATTATTATTAATAAGCGTAGTGGCAGAATGTCTTGAACCAAAAAGCAAATATTGTTTATAGCTTTTTTTAAGGCTGAACGCCATGATGCCGTGTCACTCCGTGGGGAATGGAAATTAAAAAAGATCACTTTGCCGCCCTAGGCCGATTATGTTGTATGAAATTCCATTATTGTATTGACCTCTCGTCTAGCCGCACCTGCAACGTGATACTTCGTGGCCTATTATAAGGAACATAACATCAATATTTCATTGCATGTTTGAGAAAATACATATATACTAGAACTCATGTACTTGCGAAATTAATAACAACACAACAGCATACCTGAATCTCCGCCAAAGTCAGCCCTGGTACAGTAACGCTGGGTTTCTTCTTCGCCCAGCCCAAACCAGCTTGCATTTCCTATAAAAAAAATACTCAAATTGATTTCATATTTTTTAATAGCGATGATGACTTTTCACTACAGTGAATTTAAAGTAGATATTATGTAAAAGGCTTTTGCCCAGCAGTGGGACACTATAATAGGCTAACAAAAAAAAAAAAAAATTATGTAAAAATTTAAAATTGAAGTCTGCCCAATCAACCGAAATAAAGTCACCACCGGCTGCCCTCCTGTAAACAATCCATTTTCACTTCTCATTCTCATAAAGTTCTTATTTATTCTGGATGGAAAGGCCGCATAAAATACCTTTTTATGCTCTAGTGCGTCAAAGTTATGCAGTCGAATCTTCGTCTAATACTAATACCAAAGCAATCGGGCCCAAACAAACATTAAACTGTTTAAAAAAAGAAAAAAAAGCCATACCACTTTTGCCTTTCACTTTTGACATATCATACATTTGCCACAATGATTACCTAGTTGGTTACTAAGTTCTGTTACTGGTATAATGCTTATCTACATGAAATATACAAATTAAACAAGTATAAACTATACAGGCTGTTTGGCAGTCGGGTGTAGGAGTTCTAAGGGGTGATTCTGAATATTTTTGACCACATTTAAAGCGGCAGGACGGCTTCGGATAAAATTTGGCATACAAATAATTTAAATTACAACCTAGATTAACATAAGTACAAGGTTCTTTTAAGCGCAAACAAGGCAATTTCGATGGGATAGCAAGTAACGAATTCTTCGCAGACGAAGTCGCTGGCAACAGGTATTAGATTCCTAAAAGAAAATTCCCGTTTTCAGCCAGGGGTGATTTTACAGTAGACTGGCCAGGCCCAGACCCTTGAAAGAGTTCGACGTAGTGTGTGAAGCGCAATATAGCGCGGCTCTTACGTGTTCGCGGGCGAGCGCAGCGGCCTGCTGCTGAGCGATGGCCTGCATCATCTGCTGCTGCTCCTTCATCTGCTCGAGCTTCTTCTCCCGCTCGAGGCGCTGGATTTCGGCCAGCGTGGGGCCCTCCTGGCTAATGGCCTGCTGCGCCTGCGCGCTCACGGCGGACCACGGCGCCTTCTTTATCACGGCTTCACTTGCTTGGCGTTGTTGTTGCTTTTGTTCCTGCGCAAGCGACACTTCAATATGGCTTTACAGAACGCAAAAAGAGAATAAACTAGACCCGACTAGAAATGCCACCGTGTTACCTTGTGGACTAACTTAGACGATCGTCGAAGATGTCAGTTTGTAGAAGGCTGTCATTTTTTGCATGCCCAAGACGTATTTAACCTCTTGATTACACAATACGATTGATGACGTGTTCTGTACGCCACGGAACAAACTGTTTAGTAGATAAATAGAGACTTTTTACCATTGTAGGTTTCATTTAGTTGAATGTTTGTCGTATAATGTTGACGTTGCACTGGCGTGGAGCCTATTCACTAGCTGAAGCCGCGTTTTTACATACGTGTTCTGAGCAGTTCTGAGCGAGCAATCGTTCGTTCGTGCGTAAATGAAAACATGTGTTTGTTCAGTGATGATCGGCTGGACGCGATGAACGATCGCTCGCTTAGTCATTTGTTCAGTTAAAGCGACGTCTGTGGCGAGCGAGCTTTTGCTCTGTGCAATCGCTCGGCGTTGTACATGCTCGGTGGGTCTCCGATCTTTGTTTTGAATTAACGATGGAGTGGAATCAAGAAAAACGTTGCAACTTATTGAAAATTATCAAATTTACCCCTGGTTATGGGATCAAAAAAAGATTGCAAGAATGTAGCAATGAAAAACGGTGCTTCTAAATATAAGCCGAAATTATGAAATAGCTATCTATCATTACAAACGCTACCCAAAAGCAATTAATCTTCAATGGTGTCCAATTATAGCCAGGGAGCTCTGTACGAACTGGGAAGACGCAACTCCGCCAGCGAACTTCGTTCGGAACGATTTTGTTCTAAACAACTGTTCGTTTCCTCATTGAATTAAAACTGATATTTTCTTTTTTGAGCGAACATCGGCAGAACCGCAGTCATTTGCTCTAAACGAATGTTTATTCAGAACACTAAGTGAAAACGCGGCCTGACACAACTGGAGGACTGTAGCGGTCAAAAGTTTTTTTTTAATGGTATGGCTAATAATATCTTGCTTGTGGTTATCCCCAGTAGACCAATGTAGTAAAAACAAGCTGTATTTTAATACATTATTCGTTACCTGTTGTTTTTTAAGTAAATCAGCCTGCTTTCTCTTTTTCTCCTCTTCCGTAGCCAGTTTTTCTTCCTCTTTCCTTTAAGACAGAAACCATAAAAATTAATAGCAAATAAAGATTTGAATAATATTTAAATAGGTAAATAAATTTAAGTATTTATTTAATAAAAAAAGAGTAACTTTATTTTTTGTTAGTTATTTGATTATGCATATTCTTCAACATAAACTTGAAATAACCTCTTTCGCTCGGTTTCTTCGGCAGATTTAACTTCTTCGGTTTTCTTTTTATCTTTCGTGTTCTTTTCCGAGCCCTTGACAATAGTAAAACCTTCCTTGATCCATTCCTGTCACAAAATAGACAATAACCATAAATACTCATGTTACACTAACTTTTTTTACTGAACCCCAAAAAAAAACCCTCCCACATATCGCCAGTAAAGTTGACTCCAGTATTACCTTTTTCTCTTTTTCTAGTTCTTTTTTGTTCATTTTATCATCTCTTTTGGTCTTAGACGGCGATAAATCTTGAGCTTTTTTCTGAAACCATAGTAAATAATCCCTATTAATAATTCATTTCTATGACAACATTTTAGTCCTAAACTAAGACCGATTACTTTCCTACCAAGTGCACGACGCTACATATATGCGCCACATATAATTAATAAGATGTATCTATGCAAAAATATCTAGGGTTTCTTTATGAGTTTTTACTAGTTATCATTATTGTTAAGAAAAGGTTGTGCTCGGTGTAGTTTTGAGAATTTAACTTGTATAGTTTGAAACATGTTAAGGCCGCACCGAGCTTCTTGCGCTAATCGATTTTAGGTATTCTATGGACTCGTGTATGTGTACGTGAGAGTGGCTAGAATCAAAGCCGTGCGTAAGCGCAAGCGACGCAAGTTCCCCGTCCGATGGCCGAAGGAGAACTAACGCAACTAACTATACGGATATGGGGAAGCACGACGGCTCAAGATAGGTTGGTCAGACCGCGCGTGTATTTTTTTTTTTATGGTATAGGGGGCAAACGAGCAGACGGATCGCCTGATAGTAAACGATTACCGTCGCCCATGGACACCTGGTATTTGGGTATTTTCATTGTATTACTAAAACAAATATATATTTTAAAAAGTCATGATCTGCCGTGCAGTATTTACGCCGTACTTATGATTTATTTTATTTTTGAGAGACTACTTTTCTATCGAGCAAGGTACAAGTAATCATGTTTCGAAAATCACTGGTCACTAGAGTAAATCCTCAAATATCTTACATATAAATTTCACAACTAAAGCTTTGCTAGTAATGATACATCAAGGGATTAAATGAATGCAATAAATGCCCCAAAAGTTCGGTGCGGCCTTAACATCTTGTGTGGTAAGTATTGGTATAGGTAACGCCACCAGAGTTGAGGTCACGCACACAACCACATCTCATGTAATGACAGCGGGATTCTGACGTTTATTAGTATCGACAGCAAGATCAACAGACTCAACAGTGAATTACAAAATTGACTAAAAATTTCTTCATCCTATTTCGTTAAGAATTATTTAAGAAAATACATTTAGTTCAAACAAAACAGAAAATAAAATATTTTGATCTATTTTATTTAATTAGATAAGCATACTTTTCGCATTTTATAAAATACCGATTTTTTTGTTGCGAATTTTTCTTATCAGTTTCAAATTGTTTTATTTCAAAAATAGGTTATATGATAAACGAAAAATTATAATATGCATAGTAGCGTAGGTATTTCACCTTAAGATCATAATAATTCACATTTTCATTCACTCATTGATTTCATTCATTCGCTACTTTTTTTGCAATCAGTAGTTTATGTAGCTGTGTGTGTAATCATTCGCCTCAACTCTGATGGCGTTACCTATAATAGGTCTGTGACATGCATTGATTTTTTTCGAAGCAGAGGGGGAGTTTATTTGAAGACATACACGTCTCGCACGACGTAGTTGCCTTTTAAGAGCCCGTGTAGTAGCAAGGTAGATTGGTTTAGTTCATCAAATATGGACCTTTACAAAGTAATGCCTGATTCAATCAATTATTTTATCAATTATTATTACTATTATTACGCTCGTTCTACCTACGAAGAAATAATTAAGCTGAGAGCTCACCTCAGGCCTATTTAATTCGTCTTCCTTACTGCCAGTTTCTGCTGTATCGTCCTTCTTTTCTTCTTTGACCTTTTTATTTTTTGATTTGCTTTCTTTTGTCCGGACTACTTTTTCAACTTCAGATTTCTGTTTAGCCAGTTTAGCATCTTGCTGTTTAGTTTGCGCGGGTTCACTGGTTTTCACAATCTCAACTGGTTGTTCTAATTTATTCGCTTTCTCAGTTTTATTCTATGAAAAGAACTAACTATTAAAGCCATATGAGAAATATTACAGATTTTAATGCATAATATAAATATTAATCTGCAATCGGCCACTCTGGTCATAATCAGATAGTTACAAATTATATTTTAGGTTTCTTTGGGAGGGTTCCATTGAACACCATCGCCAATTTATGTAAGGAATAAAAAAAAATATATAAATAAATAAATAAAATATGGGACAATTGACACCAATTGGGGATGTCTATTTTTTTGCAATGTAAAGAAAATCGAAAACCATTTCGAGATAAATGCTTTTTAAATCGTTCTCTGTAGTTATTTAATTTTAATATTGTGTAATGAATTTATTATATAACAAATAAGCAATGACCTTCATTTGGCATTGGTGTAAATAACGTGACCGGTTCAAGTCGTACTTTATTCTGTGTGGTTAGAATTCTTCACAATTTACGCGTGGATTATACTACGGAGTTTGATTTGGACCCGCTGTCTGACATCTAGCACTTTGTCAGTGCCAGTTAAGTGACACAGTGTATAGTGTACCACTACGCAAAAAATAATTAAAGGGGTTGCCTTATCGTACGCATTTAGATAGATTTAGAAATTTGGCATTGTGGGAGCCCTCAATTATAATCTGACGTCATCAACTAAAATAGTTTCAATAATTAATTTTGAAAAAAGTAGAGAACTAAATGACAAAATATTGAAATTAGTTTCTTATAATTGACTTTTCTATACAAAAAAAAATATAAAAACCACTGATAATTTTTTTTAGACATTCCCAATTGAACCTGTCCCATAAGCGGTTGTGCAACCTTCATTAGGTACTATAAAACGGATAAACATACTTATATAGGTAAATACATACGTATATACATATTAAACATCCAAGACAAACATTCGGATTTTTCATACAAACATCTGCCCGACCGGGGATTGAACCCGGGACCTGAAGCTTTTTAGTCGGGTTTTCAAACCACTAGACTAATCCGATCGTCGTTTTATATAATTACTAGCTGATACCCGCGGCTTCGCCACAGTTCTATTTTTTTTTTAATTTCTTTCATAAAAACCTTCTCTTGACAGTATCAAACGCAACAAAAAAAGAATTAAGTATCCAATTTGATGCTGTCAGTCGGAAGTTATACGCGTACAAACATTTCGGTGATTCATTTTTATTTATATAGATAGATTTATATAGACAGATAAAAGATCATTTCAATTATACAATACAATACAATGACTATTGTACACCACAAATAAATTAATAAGGAAATAGATTAAGGTATATTGTGACAGCAACCTGTCACTATTGTACAACTTTTCTCTAACTTTAAACCTAAAATTGCTAAAAGTAGCCCCGAAAGGTATATGAAGCGTTTCGTGTACCTACTCTGCTTACTCCCTTTGGGGACACAGGCGTGATGTGTGTATGTACGG
Organism: Archips crataeganus; assembly: GCA_947859365.1. Classification (NCBI taxonomy): domain Eukaryota; kingdom Metazoa; phylum Arthropoda; class Insecta; order Lepidoptera; family Tortricidae; genus Archips; species Archips crataeganus. Next base: position 20,313,286 of record OX402045.1, on the reverse strand, counting down.
TCGCGTGCATTAATTTGGGACCTATTTCGAAAAAATATCCTTTGAATTCCTTCCTATACAATATGACAGGACTCATCATAATCATTTCAGCCGAAAGACGTCCACTGCTGAACATAGGCCTACCCCAAGGCTCGCCAAACAGATTGGCCCTGCGACATCCGCATCCAATGCGTTCCCGCCACCTTCACCAGGTCGTCGCTCCATCTTATTGGAGGCCTACCTACACTGCGTCTTCCGGTCCGCGGACGCCACTCGAGAACCTTTCAGCCCCATCGGCCGTCAGTTCTACGGGCGATGTGCCCTGCCCACTGCCACTTAAGTCTAGCGATTCTTCGAGCTATGTCCGTGACTTTAGTTCTTGCGTGGATCTCATCATTTCTAATGCGATCCCGCAGAGAAACTCCAAGCACAGCCCTCTCCATCGCCCTCTAAGTGACTTTGAGCTTTCTTATAAGGCCCATCGTTAGCGGCCACGTCTCAGTGCCATAAGTCATCTCATCACTGACAACACACACTCACTGGTTAAAGACTTTTGACTTAAGACACTACGGTATATAGGATGGCAAGATATTGCGGAGCTTCCCGAACGCTGCCAACCTTAAATGGGTCCCAAATTAAAGCACGCGACCGTAAAAAGAAATTAAATTAAAGAAATTAATTAAGATCTAGGTGAACTATGATTATTATTACTATTGTAATATAGAGTAAACATATGGTTTTGTTAAAAATTTCATTTTCAAGGCATGCTTTTTCGCTGACTGTATTTTTTGTTGACTGTACTTGCATTGTCATCCAACCCACATAATTACACCAAATTTCAAGTAAATCCGACCACTGGACGTGGGTCAGATTCAACTTTCAAGACTTGCCCGATCAAAGTTCCTTAAAATAATCCTTAAAGCTTTTAATAATCGATTTCAAGTCAGTGTTTATCAAAAATCAACAGTTTTATTGCATACAACTTGAAGTGAACTTTATTTGTGTTCTTTTATATTAATGAATAGAACTTCGAATTGGGTCTATATTGGAGAATCCATAATATCCTCTTTTGTCCTACTTGTAAATTCCAAAATAACTTTACTCATATACATCCCACTGCAGGGCACAGGCCTCCTCTCAGAATGAGAGGGCTTGGGCCGTAGTTCCCACGCGGGCCCAGTGCGGATTGGGAACTTCACACACGCCATTGAATTTCTTCGCATGTGTATGCAGGTTTCCTCACGATGTTTTCCTTCACCGTAAAGATCATGGTAACTTACAAATGTACTTTCGCACATAAATTCCGAAAAACTCAGAGGTGCCAGCCGAGATTTGAACCCGCGACCCTCTGCCAGAGAGACCATTATGAGAGGCCATTATGTCAAACCACTAGGCCACCACGGCTTTTTTTTTTATTAACACATTGCCACATTTGACATTTGATTTGACAATTGACAACCTTTCATTTTTTTAACACCTGAAAATTACTGCAGGAATCGAAAGAGTTTCGCCTCCTGAACACGGAAAAATATTTATTATAATTTATTTCTCCATATTTTAAAAAATACAACAAATTTAAAAACATATATGTACTTACAAATAATTTCACAGAATAGATATGTTTCATTTACCCTTTTCACTAGAAAAAAGAACTGTTATAATTTTAAATTTGATAACAACCTTAACGTCAAATTTACGTCATCACTTTTTTTTTAATAGAGACTAGACAAAAGTAATGGGTCTATTCTATCGTTACGCTCTTTTAGTATAAGCACATCTTTAAAAAATTGTATCAAATTAATTAATAATCCTAGTGAAAATTTAAAACTATCAGCGTCTTTCTCTTTCCAAACAGAATACAGAGAACGAACCAAATTGTCTTAGAAATATGAAATGTTGTCAATTGTAAGTGTTTAGGCCAAAAGTGGTACGGCATTTTACTATAGGACAAACGATATATGGATTACGAAGAAGACTCGCCGAAATTACCTGCTATTCTATGCTCATTTTCTCCAAAAATTTTCTGGGACAAATTTTCGTTTAATCAGATATTACACAGTATACGAGGGGCGTTCAATATAAAGTGAGAATGAGATGCAAACTCTTTTAATATTGCGAACGTAAATACTGGCCGGTAAAGCTAATCTATCTAGCTGATTGCTATGAAAAAAAAAAACTAACTGTCTTTTGTTTAAAAAAATACACGGTAATTTCTTTGCAATGCTATTGAGTACGTTAGCGAAAATGGAGAAAATTGAACTGCGCGCCGTTATCAAATACTTGTGTTTGAAAAATTTTTCTACGGACCAAGTCAATTTGGATTTGCGGGACACTTTAGGGTCTAATGCTCCTCCGTATTCGACAGTCGCACGTTTGTGCGCCGAATTTAGACGTGGAAGAACATCGACAATGGACGACCCCCGCTCCGGACGCCCTACTACAGCAGTAACTGAAGAAATTGTGAAAAAAGTCGAAAACTCAGTTTTGGCGGATCGTCGTGTCACAGTTCGTTTTATTGCTGAAAATGTAAAGATTTCAACGGGGAGCGTGCATAATATTTTACATGAACGCTTGGGTATGAAAAAGGTATCTGCGCGTTGGGTACCAAGAATGCTTACTGACACGCAAAAACAAACTAGACTAAAGATTTGTCAAGAAGCTTTGAACCTGATGCAGCAAGACCGGGAACTTTTTTTGGCGCGATTTATAACAATGGACGAAACATGGCTCCATCATTACGACCCTGAAACGAAACTGCAGTCTATGACATGGAAAAGGCCATCATCTCCAACTCCGAAGAAATTCAAGGTGAGCCCATCTGCCGGTAAGGTCATGGGCTCTGTTTTTTGGGATGGTAAAGGGGTATTAATGATTAAGTATCTCAAGCATCGAGCCACTATTACGGGCACTTTATACGCCAAACAAATAGCAACATTGCGCAATGAGATCCGCGAAAAACGGCGAGGTAAACTCTCGAAAGTTGTGCTATTCCACCAGGACAATGCCCCAGCACACAAGTCCGCCGTTGCAATGGCTGCAATTCGTGATGCTGGGTTCGATATCCTTAAGCATCCTCCGTATTCACCAGATCTCGCTCCCAGTGATTTCTACCTATTTCCGGGATTGAAACAATACCTGAGCCGCCAGAAATTTGAAGGCGACGACGCGGTAGTCGCTGCAGTACAAGATTTTTTAAGTACTCAAGATGAGACCTTTTTTAAAAATGGAATTTTAAGTTTAGAAAAAAGATATAATAAGTGTGTTATGCTAAAAGGTGACTATGTCGAAAAATAAAATGACATTTAGTAAAAGTTGTTTATAACATACTCATTCTCACTTTTTATTGAACGCCCCTAGTACTTACACTGTTTTCTTTGGTATGCGTTAACTTCGACAAATGGCATAGTATATAGTCGACCAAGAAACTCCATTACCACCCTAAAGTTGAATGTCAGTTGTATGACTTAAAACATCAAAGGCTATTTTCACTTACAAGTCGATGTGACAATCAGCCTTATTGTATTACTTTGATGTAGGAACTGTCACAAAAAATGATAAAGCACTTACTTGGTCGACTATACATCGATAGAAACTACGTGGTAATTCACAGCTTAGCTTAATTGTACATAGTGCACCGCGCATAATTAATTAAATATGATTCTTAGCTGAATTGTAATAGTGCACCACGCATAATTAATTAAATATGATTCTTAGCATAATTGTACATAGTGCACCGCGCATAATTAATTAAATATGATTCTTAGCTTAATTGTACAGTACCTGGGCGACCGAGCTCCGCTCGGGCTAAAACTCGGTACCAAGCGTTTTCCCAGAGATAAGACCAAACTAGATCAATTTTTTCATCCCCGAAAACCCCCACATACCAAATTTCATCGAAATCGTTGGAGCCGTTTCCGAGATTCTGATTATATATATAAGTGTATATATATATATATATATATATTTATATATATATACAATAATGAATTGCTCTTTTAAAGGTAGTGCACCGCGCATAATTAATTAAATATGATTCTTAGTTATCTTTTTAACAACAAAAGTTAAGTGTCATATAAAAATTAACTTAATTCGACCTATTGAATGTTCTCTTTAAGTGAAAGGAAATAAAATTGCATGCTGTATAAGAGTGGTAAAAAGTGATTCATTGGTACATTATTGGACTAATTTCACAATAAGGCTTGATTCGTAACGGATTTACCAAATTCAAAATGCTGGCACCTAGCTGTTTTCCAACCTATTTCGTTTAAGTTTTTGGTATTGACATTGCTATTTTAATTAAATTATACAGGATTATTTGTAATTCAATAGCATCCTTTTAACCCTAAACTCCTACCACTTAAACAAATGTTTTTTGTTTTATAGGTTTTGTCATAACTTAATATTTTTGGTGTAATAACGTTTTGAAAATTTGAGACTAACTCTTACTTTTACGATACTCTGTGCCGCATTCGTTGCCCGCCACGACCGCGGTGCGTGGCCCCGCCCTCGAATTTCATAGAGTACGTAGTTGTGTTAGAAGTATTCATTTATTATTATTTATTTGTATGGAAAAAAGTGCTCCATTTTAAAAGCTAAAAAAAGCTAAAAAAAACGTATTAAAGTTAAGACCGTGAACAGGTACTTGCCAAATGGATGGAAAAAAATCTATCGTCCGAACCATTTATCGCCAAAGATTTGAAAATCCCACGAAAAACCATTGATGTGGTCCTATAACGATACTTTGAGACTCGGTCTACCGCTTAGAAGGTTCGAACCATAGAACATGGTGGTGCTCGTCACCCTGGCCTAGACCGGAAAATCATTAAGACGATTTGCAAAAACCGCAGCATGCTGGAATGTGATCTTGCTAAAAAAGAATGTACAAGCAAGGATGATATAGACTGGATTGGCAGTCGCCATAGTACGGATCGACTGCGGTTTTTGTAGTTCGATTATTAAATCTAGATGGCGCTTAAATATAGCCAGAGGCTTTGAAGGCAAAACTATAAGCCTACAGATATTTCTTATCACTGCAAATGTATTATTATGCAATATTTTTGAAAAATAATACATTTGTATTAATATGAAACATCTGTAGTCTTATTGTTTTGCCTTCAAAGCCTCTGGCTATATTACAGCGCCATCTAGATTTATAATCGAACTACAAAAACCGCGGCCGATCCGTACTATGGCGAATGCCAATCCAGTCTATATCATCCTTGGTACAAGTCAGTAAATGGTGAGACGAGCAAAGAAACGTGCTTCTATGAAGACAAAGAAGAAACGGAAGTACCGAAAAATTCGGTAAAACAAAGATCAAATATAAAAACCAGGTCTCGAAAGCTGTATGCCTTTCTAGGCACACAAAATTTTCATTTGATACTCGATGATGAAACCTATGTCAATTCACACTTTTCAACACTTCCTGGTGATTAATATTATACCATAGCTGATAGAGAAATTCTTTCGAATTCGGAAACCACCATAGACATGGAGAAGTTTGGTATAAAATATCTTGTGTGGCAGGCAATTTGCCCATGCGGTAATCGCAGCTTGAAAAAGCGGCTACTACTTTTCATTCGAAAACACAACACTCTGGCCTTATTCTGGCCAGATCTGGCCACAGCCCACTATGCGACGGATACCCTTAACTTCCTCAAACAAAATGATATCCAGATCGTGCCCAAAGCACTGAATCCGCCGAATGTTCCACAGTGCCGCCCTATTGAGAGATATTGGGCTCTAGTCAAGGGGATCTTGCGTAAGACAGGTAAGACTGCCAGCAACCACAAAGACTTTCTGATGAAGTGGAATTCGGCGTGCAAGAAACCGGCCAATGACACCGTCGCTCGACTAATGGAGGGCATTCGACAAAAATTGGAACAAGGGTGGGAGAAAAAAATAGATTCATGTCAATAACCATGGTGGTGATAATTTTACATTGTTTTTTACCAATAAAATAATATTTTTTATCGATATGACCACTTTACTCACAATTACAGCTTTTCCAATTTGGTAAATCCGTTACGAATCAGGCCTTAGTACATTGTAGTTTTTATACCATTTAGACCTCAATGCGGTCTGTAAATATGTGCTATTCTTAACTTCTTACATATTTAATAATTCACTAAGCAGTGACGGAAATGAGGTCGATTTGACAATTTTATACAGCATAAATTGTTCATGCTTCATAATGGTAATAAACTAAATCCCAGTTGAAATGATCTTTTACTGTATGCAATAAACTTTATACTATGGAGAACTCGAAGTATAAATGTTGTTCAATATAGTCAAATGAAGTATATTTATGCAGGTATTTGGATAAAATTTTAGAGTACGACAAATAAGAGTACAAATCAATTGAGTGGCACTTTATGTCTAACATATTTTAGAGTTAACACGTAAGTATGTTTGGATTTAGTAAATTAAAAGTTACCTGTACATCTTCCTTTATTTCAGATTTCTTTTTCCGGACATCTGAGTTTGAAGTATCTTTCTGTATTAGTTTATGCAACTCTTCTAAATTTGGTGTTGCACTAACAGAAGAGGCTTCCTCCTCTGGTTTGATTGGCGCAGGAATAGGTACGGTACTTTGTTCACTAATAAACGGCATATTAGGCACGGCTCCTGCGTTCTGAGATGCTCTTAACTGGGCTAAAATTTGATCTTCCGTTTTCATTTTTACCATTTCTTCAGGGAGCAACGGATTAGATGAAACTGCTGAAGACTGAAATAAATCATAATTGTAATAATTAATACCTAATCTCACATCTCAGTGCTACCTCAACTACGTACCTGGGTTATTCAGCGCTTTATGACGTTTTTTCGTCATTATCCTCCCAGCAAATATTGTTAACAGATGACGCTCAAACTTAACTTTTTGTGAAAACGAAAGACAATATTTTACCGATTGCCTAGTTTTGTTTAATCAAAGTTGTAGATTATTGTCCTTCTGTTGTGGTAATATTTCTTGGGAGGATAATGACATGTGACTCGAGCGGTTTAAATGTTCGAATTTAAGTCTGTCAAATTAGTGAAAAACTGATATTTATTGACCATGCAGGACATAATTTTATTTTCATATCTATTGTTGGGAAAACGATTTCCGTAATATGTACCTACCTACATTTATACGCTTCGTTAACAATAGATTTCCTTACCAGGTTTGACCCTACGGATGCGTTTAAGAAGTTAAGCCCTCGCCATTTTTGACGCAAAAGTTTGGAAGCCCCAAACCAAGTTTTGATAGATGCAGTTAAGTTACTAAACCAAATTAGGGATGAATTTCGTATTAATAAAGAAAGGGTGTGTCGATAAGGGAATTTGTTTTGATGTAAAATCCTGTTAAAAAAAAGGGGAAAACTGGCACTCTTATTTACACTAGGAAAAAAATTACAACCTAAAGTAAAACCAACTAGAGGTAGGAACATTTTAAAACAAATCAGATTTGAATTATTAAGTGCGCAGATTTAACACATCAAATATCCGGAGGCTCCAATCCGTAAACTCATCTTAAAAACATACAGGGTGTCCCAGAAACCGACGATAATCCGTTAAGGGCTGATAGACCTACTAATTACCTACCAGAATATCACATTTTAGGTTTAGTATAAATATTTTAATTTTCGAGATATTGTCATTTTTGTAAAAATCTCGATTTTACTCCCTCAGTTGAGTTTTTCGTCTGCCACAGCCTCAAATGACCGAATTTAGTAAATCTGATTACTGATAAATATTGCAGAAAAGATGGGCTTTTAAACGTGATATTACTTTATTTTAACATTTAGTCAAACTTGGATGAAAAACGACTTAAGAGACAGTTTTCAGATATTTTACTGTTTCATCCCGTAACTTTGTCCTCCATGGTTTAAAAAAAAATAACTACTTACGCTAAAGTGGCACTGGATATTAAAAATATGCCTAGCTAATGTAGTTTACAAAATGGTATAACACTTACGTATTTGTTCAATAATTTCAAATTTATTGCTAATTCACTACTGAAGAAGCTATTCAAGTGAGCCACCATTTAGTCTGAAGACTGCAGAATTATTGTTTTTATAAGGCTGGTTGGTAAAGTTGAATTAAAACTTTCGAATAAAGTTTAAATTTTTTAAATTCGAATTTGCTTTGTCTTTGGTTAGCGTGTCACTGCTTTTAGTAGATTGCAAATTTTCGTTGCTGGTACATGAAAAATTTCTTGTCTTGTGGGTGTTTGTTTAGTAATTTGGATTAATTTAATTAGCTTCTTCTGTAGTGAAATAGCAATAAAGGGTATAGCCGGGTAAGCATAGTAAAACTGCCCTTAGCGAAAAAATGATTTTCCTTTTACCGGATTATTAGCCTTCATATAATATGTAGTGCTTTCACCAAAAATTAAGCCTCAAATGCTTCTGGTTTAAAAAAAATGCATTATAAGAAAAAACACCACCAGGCATAAAGGGTAGCCCCACCCAAAAGATGGCATCCAAAGCCACACAATGGGTCCAAAAGATCTCCGACTCACCCTTCCGTCGCAGGGCAAAAGAAAGGAAGGTAGATAAATGCATATGACAGGAAATCCCACCAACCCAACCAATAGCACTAAGTAATTGTACAGAAACGGGCGAGGGTCGGTCAAGGAAGTAACCAACGGGTAAAAACATAAAAGACCGACCTAAGCACCCCCAGTGCCCAGCGGGAGAATGCATGCTCCTCTCCCGGCCTTCCAGCAAATGGCTGAGGCAGGACACTGTGGGTAGATTAAGTCCCCTCCCTACCCCTCCCCTCCTCAAAATTTAAAGCATACGTTTATTGTCTTGATAACCAATAGAGAAGGGGACTTGTGACCGGGTTTTTTAGTCCGTGCAAGTCGGACACTGTCTGGGCCCTCCATTCCCAGTTCGTCCAAAGGGATTTTTCCCGAGCACAAGTCACCCTTCCAATCCTTAAAGTAAAAAACAGCAAAGACTTCGCGTCTTTGGCCGCTCTGGCAACACATTCAAAAAAAAAAATACGAATATGTACCTATTATGAGATATATTACAAAATGCGTACGTCCTAGCCGTATATAGCCACAAAAGTAATTTAAAGTGCAATACGTCACAATCTTAATTCAAATTCGTAAAGATTGCGTTCGAAATATATGTAAAAATAAAATAAAAATAAATATTACGGGACAATCTTACACAAATCGACCTAGCCCCAAACTAAGCAAAGCTTGTACTATGGGTACTAGACGACGATAAACATACTTATATAGATAAATAAATACTTAAATACATAGAAAACATCCATAACTCAGGAACAAATATTCGTGCTCATCACACAAATAAATGCCCTTACCGGGATTTGAACCCAGGACCTCTTGCTTCGTAGGCAGGGTCACTACCAACTAGGCTAAAGCGGTCGTTAGCGGTATGTATAGGTAGGTACTTAATAATTTATTGTCTACTTAGCTTCGCTTTGTATGGAGAGAATGTATGGGATGTTACAAATTCGATATTTTCACACTGTTAATCCCATTTTATTTTTTTGAAAAAAATATATGTTAAACATTATTAAATTCTACATGAAATATATAAATTTGGTAACTGTCGCTAACTCGCAAGTATTTTTTTTTAAAGACTTTCATCTTAACTATTTTTTCAAAAGATAAATCAATCATATTTTTTTCAGAAAGCGACCTTAATTATACGAGGGGCGTTCAATATAAAGTGAGAATGAGATGCAAACTCTTTTAATATTACGAAATTAAATACTGGCCGGTAAAGCTAATCTATCTAGCTGATTGCTATGAAAAAAAAAACTAACTGTCTTTTGTTTAAAAAAATATACGGTAATTTATTTGCAATGCTATTGAGTACGTTAGCGAAAATGGAGAAAATTGAACTGCGCGCCGTTATCAAATACTTGTATTTGAAAATTTTTTCTACGGACCAAGTCAATTTGGATTTGCGGGACACTTTAGGGTCTAATACTCCTTCGTATTCAACAGTCGCACGTTGGTGCGCCGAAATTAGACGTGGAAGAACATCGACAATGGACGACCCCCGCTCCGGACGCCCTACTACAGCAGTAACTGAAGAAATTGTGAAAAAAGTCGAAAACTCAGTTTTGGCGGATCGTCGTGTCTCAGTTCGTTTTATTGCTGAAAATGTAAAGATTTCAACGGGGAGCGTGCATAATATTTTACATGAACGCTTGGGTATGAAAAAGGTATCTGCGCGTTGGGTACCAAGAATGCTTACTGACACGCAAAAACAAACTAGACTAGAGATTTGTCAAGAAGCTTTGAACCTGATGCAGCAAGACCGGGAACTTTTTTTGGCGCGATTTATAACAATGGACGAAACATGGCTCCATCATTACGACCCTGAAACGAAACTGCAGTCTATGACATGGAAAAGGCCATCATCTCCAACTCCGAAGAAATTCAAGGTGAACCCATCTGCCGGTAAGATCATGGGCTCTGTTTTTTGGGATGGTAAAGGGGTATTAATGATTGAGTATCTTGAGCATGGAGCCACTATTACGGGCACATTATACGCCAAACAAATAGCAACATTGCGCAATGAGATCCGCGAAAAACGGCGAGGTAAACTCTCGAAAGTTGTGCTGTTCCACCAGGACAATGCCCCGGCACACAAGTCCGCCGTTGCAATGCCTGCAATTCGTGATGCTGGGTTCGATAGCCTTAAGCATCCTCCGTATTCACCAGATCTCGCTCCCAGTGATTTCTACCTATTTCCGAGATTGAAACAATACCTGAGGGGCCAGAAATTTGAAGACGACGACGCGGTAGTCGCTGCAGTACAAGATTTTTTAAGTACTCAAGGTAAGACCTTTTTTAAAAATGGAATTTTAAGTTTAGAAAAAAGGTATACTAAGTGTATTATGCTAAAAGGTGACTATGTCGAAAAATAAAATGACATTTAGTAAAAGTTGTTTATAACATACTCATTCTCACTTTTTATTGAACGCCCCTAGTATCTACAATATATCCAAATTACAAATAAATCGGGTTAGTAGTTTGGCTAAAAAAAAATACGTAAAAAAAATATAAATACTTTTTTCTTTTTATGCATTTTTTTTAAACCAGAAGCATTTGAGGCTTAATTTTTGGTGAAAGCACTACATATATGAAGGTTAATAATCTGGTAAAAGGAAAATCATTTTTTCGCTAAGGGCAGTTTTACTATGCTTACCCGGCTATACCCTTTGAATTATTCAACAAATAAGTAAGTGTTATACCATTTTGTAAACTACATTAGCTAGGCATATTACACGCTTTATATTAGCTTCACTTGTATGTTTGTATGTATGTTTGTATGGTTGTATGTTTGCATGTTTGTATATTTATATGTTTGTATGTTTGTAAGCGACTCCTAAGGGCGCGATTTTGACCCATTTCCCGGTTTCCGATTGAGCTGAAATTATGCACGTATGTGTAAATTGGATGACAATGCAATATTATTGTAACATGGAGCTGATCTGATGATGGAGCTGGAAGATGGCCAAAGGCACTCCACAATAAAACGACACAACCCCATCGAGTTTGGGCTCGTTTGATTCGTTTTGACGAGTACTTTGGTCCTAGATGGTAACCAGGGTCTGATGATGGAGCTGAAAGGGGGGTAGGTGGCGGGGTGGGGGGAGATGGGGGTGGGGGTAAGGGGGTCGGGGGTTTAGAGGGTTGGGGGTAAGGGTGTGGGGTGTTGGGGGGGGTGGGGGGGGGGGTTGGGGGTTGTGGGAAACGGGGAGGGAGTAAGGGGGGGTTGGGGTTGGGGTTTTAGGGGGTTGGGTTTGGGGGTAAGGGGGGTGGGGTAAGGGGTTTGGGAAAATGAAGTGGGGGAGCCGGGGTTGGGGGGGGGGGGTTGGGTGTAGGTGGTTGGATTTGGAAAATGAGGAGGGGGGTAAGGGGGTTTAGGGGGTTGGGGGTAAGGGTGTGGGGGTTAGGGGGTTGGGGGGTTGGGGAAATGAAGTGGGGGATGTTGGTGGGTTGGGTTTAGGGGGTTAGGGGGTTAGGGAGGTTAGGGGGTTGTGGGAAATGGGGAGGGAGTAAGGGTGGGTTGCGGTTGGGGTTTTAGGGGGTTGGGTTGGGGGGTAAGGGGGGGTTGGGGTTAGGGGTTTGGGGAAATGGGGTGGGGGAGCCGGGGTTGGGTATAAGTGGTTGGGGGGTTTGGAAAATGAGGAGGGGGTTCAGGGGTTGGGGGTAAGGGTGTGGGGGTTGGGGTTAGGAGTTTGGGGGCGTTGGGGAAATGGAGTGGGGGATGTTGGGGGGTTGAGTTTTAGGGGGTTGGGGGGTTGGGGGGTTGTAGGTGAGGGGGATAAAGTTAGAAAGAAAGAGGTTTACGTTTAGTAGTGTAGAGCAGTGCGCGCGCACCAAAAACCAAGTATAAGATGGACTGATTCTATTTAAGACGAGCAAAAAACCGTTTTGTGTCTCTTTTTAGCACATGAAAACTCTCACTGTGAAAAAAATGCAACTAAAAAATAGAAAATAAATAATAGTTTAAAAAAACTCAAAAACACTATATTTTATTGTAAAAAAAGCGTGAACTAAACTATCTACCATTGATTTTGTATAACCATTTGAGATCGCTATCTGATAAATTTCATCATTTTGATTTAGAGTTGAGTACTATTTATCAGATAGCGATCTCAAATGGTTATACAAAATCAATGGTAGATAGTTTAGTTCAAAAGAAGCAGGCACGGTTAGTAAATAGCATGCTTTACGCTGCGTTACCTTCTCAGTCTACTAACAAATATAGATCTAGCATCTCTTACGTTGGGGGTTTGTCTGATAAGATTTATGGCATTTTAAAATCAAACAATATTAATGTTGCCTTTAAGACTAACAACTCTTTGTACTCTAGGCTATGTAACCACAAAGAACAGGTAGATAAGGGAACTAGATCGGGGGTATACAAGCTTACTTGTAATGACTGCAATGGGATATACGTAGGACAGACAGGTCGAAGTTTTAATACTAGATTTAAAGAGCATGTTTCGGCATATAGGAATGAGCATCCAGATAGATCGAATTTTGCAAAACATTTGTTGGAATCAAATCATTCATTGTTAGATTCAGATTCTTATGAAGTGTTACATTATTGCGGCAAGGGGTTGCGTCTGGATGCTCTGGAATGCATGGAAATAATTAGGTACAACACTATGGGGTCTATTATTAATGAACAGGTAAATTTAGTATCTTCTCCTTTACTGCGGCTTGGGTCGAATTTGAACAGTTAGTATTAATTAAATATGCCTTATAAATAAATAAACAAAAAATTCAAGGTAGTTTTATAATATGTCAATAAAAGTTAATTTTTGTGGGGTAGTTTGGGAATAAGAAAAATAAAGTGGGTACTTGAGAAGTTGCAGTGACAAGTTAAAACATTTGTTTTGGTTTGTTAGTTTAACATTTGGTAGCATAGCATACGGTTGTGGTAACTCTGAAAATGAGCTCTGGTTGAGTTCGAAACGCGTCAGTGTAGCTTGGTGGTGGTGATGGTTGGGTTTATGTGATTTGTGTGTGTTCGTACAGTGTGGAGGTGGAGGAACTGCATGAACGCACATTTCTTGCATAAACGTAACTATTGTAAGGTCGCGGGTGAGCAAAGTAATTGTTTTAGTTCATTCGTATTTTTTTCATACACATAATTATCTGCCCAAACACATGAATCGAACCCCGGGACCTAAAGCTTTGTAGTCTGGTTCTCTAACCAGTAGGGCACCTGATCATTAGTGTCACTATTAAAATATCACGGGAAATTATATTGATTGTATAACACGGCATATGATAAGATTACGATTTTATTGGAAGAGGCTGAACTAACATTCTAAATTTTTGGGTTCCGTACCCAAAGGTCAACAACACCTCTCGACGGCGTAAATGATTTGTAAGGAGAATTGTACTTCCGTAAGTGACCGCTAGAGGCGCTGTACGAGGGGCGTTCAATATAAAGTGAGAATGAGATGCAAACTCTTTCAATATTAGGAAATTAAATACTGGCCGGTAAAGCTAATCTATCTAGCTGATTGCTATGAAAAAAAAAAAGTAACTGTCTTTTGTTTAAAAAAAAATACGGTAATGTCTTTGCAATGCTATTGAGTACGTTAGCGAAAATGAAGAAAATTTAACTGCGCGCCGTTATCAAATACTTGTGTTTGAAAAATTTTTCTACGGACCAAGTCAATTTAGATTTGCGGGACACTTTAGGGGCTAATGCTCCTCCGTATTCGACAGTCGCACGTTGGTGCGCCGAGTTTAGACATGGAAGAACATCGGCCATGGACGACCCCCGCTCCGGACGCCCTACTACTGCAATAACTGAAGAAATTGTGAAAAAAGCTGAAAACTCAGTTTTGGTGGATCGTCGTGTCACGGTTCGTTTTATTGCTGAAAATGTAAAGATTTCAACGGGGAGCGTGCTTAGTATTTTACATGAACGCTTGGGTATGTAAAAGGTATTTGCGCGTTGGGTACCAAGAATGCTTACTGACACGCAAAAACAAACTAGAGTCGAGATTTGTCAAGAAGTTTTGGACCTTATACAGCAAGACCGGGAACTTTTTTTGGCGCGATTTATAACAATGGACGAAACATGGCTCCATCATTACGACCCTGAAACGAAACTGCAGTCCATGATATGGAAAAGGCCATCATCTCCAACTCCGAAGAAATTCAAGGTGAGCCCATCTGCCGGTAAGGTCATGGGCTCTGTTTTTTGGGATGGTAAAGGGGTATTAATGATTGAGTATCTCAAACATGGAGCCACTATTACGGGCACTTTATACGCCAAACAAATAGCAACATTGCGCAATGAGATCCGCGAAAAACGTCGAGGTAAACTCTCGAAAGTTGTGCTGTTCCACCAGGACAATGCCCCGGCACACAAGTCCATCGTTGCAATGGCTGCAATTCGTGATGCTGGGTTCAATATCCTTAAGCCACCTCTGTATTCACCAGATCTCGCTCCCAGTGATTTCTACCTATTTCCGAGATTGAAACAATACCCGAGAGGCCAGAAATTTGAAGACGACGACGCGGTAGTCGCTGCAGTACAAGATTTTTTAAGTACTCAAGATGAGACCTTTTTTAAAAATGAAATTTTAAGTTTAGAAAAAAGATATAATAAGTGTATTATGCTAAAAGGCGACTATGTCGAAAAATAAAATTACATTTAGTAAAAGTTGTTTATAACATACTCATTCTCACTTTTTATTGAACGCCCCTAGTAAGTGATAACCAGTGATCGGATCTAGGATGCATTTTTCGGGGTTTAAGTCAGATGTCTTAACATGGATATTACTTACAATCGCGCGAGTCTTTTTGCTACCCACCTTCATAAAAAGGTAAATAACTTTTAAGTAGTTTACACTATAAAATGAACAAAACTATAAATTATAAATTTTAATAACCCCCAACGCAATTTCGTCGCACATTTATGTTTGAAAATAAAGTAAATGCCCAATGCGTCTAAGATTTCTTCTGCAGCTAACAAAAGAGCTTATAACTTTGATACGGCTGAACCGATTTTGATGAAACATATCTAAGAACCATCGAAAAGAAACCTGCTTTCAAATAAAAAAAACCGCATTCAAATCGGTTCGCCCGTTTAAAAGCTATGATGCCACAGACAGACAGACATACACACATAGCGGTCAAACTTATAACACCCCTCTTTTTATGTCGGGGGTGAAAAATATGTAATAACAACAAACAAACGTAAAAAGCAATTTCTACTAATTTTTACAATACTGCATAGAGGAACTGTGCATAACTTGCACGTGTTATATTATATGCTATTAAGGTGTTTATTTTTAAGATCTATTTTAAGTTTTGTTTCAGAAAGCAGTAACTCGTTTATTCACACAATCGTTCGAATAAATTAAGTTACATTTCTGATTAAGAGTTATTTTATATTTAAAGTATTTTTTAAAAGTATATGTAAAATAGGTGCCCCTTTTCTCCCATAAAATTTTAAGTCATAATGTATCATTAGTCATAATCAACGTTTTTTTTTTTGAATGAGTCGCCAGAGTGGCTAAAGACGCGGTCTTTGCTGTTTTTTGCTTTAAGGATTGGAAGGGTGACTTGTGCTCGGGAAAAATCCCTTTGAACGAACTGGGAATGGAGGGCCCAGACAGTGTCCGACTTGCACGGACTAAAAAACCCGGTCACAAGTCCCCTTCTCTATTGGTTATCAAGACAATAAACGTATGCTTTAAATTTTGAGGAGGGGAGGGGTAGGGAGGGGACTTAATCTACCCACAGTGTCCTGCCTCAGCCATTTGCTGGAAGGCCGGGAGAGGAGCATGCATTCTCCCGCTGGGCACTGGGGGGTGCTTAGGTCGGTCTTTTATGTTTTTACCCGTTGGTTACTTCCTTGACCGACCCTCGCCCGTTTCTGTACAATTACTTAGTGCTATTGGTTGGGTTGGTGGGATTTCCTGTCATATGCATTTATCTATAACTACGGGCTTCCTTTCTTTTGCCCTGCGATGGAAGGAAGCGATGGATGGATGGGAAGGGTGGGTCGGATCAACGTTAGTCATACAGTGATTTATTTCTGAAATGGTATTTTTTTCAGGACTTTTTTAAATGCCATCTTATAGAATGCAGTAGGTTAGGTTAGGTTTGTTTTATAACAATTCCGAAAATAAATTGTTTCAGAAATAAATCACTGTATGACTAACGTTGATTATGACTAATGATACAATGACTTAAAATTTTATGGGAGTCATTATAGACCCATGTAAAATAAATGACCTATTATAGACAGTGAACCTTTTCATTTTGTTTATTTAGTTTAACCCTCTACAAAAGTTTGTTAATAACAAAATCTCGGGAAATTCCGAGTCACATCCATGTTAAGCATAACGTTTGAGGTCGTTCACCGCAAATTGCATCCTCGATCCAATCACTGGTGATCACTTGTGTACCTTGTCACTTTAACGTCAATCATTATTGAAAAGCCTTATGAATTTATGTAAAAACTGAAAGCGACAAGGTACAAAAGTTATCACTTATTTATGACGTTGATTGTAAGAGTCCGACTCGCACTTAACCGGTATATAATCGATGGTCACGAAGCAGCACACATCTGCGAAGCAATAGTAACGTCACGTTCAGATTTTATTATACAGGATAAAATTTAAATCGTGATACAAAATTTTGACTTCTATGTTTGTGCGTGTGTGTGTGTGTGTGTGTGTGTGTGTGTGTGTGTGTGTGTGTGTGTGTGTGTGTGTGTGTGTGTGTGTGTGCGCGTCTGTCTGTGGCATCATAGCTCTTAAACGGGTGAACGGATTTAAATGCGGTTTTTTTTATTATTAGAAAGCAGGTTTCTTGGCAATGGTTCTTAGATATGTTTCATCAAAATTGGTCCAGCCGTTTCAAAGTTTTCGTCGCTTTTGTTAGCTGCGGAAGGGATCTTAGACGCAAAATAGACATTTACTTTATTTCAAACTATATAAGTATGTGTGACCTAATTGCGTTGGGGGTTTTTAAATGTTTTAATTTATAGTTATTAACTCAATTAATGCTGGACAATATAATGCACTAACTCAATCGTTTTACTTAGTTTGAAGTGTCCATACATTGAGTTTGTGATTTCCAGGGAGCGTAATTTTGGTGCCGATGACAGACATATGACGTCAAGCTACATACAGAGTGTTTTTATTCATACCTCTCTAGTTTACTAATATAATCAATGTCAGATACACCATAGTCAATTTTCACGGATGGTTTTGGAATTGCCAGCATTTTTATTCAAAAAAATTAAAGTCATTGTCATCAAAAGAAATTGATTTGAAGAAAGGTTGACTTTAAACAGTATTTGCTCCAGGTGCGGTTATGAGGATTATGAGATTCGAGAGTTATATTGCCCTTGATGTACACGTGAAATCTATTTATGTAAATGAAAAATAAGAACCGATCTTATGTTTCAATTCATCTCTAATGTTTTCATACTTCGTCATTGAACGAAGGATTCGTTGTGTTGTTTAATTTACTCGAGAAAAAAATATTTTTTGTTAGATTAGGTTACCCCATTAAATATTTTATTCACATCCTATTTTTAAATTTACATCGCCACTAAATGATTAAAAATCATTGCAGTGTTGCCATTATATTTTAAAATATCCTATATGCGTCTCCACGTCATAATGACGTCACCTGCACCAAAGTTACGCTACCTGGTGATTTAATTTCAACAAAGTATGAACAACCTAAATTTTATAAGCCTCATCATCATTATCATCATCATTTCAGCCGAAAGTCGTCCACTGCTGAACATAGGCCTCCCCCAAGGCTCGCCAAACAGATTTTTATCAGATTAATTTTAACAATTCAGTTAATGCAATAAAATGCCCAGCAGCCCAGCATTGAGTTAGACATAGTCATTTTGTATCACTTTTTAAATTTCACCCTGTATTAAAAACAGTATATAAAATATACAGGGTATTTTTTTAATCAGTGCACAAATTTTGATACTTGTTTCAGTATCGTTGATAGATCACGATTATCTGTTCAAGATTTTTTTATTAATTTTGAAATTTGGGTTGTTCATAGTAATTCATTCAATAATTGGTCGAGATACTATGAAAAACAAAAAAATAAGTGATTAATATTATAACGAAAAATACTGAAATTTGAAATTTGTTATTTTAACTGAATCACATATTAAAATTTGTGCACTTAATAAAAAAATACCCTGTATATTTAAATTTAGCAAGTGAGCGATTGTAAGGCAGGCCGAGATGGAGATGGCGAGACGACCTGTGCGCAAAACTGTGCGAATGGCCGAACACAGACCGCTCTGGCTAGGGAATTCTAAAGGTCTTGCATGAAGAGTGGATATGTAAAATAAAATTAATTTATATGGTATGACTAACTTTTACGTTTATGTGGCATATAGGATCAAATGTAGCTATCTAAAAGGCTTGAGCGCTCTATGGTTTAACCTTTTGACCGCCACGCATCGTTTTTGTTTGGAACAAAATTGATTCTTATGCGGATACGGGTAGGTTTAATTTTGTATTACCGTACTCGTCTATAGCCGACGCTGGCGGTCAAAAGGTCCTGTTTTTATTTAATACGTCTCTACTAAAAAATAAGCTGAGCAACTGCAGACGCAATTATAATTAACGCTGTATCGGTCAAACACCAACACACGTTACACGCGACGGCCAGATTAAGCATCAACCAGTCGACACACGGACCTCCGCAGCCAATTCAGATGTTCAGGGGACAATTGAGCAAGCCAAGGAGGATCAGCGACGCAATTTTGAACTCGTTGGATAGTGGCATCTATTCTTATTTAAAGTTAAAAATTTATCCCACGGGAAGGCATTACAGGGATATTAAGTATCCTACGTCTTAATTCAGATCGTTAAATTACTGTGTACAAAGCTTCATCTAAATCCGTTCGGCTGTTATAGCGTGATTTCAGTAAAAAAACGTACAAACACCTTAACATCCAAACAACTTCACAAACTTTCTCATTTATAATTTTAATTTCGCAAGCATCCCGTCGTATGCGTAAGTAACTGATCTCATGCGTTAAATTGATGCGGACGCCACTTCATACAAAATAACGATTTTCTTACTTAAAGGAACGATTAGATATAGAAGGAATGAGGTGTCTAGAGATGTAGGTATTAACTTAATAAACAGTTTAGCATACGCATCCGGTATCTAAGGATATAGGTATGAACTTAATAAACAGTTTAGCATATGAATCCCTTTAGAAACCGAACAGTTTCGCTAAGTTCCACCTTCAACACTAAGCCTGGTTATTACGGAGTTGCGAATATGGAGTGATTCCCATCTTCCAACCTAGCTTTCCAACCCAGGTTGGATATTGCGAACTTACAGTGCCGTCATCCAACCTGCCTCGGGTTGGATAGTGGGAATATAATTAAATATGAATTTTTCTTCCCATCTTCCAACCTGTACTGAACAGGGTACAGTCACAGGTAATTCTATACATATAGTCAAGTCGTTGGTATGTTTTGTATGTTTATATTTATGTAGGTTTGTATATTTGTCTGTATCTAGATTTGTCCGGCGATAGCGTGTACCGTAGGCTCGTTTTTTATCAAATATGTATGTAGTATGTACGTGTTTTTAGCGATAAGGCCACCTATTATCTGCCTGAATTTTTATTTTTGTAGTCACTGAACTGATTTTGGTGTTCAATAAAGAATTTGCATTGTATCTCCAAGCTCAATCAAAAACCTAAGTACCCAATCGTCACACAAATTGGCTCTAAACTCGTCACAAAATAAAAGGCCCGTTTTGACAGTTCACGCCCATGAAGTTTTCTATTTTTACCGATCGAAATGTTTTGAAGGTATAGTATAAATCTTCACAGGTCAATTTTTCGCTTCGAGCCCTTATCTTTCAAAACAAACGGTATCGTCATAGTATTAAGGTTCAAATTTAATGTAATGGCTGGAAGCGAAAAATTCACCGGGGAAGATTTATACTATAATTACATTTTTCATTGATGGGTACCGCCCACACAGCTAAGTGCTGTGCATAACGATTTTTTCATATTGTCCATAGACTATTAGTAATCGGTTAAGGAACAAAATAAATCGATCAAATACGGGTGACGATAGCTCAACTGACAATTTTGGCTCATCATCTGAAGAAAATGATTGACTGAAGATTCACTTTTTCTCGATTTTTTTGTGACAAAAATATTAAATGAAAGAAAATTGACATTTCATTCAATACCTATCATTTCTAAATACCTACAATATCAGTTTAAGTTAAATTTTGTAATCAGAACTTTAATCCACTTTACAATACATATTCAAATCGATCAAATACTCATGCAAACTTGAATCGATTTATCGTGAGTATAGAGTACCGAGTCGTATGGTTACATCACTAGTTACGTCGCGAAGACAAATGTCAAAACGGGCCTTTTATTTCGTGACGAGTTTAGTTTCAAGAGTGATATCATACCTCTTTACATTTACCTGCATTATAATAATAAAATTAGCTGGTCATATTTAATTAATTTAAATGATAATAGTAGTCAAATTCATTGAAATTTGAATTTCTCAGTTTTTGCCTTGAACAATTCTATTGGAAATGTTTCTCCTACTGATGGACTAACGGCCCGTTGTTTGATCAATAGTTAAACTAACTAATAGTCAAATTGCCTTTGAAATGCGTTAACTATTGTGATCTTTGCCATACATTTTAACTATTAGTTTATTTAACTACTGATCAAACAACGAGCCCTTAGTGATGATGAATATCATCTTGTTACAAATAACATGTGATGGAACATTTTAAAGGATAAATATTATATGTAAGCACTTTTTTTTGTTAGTGACTGTACTTTAGTGCAGGTTGGAAGAAGGGAAGAAAAATTAATAATCAATTATATTCCACTATCCATCCCTAGGCAGGTTAGAAGATGACACTATGAGTTCCCAATATCCGACGTAGGTAGGATAAGTAGGTAGGAAGATGGGAATCACTCCGACTATGTAGTGTAATTTCAAGGGAACCTTCTAAGACTGGGAACAATTTTGTGGCTGTCATGTCAATTTTATTCCAACGCTGCGGTGTATTTGCAAGTGAATCATGTCATACACAAATGAAACATTATTAATAAACCTAAAATGCCACTGTGAAAAGCGATACATTATATTATTACAAACGAGTGAAAGTGCTCTGTGACATCTTTAAGTATTAATTATTTATTAGCGCACGATTCATAAGTATTTTGGTAAACGATGACAAAATGAAACTGATAGGGCTCAGATTTTCACAGTCATCAAAATCATATATATCGTGACTTTGTACGAAAGATAAATCAAGCGTAGTTTTACGGAAAATCCAAATCACAATAGATAATGATGACACGGAAGATCGGAGCCCAGATCAAACTAAATGTCTTCAAAGGGTTACATTATATTTATATAAAACACAAACAAATGATATATTTGGCACACTACTTCAAGTTCAGGGTATGTCAATTGTATTGTGTGTCTCTACTATCAAGGCGACAACTTAGAGAGTTTATAATGTAGCATGATGCGCCTTTTTCTTTCATATTTTATAATATTATAATATTATAATGACTTTTTTTAAAGTAACAATATCTTGACTACGACATACCTATAGTCCAGCAGCCACCGCCTGTTTTTTTCAGCGATTAATAACAGGCTGAATCTTCTTGTGTTCGTTCGGTTCGACGAGACGCCCAAGTTTTTCCTGTGTCCAAATTCTCAAAGAGGTAGGTAAATGAAATGAACTGCGCAGATGTAAAACATGTCGATTTCGTAGGGTGTCAAAATTGTCTGACTAACAGTAATTTTTTTATTGAAATTTTAAGATAATATGATAATAATCTCGGAAAAACAATTGTCCTACAAAATCGATGGTTTGAGTTGGAGCGTCCTCCACGCCGAATATGTCGAAATAACGAGGTCATAAAAATTATTAATAACCAGCTGTTTTTTTGTATGCAGCTTAGTAAATCTATATATAAAAAAGAAGAAACTGACTGACTGACTGACTGACTGACTGACTGACATATCAACGCACAGCCCAAACCCCTGGGCCTAGAGATTCCAAATTTGGCATGTAGGTTCCTTATAAGTTCTAGGGGTGCACTAAGAAAGGATTTTTCAAAATGCACTCTCTAAGGGGTGAAACGGGGGTCCAGTTTGTATGGGGAAACAAGATTAGTTCGACTATTTTATCCGAAACTTCACAGAAGTACTCCTAATGATAAATGAGTAAACACGTGTTTCAGGTTTTTTGAGAATTCAACCCCTAAAAGGGGGAAAGGGGTAACAAAGTCTGAAAATCAACATGGGTGTTGTTTCTATGGTTTATCGGGTCGCTGGTTATGAAATCAACAACGGTTTTAAAATCCGACGTGGCAGACGTAAAATACCATCTCCCTGGATGGGGTGCGATGCGGTTGAAATGTCTAAATAAACTAAATAACTGTTGATATATCAACGCACAGCCCAAACCACTGGACCTAGAGACTTTAAATTTTGCACATAGATACCTTATACAATGTAGGCATTCACTAAGGAAGGATTTTTGGGAATTCCTACGGGAACGGGAAAAAACGGGATCTATATATTCGATTCCGAGTGACCCTATCTCAGTAACTATAATAACTAGACTCTTCAAATTTGAAACACAAGTAGGTATTAAAACATTAATTTCAGGATTTTTTTAAATTCCCACCGGATAAGGAAAAAACGGGATTTATATATTCAGTTCAACGGGATCCTATGAACTATAATTACTACACTCTTCAAATTTGGCATAGAAGTAGGTAATTATAATAGTAAAAAACAGTTTTAAGGATTTTCGTAAATTCCCACGGGATAAGGAAAAAACGGGATTTTTCGTTTTACTGGTCGTAGCAAGCTGAAATTCGGCATGTAGGTTGCTTGGGGAGTGTAGAGCAGGATTGAGAGAGGACTTTCCAAAATTCCGACGGGAACCGGAAAAAACAGGATTTTTCGTTTTACTGGTCGTAGAAAGCTGAAATTCGGTATGTAAGTTGCTTGGGGAGTGTAGAGGAGCATTGAGAGAGGACTTTCCCAAATTCCCACGGGAACGGGAAAAAACGGGGTTTTTCGTTTTACTGGTAGTAGAAAGCTGAAATTCGGTATGTAGGTTGTTTGGGGAGTGTAGAGGAGCATTGAGAGAGGACTTTCCAAAATTCTAACGGGAACGGGAAAAACGGGATTTTTCGTTTTACTGGTCGTAGAAAGCTGAAATTCGGTATGTAGGTTGCTTGGGGAGTGTAGAGGAGCATTGAGAGAGGACTTTCCCAAATTCCCACGGGAACGGGAAAAAACGGGGTTTTTCGTTTTACTGGTTATAGAAAGCTGAAATTTGGCAAGTGAGTTCCTTGGGGAGTGTAGGGGAGCATTAAGAAAGCATATCCCGAAATTCTTACGGGAACGGGAAAAAACGGGATTTTGCGTTATACTGGTTGTAGAAAGCTAAAATTTCAAAATTCATAAGTTTATACTGTAAGTAGGCCACAAAGGGCTCTTTAACGGACTTCTAAAAAAGGAGGAGTATATGCATTCCACTTTATGTATTTTTTATGTAGGTATGTTCAAAGATTTCTCTGTCAATTGTAGATCTGCTTGCTTGCTTGCCTGTATGCTTGCTTGATATCTTGATTATTTGGAATATCATGGTACACGCGAGCATGGCACGCGCTTGCTTGCTTGCGTGCATGCATGCTTGCTTGCATATTGCTTGCATGCTTACTTGCATACTTGCATGCTTTCTTGCTTGCCTGTATGCTTGCTTGCTTGATATCTTGGTTCTTTGGAATACTCATGGTACACGCGAGCGAAGCCGCGGGCAAAAGCTAGTATTAGTATAATTGAATGGCCACAAAGTCCTACACCGGTTCCGGCCGGTTTCGACGACCGTTTTAGCCTAGTTGGTAGTGACCCTGCCTACGAAGCTAGAGGTCCTGGATTCGAATCCCGGTAAGGGCATTTATTTGTGTGATGAGCACGAATATTTGTTCCTGAGTTATGGATGTTTTCTATGCATTTAAGTATTTATTTATCTATATAAGTATGGTTATCATCGTCTAGCACCCATAGTACAAGCTTTGCTTAGTTTGGGACTAGGCCGATTTGTGTAAGATTGTCCCCTAATATTTATTTATTTTATTTTTTAAATGTAGTGGTAGGTTTTCCTAGTCCTACGCTTGGAAGTTGTCGATTCCACGGTAACACTTCTTTCGTTAATAACAACCTAGGTTTGATTTTGTCCTATCTCCATAAAGTGTAGAACACATTTTTACCACTGTCCTAATCCGACGAAGATTAAGATTGTATTTAATTATATTTATAATTGTATTTTTTAGTTTCACTTTGGCAGATAATATATAACTAGTATAACTACAGTTCATACAACTACAGTTACACTATTTAAAAAAAATATTGATTCTGCTTACAAATATATGTGTCCCAAGTTACCAAAACTACAACGTACGAAAAATTATTATTTTCAATATTCCTGTAGGACTAGCAATATATACCCATTTTTTGGTAGGACACTGTTTGATTTAGGCAAAGAATGCACTAACTGTTTTTTACCCGACTGCGAAGAAGGATGGGTTATGTGTTTGACCCGTATGTATGTATGTATGTAAGTATGTCCATTCCTATGTCCTCTCGTAACTACACAACGGCTGAACCGATTTTGATAAATTATACGTCATTGGAATCGTCTTGATAACGCGAGTAACATTGGATACATGAAATTTTTGAAAAATCAAAATGGCGGATTTTTGGCGCCAAAACGTGTCTTCAAAAAATTTTATTAATCAAACCTATCGCTAGTAGGGTATCAAAATAAAGGGATTTTAAAAGGGATTACAAAAATATATACAAGTCATGTGTTTAAATTTAATTTGGAATAGTAAATTGGCAATCAATGCATTAAAACGACGACGTACCTACTTAGTAATATATCTTTAAGCAATAATTTTCTCTATGAAACCCATGTGGAAAATTAAGTACCTACATATTTCAAAATTGGTTTTGAACTTAAAGTAAATAGCAACGGATTCCTAATTCAAATACTCAATAATTTATCTGGGTCTCAGGAGGTTACACTAAAAAGCAAAAAATAAATTAAAAAACTAAAAACTCGCCTGCAGTGTAAAAAAAATAATAAATTAAAAAATCAAAAAACCCGCCTGCAGAAATACTGAAAAGGTGGAAACAAGATAAAATGTTCAATAACAATAAAAAGCTAACTGAACTCAACGAAAGAAATCGATAAAAAAAACTAAACATTGAAACGAATTTATAACACGTCGGTGGCAGTCTTTAAAAATTTAATACAACGATAAAATGCAGTCGGAGGCATGGGAGTCAGTGCTGCATGAGATTTAATGTCACTGCATGCATGCTTCCGACTGCATTTTATCGTAGCGTTAAATTTTGAAAGACTGCCATCGACGTGTTTTAAATTCGTTTCAATGTTTAGTTTTTTGTTCGATTTCTTTCGTTGAGTTCAGTTAGCTTTTTATTGTCATGGAACATTTTATCTTGTTTCCACCTTTTCAGTATTTCTGCAGGCGGGTTTTTTGATTTTTTAATTTATTATTTTACTTTGTCCTAGGGTTATTAATGAAAAAAGTGTTACCGTGGAAACGACAACTTCCAAGCGTAGGTCTAGGAAAACCTACCACTACATTTGTAGAACTTTGTGACCATTCAATTATACTAATAATTACTAAGCTTAATTATATTAATAATTTTTATGGCCTCGTTATTTCGACATATTCGGCGTGGAGGACGCTCCAACTCAAACCATCGATTTTGAAGAACAAATTGTTTTTCAGAGTTTATAATCATAATTATCTTAAAACTTGAATAAAAAATTACTGTTAGTCAGACAATTTCGACACCCTACCAAATCGACATGTTTTATATCTGCGCAGTTCATTACCTACCTACCTCTAAGAATTTGGACAGAGGAAAAACTTGGGCATCTCGTCGAACCGAACGAACTCACGAAGATTCAGCCTGTTATTAATCACTGAAAAAACAGGCGGTGGCTGCTGGACTACTAGCATAATTAATCACTAAAATAACCTTTCATAATTCATTTTGGTAAATTATACTTATTCTGGACCTGTTTGTTTTCTTTGGAAAAATAATTAAATCATAAAATGTACAAAGTCACTTTCCAGACATGATATAATTTAAATTTGTCTAAACATAGAACAGAATATTAACGTACTTAACAACACTTCCAGTGGAAAATTGGAAAGGCAATAAACACTGTGTCGCAAGACAATACCATTTGACAAAAAGATTGGTCTTTAATTCGGGATTGAACTATGTAACTGAATTAATACAAAACCATTGGTTTGAATGTTACTGGGGACAATCAAGATATTATAGGTAGTATTAATAAGCCCCCCTAAATACTACATACAAAAAAGACAAAAACTTCACATAATAAAAAAGAGCATTAAAGAAATAACAAATAAACGGTTAGTTGTAACATTGTCCAACCTATTGAGCTCCACCCATCATACTTTTATAATGTACATTGCATGGAAGACGATTTTTTTATTAACAAACGTATTTGAAAGAAATGAAAGTAGGTAACTTTAATTTTTTTAAGTATGATTAGCAATTTTTTAGATGAAAGCGACTTCCTACCAACTTTAACCAATGTAACGTTCTACCACTGTGATAACGTTACTGTCATTTCATTATGCTGGCATTGCAATAAGCTTCGCAATATCTCAAACATGCCATCTCCGTCGTGGAAGTTATAACGAGTCGTTAATATATTTTATTCGCTCACGTGAATAGCAGATTGTAGTGCCAGCGTAAGGTTATTTTTTAACAGAGCGCATTTTAGCGTTTAGCGTTTACTAATATAAAATAATTATAAATTTATGAATTAATTTAAACTGAGGATAAGTTTTATTAGATGTTACAATAAATTAAGAATGTGCAGGTCCCTGATTGTATCCATTCAATCAAAAACCTTGATATAACACACTCTTCTTCAATTAGGTAATCCAAATATCGGATTTTTTATTGTACCTATCTTAACATTTACAGAAAATCTGACAATTATACATTTGTATTTAAAAATAATTTCACGCAACATGCTTATTGGTCCTCGCTTCAATTTCTAAAATTTAATATGTAATAATAAAAAATCTGGACGATGTCAACGACTACAATATGCCTGGTCCCATAGAAACTATGACTAATTTTAACCTAATATGTAGATAAATTCGTCTCATTCCACTTCTCACAACAATAATTGCCAATCAATGTCTGTCATAGGCAATTTATATACATTTATAGTTGCCTTAATCCGCAAATAACGCAGTAAATAAAATTGTTTCCTAAATAGAGTCCACTTTATACATTCGAATAGATACAGATATAAATAATGTCACGGATGTGGTTTGAGTAGAAAATTAAACATCTTAAATCAGTCGTCTCTAACCATTCTTTTCATAACATATAAATTATATAATTAGTCAACCAGACCCTTAAATATACATTTCTTTGTAGAGCTGGATCGTCGGGTCAATTTCTATACATAGGGCTTTAACAGTCTTGTTCTAGAAGCATCTTTGTAACCACATCTTCATTCCGTTCTATCCATTTTCGTTAACTTTCTACCCTGAAAACCATATGGGTCATTTAACGTATTATGATCCAACATACGAATAAAAATCCGTTACTGAATCACTAAATACGCTAGAAGAAATTTTTGTTCAAATTTGCTACACCGTTAATGCCTATTAAATATTTACTCCACATTTTCACGCCCAATATTTGTTTCCATTGATAAAAGGTCATGTAAAAGCTCTTATTTTGCACGGACAAATCCTGCTCCAGATCTAGCCTAAATAATATGATAAAAGAATGCAAATTAAACATTCCCATAATTAGTACAAGTGCAGTGGTGACATATTTTTGATAAGGTGTATTTATTCTTTCTATTTGTGCCATAACTGTAACAAATGCGGTATTTTTTTATCCTAGATATTTCGGATCTCTCTTAGTTCAAGTAAGCGGTTTAATATACTATCTGATATAATTAA
This sequence comes from Archips crataeganus, assembly GCA_947859365.1. NCBI lineage: Eukaryota > Metazoa > Arthropoda > Insecta > Lepidoptera > Tortricidae > Archips > Archips crataeganus. The sequence goes on along the minus strand of OX402045.1, from coordinate 20,284,697 downwards.
AGGGCGGACAGCGGATACAATATACGTCAAAGTCATGTCAAACGATATACAAAAGCATAAGATGGATAAGATTTTTATTAAATTTTGAGCAATATTTATCTATACACTTTTATTAAAAATATATCAGAAATTACAAAATGTCCATAGAATAAAATGTGATTATTAAGAAATTACTGGCCACTTGTAAATTATCTCCTCTTGAGACTATTAAGTGTTTATATCTATTACGTCTTAGACTTAAAATCTGGTGTCCATCGCCGTCAGGAATCCTGCACGAAAACTACGAAATGGAATCAAGAAAATTTTAATATTGATCTGATAAACTTTCTAGCTTTGTGTAATATTCCGTGGAAACGGGTGCCACAGTGCCGCATTTCGTCAGTTTTTTGCTAAATATATTTGTTGCCAGTGTACATTGTACATTTTGCCTAAAGAGACTATTTTGCGTAAGAAATATTTAACTAAAGTTTTCAACCGTAAAATAAAGGAAATTCATGAAAATATAAGTGAAAACAAATTATGGGTGTTGCTGGACGAAAGCACAGATTTTTTAGGAAGATTTGTTGTAAATTTACTTGTGAAACCGTTGATCTCAAATATCGACACTCCCATCTACCTGTTAAGGTGTAATTTTATTGAAGTCACAAATGCTAACACGGTCTCAAAATTTGTAATTAAAACCTTTAAAGAAATATGGGGAGATTCTTTTGAGACTAAAGTTGGTAACATATTAATGTTATGCAGTGATAGTGCATCTTATTTATTTTATTTATTTATGGGTCAATCAACTTTTTTTTGTAAATTTCTATTTACTCCTTTACAAGTAACTGTGTAATCTCTGGTTAGTGAAACCATGATTTTGTAGTAATTAGATAAACTGTTTATCATACTGCGTATGTGAAAACCAAAAAAATAAGTATTTCTATGAAAAAATCCGGTCACCCAGGGGACATACCACTATTTTCATACAAATTTCGGGGACATCATTGTCCCCTGGGTCACCCACGAAATAAAAGCTAAACAAAATAAAATAAATATGGCAATTATACCACTATTGACTACAAAAATCTAGGGTTTTGAAAAGTATACTTTAAATAAGGAAAAATAATCAGTTTTTTAATTATTTCGGTTTTCATAGAAAGTAGCAGAAAATCGTTGACAAAAAAAAGTTGATTGACCCTTATTTATTTATTTATTTATTTTATTCAATTAATTTACACGGCATTACAGCGAACCAATACGCCGAGAAACCATATTACTTAGGTAATAACTAAGAATTAAAAAGAGAAAAAGAATTAAAATTAAATTAATTACATCAATTATAAATAACAATATTGAGTACATACATAAACTAAAGAAAAACACTAATAAAAATAACAAAAATTAAGTAGGCATACAAAAGAAAACCAGCTGGACATTTTATTATTGCACGGTGGTCGGCCTATTGTCCATCGTCTCACAAAAACTCAAACATTCCATCTTATATGTTAAAGGCCGGAAGATCACTAAAAAAGGTTTTTCCCAATATGAAACATTTTACATGTCTCGCTCATGCATTAAGTTGAGTTGCTGAGCACATCCGATCAGAATACTCAGATGTTGATAGTCTAATATCAAATGTCAAGAAAATATTTTTGAAATGCCCAAGGAGAGTAAAAATTCTAAAAGAAAAGTATCCGAATTTGCCATTACCGCCTAAGCCCGTGGTCACAAGATGGGGCATTATTTAACTATTTTACAACCATGTTCTCCTCTTTAAACCAATTGCAGTCATATCCATATTAAGTATATCGTTTGACATGACTTTGACGTATATTGCATCCACTGTCCGCCCTTTAGATATAATACATAGATAAACTTTTTATATTTGTCCATTTGTTTATTCGTATGTGAGTCGTCTGTAAAAAATTTGTGCACAATTAAGGGATTTTTATGAAGAAAATTTAATTGATTATTTTTGTGTAACGGAGTTACCCATATAATTTGTAAAGTTTGTATGACTAACTTTCGTTACACAAAAATAGCGATCGTGATTTTTGTTTTGATTAAACCGTTAACTATGTACAATTTGTTTGAAAACGATCCATGTATGTAGAGCGTAATCTCTGGAACTATAAAACCAGTTCACTTATAGAAAGCTATCACTAATTAATATAAGCTACTTTTTATCGCGGGTAAGGGCTTTCTGACTTGGCGGTACATTATTGGTGCAGTATAGTACGCTCGGTAATTTTTTACGTATTCTTTACTGGAAGCCTGTGTTTCAATAAGACTTTCCGGATGAGCGAGAGCAGAACGGTCATTATTTAGGTCTATGTCTATGCGTCTGTTTCAGACTAATTTTGTCGTATTGCCTGTGCAGGTCTTTCGTGGGAGACTAGGACCGATGCGAGAGTGACATGTTTGTTCAAAGGCCTGACAAGAGAAGTAAACCATATAGTATTGCTTGGCTAATATAGATGGCTAGCTTACTGTGAGACTTGACAGTTGTTAAAACCAAACTGAAGAATTAAACTTGTCGTAGGATGACCCATTTTCCGATTTTTGGAAAGAAATGAGCGAAAGAAAGCCTTAAAAATTGTTCTTAAAAGTTGGGTCAGATTTATGTTACTTTCTACGCAGCTTTGCGCAATTTCCACTGCATGTGGAGAGGGCTATGTAGGGACTCCGTTTAATTTGCAATAGTAAACTGCATACGCAACGCATCCACCAAAAAGTAAGAGTTAAACGGAGTCCTTATGAAGTCTGCTCTCCTCGCAGCCGGTACTAACTAACCGGACTTATTTATTCCCTTGGGAAAATGAGTTTATACATGAGTAAACGTGCATTTATGATCCAACGTGTCCTCCAAAATAATGCCAGTAAGTGATACCAGTAATCGTTGACATGTCGAAGGTTTAGGTTCAGTCAAAAAGTTGCCGTCACGCATACGCCAGGTATCATAAGGGTATCATAAGAGACATGAGTTTTGTTTATACGGTTTGTATCCTATTTTTACGATGTCTTCAACCGATTCTCAACAAAACTTTTAGACTTTCTCGGCTTCATTCGCGTGAGCCATTACGTTCGGTAGTTTTTTTTTACATGAAACTGGCCCGTGATTGACCACTATCTCACCTGATGAAAAGAATTGAAAAAAAGGTCTTTATTTACGTTGCATGAAGAACTTTCAACCGATTTTATACCGGATAAATCTCATTATAAGCAATTAAAATATAAACTGTTTTTAGGGTTCCTAGTTGACTACGGAACCCTAAAAACAGGTTTAAGGATTTTCGGAAATTCCCACGGGATAAGGAAAAAACGGGATTTTTCGTTTTACTGGTCGTAGAAAGCCGAAATTCGGCATGTAGGTTGCTTGGGGAGTGTAGATGAGCTTTGAGAGAGGACTTTCCCAAATTCCCACGGGAACGGGAAAAAACGGGATTTTTCGTTTTACTGGTCGAAGAAAGCTGAAATTCGGCATGTAGGTCGTTTGGGGAGTGTAGAGGAGCATTGAGAGAGGACTTTCCAAAATTCCCACGGGAACGGGAAAAACGAGATTTTTCGTTTTTCTGGTCCTAGAAAGCTGAAATTCGGCATGTAGGTTGCTTTGAGAGTGAAGAGGAGCATTGAGAGAGGACTTTCCCAAATTCCAACGGGAACGGGAAAAAACGGGATTTTTCATTTTACTGGTCGTAGAAAGCTGAAATTCGGCATGTAGGTTGTTTGGGGAGTGCAGAGGAGCATTGAGAGGGGACTTTCCAAAATTCCCACGGGAACGAGAAAAACGGGATTTTTCGTTTTACTGGTCATAGAAAGCTGAAATTTGGCAAGTGGGTTCCTTGGGGAGTGTAGGGGAGCATTAAGAAAACATTTCCCGAAATTCTTACGGGAACGGGAAAAAACGGGATTTTGCGTTTTACTGGTTGTAGAAAGCTAAAATTTCAAAATTCATAAGTTTATATTGTAAGTAGGCCGCAAAGGGCACTTTAACCGACTTCTAAAAAAGGAGGAGGTTATGCATTCCACTTTGTATTTTTTTATGTAGGTATGTTCACCGATTTCTCGGTCAATTGTGGACCTGCTTGCTTGCTTGCCTGTATGCTTGCTTGCTTGATATCTTGGTTCTTTGAAATACTCATAGTACACGCGAGCGAAGCCGCGGGCGAAAGCTAGTCTAAAATAAAATCTTAGTTTGTGGAGTTACAACTTTTGCCGCCGTAACACTATCGAGTTAGGTGTACCATAATGACGCTTCGAGCCCCTTTAACATAAGCCTAAAAACCGCCAATTGAGAGTCGGAATGGTCGGAATCTGTTTTGTATTACTAAAAGCTGATAGCAATTTAGTGTTAAAGGGAACAAATCACCATTTTGTTCAAAAAGATTCCTGCCGGAAATTGGACTAAATGAATACTTTTTCATCACACCTGCACGTACACACACACACACACACACACACACACACACACACACACACACACACAGTGCCATAAGTGCCATAACATACAGCCTCTCTTGAATGTAATGCTCTAAATAAAATCCAATGGCGATTTTCTTTCATGATAATGATATTATGGCTCACCACATAGTTCATAACTCATCAACAGGTTGAATTTAATCAAGCAAACATTACTTAACTAAAATGGAAATAAAAAATGTAGCTTTAAATTTCCCTTGTGTAGAAATTAAATTGCAAAATTACCTATATCTCTAGAAATAAGACTGGAATATGGAGGAATGAATTGTTAGAACATATTATCTTTCTGCCGTTCTTGGCGAGGGACGAGGTTACTACTACATACAATATCTATACAGGGTGGAAAAAACGAACATCACATGAAGGGCAACCACCTAAAAATATTGGAAATAGCACAATCTATGTAAAGGAGACTTTCCTTTAGTTTTAAAAACACTGCATTTACGGGTTTTTGAAAATTTGCTTGCCGTAGTCGGGACTCGAACCGGTCAAATGTGACAAAAAATAACATGGCGTATTTTATGATGCAGACCGAATAAGATGGTTACTGATAAGTAGAACTCGTTATCTCAGGGCAGTGACGTCGACATAGGGAAACATGGGGGCATTTGGCACAGTTTGATATTTATTGTGATTAAAATAATTGCTATTCAAAAAATGACAATTTCAAATTACTTACCTTTTTAACTTTTACTTATTTAAGTTTTTAAACTTTCGTTTCAATTATTTAATTTCAAAATTCACACAAAGTATCTAGATAGTTCTATCTATAATATTTAACGTCATTTTCTCGTTATTTATACTTATTATAATCTAATCTTTATATGTATAGTCCTCCTTGGTCAACGATGCTATGACCCGATAAATTTAGACTTATTTACTAGCTATGGAAAGTAGTGTTGACACCGTACCTACTCAGTACGGACGTGAATTAAAAAAAATATCACAGGACAATTCACACCAATTTACCTAGTCCCAAACTAAGCAAAGCTTGTACTATGGGTACTAGATAACGGATAAACTTACTTATATAGCTAAATACATACTTAAATATATGTTATAAATCCAAGACTCGAGCACAAACATTCGTATTCTTCACACAAGTATCTGCCCCAACCGGGAATCGAACCCAGGACCTCAAGCTTCGTAGTCAGGTTCTCTAACAACTAGGCTATCCGGTCGTCTGAATTTAATGTTAGCATAATCTTGTTTTGTTACAATGGAAAAATGAAAGACGCATTTTTGCTGTCCAGACTGCTAAAATGCTTAAAATGATATGTATTTTGTTTGTTTGGTCACATTCTCGCCTATTTTGGCACTTGTGACAATTCACTGCCCTGAGATAACGAGGTCTATTGATAAGGTTAATTTATCTCTAAACAACATACACAATTAACAATGTATAAATAAATCTTGCTCCAGTCGCTACAGGCGTTGCTACAGTCGGTTCCCTAACATAAGTACTTATCCACTTTTCTATGCAGTTAGTAAGGAAAAGTGGATACTTAAGTTAGGGAACCGACCCTACCTTAACACATTCAGTGCCGGGAACGCCACAGGGGAGTTCTCCGTTCATAGCGCGTAGCAATACGTGGCAGCGAATGTGTTAAATGTTCGAAATAGCAAAGTAGTGGAATCTCGAAGCTCGGCTCCGAAAGCTCTTAGTTTTCCACTTCGGGCTTCTATTAGTCTCGTTCTTTAATCTTTACTTAACGCTCTAAGTCACAATTTACAGTTGCTATAACAAAGATCGGAGCGGTTTAGGTGCCTAAATATCTAAACACGCACTTCCGCGAATGACAATACGATCACGTTCTGATATTTTTGAGCAGCTCATCTAGACAGCTCCGATGTTTATAATTGCGAATATACTATTAAGAATGAATAACGGCAGTTACATATGGTAGCAGAAAGAAGTGAATATAAAGCCTTAGGTTAAATGGGGCAAATGGAACAAAGTGAGAATGGAACCATCACGTTTCTAGTATAGAAGTTGTTCTAAAATGAATTTAGAATATCTTAGCAGATGGTTGTTAATCTGACTAACCCCGATTTAAAAAATTGGATTCAAAATGGTTGACACGGTGCACTTAGAACGCCAATTAATGTAATAAATAATAATAAGGCGTTCAGTAAAACTAACCCAACCACCAGCAGAAATATTCTTGGTTAATTTTAAAACACCTTGTACTCATAGTCCGGCTCACGACTCAAATCATAAAAGTTCTACTTATCAAACTTGATCCTAAAAAATATATCGGGAGGTGACTGTACCTGCTGATCCCAGAAAATCATAGGTAGGTTGTTGACACGCATATCATTACGGGCATTCATTGACTGTTGCATCCACATGAGCTCAGGTGACGTAGACGTCTGGCTCCACAAAGAATCCACCTGGGAAAGAAATTTAAACTTAAAATACCTACATCTAGAACACAAACTCTTCCATTCTCGAGTTACCTCGTATTCACGCTATTTCCTAAACATCGTTTGCCAATCCAAAATTGCAAATATTTTTCCATTCGGCATAGTATGCATTAACAGAAAAATCCGGCCAAGTGTAAGCCGGATTCTCCCACTGAGGGATCCGTAAAAATACGTTTTTCTCATTCGCATAAATAAAAATACCAACAATCGCGAATACGCATTAAAAATAGATATTTTACGCTCGGAATAATAAAAATAGATGTTCTTCTGATTGTAAACGGGAACTTCATTTTGTTATGCATTCAAGAGACCAGTTATATCAAACCGCTTTTAGACAGGGATTCGAGAGTACCGTTAGCACAACAGTACTTATAAATGATTAAATATGCATATCTGACAAACCTGTCACTAATTTACATCATTTTCGCGTTAACAAAATGCCATAGCTGTTAAAAAGAGGTGAATCACGTGAAACGTATTGGAAATTACTGCTGGCTAAGAGAAAACTTGGCAATTCCTCGAAATGAAGTAATTGTTAACACTGGTAGGTTAACCTATTTGTATAATGTCAAATATACATATAGAACCTACTCGTATCAAACACTAATTTTATCCATTTATTTTGTTCATACAGGTGATGATACAGACAGCTCTGATGACGGTGTTATAATATGACTGAATAATTTTTATGGTCTGTCTAAAAGTAATTATTTACAACATTTGTATTTTATTTAAGTAATATAATTTGATGTTTTTTCCATGCTTCAGAACTGCATTGTACTAAAATAACAATTTCGTTTATCTGCACACTACCACTGACAATGTCATACATATCATGCATTAGTTCAAAAATGACATATGAGCTCAATCCCTTTTGTAAACGCGGTTTGATAATATAAGACACATTGGTGTCAACTCAATACCTCTATTGTGCATTCCTGAAAATAATCCTATAAACCTTTTAGTGCTATTTATTATACTAGCTGTTGCCCGCGACTCCATCTGCTAAGAATTCGTTTATCGCTATCCCGCAGGAACTATGAAATTTTCTGGGATAAAATCTATTCTATGTTCTTCCCAGGCTCTTAAACAATCTCCATACCAAATTTCACCTGAATCGATTCAGCAGTATAAGCGTGAAGAGGTAACAGACAGACAGACTTAGTTACTTTCGCATTTAAAATTATAATATTAGTAAGGATTATTTTGAGAATTTACATAATAATACGTACATCCAATCCAAGCCCCGACTGAGAGTTCATAACAGAATCATGAGACCCCTGGTTGTGCATACCAAAACCACTTATTGGGAATCCAGCCATATCCTAAAAAAAGTAAACCAATTAAAAATAGAATAGCTATTTCTTTTTCAAAAGACGAAAACAAAAGGAGGAGGTTCTCAAGTCGACGTGTAATTTTTTTTTTTTATGTATGATTAGGCATAACTTTTTGCAGAGTAGTCTGATTTTCATAATTCTTTTTTTATTGGATAGGGTATACCTTGAAGCGATTAGTTCACCTAGGGCCACATTCCTTAAACGGCCTTTTCCCTTTGATGGCCTATTCTTCTAACGGCTACATCCCTTGAACGACCACTTCAGTTCAGAAAATAGGTAGGTTAGTTAGGTAGCTTCTGCTGCCCGAAGGGCAAACCGCCTAGAAATAGGAGCCCGTCGAATTTGTAGGTTTTAAATGAATTACGGATGAATCAATCCTGGGTGAAGTAACTCTAGGTGCATTAAGTTTACACAGCAAGAAATTCATGTAGATGTCACTCTGGGAAATGGCCGAAGTAGGAATTTGCTCAGTGGTCTTTCGGGGAAGTGGCCGATGCAGGAATTTACACAGTGGCCGTCCAAGGAAGTGGCCCTAGGTGAACTAATCCCAAGTGTGGTATTATATAAATTTGGAAAAAAAAATTTACCCCGTGGTGGGAAAAAAAGTATAAAATAAAAACATTTTAACAAAAAAATTAAACCGCCGAAAAAACTGAAAAGCGAAATATAATACCTTTTTGTTTGACCTTAATCAAGGTACCAATTTGAAGTCGGTGGCTCAGCACTAGCCAGGAGGAGTGGACCTGTAGTCGTCTACCTGATGGGCTTCTACCACTCCTCCTGGCACGTGCTGAGGCACCGACTTCAAATTGGTACCTTGATTAAGGTCAAACTAAAAAGGTATTATTTTTCTTTCGCTTTTCAGTTTTTTCGGCAGTTATTTTTTTTTATTGTATTACTGTTAGCTGTCCTTACCATTTGGGCAAATGGGACCATAGTGCCATATGAACCTAAAGGTCTCATGTGGGTATCACAGGCACGTCGGACCATTAAACTGGGACTGAAAAATCCAGCTCTGTACCAATTATACATTTCTTTTGACGAAAATGGACCTTGTATGTTTTTCTGCAAAGAGTAAAAGTATGGTAGAATTAGACAACTGTATCGGAACTTGAAATTAATAACTAAAAATAAATTTAATTGACTTAACGAAACCAGCTAGGCGATCTTTTAATGATGGCGAACATGACTCTACCTGATATAGTGACACATGAATGCTATTTTTTTGGGTAGGTCCCAAGTAAGTAACAGAATCCAAAATCGTATCGTACCAAATATATTAGTTCCATAGAACAAATAGGACCTACCAATTTATTTCAGCAACACCTGCTTCCGTTTATCTATACTTAGAAAGAATCGGTCTGTCCTCACTGAATGATCTATCTATCAAGACATTTTGAACTGAGATTACGACGATAATCATAGCTCGGTCAGCTCATCGCAAAAACAAATACGGAAATAGAACAATTCAATCGAGTCTTAAAAGTGTACGTAATTATGATTATCAAAAGCGAATATTTTCGTAAATAGCATTTGAACTTTTTTAGTTGCATTTCTGTCTTAATTTTGTCAAAGTGGCATTAAAAAGTAGCCTATGTCACTCAGTGATAATGTAGCTTTCTAACGGCGAAAGAATTTTTGAAATCGGTCCAGTAGTTTCGGAGCCTATTCAATGCAAACAATCAAACAAACAAACAAACAAATAATCAAATATTTCCTCTTTATAATATTAGTATAGAATTAGATGGTTAATTTTAAATATGGATAAATTAAAAAAGTTAGGCATAATATAGTTTGTAATATTACTGGTTACACTTGCGAAGATATACTTAGTAAGTTTTTAAAGTTAGTAAAAATATAACGAAAAGGAGGCATTGCAACGCAGTCATGGTTTCGGTGGTGCGTACTGTGCTATAATGTTAGCAAAGTTCCCTATAAATTATCGCCTTGCCCCGCTAGCGATGTACCTAAACAAATCATTGACCACATCCGCATTTATTTAGGATAGTAGACCGAGCGAGCACGAAACCTCTTCGTTTCAGCTTGATCAAAAATGCTTTCGTAACTAGGTATGTCCGGCGAATGTCCGGCTGTTCTCCCCTACAGGTAGCATTTCTTAATAGATTCTCAAGGCTACTACGAAATTTGAAATTCGAAGTTCGAATTTTGCCGTCTCTTTCACTAGCGGGACAAGGACGGCACGATACGAAGTCCGAAAATTGAATTTCGTAGTATAAGGCCAGTAGTGCACACGGCGATGCATGCGTTTTCCGCCATTACCATGCCATGTAATGATATTAACGCATTCACTGCCAGCTGACTTCCACAGGTGCCACCGACGCACATGTGCGTTCAAAATGTACGAATAATTATGACAGCGGCACTGGGCGAAGTCCCGAAAACGCGTGTATGCGTCGGTGGCAGTGAATGCGTTAAAATGAAGTATCAGATGTTGATGGTAGCGTAAGTTCAATCCCACCAGAAACATAAATGTAAAAAAAGTTAGCCAAGTTCAATACTAAAAATATGCTTGATTGTGGACTTCACCGACAGAAGGATTGAGATCTAAATGGGTGCCAAGTTCTGCAGGTAATACTGAAATCTATCTGTAAGAACAAATAACATCCTAAACACGTATAACACTATTTCTTTGGTTTTTCTACTCCAACAGTGTTTTATATTTATAAATATAAATTCTTAAATTTAACTATCTAATAATTTACACAAAGTATATAACTTATGTTAAATTGAAGCTTAACATTTGACTTGGCTACTTTTCACATACAAATCATCTTATATTTGGCTAATCAACTTATCTTCTACATTCAATTTGCTGGTAAAAAGTAGCTAATACAAATATTAAGCTTCAATTTAACATAAGTTATCTACTTTGTGTAAATTATTAGATAGTTAAATATAAGAATTTATATTTATAAATATAAAACACTGTTGGAGTAGAAACACCAAAGAAATAGTGTGTTATACGTGTTTAGGATGTTATTTGTTCTTACAGATAGATTTCAGTATTACCTGCAGAACTTGGCACCCATTTAGATCTCAATCCTTTTGTCGGTGAAGTCCACAATTAAGCATATTTTTAGTATTGAACTTCGCTAACATTTTTTACATTTATGTTTTTAGTGGGATATCATTACTTTTTGTAAAGAAATTAAAATATCATTTTTCTAATTTGCCTTTCACATATTATTATAAGTCATATTGTATTTGCCAATATTTAATTATTTTTATAATTTACCATTTATATACCTACAACTGAATTATTATTGCTTCATTATTTATATTTTGATGATTGTCTATTAAACTTTTATAAACATGAATAGTTTAAGCAGTGTAATCTAATCAGGCCCCCAGATGGTCGACCGATGACCTGATGACGATAATGATGATGACTGTTACCGAGTTCTTATGGCCATTTTCCAGCTCCATCATAAGATCCTGGTTACTATCTAGAATGAAAGTACTCGTCAAGACAAATCAAACGAGCCCAACCTCAATAGGGTTGCGTTGTTTTGTTACGGAGTTCTTGTGGCCCCATTTCAGCGCCATCATGAGACCCTGGTTACCATCTGGGATCAAAGTACTCGTCAAGACGAATCAAACGAGCCCAGACTCGATGGGGTTGTGTCGTTTTATTGTGGAGTGTCTTTGGCCATCTTCCAGCTCCATCATCAGACCCTGGTTACTATCTGGGATAAAAGTGCTCGTCAAGACGAATCAAACGAGCCCAAATTCGACGGGGTCATGTCGTTTAATTGTGGAGTGCCCTTGGCCATATTCCAGCTCCATCATCAGACCTTGGCAGTGGCGAAGGGTGCTAACAACCCGATTCCCAGCGGGCTAAAATTTTGAAGTAACCAAACGCTTCTCTTAGTAACCGATTGTTTGTATAGATAGAGACTTACTCTTCCATAATAAAATAAACTTTTAAGTATTTTTCAAAATGGTGCAGTACCAAAACGCATCAAAATATCCACGAGACCAATGAGTCATTCATAAATTCAGAATGGCAGAAATTTTACACTCACACATGTAAATATTCATTCATAAAACCATAGATTCACTACGCGTCTAAGCGTAAGAACTGCCTCAAAATAAGCCGATTTTAACCGGCTTATCACATTTAAAAAAAAGACTGTGTTGCGCATAAGGCTTATTTCACTACAACAGAACCTTTTTTAAAATTAATTTATCCCACTTGAAATAGCCGACGGAATTGACATTCATACAGCCATTCGTAGCGAAATTGAATTTCAAAATATCGAGTTTTAGTGTAAAACAAAAAGTACGATATTTTATCTATTTTTATAATAAGATTAATAAACAGACAAAATTAAACCGCCACAGGCTGTGTTCAGCGCGCGCTGCACAATACCAAATCGTATACGCTGTGCCGCGTCCGCGTTGCCGGAATGTGTCACTGTATGTACGATTCGGAGCCATAGAACGTGCCGGACGTGATCCGCTAGCGCGGTCGATTTGTTTGTGGTGTGATATTTATTGAAATGGCCACATTAGGTACTCACTCAATGTCATGTCAATCACTCGGCTCGTGTTTTGTCGTTCGTTTATTTATTAGTACATTACTGCAGAGGCCGTGAAGTAAGGGATTGATGGACGAGATTTGGGGTATACGACGGCCGAGTCGTAGACGAGGCCGGATAAAACGAGTCCAGCAATTCCTTTTCCGGCCGAGGATTGTATAGAGCTTTTCACAAACATGCATCTAATCTCTCGTGTCTCATCATCATCACCATCATTCCGAAAAATCATCATCATCATCATTCCAAAAAATCATCATCATCATCATCATTTCGAAAAATCATTATCACCATTTCGAAAAATCATCATCATCATCACATCATCACTATCACTATCACCATCATCATCATCATCATCATCATCATCATCATCATTTCGAAAAATCATCCATCCATCACTCCATCCCTCCCTCCCTCCCTCCATCCATCCATCCAAGGTTTTTTTTTGTCGTAAGAATACTTAGAGTTGGCTGTATGTTATTTTTTCTTTGTCAGTTTAATGTTAGTAAGCAAATTTAAAAAGTTAGAGCAGCGGACAATAATGGTTTTTCATACTTACTTTTATGGCCTAGGCCGAGAAGTAATGTAGGGAGCCATAAACAACAAACTTCATGGCTTCATTTCGTGACATTAACGCATACATATCCAAGCATGTTTGAGAAAATTATATTATAATAAAATTATGTCAAATAATTTTAATAAAAACACAATATTAGATCAGTGTTGATACGCAATATCGGTGAAATTTAATCGTACATACATATTATCGTCTGTCAGGTTGTAAATCTGATTATAATTCAGTGTCTAATTCATGTACAAGTACATTATCTTTTAAAGGATTGACTTTGCTCATATTGTTTTGATCAGTGTTTGTTGATATCAGTGAAAGGATAAATATGCTGCAGTGTTATGGACCAAATTACTGCACGTAAGTACTAGTTTTCAAGAATATAACCTTTTATAAGTACTAAGAAATGGGGTATGATTTTTGTTTGCTTTTGTTCCGTCCGGCTTTACCTGGAAAAAATTTCACGCCTCGCCACTGGACCCTGGTTACCATCTGGGATCAAAGTGCTTGTCAAGACGAATCAAACGAGCCCAAACTCGACGGGGTTGTGTCATTTTATTACAGAGTTCCTATGGCCACCATCCAGCACCATCATCAGATCAGCTCCATGTTACAATAATATTGCATTGTCATCCAATTTACACACCCGTGCAAAATTTCAGCTCAATCGGAAACCGGAAAGTGGGTCAAAATCATGTTCAAAGATTCCGTTACATACATACATTGATACAACCGAAGCTAATAAAAGCGAGTTAAAAAGTTTTTGCTTTTTAAGAGCGATTTCGCACTACGTCCGATTCGAATTCGATCCGAATCCGTGAAAATACGTACCGGAACAATTTGTATGGTAGTTTACGCACTAAATCCGATTTCCTCATCCGATTTTACCGTATAAATGGATCCACAACTTTTCCGATCAGTCTTCGTTGTAGTGCGAAACCGCTCTTATTGTGATAAACATATTTTTTTGGAATATTTCAAATCTTAAAAAAAAACTGTTTTCTGGTTGTTTCCTTTGTATACACGTAATTACCTGACTGGGTGCCAGATTTGAACTTCCTAGGACATCTGGAAGTGGGTTAGGTTTTTGATCTATATGTCAGTCAGTGAGTGGTATCAGTAAATAAACCAAATTTGGTGTGTTATTTTGAGTTATGAAGGTGTAAAAAGTGGCTCCAAATGGTTCGTGTTAATATACACACGGCGCTGCTTCGCCAGTTCCCTTTCTTGAACTTGGCTTGACACGCTGCCGCGTGTCTAGATTCCATCAACACAATAAAAAAAAATTGATGGAAATACCTTTGCATGTTAGGTTACCATTATAAACAAAGCCCGGATGACGGGAGAAATTATGTGTTGACGTCTCAATAGTGCGAGGACACACATTTTATAGGTCGATAAAATGTCGATAAAAAGCACGTTGTACTGGACCACTGTTACGAAATTCAGGAAAATTATAGGTAGTTTGTAAACAAAATTAAAATGAGCTGTTTGTATTTTTTTTTAATCTATTATTTAAAATTCTCGTGTCGCGGTGTTTGTTACCAAACTCCTCCGAAATGGCTCGACCGATTCTCATGAAATTTTGTGTGCATATCGGGTAGGTCTGAGATTCGGTTAACATCTATTTTTCATATCCCTATTATTCTTCGCAGACGGAGTCGCGGGCAACAGCTAGTATTTTATATAATTTTCGTAATAAACAATTAGTATTTTTTCTACATTTTCCGATTTTAAACTCCTTTGCCTAGGTGATAAAATCCATTTCAGCCAACCAAAGGACCGTTCTAAGTGTACTGTATTAATTGGGGCAAATTTAAATAATTTATAGTGGTTATGTATGAATTAAATCTGTACTACGCAGTCCCACTTCATTTCCAGATATCAAATTAATTAAGATTTATCAAGTTGAAACGCCAACGTCAACAATGGATGTCGATAGAATAGTCGATATTTAATTAAGCACTAGTGAAAAGTGCATTTTGCTCCCGTCATCCGGGCTTTGATTATAAATATAACTGTAAAATATAATTAATTAACATAATAACTTATTAAGACTATTAATCTTGTTCTACTACCGTGTTGCGATTGTTTTGCGATGACCTGTCCGAGCTATGACAATAATGCTATGCAAAACACCATTAAATTATGAACAGCGTCAGTTAGGCTCCAGAATACCTGCATGGGACTGAATGTAAATTATGGGTGTACGCTATTTTATAGACAAATATTTCATAGATTTTAATTTTGTAGAAAATGTTTCTTACATTATCATTTCCTAGAACAATCAATACACAGAATATTTATTTTGATGAATTTTAGTTCCTTGATTTTTGTTTCAAATATAATTAATGTTAAGAATTTCACATCATAGAATTTTAATTTTAATATGTATTATCTTTCCTCGTATTGTTTAGTTTATAAAAAACTTTTTACCAAGAAACACTTTCTATCGAATGACAGTTTCTAAACGTTTAATTTACCATATGTTTAACAAAACGCATACCTACCCTCAGAACAAATAACATTCTTTAAACAAAAATTCTATAGTTTGATATTGATTTGAAGGGGCATATTATGTTATTTAACTAACCTAACCTGATCGCCAGCGTGTCGACATCACCCCGCTTTGCGTGGTGCCTATTTCCGCTCTAAGGTACAGAACATGACCCTAACCTAACCTAGTAGTACTAAAGTAGTAAGGAGTATTTAGTTCTTTTTCTGCGGGTGCCTTCGCCACCCACACCCCCCTTTCGCTTGCACTTGGTTAAAAAACTCGAACTTTTACATTACATCTTCGAATATATTTTATAGTTATATTATATCTCGTGAGACGCACCCTTTATAAAATTACGATTAGCTTAACGTCTAATTTTCATCGAAATAGAGTACTATGAAAAAATACATCGAACAAATAATATTCTTTAAAAAACCGGCCAAGTGCGAGTCGAAATCACGTTGCGAGCCCCCCTTAAATATTTATTTTATTTTAATTTAATTATTCATTTTTAAAGCGAATATTCTGTGAACTAAATATTATATATAAATAAATATTCTGTGAACATTTCAAGAGTCTACCTGTTGCCGTTATCATTATCGAGCAAAAACGAGCAAAAAAAAAAACACGTTTTTTGTATGGAAGCCCCCTTAAATATTTAATGTATTCTTGTTTTTAGTATTTGTTTGTTGTTATAGCGGCAACCGAAATACATCATCTGTGAAAATTTCAACTGTCTAGCTATCATGGTTCATGTCATGAGATACAGCCTGGTGACAGACGGACGGACGGAAGGAAGGACGGACGGACGGACGGACGGACGGACGGACGGACGGACGGACGAACGGACGGACAGACGGACAGACGGACAGACGGGCGGACAGCAGAGCCTCAGTAATAGGGTCCCGTTTTTACCCTTTGCGTACGGAACCCTAAAAATAATTCTACTCTTAGATAACTTTGTGAAATGAAAATGAGATCATAAAATTAATTGAATTGTGTTTCTATGAAATAAGTTTCACTAAAACAAATAGTCCTCGAAAAAATAATATTAGAAATGACAATATATGTACCAAATATAATGTGAAACATTTTCTATGAAACGAAATTCTATGAAATTTCTGTCTAAAACAAGGGGCACCCGTAAATTATTAAGACAAATAATTTTAAAATACTAAGTAAACTTAAAACATTTAACCAAATCATTTTTGCAGAAATATATTTTACCTTTGGATCTTCGTAATACCAATGATCAGCCAAAGATTGAGAGGCAGGATTGTTTTGTGGTGGTGAGTGTCGCATCATATTACCATATAAAGAGGAGAATGGTCCTTGAGAGCCAGAGTGTTGCTGTAATCCATGCAAAGGAAACATGTTACTTTGCCCATGGTTTGGCATTTGGATATCATTTGAAGGCGGCATCTGAAAATTTTATTTAATTTATTTACAAAATGGAGTTTAAATAATAAAAAAACAGATCTAAGAATTACAAAGGTTCTAACCTGAGTATTGTTGGGATTTTGACCGAGCCCGAAAATAGAGTTATTAGAACTTGTCATTCCTTGCATAGGGGTAGAATTCGGAAATCCTGTCATGGCTGGAGATCCTGGATGCATTCCGCTCGCGCCCATTGGCGAGTTGGCCATGCCCGGGTTAAGTAGCAAAGCTGGTGGTGACATGCGTTGAAGTGGCATTCCCATCGAATTATTTGAATGGCCTTGTTCTATTAGTCTTGGTCCTTGTAGTCTCATTGCTGAGTTCAGCGCAGCATTCGATATTCCAATATTTTGCATTGCAGGTGTTTGATTGCTAGTATTTTGCATACCAGGTTGCATACCAGACGATTGCATTCCTAGCGATTGCAATCCAATAGTTTGCATACCTGGTGCCTGCATTCCGGGCATCTGCATCCCGTGCGATTGCATACTAGAAGCCAATAACCCCTGCGTGTGCATCCCAGGTGACGGCATCCCTGCATTATTTGATCCAGATGGTTGCAATCCAAGTGTTTGTAAAGTTGAATTTTGAATTCCAGGAGATTGGATGCCAGATACTTGCGCACTGGGTGACGGAAGTCCATGGGCTGGCATCCCTGAATGCATGGTCGCTGTTTGAAGGTTATGTGACTGCACCCCAGGCGGTTGCATGCCTGATGCTTTTGTCCCAGATGCGTGTATTCCTAGGGCGTGCATACTGCTTGGATGCATTCCGGGCCCTACCATACTTAAGCTTGGCGGCGGATGCATGGCATTCCCATGGCTTGCAGAATTAGGACTCGATACCCTTTTCTGCATTACAGGAGTAGATCCATGAGGCATTGAGTTAACCATCGTAACTTTACCAGGAGAAATGCCTGCGTTTGACGTATTTAATGGTATACCAATTACTGAAGGTAGTTTTGAAAGAATATCTTTATCATCCAATGTAATTTCGAAAATATCTTCAACTATTTTATCTTCTGGTGATTTGGCAGAAAGCTTTGAAAACTCCCTAAAAATAGGTGAAAGGTAAATTTAAAAAAGTATTAATATTATCAATAAAAACATTTGAATAGAATAGAATTTTTAAATCAGAATTTTCAATTATGAGAACTTTACGTACTGTTCTGCAGTTTGAACGGCTGACACTTCTTGCAATCCTTTTAAATTTCCACTTTTGCGAACTTGAGGACTGGGGTTATCAACAGCAGAGGCGACTATGTTCTGATGTTTCTGACGGAGACTATTATTGGGTTTAATTGTTACTGATTGGAAGTTGCCTCTCTCATCACTTGCTTCATCCATATTAATATCAGACCTCATCAGTGCATCAAATGTTTTGTTTTCAGAGAACTTGGACCTGAACGCATTATTCTTGCTAAATGTGTTTTCAGCTTGCCCACTATCAGAAGAATCTGGTGAAGTCACAAGATTTTCTTGCGCTTCGTGAGATGCATTGTTCTCCTCTTTACTAGTGCCACTTTGTTTCGAGCTTGAACTATTCCCAGTTTCGTCCCCCGTCGGCATGCTCATTTGCTGGAATTAAAAAAGTGTTTATAATGGAAGTTTAATACGTATGTGTAGGCAACATAGTTGGGTGAGGCTCACAAAAAATGTACTTCTCTTTGTTTTTCACGCGCCAAATTTCAAGAGAAGTTTTTTTTTTTAGTCCTTTATAAATAATCTGGTTTATTTTCCGTGTTGGGCATTATTCACTTGTTAATATTAGTCCATTTAAATTGTGAATACTTTTAAATTTAAGCAAAATCAAACTGGTACCAAAAATTGGTGAATTTTAGTTTCATACAAAAATAAATTGTGTCCACGCCTAGTAGATTTTCTTTTTTTTTCATTACTTCATCGTGTATGTAATGTATGGTGATTTCTTAATATTATGCCAAATGTAATTGCATAAAACTACTATCCTAATAATAAAGTGTAATAAAACAAGAACAAAAAAATAAAAAAACGATTGATAAACAAAATGTATTCTATCTGATTCACGTGTGATACAAAAACCGTGTTACGTAGTATCTTTTTTGGTGGAAGCAATAGCGACACAAAATATATTTTTTTCACAATGGCAAAATCATAACTTTCAATATGAAACGTCAGTGTCTAGTCAGACATCTTGGTTTACAAGCAGTGGACATTAGTCTGTGTGTATTATTTTTCGTCAGTTGGATTTTAGAGACTGAAGCAATTTTTCGAGGTAAGTAATAATGTATTTGTTGTTTCGTATAAAGATAGTTGAAAGACACATTAAATATTCTTAAATGATGCAGTTTATCACTGACTTGCTTTGCAACTAAAGATTCTACATGAATTTTAGGTAATGTAATGTTATTCACGAGTGTTTGTTCACGTGTGTTGCGTGTGTTATGATTATGATATGAAGTTGTGTGACGTAACACACGTGAAAAGTATAAAGCTTAGTTCACATTGCGATACTTAGGTATAGAAAAAAAGATGATTGTAAAATAAAATACCATAAATATTCAAAACCGCAAATTTTATTAAAAGAGCGCATACTTTTGAACAGCCTAATAATGTCGTTGTTGTTTCGTTATAAATAAACGTCTGCTAAACCTATTTTAGGTTTAAATAGGCTTAAAGTTTGTTTGTCACTTTGACATTCGTATTTTTGAAAAGAGAAACGCCATTTTAGTTAACATATGCTTGTTAATTTTTATGATCATAAATCATAAGGCCCTAAGTCTGTTAAAAAAATTAGGACGTTCTCAACTCGACTTTTTTTGTGTACAGTATGTTAAAAAAATGTTTTCAGTAGTGCAAATTTGTTTAATTACTACCCTAATTAATTTAGCGAAAGTTGTTCTTATATATATACTGTATACTTAAATAACAATAAATAAATATAATTAAAAGAAATGGCTCAATTAAACTACTGCAAACGAAACGAAATAATTTACTTAAGGTTTGTTTAATCAAAATAAAAATATCAACGTCATTCTAAGTTTTGGTCTCGTTTTTGGAATAATTAGTATCGAAGAACACCTAAGAAGAGACAAATAATGTTTTTTAGTTGTGTTACTAAAGTTTTTGACATAAATACTCGTTAATATATTCGTTATTTTTTAATTCCATTGTTTTATTGCCTCCACTTCATCCTTAACAATATTTCCAGTGTGTTACACAATTCCAGTGCGTTATCGTGTGTTACAAGTTCCTGTGTGTTATGGTACATCTTTTGTGAGCCTCACCCAGTTACAGTATATTTAGATATAGAATGTATTTTTTACCTTTTTGAATTTAATATCACTTGCATCAAACTTTTTTGGAGATAATTTTTTGGCTTTTGCTGAAGCCCACCATTCCTCAGAGCCATCTTCAACAGACTTTAATCGGGCAAAACTGCCGTGAGTGTGGGACCGTGTCAGAGCTAAAATTAAAGTTGGACAATTTTATACTTTCAACAGTTAAGAGCGCACAGTAGCAGACGCAAGGGATACCCAAAGATTAATGCGCGTTAATTTTATCCGCATTGTATGCGTACAAAAATATTTAAAAAATCCAAAAATAGAGTCAACCCTACTAGGAGACAGACATATTGTCAACTTGAACCTGAATTGGCATAGACTACTTTAACAGAATGGCGTAGTTGTTACTGTGATTTTTGTCGGTCCATCGTTACTAAGGATATTAGGTAAGAATTGCAAACAGACATTCTGTTTACTAAAACGGGGTTGCACAGCCACAATAATTTTCTTCATTGTTTTATTTTCTGTATCACACTACGGCTTTTATTTGTCAATTAACTCTTTACAAGGGATCACTAGACCCCCTTTTTACTTTAGCGGAACCTTGAGCCATTAACAAACATAAAAATAATCAACCTTATACGATTTGTTTTTTTGAAATTCCTAAACAAAATAAGTAAATTAAAATTTCCTCGCGGCTTCTTTAAACAGACGTATATGAGTGTCGATGCGTGTCGCTAAATAAAATCGAAAAAAACAAAGTGATTTTTAAAATCGGTACTCGTACTTAGTCAAACTTGTCTTGCGTGCTTGAAGAATCCTTTTAGTTTTATTTTACACTAGTTTCGAATGGCGACTTTGTCCATACAGAATTCAAATATATAGTTAAGCTACTGCATTTCTTTAACTGAACATAGCTTTTGCTCGAACCGGCAACGGAGTTTTTAATTGTTATAATTATTTGAATTTATATATCATCTATTCCTCATTCTGAGGGAATTTCAATAAATCCATCCTTACTACTTGTTAACGCCATAATGACAACTTTTATTCTATTATTTATTGTTGTCGAGTGATCTTGTAACTTTTACGCTTTTACGCAGATAGCTTTATATTTAAACGTTTTCCATAATGAAAGATTATAACGACGAAAACTGTCGACTCTAAAAGTACCTATTACATACCTAATTTTTACCACCTTGTGTCCTCATTTACAAGTTTTAATTAGATCAAACAGGAGCTTAAACTATCTTTTAAGCCAAGAACTTATATTAAGAGCATATCACGCATAAATTAGCTAGTTAGCTCCTATTTATACGCAGTGTACTCACAATATGAAGCCTCTTGGTTCTTTGGCAAGTTGGAGTCGTCATTACTGTACCCGTGAAAAGCGCCAGACGAGTCAAATGTGCCAGCGCAAGCCTCCGCGTTATCCATTGCCCTGTAAAAGTGATACTAGAAACCATCGTAATCTTTGTTTCAAAATTACATAAAAGACGGGACAGACTAAGGTCATAAACAAAAATTTTACTAATTCGTGGCAATTCAGGGTCTCACAAAAGTCATGCACACTATGTAGTTAAAGAATTTCGAATATAGAGGCGAAACGATTGTCACGCACAAGAGTCGCTCATTTCATGTTTTGACAGATGCTCTTCACGTTCTTTTCTGTTAACAAAACGGCCGATCCAAAAATTACCGGTTCCGATTCCGGAGTTCAAAATTCCATGTATTCCCACGTGATTGGGAAGTACGCAAGTGAAATCCCAGAATGTCAACGGCTACTTCTAGAGGCATGAATTTTTGCGCAGATGTTTTTCACGCAATGAAAATGAAGTCAACGACGTAATTTTAGGGAATTCCCAAGGAGATTCAGTAAATTTCAATTCAGCTAGCGGACTTAATGGATCCCGCAATTGATGGCGCGGGTAAAGGCTAGTCTAAAATGCTTTGCTGTAACTGTGCAGAAGAACTTGTTTGATTCTTGATCTTACCACTCTGGTAAATTTTCTTCGTTTTGCGCATCTCCGCCCCACGTGCGCCGATTAGTATTCCACAATGGCGGTTTCTCTTGATTAGGTCTGTCACCCCAGTCTCTTTCTACGAATAAAGTGAGTTAAAAATAATTATTATTTGATTGAGAATGATTTACAACAAGCCGGTTGTGTTAGTAAATGAAAGAACAACTGACCCCATTTTTCTTGTGGGCCGGTGCGCGGCCTGCCAGGATCTGACAAGCGCCATTCCTCGCCATCTTCGCGTGTCTGTGATGACCTCCAGTTCGTGTTATTGGTCGGCCGCTTGCTAATCGATGGATGTTAAGAAAAAGTAAAATCATAAATAAATACAATTTGTGTACATATAAGGGCTGCTTCTTTACTTGGTAGTGCGATATTGCAGAACGGTCGGTAAAAACTTTTACTGATTTACCGCGCTCCAATTTTAATTCGATGGGATGCTCCGTGGGCATCCTGTGCAAATCAGGAAGTGCTCATTAAAATATAGGCGTTCGGTCAAGGATTAGTAAAATGTTTGCCGAGCGTACTGTACTGCACAGATACCGCACCCGCTAAATCAACAGCTTAAGTTATAAGTACATTTTATGGTCCACAAGGATTAAACTTGCAATTTCTGCAACTTCGTTTTTTAGGGTTATGTATCTTTCAGTCCATCTGCGACTAAGCTTATAAGCTGTTAGTGCTAAGAAGCCACAGAACAAATAATAAGAGGAATAGAAATGTCATGAGTTTAGTTCCAAAACCAGTGACGCTGGAAATGCTCACATCTACATTCAAACACTTTGAAATCTCTGCGATTATTAGTCGTAACCATACGTCGCACTCCAGCGGGCATTTTGGGGGCAAGGTAAGGTTTACAAAAAAAATCTTAACTTACGAGTATTAACTATATTACGAGTACATTATAATGTACTTACTATTTGTAACATAATTAATTAGTTACCCGTTATTATTTATTAGTCTTTAATGTATAAATACTCTTTGAAGTGATAACTGATAGCCCATTTAAGTGGCCACAATAAATATACCACGTACTATTCAATCTTATTTTTATTTAAAATTGAATGGATATAAAAAAATAAACACCTAACTAACGTACAGCCTTAGTTGCTATAAGATATTTGGAATTGCACATTACAAATACTAGGTACCAAATACTAAGTAGAAATACCTTATACTGACTACTCGAAAATGAATTGATTGATTTGTAAACCTTATCTATCATTCTGACATGCCACCACTTAAATGGGCTATCAGTTATCACTTCAAAGACTTACTTTTATTACGTAGACAATTTAAGATTGATAACGAGTATGTTGCAAATACTAAGTACGTATACTCGTTAATTAAAATATTTTTTTGTAAGCCATACTAAATGGCGTGCCCCCAAAATGCCCGCTGGAGTGCGACGTATGAGTCGTAACTTATATACGAAAAAAAGTAATTACTTCTAGTAGAGACTCTTCTAGTTGAGAGTCTATTGTAGGTATGTACAGTCCAGGATTTTAATTGTTATAGTATAAATAATAATAGTAAAATATTGCTTCTCAAAAATAGGAACAACTCTAGTTGCGAGCAATGCAGCTATAATGATATTGATATACTTTATATGTCACTAATAGCAGGGGGGTTTCACTCCGCAGTTTAGGTATGTTCGGCCGGCGCTCCTCCCGGGAGGAGTATGGCAGTAGGTTGTCACGCGGCCTTCAGTTCGCACGCTAGCCGCGTCGCGCGTAATTAAGCATCTTTTTTTTTTGTATTTTTGCAACAAACAATGACTTCTAAACGATATTATAAAAAACTTACTTACATACTAAAGGTAGTTTACTGAATTAATACACACTGTTATCTTTCTTGATTTATAGGTATACCTACCATATATGGGCGAGTGGGAACCCTGTGCCCTTGGTTTCGGATCAGCGGTGCCCAACGGAATATGAACGCTCGTATCACACGATAAGTTTTAATTTCGCGTGCACGCAGCAGGAGTAGGAAAGTTTTTATACCTAAAGTTGACCTTTGTTCGAGAGTGATCCTTCTGTACGTTAGTACTATTACTTATTCTGTGCTAATAGGTACTGCAGCATTATAGAGCTGCATGAATACTTTAAAATTAAAACTTTTTGGCTATTCATCGTTATTTTTACTGGCTGTTTTTCCGGGCCGCATACATCTTTTCAAGCGTAATAGAAATTTTATTCAAATTTAAAATTGAGTTTGGGGTTTGTCAGAGTTGTTTGTTTTGGTATTCATGACAGAATTGTCTGAGACTTGAAGCGTGCTGGGCGCAGTACGATTTCTATTTTTTTCTTTTTCAAGAAAATAGTGTTGCTTGTACACTTACACTTAAAAGGCATTGTGCAACAGGATTATTGAAAGGGAAGGCTACAAAGAGCCATATATATATATATATATATTTTTTTTTTTTTTGATTCTTGCACGCCTATCGTTTTGGCAGATTCTTGTAAGGCCAATTTTTCATCGGGTAAGTGTCACTTTCATTGTTTACTAGAGCAGGTCGTTCGTGTAGGGTTTTGTGTTGAAAATGGGCTAATATTAAATTTCTTTCCAGCCCGACCGTCACCCCGGCTACTTTATGGCGATAAATCCGTGGGATGATAAGTGATCGTGTGGCCTGATTTAATTTGGCATACGAACCGCTAATATACTTCAAGCCTATCGAAGAAGAAATCTCCAGATCGTGTTCCTAGGTATTCCATGTAATAAATTCGTCTCCACCGGAGAGGATACCGGACCTAGCCAGTTCAGGAACCTAATTGCTTTAGCATGTTTATAGTTGAGACCCAATTTTTGCAGTAGTAAAAGTGCATACCGTTCTTTTCCACTTACGGCACTCTGTATTACTACTGATTGTTACGTTGTTGCAACGCTATTAACTTACGATCATTTAACCAACTAATGTCCTAATTCTTAGATCAGCATGCGCATGGGGGTTTAGAGTTTAGGATTTAAAATCTAGGTTGATTCTGTTATCGTCCGCGGTGCACTACGGATCAATTTATACCAGGCCGTGCCCAAAATCTCAACTAAATTCAAATCAGAACTTTCCATAAGTATCCTAACTACGTTTCGTTTTGGTTTATTTTCGGCATTAATCCTTCTATTGGCATGTTAACCTCTAAATTACAAAGTACCTGTTTACCAGCTAATTGTATAGACTCTCCATCGCCTCATGTGAGGCATATGTTTTGATATCCGCGGCTTTTGTTATACGCTTGGGTATTGTTATTTAAGAACCCTACTAAATATATTAAATGGTGTTTTTACGGTTGATTTCTAATGTTTTATTTATGCTGGCATGTTTAGGCGTTTGCGCGCATCTTAAGCGCACACTTACGGCTTTTTATGCTGCAATACATACTAGCTTTTTACTGCGACTTCCCTATCCTTTGCAGTTCCCCTTTAATTTATAACCATGTTTATTTTTCATTACTTCAACTGAATCCGTTCAGTATTTTTTTCGCAATTAAATAATATCTAAACAACAAAACAATAATTATCATTATTATCATTGGTAATGGCTCAGAGAACTAATAAATAATAAGAGGAATAGAAATGCTATCCCTGACATCTACAGAAAGAAATCATGTTGCCACTTTATCCCGGGGTCCTCTCCTTAACTTATTGTTAGGTTTTGTTGAACAGATCTTTCTTTATGACATATTATTATGCTTTAAAGTGCTAATTTATGTTAGAGACAAGTGTGCTCCACTACTAGCTAAACCGTTGCCTTGAAAAATTAAAAAAGTACTACATAAATAAAACAAATTTAAAAAAAAACTATCTCAGCTTAGTAGGCTTTACTTACAAGTTAACGAGTAGCATACAATCAAAACTTAAAATTGCATATAAATAAACTACCGCAACGTACAGTATTGAATCTGCAAAATTTGAATTTTGAAATTTCAATACTATGCCGAGCAACGTACGGTGTTGAATCTAACAATTTTGTTTTTGTAGTTTCAATACTGTTTGTTGTCAACATCGTGTCTCAATACGGAACCCTATACAGCGCGCGTGGCCCGGCACGCATTTGGCCGGTTTTTATTGACCGACTCACCTTCGGAAAGTTTTGTTTGTAGCCCATTCTGCTTGTTCAGTGGTGTTTCTGTTTGTGGAAGGTCCCCCGTTGGTATTGCCCCACGAGCGGGGCACTGCGGCCGCTTCCTCGTCCGTCGCGGGACCATATCCTGGTATTCTGGGATGATACGAGTTTCCTCTGGAAAATTACGATACAAATGCTAAATAAAGTAATTATACAGGGCCCAATTACATAACAAAGTACAACTAATATTACAAGCGGAACTCTCGCTTCAGTTATATTAACTAGAAAGGGAGTTCCGCTTGTAATATAAGTTGTACTTTGTTATGCAATTGGGCCCATGTCTAGCTTTTGTCCGCAACTTCGTTCGCGTAGGTAATAAAATTAACTATTTTAGTAAAATAGTTTATACCATAATACAATAATCCCAAGACACCCTCTAATAAAAAAGCCGGCAGTATGTCCGGCCAGTGCCTCTTTGAAACAAAACTATAAACCCTTTTTAGGGTTCCGTAGCCAAATGGCAAAAAGCGGAACCCTTATGGATTCGTCATGTCTGTCTGTCTGTCTGTCCGTCCTTATGTCACAGCCACTTTTTTCCGAAACTATAAGAACTATGCTGTTGAAACTTGGTAAGTAGATGTATTCTGTGAACCGCATTAAGATTTTCACACAAAAATAGGAAAAAAAAACCAATAAATTTTGGGGGTTCCCCATACTTAGAACTGAAACTCAAAAATATTTTTTCATCATACCCATACGTGTGGGGTATCTTAGGGATAGGTCTTCAAAAATGATATTAAGGTTTCTAATATCATTTATTTCTAAACTGAATAGTCCCCCCCCCCCACCCCTCTGTAACTTCTAAAATAAGAGAGTGATAAAACTAAAAAAAATATATAAAATATATGATGTACATTACCATGTAAACTTCCACCGAAAATTGGTTTGAACGAGATCTAGTAAGTAGTTTTTTTTTACTACGTCATAAATCGTAAACCGCAATTTTTTATAGATAATGGTACGGAACCCTTCGTGCGCGAGTCCGACTCGCACTTGGCCGGTTTTATTCCTTACCTTGTGAGAATTTCGAAAAATTCCTTCTCAGTGCATCATCTCTATTTCGAAAAAGCCTTAGGTACTTACAAGGAAAGGTACCCAAATGTCCGGCTCCGATTTGATTTATTTTGATATAAAATTTATTTTGTTATTTTGTAGAGTTGTCTAAAATAAGACACGCATTTTTTTAGCTACCCAATCTCAACCTGTATCGAGAAATTGTCCTTCAAAGTATTGAAAAGTGACTGAGCCCTCTAACGTTTGTAATTTTTTTTGCATATAAATTGATAGTTATTATTATAATTTCTCGAAAAAACGCATGAAAAATAATGAACACGTGTTTTGTTATAATGGCAACCGCCGTGACCTGTTGCTCCCAGAAGAAGGGCTGCGGATCCGAAACATGTCGAGTTAAACTCGTTTGAAAACGCAAGTAATCTGTATTCTTTCACTATATAGCTAATTTATTTTAATTTACCTTCCCAAAGACGGTTGACGAACAAATGGCATCCGTGGTCTACCGCGGTTGTCGGCCACAGCCAGGCCACGACCCAGGCCACGACCCATTCCGAATCTTTCCGGCGTCATTACTCCTCCAATAGGTGGTCCCACACTACGCAGATTTTCTCGCTAAAAAATTGTACATGCTATTTATTAATTTTATTAATTCATCACACACTGCTAACAATTTGTATTAATATTTACCATGTCTTCTTCAAAGTTATTGTGTAGTGCAAAGGGTGGTTTTCCTCTCGGTTGATAAAGTTGATCTATAGATTTTAATTCAGTAGGCGCCTCGACTGTCCTGTCATAGAGTGCCAACATTTCTTCTCTGCCATACCTGGTTGTATATATAATATTTAAAAAAATAGTAATTACAAATATTTTTAGTTTGCGATACTACTGGGAGCTTATTTATAGAATTATGCATCAAATAGGAGTGCATTAATTAATATTCGATGTAATAATCATAAAGTTGCACTTATTTAAAACTTACAGGTGCCTGTTGCGACATGAAACAAATGACAGTTGCGAAAGTCGTACTACATAAAACCACTTTAAAACCAATAACATTTTAATAAAATCATCAAATAGAAGGTAGTTTTATGATATTATATGGGTTGCTCACCGAAGATTAGCAAGATGTATTTTTTGCGGTGCAGAAGCAGCTGCGTTGAGTGGGTTCCCCGGAGGTGGCGAGCCGGGCCGGGGCGCACTGCCCGCGGTCTGCGGCGCACTCTGGTTCATGGAACCGAGATTGCTGGCGTTACGTTCTCGTGACAAATTGCGAAGCCACTCCGGCCCGAACTTGATAGGGTTATTACGGTCGCCCATTGCACTGGACCGATTACTTTATTCAATACACGAAAATTGAGACAGCTGAAAAAAAAAGAAACATGATAGCCAATTACTTCACAGTTAAGAACAGGTAGGATCAAAAAGAATGGTTGGATCATACATAACACAAAGTTGTTACTAAACATGATGGATGGCGGTAGAAACATGCTGCTACACAAGGTATAGTTTAATAATGTAATGTAAGTAGATAATTAAAATTATGGGTTGCACGTTATTTGAATAAGCTACCCATACTATTTTAAACATGAAACTACCGTGAGCGTGTTCACTATAAGCTACCCATAATAGGGTGTTTAAACATCATTAACCAATAATTCCAAAACCGTTCTAATAAAAATGATCATTTGATGTTATCCCGGAAAACCAGATATATTTCCTGAAATATTTGATTATTAGAAGCTTTGTAATAGAAAAAATATGTAGAGTTAGTCAATTGAGTTGGCTAGAATGACGTCACAGTTTATCATACAATATTATAAAAATTACGTCAATTTATAGGTGGTATCAAATGGATATCTTATTCAAAAACGAAAAAAGCTCCTGACAAGTCGCTATAAGCTGAGTGATTATTTGAGCGTCAAACTAGACTTCTTTTAGAGCATTATTGCTGAGAAAAATAACGAAATAAAAATCGGTATAGAAACACCGGACATTCACACATCCACAACTTATTTTAATTTTAAGTTTTGTTGCATGGACGGACATTGTTTATTTTGATTTCGCCGAGCTTTATATTTATTTACAACTAGGAAATATATTCTTATTCCAATCTTATTATATGAACAAAAAGATCGTAACAAGCGTAGCTGTAGGTAGTTTTGAATCACACATTTAAGATAAATTTCGATGGCATAGAATGCAAGCTAGACCAAAAACAGCCAAGTTCGAGTTGAACTCGCGCACCGAGGGTTCCGTACAAATTTGCGGGTATGTTCAAATATACGTTATGAACAGCCGTATCTATGTAAATTCAGTGAGAGTGTAGTTTAATACACTGGTTGTTGGCATTCCCAAGGCATTCCCCTTAATTATTAATTACAAGCTTTTATATAACTTGCAATGTGTATATTTATGGGTCAAATCTTGCAAGTTATATTTTACCCTCTTCCCGGTTTCGCATTGAGCTGAAATTTTATTTTGCATGTGGGTATGTATGTGTAATATTATTATGACATGGAGCTGATCTGACGATGGATCTGCAAGGTGCCCATTGGATATAGGCAGAGTCAGGGGGGGCACACTTACATATATCACACTTTTCATGCGACTACAGCGATCTCTGGTGTTTTTAAAAGAACTAAATTAGCGGCCATATGTACGCACACACCATGGACTTAATGCCTAACCAGGACCAGGGGGGGCACACTTACATATATCACACTTTTCATGCGACTACAGCGAACTTTGGTGTTAGGTGTTTGACGAAGAACTAAATTAGCGGCCATCTTGGTTGACTTGTCAAACTTGTCAGTTGTCATTCATCGGCCATGGCCATGGCGTACCAAATTGTACGGTCAAGGACTTTAATTGATAGGCCACTTGCCAACGTTCGTATTTTAGCCGTATAGTGCAAATCGGGTTTAGCCGCTTATACTTCGTATATGCTGATTTGAATTAGACGGCTAAAATACGAATAGTGGCAATTAGCCTATTAGCCTATTAGGGCGTAGGGCAGCAGCACCTTCCATACATGCATATTTGACCATAGAGTTGCCACTCTTGTTCATATAATATTACAATACTCTTTGGGCAGAGTGCAGTAATCGCCTCAATAGTTTGGTGACGTAACGATTTTTTTTTCAAATTTTAAGACATTTCAGCTGTATTGGTTAATTTCTATTAGCGTTAAGCGCATAATAAAATAACCATACGGCGATTTAGGCATTTCTTGTTAATTTCTCTTTGCGTTTGCTTATGCGCATAATAACCGTACGGCGAGTTTTTTTTTTACTTTTACTGCTGATTCTGAAAATTTTTCATTTTATTATTAAGGAATTTTATTCCTAGGAATAGAAACATTTTCAAGCATTTTTTACCATTTCCCAGCCTTCTGCGGCAAATGCATATATATATAAGCAATGTTTTTAAATGTCATTTTTTCGACTAAGACTACCTGCCAGTTTTATTTAATTATTTTGCTTTCGTAGTTATCGCATTGTTCCTTATTATAAATAAAAACATTCGCTCAGCTCGTGATTATTTCTCTAGAGAATATTACTTATAGAGTGGAAATTTGAAATGGGACAGCCTGGACCAGTATTAGAATCGTTGACAAGACACGAAAATGTTTTCAGGACACCCTATAAATTTTTGAGTTTAACTGAATTGCATTTACAGATTTTGCAAAAATAGTACAGTTAAGAAAAAAAGGGAATTTTACGAAAAAAATACGCCTGTCGATCCTGTTTCAAAAAGCGGTACTCACAACAACCTTTTTGAGTACCAAAATAGATTGAAGTACTGGAAAAGTCAGAAATAGACAACATTTAATTTTAAAAACTCTTCATAATGTATATACGATTCAAAAGCATTTTGCTTCCAGAACACTACACCACTAAGTAAGTATATGTATTTAAAAAAAATATATCACTTAATATAAAAAATACAAAAGAATAAACAATATGTCCTAATCTTACCAGATCTATGATACAATAGATGAAATGCCCTTGCCATTAGCCAAAAAAAAATAAGCTGTTCAATAATTTTGTATTTGCCATTGCCAATTTTATTATGTACAACATAACCTGGGGAGCTACTACGAAATTAGATTTTTGAACTTCGTATCATGGCCATTTCTTTCACTCTTATGTTTAGTACTATAAGCGTGAACGGAACGGCACAATGCGAAGTTCGAAAATAGAATTTCGTGGTATAAAACCGGACAACTTTTTTTTCGAACGAGATAAGACTATTTTAGAATAAGTGAATAATTTGTCGTGGGCAACTTTTTCTCACATGGAAGCCTATGAGAATTTCGAAAAATGACTTCTTAGTGCACCTCGATGACCTCCAAAGAATTGGGCTTACAAATTTCAAGTCCTATTATGGTTCAAGCTATGGCTGTCTGTCAATTAGCCACCAGTTATAGCAGTAATGGTAGCAGATTGTATAGTTTATTAGAATTCCGTACAATAAATCAAAGTATCCGGCAATCAGTTCAAAAATAGCCACCCAACAGCTTTAACTAAATGTGGCGACAAGCTCTATTACATTTCTTCAGTAGCCAGTTGGTAATTTAGGGCTCATTCGCCACTCTCTGTTATGCTCCTGGTATTTTATGTAACATATCTGTGATGCAGTCTTTATTTAATCCAACAAAATCAACAGACCCATTTTAAAATATTCTTCTATTATTTTGTCATATACATACATACATCATAATGAAGTGGGTAGAACTCTCTTGCTTTTTAGGGTTCCGTAGTCAACTAGGAACCCTTATAGTTTCGCCATGTCTGTCCGTCTGTCTGTCTGTCTGTCCGCGGCTAAGCTCAGAGATCGTTAGTACTAGAAAGCTGTAATTTGGCATGAATATACATATCAGTCACGCCAACAAAGTGGTAAAATAAAAAACAAAAAAATATTTTTTTTAGGGTACCTCCCATAGACGTAAAGGGGGGGTGATTTTTTTTTCTCATTTAAACCTATAGTGTGGGGTATCGTTGGATAGGTCTTTTAAAACCATTGCGGGGTTGCTAACATGATTTTTCTATTCAGTGATCTGTTTGCGAAATATTCAACTTTAAAGTGAAAATTTTCATTATAATCGAGCGTCCCCCCCCTCTAAAATCTAAACTGTTAGGTGGAAAAATTTGAAAAAATTCAGAATGGTAGAAAATATATCAAATTTACTAGGAAAATTATAGCGGCTAAGATTGCTTGGAAATTATTTGTAGTTTAAGAGTAAATAGTAGCCTAAGGTATAAAACATACCTAGACTTGGATGATTCCGTACACATACGAAAACCTTAGAAAAATATTACTTGATTTTTTTGTAATGGCTACGGAACCCTACCTTGTGCGTGTCCGACACGCTCTTGGCCGGTTTTTTATAATAAAAAGTGATTGATGGAGGGTACACACATATATTTCCATGAACAAATAATGCATGCAGGCACAGCTCCCTAAGTAAATAAAGTCTAATACAAATAATAGAAGTGTTTTACTGGACATAATATATTTAAAATTATAATTTAACCATGTTCTGTAGAAAGAGACAAATATTTGTAGTTAACGGATTTGTTCATGTACTTGCACATTAAATTTCTACATTGATGCCAAATTTTAAGATTCACCTAGCCTAGATCATTGTGAAATACCCAATAGGTTTTGATGATAGGCCAGGGGCCTGTTGCATAACAAAGTAAAACTAATATTACAAGCGGAACTCTTGCTTCAGTTATATTAACTAGAAAGGGAGTTCCGCTTGTAATATAAGTTGTACTTTGTCATGCAACAGGCCCCTGTTAGAACATATAAAATAAGCTAGTTTCTGGATTTAATATCTTTTAGCAGGTTGATGGTAGAACTTTGATTTTCATACTGGGAGGTGGGGCTGTGAAGTCGGATACTGAATTAATCTGAAAAAAATCAGGCACCTAGTGCAGGAAAAAGCGCCCAAAACGGTTCAGGTAAATAAAATGTACTCCCTGCAGTGTCAGTGGTTTTTTGTTTCAGATGTTGACATACTTAGATATTTTTGTTTTTAACAGGTACCCTGCCCCATGAATCCAACACACATGATTCATGAACAGTTTCATTCTGGTCTGATACCAAGAATCAAATCTAATTAGATTCTGATATAACTTTCCATAATACAAGCGTTGGACATTTTGGACAATGGAAATAGATATTGGGGATAGACTATGAACCTTTTAAAACACCATAGTTATAAGTTAGTTACGCAAGTGATGATCTAAAAGATTGAGATATGAATGTGTAGGAAAAATTCGTGTCTAGACTCCTAACCAGTGGTGGTGTAGGGGCACGGAATGCCGAGGACCTGGGTTCGATTCCCAGCATTGGTCTTTTTTCTGGGGTTTTTTCTGTGCATCCATCAGTTTGTATTTAGTATGAAATATATGGTGTTCACGGGATGACTGTAAAAGTAATAAAAAAACCGGCCAAGTGCGAGTCGGACTCGCGCACGAAGGGTTCCGTACAATTATCTATAAAAATCACGTTTGTTGTATGGGAGCCCCCTTAAATATTTTTTTATTCCATTTTATAGTATTTGTTGTTATAGCGGCAACCAAAATACATCATCTGTGAAAATTTCAACTCTCTAGCTATCACGGTTCCTGAGATACAGCCTGGTGACAGACAGACAGAGAGACAGACAGACCGACGGACAGCGGAGCCTTAGTAATAGGGTTGCCGTTTTTACCCTTTGGGTACGGAACCCTAAAAATGAAGTTGAAAAATAAAAATACAAAAAGATACCTAACAAATATATCATATCAAACTTACCAAAGTTATAAATAGAAAAGTCCTTATTTATTCAAAAGTTTTATTCCATGCTGTTCCTATACCGTGTTACCTGGTAGTATATCTTAAGTAGGGCATCCAATTACTGGATCCTAACCCTTTTTCAGTTCTAACCAATCCCAGTGGGACAAGCATTAATTACCACATAAGATTTCAGAATATTAAAATAATTTGATGTGTAGAATATTAATTAAAATGTTAATATTCACTCAATAATTTGATTACCTAAAGCAGTGGTTCCCAACCAGTGGTCCGCAGAAGCCAAAATATGGTCCGCAAATGATTTTAAATTAAATGTTTTTTAAATTTCCTATCGAGTCTTTTATTAAAGTTTCAGTTTGATTATTACAGTTTATTTTTATTAATTATAAATAAAAATAAATAATTATCATGGGACAATTCACACCAATTGACCTAGTCCCAAAGTAAGCTAAGTAAAGCTTGTGTTATGGGTACTAGGCAATGGATAAACTTACTTATATAGGATAGATACATACTTAAATACATATTAAATACCCAAGATCCAAGAACAAACATTCTTATTTTTCAGACAAATATCTGCCTCGACACTGGAATCGAACCCAGGATCTCAAGCTTCATAGTCAAGTTCTCTAACCACTAGGCCATCTGGTCGTCTAAACCTACATGGTATACACCTACATAGTGGCCCTGCTAACAAGAATAATATAAAAGTGACCAAGAACAGGTTGGGAACCCCTGACCTAAAGGATTGGCAATTTATTTTTAATACAATTTTTTTGCTGATGATGAATTTGTTTTTATTGACTGAACTTGCATGATTATACAATTTCTATAAACATATCAATATGTAAAAATATAATTAAAATTGTTATTTTAACTGGAAATTTGTTGAGAATCTCTAGTTAAAAATTGATACTTATTGTTTTTTTTACTTGAGTATGGAAGGGTAATGTTTCTATTAACAGTATTTTTGTAATGACAATCATTAGCGGACAACTATTTAAATAATGAAATGAGACGTTTTGGAAATATGTTTAAATGAGACTCGGTCCATTTGAAATTGAGTCTTATTGACAATATTGTACATTGAGAACCACTCTTTTTGGTAGTAAGTCCATTTGGGTTTCATCCCTTTGAGAAAAGGTCTTCTAGATCTTAGGTTGTATTGAGTAATGGGTATTTCGAGATTAGTTCCAAACAGCCTGGAAGGACACTGTACCGCTTAAACTGTGTGTGATAAAGACTCTACAGTTTTTATGATTTTTTTCACACACACGTTTTGATTATTGGTGCAGTTTAAATGGTACAGTGCAATCGTAACAATTTCTCGTAACGTCTGTGCTAGGCATTACAAACAAATATAGCCTCCTGCCCGCGCCCACGTCAAATTTTGTTCAATGAAATTTAAACTTTTTCACTAATGAGTTGAGTTCAATGTCACATTAGAATAAGTCCTAATAATAGGACATCGGACCTCAGGAGGATAGGGTCTAATTTCATAACAGTTATCGGCCTACACTATAAGGTCCATAGTTATGTTAAGAATATCTGATACATTTTTTGTAGCTTTTAGTACTCTACCTTTTAATTGTCATCTGTTTTATGTGGAACCACATAGTTTTATTTATAGAACAGATACATTATACCTCCCAAATTTCAAGTAAATCTAACTACAGGATGCATGATATATTTAACATTTACTGCCAAGATTTCAATACATCATACTTTACAAGCAGAGATAATAATAAAAAAATTATGTTTGAGTTTGATACCTACTGTTTTGTGATCATATTTTTCTCGCAGCATCCTTTGGCAAAGGTAGAGTACATAGTTAGATCAAGTTTTTTCTTTAATAATTTGTTTAACTATCTTGCCTTTTATGCTAAAATAATATATTGTCTTGCAAAACTTTAAATATAACAGCTTGCCATGAATTCTTGAAAATGTACTTGAGATACTTTTTTTTACCAAAAAATACCCTCTTAATAAAAAAAAAAACGTAAAAATTTAAAATAATCACCTTTACAAATTTGATATATCTAATCACTAGTACACATAACAGGAGAATGAGAATAGCAATGTTTATATTATATTCGCTCCAGCTTCAGTGACACATACCAGTATTTAAGAGTACTAAAGCAATTATATTACATAGACATTACAAATTAGTAACTAGAATAGCTTTTAATACCTGTGGAAAACAGACTTAAGATATTAAGTGCAGAAAGTGACTTAAATGGAACTTACTCAATTATTTAGATTCATAATTTGACTATTTGATATTATTCAATGTTGACAGGTCTGCTAATAAATAGTACCTACTAAAAAACATTCAAACAAAGAGGTAACTTTAAGTAATGTCGGTATATTATTTTAAGCCTACAGTTGGAATAACGTCAAGACACCAATTAAAGCACGATCAGTAACAACGTTACTTATTTTCACGATATGTACTTTGCAACTGTTTGAAAACACGTTAAGCGGTTGATAGTAGGTACACTAAAATGATCATACGTAGGCACCTCGTGTATGTTCATTTCACCAGATTGAAACGAAACACATACCTTATCCAAAGAGTCAAGGTAGTAGTAGAAAGACACAAAATTTAAACTCAACGCGTAACAAAAAAGACACTGTAGCGGTCACGCGATATAATTATGAAAGTACTCTGATTAGACCGAAATAAGAAAGAGACGAAATTAGATCATAATTACCTAAGAGCCAGAGTGTTAATCAGACACACGCACAGCAACAGAGCAATATGGCCGCCCAAAATGAAGTGAAGAAAGAACGCACGCGTGCAATCCACAAACGAGATGTCGACAATGAATAAATGAAATGAAGTTTAAACAGTGCTACCAACTGCAGCTATCATGCAGCTATCTAACCCAAGTTGCCTCTTTGCACAGTAGTCTTATCTGTTGCAAGCCACAGATTAGCCCACCACAGACCGCAGTGGGGCGTGCGCGGGGCGCCGAGGGAGAGTGCCCAGCGCGTTGCATAACGCTGAATCATATATACGTTGACATACACTAGCAGTGCGACGCGTATATAATACAGTGTTATACAACGCGCTTGACACGCTCCATCGGCCTCGCGCACCATAGACTTAGAATATAATAGCAGCTAGACCAAGGACTAGACATAACTACGTGTGTGTGCCATGGACTCAAGACATGGACTTAATACCTAACCAGGACTGAGTACTGCGACAAAAAGTGAGGCCAATAAAAAAAATAACCAGAGAATTGCATCTCGTTCTAATTAGGGTGATCAAGTACTCGTGCGAGTGGGACACAATTCTCTAGTTTCTCTAGTTTGTATGTACCTAATCTCTCGGACCGCTGTCTCTAGTTACCATTATTAAACTGTACGGCTTGGTAATATGGGTCACTCTTGATTGACTAATAAAAGTTAGTACTCAGTCCTGGTCAAAGAGTATTGTAATATTATATGAACAAGAGTGGCAACTCTATAGTCAAATATGCATGTATGGAAGGTGCTGCCGCCCTACGGCTGGCTACTCAAGAACTAATGTGACGTATCTATAGATGTATACCTATCTACTAGGGGCGTTCAATAAAAAGTGAGAATGAGTATGTTATAAACAACTTTTACTAAATGTAATTTTATTTTTCGACATAGTCACCTTTTAGCATAATACACTTATTAAATCTTTTTTCTAAACTTAAAATTTCATTTTTAAAAAAGGTCTCATCTTGAGTACTTAAAAAATCTTGTACTGCAGCGACAACCGCGTCGTCGTCTTCAAATTTCTGGCCTCTCGGGTATTGTTTCAATCTCGGAAATAGGTAGAAATCACTGGGAGCAAGATCTGGTGAATACAGAGGATGCTTAAGGATATTGAACCCAGCATCACGAATTGCAGCCATTGCAACGATGGACTTGTGTGCCGGGGCATTGTCCTGGTGGAACAGCACAACTTTCGAGAGTTTACCTCGCCGTTTTTCGCGGATCTCATTGCGCAATGTTGCTATTTGTTTGGCGTATAAAGTGCCTGTAATAGTGGCTCCATGTTTGAGATACTCAATCATTAATACCCCTTTACCATCCCAAAAAACAGAACCCATGACCTTACCGGCAGATGGGCCCACCTTGAATTTCTTCGGAGTTGGAGATGATGGCCTTTTCCATGTCATAGACAGCAGTTTCGTTTCAGGGTCGTAATGATGGAGCCATGTTTCGTCCATTGTTATAAATCGCGCCAAAAAAAGTTCCCGGTCTTGCTGTATCAGGTCCAAAGCTTCTTGACAAATCTCGACTCTAGTTTGTTTTTGCGTGTCAGTAAGCATTCTTGGTACCCAACGTGCAGATACCTTTTTCATACCCAAGCGTTCATGTAAAATATTATGCACGCTCCCCGTTGAAATCTTTACATTTTCAGCAATAAAACGAACCGTGACACGACGATCCGCCAAAACTGAGTTTTCAACTTTTTTCACAATTTCTTCAGTTATTGCTGTAGTACGGCGTCCGGAGTGGGGGTCGTCCATGGTCGATGTTCTTCCATGTCTAAATTCGGCGCACCAACGTGCGACTGTCGAATACGGAGGAGCACTAGACCCTATAAGTGTCCCGCAAATCTAAATTGACTTGGTCCGTAGAAAAATTTTTCAAACACAAGTATTTGATAACGGCACGCAGTTAAATTTTCTCCATTTTCGCTAACGTACTCAATAGCATTGCAAAGAAATTACCGTATTTTTTTTTAAACAATAGACAGTTAGTTTTTTTTTTCATAGCAATCAGCTAGATAGATTAGCTTTACCGGCCAGTATTTAATTTCCTATTATTGAAAGAGTTTGCATCTCATTCTCACTTTATATTGAACGCCCCTCGTATATGTATATGTTGGTAGTGATGTACAGCTATAGATACGCGTAATTTTAATTGATAGTCTAATTGCCACTATTCGTATTTTAGCCGTCTAATTCAAATCAGCATATACGAAGTATAAGCGGCTAAACCCGATTTGCATTATACGGCTAAAATACGAACATTGGCAAGTGGCCTATCAATTAAAGTCCTTGACCGTACAATTTGGTACGCCATGGCCATGGCCGATGAATGACAACTGACAAGTTTGACAAGTCAACCAAGATGGCCGCTAATTTAGTTCTTCGTCAAACACCTAACACCAAAGTTCGCTGTAGTCGCATGAAAAGTGTGATATATGTAAGTGTGCCCCCCCCTGGTCCTGGTTAGGCATTAAGTCCATGGTGTGTGCGTACATATTTCCTATTCCCTCACGCTACAATGATGGAACATTGTCATCCCGTTTTCTCATGTGTCGCAACACTGTCCAAGAAACCTTAAAAAAAATGACACATGCTATGTTTTGAACGTCAGTCATTTAAAATAAGCTGCCGAAGCTGCAAGCGAATTTTTTGGTAAACTGAGATTGTTTAAGGTTTTTGACATCAAAATTAGAACTGATTTAGATTTAAAGATGGTGATATGTAGTGCCTACCTTTGTGAAAGTGTTACAATTATGGAAATATACCAGGATTAACCTTTCACCGGTAAGTGTTTGTGTGATAGAGATGTGTGCGTTTTTGCCATTATTTGGACTCGTTGTCAAGTCTGCTATTATATTTTAAGTCTGTGTCGCGCACACACCCCACGCTGCG
Source organism: Archips crataeganus (assembly GCA_947859365.1). NCBI lineage: Eukaryota > Metazoa > Arthropoda > Insecta > Lepidoptera > Tortricidae > Archips > Archips crataeganus. Next base: position 20,244,533 of record OX402045.1, on the reverse strand, counting down.
GTCTGTGATGGCCTTAAAAATCCAGAGAGTCAACCGCAGGGGGGGCACACTTCCATATATCACAATTTTCATGCGACTACACCGATCTCTGGTTGTTTGGTAAAGAACTAAATTAGCGGCCATCTTGGTTGACTTGTCAAACTTGTCAGTTGTCATTCATCGGCCATGGCCATGGCGTACCAAATTGTACGGTCAAGGACTTTAATTGATAGGCCACTTGCCAATGTTCGTATTTTAGCCGTATAGTGGAAATCGGGTTTAGCCGCCTATACTTCGTATATGCTGATTTGAATTAGACGGCTAAAATACGAATAGTGGCAATTAGCCTATCAATTAAAATTACGCGTAATTATAGCTGTACATCACTACCAACATATACATATAGATAGGTATACATCTATAGATACGTCACATTAGTTCTTCACCAGGGCGTAGGGCAGCAGCACCTTCCATACATGCAAATTTGACCATAGAGTTGCCACTCTTGTTCATATAATATTACAATACTCTTTGGTCAACCGCCACGTTTTTAAAGCCTTCCATACACAAAAGGCTGACCAAGCGTTTCCGCCCCGCGCATCGTTGTGTAGAAGCCTTCAAGCTCACATCGCGGTTTTATTCAGGTTTTTAGGGTTTTTATTTTGAATATTGGTATTTTATGTTTTGATCTGCCAGATAAAAGTTAGCCTTACGTTACGCAAGATTACTTGTTAAAACGATTTTCCCCTTAGAATTTGTATGTTGCAACTTCAAAATTCGAAGTTCGTTTCATACCGTCTCTCTCACTCTCCTATTAAACACTAGGTTGCGTGGGTGGGACGATATCGCTGTTTATCAAATAAAACGGCCTAACTCAAAATTGCTCTTTTTACGGTTCCGTACCCAAAGGGTAAAAACGGGACCCTATTACTGAGGCTCCGCTGTCCGTCTGTCCGTCTGTCACCAAGCTGTATCTCATGATCCGTGATAGCTAGACAGTTTAAATTTTCACAGATGATGTATTTCGGTTGCCGCTATAACAACAAATACTAAAAAACAGAATGAAATAAATATTTAAAGCTGCGTACGGACTGCGCGCACTCGGGTACGCGTACCCGGGCTTGCGTGTCCTGGAACGCCATGTCCGTACGCCATGTACGCGTACACTGTACACGTACACGTTGGTACACTGTACGCGTACATGGCGTTCCAGGACACGCAAAACCGGGGTCGGTTCGGGAACGGTGGCTCGGATTTTTTCGGACGCTGAAATCATGAAGACAAAGTAGTGGTAGCGGGCTGAAATTCACACTCAACGTGCTTTGGTTATTAAATTATCTCCCTGCATTATCAGTTTTTCAATCAAGACAATAATAAAGTAGTCAGTCAATGTTTTTTAAAAAATGGGAAATGAGCCACTGTGTACGGGTTCTGGGGTGCTGTGACTCTACCCTGTAGTACACAGAGCCTCAAACAGTATACAGTGGCTCAAGTATATAATATTCAACTAAAAATATAATTTACATTCAGTTTAATTTATTTGTTTGGGGAGAAATATACTCTAAGCCAAATATCTATCAATATTAGACACATAAAAGTTATAAAATCAAATCACTTAGGTTATTTGAGATCAACCTATTTTCTGACTTTGTTTCTTTGTTGTTTGAGATCTAAAAATTAAAAAAGAGTTTCATTTTTATTCTTCTTTCAAGAAAATAACATAACAGGTTATCAAGATAAATTAAAAGGAAAACAAATCCAGAAAAATAACAAAAAAAAGTAGGTTCTACACTCGAGGGCAAAAGTGTTTCTGCATGTAGGCTAATAATATGTAGGGTAATATAGTTTTGTTTTTATGTTTTTTTTTATTAATTGGTTGGCATTGAACAGTCTTTCAAATCAAAATAACACTATCCAATAGAAATAATAATAAAGCAACCATCATTTATTTTGTCATCAACATGTACATAGTGGCTCACGAGTCACTGTATACTTCTTAAATTTGAGCCACTGGTCACGCCGTAGCCATTTTGAATTTACCGGCGCATAAATTTCACCTGGCTTACCGAAGGACATGCGAATCTATGTCATTGCCTAGGCTATTAACGTCACTTTGCATCAAAACAACAATACTTGTCTAAATACTTAAATTTCAATAAATAAAAACATGGGTAACTTACCTTATGGTTCGTTTACACGCTTGGCAAGCCTCGGCAAGCTTCGACAAACACAAGCGTGTGAACGGGGGTGTTTGGCTTGGCTTGCGTGAGCTTGTCGCGATCCGGGCTAGTGTCGGTTTTTGAAGACAGATCAAAGGAAGCTTGCGGCAAGCGCTTGCGACGTGTTTACACGTTGGCGCATGTTTAGTGTCGCTCACGAACTCGCGCCGGGCGGACGTACCTATTTGTGCTGTACCTCGATCGCGTCTCGACCATGAGTTGGTCAAACGATGAAACTGGCCTTTCTCGAGGCATATCAATTAAAATAAATATATAATTCAAAATAGGACGTTAAAAACATTCGAATTTAGTTACTTGTTACGGTTTCTATGGATTTTTAACATCCACCATATTCTCTGACGAACTTTTCGCTTTCTTTGTTTTTGTTTATATTTTAAATAAAAATATGTCAAACTAAACGCAATAGCTGACACAACTTCAACATCCACGTCTGACATGTTTGCTTGTCCGGAGTCCGGAGCACACTAACCCAATCGCAAGCGTGTAAATGGCGTCCAAGCGTTTGTAAAGGCTTGTAGCTTGTACACGCTTGCCAAGCCTCGGCAAGCGTGTAAATGTAGCATTTTTTGGGTGTCGAGTGCTCCCGGCAAATGAAGGAGACAGATAGATATTGCTGTTCTATCTAGGAAATATAGGCGCGAGTCAGTGTACCCGACCAAGCCACCGTTCCCGAACTGACCCTACGCGTACCCGAGTGCGCGCAGTCCGTACGCAGCTTAAGGGGGCTCCAATTCAAAAAATCGCTTCTGTAGGGGCCCCGTTTTCAACAAAAGTGTGACATGCCGATATTCCCGTTATTTCTAAGTCAATATAGTTAATTGAGGAGTCAAAATATTTGTATTGACGAGATAAATAATATACATATTAATAATATTTCATTCATAAATTAAAAAAAAGCTCTAAAATGGTAATTTTTTGGTGTACCTTGTGGGCCCAATATCTAGGTACTCTTATTTATGATATTTTTTACATAATCTCAACATGTACATGTTCAAAAAGGTTATATCTCGGGATGTTTTTCGAAGTTTATGAAAATAATAATAAGTTTGGGAGACTATGACGATTTTAAGATAAAGATTTGTGCGTCTCGGGCGCGCAGGTTTAGAAGTAACATATTCGGGGTTTTGATATTACCTAAGTATATAGTTATGGTATTCATTATATTTTTGTAGTTTTATTAATACTACTAGCTTTTGCCCGCGACTCCGTCCGCGTGGAATTAGTAATTTGGGCAACTTATTTTTTTTTTATCCAATTTGCTTTTTCATCAATTATGGCTCTCCTTAGTTCCTCGATATAAAAAAAAATACCCCCCCCGCACCCCCCCCCCCCCCCGCACACCCACGTTCACATTCAACCGTACTCCCATGTCAACCGTGCCTATAGAAGTTTTACTTCAAAAACCCCCGATTTTGAAATTTTCTTCCGCTCTGCTCCGCTCCTATTGGTGTTAGCTGCCTATAGCCTTCCTCGATAAATGGGCTATCTAACACTGAAAGAATTTTACATACAAATCGGAGCAGTAGTTCCTGAGATTAGCGCGTTCAAACAAAAAAACCTGTTCGATAAATTCTTAAAATAGACGTATCTTTCTTATTTGAGAACGGATTCAAATGAAACAAACATTAAATGTTAATCCAAGAAAATACCAACATATCAGTGAAAACCGCATCCTTCTAGGTTAAGCCGTTTCTGAGATTAGCGCGCACAAACGCACAGACAAGCAGACAAACAGACAAACAGACAATAATTCTAAAAATCATTGTTTTGGGTTCTATTGTGCTAATAAATAGCCCTAGTGACAGTTTTTCTCAAATATCTTCAATGTACAGACACCGACTTGTTACAGATTTATTATATGTTTAGATAGATTTACAAAATTTTAGAAAATGTACTTGTGACACGAGGCGAAGCCGAGTGTACACAATGCTAATTGAACAGTTCGGAGTTAATGCGTATGGCAGTTTTGAACAGTTTGGAGCTAATGTTAATTTTAGACTAAGCTATTTTTGAGACATTATAAATCTTCAAAAATGCCAATATTGTATAAAATTCTAAAAAGTTTCAAAATTGGCAAAATCAGAAAGTCGAATGCATAAACTACCAAGTTTAAAATTTATTATTATTATTAGTTTTTTTATTACCGAAGTTCATTTCCAATGCTATTTGAAGGTCATGTGGTGCATGAGATCTGTGAATTTTTTTTGCTCGTTTTTGCTCGATATTGATACCGGCAATAGGTAGACGCTCGAAATATCCACAGAATATTTAGTTATATATTCACTTTAAAAATAAATTATTAAATTAAAATAAAGCAAATATTTAAGGGGGCTCCCAGCCAGACAACAAACGTGATTTTTTTTGCCGTTTTTATAGATAATGGTGCAGAACCCTTCGTGCGCGAGTCCGACTCGCACTTGGCCGGTTTTTTTCAGTAGAGCTTATCTTGTAATAAAATAAACTTAAAAACATATTTCTTCTAACTCCCTTGGTTACTCAAAAATCGCTACAATATAGGTACATGGCGTCCCACGGCGATGCCACATAGAGGGAAAGTACCTTTATTGTAGATTGAACATTTTACTGAAAGAAGACATTATTTTAATTTAAAAAACAATTTAAACTGCATTCAAAGATTTTTAAATAATTACATGGTTGAACCGGTAATCGAACCCGCTACACGACAAAAAAATTACCCTGTAGCTTTATCATACAGATCATGAGGCTTCATCATAAAGATTTTTTTTTTTTGCTAAATAACATAGTGTCAGATATAAAAGGAAGACCATGAGTTTTAACATGCCACTGAACATAAGACGCGACATGATATACCAAAACGATGGATGTCCTGCACATTACGCAAGATCTGTACCTACGTGATTATTTTGATAATACTTTCCCAAATAGGTGGATTGGTAGAAATGTGGCCCGATATTGTGGCCAGCTCGGAGCCCTGACTTAACTCTAGTTGATTTTTTTGTCTGGGGTAGGCTAAGAGACTTAGTTTACGATGAGTAAATTATGGACATAAGAGGCCGGATGTCTCATAATTAAAAATGAAATGAAACTTAGAGCACATGTGACGACCACCGAGGTGCGAAGGCGTGCTCGTGCTTGTGTCAGGAATAGTGGGAGGACATTTTGAACACATAAAACGTAATTAAGTAGTTAAGAACAATATCGTACTGTTTTTTACCTGAAATAAACGCTGTCTGTTTATCTATCTTAGTAGGTTAGTTAATTACTCATAGTTTATGTTCATAATTGTTATTTTAGTGACAGTGACACTACTAAAATATTCTGACAAAAGTTAAATGTGTTTTTTATTCTTCCATTTCTATCTCTGGTGACTAACACAATTTGTTTGTTAATCATTGATTCCTTTCTAAGCAAAAAGAAAGTTGTGCACTTATCAGCAAGCAAGAAAACATACAATTTTGTTGTTGTATAGCCGGTACCGTCTTAGTCGTACTCAATTGCATTGTATGGAAACAAGGTCTCTTTTTTGAAATACCTTATTTATTTTTCATCTCTCATACTCGGAAAGTGAGGCAAATCATATCTGACATACGGGAGGATAACTATTATTTTCTTCCCTAGGGTAGAAATGAATTAAAAAAAATAAAGGCATTGGCTGTCAATGGAACACATACGCATTCAGCCAAGCATTACGGCATATACATGGAATAATTAAGTATTGAGTTTATTTTTCTTAATTAGTCATATTACAAATTTTATAATGCCAGTGAAATCATACTAAATTACATTATTAATTTACATTAGTTTCTTATTTAGTGACTTAAACCAGAAAAGTTAGAAAATGTTAAGAAAAAAACACGGTAAACGACAATCTCCACACAGCCTATCTCTATACAGCTTAACTCCTTGGTTCAAATAGGTTACTTACATATTTTATAAATAAATTTACTAAAATACCTACTTTATCTACTTTTTTCATTGATTATTATATTGAATAACATTCTAAATTTTGTTAAATTAATTATTCCTTATCAATAAACTCCATTGAAATATTTTACAACGATCATATTGACCAGTTTAGACATTTTTATTTATTTATACTTATATTTTCTTACTTTCCTTGTAGTCGAAATGAAAAGCAGAGTATTTAACTCGGGAAAAACACCAATATCACCCTCGGAATATTGGCACCCTCGCTGTGCTCGGGTGCCAAGTAACCTCGTGTGATATTGGTTATTTTCCTCCCTTGTTGAACAATCTACTATGTTATTTTTTTAGTTTATCCTTTTTAAATGGCACATTTTTGGAAAGCCAGTAAATCAAAGAAGTTTACTAAGTAATTTGTACGCGTAAACAGCTGTTACTTTTTTTTGTGGACACGCAAAGTTACAAAAGTACTTATTTGAGATTTTTTTTCTCGTCATGTCTTAGGGCGTTTGTGCACTATAATGAATTTTTCTCAAACATGCTATGTAATGTTTACTTTGTGTTCCAAATAAAAGGCCGGGACGTATCACGTTGCGGGCGCGGTTAGACAACTGGTATGTAATGGATTTTCATACAAAATTGCAGGCCATGGCCGGCAATGCGATCGTCTATTCTAATTCTAATATTCTACTATGGATACATTTGTTATACAAATATGTGTGAAATCGACATAAAAAGCAAAAAAAACACATATGGTCTCTTTCTTTCTAAGGTGACTTGGCATATGAAGAAAGAGATGGCATGACATTTGTTTGTTCTATGCTCGGAAATATTTTGACATAACAAGTAGACAACATTTCCGGCTGCCGTTTGTGACAGAGGCTCTAGGTACTTGGCTGTCAAGTGAACGATAACTGCGCAGTTTTTAGTGTTTTTCAGCGATTATTAAACACCATTTGGTTTTGTGTTGTGGATATCTATTATTAAAAACGCAATATGGCTCCGTGTTCAATAAAAGGGTGTGCTTCACGAAAAACGAAAAATCAACCGAATTTAACTCTTCATAGATTAGTAACAGTTTTTTCATCAAATAGTGTCATAAGATTGTAATATTTACTCGGTGATAGTTAATTTTGGTAAGCTTTTGTCGCTGCCATCATAGAAATGGAGATTTTTCTCCATTTATCGTTGTATTTTTGATCTCGTTGAATTCAGTACAATTGTCATTCTTCGTTAGTGTTGTGCTGAATATCGACATAAAGTAGAACTGAAATAACTCTCATGTTTTCTGACCGATGTCTGTTCTAATTTTACAGATTCCCTAGAATTTTCTTGCTCAGAATCAAGAGCGCTATATTGACTTTGATGACTAAAAAAAATGTCCCCAATTTTCCATATATTTTTTTGTTTCAAATTTTTGTCGAGCCTTATAAACTGTACGAAAAAACACAAAACTAACAGTACGGCACCCTTTTTTAGGGTTCCGTACCCAAAGGCTAAAAACGGGACCCTATTACTGAGACTTCGCTGTCCGTCTATCTGTCCGTCTGTCACCAAGCTGTATCTCATAAACCGTGATAGCTAGACGGTTGAAATTTTCACAGAAGTATTTCGGTTGCTGCTATAACAATAAATACTAAAAAAAAAGAATAAAATAAAAATTTAAGGGAGCTCCCATACAAAAAACGTGTTTTTTTAATGCTCGATATTGATAACGGCAACAGGTAGACGCTTGAATTATTTACAAATATTTAAGGGGGCTCCGTACAACAGACATGATTTTTTCCCGTTTTTATAGATAATGGTACGGAATCCTTCGTGCGCGAGTCCGACTCGCACTTGGCCGATTTTTCTTTATGAAAATGAATAGTACTTGTGATTTTGAATAAAAAGACCCCAAAATTATCTCCTGTTAAAAAAAGTAAATGGCACACTTACATTATTTACAATCCAAACTGCCCAATTGTGAAAAATTCTTGTATTATTTTCGTTGTTTTACAAATAAAGGGCATTTCATACTTTGTTATACTTGTTATTTTATTTAGTCAGCACAAAGTAATCACATACTACTTAATTCTTGCAAGTTTTTGAAATAAGCGCGTTCGGTTTTATTATACATTTTGCAGTTGATTTTCACAATTTTTTTATGATTTGGTATTGTGACCATACCTAAAAGACTCTGTGAATAGACATTGCAAACTTGTTTGTTGGTTTTTATTTTTTTTTATATACCTTTTGAACTACTAATTTTGAGATACCTTTACCCCTTATAATTTCCAAAGGAATATAACATTATAAATTTTCCTGTATAACGAATATGCCATAACCGAAGTAATTATGAACAAAGCTAATTTCAAACTAAGCTTTCCACTATGAAACTCGAGTATTACCATTGCTGCTTGAAAAGTTCGCTAACCGTTCAAGTATCGATTTCGACTATTTTGGTTTCGATGTCACAACCCTTGAGCGCCATTGTTTGTGACAACTTTAGGTATACACGCATGATTTGTAGGTATCACCGGTCCATCGGTATATGTCTATGGTCGGATCAGTCATGCTAGTTGGTTCGCGTCAAAATTTTTGATTGAGTACCGTCAACATGCAAAAATACGGGTTTACTACTGTTTCGCAAATTACGTTTCCCAAACTGATTCACTTGGCAAATGTTTCATTTCCCAAATGTTTATTTTTTCTGAAACTGTAAACTTTTCAGGATTGTTATAAAACAACCCTAACCTAACCTAACCTAACCTACAAAATAGTCCTGAAATATATCCTGAATATAAAAAATAAACATTTGGGAAATGAAACATTTGCCAAATGAATCAGTTTGGGAAACGTAATTTGCCAAACGAAAGTACACCAAAAATACGATACGGAACGCAAATTAATTTAAACAGACTAAATGTTAAGTACCCCACAATACAAATTTCTCACACTCAACAACATTAAGTACCCACGAACGAACGTAATACAACTTATAGTCAAAGACCAAGGATCACCTCACCTACGAAATCGAGACGAGAGAGAGATTTACTTGACCTAACACAAAGCATATCCATCCCGACCCCATTAACTCAGGAAAAATCTTAACAGCGCGATGTAGAATAATTCAACGTTGGTGGTACAGCGCCATCTATCGGCGAATCTACTTATGACCTAGTATATATTATGTTGATGGTTTTTCAGACGTAATTCTTTATTATATGAACCGATTTCGATTATTTTTTTTTATTTGAAAGGAGATACTGTTAGCGTGATCTTATAGGTACTTAAAGAAAAAAAAATGTTTGCAGTGGCGGTTAAATTACAATCTTAGTTTAGAAATATTTTTTTACAAAAACTTAAAAACTGCTCAACTGATTAAGTTGAAAATAATTACAAGTTAAGTATGAAGTATCTTTTTCTATTTATTTTTTTATTTTCTTCAACTTCATTTTTTTATTACTTTTACGGTCATCCCGTGAAACCATATATTTCAAACTAAATACAAACTGAAACATAGATGCACAGAAAAAACCCCAAAAAAAGACCAATGCTGGGAATCGAACCCAGGTCATCAGCGTTCCGTGCTGCGTGCTTACCCCTACACCATCACTGGTCTAGAAGTTAGCGACGAATCTTTCCCATACATCGTACACTTCAGTCTGTTATAATCACATTTAGGCAGTGATAAAGCGCATCTATGTTATGCCCTCTACCGAGAGACTTCAACACTCCTTCGGAGCTACCCGCTCACCTGGACCAAGAGATGGTGCTACTAGGCCAACTTTTACAAGTTAAGTATGAAGTATCTTTTTCTATTTATTTTTTTATTTTCTTCAACTTCATTTTTTTATTACTTTTACGGTCATCCCGTGAAACCATATATTTCAAACTAAATACAAACTGAAACATAGATGCACAGAAAAAACCCCAGAAAAAAGACCAATGCTGGGAATCGAACCCAGGGTAGCTCCGAAGGAGTGTTGAAGTCTCTCGGTAGAGGGCATAACATAGATGCGCTTTATCACTGCCTAAATGTGATTATAACAGACTGAAGTGTACGATGTATGGGAAAGATTCGTCGCTAACTTCTAGACCAGTGATGGTGTAGGGGTAAGCACGCAGCACGGAACGCTATGGACCTGGGTTCGATTCCCAGCATTGGTCTTTTTTCTGGGGTTTTTTCTGTGCATCTATGTTTCAGTTTGTATTTAGTTTGAAATATATTGAAAATAATTTTCCTAAAAAGTTTTTATTAAGTCTAACTTACTTGATTTTTTTCATATTTTTTAGACGTGCGGCAGGGTGGTTCACTCCGCAGTTTAGGTATGTTCGGCCGGCGCTCCGCCCGGGCGGAGTATGGCAGTAGGTTGTCAATTGGCCTTCAGTTCGCACGCTAGCCGCGTCGCGCGTTATTAAGAATCTTTTTTTTTGTGATTTTTGCAACAAACAATGACTTCTAAACGATCTTATAAATAACTTACTTACTTACTAAAGGTGGTTTACTGATTTAATACACACTTATCTTTCTTGGTTTTTATACCTACCAAACATCGGCGAGTCGGAACCCTGTGCCCTTGGTTTCGGATCAGCGGTGCCCAACGGAATATGAACGCTCGGATCACACGATAAGTTTCAATTTCGCATGCAAGCAGTAAGAATAGACAAGTTTTTATACCTAAAGTTGACTTTTGTTCAAGAGTGATCCTTCTGTACGTTAGTACTATTACTTATTCTGTGCGTGCGGTTCAAAAGTTAGAGGGCGGACACAATATTTTGAACTTTCGGAGTGAATATCTCCGAAAAATTCACTTTATCAAAAAATGGTTTTAGCAAACCCCTATTTATTTTCAAATACCTATCCAATGATATCCCACACTATAGGGTTAGTCGAGAAAAAAAAATCACCCCCACTTTACGTCTACGGGAGGTACCCTAAAAAAAACTTTTTAGTTTTTTTTATTTAACCACTTTGTCGGCATGACTGATATATATATTCATGCCAAATTACAGCTTTCTAGTACTAACAGTCTCTGAGCTTAGCCGCGGACAGACAGATAGACAGACAGACGGACAGACATGGCGAAACTATAAGGGTCCTTAGAGTATACATAAGCAAGCTATAGAGCGCGCGCATCGCTCTTCGCCCATTGTGCATAGCGTAAGCAGATGTTCTGTAGGTGGGACCACGTGGTCGGTGCGCTGACTAGTGATGTGCAATGATTAACGTCTTTGCATCAATAAAAACTTAGACTAAGTTATTCTTTATCTTTTGACATGCAATTTAATTTCAACAAATGACTAGTTTATTTTAGTAAAAATAGGCACAAATTTTTGCAATGAAAAAGGTACATGAAGGTTTCAATTGTATAAAATGTATTTTAGGAAAGCAATAAAACACAGGTATGAATTTTATATTACGATGCAGGTATATAAATGTAAATGTATGTATGTAAATACTTTATTGTAGATACATGTAACATAAGGCAATACAATGATGGAAGTGATTAAAAATTTCGTAGTTAGCCACTGTAGCAAACAAGGAACATTTTATTAATGGGTATCAAATGTAAATAAAATAAAAACATCGTAGAATTTATTGCATATAAGACATTATTCATCGAAGCTCTGTGTAAATATCAGGTCGTATGTAAAACTAATTATGTTTTAGCAATACTAGATCTAATACCAATAGGTACTATGAAATATTATCAGGAAACATTAATTTAATAATTGCAAAAACTTCCAATTAATTTACAAGCAATCGTCAAAAAAATATGTTCACTCTAACTCGTATGATCTCCGCAAAACATCGGCGTAAATGACGTTGCACCGCGGTGCGGGTGGTGCGTGCGTGGTGCGTCTTGTTTTGAACAAGATCGTGATACCTGATTTACACTCTCGCCTCGTCACCTCGCCTCGCGCCTTGCCTCGTCGTCTCGCTCCGGACGCGAGCCTCAAAATCAAGGCAAATCACGAGACGAGGCGCGAGGCGCGCCTGTTCACACTCTCGTCTCGTGCCTCGTCCCGCAGTTCGTCTCGCCACTCGTACGCGAGTGTAAACCAGGTATAAGCGTTCATGCCACAGTGTATGTACCTACGTCGAAACGTTTTTCATTTAAGACTATGTTCAATTGGGTATTTCAGTAAATATAACACAAAATAAATAAATAAAAAAGTAGTCATGTAGTTTGTTTGATGCTTACTTTAAATCTGTATAAAAAGCTATTTCGTCGTATTTTTCCATACGACTGTGTTCGTGGGGACCGTCGTACTGATTCCGACACAGACTTTGCGCCTTTCGCAATTTTCCATTGGTCGAATTTGACACAGTTCTCGAGTGGACCGGAAGTCGCAGTGTGGGTAGGCCTCCATCCAACAAGATGGAGCGACGACCTGGTGAAGGTGGCGGGAACGCATTGGAAGCGGATAGCGCAGGGCCGATCTGTTTGGCGAGCCTTGTTCAGAAGGGGGGGGGGGGTCGCTCGAGATTCTAACAAAAATTTGCCCTAAAGTTGAATATCTCGCAAATGAATCACTCATTAAAATCGTCTTCATAAATATTGCTCGTTTATTGATAACGGCAACAGATAGACGTTTGCAATATTCACAGAATATTTAGTTATATATACACTTTAAAAATAAATATTTAAGGGGGGCTCCCATACAACAAACGTGATTTTTTGCCGTTTTTATCTTAGATGTTTTTATAGATAATGGTCGGTTTTTTTAAGAAATAGCTAAAGATTTTGATGGGGCTAGGAGGTCCTGAACGTCTACCATATATCTGGAAACTGTATCAAAATCTTCAGCATTTCTTCAAAATGTGATTAGATAAAAGGCGGTCGAAACGCTCAAACAACTACTCTTTTAATTATTGCCGTGCACTAGTTTCACCGTAATCATATCGATAAAGGTCTTTTGCACGAGTAAGAAAACGTACTTATTTAAGTACCTAAATGATTTGAATAATTACGAAAATCATGGTGATTTCTAGTGGAACGATATGGGTGGGTGGAAATACACATGGGCATAGTGAAATATCGTGTAGGTACTCAACCTCGCGTATGCGGGAAGTGAAGAAAACCGTGCATTCTATATAGTCTCAACTGTTTTATATAAATCCAATGATACGGATTAAAAAAAATACAAAAATAATACCTTAAATTGGGCACGTATCCATAAGAAGGGCTACGTCACAAAAAAGCCGTGGTGGTTTAGCGGTTTGATCTATGGCCTCCCAAGCAGAGGGTCGTAGGTTCAAATCCCGGCTCGCACCTCTGAGTTTTTCGGAATTTATGTGCGAATTACATTTGAAATTTACCAAGAGCTTTACGGTGAACCTACATACATACTTACACCTGCGAAGAAATTCAATGGTGTGTGTGAAGTCCCTAATCCGCACTGGGCCCGCGTGGGAACTACGGCCCAAGCCCTCTTATTTTGAGAGGAGGCCTGTGTCCTGCAGTGGAACGTATATAGGCTGGGACGAGCTATGTGTGTAATCATTCAACTCAACTTTCCTGCCGATAGGTACAGTACGATTTGGTTAGAAAGTTAGAAGTAGGTAAGTTATGGTAAAAATAAAATGTCAATTATTTCTTAATTCTGATTTATTTTAATACTGTAACAAAACAACCATAAGTATAAACGAGTAATTTATACCAGAACTCAGGAATGATTTCCTTTATCAATAAATATATTTTAATAAATATATGCACTTAGCATTATATCTTTTCATTGTAGTATTACAATAAGTAAGTATGAGTACGTAACAAATGGAGGAAAATCATATATCATAGATTAAGTCTGTAAATTTTCCAAAATATTTATATTTTATTATTTTGATCAATTGACATAAGTATAACATTTTCCTCTCTTTTGTGCATGAAACGTGAGGTGATTTTCACATATTCCTGAGGATAATACCAAAATGATTCCAATTTTAGACGTCCTTACTTAATACTTACTTACTCATAAAATTGAAATTTTTGGTAGGTCTATGTGTAATTACGTCATAATCATAACTACGCCCATTGCTCATATAATATGTGCATTGTGCAGGGATCCGGTGTAGTAAATAATCATACTTATAGATAACATATCGACGGTTAAAAGGCAAAACGCATGAAGTGACTTTTTTGAACTTTACATGAAACCCGGCTCAAACGACGGAGAAAAATTCGCTGATTTCAAATATGTATATACTTAACTCATTTTGACAAAAAGTGTCGCTTCATGCGTTTTGCCTTTTAACCGTCGATATACACCGTGAAATTTTAGTGGTTGTTTTCCCGAAACGAGGTGATTTAGTATCGATTGTACAATCGATTTATAATAACTATTTTGACTAGAGTCAAAAATCCATTGTGAAAAAAGAATGTCGAAAATGACCGCAAACCAATAGTAACGCTTCGTTGGTACCTAACCTATCGTACGATCGTACGCTACTTGTACTGTACCAATGAAGCATTACTATTGGTTCGCGGTCATTTTCGACTTTCGTTTTTCACAATTGGATTTTTGACTCTAGTCAAAATAGTAATTATAAATCGATTGTACAATCGAAACTAAATCACCTCGTTTCGGGAAAACAACCACTAAAATTTCACGGTGTATATGATTGAGTGAATGATCCCTGTACATTTATGTTGTATATATTTTACATTTTGTTACATTTTTGTGTTTTACTTGAATACATAATGTATTGAGTAGGTCTGGGCATAGTTTAGATAAGTAGGAGACTTCGAACTTTAAATTATTTCATGCATGATACACGTAAATAAAGGGTACAGTCAAAGTTATATATACGTATGTATACGTTGTCACGAATATTAATTTTACTGTGATAAATTTCAGTGGCTATATAAAAAAATATATATTAAGTATTTACATAAATACTTATATTATGATGAACCTGACTGTACTATAATACTTTTTCTACTTATGTATATACATATACTCGTATAAATAAACCGTTGAGTACTATGCGGTTAGTAAAGTTGACATACCTAAGTATAGTCGGGGTAAGAAAAGGTTCGTCACTTTTCGACCTTAACTCGTTGACATAGAGTCGAAAAGTGACGAACCTTTTCTTACTCCGACTATACTTAGATACGTCGACTCTACAACTTTATTAGAATCACTTTAGTATGATACCCATCAGGAATTTTTATTTACTTTTCTAGTGTTGCATTTCATATAAACAGTTACTTCATTTTCATTTTGGGACATACAAAATCAATAACTATTATACAATATAAAAGACAAAAGGGCCTTTCATTTCATAAAAATCATTTAACATACGTAATTCTTAAGAAAACCTTAGTTCTGAACTTTGGGTTGTTAGAATAAATCCTAAATGTACCTAATAATCGCATCAACTTGATGTTTTTTTTTTTATTTAAGTATAAAATAAATATAACAGGACCTAGTGTAATAAAAAGGAACATTTTGACAGTATTTTTTTACATAATACGTTACATAAATAGGTATTACTTATTCCTCTACTTACTCGTAAGTATTAGCCCTATAGTGCGCCTTCGACGTAATGACAACATTTCGTATGTTAATATTTGTTACGTACTTAAAAAAACTACCTTTCCTGTTAACGTACAAAGAACAATAATCACTAGGTAGGTGCAGTCAAACTCAAAAGTACTTAGCATAACATTTTAGTAATTTGTCGCAGTAGGTAAACATATTGGGACAGATTGAAATGTTTCAAAATGAGTCACAGCGACCAAGTTTGAGCTTGAATGTACTGGTATTTTCTTATTTGAGTCGAAAAGACAGTTAAAATCAACATTTTATTTATAAACAACGAAGGTTATCAATTACAATTATCTTTAGTTACATGTGGACAAATATTTTCTTTAACGACACTTACAGATTAAATGTCATGAAAAGGAAAATGAATGTCCAAAAGATTTAAAAATGTGATTGGACTGTTTTTAATTTAATTTCTCATTTTTCCTCTACTTAAATAATTTTGATTTGTTAGAGATGCGATGTGTCTTAGCTAAATGTAAACTTTTTATCTACAATTCCAATACAATTAACGAATATTTCACGCACTTAAAAAGACAGTATAAGTTTTATTCTTTTGTTAGCTACTACGTAAATGCCTTACAAAAGTTCGATATGAATCTCTACTCTACTAAGCCCTTTTTGGCATAGAATCCACGAAAGCGTTTAAGAGCCGCAAGTTGTAAAGTATGCGAGTAGTTACAATGCTAACATTTTTTGCGGTGTAGGTACAAGGATTTGACTGCCGGTTATGGATGAGACTCTAGTACTGTCGACTCTTAACTCTTCCTGGTAACTATACCTACTACGGAAATGCCATCACACTATCACGAAACAAGCCTGACCTATTGAATCTAAATCATTAAAATTTTATTAATTCTTTGGGCCCACACTCTTTAATAAGCACGATGTCAGTCATTTCAAATATTTTTCAGTAGCTAAATAACAACTTCGAAAAAGTATGTTCTGCTTATTTTTACATGTGAAGTATAAGCAAATTTCAGCTTACATCATCATAATCTTTTTAATGGCAGATATAACTTACTATTTAACCTAAATGTATCACATTTCAATAATGCACTAGAAAATTCTCACACGTTTACATAACTTATCTACAATCGCTTAAAACCTAAATGGCTAACAGAGATTCGGGACTAATAAAAAATACAAAAAACAAAGTTATAATGCGCTATTGATTGCAAAAATATTTTATGTTAAGTAAGTATTGGCACCACTCAAATAATCTTAATCTTTTGCGAAAATAATTACCACTTTTAAAATCAAGAAGCCTAAGAAACTTGTTAGAAAAATTGATTACAGTAGTTTCATGAATGTAGATTGTAGAGGTGGTACCACGAATAATATTATCAACCGAAAAAAAAACTTTAATCAAAGGTAGGTGAGCTATGTGATCTCTGATGCTTTGTAACATACTACTTATACAAAAATAAAATATTAGAATCAAATATGTAATTTAATAGATTAGTCTTTAACAAAAGACATTCTTAATTCAAATTAACTTAATTTATCTGAAGATCAGGTGAGCATGTTCATTAGATTACTCTTCACCATGAATTATGTCCAAAATGCTTACATAGGAACCCGAAAAGAATCCAAGAATTCCAAATGAGACCAGGAACAGATTTTTCCACAGAACCCAGTTCCATGTACCGAGTCCATTGGGCCTATCCCAGAAGGTAACTGTTTCGATAACAGCCGGGAAAATAAGACCGAGGAAAGAGAGGCAGACCGCGCCCACAAGTGAGATAAACGGCCCCAAGTTAGGAATGGCTATGGCGATGCAAAGAGTCATTACAATAATGAAAATCCTTATACTGTATTCAGCAAGTTTCTTTCTGGCTCCAAACATGTGCCGGACATTCTTCCAGATGATCTCCATGGGCACGTAAAACTGCAAACTGTACGTGAAGAAGATGGCAACAGCGATCATCAATTTTACGCACTGTCCTAACCTGAAAATAAGAGAAAGATTCACTATTAATTGAGGTACATTTAGTTGAAAATAATTAGTGAATATTTTGCGAGACTGTTACAAAAGTAATTAAATGTGACGGTTAACTATCGGTGGAGTATTACCTAATTACCTTTCAATAGAAATAGGCAACTGAACAAGTTCTAGGCCTATTCGATGCAGACAAGCTAGACCAGTGTGCCCGAGTATTGTAGGTTACATACTTACTTAGTCAGCGTCAACAGTTTCTGATCACTTTTATAGTTTGTCACATTCTTACATTTTGTTCATCTAATACCTTTAAACGAGCATTTCTTGTATAAACCTATAATATACAGGGTAATTTTTTAATCAGTGCACAAATTTTGATACATGATTCAGTATCGTTAATAGATCACGATTATCTGTTCAAGATTTTTTTTTACAGTTTGAAATTTGGGTTGTTCATAGTAATTCATCCAATAAATTGGTCGAGTTACTATGAAAAATAAAAAAAAAGTGATAAAAATTATATCGAAAAATACTGAACTGTTATTTTAACCACACTGTATCACATATTAAAATTTGTGCACTTATTAAATAATTACCCTGTATATCAGTATATAAATATATATATATATATACCAAGCGTTATACCAGCCATATTCTGATTATATATATATATATATATATATATATATATATAATCAGAATCTCAAAAACGGCTCCAACGATTTCGATGAAATTTGGTATGTGGAGGTTTTCGGGGATGAAAAATTGATCTAGCTTGGTCTTATCTCTGGAAAAACGCTTGGTACCGAGCTTCAGCCCGAGCGGAGCTCGGTCGCCCAGGTACTATTGTTTAGTTACGTACCACGTACGTTAGGTACTATTGCTTGTGACTGTAAAGTGACAAGGTACAAAAGTGAGCAACTAAGTGCTTTTGATGTTCAGTGTAGTGTAGTGTTATTAACTAACTAATATTCAAAGAGCTCCAAAAACCGATACCCACTCATATTCTCTTGACAATAGAGTAGGTAATGTGTACATAAGCAGGATAGATTGATTTGAGCTCTTCGATTGTTCAGAGGTACTTTCTGATATTGATATCACTTAATTATGGGCAAATTAGTAAAGACGAAGACCTTTTGTTTCTTGATATCTATTGTACGTCATCATGGAAGCTGTCAAAGTGGTAGACTTTATTCTATAGGTAGCTATAAATAAAAATGAATCACCGAAATGTATCGCGCATAACTTCCAATCGACTGTACCAAATTGGATAAGTAATTCTTTTTTTGTTAGATACGTTTGTTATTTATTGTCAGGACAAGGTGAAAGAAATTAGGCGGAGGCGAAGCCGCGGGCATCAGATAGTTTTAAATAAAAATCTTTTATGGTGCCTCCTGTACACGTAAAGTGTTTTTTATCCTCAAATTATTTTAAGATTTATTTCTCGTCTACGCCATGGTACATTTAGGGTGTCGTTAGATAGGAAGTTCAAAAATATTGCAGGGCTCACAGGGTTGTCTCGACCATTTTTGATAAAGGGATCTGTTAGTTAATATTTTTGTTTTTGTTAGAGTCAAGTTACGTCGTTTAAGCAAGAAATTGGTGCTTTTTCTCCCATATTGGACAATCTGCTCGGTATTTTTAACCTCTTGTATGCCGAAAGTCAAAAAAAACCTGCATTCTAGTCTCGTTCGTTTCAAATGGTACCAATGTTACAGTTAAAAAAAAAACAATAATAAAAGCGTGTTAAAAAGATAGCCTTAAATCTGTCGTGGATCCGCATTCGTACGAGAAGTTAAATGAATCTTTTTGATCTCACATTTAGAAAAAACGGATACTCACACTTCATCTTGCGGCAGGTTAAGAGTGATGCTTCCCATTGTTGCTTCTCCGTACTTCAGGTATCCGAAAAATCCAGTAGTTGCGTATAGAGAGACAACGAAGAACATTCCGGTGTTGAGTACGCCGGGGCAACCGATGAAGTGCGTGGGAGTCTTCATGTTGTTCTCGAGGGGCATAACGACGCCGATGCCCTCCAGAGCGAAGATAGCGGTGCCGAAAAAGGTTGGCAGTCTTTCAAATCCTGCGAAACTATCACGCTCGCTAATTGCAGGGATATCTTGGAACAGGTAGTAAAACGTGATGCCCATTCCTGTGCCGACCAATAAATTGGCAATCATAGAAAACGGCGCCAAGTATTTTAGGTTTCTGATTAAATTCATCACAATTAGAAGAGGTAGCAGCACAGCCATGTAGATTCTTAGATCTATATCGTGCGGGAGCCAATCACTCGATTGGGCGTAGAAATCGACTACTTGCTTTAGATTCTTCGCTACGAATACGATGTAAACGCAACAGCATCCTAGCAAATCGATTACTAGAAACCAGTTCACCATGGCTCTGAAACAAAATAATTTTTCATTATTCATTTATTGAAGTGAAACTTCTAATGCGACTTCCATAAAACGTTGCATTAAACGTTTAACGCAACGCAACGCAACGCAGCGCAAGTTGACGTTTACGAGACATTTGCGAGGGGTGGTGAGGGTGGGTGCGTTGGTTTCAAAGGGGGGATGAAAATTTCATTGATTTTGCCGTAGCGTAGGATGCACCGTTTTCAAGATATTTGACAAAACCACCGGTTCTCGTCCGATCACCCAAGTTAAGCAACGTCGGGCGCGGTCAGTACTTGGATGGGTGACCGCCTGGTTTATTTATTTTTTTATTATGAAGTTCACTTCTTCCGCGCGAAGGGACTCCACGCACTATTTTTTATTTATTAATATTTCCGCACTATGTAATTCTTTTAAAATCACAAGATTTAACGAAGGACATACATACTAAGATTTACAAATATCTGGATTGATACATAGGATAAACTTAATATTCCGGTAATGCGTTCCCGTGGGCTAATGTTTTAACTTAAGCAAATATAAAGGGCGCTGTCCAAGAATGTTAACAAAAATAAAGGGCACTGTTCAAGAATGTTACAGTACCTACCTAACTCGGTTTTCCAGACGATGTGTTTGTTAACTTCACTGTCGGAGTGAAACGCCGTGTTTTAAATGTTAACAGTTTTTTTTTCAGGCCAATCTCTATATACCTATTGTAAATGTTACTCGCGAAGGTATTTCCAACACCGGCGAAGCCCCGGGTTAAAGATAGTAATAATAATAAATAAAGGCCGCTTGCACGATCTGTGATTTAAAAAAATCATCGTTAACCCAGGATTAGGTGAGACAGTTCCATACATTTTAACACTACTTAACCCTGGGTCAGCAGTCAACTCGGATTTACGTAATTAACCCTGGTCCGCGCAAACCTGCTGTACCTAGTATACTACACGGTCAGCGTTAGAATTTATCAAATTCTCAGGCTTACAATATTTGGTTCCGGCAACGTGAACCAATGTTGTACAAATATCCATATTATTAGATATACATAGATATACATTATTAATAAGAATAAAAATATTTTTTTATAAACCTTTGTGCTGATGGTAAGTATTATTAGGTATGCATTATCGTCGGATTTATTCTCATATACGAAATTTAAAGTCAATCGGACCATTTAGGTTGTAGAGTTGCAAGTGTTTTTTTATGTTCAGCTAATAAAAAATATTAGGCCCGTAGGCCGTAAAGGTACCATGCAGTACTCACTTAGCTAGCCTTGAAAATTTGTGTGCGGCCGGCGGCCCGGCTAAAAACGCAGCTTCAGCGGTTTCAGCGAAACCCAGTGATGGTTTCTGCATTCTATGACATAACTCGTGAGCTGTCTTCACGAGCACGTGCACGCAGTACGTGCATATGCCTCCGATAGCAAAAGTAGCGACCAGGCCGAAGAACAGCCCTGCGTTACGGAACGCCAGCGGCATGGCTAAAATTCCACTGCCAAGCGATCCTTTTAATAAATGGATAAGAGTGTCCAAATCCCTGAAAATAAAAATACTTCTTAGTTCTTATCAGTATTTAATATATAGAAAAATGGTAATTAAAAACTTGTTTTTTTTTGTTAAATTGGTTATTAGGTGAACACATGTTTCCAAAAACTAATGTCAGAATTGCTGCTATTATTTAGTGACTTACGATGTAGGATGTGCCAATTTTCTGTGCTCAAAGGGGTTGTAGTCTTCGTCTGCCTCTATGTCCCGTCCCGGGATCTCCATAAGAGGCAAGGTGGACCCCGCCTGCTGTTCCACCGGGATCTCATTAGGGTCAACTTTGTACCTGTGGAACATTTCCCAATACTGTTATAGTTACTTTCATGACTAAAAACAAAATATCGTAAATGTTAAATGTCTTAAAACAATTTTATCTATTTGGTTAGAAGTGAGTAGGTGGATAAGAGTGTAGTTTCATTATCTTTAACAAAAATTAACACAAATCGAAGAAATGTGATGGATAGCTAAGAACAATTAAAGCGCCACACTTGAAGCTGGTATGTCATTCAGACGAAATGTGAGACGAGGTGTTGTCGCGATCGCGGGTTGAGTGTCGATGAGGTCTATTGTGGCTATACTTAATTCGGAACAAACAAGAATACTTGCAAATGTTTCTTTTAGCTGCGATATAAGTAGGTTTGTCGTGTCAGTGTTGATGTGTAAAGTGTGATACATTCATTATGGTCTCTAAAACAGTGTGTAAATTATTTTTCATGTGCGTGTCACTCTGTTAAGACTCGGCATTTACAAATATGTGGTCCCAACATTAAATTCAATACAGCTTTACATTTGTAAATTAGGTACACCATTATAACACCGAAATATGATAGTTTCGTAACGTTAAATTATCGTGTACTGCAGTCTAAATCTAGGTTAATTAGAGTAAATGCTAAACTAAAACTTAATCATCTTGATTTAAATTTAAGCTTTGAATGTATTTTGCTGAACATAATTAAAAAATAATATATAAAGCTAAATCAAATTTGTACAAATCGCCTGTTGGAGCCAATCCCGAGCCTGAAGAGAGATGGCGCACGAGGGCCCGCCGCAGGCGCCGGCGCGCGCGCTCTGCACCGGAGGCGGGCTCTCTCATTCATTACATATCGAAATTTTACCATTACCAAACAAAACAAATTAAATAAACAAAATCGAAACCATAAAATGGAATGATGTACCGGTGTAAGAGTCCATTGCGAGATGGTCAAGGTCGGTGACCGACTTTAATCTCGTGAAGCAGCACACGTCTTCCCGGAACGTCTCCGTACGGCGTCGAGCATTATTAGCTCGTTTTAAGGAGCGAGAGTACTTAACAGTCAACATACAATATAAAATACCATTTTATCAACAAAACATCTTTTAAATAATCAAAGACGAGGAAGCCCAGGCCTTGCATGCCTATGCGCTTCGTGAGCATTCTTGTATTGAAGCTTTGTAACTACCGAGTAAAAGATTTAATCTTTTATATAGTATATAATAAGTATATAAAATATATAAATTCTCTTTTCAATGTCCTGTTGAACAAAAATGTCAATATTATTAGTTTTTCGACTCAACTCAATTATAATGTCTTGCTTTCTAAATAATGAGGTTAAGCTATGAAGCATGCTGTATGCTTATTTACTTCCTAAATGCAAGCATTAAATCACAGATTGCAGTGAACTTTATTAAGAATTTAGTGATGATTTGGTGGTAGTTAATAATATGCATCACTAAAACTGATATCGGATGAGCACCACATCAAGATTGATAATTTGATAAACACGACTTTATAGTGTTTAATAAACAAGGGCATTCGAAGCTTACAAAATGATTATTGTAGGAAACATGGGGTACATCGAAAATTTTACGAACGGTATCACTTACTTGACCATAACTATATCTGATAAGTCATTTCTGACTCCTTTTTTCTTGGGGTCATATTCGGCTATCATCGGCCGCATTTGAGGTTTCTGGAACAATAAAACAGCGTTTGGTTACATATTAACAAAAATTATAACTACCTACTTATTAAATAATAAAAAATGTATTAAAATTAATGTGGTTGATATATTTACTCGTAAAACCAAGTACTATAAAGTAAACAAAATCCAAAAAAGGCTGCCGACGGCCAATAAAAAGAAAAGAAAATGGATAGAGCTTTCGTTTCCCGTAATTTCATTTATTGTCATGTGTCATAACAGCGTTTGCCAAAACGTCATCTTACGAGTAAGTATAATATAATGCTTACTGTTAGGTTAGCATGAAATTATTGCAAACGACAGGGAAAAAAGCTGGTAGCAGTATTAATTAATTAAGAGGTACAATAGTTTCGGTTACAAGTTCTGTCACCCACACAAGCACTCTTCGCGAACATAATGCAAAATGTAGACCTATACTTAATTGTATATGTATAAAATGGATAATCGCTGTATGTCTGTCATAAAGCTATCAATGTTAGTATGCCACCGGTACATGTTCTTTTGTAACAGTTCGCCCTCGGAGACGTCACTCTCGATGACGTCTCACGTGGAGCGTTGCGCAGGGGCTCGTTTCGGTCATACGCTACCAAGTCGTTGCTATTTCGGGTCTGTTATAAATAGCCCACACTCGTGAACGCACGAGGCAAACTCGCAAATTTTACCCGTACAGCAACTCCCGAAAACAGATGGACGTTTTTATTTATGGTAAACAAACATCGGGACAATTTCATCTGTGACATATTTAATTTACAAGATAAATAAAATGCAAAGTAGAAAAGTACCTAATAAACGAGTAGGTATCAGATAGTTTATTTATAACGTCTTAATTTTATTGAAATCAATCGGTAAGGCACTTCACTTCAAAAAGTCATACCATGTCAAATCCAAATTTCATGCGATTGGCTTAGAGATAAGTTTTAGCAAGTGTGAACTTTTTGTGCAAAATCCTGCCTTAAATTTACTAGATTAAATTAAAAACAAAATTTGATGCACTGACGCCAGACATTAAGATCGTAGACAGATATTCTCTCAGCCACCTTGGGTCTCCTATATTTGAAGGATCCTTCCCGAATTACATAATATTTCAGGATCTATATCTAAATTCAAAGGTATGAAAGTAGTTTGCTTGAAATTAGTCCTCATACCGCAATGACAATTTTAAAATTCTGTCTTTTCGTTCCAAAATTTACCTATGTGCTTCGCTGCTGTCCATTTACTAAATTTAAAATTTCAGACACAAATGAATGACTTAATCAAAGCAAATCTGGAATCAATTCTGAACATTCAGCTAAGCGAAGAATCCTGGACTCAAGCATCCCTTCCCATTCGCTTTGGTGGGATAGAGATTCGCAAAATTTCTTCTATTTCCGCATCAGCTTTTTTGTCCTTCGCCCATAGCTCGGCAGATCTCATAGGTAAAATCCTGAAGACTTGCCCTTTAAACTATGAGACTGCAGGTTTGACGGAAGCTAAAAAAAGCTTGGTCTATTGCCTGTCTGGGAAAGGATTTCCCAGAAAATTTAAAATTTCAATGGTCCTGGGTCGACATTCAGTCAAATTTGACGTATGAATCCCTTCTGAGCCGCAGCACGGGCTCTGATCGTGTCATACTGTTGGCTGCAGGTACGAAGGAAGCCGGCTGCTGGTTGCACGCCTTTCCATCAGCCAACACTGGTACTTTTCTACAGCCTGAAACTCTCAGAATTTCCATCTGCCTGCGACTTGGAGTAGCAGTTTGCGCACCACATAAATGCCCCTGCGGCTTTAAGGTCGATGCGTTAGGACACCACGGCCTTTCATGACAGAAGAGTGTGAGCCGCTTCTCTAGACACTCTGCTCTCAATTACATTATCCGTCGCTCTCTTGCCCCCGTCAATGTGCCTGCGTTACTGGAGCCATCGGGCATCGCCAGAGATGATGGCAACAGACCAGACGGAACGTCATTGATTTCGTGGAAATTGGGTCGTGTGCTAGTGTGGGACGCTTCTTGCGTAGACACACTAGCTCCGTCTCACATCCGCGGTACAGTTAATCAAGCTGGTGCAGCAGCAGAAGCGGCGGAGAAACTTGAAAGTAAATAAATACAAAGGTCTTGGCTCTGAGTACAACTTTGTTCCATTTGGGATCGAGACCTTAGTTCCGTGATGCCCCAACGCAAAAAGTCTTTACAGGAACCTTTCTAAACGGCTTTGTGATGCCACAGGAGTCCGAAGAGCTGGCAACTTCCTCGCACAACGTATCAGCATTGCTATACAGCGAGGTAATGCTGCCAGTGTCTTTGGGTCCATACTGCGGGGGGAACCTTTTGTTAATTTTACCTAGCTGTAGATTTGTTAGTTTTATTTTATTTTTAATAGTTTTAATTTGTATAAAGTTACTAGCTGACCCCGCAAACATTGTTTTGCCATATCACCTAGGGGTATAAAAAATAGCCTACGACCTATTCTCAGACCTACCGAATATAGAGGTAAAAGTTTCATAAAAATCGGCCAAGCCGTTTCGGAGGAGTTCGGTAACAAACACCGTGACACGAAATTTTTATATATTAGAATATGTAATTGTAAATAATAGCCTAAGTACGTAAGTATATTTGTACCTAATTTATAATAAATAATTTCAAAAGAAAATGTTTTCCATGGCTAGTTAATTAATGGTTAGGTACTTTTATTTATTACGGTTGAATCGCCATTCCCCTTATCGTAGTGTAGTAGTAAGTAAAAGTTTAAAATTAATAATGTTCTACTCTGCAAGTGAGCCCAGCCGAGTCCGACCCTTCTTTTAACAGTGTTAGTCATTCATTCAGTTCGTACCTACTAGCGCACGTTATGATTATTTAGCATGCAATTTGCCACCCTAATTTTATACTTACCCCTTTACTTTTTTGAAACCAGTTTCTTTGTCCGACCATTCAACATGAAAACAAACTTGCAAAGTAAGTACTCGCACAGGAGAATAAATTTAACACATTTCATGAGTAAGAAGATCCTATTTTACTCTGTTTAATGCTCAAATATTTAATTGCGTGGTTTGATAATCAACTTGTAAAAATACGTCTAAATACATTACTTTTTGTTGTTAAATAGGTACCTAAATACGATAGGTATTTACCTATTCAATTTTTTACACACATAGTCATTACCGACCTGACTACGCTTCCGTGTTTATTTGCCTACCCCGGATCATCTTTCACAATATTAAAGAAGCTATTCTCAAACTTATTTTTATATCGATACCTACAAATTTAATGATTGTGTTCAGTGTTTACAACAACTATGGCTGAAATCGGGGTATTCAATCGAATAGCAATGCCGCAGCCAATTTAACTGATGAGTTGTAATTGGGACCGCGCTGTGGTGCTATTAAATCGTCAAGCGTCTTGTTACGTTTCATGACGTTGCACGTACAACGTTGGTTTCTGGAACAATGTTGCTTAACCCGTATTTATCTGAATGCTGTCCATTTCTCGGTGGGTTTTAGGCATACCTATAGGTATAGGTGTCACACCGATACTGCAACTACCTAATGACGGAAATCTTTAAAATGGCTTCTGACAAGTCAACGTTAATAATTACGAGTGGCTTTATATTGCCGTGGTCATACTCAACATGTGACCGTGTAAATATTTGTAACAAATATCGCTAATGTCCACAAAGGATGGCACGACTTATTGCGAATCGGTAGCTTTGTAGGTACAATAGCCGCCTCTGTAAATGTAGAGCTGATCGTCACGAGTGCTAATAAGAAATATACTTAGTTAAGAAAAATGACGATAACAAGATAGACCGGCAGTCAATGTGCGCAGTTTGTCTAAATCAACTGCCAAGGTTGCTGTAGCTGAAGAACTACTGTGCAAATTAATAGTCGATGAGCGACACGCCTCCCATCATCTTGACATAACAAAAATAAACTTACTCCGTGTACACTGCACAATAGTTCGGAGTCACGACAAGCAAGCACTCGTGATCAAAACACGTTGGCGTTTACAGAAAATTTTATTACTTATACGTATTAATATACTCAAGAAGAGTCATTGCTTAGCACTAAATTTCCCAAAAGTAAACCAACATAAACATGTTGGTTTACAAACCTATGTGTCATTTTTACATGCTTGCCCAAAGAAAAATAGTATAAAATTGTTATTCCTGAACCTTTTTTAATTCTAAGTATTACAAATTAAGTAGGGCCTTCTCTGTATCATAATTATCGTGTGCTCTATGCCAAATGGCTCCATAAAAAATCTGGCGCTAACGGAAAGACATTTGTTTTATTAAACAATACCTACCCGCGTCCTTGCATCACAACTCAATGTCGACGACGATGGCGTCAAACGGGGAACGTCACGCAATTACTTATATCAACAGTTTATTGTTACACCGTTAGAATATCATATTTTATATCTATAATAATATAATACGCATGTTAGCAACAGACACACCCTCTTTCTCAGTTAACACATAATACCTACGTCTTTCTGGCAAAAATCCACCAATATTTTTTGCCTGTTGTTTTCGTGAAGACAAAAATAATAACTTTTCTAATATTGGAAGTCAAACTTTTTTTTTTGTACAATATGTTACGAATTCAAATTTCGAGCTTTCTATGATGTTCTTACCTAGCCAGTGTTGGGAAACTTTGGCGTCTAATTATTTTTACAATGCATATGCTCGGAAAGTGCCTCTTGACGCGAGTCAACATATCTATAGAAAGTTAGTCATCCCAGCACACTTTCGCAAGTGTGAAAAAAAATTGTATGGATTTTACTTTCCACACGCGTGCGGATAAGTAACTTTTTAAATTGCAAATCTCAAAAAGTTGTGTCCAAACTAGTGTTTAAAAAATAAGACTAGAGAGTTGTGTCTTCATAATTCAGCTTTGCACAAATAAGAAAATGTTTGATGCAACCAAATTAATTTTTACTGATAAAATAATAAATTTTTGTGTGTTTTAATATTAAAACACACAAATTTTAATTTCGTCAAAAGTTTTGAAATAAAAAATTTAGTACTAAAATAATTCCTTGAGTCCATTTCGGACCGTACGACATCTGCGCTTTCAGTGCGCGCGCATGGCGTAACACAACCAATCATGTTTACCCATTCGCGCCTGTCAACCAATGAGCTTTCAGTGTGCGCGCATGGCGTAACACGAACCAATCACGGTTACCCGTTCGCGCCTGTCAACCAATGAGTTTACAGTGCGCGCGCATGGCGTAACACGAACCAATCATGGTTCGTTCCGTTCGCGCCTGTCGTGAAAACCCGCCACAGTAATGTTCATGAATTCAGTCCGGAGAATTAATTTAAGTTTATTAAATTAAAATGGAGAGTTCAAGTGATGAATTTACATAGGACTTAACGCCGCCTGACGTCCTAGACCAAGCACAAAATTAAATGTGATAGCCTCCTGCTGACTAAACCGATGCTGAAATATGTAAACATCTACGAGACTTTCCCTCAATGAAAGGTAAATAAGAACGCAACATCTTTTTCCGAAAATGTTTATGAGCGCGCGCAGACAGAGAGCGGTCTGCAGTTCCGAGTTCAGAGTTCTGTGTTCTGTCGAATGTACTGAGTCTCTTACGATAACGCACACAGCAGGCGACTGTAACTCTCGAGCGATGAAAACACAGAACTCTGAACGCGGAACTCGGTACTCCAGACCGCTCTCTGTCTGCGCGCGCTCTTAGCCCCAATTTTTTTCCTCGCTTAATGCATTGTAAAATGTTGTATGATATACGTGTCGAAAGTAGGAAATTCCCAACTCATGTCGGCTAAACCAAACTCGCTTCGCTCGTTTGTTTAGATCTCCGACTTTCGTTGGGAATAGCCTACTTTCCGCACTTGTATCATAAATAACTATTAATTACGTATGAAGAAAATAATCTCATTCTTCAACTAGCGGAAAACGCTACAGGAAAAATTGTTGAAAATAAATATTTATACACACGCCAACATACACGTACAACATTTTTGACGACCAGATGGCCTAGTAGGTAGAGAACCTGATTACGAAGCTTGAGGTCCCGGGTTCGATACCCGCGTCGGGGCAGATATTTGTATGAATAATACGAATATTTGTTCTCGGGTCTTGGGTGTTTAATATGTATTTAAGTATAATAAATATAAATAAATATCATGGGACAATTCACACCAATTGACTTAGTCCCAAAGTAAGCTAAGCATAGTTTGTGTTATGGGTACTAGGCAACGGATAAACATACTTATATAGATAGATATATACTTAAATACATATTAAAGACCCGAGAACAAACATTCGTATTTTTGATACAAATATCTGCCCCGACACGGGAATCGAACCCGGGACCTCAAGCTTCGTAGTCAGGTTCTCTAACCACTAGGCCATCTGGTCGTCGAAGTATGTATCTATCTATATAAGTATGATTATCCGTAGCCTTGTACCCATAACACAAGCTATGCTTAGCTTACTTTGGGACTAGGTCTCAAAGAGGGGGATGAAAATTTCATTGATTTTGCCGTAGGATGCACCGTTTTCAAGATATTTGACAAAACACCGGTTTTTGAATGTTTTTTAATGGTGGGGGGGGGGAGGTTGAGAGGGGGTTCAAAGGGGGGATGAAAATTTCATTGATTTTGCCGTAGGATGCATCGTTTTCAAGATATTTGACAAAACACCGGTTCTCGTCCGATCACCGAGGTTAAATAAGCAACGTCGTGCGCGGTCAGTACTTGGATGGGTGACCGCCTGGTTTCATTTTTGTTTTTTGAATGTTTTGTTATGACGTTGTCACGTTAAACCTACGTTAAACTATCGTCCGTAAACCGACTTTACACACAACCGGTTTTTATTTCTTAAAATAATTATAATGCCAGTGAAATATTATTTATTTACAGTAGTTTCTTATAAGTAGACAAAACTGGAAAAATGAAAAAAAACTTAAGAAAAAAACTTAAAAAACACGGTAAACGACAATGGTATATGTCCACACAGCCTAACTCTGTACAGCTTAAGTCCTTGGTTCAATCTGGTTACTAATTTTACAAATATATTTACTAAAAAAAATACCTACTTTATCTACTGTTTTCATTGATTATATATTGAACGTTTTAAATTTTGTTAAATTAATTATTGCTTAACAATATACTCCCCTCTCTTGCTCCACTCTTGCCTATTCATCGCGAGCTCCTGCCATCCCACGTGATAAACAACATGGGAGGCCTTTGTCCAGCAGTGGGACAACAAAACAGGCTAATAAAAAAATAAAAAAAATATACTCCATTGAAATATTTTACAACGACCATAGCAGACCAGTTTAGGCATTTTTATGAAAAGCAGAGTGTTTAACTCGGGGAAAAAACCAATGTCACACTCGAAATATTGTCACCCACGCAGTGCTCGGGAGCCAAGTTATCTCGTGTGATATTGGTTATTTTCCTCCCTTGTTGAACAATCTACTATTTTACCTTCCTATTTCAAAAAACGAAATTAGTACAAAGTCGTTAGTGTTTACGTTTCTTCTAGTTTAATTTCATATGACTTTATGTGGAAAGTGACCTGTTATTTTTGATCGTCAGAGTAGTATGTCATTCATTATGTTATCTAGTGTCAATTATTCACGAAGGCGCGTAAATTTGTTGATATTAGACATAAATTAATTATATTGCAATAAGAAACACAGCACAGCACATCACAACACGTCATCATGAATGACTTATTCTAAACATGTAGATTTACATAGATGCTTCCTTAAAAGACAGATTTATTTTAAGCTTTAGTGCAACGTTTATTAGCCTTGACAAGTTTTAGTCATTCAAGTCAGTAAAGCCGATTTGTGTAGGTACCTATCCAATTTAGTGGCTAAGCTCTTATTTAAAAATAGACCCTTGCTCTTACAATGGCGTGTATGCGAACAATAACTACATCCTCGCTACTGTAGCGAATCAGGAAGACACCAACTTACAATTTTATTATGCGAAATTGATCCAGCCGGATCAGAATGATTTAGCACTTGAATGAGCGGTTTGACTAAAGTGAGACAGAGGAGGCCGAATCCGCGCTCCTCCGTAGTTAGATACCTACCTACTGTTGCGCGCTGCCGACCTGCGTTCTAGAAAAGCAGGCATCTCGAGATGAATAGACAATAGTAGCGTTCCGTAGTCACTTTTATACCAAAAAAGTTTAAGTTTTTTTCGGCAGAAAAGCTTGAAGTCGTGCTAGTTAGGAATTGAGCTGCAACTCGAAAAATAAATTAATAGTTTAAAAAACACTAGAAAAACACGCTTTTATAAATGCACGT
Organism: Archips crataeganus; assembly: GCA_947859365.1. Taxonomy (NCBI): domain Eukaryota; kingdom Metazoa; phylum Arthropoda; class Insecta; order Lepidoptera; family Tortricidae; genus Archips; species Archips crataeganus. The sequence continues at coordinate 20,212,759 of OX402045.1, read as the reverse complement.
AAAACCAAAAAATAAATTATGGATCGTTCAAGTTGTCTCTATTTCTGGACTGAAGTGTAAGTGTGAAAATAATATTTTAGGAATCTCAAGAGACAATTTATTGAGAAAGATTTTAAAAGTCAAGATACTATTTAATATCCAGTCTTATGAGTTCGCATATTGTAAACTATTATATTTGAATACTATTTTAGATGTTATTTACCATCCGCACGTCAGCTAGCCAACATACCTAACTCATATCTGTGTCCTTCTTTACCGCCTAGTGATCCGTCATTCCGTTGCCAAAAATTAATATTAGCTACACTAAACCTTAAACCACCTTTAAACAATTTTATACAGTGACCTTTCCCAATTAAGACTTTCAATGGATATGTATTTATGTACGATGTATGATGTTTTATTACTTGGCGAGATCCTTCGGTGCAATTAGATAAATAATTGCATCAAGAGGTGACCTTCTAAACAAGACAACTAAGGAAATAACGGAAATAAGTGAACCTTCTTCCGTAAAAAAAGAACTTTATTGTCCTAGAAGATCATGACCTCAACCAAATAAAAGAATCTTTTCAGAGTTTTCCCCTTTTACGAAGTAGGTAAGTTACTTGAGTACTGCATAAAAGGTTTCCATGGTTCCTTAGCGTCAGATCTAGATGAAAGTTAATTGGAAAGTTTAATTGTAAACATATAAAAAACTCAAGTTAAAATGGCACCTCAAAAGACGGGCTGGTAGTCTAACAGCAGTGCAACATTTGATTGAGTTTGGAATCCGCAGACAGATTTGGTTTGACCTCCAGGACCACGGGGGCGTCTCGTTATATTTCGTGCAAATCGGTTGGTATTCTCTAAAGTTATATTTTGTTCTTCAAAGGGAGCAAATGAAGAGCAAAAACCACCTTGATTAGGTACGTTCACTACTTTTTACAGGAGAAGACGTAAGTGGGCAATTTTATCTTTTGTTGTACCTTTTGACTTTTTTAGGGTTACGTAGTCAACTAGGAACCTTTATAGTTTCGCCATGTCTGTCCGTCTGTCTGTCTGTCTGTCTGTCTGTCCGCGGCTAAGCTCAGAGACTGAGGCCCTACCACGAAGTGCATAATTCGAACTTCGTTTCGTGCCGTCCCGCTCACGCTAATGGTATTTATTACGAGAGTGAGAGAGACCGCACGATCCGAACTTCGAACTTCGAATTTCGTAGTAACCCCCCTGTTAGTACTAAAAAGCTGTAATTTGGCATGAATATATATATCAGTCATGCCGACAGTGGTTAAATAAAAAAAACTAAAAAAGTTTTTTTTAGGGTACCTCCCGTAGACGTAAAGTGGGGGTGATTTTTTTTTCTCGACTAATCCCATTAGTGTGGGATATCATTGGATAGGTATTTGAAAATAAATAGGGGTTTGCTAAAACCATTTTTTGATAAAGTGATTTTTTTCGGAGATATTCACTCCGAAAGTTCAAAATATTGTGTCCCCTCCTCTTACTTTTGAACCGCACGTCTAAAAATATGAAAAAAATCACGTAAGTTAGACTTAATAAAAACTTTCTAGGAAAATTATTTTCAACTTAATCAGTTGAGCAGTTTTTAAGTATTTGTAAAAAAATATTTCTAAACTAAGATTGTAATTTAACCGCCATTGCAAGCATTTTTTTTCTTTAATAATAATAATAATAATAATACTTTATTGACCAAACAGAGATAACCATAATTTTATGAAGTCTTTGACTACTGAACTAGGTATAAACCTGTATCTCAGTTGTTGTTGTTGTTGTTGTTTTAAGTACCTATAAGATCACGCTAACAGTATCTTCTTTCAAATAAAAAAAATAAAATTGAAATCGGTTCATATAATAAAAAATTACATCCGAAAAACCATCAACATATGTATGTACATACTAGTTCTAGTAGACTGCAGATTAGATACCCAATTCGCCGATAGATGGCGCTGTACCGCCGACGTTGAAATACTGCGCGCGGTGGGAATTGGGACCAAAACAACCACATTAATAAGGTATGCAAAGATTTTTTCGTACCTGCTACGGAGCCCTATCTTGGGCGTGTCCGACACGCTCTTGGCCGGTTTTTCATAGACTTTATATGACCGTAACGGAACGGAATGGAAGAATCGAAAATTATATGAAAGTTTACACATGCTTAGGATAAAACTATTTTTTGCTGACTGTACTTTTTTCCCCCTGGCTACCAAAGTGCTCATCTAGACGAATCAAACGAGACCAAACTTGATGGAATTATGTCGTTTTATTACGGGAGTTCCTATGGTCACTTTCCAGCTCCATTGTCAAGCCCTGGTTACCATCAAGGATCAAAGTACTCGTCAAAACGAATCTAACGAGCCCAAACTCGATGCCGTCGTATCGTATTGAGTTCTATGGCCAACTTCCAGCTCCATCATGAGATCAGCTTCATGTCATAATCTATATATATAAAAGAAGAAACTGACTGACTGACTGACTGACTGACTGACTGACATATCAACGCACAGCCCAAACCACTGGGCCTAGAGATTCAAAATTTGGCATGTAGGTTACTTATAAGGTCTAGGGGTGCACTAAGAAAGGATTTTTCAAAATTCACTCCCTAAGGGGATGAAACGGGGGTCCAAAGTTTGTATGGGGAAACAAGATTAGTTCGACTATTTTATTCGAAACTTCACAGAAGTACTCCTAATGATAAATGAGTAAACACGTGTCTCAGGTTTTTTGAGAATTCAACCCCTAAAAGGGGGGTAAGGGGTAACAAAGTCTGTAAATCAACATGGGTGTTGTTTCTACGGTTTATCGGGTCGCTGGTTATGAAAACAACAACGGTTTTAAAATCCGACGTGGCAGACGTAAAATACCTTCTCCCTGGATGGGGTGCGATGGGGTTGAAATGTCTAAATAAACTAAATGACTGTTGATATATCAACGCACAGCCCAAACCACTGGACATCTCTATGTCCAATCAAACTTGAAATTTTGCACATAGATACCTTATACAATGTAGGCGTCCACTAAGGAAGGATTTTTGGGAATTCTCTCGGGAACGGGAAAAAATGGGATTTATATATTCGATTCCGAGTGACCCTATCTCAGTAACTATAATAACTAGACTCTTCAAATTTGATACACAAGGTTAAAACATTAATTTCAGGATTTTTCACAATTCCCACGGGATAAGGAAAAAACGGGATATATATATTCAGTTCAACGGGATCCTATGAACTATAATTACTAGACTCTTCAAATTTGGCATAGAAGTAGGTAATTAAAAAGCCGTTATAAGGATTATCGGAAATTCCCACGGGATATGGAAAAAACGGGATTTTTCGTTTTACTGGTCGTAGAAAGCTGAAATTCGACATGTAGGTTGCTTGGGGTGTGTAGAGGAGCATTGAGAGAGGACTTTCCAAAATTCCCACGGAAACAGGAAAAACGGGATTTTTCGTTTTACTTGTCATAGAAAGCTGAAATTTGGCAAGTGGGTTACTTGGGGAGTGTAGGGGAGTATTAAGAAAACATTTCCCGAAATTCTTACGGGAACGAGAAAAAACGGGATTTTGCGTTTTACTGGTTGTAGAAAGCTAAAATTTCAAAATTCATAAGTTTATACTGTAAGTAGGCCGCAAAGGGCTCTTTAACCGACTTCTAAAAAAGGAGGAGGTTATGCATTCCACTTTATGTATTTTTTTATGTAGGTATGTTCACCGATTTCTCGGTCAATTGTGGACCTGCTTGCTTGCTTGCTTGCCTGTATGCTTGCTTGCTTGATATCTTGGTTCTTTGGAATACTCATATAATAGTATAATATACACATAATAATATTGCATTGTCATCTGATTTACACATGTGTGCAAAATTTTAGCTCAATCGGAAACCGCAAAGTGGGTCAAATTTAACTTGCATAAATTGACCCGTTGAGTAGTTCCGTTGGTCATCTGTGGTCATCTGTATTCTTCTTCATCAGATCCAGTTTACCAAATGTCATTTTCTGAATTCCGAAATTGTCATAGATGTGCCTATAAAATTTAAGGGTTTCCCTCGATTTCCCTAGGATTCCATCATCAGATCTTGAATTGGTGCCAATGGGACCACCTAAGGAGTATACTCTATCAACTAAAAATGAATTTTTAAAATCGGTTCCCAATTGGTCGAGATACAAAAAAAAGAAACATACAGTCGAACATAATATAACCTTTTTTTGAAGTCGGTTAAAATAGTGACATGCCTTAATTATTTAAACAGCAACAATGCTGGCGAACCTCTTGTGCGAAACGCGAATAACCGTCATATTTTCCCCTTAGAATCGTGACGAAACTAGAAATTTATTAAATAATTGCTAAACGAAGCCTTTAACATTTAATATTTACCATTTTGATCAACATGCCAATAAAACCAAAGTAACAATATTATTAGTAGGTAGGTACCTATTGGCCACTGAACACAATCATGTAACAATCTTCGGCAATCTTGTTACAATTCAGTAAAAGCCACACTTAATAATATCACGTGACATGACGAATCCATAAGGGTTCCGATTTTTGCCACGGAACCCTAAAAACAGAATAAAATAAATATTTAAGGAGACTCACTCCATACAACACACGCGAGATTTTTTTGCTTGTTTTTGCTCGATATTGATAACGACAACAGGTAGACGCTTGAAATATTCACAGAATATTTAGTTATTATATTCACTTTAAAATAAATAATTGAAATAAAAGAAAACAAATATTTAAGGGGGGCTCCCATACAACAAACTTGATTTATTGGCCGTTTTTATAGATAATGGTACGGAACCCTTCGTGCACGAGTCCGACTCGCATTTGGCCGGTTTTAGTATTTGTTGTTAAAGCGGCAACCGAAATACATTATCTGTGAAAATTTCAACTGTCTAGCTATCACGGTTCATGAGAAGTGATGGACGGACGCACGGACGGACAGCGAAGTCTCAGTAATAGGATCCCGTTTTTTTTTAGCCTTTGTGTGCGGAACCCTAAAAATAATCGAATAAATCGGTTAAAGCGGATTTGCACACAATGAGAGAATGACCCTAAATGGATATGGACCAAAGAGGGTTACAGTGAGAGATTACATCGAACCGTTTGTGAGCCGTCGAGAAGGAGGATTGAGCCGGAGGGCACTACACTACGTCACGGTAACTGAATAACGCGACCTTGTTTTGCCGGAAGCTGATACTTACCGCACTGGCGGCTGTGATAGATTTTTTTCAAATTATTTACCTACCTAAAAGAATTGTTAACTTGATTATTAAAAAATACTTGATAAGTTAAAATCAAAGTGTGTCGCGCTTTATGAATAGATATGTATAGGTACCTACAAACAAAGTGCAGAGGTGTAGCTCAGTGAAGTAAACATTCTCCCGTTTCACTATTAGTGTCAATTTCGCGGACGCTTCCTCTATAGTTAGGGAGGCGAGGTAGCTAAATGGCGTAATTCAACGGCGCCGTCGAGACCTATCAAAATCGAAAAATAAAATAATTTCGAAAAGAAAAGCTCGTATGGCAAAAACCATTTTAACGGTGGGTTTGGCGTGTACGGTTTTTCAAAAATGTTAAAAAAAACAGTTACTTGGGCATTCTCGAGCGCGTCAGATATTCATACTACGTATGCCCCGAGTGCCTCTGATAACAACGGCATACTAATCTGCCGGTTTGCGTGGTGGGGGTAGGCATATAAAGTAGTCAAAAATGCAAAAAAAAAATACTCGAGCGCGTCAGATTTTCGGAAGGGATGTTATGTAGGCCCCAAGGAAGCTCCCTTTAAAAAAACTGACGATTTCGGCGTGACGATAAGTTACGATGAATTTTTGAAAATGCAAAAAAAAAAGATTTTTTGAAATACTCGTGTGCGTCAGATTTTCATAGGGGAGGTTTATCTCGGTATCCTGAAAGCATATTTTTTTAATCTGACAAAAATGTTGGTGGGGGTCTTAATCTGACCGAAAAAGGTTTTTTGGTTTCTTTTTAGGGTTCCGTAGTCAACTAGGAACCCTTATAGTTTCGCCATGTCTGTCCGTCTGTCTGTCTGTCCGCGGCTAAGCTCAGAGATCGTTAGTACTAGAAAGCTGTAATTTGGCATGAATATACATATCAGTCACGCCAACATAGTGGTAAAATAAAAAATAAAAAATAATTTTTTTTAGGGTACCTCCCATAAACGTAAAGGGGGGGTGATTTTTTTTTCTCGACTAATCCTATAGTGTGGGGTATCGTTGGATAGGTTTTTTAAAACCATTGCGGGGTTGCTAACATGATTTTTCTATTCAGTGATCTGTTTGCGAAATATTCAACTTTAAAGTGAAAATTTTCATTAAAATCGAGCGTCCCCCCCCCTCTAAAATCTAAACTGTTAGGTGGAAAAATTTGAAAAAATTCAGAATGGTAGTAAATATATCAAATTTACTAGGAAAATTATAGCGGCTAAGATTGCTTGGAAATTATTTGTAGTTTAAGAGTAAATAGTAGCCTAAGGTATAAAACATACCTAAACTTGGATGATTCCGTACACATACGAAATCCTTAGAAAAATATTACTTGATTTTTTTTGTAATGGCTACGGAAACCTACCTTGTGCGTGTCCGACACGCTCTTGGCCGGTTTTTATTTTTCCTTTCTTTCTACGTCCAAAAAACAATTTGAGGATCAACAGGCTATTGAATAATACGAATATATGAAACTGTACATGTTAATAATACTTTTGTATACAGATAAGCGTAACTTTTTCCGAGTCCACGAAAATTGTCGAGAAGCTTTAGAAAAAAAAAAAATTTTGAGATATAATAAAAGTCACATAATTTAATCATCGTTATTTCATATCAATTTTTTTTAACACCCTCAGTTTTCGAGATATACTCAAAAAACCGGGAGTTTGAGTTTTTATGATGCTTCAAGTCAAAAAGTTTTAACTTTGGACAAAAATGTAAAGAGACCTTTTTTTGTGTAAAATAAAATTACCTTTTTTGTTTATTTAAACTTTTTTTTTGTAAAATGTATCGTTCGCGACTTATATGCCGTAACGCGTTCTTAGGAAGACGAAATGGCTCCTCCATACTTCCGGTCATGCGGAAACCGGCAGATTTTGTATTTTTAGTAAGTTTTAGATTATATTCTTCAAAATAAAAAAATAAAAAATCGCGCTCGAGAATGCCGGATTAACGTTTTTTTTTTACAAGTTCGCGACCCTATAACTCGGCGGCGTCAAGGACTTATCGTCAGATTAGTTAAATTTAGTCTTTAAACACTAAAATCAACCCCCAATATCTTAATCTGACGCGCTCGAGTATTTCAGACTATCCATTTTTTTTACTAATCTGATCGTCTATCCTAGGCGCGCGTCACTACATATAGAGCTAAATACTTTACAAGGTTGTTCTATTAGGTCTAAGGTATCTCTCATATCTTAAACTGCCACGCTCGAGTATTGCCGAAAATTCCCCTATTCGCCTCCCTAACTACTAGACGATAAGAGCGAGGCCAATCCAATCAGTATATGATAGACCAAACTCACCAGCCAGCTCGCTCCGTGCTAGTTAAGTTACCTTTGCAGTGGGAGAGTGGGGCAAATGGGAACGGCGGGTGGTTTCCCAATCACTTAATTTTTAGTTTTTTACTCCAACTTTGTTACTATCTTGTTCTGTCTACTATCTGTTTTCAAATCATGTTTCAAAAATGATATTGCAAGTAACGGCCATAATTTTGATAAGCTCTGACTCCTTGGGGCAAATAAGTAAGAACGTAATGTAACGAACGGAATAAAACGGACAACAAACGGGTATGGCTACTTACGAAGATAAAGGAACAATGAGAATCCAATTTATTTTGTTGTTCTTTTCTTTAAAAGAAAATAAGACTTGAAAACAGAAGCCATAAGTTCAGCGTAGAAGTTCCATAAAGAAAGGATTTTAAGTAGCAAAATGAATGAAATGTGTGTCTCCATCGACAGAAGATTGGATCATGTGCGTTATTTATTAATTCATATGCACATGAAAAAGGTTCTAAGTACTCGCATGAATAGAGGTTACGTGTGTCGTTACATGCCACACATAAAAAATGCATAATATTTTAAAAAAAATAACGCTTTTCCATATCACCCATAGAATGTTCTCCTCTACCACTACCCCACATGGTGCGGGATAAATAGGATCATAGTGATATTTGGTTTCGTTAACGTTAATAATTCTATTATTTCATTTATTTTCAAGAAGTTACGTTAAAAATATTGCGTTTGTGAGTTTATTTTATTGCTGTCGGGCATTTGAAGTTAGGTGGTTCCATGTACTCCAGTCTCCCCTACCTCATTTAGGCATTAGTGCGCATCTATATGGAACTGATTTGTTACGACGCAAGCTATCAATTATTCTTGTACCTACTATGCAGTATGGACACATCTATTATCATATTTATCATTATTATCAATTATCATTATCGTATACTGCTCTCATGAGCAGATTCATGTAATTATTTGTTGTAAATATGTACTTAATGGAAAAAAAACTGCGTTTAAAAGTAAAACAGACTACTGAAAGAAAATGTATAACGGGCCTTCGAGATTTTTATTGAGGTATAGGTATTATTTCGCTATAATGTAACTGTAAGTTCCAATAAATTCCAAGTTTCTTTAAAGCGCAATATCCCCACCTCACACAAGTTAAGTAGGTATATTAGGGTCATGCACAGCGTAAGAAACATAAGTTGTCTCTCCTGTGGAAATAAAATTAGCGACTTCGAGTCAGCAAACTTAAGATTTAATTAAATGGGCCGAAGGTTAGCCGAACGTCACACTCGCCCAATGTAGACTTGACTAAAAAATAGACCCTCAGCTATAGACCCTTAACTTTTGCCATGTCCACAGGAGAGACGCGAACAAAAAAAGCCGAATGACCCATTAATCTCAAAACTCAGAGTTGGTATTGGATGGAGGGTTATAAACTTGAAAGTCCACTTTGTGTGAAATATCGTTTTGAAATGATAGAGGTATGTGTGCATTTTACTATAGAAGTCCACTTAGTAGTAGGTACATACATATGCCAGGAGGTAGGTAGGTAGATACTAATACTAATCGTAAGACGATTCCTTTGGTAAGAAACCTTACAATAAAGCGGCTCCACCATGCAATAGTCGCATTAAAACATTGGCGAGCGAGGAACAGTCTTTCCCCGTGACGTCACCGTCTGGACGCCACCCCGCAGCCCGCAGTGGCGCCAACTTGGCATTCGCATTCGCACACCCCCGCGTTATGAGAATATTTACGTATATGTATGCACTGATACTTAGGTACACTATATTTTATTTTAGTGCAGTTGAACGTTTTTTGACGCTCCAATTTTTTCCTATACTTAAGTAGGCTTACAATCAGTGAATGACAGAGATACTCGTAACTCGTAATATTGAATAGATTGTGATGAACTATACTTATGTATGTCCGATACTTCCTTTTGGAAACATAAAGATTTCTTTACTTTACGGAATCCAACCCTATATGATTGCAAAGCATACTAAGTGGGGGTTACCGTTATGTAATTTGTGCCTCCAATGCTGGAACGGCAGCACACAAGAGCGAATGATTGTTAAGAAGTGAAAGGCTTAACGTCGCGTCTTTCACATGTCTGCAAACTCTACTTGCCTACACGTATCGGACTGCCTACAGCTCCGCCTCTGCCGCCTGTCATAACTCTAATCTGTATGTTATAATGTCTACCGACTGATATCCTTGACCTGCTTTAAGAGATATTGGATTGTTTTCTCTTACCAAGCATGTCTACCTAATAAACAAAGGCAATATAAGCGTTAAGAAAACTTCAAGTTAGCAGTCACTTAAATTTAAAATATAGCTGCATCGATACTGTCGATGATTCCACCAAAGTCGAGGTTGAAGAAAACACTATCGGTTTTAATTAGCCGTTGCTCGGCGGTTTTGGTGTGCGATTGATAAATGATAATGCAAGTTCAGCATATGAAGAAAGTATATAGTCGCGAAATTGTGCTGACGGTTCATCAAGATGTGCATCATTAATTGTTGATGGAATCCGTAAAAATTCTAGGCATGTTAGATTTCGGAGCTAACTTGATGGGATTTAACCCTACTTTGGATGTTAGCGTTTTCTAAACAATGCCGACGAAACTCTTATCACAGACGGCTAAATTTGAATACAGATTTTTGCTCAATACAAATTTGTCATTCTTTTTTTTATATTTAGTTCATTTATTTATTTCATTTATTATATTATTATTGTTTTATTTTATTAGTATTTGTTAGTGGTTATTAGCTTCACATTAAGGTAAAGACCAAAATGGAGCTGGCATGTCCATTTATTACGCTCTAAGTCCTAAATATTTGCAGATATTAAGATAAACCGTCCCAAACACTAATTATTTAAGTCCATAAATTTAACCACTCAATAATTGTTTTGTTTATATTCAAGAACAAATCACCTTAATATTGTTCGTAATATGTCGACGACTGCGTTAGTCGTCTGCGCTGCGGCTTCAGACAATGTAACGATTATCATTATCAGACAGCATTGATTTGTTAGAATACTGAAAAATGACAAGACATCACATCGCCTGCCAGTCCCACGCCATTAGTACAATTTCATGTTCAACAAAAATTAGGTCGCCGTGGACTATGCCAGAAATCTAGAATATTTTTGGTTTATCTTGTTTCTTGCAATTTGATGCAAGATAAAGAAATCGCACGAAATGGAAGCTATAAAAAACGTCATTACATTGTCATGGCCAGCTTGCAGCAGAGCGTGCCTGCTTAGTGCTCAGATAAAAACGTCATTACATTGTCATGGCCAGCTTGCAGCAGAGCGTGCCTGCTTACTGCTTACTGCTCAGATAAGCGCACATTAAACGTCATTACATTGTCATGGCCAGCTTGCAGCAGAGCGTGCCTGCTTAGTGCTTAGTGCTCAGATAAGCGCACATTAAACGTCATTACATTGTCATGGCCAGCTTGCAGCAGAGCGTGCCTGCTTAGTGCTTAGTGCTCAGATAAGCGCACATTAAACGTCATTACATTGTCATGGCCAGCTTGCAGCAGAGCGTGCCTGCTTAGTGCTTAGTGCTCAGATAAGCGCACATTAAACGTCATTACATTGTCATGGCCAGCTTGCAGCAGAGCGTGCCTGCTTAGTGCTTAGTGCTCAGATAAGCGCACATTAAACGTCATTACATTGTCATGGCCAGCTTGCAGCAGAGCGTGCCTGCTTAGTGCTTAGTGCTCAGATAAGCGCACATTAAACGTCATTACATTGTCATGGCCAGCTTGCAGCAGAGCGTGCCTGCTTAGTGCTTAGTGCTCAGATAAGCGCACATTAAACGTCATTACATTGTCATGGCCAGCAGAGCGTGCCTGCTTAGTGCTCAGATAAGCGCACATTAAACGTCATTACATTGTCATGGCCAGCAGAGCGTGCCTGCTTAGTGCTCAGATAAGCGCACATTAAACGTCATTACATTGTCATGGCCAGCAGAGCGTGCCTGCTTAGTGCTCAGATAAGCGCACATTAAACGTCATTACATTGTCATGGCCAGCAGAGCGTGCCTGCTTAGTGCTCAGATAAGCGCACATTAAACGTCATTACATTGTCATGGCCAGCAGAGCGTGCCTGCTTAGTGCTCAGATAAGCGCACATTAAACGTCATTACATTGTCATGGCCAGCAGAGCGTGCCTGCTTAGTGCTCAGATAAGCGCACATTAAACGTCATTACATTGTCATGGCCAGCAGAGCGTGCCTGCTTAGTGCTCAGATAAGCGCACATTAAACGTCATTACATTGTCATGGCCAGCAGAGCGTGCCTGCTTAGTGCTCAGATAAGCGCACATTAAACGTCATTACATTGTCATGGCCAGCAGAGCGTGCCTGCTTAGTGCTCAGATAAGCGCACATTAAACGTCATTACATTGTCATGGCCAGCAGAGCGTGCCTGCTTAGTGCTCAGATAAGCGCACATTAAACGTCATTACATTGTCATGGCCAGCAGAGCGTGCCTGCTTAGTGCTCAGATAAGCGCACATTAAACGTCATTACATTGTCATGGCCAGCAGAGCGTGCCTGCTTAGTGCTCAGATAAGCGCACATTAAACGTCATTACATTGTCATGGCCAGCAGAGCGTGCCTGCTTAGTGCTCAGATAAGCGCACATTAAACGTCATTACATTGTCATGGCCAGCAGAGCGTGCCTGCTTAGTGCTCAGATAAGCGCACATTAAACGTCATTACATTGTCATGGCCAGCAGAGCGTGCCTGCTTAGTGCTCAGATAAGCGCACATTAAACGTCATTACATTGTCAAGGCCAGCAGAGCGTGCCTGCTTAGTGCTCAGATAAGCGCACATTAAACGTCATTACATTGTCATGGCCAGCAGAGCGTGCCTGCTTAGTGCTCAGATAAGCGCACATTAAAGAAAAGACATCAACGTCTTTGCGCAGGTCGTGTGATATGTATTTCGATATAGAATTTTATTATAATGGCTACCTATAATTTCCTTGATTACTAAAATGCAGAAGGTACTTTAATATGTGGAAGTTATGATTATTGTACCCGAAATCATTTTAATATATAGATATTTCGAACTACTCGTGTCTATCATTAGATTTGCAAGAGTGATAAAAATTGGTCATGTATCTGAGAAATTTGCGCGCCCACAAACATATCTACATAATTATGAACCTACCTAGGTATGTAAAAGAAAAGTGTCTTTGTAATTAATTATTAATTATACGGTTACTCCCATTTGGCACCTCATCAACCTGAGTTGTGCGAGGTAGCTAAGCGGTATGTCAGAAAAAATCCACCAATAGGGCTACTTCTTTTTCTTAGCATCACTTCGCACTTTTTCTATTGGTGATTCAATTTTTTTTCGCATACCTGTTAGTTAGCTACTTCGCACAGCAATGGTGGATTAGCAGCCTTAGCACCGCACAAAAACTAAGGCAATATTCAAACATGTGTCTAACTCTTGCCAGTTCATCAATCCATCAATAAAATTCCTGGCGTGTGCAAAGGCGTGAGTAGGTACACACAAGAAAATTTTAAGAACTTCAAACGACATCTAGCAAGCTTATCTTTTGCAGACGTGTACAATGCTCCAGACCCAAACACTGCATATGATGCATTTCTAGACACTTTTCGGCTTTTATACGACCTATGTTTTCCAGTGAAATTAATAACAGTTAGAACTAATACTAAAGTAAAAAGGCTATCAAAGGGTATAAAAATCTGTAGCAAAAAAAAGTTAACTCCTATGGCAATACAGACGTATGCCCACAACAGTTAATAAAACAATATTAAAAAATTATTCCCAAAGATATAAAAAAAATATTAAACTTACTCAAAGAGCTCAAAACAACTATAAAATAAATGTTGCCCAAAATAAGTCAAAAGTCACTTGGCAGATCATAAACGGCACCAAAAAGAATTTTCCAAAAGATCATATATTAAAAATAAGATCAAAAGACGACGTTGCGGCAGATCCCAAATATATAGCTAATACTTTTAATGAACATTTTATACAAGGCAATCAGAAAATACCAAAATTTAATAAAACCAAATGCAATATTACTAATAGCACACAGTCCGTGTTTATGGCACCGGCTACACCAAATGATATAGAATTAGTAATTCGTTCCTTAAAAATTACCATAAGTGTAGGTTTCGGCAACATCGCAACAGTTGTAGTCAAATATGTAAGCGAATACAATAGCCATTATCTATGTCATATAAATAATAAATCTATGCATAAATACAGGTATCTATCCAGATAGATTAAAAATAACTGTCATTAAAACACTATTTAAAAAAGGAGATAAAGAAAATCCCCATGACTACAGACCACTAGCACTGACTTCATCTTTTCAAAAAAAATTGAGAAATACATATACTAATTGCCTTTACAACTATTTAGAAAAATATGATCTTCTTTGTAAAGAACAAAAGGGGTTCAGAAAAAACACCAGTAGGTATAAACATGGCAATATATAATTTCATGGAGGTCGTAATGAAAAATATAGATAGAAAAATACCAATATGTGCTCTTTTTGCCGATATGACTATAGTAGATTGTTCAACAAGGCAGGAAAATAACCAATATCACCCTCGGAATATTGGCACCCTCGCTATGCTCGGGTGCCAAGTAACCTCGTGTGATATTGGTGTTTTTCCCGAGGTAAACACTCTGCTTTTCATTTCGACTACAAGGAAAGTAAGAAAATATAAGTATAAATAAATAAAAATGTCTAAACTGGTCAATATGATCATTCTAAAATATATCAATGGAGTTTATAAAATTTAGAATTTTCAATATAATAATCAATGAAAACAGTAGATAAAGTAGGTATTTTAGTAAATTTATTTATAAAATATGTAAGTAACCAAATTGAACCAAGGAGTTAAGCTGTATAGAGATAGACAGACATTGTCGTTTACCGTGTTTTTTTCTTAACATTTTCTAACTTTTCTGGTATAAGTCACTAAATAAGGAACTAATGTAAATTAATAATTTAATTTAATAATATTTCACTGGCATTATTAAATTTGTAATATGACTAATTAAGAAAAAAAAACTCAATACTTAATTATTCCATGTATATGCCGTAATGCTTGGCTGAATGCGTATGTGTTCCATTAACAGCCAATGCCTTTATTTTTTTTAATTCATTTCTACCCTAGGGAAGAAAATAATAGTTATCCTCCCGTATGTCAGATATGATTTGCCTCACTTTCCGAGTATGAGAGATGAAAAAGCATTTGACTATGTAGGTACACCATAATACTTTACTAAATAAACTCAGTATTTATGGCATAAGAGGTACTTAACGTTTTTAAATTAATAGAATCCTATCTTATAAAATGTCAGAATCCTGCTAAATACGATGACAATATAAATAATGCAATCTCTGACATAGTAATGTTAATGTGGCTTAACAATAACAATATAATTATAAATAAATAGTTAGTTAATTAACAAAAAATAAATTCAGTCAAATAAACCCATGCTCCTAGTCGCTTCTGGCGCAAAGGTGCCCATAACACTTGCGGCATTTCCGCGCTGGATCGCCAAGGAAAGCCTTTGCCTCAGAAACGATTCGGAGCGGGGATCTTCACCCCTCTGCCTAAGACGACGGCCTATGTCCTGCACAAGCCGTCTCGCGTCCTGCCCCCAGCAACCCGCCGTTTCCACCGCCAATGGGACAAAATGGTACCCCTGCCCCAAAGGGGCATACATCTGCCGCTTCATTGCCGCCTGAAATTCGGCCGCAGCTCCAGCCGTGCGAGCAGTGCGGCCGATGTGGGAAGCGGCGAAGGTGCTGACACACGTAGCGTCCCACACCAAACACCGCCCGCTTTCCCACGGCACTAAGGTCAGTCCGTCGGGCCGTTTCCCGTCAGTGCGACTGAGGCCCGGCGGCTCAAGCACAGACGGAACGCCCGCTGACCTGAGAGCTCGCTGAACAATATCATTCAGGGCATGGTGTCGCGGGTGCCTGCCGGTACATCGGCGACAACTCAGCGCATGGTGGCCGTCCGCCCCCACCATGGTACCACAAATGCAAACATGAGGCCGACACACCTCGCAGCCCAGGCGGAGAGCAACAGCCACGCGCACCGAGTCACCGTCGAGCAAAGTACCCAGTTGAGGTGAAGGCAACGCATGCAACCACGTTCCTGATTCCGGCCGAGATACCGCCAGAAGCCTTGCACGGTCCACCCCCGAAGCACTCCCAATCAGCCGATCAATAGTGGCCTTACACCCAACATCATCCCACGCGCGCTGGACCTTGGGGCTCACCGGCACTACCGCCCCCGGATTGAGAGCCGACTACGCCGCCAAGGCATCGGCCACGTACGGTACGCTTACCCTGTCACCATTCAACAATAGAATATTAGTTACCAGGTCCGCTACCCCGTGCGCCGATGCCAAGAAAGCCGGTATGCTAATGTCCCGCAGGCGTCGCACTCCAATACCCCCGTGCCGGATTGGCAGTGTTGCCTGTGTCCACTGGGACTCGTCCAGAGAGACATTAACGATTGACTCCATTGTGGTCTTTATAACGGCGTCAAAAGCGTCTATATCATCGGGATACAGCCACGCCGGAGCCGTCCGCAAAAGGTAGGTAAGTTTCGGAACAGCAAAACACTTCTGCATTAAAACCAGAGCTACGTGTGGATTAATATTTTTGAGACGTTCGCTGGCAAGTTGGAGGAGATCCCGCCGAGCATGAAGGGCCTCGGGAACTGCAAATGCAAAAGTAGGTGCACCAAGCAAGGAAAAGGAGTCTGCGTCAAGTTCCTTGAGCCCCGGAAGCAACGACGAGAAAAAAGGGAAGCAAGAACTCGCCTCCAGGTCACAAGGGAAGAACTCGCACTTGGCCGCGTTCACCTCCAGCCCCAAATCCCTCAGACGCGGCAGCAAGACGAGCAAATTCCGCTCCACCTCCTCTGGACTACCCCCAATGGTACCATCATCGAGGTACCATATGTTAAGAGGAGATTGTAGCTCAGTAATTGCTTTCTGGATAGCGAGGCTGAAGACGAGCGGTCCAAGAGGATCTCCCTGCTGAGCACCTACTTGGGAAATAATAAGCTCAGAACCAAGGAATAGATTAGAAGGCTTGTGGTACACTTGATGAAGGAAAGGATAAAGTGCAGGAATATTCTCCATTACTTCGCTGAGCAGGATGTCTCTCTCCAACGTATTAAATGCATTTTTCACATCCAGTTTTATTATAATACTGCGCGCATTCTCTGGCTCCAATGCAAAAGTGCGCACAGCATGAATCGCCGCCTCGCACCCTAAACGCGACCCAAACCCCAACTGATGCGGCTGAAGGTAGGAAGTCATACGTTCCCTCACGGCACGACACCCAAGTTTGGCCACGAGCTGGCGAAAAACGCTTCCCACAGCGATGGGTCTCACCCCACCCTCCTTCTTCTTCAGGGCGCAAAGAGTAGCTCCATACAAATAGGGACACACCTGGGGATTCAATTTCCCGCTCAACAAGAAGTTGCACAGTTTGGTTAGTGCCTCCAACAGACGCACCCCACTATCTCCCGCCGTGCCAGATGTCAACTCCTTCAAAATGGCTGGTCGAATGCCATCCAGACCCGCAGCGGAGCCGCAGTGAAAAGAGCTGATCGCTAGGGCCACTTCCTCCACACCAACCGATAAGGCTGGGATACCATGATCCGGTTCCGGCGGGAAAAAAAGAGGACGGGATGGAGACGGGTGCTTTGATTGCAATGCCGCTAAAGTCTCCGGACCCAATGGGGCGATTGAATCCTCACTCATTATTAACCGGACCGCTCCCCTCAAGTCGTCCTCATGGACTTTGGCCTTGATCGTCTTCGTAATTGAATGTGATCGGGAGGCCGCCGTACAACCATCGGACGATACCTGAGAGAAAGCATTTATATTGGCCTTTACTTTAGATGTTAGAGATCCCGCACTGGAGTCCTCCGGAGTTTTTAAGGCTCTGTACGAAAAGGCCAGCAGTGAGCACCACTCATTTACCCCATTGGTAGCAATGCAACTATTAATGATACTACCTAATTTACTAGCTGCCAAACACCTAGCAGCTTTCGGAATATGCCGAAGAACGCGTACCGACCCCTTAAATGTGGCAAGATCCTCCAGAGTACACGTATTCGACTGTGAGCTCTGTACTGGTTGCACAGTAACGATATCATCAGGCCCAGCAACGGCGGCACGGACGGACAATAATAAAATAAATATTATAAATGTGAATGTCCGTTTGTTTGTTACGCTTTCACGCGAAAACTACCGAATGGATTTTAATAAAATTTGGCACACAGATATCTTATAACCTGGATTAACATATAGGATACTTTTTATCCCGAAAAATTGCATAGTTCCCGCGGGATAGCGATAAACGAATTCTTTTCAGACGCAGTCGCGGGTAACAGCATTATTTTTATTAATTTTTATATATATTATAGTTATCACTCTAAAATGGCGGTTCCGTCACTTTTCAGTTAGCTTGGGGCAGTACTTCCTGAAGTATTTCAGTCATTTTAATTATACAGATTTTAATGTTTTCATTAGTAGCAACTGTCTAATACCTGCCAAAATCAAAATTTGAAAATAAAAACAAAATCGATCCACACTATTATGTACACCTATGTTTCACAAATAAACGTATTCTATTCTATTCATGAAAAACATTTTAGGTATGTCTGAGAATGTTTAAGTCTTATGCATAACCTTACATAAAGTGTTTATTACTAGTAAGAAACTTGCTTGAACTGCTCTATGCCTTAAATTAGCCACAATAACTAATGTACTTTACATATATAACTAAATATATTATGTTACTAAATATATTATAGTATGAATAAAGTAAAAGAACAGACTATTTAGTTGTAGTACAAGATCAAAGATTGCGGTCATATTTGCAACGCACGCATTAAATCACGCTAGTGTCAATCAATCAATCAACAAAAAATGGCACGTGTAAACTGCTTTGCCAATACACATTTGACCCGCTGCGGTGGATGGCGGTTAGCACTCCGACCGCGGCCCCGCGGCGGCGTAGCGTCACATGCGCATGTCGGTTTTGATTTACTTTATAAATACACTTTGAGTACTGCACAGCTTCCAAATAATTTCTCATGGATCCCACCAGCCTTCTTGCAACCGTCATCCATCTGCTATCTTGAGTAAATTTAAACCAAACTACTTTTCAGTTTATAATTACTTACAATTGATGAATCTACTCGTACGTAACTAAGCGCATCACTTCAAAACTGCTGCAACTATTTGGATTTATTTATGTCTTGTGTTAGTAATTGTAAGAATCAGGGCTAGTATCGTATGAAAGAATATTTTATTTTTGCTCTATATCATTATTTAGAACCTAATAAACTGAATCGTTTACCTTTGGAACTTTTTAGTAATAAAAGCAATATTAATAACGATATGACGATGTCTGTCAAGAAACTCTTGATGAAAATTCTGAAATAGATTAACAGAGATGAATTGATTACATTAATCAGTGATGTAATTGCATTAACAATGATTTAGCCAGTATATACAATAAAGTAGGTAGGTACTTGTATAGTAAGTATATTGTCTGTGATCAAAGAATTCGGAAACGAGAACAGCTTGGTACGCGGAATCAAGAATTTGGCAAAGAACTATCAAGTACTATTGCCAATTTGAACTTGTAAACGCGTGCCTTTCTGGGTTAGGAAAAGTTTTAACCTTAAAGATGTGTTAGCCTAGGATCCGCGTATACAACGACCTACACCGATCTGGTTAATGGATGAAAAGTATTTTATATTAAATTAAATATGTTAACAAATATATTGCAAGTAGGTTGACTAAAAAATTACAGTCCAGAATATGATTAATTTTTTTTTTAAACATTTTACCGTTTCGGTTAATACACAAATGGCGTACCAATCAAAAGTATAAAGCCTATATATAGAATATGCAAACGTTGCGGTTGACTAACCAGTGCATATATCGTTTACCTGTGTACCTGTGTTTACCTGTTAAAGTTTAAAAGTTCCGTTCCGGTCAAAAGGTATGACCGGAAGATAGTAGTCAACCTAACGTTTGCATATTCTATAGGCTTCATACTTTTCATTGGTAGGTATTGCATTTGTCTATTAACCGAAACATTAAACTGTAAAAAAAAATTATACTGGACTGAATTATTTTAGTCAACCCACTTGCAATATATTTATTAATATAATTAATTTCATATAAAATATTTTTCATCCATTAACCAGATCGGTGAAGGCCGTTGTATACGCGGATCCTAGGCTATGTAGCAGCAAGGGAATGACAGTCGATGGAACGTGATTCGGGCTGGGACCATTGGCGCTGTACGGCGACGGCGACCGCGCTTGCGGCTTGCACGCCGCGACCACGTGCCGGCCGCGTGCGCCCGCGCTGCGCGGGGAGGGGTCTCCGGGTCTGCGTTTGGACGCTCGCTCGCTCATAAAGCTTCGCTAGGCGCTAGCCTGTTCGTTCATATTTAAATCTTCGTCATCATTCATCACATCGAATTTGAAGGGTCTCAATCAATTTTAGTTAACCTATCATGCCACTCAACGTCCTACACAATTTAGTATTCTGAAAGTCCACAATGTTGTTTTGTAGATTTTATTTACTTAACTTGGATAAGTACTTGAAGTGATTGGGAAAAGATCATAATCACACTTTCAAGTGGTTTATCATTTCCGAGATTTTTCAAGAGCACTCGTAAATTTAGATATTTGCGGCGAAGAGACATGCAATCAATCGAAAGATTTCTATAGCTACTTCTCTTTTCATTGTACCATATTTATGATTACCCTGATGAATAATTACTGACTACGAGCAAATTATTACGGTCAAATTAGTTTCCTTCAACGAAGTGCTAGGTAAAAATAGCATGTTACGTATGGTATGTTTTCCTTGTAAGCGACAGATATAGTGTGTTATTTTAACGCATACATGGAACCTGTGCAAATGCGGAAATTTACAGCAGTATACGGAACTCATGGAATATTATTTAGGTTCATGTCGATTTAACGCAGCTTACAGAATCTATACGGGTGCTGCATTCTCAGACTTGCCGACCTGAATACCGGGCAGAAGTTGTATTTAGGTAGATACCTAGTTTAAAGTTTCATATCATCATCAATACGAAATTAAATAAAGTAACCGTCTTCGATCTTGCACGTTAGTTTTACAGGTCATAAACATGTCTAACAAGTAGTGAGGTTTAAGTTTAATAGAATTTGGATTCAGCAACAGGTCATTCCTCTGTATTTCCTAGGTATGCATTTCAGTATTCACACAAGATGCAAGTTAGCTTAGCCTAGCTACGTAATAAGTAACTCTCTCAATACAATGTGATGTTTATAAATCAAACGCGGATAATGTTGACACATATGCGGCTTACAACCGCCTTTGACTGGTTCAGGCGGTGCTGTAACAACTTTATAAATGTTTGTCACGCATTGTTGTAATGTTTCCTTAATAATTAATAGCTGAATTGAAATGCGCTTGTACACATATTAACGGAACAAATAAGCTCAGGGGAAAACCGCATAAACTTTCAAGCGTTAGATTGATAATAAGTACCAAGCTAATTTGTTAACTTAAATACATAGGTGAGGAGTGGAATTTCCTGAATGCGCCTGTGTTTCCTGGAGGCTGCAATCTGATCGACCTTAATTAAGTCAAGCACTCAAGCATGTTCTACCATAGAATACATCTTAGCTCACCATCAAGCGTGATTAAGGTCAAACGCATGCCTATTATACAAAAAAAAATGTCACTTAGCGCAGAATAATTTTACTTACTATGAGTTATATGCTTACAACTACTTAGTAGAAATTGGGCTTTTGCTTTCCCCTGGTCCTCGTAATTAACTAAGTAGGTTTAATAATAACGGGCTATCTTGAAATGGTTTTTGCCCCGACTGCACCAGAAGTAGACCAGGTATACAAGAGAAGTCAAAAACGGTCGTGGCGATCAAAAGGCGCGTTCTAATTTAGGTTAAAAATTTAGAGACTGTGTAACTTCTATGCACCATACAAATTTTGATAAACATATCAAGTACGTAATAGAACAAAAATAATTTCACGTGCATTCTAAATTTACTCTTATATTGATTCTACACTTTTCAAAAGATGCTGCTAATGTATTATCCACGTAGGCAGTAAGTAATGAAAATGTAAGCCCGATACAAAAAAAATAGCAGAATTCAAGCTTGCTGTTAAAACGATAAACCGCTGAAAAATTAACTTGGAACAAAGTGATTACTTCTGGATACAATCGCATGGCAGGCAGACGACACTGAATATTCCTCGCAATCATCAATTAAGTACTCGCAATCTAGACAACGTTCATGTGAATTGAGTCATGTTCTCATCATCATCATCAAAGATATTTCCGCAATTGTATCGATCGATAAATTCTAGAAATCATTCACTTTATCAAAATTATCAGTAAATACGTGTTTAAAGCAGTAAAGATCGGTTATGATGTTACAATGAGTAGGTACCTCTACGTAATATTTTTATCTGTATATATATAAAATGCAGTCCTGAATGACTGATATAAAAAAGCACAGCCCAAACAACCTTCAGTGCCACAAAGGTACACAAAGAAGGGATTTTCCGAAATTCCTACGAGATAGGAAATAAATAGGATTTATATTTTCGCTTCAAAGTGGCTCTATCTCCGTAACTCAAATTTGGCATGCAAGTAAGGTGCAAGTAGATGATTTTATTTGTATTCATATAAATAGATTATAAATTGGTAGTCATTGTAAAAAAAAATATACATAATTTTCTTAAATTACCTAACTAATTAATCTATTGTCTTGCACAGACATTAATTCATTTCACGTTGAAGCGTTGAAGTTTTGTAGTTAGGTATGTACGATACAAGGCGGAAACTAGGCAATTCGCAACGAGTTCTGGTGATATTACTCGTAAATAACCCTCCTTCGACAGTCGGGTGAGAAATGAGCGAAGCGAGTTTTTAAGAACTAAAACGAATAGAGAATTTTATTGACTTATATTCTACAGATAATATCGTACAACGTTTTACAAAGCAATAAGCGAGGATATAAAGTAGAAACAAACCCGAGTTTATATACATAGTTTTATATCCTCGCGAAGAGAAAACTCAAAACAAATACACAAAATTGAAGTAAATAAACAGTAAGTATGGCAGGTTTTCATGATATTAGTTATAAAAAAAAATGATGATGATTTTAAGTTTACAGACACCTAAATATCTGGTTACTCATAAATAATAAGTGAGCCTATTTCAAAACCAGCAATGCACAGGCTACAGATAAGTGTAAACTTGCAAGCTTTGCTAATTGTGGAGATCCCACCAATTGTATTTATAAACTAAAGTGTAGCCTTTTAATTTCATTTTGTTTTGTGTCTTTGTGCGTTTGTGTACATATTTATCTTCCCTCATAATACTTAATTGTAAAAGTTTGTATGACAAGTGCGTATGGAGTATCCAATTCCCAATTGGTGTCGGCTTAAAACCCTCGCTTTGCTCGTGTCTTAGGATGACCGACACTCTTGTTGGGAATTGCCTACGTTAGGGTTTGTCTACTGTCGTGCTAAACTACTTTTAGGTAATGCCTGTCTTATTTTAAAAAAACGATAAATTAGCATTTATTTAAAGCTCAATTTAAATGACGAGTGATGAAATAGTTACATAACATAATGCATTCTTAAGTTGGCTTAAACAGCTAAGAAAATTCACCTATTGTATAAAAAAAACCAGGTAATAATATTAGATAGGACAAAGCACTCAAGATCATTTGATGTGCTTCTGCGTATACATACCTATAGGTAAAAATAATATACACTGTGATCAACGAGTAACCTCACAGATTTAAAACGGATTCTTCAAGCTAAAAATGATGTATAAAGTCAGGTCGTTTTGGCTTAGTTTGGGAGATATAAAAATTGTTATAATCTTTTTTTAATAATTCTGCAGTGCAGTGCAACACATGCTAATGATAAGCAACGTGGTCACTCTTCAATCCTAAAATGTGTTTTTATAATGGACAACGCCAGAACAATTTAGAATGCATTGCCAGCGTGTTCTAGAGCCTTATTATTTTAAAGTTCGAATTTAATTAGAATATTTTTTGCTTGTAAAAAAAACGTAAATTAAAATTACCGATTAGACCCCATAATAACGTTCATGTTACGTTTTTTACTTGTGTCTGATTTATCTGGTGCCTTAGCCATACCCACGGTGTATATGTAAGCGTCGAGAGTTGAAGGAATTGTCGGAAATTCCATTGAATCAAAAGAATCAGTGATAAAAATCTGAAAGTATCGAAATCCGCATGTTAGTGTCAGTCTCAAGTAGTTTGTGATAACATTAGTGATAGCCACTACCTAACCTACCTATCTTGGGCTGGGCGGCTGGGAGCGGCTGGCTGCGGCACTTTTCGATGGTATTTTGTCATGAAACACGCTAGTCTAGCCTATCACGGGCGTGACCTTTACCTTAAAACTATACTGACGAGCAAAAATAATGGTTACATTTTCATACAATTTTGTGTGAAAAATTACCACTTTTTTTCCTAGTCTATATGTATATCTCATACGTGTTCGTCGCAAAACTTCTAAAAACCTAGTGTGAATGAGCTTATATAAAACTACTCTCTCATCATCTTATACATGTACAGCATAAAAAGACTTCGAGGGTGGAAAGATAAAATCGCTAAAGCGCCCTATGTTCAATATACATATAATATTTAAATTATGGCGCTTTAGCGATTTTACCCCAATGGTCATGATCAAGTACGTGAAACATCACATTATAGTGTTCTGGACGAAATATTACCTATCACAAAAAACACAGTTCCATAGGTACTCTTGAAATCGATCAATTTTAATTCAAAAGTGTCCATAAAGGACCACTTGTAAATGTGCCGGGCATGAACCAACAAACCAACGCCAAGGACGCCGTGCCTTATCTTATCAGTAACTTATACGCTGCGTGCACGGCTTAATCGATGGCTAAACCCATAAGTTTGAATAGATTTTTTGTCTGATCATAAAGAAGCTGTTTTAACAAAATGCAGTAAAAATTTCAATAATACAAAGTATCTGGTTTTGATTTATTTCTAAATGATATACAAATATATAGATACCGGCAATGTTATGCGGCTATATAATGCGGGCTGCGTTCAATTCGACCTGACCGCAGACCGCATCCAGTGTAGCAAATTTTTAAGTCAACCAAGTAAGCCCTTTGCATACAATATGAACGAAAAGGAACCTAAATGGCCAAGAACCTAGAAAGGGCAGGCCCTATGATCAAAATTCAAGAGAAAACGGGTTTTCAAGCTTTCACTTTACTTATTTGAAATATAACATTTCCTATAGTAGACGTGTCTTAAAACCATACATAAACGAACAGAATATCTACCTACCTATTTTTATGATCTGTGTTTGCTCGGTGTCATGAGCCTATATGGAATCCATTTTTAAATATTAAATAAATAATAAATAAATAAATAAATAAATATTAGGGGACAATCTTACACAAATCGACCTAGTCCCAAACTAAGCAAAGCTTGTACTATGGGTACTAGACGACGATAAACATACTTATATAGATAAATAAATACTTAAATACATAGAAAACATCCATAACTCAGGAACAAATTTTCGTGCTCATCACACAAATAAATGCCCTTACCGGGATTCGAACCCAGGACCTCTTGCTTCGTAGGCAGGGTCACTTCACTACCAACTAGGCTAAAGCGGTCGTTTAATTAGTAGTATATTAATTAATAAGCCATGCCTGTTAAAATTTTAACACTAAAACCATAGAGTCGCTATTAACCGTAAATTGTTTTTAATGCTTTAGCAATGGTATCCGGATGCTCGAGTTTCGCTCGGGCTAAAACTCGAAAACATTCCATTTTTCAGAGGTAAGTCTAAGCTGAATCGACTGTTTGTCCCCGAAAACCCCACTTACCAAAATTTAACTAAATCGTTAGAGCCGTTTCCGATATACAAGAATAGGGAATATGCAATGGATGGAGCACATATTTTCTCATAAATAACTTAATCTGATACAAAACTGAAAAATAAAAGGATTGACGTAAAAAACATCAATATCTGTTAAAAGTTAAAATTTGGGGAAACGTATACGAAGAAATGAAATTTGCATTCCATCTCTTTCTAGAAAAAAATAATTTGCTTAATATGGACTTTCTGTGTTCGTCATATCAGAATCAGATGATATGTCATTTCCCTGTCCAATTGACAATTTAAAACGTCCATACATTTGTATTTTTTAAGATATCTAGTTAAAAAATTATTCCACTACTACGTTTTTCAAACAATTAAGATATATTTGAACAAATAAGTAAAATAAAAGCTTGCCTATTCCCTATCCTGTTGTTCGTTTAAAGATGTTAGACAAATATTATAAATCTATAATCGTTTGAAAAAACTGTGCTGTAATCAATTCGATGATGCCTAGTAGATAATACCTTAACATAATTATGTCGAAAACCTACTCATACACGATTAGTAGTTAGCAGCTCATTGGTGCTTTAGAACAAAGATGGATACCAAAGGATATAAATTTCTATCTCTAATAATAATTGCAATAACACAAAACGTTATTAGGACTCAAAATTTTATTGCTAGCGATGTGACCATTCATGATCGCGTAGAATAAATGCAACGTGGGTGGGGCGCGGCAGACGCTTAACTGCGCGTTACGCGGCTTTCACATGTCTATTGTGCAGACGTACTTGAAATACTAATGAAAGCCGGTTAAGAGCCGACTGCCGCTAAGAATAGGCCTCTAACACTGTTAATTCTTTTATTTTATTCCTTCTTTTTCTTCCATCGAGTCGAACAAGTAGCATAAAAAAAATACACTTACAAAGGCAATTAATTTACTTGAATTTAAACTTGTGGGAGAGTCTGATTCAAAGATTGGCTTAAACTTTGAATTACAGATTGTGGATAATGTTAGACAGTATCACTAATTTATTGACCGTAAAACCATTATTCAATTATCTACAAAGTAAAGCACTAAATGTATGTAAAACAAAGATGCATTCATCGAGCCTTTCAATGTACAAAATAAAAATTAAAGCATACCTAAGAAAAGTCTCTTTAAACACTATTAAAGTCACCAATCAATCCTCTGATCATCAAAATCAAAGAAATTTTGAAATATAAAATGAACTATAAATGCTTAGTGGTGCTAGTTTGCCTTTGATTTTAAATGACACCAAACGTGTAATAGAAACATTTAAACAAAAAAAAAAAAAAATTGGTTCATAAATGAGGGAGTATTGATTGAGCTAAAACATAATCGAATTGGAACCCCGCTTTTTATGTTGGTTAAAAATTACGATCGGTAAGTAGTAGGTATCTTTGCTTTAAGATATAAAATGGTATGGAATGGCCTCATAAACAAAATAAAAATATTCTAAACTAGTTATCGATCTAGGAATTCTAGGACTAATACAAAATTACCCAAATGATTATGTCTAATATATAAAAATCTCGTGTCACAGTGTTTGTTATCGAACTTCTCCGAAACGGCTTGACCGATTTTTATGAAACTTATTTCTGTGTATTCGGTAGGTCTGAGAATAGGTCGTAGGCTATTTTTTGTATCCCTACCCCTATTCTTCGCAGACGGAGTCGCGGGCAACAGCCAGTAAAATATATATTTGAAACATTTATCAGGCTCACATAAATAAATAATTTTGTAATTAAATACAAAACAAAAGGTGCGTTGATGTCTTTTACTTATTTCAGAGAAACTGTTATCCGACTAATTTTTTTCATCGTCATCACATAAATTAACACTAAAACATGTTTTTATCTGTTCTAATCATAATTTTCAATCAACTTTGTCGAGAATCTCTGAGGACTACCGCTCAAGTGACAAGCTTCTCGAGAAAGACTCGAGGCCGTTATTTTAAATATCTCTAGGGAATATTTATTCTGATTACGATGAATTGCGAAACTACTCAGAACTGTAATAAAAATATTATCATACGAATTTCTATACAAATTTAAATGCTTGCTTGGGTTATCCGGAATGTGGACACCGGGACGGCTAACACTGAACACAAAAGTAAATTCTTTACAAAAAATACGAGTAGAGTTGAAAAAGTTGGAGCACGTTAACCAGCGACTAACTCGAAAAAGGTTCGTTGTGATCCAGAATTTTTCGAGCTAATATTTTAAATGAAAGTACCGCTGTTAAATTTCTAATCTCAAGATTTTTTTGTCTTATAAGTACGTAATTTTATTTAGTTTGGATCTGGCATTGTTCATACAGAATATTTTTTTACTTATTTATTCTACGATTTACATTACGAGCTGCTTCGTGTCGATTACAAGATACAGCGATTATAGCGGGAACGACCGGTTGAAGAAGGGTTCCAATCCTTTTGAATACTTATGAATCTGGAGAGAAGCGGGGAGCAGCAAAAGAATGGTATTCAGCGCGGGGGGTGGGGCAAGCGGGGAAGGCGCCGCGCCCGCGCCGTCCCAAACGCAGTGGAAATTTCCGTCTGCCAAGCGCGGGCTCGAATAAAACCGTGTACACATTGCTAAACCGGTTCGTTAACACGAAGCTTTACGATTCCACGAAGCGTTACCTTATCTGATTTGATTTTTGGCAATGAAACAAAATTAACTTATCTTTCACGCACTGTCCTCTTATTCTAGTTATATTTTTTGTAAATACATATAGTATTTAAATCATGAATTTTAAACAAAACAATGCTTGATACAATATGCTAAAATAAATTTGCATTATTGTTATTTTGTATTAAAGTATTAGTTGTGCTTCATAAATATAAACCATTTACGTGCGTAATATGTATATCAGATTTATGAAACTGATGTCGCTTCGTCCTTTAAGAGCGTTTATACCTGCTGAGCTGGCAACGTTGCATATTTGTTACTTTTTCTCGATTATTCCATAAAAAATGAATAAAAATTAAAAGTGTGGTTTATAAGAATTATTCTAATATATAAGTTAATGTGTCTACTGCAATAATTATTCGTGATAAGACTTTTATTTTCTTTAAAAATCGTTAGTTAATAATTTGTTCGTTTTTAAAGAAAATAAAAGTCTATCACGAATAATTATTGCAGTAGACACATTAACTTATATATTAGAACAATTCTTATAGGCAACATTTTTAATTTTCATTTTAATTTAATTTTCAAAAACTAACAAAAATGCAACGTTGCCAGCTCAGCAGGTATAAACGCTCTTTAATAAAATTATTCATGCACAGGATGCAGGTTGCGGCTCCGTTGAACTGAAGTTAGCATTGTAAACCAAAACTTGCTCGGTGCGCGTCGGTGGCCGGTGAGTAAGCGTGGCGAGTCGCGGCCGCCTCCGCTTCGCTCTACAGCTCTACCACGCCCGCGACCTCGCTCGGCGCAGACGGCGCATTTTCGTTTCGGTCGCGCTTCAGTTGTAAAACGAGTCTGCACTAGTGCAATTCTGCTTATTTTGCCACCTTTGGTCCACCTGACCCACCTTTATGCAGGCAATAAGCTGAGAGAAAGAAATTAGTAAGTAAGCGAAAAGTATAACGTCATTAGATTTTAAGGTGTTGAGCGCTCAATTTCTGTTCTGTATTTTGTATCATTCACTTTTATTCACGTTTTACTTTTAAATAACATTTTATTACAATTGACACGATTGCAAATTATAAAACACAAATGAAAATAAAAAATGAAATGAATTAAATTAGTAACAGTTTAAATTTTGCTTGCCTATGTGCGTTATGTATGATTTATTGTATCACTGCTTTATTATCTTCATAATTGCCACTGCCTAGAACAAATTGTTGCCATAAAGCAGATCAGGTGCCCATTTGCCCAACCGAACCAAAATGTTTCATCGGGTTCTAGTACTTCTTATGCAAGGATTCACTATGACATAATTACTAACCTATCTAACCATTTAGACCTAAAAGTTAGAGGATTTCGTAAAAAAAAACATAATCCGACGGTCTGTTTGTCTGATTGTCGTTTTTAGAATTAGATAAGATTAATCCAATGTTGTTTTTTTTAAATAATAACTTTGGCAATACGGTGCTCAGTAAAAGGTGAGTTAACGTTATTGCCCTTGCAGGTGCTCAATAGAATCACGTGAACAGATTTCTTCAGGGTATTTAGTAAGTGCCTTGTTTACGAATAGATTTTCCTCAGGCGCAGTTGTATGGCAGCGCTGTTACCTGAACAATAACATATTCTTGCGACGTATCGCGTGAACAATGCGCCACCCGACTCCGGGCGAAGAATGGACACGTGAAAACTATACCTACCTACATTATTACGCGATTGGGTATCGATTTATTGACTGAGGCGTTAAATCACGGCTACGATGCTTATTTATTTTCGCAAGAATTCGATCTTTCATGTAACATACTACTTATCTATCTGAGTCTTTAAGATACAACTTTGTCTATTAGTGAACTTTAAAAAAACTTGTTTTGAACTTGTAACAATAAGCTGGGCAAATAACAGAGAAATTGAATTATTTAGCTAGAGGTAGTAGAACGTTTTCACAGTAGGTAAGCGTAATTATTTTCATTGTGAAGCAATGCGATGCCACTGTTACATTTTCTGATGGCTCCACAGGGGGTCACGATTCAGTTGGTTCGACTGTATTGAAGAAAGTGTTTAATTTTCTGTTTTTTTTTTCAGCCATATATTTTTATTGGGATATCCTCACTTAGGGTACCTAAGTCACTACTCACTCACTAGCTAAACAAATTAAAAACTTGCTAGCTGTCTTGTAAAATTACCGCTCAAATTAAATTCTCGACTAGTAACAAAAAATCTTAGTTTTAATTTTCTAATTTCCCTACTCAAACTAAATTCAACATTTTTTTATTAGGTACTTTGCTAAGTGGTAGTAACTTCACGAAGCTCATTTCAAACAACGAGCCCCAAAATACTGAATTAGGTATTATGAAAATACAGTACCTAGACGTGTTAGAGTTGTTTTTGTTCCTTACACTATGTATCTAATTTATAATTAAATTGACATTAGGTAGTTGTTATGTAAAACTTTGGTATTAGGCACTAACAACTGTGGTGTGTAAAACGAACGTTTAGTAAAAATAAGTTTTCAGTAAGAAAATGTACAAACCCTTTTTGCATCTATTCGAAGTCACAACTTAAGGAAAAATGTTTTCCTTTATAATTTATATGTACATTGTCTGTTTACGTTAAATACATGATCAATCCGATGTCAAGTACTTAAGTTTTAGGAGAGTCAATTGTTTCAACAACTTCATAGGCCTTGGTTGCAGAAGGTAAAGTGTGGCAAGTTACCCAACAGTGCAGTTGATGAGTAAACTATGAGTAAAGCATGATGCGATTGTTTATGACAATCAATTTTTCCTACTATGACTATGAATTTAACGACCTATTTCTAATACGGAAACAGGGCTAAATGTTAGATTGACTTGCGCATTTATTTGTATACATATTATGTAGCAAACTTACTAAATTTGTGCAGACACATATTTAAAAAAATAGTTATTATTATTTAAAAAAATATTTTCCTTTATTTTAGATTAGAAATGAACCTCTACAGATATTTCTGATAAGTACCCATTGCTCAAATACCTATTTAGTTAACTAAGTTCTGTCTGGAGTACCTAATAAAATAAGTTTGCATAATGGCAGTTTTCTGTATGTTAAGCGCATTTTGCAACTCTACGCAAATCCTTCAATTTAGAACATACATTGACTACATATGTATTGGCTATATGTTTGTAATACACATATCAATTCCCCTGTTTTTTAAGAATTTCTCACTAAAGCAACAAATATCTTTTTGATGTTTTAATTTTTCCAATTGTTCTATTTTTTGAATAACAGGGTATTAAGACGCATCACGACAACGTTATTTCCTTTTCATTATCATACTGTTTTTCATCGTTGGTCACGGAAATAATCTGAATCTGCTTGCTTTGACAATCGCTCCATTGGTCATTATTCTTTTTAAAAGGCGCTCGTCTTAATTTCAATTTATTAAATAAATATGGTATGGGTATAGCGGAGGTTCTTAAACTCTTCCAGGGGCGTTGCAAGACGGTATGCTCTGGTCACATCATGCATATCTAAAGCGACCCACGTCTATTTTCTTTTACAAGGGCAATGCAAAACAATTAATCACAATATTTAGTTGCAAAACTAATATTTTTAAACGGAATCCAGTAGGTACTACAAAGATTAGGAACCCCTGGGGCATATTATTTAATCGTTTAGGTTTGTTGCTTGTTATATTTACTTGGTACTGCAGTGAACTTTTTCACAAATTATCAAAAATTATGTCAGTACATTATCAATTTTTTGACATCACTCCAAGTATAAGAGCTATCATAACAAGTGTCACAGGAATCATAGTAAAATTAAGGCTACCTATGTTAGTGCTGAACCAAAACTCTATTGTTAATAATAATACTTGCTGAAAAAATATCATTACATTATAAGCACTTAAAGCTTGGCATTATAAAAAAAAAGATAGTGCAGTTTCTCCGCGCGGAAGAAGTGAAACTTCGTAATGTGGAAATGAAAAAGGCACTTATACATCAATATGAACCTTATTGCAATAACTTAAAGAACTAAATTTACTTATGCGTCTATGTGTTTTAATTACTCACTAGATGGCGCTTTTATCAAGTCTCATATATTTTGCACAGACAGTATGAGTTCTAAATGGCACTATCGAAGTTTTTAACATCCGTTAGTATATATAAAATGCGAGATAAACGTAAACGTCAAGTTGCGTTGCATTTAATGCAACGCTTGTTAGAAGTCGCATTAGAAGTTTCACTTCAAAAATAATAAATAAAGCTTTCTTATTGGTTTGGACTAAGTAGATCTGTGGCAAAATTTTTACTCACTCAGCCAAGCCTCGTGGGTCGTGGCCTAGCACGGATTTGGGGATGACTCTTTTTTGCAATGTATAGTAAATCGAAAACCATTTCGAGATAAATGCTTTTTAACTCCTTTTCTGTAGTTATTTAATTATAATAATATGTAATGAATTTATTACGTAACAAATGAGTGATGACCTTCATTTGACATTGGTATAAATTGCGTGGCCGGTCCAAGTCGTAATTCATTCTGTGTGGTTAGAATACTTCACAATTTATTACGCGTGGATTATACTACGGAGTTTGATTTGGACCCGCTGCCTGACATCTAGCACTTTGACAGCGCCACTAAAGTGACACTAGTTACAGTGTACCACTACGAAAAAAATAATTACAGGGGTTGCCTTATTGTATGCATTTAGATAGATTTAGAAATTTGGCAGTGGGGAGCCCTCAATTACAATCTGAGACGTCATCAACCAAAATTATTTCAATAATTAATTTTGAAAAAAGTAGTGAATTAAATGACAAAATATTGAATTTAGTTTCTTATAATTGACTTTTCTATACAAAAAAAAATATAAAAACCACTGGTACTTTTTTTAGACATTCCCAATTCAACTTCAAGAAGCCTTATAAACAACGATTGTATGCCTAAATATTAATAAATATTGAGGCCACAGATCTAGTCTAAACCATTCAGAAAGCTTTATTTGTTTTAATTGTATAATGCCTTATTTAATAAGGTAAGAGATTTTAAGACTTAATTACCTAGTATTCCTAAAATTCCTAAATACACTGACGAGCAAAAACAAAGGGTCGGTTACAAAAATGACGATAACTACAAAACCCGCTGTGAGAGCTTCTTCGAGTAAAATGAGTTTAGTAAACAGTTTTATTCATAACAAGGAAAAGTTTAATTCAGAATAAAACTCTTTACTAAACTCATTTTTACTCGAAGAAGCTATCACAGCGGGTTTTGAAGTTATCGTCATTTTTGTAACCGACCCTTTATTTTTGCTCGTCAGTGTACATAAACATGCCACGGATTTATAAGGAACTTAAATATTTCTGGTAAAGTATTTTAGCGATTTTAACAAATTCATTTTTAACCCCTGACACAAAAAGAGGGGTGTTAGGGCCGGCGCTCACTGACGGCATGGCACGGCAAGGCACGGCAGGTTACATACGAATTTTACCGCAGCATCCCTCGGCACGTCGCGGTATCGTGGTATCGAATAAAGTAACATGAATTCTAAACTCATTGAAATAAGATTCAAAATAACTTGATAGTAATAAAATCCTTTGCCGTGCCATGCCATGCCATGCCGTCAGTGAGCGCCGGCCTTTATAAGTTTGACAGCTATGTGTGTGTGTGTGTGTGTGTGTGTGTGTGTGTGTGTGTGTGCAACTGTTTGCCTGTTTGTCTGTGGCATCATAGCTCTTAAACGGGTGAACCGATATGGATGTGGTTTTTTTCATTGGAAAGCAGGTTCCTTGACGATGGTTTCATCAAATTCATTGCGGGGGGGGGGGTTGCGGGGGCGGGTAATTTATTTTAAATCGAGGAACTAAGCAAATTTGATAAAAAAAATAAGCTGCCCAAATTACTAATTCCACGCGGACGGAGTCGCGGGCAAAAGCTAGTATATAATAATTATGATACCTTTATAAAAATCAAATCATTATAAGGACATCACCATGAAATTGAATCGCGTTGTGCTCGCACCGCACTATTAATAAAACACGCTGTGTATACATTATTTTGCTCATGATTGATCACCAAAATAGTCTATTATTAAACGTGTGATAGAAAGTTAATTTAAACTATACCATAAACTTCGCGACAAGTTTTCAATTTGATATGGAAAGTAGAATGATCTGTTGGTAAAATCATGATTCTGGGAGCCGGTCTTTGAAAGAATAACAGTGAACTTACGAAAATGGTAAAAAGCTGTGTATTGATACCCCCGGATTGCTCCCAAACTATAACACATAATTTTTTTGACTAGTCTAGTTGACAAATTGTTTAAATGAAATAATAAACTAATTTACTACTACTTATGTACTTACTAATGTACTAATCTAGGCACTCGTATTACAAAAGCTGCACAATTTTCACAGTTATCAGATTCTTCACAGGTACATAAATATGATTACAGAAACCGCCATCTAGTGCTAAGTACCTACATCATTCTCTCTTATATTATCCTCATATGTATTTTGGAATGAGAAAAGGATCGGTGCATGACTTGAACTAGAGCACTCTCGCAATTGGCAAAATACGAATACCTAAGAGTTCGTAGGTTTTACGTTTTTGTTTAAAGTTACAAAGTGTGACTAAAATACAATCACACGGGGCCGAGGTCATCTTTAAAGTTAAATCTTCATTGTCTATTGTAAATTGTAAACAAAATACGTACCTACATAGCATGCGGTTAGTGATTATTATGAAGTTTTATCAATACTTTACATAAAAAAAACCTTTAAGCACGTCGGACGACCTGGGTTATAATATAACAAGTACATCTTTGGCGGAGCCGGTAAAGAAATGTAGGTAGGCTACAGTAAAATAATCGTGGATATTTATTGTTTAATTTAATTAGTTAGTTAATATTTAATGAATTATCAGATCCGCAGCGCAGGCTTCGTCAAGCAAACATAATTGTTATCCGCAACAAAGGCAACAAGCTTCGTCATAACAACAGGCTTCGTCATCTGAACAAAAATACTAAAATAATTGAAAGTTTAATTGTAACGTATTATACGACGTGATAATTGCATATAAATTATGGTATAGCGCTATTTATTGCTTTACTGTGCATATCGGCTTTATGATTTAGCAATATGCTTACCTATCTAATAGCAAAAGTACGTCGTATTTAATATTATTATACAACAGCTAAATGGTAATAAAATCTACGTGTAAACTTTGATTATCTACTCGATTAGGTATTGTTACAATATTAGACCTATTTAAACCCTGCATTATGTTACAATAAGTGCCGATTTGATCAACAATTAAATATGTGGTTAATTTTTAGTCCATCATTTAAAAGAGCAAGACAACTGCTAAACGTTTAACCTCCTGTTTATTTGTTGGTGAACTCGGGTCTACTTTCGTTTCAGTTTCGTCCTGTTGGACCAGTTGAGTTGTGGCCTACTGCGGAAGCTTTTCAAAATAAAAAAATTAGGTAGGTATGAATGTCTGGTAAGGAAATTCAATAAATATGATATGCACCTGCTATAATGTCGTTCTTATATTGTATACTGGTGTCGTGTCGTGCAATTTTATGACCTTCATAGTTAGGTATATAACAACTCCTTGTTGAAAAATCACGAAATTAACTTTCTTACTGATCTGCCTGAAGTCGGTGCCTCAGCACGAGTCATCATGAGTGGACTTTAGTCACCTACCTTGCTTACATAATATCTATTGGGCTTCTCTATCACTACAGCTAGCACGTGCTGTGCCAACGACTTCAAACAGACAACTAAAATAGTAGATTGTACACCAAGGGGATAAAGCACTGCATTATGTCACGGGCGCGATATTGAATCCTGAGCGTATCGAGGGACTCCAGATTTAACTCCCGAGCGTAGCGAGGGGGTTTTTAGTTGATTCCCGAGCGAAGCGAGGGAATTAAGATGGAGTCCTGAGAGCAGTGAAGGATTTAAGCGCGCCCAAGGCAAAATCAGTTTTATCCCCAAGGAGTATACTCTCATACTTTTCTCACCTTTTGCGAGACAATAAAAACCAAGGCTACTAGAAAAATACTCGAAATAGACCCAGAAGCACTGATTCTGACACTGACTTTGCGCCTTTCGCAGTTTTCCATTTGTCGAAATCTTTGTAAGCTTTTAAGCATTTTACCTTCAACTTCTCTGGGAGTACATTATTAACAATTTCTAAGGCCGGCTTGCGCAAACCTGGGTTAGCTACTTAACTCCGAGCGAGTCAACTGCTAACCCAGGGTTAACAAGTGTCAAAATGTATGGAACTGTCATTCTTAACCCAGGGTTACCGATTTAATTTTTTTACCCTGAACTGTGCAAGTGGTCCTAAGGCGTCTAATTTAATGGAATCGAGTCAAATCACTTTCGTCACTCGATATTTTCTTAATGTTTTATCTTATTTTGCAGTTTTGATACTTAATATTGCAGCGTATTGAAATACTCGCGGCTTTTGTTTAAGTATTTGACTTTGTTTTGGTTCGGCCGCGGAACTGCAAATAAATAAGGCGCGAGCTAGACCTGCTGCGGCCTGCACGCGGAGCGATTTTGAAATTAGACTTTAAGTGCATACCAATAAGAACTACGAGAAGTGAGAATCACATTACTGCCCGCGGGTTATAATGAAATTCAGTACAACATTACTGCCCGGCGGGTTATAATGAAATTCAGTACAACATTACACCCCGGCGAAAGCCAAGGGCTATAATGATTTACTTTGAGAGAGGTTTGCATGATATATAATAAGGCATTGTCGAGCAGGTGGTGTGAAAAGTTATTTTCGAGGTTTTTTGGAGTGGGTTCAACTTTTATTTTATTTTATTTTTTCCGATTTCTAGTGTAACTAATTTAAGTTACAATAGCGTTTATTACAACTGCTCGTCATTTTTTACAAAATATTGCTTTTCCCGATTTAGAGACTTTGAGAAGTCCATTTGGTGCTTGTGCTTCACTATTAGTTCCACTCCACCATATGAATTGAGAAGAGGATAAATTACTTAGAAAATCAATTAATGTAATCGAATCCCAACCCGAGAAATAGGCACTTATTATTGAGTAGTGCCAGTGGCCAACTATGGTCTTACTCATCAGTTTCACTTCACCATAAGATGATTACCAAGAGCATTTGCACGAGTTACTACAAAATAAACGCAAATCATTATAAGTATAAGTGTCTCTATAATATTTGAAGAGTTCCCTCGATCCTTTGGTGACACATTACACTTTGGTGACAGTGGGACTTAATTGAAAGTATTGATTTTGGGTTCCACATTTTTCGTTAAAAAAGTTTCATTTTCTAAATGACGGAAATCTGAAACAACAAACATACCTAAACCAAAAAAAAACAACCGAATTGATAACCTCCTCTTATTTTGAAGTCAGTTAAAAACACGTTATACCCACCAATAGGTATAAATAAAGCTGAAATTGGGAACCGTCAAGTAAAATCGGATAGTCTAGTCATCAAAGCTATTCAACCTGACAATAATATAACTAGATATCTGTCTATGTCATCTTGTGGAGGTGTGATAGATTAGGGTGAATATGAATGAATTAATACAAAAATGAATACAAAAAAAATATCGATTTCAAAGGGTGTAGTAAGTACATCATGGAAGTAATAAGAACTACGTACAACGGGAATGAGCTCTATCTGTGCATCTTGCAGCTAAAATAAAGAAAATAAAACCTTATGCTAAGGTCGTAAGAGTCTTGTTGCGCGCAAAATAAAAATGAAGCCGAGTGGGAGGGCAACCACTGAACGCTGTGTCCCGTTCTAACAGTGACTTAGAGTTGCCAGAGTTAAGTTGATTTCAATCCTTTCGTTTTTTGTAGAAAAATATTCGATTGATGTAATGTAATGAAGTAAAAACCTTTACTTCTAAAATGTTTCTAAATATAAATAATAATTTATTACCGACATGTTAAAGCAATATTATTTGTTGCTACGTGTAAAGCCTTATTAACGCAAAAATTTTGCGATTGGTGTATAGGTTTTCTTTTATTTGTATGAAATACGGACACCTGACTTGACAACCCCACATGAACCATCCAACCAATCAACCATCGCCAGAGAGGGATAAGAGGTACAGTTACTGAGCTCTCGTTCGGCTTCAATTTTACGACAACAGCTCATTCCCCTTGTACGTAGTACTTATTACTTCCATGAAGTACAGTCAAGTGCAAAAATAAGTATCTATTCGAACCACTCAAAAATATGTTACTACGGCCTTATTGCGTCGGAATAAGAGTCTGTGGTACTTATTTTTGAAACTTTGAATAAGTTCATATTTTTACACTTGACTGTACATAGCTACATAATTATTGGAGTTTTATTATGCAGACTAAAAAACTATGTTCAGATTACTCTACTCAGTCATACCATACAGCAGACAAGAATTTTTTTTATGGCTCATCGTACAAAAATCCCCCATTGATTGCACTAACACGTTGCAAAGATTAAACAAATAGCTACGTAAGCAGTATTTCTGCTCCATTTTAAACGCTGAACTGATTACCTATGCTAAATTTGTCATTTCAGTGACATGGAATGCAAATCAGTACTTTTGAAATGGAAAATACGCAAGTATATTTTATCATATGCGTAGGAGTTTAGAGTACCCTTATAGTACTGATTGTATATTTCCTGCAAAGGAATAAAAACCCATGTAGATAGATGTCGACCCTTGAATAGGTTTTGCAGGATAATAAACAAATGTCTAGGTAACAACAATTGAATGAAAGGATAGCCCCAAAGCAAAGCAAAATGACATCTAAATTAAGTATGATATAACTAAGGTACCAGAGGGTAATAAGGCCTGTGGTATTTAAAGCCTACGTGAAAAATAATGGACCTACAACAGTGTAAACAACGATGAGTGATTTCAGTTCAAATGCAATTATTAAATAATTTCTAATGGTTTGTGATTTTTTCTGAAACATAAAAACCGGCCAAGTGCGAGTCGGACTCGCGCACGAAGTGTTCCGTACCATTATCTATAAAAACGGCAAAAAAATCACTTTTTTTGTATGGGAGCCCCCCTTAAATATTTGTTTTGTTTTAATTTAATAATTTATTATTTAAGTGAATATATAACTTAATATTCTGTGAATATTTCAAGCGTCTACCTATTGCCGTTATCAATATCGAGCAAAAAATCACGTTTGTTGTATGGAAGCCCCCTTAAATATTTATTTTATTCTGGTTTTTAGTATTTGTTGTTATAGCGGCAACCGAAATACATCATCTGTGAAAATTTCAACTGTCTAGCTATCACGGTTCATGAGTTACAGCCTGGTGACAGACGGACAGACGGACGGACGGACGGACAGCGGAGCCTCAGTAATAGGGTCCCGTTTTTATCCTTTGGGTACGGAACCCTAAAAACGGGTAGGGCCTTAATAAACTATCCGTTCCTTATTAAGCTGCCTTGACCGTGTTTTTTGTTTAAATTGTAATAGAAATTATGACGCATGAACTCATGTATTTTATTTGTACGTATGTTTAAAATGTTTAAATTTACAAGAAGCGATACTGGCTGATCTCAAAAAATAGCTATTTTCAAGCAATTATACCTATAAAGTGATTCGAAATTAGGTAGTAGGCCTTATTACCCTTCGGTACCTTACTTGGTAGATAGGTACTTGAACAGGGGCTTTACTATCGTTCTACAATTGTACCTGTAATACTATCTATCTATCTATCTAATATGTACCTTTAAACTAGCAATTCTTGTATATATATATATATATATATATATATATATATATATATATAATCAGAATCTCAGAAACGGCTCCAACGATTTCGATGAAATTTGGTATGTGGGGGTTTCGGGGATGAAAAATTGATCTAGCTTGGTCTTATCTCTGGGAAAACGATTAGTACCGAGTTTCAGCCCGAGCGGAGCTTGGTCGCCCAGCTAACTAATTATCAACTCAACTATTCTAACTCAGCCTAGGTCATATTATAATAGATTTGTAAGAATTTCAAAATATATTTAAGTACTATATGATTTATATTTAAGTATGTAGAGAAAATTAGTTTAAATCTATACAATAATTAAATCCTGTATAATTATCGCAAAGCGTTAGTATTTGCTTAAAAATAACCATTGTCGAAGTAGGCGTCTGTGGTCGTAAAAAACACAAAATAAAAAAGATGCCTGAAAATTCGCAATCATTGTAGAGCATGACAAAAAGAAAAATTTTTGCTTACCTTAAACACAGCTGGAGCTAACGGTATAGCTGCTTGGTTGTGGAGATGTTTTTTCGACATTTTTGGTTCCTTCCTGTCAACTTCTTTTTAAAAACTGCGTTAAAATCTTCACAATTGGTAATTAATTCCTTTACAAAAATTCGTTCAGAATTCACAGCAGGAAAGCCGTGTTTATCAACTTGCGCTTGTCAAAAACCGAGAGTTAAGTTTTGCCGTTGAGTTCAAATTACTTTGCTCGAGATTTCGAAACGAATATTCGAGACTTTCACTTGTTTAGAAATGAAAGAAAAAGGTGTCTGGAAATTAAAAAGTTATAGTAAAGCGCGACGGCGACGTCGTGCCACTATTGCGTTCAGATCGGCAATGAACGGTGGGGCGCGCCGTAGTCGCCGTCAGTCCGAGTGCGCCGAATGGAGTGAGCCAAGTTCCGCTAGCGCAAGCCGCGCGGAGCGCCGGGGCCCGCGGCGCCGCCGCCGGCCGCCGCTGCCTGGCAGCGCGCCGCTACCTACCTACATACCTATACAACACGCGCTATACGTGGCTCTGCACAGCCTTGCCTTCAATTTTAGGTATGCCTATGTTCAACAGCGAGCATCGAAGGCACGTAGTATATTTAAGCTACCGTGTCACACTCAGCAACACTCAATGCAATGTTGATCACGCAATGCACTCAGTCAAATGGGAAGTATATACGAGAGAGAACCCTACGGAAAAGCACCCTTCGGACTTATAAAGCTGTTTTATTTTATTGCTGTGGAAAGCTACTCCGTACACTCGGCATTCTTCTTATCTGTAAATAAATCGTAGGTAGAGTGTAAAATTTGTAAATTAAATACACTCGATAGTTACGTAGCTCTACAAAGGTGTTTTTTAATTGCAAAGAGTTACTCACTCATCTCATCAATCACAGTATACGTCGCCTCTTAACGTGCTCACGTGTCTGCTGTACCTACCTACATAATATTTACCTAGAGAGTTGTTGTTAGATTTCCTAACCACTCTGTCTAAAATTTGAATGAAATTACTTTCTGACATGAGAAACAATAAAATTACATTGTCTGGGATTGTATAAGCCTAACCTTTTGTGGCACTTTAACATCCCCGCTGATTGGGCATTTTTATACTATTTAACAAAAAAGCCGACGCAACATATTTGAACACATAACCAATCCATCCGTGCGTTATAAAAATGAAGGATCTGCACAAAGGTAAATATTAGGAATTAATTATGTTAATTTTATATTTAGTCTCTGTTTTTATACCTACTTTTATCGTTAATTGTTATAAAAAAATTTACACTTATTTTCACTTATATCAACTATTTCTGTAAGTGTCAGCATTATAAAAGTTGTCTCAAAGTTCTCATCAAATCTTGTTCGAAACATTTTTTACATACTTACTCAACCTTTTTTGAGATAGAGCACGGATAGCGTGTTGCGCCTTAGCCTCTTCTCATCCTCTTTATTCCTTATCCCGCGGGAATTTCGGGAAGTCCGTCAAGAGCCGCAAATCTTAGAAACGGCTTCTGTTTAATCAATCAAAAACACTAAGGATAAGGTTTCTAAGATTTGTTTGTTGTTCCTGAGTTCTTTAGCGTCAATAGTACAGTCAACAGCATAAATAAGTGATCATTTATGTACCTTGACACTTTAACGTCATGTTTGAAATGTCTTACAAAATTGTCAAACGATTGAAAACGTCAAAGTACAGAAATTACCACTTATTTATGCTGTTGACCCTACCTACCTAAGTAGTTAAAGTTTTTCTCAATTATTTTCAATCTTGAGACACCGATCTGTTACAGTTATATAGTATATTGTAGGTATAGGATATTGATAGCTGTGAGCGACGGAAACACAATGACCAAACCAAACGCCGAATAGGTACTAACAACGAAAAGGCTATTGTTACAATTACAATAATCAATGCTCACGGCGAATTTTTAAGGTCCGTACTTATCTGAAGGAAGGTCAAACGTGACCCTATTGAAGTCGCTACGCTCTCCGTCCATCCGTCCAGTTCTCCGTCTGTCCATCACAGGCCTCAAAA
The DNA here is from genome assembly GCA_947859365.1 of Archips crataeganus. Classification (NCBI taxonomy): domain Eukaryota; kingdom Metazoa; phylum Arthropoda; class Insecta; order Lepidoptera; family Tortricidae; genus Archips; species Archips crataeganus. Next base: position 20,170,322 of record OX402045.1, on the reverse strand, counting down.
ACTGTAATAGATATTATAGCCAGCAGAAATTTATACATACTTGAAGAATCCGTGTATGATTGCTATCACGCGGGAACTATGATATTTTTCGCGATAAGAACTGTCATCTGGCCAGAAATGCTTTTAAACATAATGTATGTACCTTCCTATGTATGTATGTAGACTATATATTGCAAATAACAATTTAAAAACTCTAGTAAACCAAAATCTTTTAGGTAACCTAGATAATAAAATATAATGTATGTACTTAGTTTACACGTACCAAAAGAAACTTAGACGCGAACTACATAGATTTCGTTTACCTGCCTCATATTCATCTAAATGGAGCGCCTCTGTATTCAAAAAATTACAAATTCGTCTCAAATACCGCCTAATGTCCAGTCACAAAATCTTTGTATTTGCTTAATAGTGTCATTGAACTACTTAATGTCCGTGGTGTGAGAACTTGAGATGATGGTGTACTGATAATATAGTCGTCAACGCTCTTAACTGACTATTCATCTACCTTGTCACGTTATATACAAGGTTCACGAAGAATCTTGCGGGCTGTACGCATCTATGAAATTAACAGAAAACATAACCTAGCCGAGCTCAAAAATTTAAGTATGCAAATTTGTTTTAAAACGTTACAATACAACGGTATAGTTTAACAAATCACGTTAAATGAGATAAATACGTCGTGTTCTTGCGTCTGCCAATTTTATTGTTCGTCATCGTAGGTACGCCCTCTCCAAACAGCTTTTAGTTTCAATACTTTCATTGTTCAAATTTAGGCAATGGTTGTCGCTGCTGAACTAAAAAAAAATATTTGCAGTTCTGTACCGGGTGTGTAATGATCGGTATAAAAATAAATAATATAATTTCTTTTCATATAACAACATTTGATGTAATTTCAAAGGGTATAATCACTCATTTTATATAAATGAAGTTTAGTATAATATTTAATTATATATTTTTATTTTTTATAATTATCGTTTGGTATAACACTTATTTCTGATAACCATCATTTGGTATAACGCTTATTTCTGATAACCAGCATATGGTATAATGTTCATTTTATATACAAATCATATAACTATCAAGCCTAACCTAACCTACTTTTCTGGTAGCAGTTCGTTTTTGTTGGGGGATGCAGTTCTAACCCAACCTAACCTACTTTTCTGGTAGCAATTCGTTTTTGTTGGGAGATGCAGTTCTAATATATGTTAATATATTAAGTGTTGTTATAAGATTCAATAATTATATCAAATGCGTTATTGCGACTGAAATTATATCAAAAGTTTTTAGATTGATCGTTACGCACCCTTCTGTACCTACACAGAATTGAAAACCCTAAGGTACTTGGTTTTTTATTTTTAACCCCCGACACAAAAAGAGAGGTGTTATAAGTTTGACCGCTATGTGTGTGTATGTCTGTCTGTCTGTGGCATCATAGCTCTTAAACGGGTGAACCGATTTAAATGCGGTTTTTTTTTATTTGAAAGCAGGTTTCTTGGCGATGGTTCTTAGACATGTTTCATCAAAATCGGTTCACACGTTTCAAAGTTAGGTATAAGCTCTTTTGTTAGCTACAGAAGGGATCTTAGACGCATAATGGCCATTTATACTTTATTTTCAAACATATGTGCGACGAAATTGCGTTGGGGGTTTTTAAAATTTTTAATTTATAGTTATATTAGAAAGTTAAAAGAGTGTCCTAAAACGCGTTATTGGTATGACCCCATTGACGTAGCGTGCCTTGGAGGGGCCCTGTATCAAAATTAGTTGGGGGCTTTCCCGGGATGCACGACATTAAGGGCCACTTGCACAGTTCAGGGTTAAAAAATTAACTCGGTAACCCTGGGTTAAGAATGACAGTTCCATACATTTTGACACTTGTTAACCCTGGGTTAGCAGTTAACTCGGAGTTAAGTAACTAACCCAGGTTCGCGCAAGCCGGCCTAAGTGACATTGTGGAAAATATTTTACAAATTTTTGCTTACACACATTAGGGGCCTCTGTAACCCAGGGGCCTCGTATCATTGATACGGCTGATACGGCGGTAGCTGCGCCCCTAGTGTTCCCAAAAATACTTAATATTATATGTGGACATGAAGAAACTTCGTAATTTTATACTAGCTTTTGCCCGCGACTTCGTCCGCATAAAATTCCAATTTGTGGTAAAACTTCTTCATCTCTTTCATTGTATAAAACAAAAATCCGGCAACGGCAACATCCATCTTTCATTATCATCATTTCATCATCATCAGTATCAAACAAACACACTTTCATATTTTATAATAAGTAATTAAGTATGGATAAGTGTAATGGCAGAATGTCATAATGAAACAGAAACAAATATTGCTTATAGTGATGTCATAAAGCCGATAAAGTTGTTTTAACCTAGTTCTATATACATCACAGGAATTACCGTAAAATGACTCTACCTTAGCACCGTTTCAGAGACGGACATTATGTCGGTACCTACCTAGTTATCAGATAATTAAGTCAACTGATTTGATTTAGAAAAACCAGAATAAAATTAAGACAAATCTGTAGCCAAATTTGGAAAAAATATACCACAAAGTTTTTTTTTCTTTATCTGTTCCTAAAATGATTTTCTTAAATAATTTTCTAGTTTGCTACTGTAGTTACGAGGCGCAATACACAAGCGGCGAAACCGCTCCGATACTATTAAAGTAACTAACAAAAAAAAAAGATTGAGGTTCGTTACTTAAAACTGTTCGAATCGCTGTTCACATTGTGAGATGTGAATGGTATGGATGTGTTGTGGCGTGGACGTTGACACCGCCATGAAAAATCTACCGAACAATGCACTCTGTACCAATCTGCTCCGCTAGCATGATACAGTGAAATGATCATGCTCATTCGCGAGCGATTTTAAACGTTACAAATACCTAGGTACTAACATAATTATCTTTATCACATGTCATGATCATGCTGTCTTGCACAAGTGCGTGCAACGTCAATTCTATAGGTAAGTACTTGTGAGTAGATACTCATACCTACTTCAAAACGCTCATTGACTCAGTTACCCAATAAAACGTAGAAGATAATAATTGGCCAGAGACTAAAATTCATAGATTTTCGACTACCAACTTACCGCTGGGCCCTTGGCAGTTAGAACTAAGGACTAACTTAGTAACGGCAGAGAGACTAAACGTTGCATATCCAATATTTACTTAGTCTCTCTCCCGTCCGTTATAGAGGCTGCGCTGGCGTTCACCTTCCACGAGTCCTCGTCTTGCTTTACAACCTCTGTTTAAATCACTCGTACTTGCCTCTCGACATGGTGAGGACTGTGGTGGTACCCATTACCAAGAATAGAACAGGGGATGTCTCAGACAAATCAAACTATAGGCCCATTTACTTTATTCGCTAAAGTGCTTGACAGCGTTCTCAACTCCTATTTGAGGAAGCATGTTCGGTTAAATAATTGCTCAATTTGGGTTTGTGCCCGCCCGGTCTGTCAACTGAAGCTGCGATCCTTAGTTTGAAGCACTGTCAGGTAACTACACGGATAGAGAAACCCCATTTATGCCTGTTTCATGGATCTCTCAAAGGCGTTTGACACGGTCTGCTATGACATCCTCTGGAAGAAGTTGGAGGATACTGGGTTGCCGATGGAACTTGTTTCACTGTTTAGATACTGGTACCTGAATCAAGAGAATAGAGTGAAATGGGCAGGCGAGTATTCGGCTCCGTGCAGATTGGATTGTGGGGTGAGACAGGGAGGCCTGAGCTCGCCCCTGCTTTTCAATCTGTACATGAATGTGCTGATTGGGGAGCTTGGCGCTATGCATGTCGGCTGTTTTATCGACGGCGTGTGCCTCAACAATCTTAGCTATGCAGACGACATAGTGCTCCTGGCTCCCTCAGTCACCGCATTAAGACAGCTGCTGGCCGTGTGTGAGGCGTATGCGGTATCTCATGGGTTGACATATAATGTACATAAAACTGAGTAGTATATGATTTTTAGGGCAGGAACCAAGAGTCCTTTCTTTTTTCCACCTATCACACTTACTGGTTCCCCTTAGGAAAGTGCATCAATTCAAATATCTCGGTCAAGTATTGACCGAGGACTTGAAAGATGATGCTGATATGGAGAAGGAGCGCAGAGCATTGTCAGTTAGAGCGAATATGATGGCGCGCAGATTTGGACGTTGTACGGAGGCAGTTAAAATTACTCTTTTCAAGGCTTTCTGCACATCTTTGTACGCGTCCAGTCTGTGGGTCAGGTACACTCAAATAAATAAATATTAGGGGACAATCTTACACAAATCGACCTAATCCCAAACTAAGCAAAGCTTATACTATGGGTACTAGACGACGATAAACATACTTATATAGATAAATAAATACTTAAATACATAGAAAACATCCATAACTCAGGAACAAATATTCATGCTCATCACACAAATAAATGCCCTTGCCGGGATTTGAACCCAGGACCTCTTGCATCGTAGGCAGGGTCACTACCAACTAGGCTAAAGCGGCGGTTCGGTTCGTTATTTTATATAACTCAAAGGACTTACAATGCTCTGCGCGTCCAGTATAATAACGCCTTTAGGGTGCTGTTGCGGCTACCGCGGTACTGCACCGCATCGTCTATGTTTTTGGAGGCACGCACAGACGTAGACGCTGTGTGGCACAAAAAAACTGCCTCATTAATGGACAGGGTGCATGGCAGCGGTAATGGCATCCTAAAGATGATTTCAAATAGATACGATTGCCCTTTGATGTGGAAACTCGCCCAGATAACAAAATCTCTGTTACTAACATTTAGGCTAAGATTTATTAACAAAACTGTGGACCTTTTATGATGTCTGAATTAAAAAATATTATTATTATTATTATAGTCCGATGTACATTTTTTTTGCATTCTACGTAGGCTTATTTATTTTATTTCTTCATACTCAATGTGTCCCAGGAAGTACTGTCAAGCGAAAGTCCAGAGGTAGAGCACCTCAAGGGGCAGCCGAGAAACCCCCACGTATGTGCCGCGATTTTATTTGTTGTGTTTTTTACGGTAAATTAATACATAAACAATTAACAAGGCTTCTTTTTTAATTAAATAGTAATGAATATCAAAGAGTTTTGAGTGTTCACAATTCTGTCTTATATTTATTTACCCCACTTGATCCTAAGGTAAAGAGTACATGACGTAAGGAAGTTTTTGAAGATATAAAGTTGTAAAAAATGTATTGAATTTGAATACTAAGTATGTAATAAATATTAATTGCTTTGTGTAAAAAAAAAGAGTAGGTACAATTGTTGAACAATTACAGTTCTAAATCATGTTATCAACTAATCACACGTTAAATTCAAGTGGGATCGCTGTAATGTTGTAGCAATACACAAATTTTACTACTTTCAAACGGTATTTTCACAGGTGTGATTTCAAAAATCAGCTACGTGTGCGGCCGAACTTTACTCAACTATGTAGGTAGATCAATTTTCCATCCTCGAAAATCCTAAGATACAAAATAGCGAATTTCAGAAAAATCGTTAAAACCGTTTTCGAAATCTCAAAACATAATTATTATACATGTACCTATTGTTCTGTTATTTTGCAAGATATTCACCCATAAGGAATTTATGGCAATGAAACCATATAGCGCAATATGATTTTAATAGGCACACAGTCCGAAAGTAAAGTGATACAGTAATCATGGCGGAAACTTCCATTGGTCGAATCCTTTCTGTATAACGACAGTAAAATGTTCATTGTCGAAACAAAAGGCATACAGAACATTAATCATCCAAATAACGAGTGCTTTGCCATAAAACGACTATTATGACCGGCCCTGAAAGCCAAGTGGCTGTGTATGTATACAGTCAAGGGCAAAAATATGTATACACTTTAGTACCTTGTCACTTTAACCACTGTGACAGTTCATATATGGCAGTTCAAATATGGCGAAAATAGACAAGGTACTAAAGTGTATACATATTTTTGCCCTTGACTGTAGCTATGAATATTTTAGAGGCATCGTGCTACGTACTGAAAACTAATAAACACTGATCTAAACAATCCACAACTCGTTCTAATAGTCTACAATTCCACAGTGAAAGCATTGTTTTTTTTTTATCCAAATTAAAATATGTACCTACAAAAATATGAGAGCAGCTCGCCAAAGCTGCAAAGTATCAGATATAACTATTTATTAAGTTTAAGTCTGTGAAACACGATATCTCTCGTGGATCGGGTTAAAAAACCGGCCAAGTGCGAGTCGGACTCGTGCACGAAGGGTTCCGTACCAATATCTATAAAAACGGCAAAAAAATCACGTTTTTTGGATGAGAGCCCCCTTAAATCTTTGTTTTATTTTTATTTAATTATTTATTTTTAAAGTGAATATATAACTAAATATTCTGTGATTATTTCAAGCGTCTACCTGTTGCCTTTATCAATATCGAGCAAAAACGAGCAAAAAAACACGTTTGTTGTATGGGAGCCCCCTTAAATATTTATCTTATTCTGGCTTTTAGTATTTGTTGTTAATATAGCTGCAACCGAAATACATCATCTGTGAACATTTCAACTGTCTAGCTATCACAGTTCATGAGATACAGCCTGGTGACAGACGGACGGACGGACAGACGGACAGACGTACGGACAGACGGACGGACAGCGGATCCTCAGTAATAGGGTCCCGTTTTTATCCTTTGGGTACAGAACCCTAAAAAGAATGATGAAACTATTTTTGGTAACCTAACTGTGTCTCACTAAGTACATAATAATCATCACTGGATAACTTAAAAATTCAACTCCATACATTTGTCTTTGAGTATACAGATATGGATTTAAAATTCTATCAGATTCTTCGTTTCATCTATTATCAAACCGAGTTTAGAAAGGGATTCGAGAGTACCGTTAACACAATACACCGTGAAATTTTAGTGGTTGTTTTCCCGAAACGAGGTGATTTAGTTTCGATTGTACAATCGATTTATAATTACTATTTTGACTAGAGTCAAAAATCCAATTGTGAAAAACGAAAGTCGAAAATGACCGCAAACCAATAGTAACGCTTCATTGGTACAAGTAGCGTACGATCATACGATAGGTTAGGTACCAACGAAGCGTTACTATTGGTTTGCGGTCATTTTCGACTTTCGTTTTTCACAATTGGATTTTGACTCTAGTCAAAATAGTAATTATAAATCGATTGTACAATCGATACTAAATCACCTTGTTTCGGGAAAACAACCACTAAAATTTCGCGGTGTAGTACTTACAAATGATTAAATATAATCATAAGTCAATCTTTGATATCTTCTTAAGTGAAGACTCTTAGGTATTGTTATTGATAATAGAATTAAAGGATTTACAGAGTATGCTTTGCATATTTGTAGTCTATTCTCGGTAAATTTAGTCATTTGTTTTATAAAAAATATTAATATCGTATCTGACAAATCTGTCACTAAATCACATTATTTTCCCGTTATCATATTGCCGTAGCTGTTAACCCTTTATTTGGCAATACGTTTAATAATAATAGCAAATACGTTTGTATAAAATACGAATCGTGGTAAAGTATTAATTAATTAAACGGTCGGTGCCGAGAAAATTATCTGCAATTTGATGTTTTTTCCATGCTTTAGAACTTCATTGTACTAAAATAACAATTTCATTTATCTGTACACTCTACCACTGACAATGTCATATCAATATCATGCATTAGTTCAAAAACAGAGCTCATATGTGAGCTCAATCCCTTTCTAAACGCGGTTTGAGCACAATGCCACGGGGGCCTTTTTTTAGACTAATCTACTTATAGTAGTTTTTAAGTTAGATATTTAGTTTATACTTAGTTAAGTTTTATTCATTGTTATTTTTTTTAATATTCGTTTCAATTTCAACAAGACGGAATCAGGACTGAACGCTTCAGTGGGCACATCCTTTTATAGCATATCGATATCTATGCACGTGTATATGTAAATTGATATGTCACACGACTTTTGAGTAACTTGCAAAACAATGAACAAACGAATAAACACCCACCTCTTCGCGAGTGCTAATGAATAGGTACTGGTACAGACCTACCTACATTGATCATACATTTTTCGCATCATTTCCAGTTAGAGCAACGCTACTCAACCTTTTTACACTAATTAAGTATACTGAATAATACTGAATACAATACAAATCAATTTCAACAAGACGGAATCAGGACTGAACGCTTCAGTGCTTAGTAAGTAAGTATACATACCTACTTTTTGGTCAAATAAAACATAAATTGTTCGAAATTACCCATGACCATAAGGCTGGTGCATTTCTCGCCCAACGTATTGGCATCACAATCCAGCGCGGAAATGCTGCCAGCCTTATGGGCACTCTTCCGCAGGGACAGGACTTAGGCGAATTGTATATATAGCTAGGTTATTTTTAGGTTAGTTTTTTTTATTATTTATTTCAATTGTACCTATTTATCTGAAATAAATGATGTATTCCAAAAAAAAATTATTTAATAGCAAGCTTTTGCCCACGATTTTATCTGCGCATAGATAATAGTAGTTTATGTGACTGTTGCATAATGAAGGGCATTAAAACACGAGTGTGGGTCATAATAACATATCTATCTATCTATCTAATACCTTTAAACGAGCAATTCTTGTATATATACCTATATAAATATAATCAGAATCTCAGAAACGGTTCCAACGATTTCGATGAAATTTGGTATGTGGGGGTTTTCGGGGATGACAAATTGATGTAGCTTGGTTTTATCTCTGGGAAAAGGCTTGGTACCGAGTTTCAGCCCGAGCGGAGCTCGGTCGGCCAGGTACTAAGTGTTTTAATGCCCAATTATGTACAGTTACATACATTGCTTCTCTACACACATACACCGTGAAATTTTAGTGGTTGTTTTCCCGAAACGAGGTGATTTAGTATCGATTGTACAAGTAGCGTACGATCGTACGATAGGTTAGGTACCAACGAAGCGTTACTATTGGTTTGCGGTCATTTTCGACATTCGTTTTTCACAATTGGATTTTTGACGCTAGTCAAAATAGTAATTATAAATCGTTTGTACAATCGAAACTAAATCACCTCGTTTCGGGAATACAACCACTAAAATTTCACGGTGTATTATAAATAAGGTCTCTATGATGTGTTCAGGAAACGCATGCTACGACTGGCATTGCAGCATCGACCTGAGCTTCTGGCGCTAAATATTGGAAAAAAACAAATGGAAAAATGAAGTACTTTATTTACTACGGTTAGACGACTGGATAATCTAGTTGTTAGAGAACCTGACGACGAAGCTTGAGGTCCTGGGTTCGATTCCCGGTCGGGGCAGATATTTGTGTGAAAATACGAATGTTTATTTGTATGTATTTATCTATATAAGTAAGTTTATCCATTCTCTAGTACCCATAATACAAGCTTTGCTTAGTTTGGGACTAGGTCAATTGATGTGAATTGTCCCGTGATTTTTACTATTATTATTTGTTATTACTATAATAATGCGTAGGAAGACGTATTTTTGCCAGTCTCCACCCAAGCAGCAAAACAGTCGTATGAGCAAAGCTTCTTACAGCTAAAATCGAAAGATAGTCGTAAAAAGGAGTTAAAGATGCCAAATCGTCGTATAAAAGAACTATACTCCACTCTTTAGCATTTTCGCATTTTGGGCATAAAACTATGTCGACTAAACGTTTACTCGACATGTTTACAGCGCGTTTACTCAATTATTGTATAAATTTGCCAAATTTCACTTTTCTACCACTTTAAGTTCTAAATTAGCTGTATAAAAGCTTCTAATTTTCTAATTAGCTGCTGAAAAAGCCTTATAGCACCAAAAACCAAAAGCAAAAAGATCTTGGCTAAAAAATAATATATGTTATGCGAAAAAGTTAATTTGCTAGATTAGATGTAGGTTAGCACTCTTTTCTTTTAATGTAGATTATTTTTATACTTTTTATTACAGTAAAACAAGACAGTAGGACAGTAGGAAGCACAAGCCGAGCTTGCATGCAGACAGTTCAATCATAATCGGTGATTAAATTAAGAAACTCACAACACAAATGTTTATAATACTTACTTAATGGCTTAAGTAAATAGGTACAAATATCTATACTAATATTATAAAGCTGAAGAGTTTGTTTGTTTGAGCGGAGCGGAGCGGAGCGGAGCGGAGCGGAAGAATGTTTAAAAATCGGGGGTTTTTGAAGTAAAACTTCTATAGGTGCTAATCTCAGGAACTACTGCTCCGATTTGAAAAATTCTTTCAATGTTAGATAGCCCATTTATCGAGGAAGGCTATAGGCTATATATCATCACGCTAACACCAATAGGAGCGGAGCGGAGCGGAATAATGCTTCCAAATCGGGGGTTTTGGAAGTAAAACTTCTATATCTCGGGAACTACTGGTCCGATTTGGAAAATTCTTTCAGTGCTAGATAGCCCAGTTAGATAGGGCGGGTTGGGAGCGGTTAGGGGGTGGGTTGAGAGTGGGTTGGGGGCGGGTTGGGAGCGGGTGGGGGGGCGAGTAGGGAGCGGGTTGGGGGCGGGTTGGTAGCGGGTTGGGAGAGGGTTGGGGGCGGGTTGAGAGCGAGTTTGGGGTGGGTTGGGAGCGGGTTGGGGGCGGGTTAGGAGCGGGTTGGGGCGGGTTGAAAGCGAGTTGGGGGCGGGTTGGGGGCGGGTTGGGAGTGGGTTGGGGCAGGTTGGGAGCTGGATGGGGTGCGAAGTCGGAAACCTCCTCGAGTGCCCGGGCGTTACCACTCCCTTCTATCCAAGGCGTAGGCCTCATGGGGTGGGGAAGGGTAACGCCTGATACGGTGCACCCCGGGCAACAACGGTAAGCTAATGTATTCGTACATTATCTTACCGGTGGCTAATATCCGACTGGGGGGGATGGGGTATAGAGGGACGACGACTGCTACGTGCGCTTAAAATTTACCTTTCCCGCCCCGGGAAAGGTAGCTTTTGGGCTGCATGAGCGTTACGGTTCCCCCCTGGCAGAGGGCCTACAAAGGGGGAAGAGTAGCGCTCGGGCCACTGGCCTGTAGTGGTATGTCTTGGGAGGGATATCCATATGTGTATTTTACGGGCCACTTATGTATCGTATGTATATATTTTGTGAGGACGGGCGTAAGGTAGCTGACGGGAAGCTGCTCTGCATCCCTGCACTGAGTAAGTAGCCCCGCCGTGCTGGTCACACGGCCTGGGCTATGCGAAAGGTGTCAGGGCTCTGCAACAGGCCTGGATGTGACTTACGCCCTATATGGGGAGGGAAAGCATAGGAGGGACAGGCGTTCGGTTGCCAATAGTGCACGCTCTGCAACCTTGGACCTAGTAAGTAGCCCCGCCGTACTTGCAACTTCACCGCTCTGCAACCTGCTGAGGCGCCAAACGCCTGATGGGGAGGGATAGCTTTGGGGTTTTGAGAGGGGTCGAGAGATGGAGGTGAGCCTAAGCCTAGTACCTGCTCTGTGGCCCGAGCAGGGAAAGGTGAGAGGGAGCCTCAGGGCGGAAGCGTCCATGCCCTCGGTACCGCTCTGCTTTCAGAGCAGGACATGAGGGTGCGGGAGCTAACGTGAGGGCACGTAAACCCGGCTTGCCGGGAACGTGGGCGTCTGCGGAAGCCACGAGGAGTAAACCTCTTTAAACAATCCTTCACCAGCGGGGGAGGCCGGGGAAAGCCGAGCCCGCATTGCACGGTGTCGACAGAGGAGCCCTATCCCGGGCGTGGGCGTCGCGGTGTGTTTATCCTCCCTTACGAGGGAATCCGTGTGGTTGTTAGTGGGTAGGCCCCCCATGGGGAGAGCCCCACATACCCTCTGTTTCCCCGAACGGAGACGCTGCATAAGGTGCATTTTCCACACCAAAAAAAAAAAAAAAGTTAGGAGCTGGTTGGGAGCGGGTTGGGAGCGGGTTGAGAGCGAGTTGGGGGCGGGTTGGGAGTGGGTTGGGGGTGGGTTGGGAGCGGGTTGGGGGCGGGTTGAGAGCGGGTTGGGGGCGAGTTGGGAGCGGGTTGGGGGCGGGCTGGGAGCGGATTAGGGGCGGGTTGAGAGCGGGTTGGGGGCGGATTGGGAGCGGGTTGGTTTACTATGAAGTTTCACTTCTTCCGGAAGGATCTAAGGAGAACCATAATTGATGAAAAAGCAAATTGGATAAAAAAATAAGCTGCCCAAATTACTAATTCCACGCGGACGGAGTCGCGGGCAAAAGCTAGTTTCTTAATAAGCTGTAAAAGCGTCTGGTCGACACCACTGGAGGCCGGCAGCTATGTCTCTCACTCAACGAATCGCCATCGCCATTCAACGAGGGAATGCTGCCAGCCTTTTGGGTACGATGCCACACGAAGAGAAAAATCTAGTTTGCTTAAACAGAATATTGTGAATTTGACTTGATTTTATTGTATTATATGTGACAACTATACTTTTTTTACACGTTAATAGAAAATTCTATTTCTTGCAACATCATTCCTAGTTCCTATTACCCAGTTACCTAGTATCGTAGAAAACAAATTTTGTGTAGTATACAAAATCTGTTGTAAGCTAAATGCATGTTTTACTCTGTAACAATTAGATGGTTACCAAAACGATATCGGAGTTTTTGTGTACTAGAATATTCTAGTAGGTACTGAATAAAATCCGTACCTGAGAAGCATAACACTGCAAGTGCCACTTTTTACGATTTTCGGTTTTTTACGGTACCATACATAACTTTCTGAGCTCTATCGAGCCATAACACTGTATCTGTAGAAATCGCTTACGTTTCCGAGTTCCTCATCAGATGTATTTTGATGTAAGAACATTTATCACTGCGAAGCATTTCAATCTAAGTGAATTACCGTAAAATACAACTTGATGATAAATAAACTACATTTTATCATATGTCCCGGAGTTACAGTGATATAAACGACTTTTAGTTGAGTTACAGTATCATGCTATCAGGCATTTTAATGTAAGTCTGCACTTACAGTATTGTGCTCCAAACGTTAGCCAGGCGGCGGGTGCGCAGGGAGGTGTTTGTTGGTCATTGCGCGGGAGTTACCTCAACGTGCATTACGAGTGGATGGCTGATTCGTTAATAAAAAAATATTACACTGATTTGCCTTATGGCTGATATTGTGGAATCAGAGAATGAAGACTGATGCATTTTATAATTAAAAAAAAAAACATGTTCTTTGTTGCCATTTTATACTCGAGAGCAATGAAAACTGATTACTTTATATGAAATATCGTATACAAGGTAACCCGTTTTTATTGCTCTGAAGTGTTTTTTTACTTTTTAGGGTTCCGTAGTCAACTAGGAACCCTGATAGTTTCGCCATGTCTGTCCGTCTGTGTGTCTGTCTGTCTGTCCGCGGCTAAGCTCAGAGACTGTTAGTACTAGAAAGCTGTAATTTGGCATGAATATATATACCAGTCACGCCGACAAAGTGATTAAATAAAAAAAACTAAAAAAATTTTTTTAGGGTACCTCCCATAGACATAAAGTTGGGGTGATTTTTTTTTCTCAACTAACCCTATAGTGTGGGGTATCGTTGGATAGGTCTTTTAAAATCATTGCGGGGTTGCTGTTGGATAGGTATTCGAAGATAAATAAGGGTTTGCTATAACCATTTTTTGATAAAGTGAATATTTTCGGAGATATTCACGCTGAAAGTTCAAAATAATGTGTCCCCCCCTCTAACTTTTGAACAGCAAGTCAAAAAATATGAAAAAAATCACGTAAGTTAAACTTAATAAAAACTTTCTAGGAAAATTATTTTCAACTTAATCAGTTGAGCAGTTTTTAAGTTTTTGTAAAAAAATATTTCTAAACTAAGATTGTAATTTAACCGCCATTGCAAGCATTTTTTTTCTTTAAGTACCTATAAGATCACTCTAACAGTATCTTCTTTCAAATAAAAAAAATAAAATTGAAATCGGTTCATAAAATAAAGAATTACATCTGAAAAACCATCAACACACATACTAGTTCTAGTAAGACTGCACAGATTAGATTAGTTACCCAATTCGCCGATAGATGGCTCTGTACCGCCGACGTTGAAATTCTGTGCGTGGTGGGAGTTGGGACCAAAACAACCACATTAATAAAGTATGCAAAGATTTTTTCGTACCTGCTACGGAACTCTATCTTGGGCGTGTCCGACACGCTCTTGGCCGGTTTTTTTTGTATAAGCGAGTTTTTTATTATTTTTATTTTGGCTGATAATTTTAATAGAATTTAAAATTATGGTTTTTGATTAGTAACTAAGCAAAATAATTAAAAAAACCGACCAAGTGCGAGTTCCGTACTATTATTATCTGGGTGAATCAACTTTTAAATGTCCACATGATGAAATTTTGGACTTTTATTTTTTGTTTTTATTTTCCAATTTTAAATGTTTTATTTAAAAGATAATTTTCTCTCGTTTATGAATCTGTATAGAGCAGAGCTGTTTCTTTGATAATTTACTGCGTTTCACTAGAAAAAATTCACCAGCCCAGATCTGCCCTGTCCCCTGGACCACCATTCAAAATTATTTTTAGCTAAACTAGACATCAATTATTGTTAATACAATTATCTTACTTACATTCATTTACCAATACAGTTTCATTTTTTATTTTTATATATGGCATACATCTCAATAATTTCACAGTATTTCCCATAATCATGTCCCCAGGACAACTTTTATTTCACAGAAAGTGAACTTTTTAATTAAAATGCGATATAGTAACAGTAATGTAATAAAATTTTTCCTGCTACGTTGTTTTATATTGTGTTATTGTATCTTTAAAAAAAATGAACTGTTCTTGAATTTAAAAAGAAATAAAATAATGATTTGTGTTTTTTAATTTAGGGACAACTTGGTTGTCCCATAGACATATTGGTTGTCCAATGGAAATATTAGAATCAAAAATCTTACAAGAAGGTACAGAATGAAACAAAATTAATAAAGTAGCCTGGAAAACGTCGCTACTCGATGCTAGGAATCGCCGCGGCGCTGATGTGGATAGCGATCATCATCTTGTCGTCGCTGATGTACGTCTCAAGATGGCTGCACGCGTCGAAAAGTTGGAAGGCATCCAAAAAGTTCAATTTGCAGAAACTTAGGACCGAGGAGGGTCGACAGGAGTTCGGTGTTTGCCTCCTAAATCAATTTGAGCTCTTGAAAGAGCTGGAAGACAAGGACATGGATGAAACTTGGAATCATGTACGCACTGCTTTCACTGTAGCCGGCGAAAAAGTCCTGGGCTATAAACGCTCCAAGCAAGAACCCTGGATGTCCCAAGAGCTGTGGCCCGCGATAGAAAGAAGGCAGAGCGTAAAGCTAGAGCAGTTGGCCGCTGAAAACACTGTCGCTTCGGACGCCCTAGATGAGAAGTATACTGCCTTACGCCTCCGCATCCGCGCTGGCGAGACGTGACAGACGGCGTGCCGCCGACGATCTAGCAGACCAGACCAACGCAGCAGCCAAGATAGCCAACATGAGGGAGTTCTACGACGTTACTAAACGCCTGTGCTACAAATCACTTTCCTCCAAAAAGCCGCTGAAAGACGCCACGGGACAACTATTGTGTACTACAGAGGAACAACTGAAACGATGGACCTAGCTCTTCTCCAACCTGTTGACTAGCATTAACCCCAACCGATAACTGCTTCAGACAACTCCGGACCACCACTGAATCTGCCAACCACTCCACCAACATACGCAGAAGTAGTCGCCGCCATTAAACAGCTGAAGACAGGAAAGGCACCAGGGGTTGATAACATCAATGTGGAGCTATTAAAAGCGGATCCGGCTAGGTCAGCCGAAATACTTTATCCGCTGTTGCAGCGTGTTTGGAAGATGGAGCGTGTTCCCTGCGACTGGCAGCAGGGTTTGCTCGTGAAGGTACCGAAGAAGGGGGATTTGTCAGTCTGCGATAGCTGGAGGGTCAGAATGCTCTTGCCGACTGCGGCTAAAGTTCTGGCAAAAATGCTCCTCAACCGAATGTCCCCAGAGATTGCAGGGACACTTCGGGAAGAGCAAGCCGGGTTCCGTTCTAGCAGGTCATACACCGACCACACGAATACCTTACGCATACTTATAGAATCGTGCGTGGAGTGGCGAGCCGAACTTTTCCTTGCTTTCGTCGACTTCGAGAAAGCGTTCGACTCCGTGCAGTGGAGCGCACTGTGACCCTGTCTCAGGCGAAGTGGAATACAGTATATAGGTATCATCTAGTCCCTATATAACTGTAGCATCTGCAAGGTAGTACACGACCAAGTTCTAGGGGAACCAATCCCAATGACTTCAGGAGTCAAGCAGGGCTGCCTCCTGTCACCGCTGCACTTCATTGTCCTACTCGACGACGTCATGCGGAAGGTAACTCAAACTAGAGGCATCCCATGGAACAAAAGCTCGCACCTGGAGGACCTTGACAATGCATGATTGAATTGAATTGTTGATTTCGTCTTCACTGACCGTTCTCCAAATGAAGCTGGACTCATTACGAGAGGAAGCTCAAGATAAGGGTCTACGAATCAACACTAGGAAGACCATCGAAATGCGAATACAGTCTTCGGAAAACAGACCCATCAGACTCAATGGTACACCACTGGAATCTGTCGCAAAGTTTACATATCTCGGCAGGACCGTGACCAACAGCGGCGACTCTGATTACGACGTCGACGCGAGGATCAACAAAGCGAAAGGTGCCTTTACCCAGCTAAAACCTGTGTGGGATTCGAACGTGCTCACCCGGCGGATCATGTTTGCCCTCTTCGATTCCATAGTGAATTCTGTTTTACTCTTCCGCTGCGAGACTTGAAAGGAGACAAAGAGTCTGACGAGCAAGCTACAAGTGTTCGTCAACAAATGCCTGAGGTCCATCCTGCACATGTTTTGGACGAACACTATCAGCAACGAGGATCAATGGAAGCGATGCCACCAAATCCCGATGAAGTGAGAAATCGCGGAACGGAAGTGGATAGAAAGAAAGAAAGAAAGAAAAACATAGGGCACACCCTCCGCAGACCAGAGGACAATACCACCAGGGTCGCGTTCAGGAGTGGATGGCGACGTCTCACGAAGGCCCTCTGTACCACTGGGGTACCATAGGACAACAACAAATCATTTTTGTCCAAGGGACAACCAAAATGTCCTATGGACAACCAATTCCGTTGTCCAAGTGACTAGTTGTCCGAGGGACTTATCTAAAACTTTGAGCCGTATAATAAATATTAAACATTTTTTATGTTTTATTTCAACCTTACGGTAAATTATTTATGAAATAGTATCTGGTACAATATAATTTATTGTAATATGTTAAGTACTTACGTAGTTGTGCCAGTGGTCCGATGGACAGACAATAAAGCCACCCACATTCTTCAACAGTACTACTCGACCGACTAACGCCGCGAGTTTCGTGAAATCAAAATAACGGCTAGGCCTATTTGCTTAATAGGATATTTAACTTGTTGTAAAGTATCTTAGTACGCCATTTATATTTAGATTTTATAACTATTGTATGGTTGCCCAGTGGACAGTGGGTAGCGTGTATAATTAAAGGGACACAATTAAAAGGCAAGAAATTCATAAACCATTTAGTGCAAATATAATAAATCGGTGTGTTTTATTAATGATGCTTATCTATAAAAACGATTATGTGTATAAATATCAATTCCGCAACAGTATTTATTCGTAATACAAAGTTTTACGGTGCACTGTTGCACGGGGACAATCTGTCTACTATTGAAAATCAACTTTTGGTCTTTTGGACAACCATTATAGAACAGATAAATTGTAAACAAAATTAAATATTTTGTTATAAAATGCTAGATAATATTAATAGGAACATAAAGGAATACAAATAAAAGTCATTACTTTTATATAAATTTGTGTTATCGATCCGGGACTCTGTACGTATGATGTTGAACACTAAAAAGTTGATTCACCCATCTATAAAAAATTGCGGTTTACGATATATGACGTATTAAAAAAACGACTTACTAGATCTCATATATTTCAAACTAAATACAAACTGAAATATAGATGCACAGAAAAAACCCCAGAAAAAAGACCAATGCTGGGAATCGAACCCAGGTCCAGGTCAGGTGGGTTCGATTCCCAGCATTGGTCTTTTTTCTGGGGTTTTTTCTGTGCATCTATATTTCAGTTTGTATTTAGTTTGAAATATATGGTTTCACGGGATGACCGTAAAAATAATTAAAAAAAAACCGGCCAAGAGCGTGTCGGACACGCCCAAGGTAGGGTTCCGTAGCCATTACGAAAAAATCAAGTAATATTTTTCTAAGGATTTCGTATGTGTACGGAATCATCCAAGTTTAGGTATGTTTTATACCTTGGGCTACTATTTACTCTTAAACTACAAATAATTTCCAAGCAATCTTAGCCGCTATAAGTTTCCTAGTAAATTTGATATATTTACTACCCTTCTGATTTTTTTCAAATTTTTCCACCCATCAGTTTAGATTTTAGAGGGGGGGGGGGGACGGCCGATTTTAATGAAAACTTTCACTTTAAAGTTGTATATTTCGCAAACAGATCACTGAATAGAAAAATCATGTTAGCAACCCCACAATGATTTTAAAAGACCTATCCAACGATACTCCACACTATAGGGTTAGCTGAGAAAAAAATCACCCCCACTTTACGTCTATGGGAGGTACCCTAAAAAAATTTTTTTTACTTTTTTTATTCAATCACTTTGTCGGCGTGACTGATATATATATTGATGCCAAATTACAGCTTTCTAGTACTAACAGTCTCTGAGCTTAGCCGCGGACAGACAGACAGACAGACTGACAGACATGGCGAAACTATATAAGGGTTCCTAGTTGACTACGGAACCCTAAAAAATGAAGTTGAAAAAATAAATAGAAAAAGATACTTCATACTTAACTTACCTACTAGATCTCGTTCAAACCAATTTTCGGTGGAAGTTTACATGGTAATGTCTATCATATATTTTTTTTAGTTTTATCATTCTCTTATTTTAGAAGTTACAGGGGGGGGGGGGAACACATTTTACCACTTTGGAAGTGTCTCTCGCGCAAACTACTCAGTTTAGAAAAAAAAAATATTACAAACCTCAATGTCATTTTTGAAGACCTATCTATAGATACCCCACACGTATGGGTTTGATGAAACAAAAATTTTTCAGTTTCAGTTCTAAGTATGGGGAACCCCCAAAATTTATTGTTTTTTCTCTTTTTGTGTGAAAATCTTAATGCGGTTCACAGAATACATCTACTTACCAAGTTTCAACAGCATAGTTCTTATACTTTCGGAAAAAATTGGCTGTGACATACGGACGGACAGACAGACAATGACATGACGAATCCATAAGGGTTCCGTTCTTTGCCATTTGGCTACGGAACCCTAAAAATTGAATCTTTGGAGTTTCCTCCATAATAACAATAAAATATCGTTATTATTTTATCATTTATTAACACTATTATAATGCGATTATTGAGGTAACTCTATAGGTTTAATTTTTTGCTAAGAAGCAGAACACGGTATGTGAGCTAGTTTTTTTTATTTTCTGAAATATGTCTCAGATTTAGAAGTTGATCTCATAATATAATAAATCTTGATCTCGAATAACCAAACTTTTGATTAATAAAAAACTCTGTTCCTTAAATTGGATTAGTTTTATTTTAAGCCATCCTTATTGTCGTGTATGCTGGAATTTGACACAAAATCCCTTCTCCTGTAAAATTTCGGAAATGGCACTTGCAGTGTTATTCTTCTCAGGTACGGAAATATGACTTGTTGTTATAAAAAAAAAAATCTTTTAATCATTGCTGAAATCTGTTTTCCTACACCAGAATCATAATTACTAGGTATACAATCTGGTAATATTGCGGAATATTTTTTTCTCCGTGCACGGGGGCCTTTTCTTAGATTTAGTTTAGTAGTTTTTAAGTTAGATATTTAGTTTATAGTTTTAATTAGACATTAGACTTAACTGTGAATGTTAAGGGTGTACTATTGAGCAAAAAATACAACACAACACAATACAATACAATAACTCTTTATTGTCCAGTACAAAGAAAACAATATAGAAAATAAATGGAGTGTATATGGTATTTAGTAAATTGTTACACACACACGAATGCACACACACACACACACACACACACACACACACACACACACACACACTCATAATTTTAAGTTATCTTAGGTACTTAACTTAAGTTTAAGTTAGTTAATTGGTTTATACTCGTTCATGAATACTCTGAGTGGAGGAGCGGGGTCTCCTTTTTTTTTTACGTGGGGAAATTCTCATGGATACCCACCATCCTCGAAGGAGGATGATGGGTTATGTCAGACTCCTACTGACTAAAACCCCACGGTGTTCCCTCTCTCCGCTTAGGTAGGGGCTACGGGAACGGTTACGCCATCCGCGGCCCCCACCGGCGGCTGCCCCTTCGGGCCCACCTCTGTGGGACGTAAGCCCCACAAACTCCGTTTAAGGCGCACCGGAAACACTTGGAGCGCCTGACAACCTCGGGACATCTTTGGCGGGTGACGGACCCCCCGATCCACCACCCGATGTCCCTCTGAGGGATGCGGGGTAAGCTCGCCTCGCTGGGGCCAGGAAAAGACCCAAAGATATCAATCCTTGGGCCACCCGGGGCACTCAGGCCCCAGGATACTTTTCCTCCAGGAGGCCCCCGGAACTACCCCACATCAGGTCTGTGGTCCTGCCACCGACCACACCTCGGCCGCAGAGAATAGGGCAAGCGGCGCACCGCAATACCGACATGCCTCTTCCTCTGCGGCCTCACCAGTGCCGTTTCGACGGAACGGCCCCGCCAGCTCGCAGGGGGTAGGGAGAGTAGCGCACCGTAATACCAACACGCCTCTCCCCCTGCGATCCCTCCACGGCCGTAGAAGATAGGGAGAACGGCGCACCGTAATACCGGCTCTCCTCTTTTTCTGCGGTCCCACCTCCACGCGCGTCCGCAGCGGACTTGTTCAGCCCGCTTTGAGCGCCCTCCTCGGGCCAGCCGGCGACCCAAACAGGCCGGCCCTGGTTGGCTCTTAGCTTCACCGTGGGTGACCAGTCCACGGTTACTAAGCCCCCCCGCCACGACAAGGCGGGCAACCCTCGGGGGGGAGGAGCACAAGCATTATTTTTGCTTAAAAAGAGATCCCACCCAACCCTATTTAGTTAAAACTGTTTCTTTAATTAAACCAATAAACATGATTCATTTTTTTTTTAATTTTTCAATTATTTTTAAGTATTGTTTATTTGTCTTCTATAGGTATTATAGTTATCTAGCGGTTTTCCGAGACTCCATCTGCAAAGAATTTGTTTATCGCTATCCCGCGGGAACTATGCCATTTTCTGGGATAAAATTTATCCTATCCTTCCCAGGGTCTCAAACTATCTCGATATAAGTTTCATCTAAGTTGATTCAGCGGTTTAAGCACGAAGTGGTAACAGACAAACAGACACACTCCTTCGAATTTATAATATTAGTATGGAGTATGGATTGTGATAAAAATAATGTAAATGTAGGTAGGTAACTACCTACTTTGATTTTTCTTCATGCTAAGATAAGGTTAGCGTTTGTGTATCTTTATAAAGCTTATGAAACGGGATTATCAGGTTGCATTACGTAACTCACCGGCATTTCCCGCCACAAACAAACTTGTACTCTTGCAAGAGCGAATGGTTAATTATTATTAAGATTCATATTGACCTGGTACTAAGACCATCCTTCTGTTTCATTTTCAGAGGGCGGAATTGCTCATGGCAAAAATCAAAGGTCAATAGAGTTGGAACGTTGAATTTTATCGACTTTTTCAGCTATCGATATATAAGTTCAGTCACCTTTTACATAGATTACGATACGGTTTTAGACGATGAAAATAGTTCACAGGTGATTTGAATCCTTAGGTTGTACCTATTATTGAAACTTAGGTAGTTTTAATAATTCCCACTAACGTCGATAAGCCAAAGGCTACAAACACAGGGAAGATTAAAGTTTCATCTTACAGACTGGCTAAAACTAAAAAGTGGTTTCTGGGAAGATGCATACGTTTTTATAATAAAATTCCGAAAACAATAACCGAACAAACTGATACAAAATTCAAATCCATTGTGAAGAAGACATTAATATCTAAGGCGTACTATAAAATTAATGACTACTTATATCATGGACAGGGATGTTTGGAAATAATTCCGATCCGCATTGGCGATCCCTAGTCTCAAATAGCGTATCTACTGTGTTAAAAAATTTAATTGTATTAAATACTTTACAATGTAGATCTGATTGAAAAAAATATACCTTGTTGAGTTTCTTGCCGGTTTCTTCTCAACAGGGTTTTTTCCGAACCGGTGGTAGATTCTTCGACGTTCATAGGAGCATCAATTGATGCCTACATTGAATAAAGAATTTTGACTTTGACTTTGAATACAGTACTAAGTTAAGTAGTTTTTAAAATTATCGTTTTATATTGTCTTTTATTTAAATGTTATTCCGTAATGTTCATATGAAGTCTATTATTGTTTGCTTATGGATTTGAGGTTTAGTTTTGTTAATAAATATAATTAAGTAGGTAAATATAATTTCAGTTTATTCGATAGTCGATAAAATTCAACGTTCCAACTCTATTGACGAATAATTTTTGCCATGAGCAATTCCGCCCTCTGCTCATTTTACATGTTGCTTGTATGAGCTGCGACTGTTTTTACTTATGCCTGCAACAGCACTAGATACACACCGTAGGTACACGTTTTTAAATTTTTCGGAACATAAGAAAAGTTTAGATTTACGGATCAAGTAGGTAAATAACTATATCTCATATCATTATTATAGTAAAGTACCTACCGCCTTACTGTCCTTACATTTTCAGAGTCCCTATGTAATAATACTGCATCATATTTTGTTAAATGAATCAATCAGTTAAAGGTGATTTATTTGGTTTATTTTGAATTTAGATTAAAACTAATCCAGTGAAGTCATCGATCTTCACACCAAAAATAAATCTATTTCAGCAGCTTTGGCGTGATTTTCCTATGTCGTGGTCGTTTATCAGCTGTTATCACTGTTCCAATATTTTTTCGAGACTAGATAGAACTTCCCCTCTTGAGTGGGTGTGTCATCATCGTCAAATGACTAATTTAATTACTTAAAAGCGCAGTTTTGTACCTTACGAACAACCGACGCAGTTCGTCTTGAAGCATACATAGATACATACTGAATTAGTTGTTAGTGATAACAAAAAGGTGAATAGCTCTGTACCTACCTACTATAAGTAAGCCCGCCATAATTAGAGACGATGATACTAAGGTTTGTCATACAATCAAATACAATGACGTGCTTTGGAAATCCCGCTCGGGATCTCAGGTTAAGTAAAACCATTGAAAATTAATGTTTTTCATTATCTTTAAACACTCTCAGACCCAAGACGCATGACGATATCCACCTTAGCGCTTAATATAAGGACGGCCGTCCGAAAAAAAGTTAAACTAATTACCAATGTCACCGCGACACGCCCTCTTTAAAATTTTCAACATAAAAACAAAACAACTACGCAAAAGTCATTTTCTTGGCAGATTTCAGATTTACCAAGAGCCGCAGCGAGCGCATGAAATTTACGTCAACTGAAAAGTCGGAATCATGTCCCGTGGTTCTGTGCACTTTACTCGATCAATGCCAACACCAGCATTCTGGGGTTCTTATAAAGTCTGTGTAAACTCTGTGAAGTTATAGGATGGTTTATTATGAAGGTAAAAAAAATGTAAGTAGGTAATCTTAGTTTTTCAGTATTGACGTTTTCACTAAATTTAGTGTTATTAAAAGAATTACTTAGGTGAGTGGGGGTAAGATGAAAAACAGGGTAAGATGAAAAACTACTCGTAGCACCTGGTGCTACGAGTAGTTTTTCATCTTACACTGTTTTTCATCTTATTTTCATCTTACCCCCACTCACCTTAACCTTTTCATCAAAGAAAAAATCACAAAAAGTCGGCTGTACTCGGTAGTTAATGTAGCTGTTTTATTGTGTTGAGACTTATTACACGAAACCCTAAAAACTCTCTCATACCTACGGTTTTTATATTGGCCACATTCCCGACGCGTCATTTTTAAAAATAATTCATGTCTTTCTATGAACAACTGCCGAGTTCAAATTCATACAATTAGCATCGGTGCCGCGATGGAAAATTACCGAACGAGCGAAATAACATTCTGTAGCTCGTCGCGCTTGCAAAAAAACCGAGCCGTTGACTCAACCATAGCGAAACACTCAATTTGATAGTGGTTAAGGTCGTTAACGCTTGAAGGACTTAAAATCTAGAGATCAAATACATACCTACTACTTAACAAATATATTATCAATATATTATTTTAGTTTAATGTATAATTTTTCTTGTTTCCCTTTACTTTTCTTCGTCGTTGCGTCCAATCCAAGCTATCCTATGGAAAAATCTCTGTGTTGTTTAGTTGAAAGATTATTGGTTTAATAAACGAGTACGATCTTAGACAGTAAGAAAAACGATTTTTTTTTATCAATTAATTTTATTACTGGGCGAAAGCACAAATTCACGCGTTTTTCCAGAGATTATGACCAAGCTCCCGAAACCCCCCACATAATGTTTCTTTCTGAGAGAAGGCCTGTGCGCTGCAGTGGGACGTATACTTATAGGCTGGGATGATGGTGATGATGATGATGATTAGGTCTTTTAAGAAAAAGCATGCAATTTGCGAGGCTTTAAAGCGAAAGAGTTTGAAGTGGTCAATCGAGCGCCACAGTGCAATGTACCTACCTTGCGCGATTTTTCTTACAGGTCTAAACTGGGCTTAAGAATATTACAATTTAATGCCTTTAAAATATGCTCATACTTACTATGCACGACCACTATATCTGTAAGCTTATAAAATAACCTTTTAAAATAAGGAAACTAAAACATTTTTACTAATATCGTACTAAATGTATGTGAGTGTTTAAAGTCAAAATTTTGGATACTTCTCGTTTTATTTTTAGCAAGTTATTGATGTTACATTACTCATTAGGTAACATACACGTACGGTCGACCAAGAAAGTGGTCTACCAGTTTTGACAAAAGTTTCTGTGACATCTAAATATCCCTAACCCCAGCGCCACACATAGACAAATGTTTCAACACATATTTGAACACATTGGTTGATTGTATGGATGTTCTATTGAACAAATAAGCAAATACCAGTGCTACACATGTGATCAAATAACTGTGTTCAAACATTTGTAATATGTGTGGCGCCGGGGTATGGTTGATTGTATGGTTGTTCTATTTAACAAATAAGCAAATACTGGTGCTTCACATGTGATCAAATATGTGTTCAAATATGTGTTGAAACATTTGTGCTATGTGTGGCGCCGGGGTAAGTCACTGTCATCATGTTATTGCAAGGGAAAATCGACCTCGTTGTATCATGACGTGCAAACGAACTTCGACCGTAGGGGGGTAGACCATATTTTTCGCCGACTGTACATACTTTCGATATCAGTTTAAAGATTTTTGATATCTATAGTATTTATGGAATAATCGCCTACGTACACACTTGATGATTACACACTGCTTATATACATGTATATGAGTACCTATTATATACTTCTAATTTCGAGTGAGCATTATTAAACCTGAGCAAGTTTTCAAATATATAACTACGTATATTTTTGATACTTTTCAAATACAATAATTGCTTTATAATTATAACATATAATTTCAATATGTGAAATATCCTACAAATTATTCATTTAGCTGAATTCGTGCCTGTAGTGAAAGGTCAGTTGTTTACGGAATCGAGAGCACGCTGGGGTGGGAGTCGCTCCCTGGATGCTGACATTGAATGGAGCAGCCAGATCAATGGGATTGGCGTCTACTTGTCTGCCCCCGACTGACGTCACGGAGGAAAGTAACAGTAACCGCCGGGCTACTGTGCCAAAGGGGATACCGAGAGGTGGTTTCATTTGATGCTCGCATATATGTATGTGTTTCCCAAAATAGCCTTTGGAACAAAGAAGATGCAATATCATTTTCACGTGAGTAACGGAGATGGTGTGATTGAAACCATAACATTCACAGTGAAGTGTGGTGTCAACAAAACAAAGCAGTTTTATGGTCATGCTTCTTTTACTTTACGGAAAGGTGCTACAGGATTGTCCTTGAGCTTTAGAAGGTGTTCTCCTTGGCTTTTAAGCCTTAAGGTTTCTGAACAACAGCCATCTTTCATTCTTCATTCGCCAAATTATTAGAGGGAGTAAAAAAGGCGCACTTTACCATTATTAATGAGAGCAGCAAAGGTGCAATACGAATAGCCTAGTGCCTAGTGTATGGAAGGTATAGAGTAATTTCACAATAATCCTTGTGACATGTAACTATGTATTGGACGGCGATGACGTATCAATCTTATTTAAATGCAATAACGATCGAGGTAGCAAATACTTACCATACCATAGCTCGTTGGCTTCAGGATCACAACCTTATAATTAATAACAGCAACACAAAAATCATTCAGTTCACACCGAGAGAAAAACAACCAATAACATAATTTATAAACTCAATATTACTTACGTATTAAGTACCTACTAACGTAGAAGTTGTCGAATGCACATTGCTTGAGGTTATTATCCTATCAAATGTCATTTACTTAAATGAAACTGTCTCAATTCGTGTATGCTTTGAGCATTCTCAAGGCCATACCAGCCTGCTTGTGCGCTGGTACCTAGCGTACCCGTACCATGCGCACGCGGCCGCCGGGTTGCGCTATAGGCTGCTGCCATGGAGGCACAGCACAGCACCGACGAACACCAGCTTTTTGTAACGCCAACGCAACTTCCAACGCTATATATCCTGGAGACAGCCACATTTCTCAGGTACAGCGCCATCTATCGGCGAATTGGGTAACTAATCTAAGCTGCAGTCTACTAGAAGTAGTAACTCTATTAGTAGTCTACTAGAAGTAGTTAACGACCGCTTTAGCCTAGTTGGTAGTGACCCTGCCTACGAAGCAAGAGGTCCTGGGTTCAAATCCCGGTAAGGGCATTTATTTGTGTGATGAGCACGAATATTTGTTCCTGTTTTATGGATGTTTTCTATGTATTTAAGTATTTATTTATCTATATAAGTATGTTTATCGTCGTCTAGTACTCATAGTACAAGCTTTGCTTAGTTTGGGACTAGGTCGATTTGTGTAAGATTGTCCCCTAATATTTATTTTTATATTTATACTAGCTTTTGCCCGCGGCTTCGCTCGCGTGTACTATGAGTATTACAAAGAACCAAGATATCAAGCAAGCAAGCATACAGGCAAGCAAGCAAGCAGGTCCACAAATGACCGAAAAATCGGTGAACATACCTACCTACGTAAAAAAAAAGTGGAATGCATAACCTCCTCCTTTTTTAGAAGTCGGTTAAAGAGCCCTTTGCGACCTACTTACAGTATAAACTAATGAATTTTGAAATTTTAGCTTTCTACAACCAGTAAAACGCAAAATCCCGTTTTTTCCCGTTCCCGTAAGAATTTCGGGAAATGTTTTCTTAATGCTTCCCCTACACTCCCCAAGGAACCCACTTGCCAAATTTCAGCTTTCTATGACCAGTAAAACGAAAAATCCCGTTTTTCCCGTTCCCGTAGGAATTTTGAAAAGTCCTCTCTCAATGCTCCTCTAAACTCCCTCAAACAACCCACATGCCGAATTTCAGCTTTCTACGACCAGTAAAACGAAAAATCCCGTTTTTTCCCGTTCCCGTGGGAATTTGGGAAAGTCCTCTCTCAATGCTCTTCTACACTCTCCAAGCAACCTACATGCCGAATTTCAGCTTTCTATGACCAGTAAAACGAAAAATCCCGTTTTTCCCGTTCCCGTGGGAATTTTGGAAAGTCCTCTCTCAATGCTCCTCTACACTCCCCAAACAACTTACATGCCGAATTTCAGCTTTCTACGACCAGTAAAACGAAAAATGCTGTTTTTTCCCTTTCCCGTGGGAATTTTAGAAAGTCCTCTTTCAATCCAGCTCTACACTCCCCAAGCAACCTACATGCCGAATTTCAGCTTTCTACGACCAGTAAAACGAAAAATCCCGTTTTTTCCTAATCCCGTGGGAATTTCCAAAAATCCTTAAAACTGTTTTTTACTATTATAATTACCTACTTCTATGCCAAATTTGAAGAGCCTAGTAATTATAGTTCATAGGATCCCGTTGAACTGAATATATAAATCCCGTTTTTTCCTTATCCCGTGGGAATTGTGAAAAATCCTGAAATTAATGTTTTAACTAATGTAATAACTACTTGTGTATCAAATTTGAAGAGTCTAGTTATTATAGTTACTGAGATAGGGTCACTCGGAGTCGAATATATAAATCCCGTTTTTTCCCGTTCCCGAGGGAATTCCCAAAAATCATTCCTTAGTAGATGCCTACATTGTATAAGGTATCTATGTGCAAAATTTCAAGTCCAGTGGTTTGGACTGTGCGTTTATATATCAACAGTCATTTAGTTTATTTAGATATTTCAACCCCATCGCACCCCATCCAGGGAGATGGTATTTTACGTCTGCCACGTCGGATTTTAAAACCGTTGTTGTTTACATAACCAGCGACCCGATAAACCATAGAAACAACACTCATGTTGATTTTCAGACTTTGTTACCCCTTTCCCCCTTTTAGGGGTTGAATTCTCAAAAAACCTGAAACACGTGTTTACTCATTTATCATTAGGAGTACTTCTGTGAAGTTTCGAATAAAATAGTCGAACTAATCTTGTTTCCCCATACAAACTTTGGACCCCCGTTTCACCCCCTTAGGGTGTGAATTTTGAAAAATCCTTTCTTAGTGCACCCCTAGACCTTATAAGGAACCTACGTGCCAAATTTTGAATCTCTAGGCCCAGTGGTTTGGGCTGTTCGTTGATATGTCAGTCAGTCAGTCAGTCAGTCAGTCAGTCAGTTCCTTCTTTTATATATATATATATAGATTTAGTATGTATGTTGATGGTTTTTCAGATGTAATTCTTTATTATATGAACCACAGAACAGAAAAAACTATAGAAGTGTTATGCAGTCATGTCGAGTGTGGCACAATTATGCGGAGTTCCGCATAACTTGCGCGCAACCGGCTCAGTTGCGCGCAGAGGCTTGTGTCGGGCGATTGTGCAATCAAAACGACAGTTATAGAGAAAAGTTGAGGAAATATGCCTTATTGTTCAGTTTTAGAGTGTAAAAATGATAGCCTCACCAAAAACGTCACCCATTGTGGTATTTCGTATCATCGGAAAGTAGTATTTCATTTTAATTTAGATTAATTTATTTTTTTTTTCTATTCCGTAAGACATTTTTTAGAAATGCGTAATATAACAATAGACTTTATTCTAATACGATAACGTCGATTTTTGTCTGTGTCACAGAACTTTGTGAGACCGGAACATTCCGCTACTCGCAAAGAGCGGAGGTGTTGTCGATAAAATTATCGATGTTTATTTCTGAGTATTCCGTGTTAAGGCCACAACAAACCGGGAGCGCAGGGCGCTGACGCAACAGCGCGGTTAATAACAGTGAATCAAATACAGTGTTCCGCGCTGCCAGTGTGTGTCACCGTATATTTTTTTCCCGGTTTGTGGTGGCCTTTAAAGTTGAATTTTCATTCCGTTTCCTAGTTGTCGGGCATAAAAATTAAAACCAATCTACACGGTGTTTTCTTGTGTCTTAGAAAAAAAACCGGCCAAGTGCGAGTCGGACTCGCGCAAGAAGGGTTCCGTACAATTATCTATAAAAATCACGTTTGTTGTATGGGAGCCCCCCTTAATTATGTTTTTATTTTAATTTAATGATTTATTTTTAAAGTCAATATATAATTAAATATTCTGTGAATATTTCAAGCGTCTACCTGTTGACGTTATCAATATCGAGCAATAACGAGCAAAAAAATCACGTTTGTTGTATGGGAGCCCCTTAAATATTTATTTTATTCCATTTTTTAGTATTTTTTGTTATAGCGGCAACCGAAATACATCATCTGTGAAAATTTAAACTCTCTAGCTATCACGGTTCCCGAGATACAGCCTGGTGACAGACAGACAGACAGACAGACAGACAGACAGACGGACGGACAGCGGAGCCTCAGTAATAGAGTTCCCGTTTTTATCCTTTGGGTACGGAACCCTAAAAATAGCCTACGACCTATTCTCAGACCTACCGAATACAGAGAAAAAAGTTTCATAAAGATCGGTCAAGTCATTTCGGAGGAGTTCGGTAACAAACACCGTGATGTGACACGAGATTTATAAATATTAGATAGAGATTATTGACCTATGAATTACATCGATATTCTCATAAAATGTACTCTGCCCACCACTAGTATTTACGATGATTTACGAATATTACTTTTCAGTCGTGATGAACCCAAACCCTATCTCATAGAGTTCATTATTCAATGGAATATTTTAACGACCTCTGACGGCGTGTAGCAGAACTTTATTTTGACACCTGTCATTTAATTCAGCTACTCGATGAAAGACGGCAGCACTTTGTATGCAATTTTACTTACGTGCCCTTGTAATTTACTCTCAACGATATACCGTGGTATTAAAGTTTAAATTGTGTTACCGGATTGAGAAGTTATGACTTTTTTGAATAGAAGCTACGACCAATGATTGCTAAGATTTCAATGTATTGCAAGAGTGTGTATGTGTGAGTTTTGCCACACCTGGTTTCGATACAAAACGGGACTCATGGCACTTCCACTAGTTTTTTCTGTTCCGTGGTTACCTACCCTTTAATTCTCAAGCTTGTCTCTCGAATTATGGCCACTAATATACTACCAGCATGGAAGTAATAAGTACTACGTACAACGGGAATGAGCTCTATCTGTGCATCTTGCAGCTAAAATAAAGAAAATAAAACCTTAAAAATGCGCGCAAAATAAAAATGAAGCCGAGTGGGAGGGCAACCACTGAACGCTGTGTCCCGTTCTAATAACAGTGACTTAGAGTTGCCAGAGCTAAGTTGATTTCAATCCTTTTGTTTTTTGTAAAACAATATGCGATTGATGTAATGTCACAGAGGCCCTACCACGAAGTGCATAATTCGAACTTCGTTTCGTGCCGTCCCGCTCACGCTAATGGTATTTATTACGAGAGTGAGAGGGACCGCACGATCCGAACTTCGAATTTCGTAGTAACCCCCCAGAATATATAATAGTACTAACGTACAGAATGGCCGCGCCCCACCCCTCAAGGCGCAGATTGCCGGGAACCGCCAGAAACCAGTCGGCTGCGCGACGCGACGAATTGTATGTAGGCAGCACGGCACTAAACTTATGCGAAATGGTAACATACTGTGCATTGTATGGGTGTTTGGCAACAGCCAAAGATAAGGAAAGGAGATTTTTCGAATTCCGAAGGACGAAAGAAGGTAGATAACCAACTTTAATTAGCAACATGTACAGTGTAGTGTAGGTAACTAGGGAAAGAACCACTAGGTTTAAAAGTTTGTTACCTATAATGTATAAATAGAAGTCTTATATTAGTAGGTATTTGTCAAATTGATTTATTAATTATTTCTTATCAATATCTATAATTACATTCTCTAATTGTCTTTACAAAATAAATGAGGTATACACTCATTCACTTATTTTTAAACACTTAATTTAGACAAATGATAAGTTTAATTATAAGTACATACGATAATAAGATTACCTACTCATTTTATTTTACAATAAAACGTTGCTCGCGCTCAACGAACGGATTCACTTTCCGCAGCTATCTCTTTCTACGCTGCTATACAGTCACGTGCGTGCGATAGGCATCCCTGTGTATATTACGCACACATTGATGCGTGTACAGACGTCGTCACTGCTTATGTAGATTCAAGAACGCGTATTGTTTGGGTGGTTATTAATCTGACTCCAATAGAATTTTTTACGAATTTATTATATACTTCACAATACAAACAAGTTGGTTATTAGTTATTATTTTCGTTACGATACGTGACGTGCTCTCGACACTGGTGAATATCGGTGAGTCGCGCGGAGGGCGCGGCAGTCGCCGTCGGCGCGCGCGCTCGGAACCGCTCGGGATCGTTCGGGAAACATCGGCGTTAACATACTCCCCCCCCTCGAGTAGGTTGAGGCTCGAGCAGCAAGGAAGCAGTAGACGACGATGATGAAGGTTCAATCGACGTAACTGATGGTTTAGTCTTCGTAGTAGACAATGATGACGGAGGTGTAGGTGTCATTGAACTCGATGAAGATACAGGAGATGTTGCAAAGGATGTTGATGAGTCGTTAGGTAATGCGCAAAGCTTATGCACGGCGCGGCGCACTGTGCCTCTTGTAGTCAAGACATCGGCTACTCTAGCGATGTCATCACGTCCAGGATATAACTTGATAATGCGCCCTAAACGCCAATTCATAGGAGGAACATTATCTTCTTTGATGACAACCATGTCATGAACTTGCAGACCTTCTTGATTGATCTGCCATTTCATTCTTTGCTGCAACTCTGATAGAAATTCCTTGTGCCAACGGGACCAGAACTGCTGTCGCATTCGTTCTATATGCTGGTATCTCTTGAGTCGATTAGGATTTATTTCTAATAGTGACGGTGATGGTAATGACGTCAAGGCTTTACCGATCAGGAAGTGACCTGGAGTTAACGGTTCTAAATCGTTGGGATCAGATGACAATGGTGTAAGAGGTCGCGAATTCAGAATAGCCTCTATTTGTGCGAACAACGTGGATAGCTCTTCATACGTCATGTGTGTGTTTCCTAACACTCTTGAGAGGTGGAATTTGGCACTTTTTATACCGGATTCGTGCAAACCTCCGAAATGTGGAGAGTAAGCTGGCGAGAACTTAAAGCTTATACCTTCATTTTCTGCGTAAGAAGCAATGGAATCGCTATTTGTTTTAAAAAATCTATTTATTTCGTTGCTTGCACCTACAAAATTAGAGCCGTTATCTGAATACATAATGCTTGGTTTCCCCCTGCGGGAGATGAATCTCCTCAGACACTGGATATAACATTCTGACGTGAGGTCGCTAGCCAATTCTAAATGTAGTGCTTTTGTCGAAAAGCAAACGAATAACGATAAGTAGCATTTAGTAATACGACAACCACGGCCTTTACGATCCGTGATTTGAAAAGGGCCCGCATAGTCGACGCCACAGACTTGAAAAGGAATGTTTGGTGTTACACGTGACTGTGGTAAGTTACCCATGAGTGGGTTTATATTTTTCGCTTTCATGATTCTACATATCTTGCAATTGTTAACAGTGCTTCTCGCTAAAAGCCTACCATTCAAAGACCAGAATCTTTCTCGTATATTACTCAACAAAAGTTGTGGACCAGCGTGTAGTAATTTTAGATGTTCATGTTTAAAAATTAGCTTAGTAAACAAGTGGTTTGGATCCAATATAATAGGATGTTTTTTGTTATAATTTTCAGGTGCATTTTGAATGCGTCCACCAACACGAAGTAGACCAGATTCATCAATAAAAGGGGTCAGTGACAGAAGGCGAGACTTCCCAGGTAAGCTTTTATTATTTTGTAATAGATGTAATTCATTACTAAAAGATTCTTGTTGAGATTGTTTACTTAAATACATAAGCGAAGTGTTCAATTCATCGCTGGTTAAATAACCCGACAACTGGTGGTTAGGATTTCGCGTATTGAAAATAAATCGTTTCACATAGGCAAAGGCTCTTTGCAGGGTGGAGATTTTAGAATATCTAGAAAACTCAAACACTTTGGAAAGAGCGCTTGCTGAATCAGTATCGCTTTTAGATTTAGTATTTTTCATATTTAGAGTAGTTTCATTCAAGTTTAGTGTGTAAGCTTTCATTTCAGGTACTTCACTATTAGCATTGCTCCGAGCTAACTGAGGCCAATATGACATATCTTTATCTAAAAACGAGGGACCATGCCACCACAAGGCTGAGTTACAAAGTTGTTGAGGATCAACTCCTCTGGAGGCCAGATCCGCGGGATTGATATATATGGGAATGTGTCTCCATATCCCATGAGGTGACAGGTCCTGAATTGCTCCTACACGATTTGAGACGAATGTTTTTAAACTACGTGGATCAGGCTCCAGCCAACTCAAGACCACAGTGGAACCAGACCAGTGAAACACATTATCAATATGACAGCGTAAAGAATCTTTAACTTTAATATACAATCTCACGGACAGTAACGCACCCAGCAGTTCCAGGCGTGGTATTGACGTTGGCTTCAGTGGTGCGACTTTAGCCTTAGCGCACAATAAACGTGTAAGTGTATTACCTTCACTATCAGTCGAAGTTAAGTAAACACAAGCAGCATACGCTAGCTGAGAAGCATCTGAAAATGTGTGTAAGGTAATCGCTTTAGTTTTCTCACACAAAACGCCTCTGGGGATGTTAATGTCGACGAGATATTTTAGATTTTCTACATAATCTAACCATTTTTTGGACAATTCTGCGGGAATCAAATCATCCCAGTCTAATTTAGTTAGCCATAATTTCTGTAATAATATCTTAGGCGTAATCGTGATTGCACTTAACAGGCCAAGTGGATCAAATATTTTGGCTGAATTTGACAGTATCCTGCGTTTTGTTGCTGGTGGCGTAGTATTTATATCCACCGAGAAAGTCAGCTTATCAGCTGTAGGATGCCATGTCAGACCTAAAACACTTGACTCCGCAGAAATGTCCAAATCTTTAGGTATCATTGAACCTAGACTGTTTTTACAACCAACGGAGCGTTCGTGTGGAATTTCCGAAGAGGAAAACATGCTGATTTTAAAGTTTTAGTTACTGATTCGCAAATGTGACTTAATTCGGCTTCTGTGTTGGCCCCAGTTAAGAGCAATGTTTTCGTCTTCACACTCTTTGGCTAGCTGCAACAAGCATCTAGTACTTAAATATGGAGCAGCCGCAGTTCCATACGTTACCGTGTTTAATTGTAATACTCTGATTGGTTGTGATTCATGGTCTCTCCATAAAATTAATTGTAAGTGGCGCTGGCTAGGCTCTATGAGTATTTGCCTATACATTTTTTCGATGTCTGCCGTAACTACGTAATTATGCTGCCTAAATCTGAGTAAAATGGCTAACAGATCATCTTGAACGGGAGGGCCAATATGTTGGATATCGTTGAGTGATACCCCGGTGGTAGATTTGGCAGAGGCATCGAAAACTACTCTCAACTGCGTTGTGTCACTCTTTAGCCTAATAACGGCGCGATGCGGAAGGTAGTAACCGAAAATTGGTCTTGATATTTCTGTCAGATGCCCGAGTTTCTCGTATTCATGAATGAATTCGGAATAAGCTTGTTTCAGATTAGTATTACTTGACATTCGTCTTTCACTATTAATGAATCTTTTTTCGGCCATTTTGTAAGAATCACCAAGGGCATCTGTCGAATCTCGCAGAGGAATTGTGACAACAAATCTCCCATCCACATCGCGGTGCGTAGTTTTGTCAAACAGTTCTTCGCAATAGGCGTCTTTAGGCGAAGTAGCCTTTGTTATTGGCAATTCCTCGAGTTCCCAAAATTTTGACAATTGGTCTTTAATGTCTTGAGAAAATTTACATTTTATGGTTTGTGAACTCGAAGAATCCCCGTAGCTCCCCCCCGTGGGGCCAGCTACTATCCATCCCAACTTTGTTTCCGTCAGTACAGGTTTTTGATGTCCTAGCTTAATCTGTTGGGATTCGATAAGGTCCCAGAATATATCTGACCCTAATAAAATATCGACTTCTGACGGGTGACAAAACTGAGGATCAGCTAGGTTTAAATTCGTTGGAATACCTAACTGTGATTTAATCTTTATGTTGGGCAGTTTGTCTGTAATAGTTGGGACTATATAAAATTTGACAGCTTTGGTAAAGTCATTGTACATTGAATGTATAGTAAGATCGCAATATCCATTTATTTTTAATGTAGAATTATTGATGCCTGATACGGCGCGATTGACTTGAGTAATATTGCAATTAATCCTTTGTTTTGTTGTTTCAGATATAAATGACGACTGACTTCCGCTGTCTAATAATGCACGCAAAGTATATGTTTTACCTTGTCTTGTGACGTTGACAAGCGCCGTTGAAAGCAAAACTTGATCACAAGATACGGCAGACATTGTAACTGAAGTTTTATTTTTAATTGGAATTTCATGTTGAGGAGCAGGTGTGGCAGAGGAAGACGCCGTTTCTTGAGAAAGGTTTGCATTATTTTTATTTTGTCCTTCCACGGTCTCTTGAGTATTTATATTATCTTGAAACTGTACTACTTTATGTAACATAGTACTATGTTTTCTTTTGCAGATCCTGCATCCACCAGAGCGGCATTGGTAAGTAAGATGACCGGGGCGAAGACAATTTTTGCATAACTTCCACTGGCTCACCTGCTGATAACGGTCATCTACGGATAATGTTTTAAATTTAGAGCACTCAATTAATCTGTGATTTTGTTTACAGGATATGCATTGATAGCTAGTAGATGGCATTTGAGATGATGAAGCAATAAAAGATTTAGTTTTTGGGATAAATGGACGTTTTTCATTTTTTACATCTGAACGAGTAGACTGAACAGTTTCCAGAACATCAGCCCTATTACGCAAGAATTTATAAAACTCAATCAAAGTAGGCGATTTATCAAAGTCGTTTCTACACTCTTCCCACCTCCTTGCAGTAACGCTGTCAAGTTTCATAGATGCCATGTAAATAATAAGGGTATCCCACTTATCTGTGCATTCCCCGAGGGTCTTAAGCGCTTGTAAATTTTTTGAAATAGAATCAATTAGGTTGCGTATACCCTTATCAGTTTCCCTTGACAAAGGTTCAATATTGAAAAGGCACTTGAGGTGCTGATTAACCAGCAAGCGTGTGTTATCATATCTTTCACATAAGAGAGACCAAGCAATAGCATATGTGTCCGCAGAGACAGACACTGACTTAATTACGGCACTTGCCTCCCCCTCCAAGTATGACTTTAAATAATGGAATTTACATATGTCATCCATTTCATTATTTTTATGAATAAGCGATAAGTATGTATCGCGAAATTCTAGCCACTTACTTGTATTACCATCAAAAGGAGGAAGTTTCAAGGGTGGCAGCTTTATCCTAGTGGCACCATTGCGGCTAGAAATATTTGAAACTTCGTCCCTTTCTTGGCAAACCTTCCACTTTTCTGTTAACTCTTGGGCCTGCCCAAAACTGACATAAAATAAATTTTCAGTTGTTTCCCGTTCTTGTAATTGTGTTTCGGATGTACCTATCTAGCAGCTCAATTTTGTTTTGAATCTCATCAAAATCATTCAACACCGATTGCATTTTATTCATACGTAATGACAACTCGTTTATTTCAGCACATGAAATTTCCTTTAAATTATTTACGAGTAAAGAAGACAAGTGCTTTTTAAATAACGTCAATCGAGATCTAATCGACCCTCTCTGCTGCACAAGTGTCTTTAAATCCTCCATCTTGTAAGTGCAAGCAAGCAACGTAAATAATAATGTTTACCTACTAGAATACTTCTAGTATAGGCATAGGTACATTTATTCGTAAGTATTAAATGCCGCAAATACTTTCTCACATCAGCAAAAGTAAATGTAAAACTAGTTCGAAGTTCGGATCGTGCGGTCCCTCTCACTCTCGTAATAAACACCATTAGCGTGAGCGGAACGGCATGAAACGAAGTTCGAATTTCACGCTTCGTAGTATAGGGCCAGTTCGATGTACCGATAATGTTTGCCGTCTTGTTGGTTAAACTGATTGTGTTATGCATTTTAATTTAAAAAACATAGATATTGTTGAAAATTATGTTATACAGAACATTTTAAATTTCCGTCTAAAGGGATATCTAATTTCATTTATTGTTTCTAAATTAAAACAACCAACTTTTTCTGATGTTGCCACTTACTTTACTTAAAGTTTTGAATACTACATTCTAACAAGTATAATTATCACTTAGAAACAAACAAGGATATTAAAAATATTACGCGTTATAGTAAAAACCTGTCTATTTTGTATCAAACAAAAGGCAACTTATTTGTAGTTTAATTGCACATGGTGCGCAGCTGTCTACTCAAACTACTGGTTCAAATTTACACTTTAACATGGGTCTGTGGCCTGCATCCAAAACAAATGCACTTTTTTACCTATGCTATGAAATAAAGCATCAGCTTTGCTTGGATTAAATGGCTGCGGGATTATTAACTTAAGTTTTAAATAAAGTATCTATTTACAAACATCATTTATTGTAAAACTACTCTTGAATGTGTTTTGACAGTGTCATTCTGAGTTCATTTTATCGTTATTGCTAGGAGCAGGTGAGGTGAAATACGCTTGTCAATAATCAAACAAAGTAAAGATGAATGAATGAGTTATTACCGGGATTTTGATATTCTACTACAATGATCGGATGAATAATGTTTTGGTAAATATGCCGTAATACGAAGGAAGCTGTATATCATGTCATTAGTGTTCACATTATAGTTCCATCCAACTTCAAGTGGTATCAGCTCGTTGTCAGAATTGCCTCTGTTAGCTGCAGACTCTGCAAAAATAATATGCCTAAAGTTTATTACTCGTTAGACTAACACGCGCAGTGCATTCAGTTCCTTTTATTTCGTTCCAAAGAATTTAGCTAATAATCTGTACTATTTGATAATAGTCTCAACATTCAGAATAACATTGAAAGAATGCAAGCATTGTGCTAAGAAATAACATTAGATGCAATGACGAGTATCACAGGCCACATCTCAGACCCAGAAGTCTGCATCTGTAATAGTTATTTCCAGCTTGCTAAGAACACATTAATAAATGTGGTGTATTATTGTATGTATCTCATTGGGAAAAATTTAAGCAGCTATTTCTTACATATATAAAGTTCCCACCAGTGGCAAGTTCTAATTGATAGATGTGCAACAAAATTGATCAATCTTTTTGCTAATGCAAAAAGATTTTGAGATATGGAAAATCTGTAACATCATCTATGAATATAACATTCAGGTCTTGCAAATAAAGGCAACAAATTAAATTCCGTCTTGCTCTAGATATAGAGTAGATAAGGATGGAAAATAAAAATAGTTCAGGAAAAAAAATACTAACTAACTAACCTTAAATAATGCCCTTCATAATATTTATTACTAGCTGTTGCCGGCGACTCCGTCTGCGAAGAATAGGAAAATAGAAAAATAGCCTACAACCTGTTTTCAGACCTACCAAATACAGACATAAAGATTGGTCAAGCTGTTTCAGAGGAGTTTGATAACAAACACTGTGACACTGACACAAGATTTTTATATATTAGAAATAATCAGCGGTTAATCACCAAGACCTCCTAAGTAACATTTTTGGTCAAACATGTTTTATTTGGAATTCTTCATTAATACCCTCTAACTTGCACACTATCATAATCTCCTGTAAACATATAGCATATTGAGATAGGAGATCTTGGTGGTTAGCTAACAAAATGTAGTATAGGAAGGTTAAATACCCTTCATAAAATAATTCCTTAAAACCAAAAGAAATATTGTTTAGGGATTAAATAATGAGAAAACTGAGCACACACTAGTTTGGTTACATCTGGTTATAAAATCCTGTTTGCAGTGCATGTAATTTAGTCATACATACTGGTGCCATTCTGCCCACATTAAGTTATTATTATTTAATTTCATCCACCTTATTTTAGACTTATTCATGATCCATGAAATGCGATGTACTAACAAGGGTAAACATTCAGTTTTCGAAAAAATATTAACTTTTTAATGTATATACTAAAATAGTAATCATTATTAGTATTATTACTGAAGGTAACTTATACAAATTGTCATATGCATCTGCTGCTAACTCATTCATTACTTGGTGTTTATATTTATTGTTTGTGATCAACCTATTGTGCAGTCTGATTGTAGTTGAGAGTTATTCACAGATTTTGAAATAATAATGAGGAGTTCAATATGAAGGAGATGGTAGGAGGATGCTGTGTGTGCTCGGACGAGCGCGGTTGGCCTGACAACCCGCTAGTCTACTGTGATGGGAATGGGTGTACAGTCGCAGTTCATCAAGGTATGCAACTCTTTATTACCAGAACATATTATTAATCAAACCCCATCTTGTTTACTGCCAAGTTATCATGAAATAGGTAAATGAGTACTAAGTATTTATTTATGCATATACTAAATAACCAATTGCCTTATGTTCCAATTTAAATTATTATTATGTTTTAATTTAATCTATTTTGACCAATCATTTAGATTGTGTTATTTTCTATAGTAGTGATTGTTTGAATTATATCTGAATTTTAGTTCATAGATATGAGTTACCATAAATAAACAGTAACGGAGTATATGGAAAGAACATAATTAGTTCTTTTTTTTTGAAAATGAGATTTTAATCTAAAAATATAGAGCATGCAATAAACTGTAACATACCACTTAGTTACAGATCAACAAATCTTTTTGTAGCTTTCTGCAAAGTTTGATATATGGTTTGATACTTTGGGTGTTAAATCCAAATGGGTCAGTATGGCGAAATCAGAAACTATGAGAGATAGCAAAATCTGTTCTTAGGAACCATGGCTTCGATTTTAGATTTAAGAATGATGGCATTCAATCATTTTTTTTTAACTCTCATAAATAACCGGGAATCAAACCTGGTCAAAATTCTGTACTAAATATTCACATGCCAATTTCCTTCAAATTCAAAATGGGTTGTTTTCTTAGGCTGAATATGCACCCCACTAAAATACGGAACGTCATTGTGTCATCCAGGAAAATGGCTAACATTTTGATACCTAAAAAATTTTTAATAAAATTATTTTGTAATTTTTGAGTTTTTTTACAATTATTTAAACAAAATTCCATTAAGAAATGTATTTCTTGGGACTTGTAATTCCTAACTTCAACAATAACAACAAATAAATTATTACAGAAATTTTGACCATATTCGATTCCCGGTTATTTATTTATTTATTTATTTATTTATTTATTTAAGGAACAGTTACAACTTACAAACAGATAATTATTCTAATTGACATTACCTAGAACACAAAAATTCATGTTTGCAACTTAACTACAAATTATGTATGAGAGTTAAAAAAAAATGTTTGAATGCCATTTTTGTTAAATCTAAAATCCAAGCCATGGTTCCTAAGAACACATTTTGCTATCTCTCATAGTTTCTGATTTCGCCATACTGACCCATTTGGATTTAACACCCTGTATGTATATTGTTGAGGATAGTGCAATGCCGCGTAACTAGCACTGGTAAATACTGCGTATCTACACAATACCCATAGTGCAAAACCACGTAACTAGCACTAGTAAATACTGCGTATTTACACAATACCCAACTTTACAGGAGAAGCTTAAAACGTTTCTAATCAGGATTTTATGTTTGTTGGCAGGAAATCTTAGTTTGGCTCCTTTTGTTAGATACGCGGTATTAACCAATGCCAGTTACGCGGATTTTCCCTATGGGTGTTGTGCAGATACGCAGTATATACCAGTGCTAGTTACGCAGTATTGCATTATCCCCGACAATATACAAAATATTATATGATTAAAATTACTTATCTTTCAAATCGCGTTAATTCAAAAAGTTGATAATGTGACTTGGCATGGTTTATCCATGTACCCTTCATTTGTTTACTCACCCATTGTTGGTAATTAATTACTTGCATTGCATCTCTATTATTTAATCACATATTTAGGCTTATGTTGTTGACTGATCTATTCAACCATGTTTTTCCAGCGTGCTATGGCATAGTGACAGTACCCACTGGTCCATGGTACTGCAGAAAATGTGAGAGTCCTGAAACTAAAGGAAAAGTGGTATGACTTAATTAAATTAATATTGCATGTTATTTCTTGCAAATAACATTTCTATTAAACAATGTTGTTTTATATTTCAGCGGTGTGAGCTTTGTCCCTCAAAGTCTGGTGCTCTTAAGCGAAGTGACACAGGAGGCTGGGCTCACGTTGTCTGCGCACTTTACATACCCGAAGTGCGATTCGGGAACGTCACTTCTATGGAGCCCATAGTCTTAAGACTAATCCCACCAGAGAGATATAACAAGGTACCTCATCATTTCATCTCTCTAAATTAAATTTAAACAAATGTTTACTGAACATAAAACTACCGTGAGACTCACTCATAGCGTAAAAAATACGGATAACTCAACATAAACATGTCGTGCTAAACTCGATCATAGATGTGAGTTATCCTTATTTTTTCACTATAAATGTTTACTGTTTCAGAATTGCTACATTTGTCAAGAGTCCGGAAAGACGCATAGAGCAAATGCTGGTGCTTGTATGCAGTGTAATAAGTCTGGTATGTATATTCAAAATTATTGAAAACTTTAGTAACTTTAGTTTTGATTTCATGATTAATAACAAAATTAATACTTTTGTTTGTGCGATTAGGTTGCAAACAGCAGTTCCACGTGACTTGCGCTCAGAGCCTGGGGCTGCTCTGCGAAGAGGCCGGCAATTATTTGGACAACGTCAAATATTGTGGCTATTGCCAACATCATTACAGCAAACTGGTAAGTATTTATTGAGTAGAAAGTTC
Source organism: Archips crataeganus (assembly GCA_947859365.1). NCBI lineage: Eukaryota > Metazoa > Arthropoda > Insecta > Lepidoptera > Tortricidae > Archips > Archips crataeganus. The sequence continues at coordinate 20,127,808 of OX402045.1, read as the reverse complement.
TCCTTTTGGTATGTTCCATGAATCAAAGAGGTGTCTTCACGTATGTAAAAGTCAACTAGTTTATTTCAAAAGAAATCATTTGCTCCAACAACATTTATTCAACAATTAAAGTTATTTTCAATGCTGCTAGCCACGTTTGTTCTTTTGTGTAACCATCCTTACTTAGCAATTAAAAACCCATTCTTAGAATGACCTGCACTTACTGAGGTAGACACACTGTACACACTAAACTGGTTACATTTACAGCTATAGTTTTCTTATCATGATGTCACCATCATCGCAAGAGTACAAGTTTGTGCAAATACAACGGGAAATCAGATTATAAACGAAAAACTAAAAAGCCTAACCAAACTCAACTAACCATACCTACGCACATGATATCAATTTTAATAGTATTTATCCTGTTTACGAGGCTTCTACACAACGGGAACGAATCCATGATTAGTGTCGTATTAGCTCTAGCGAGTAGCGTATTTCTGGTCTGGACTCGTTGTCTTAATTAGTTTCGATGAGGGATACGTTCGAATCCAGCCGAAATGGTTGATTGTGCAGAAAAAGGGCGGTAACGTGAAGACCATCCCTCCGTACAAGCCAGTGTCGCATGACAGCCCGTCCAGTGACTCCAGCGGTGAGAAGGAGGGTGACGCGTCGCCCATGGCTAGCGGCAGCGGGACTCCCACACATGCCGCTAAAGCCAAAGGGGTATGTGTATATATGTATATATTCATAGGCCGAATATTATTTTAGAATGCGACTTAAATACAATATTTGGTGATCCAATGGTTGATTTTACGAGTTCTAAAAAACAAATAACTCAATGGACCCCCAATTATTTTCTTGTCAAAGATTTGTTTTCATACCTTAGCGTCTGGTAGACTGAAAATGGAATGTTTGTGAGCTGGTACTTTTAGTATGTTAGTAAATATCTCAGTATAAAATAAAGAGTACCGCGTGGCATGTTATCAGCCTATCAGGTTACGTTAGTTGACACGGGATGTATGAACGCACTTGGTTTGTTTTGCTAAGGCAAGCTTTTCGATGTAATCTTCTTTCTTTCGAACACATTGGTTCTCACTATATAGTCGACAACGCCTTTCTGGTTTCGTCGTTAGTAAGAATACAATCAAATAAAATTCTTCCAAATTTTAAGAAAATAGCGTTGTTTATTGCGATGATAATGATATTATTACAATTTTTTTTTAATTTTTCGTAGTGCTATATTTATAGTGTTTATGTATATTTTCAGAAGATTGATTGAATTAAATTGTTTAAAATTTTAGCCTGGTCGAAAATCATCACACTCGGGCGGGACAGTATCTGGAAAAAACACTCCAAATCCTTCAAAGACTCCAACAAACACAACACAACTCGTGGGTAAGTAGTTCTTTTGTCTTAAATTTTAGTTAGCCAATATGTTGCTATGATTCATACATAAGTATTATTATTTTGACCTTGTAGCATAAACTCAAAACTTTCCCATATTGAATATCGATAGTTTTTAAAATAATGAAAAGAAACCGCGCTGTACGTCCGGCACAGTCTTAATCGGACTTGCAGGGACCAGGCTTAACTACATAAATAACTCTGAGCTAAGTGTTAAGCTAGGGTTAACGATTTATTATTTTAACCTTAAACCGAGCGAGCGGCTCTTAATGGTTGTCTTCCTCCAAGTCAGTGGTCTGATCACTCCATTCGGCCAACCTCGCATTGCAAGCGATTTTCTTTGCGATGTTTTTCTCGTTTTTCCACCGTATGTTTCCTCCCACAACTCTGATTGAGAGCCACCCTGACTTCAGGTCTCATCTAGGTACTTAGCGGAAAGGAACTCTGCTATATGGCATAATAGTACACAGTACATTAAGATAACTTATCAAATCTAGATTTCACGCGTTTTAGATAAGTGTATTGTTTAAACCAGCGCGATTTTTGGCAGCCAAGCGAATGGAATATCGAAGTTGAAAATATATGCGCTGTGTGCAACCCAATATGGATGTGCTAAGCGTAAACTAGCTTTCGCTCAACCAAGATCCTGTGAAAGAATAAACATTCGGAAATCCCCTCATAGTGTGTAATTTGTAATTTCAAGTCTAGCTCCAGTCGTTTTGACTGTTCTTTGTTTGTTAGTCAGTCAAGATAATATAGACTTCCGCGCACAATAGTAGATTGTACAACAACAGCATAAAACGTGCTATTTGACCCGAGACGTTCATATAGCCACCCGAGTCGGTACGGCGAGGACGGATAGACACGTCAAGGGAAAAATGGGTTTAATGCTCGAGTTTTACACTCTGCTTTTCACTACAATTGCAAGGAAAGGATGATGGGCATTTTTGTATGGACACTGGCCTAAAAACCAATAATGACAAGCCATATTTCATTTGAAAGGTTTTTTCATATTCTACAACTTTTGTATGGCGGGAAATCTTAAATCGCTGTGTGAAACAAGTTATGACAAAATAAAAACATTCATTTTTAAACGTGTTATCATATAAATACACATGAGAAAACAACTAAATATCGATATACCATCAAACAATGACTTCTATTTTTCAAGCATAAGGTTCATCAATTACGAGCTGTGTTAAGTGCCTAGCTGGAGGAATAAATACTTCGTGTCTTCCTGCACCAAGGTGCCAAACTATAGATACTACATGTGCACAACTTCCAATAGTGCGACGCCCTGTCAAATCGTTCCAATATCTATATAGGAACTTAGTATGAAAAAGTTCCATAGTAACGTTTCAACTCATTAAACTATTTTTATGCAGCGATAACTTTTTCCACACAAAGATTTGGGACTACCTGCCATAGTAAAAGTTTTAGAACTTAGAATAAGCTATCCAGAGACATATCGCTTGTCCTTATTGGTCAATAGGCCAATCTGCCCATCATCCTTTAACAGCAACATTTGAAATTAAATTTTCAAGCTCTTATAGTTATTAATTTCGTAATACAAAACACCAGTTTTATAAAAAAAAACAATACACGCATAAATTTAATTTCATTTCTACTGTTTGTGGCTGTTTGCGGCTGATTGCCTTGGTCTTTGACGAAGATTTTATGCACAAGAGCATAAAAAGCTATTTTATGCAGTATTCTCTCGACATAAAGAACGACTTTACAAGCATGAGAAGTGAAAACGAAATTTATGGCCAACTTGTTCCGCGGGAAATGCCAAAAATCCCTTTGCACCTCTATGATCCTAAAGGAATGGTCACTGTGATAGTGTCGCATTGAATTGAATATAATGTATAAATTCCGATTTTGCTTCATCCCGCCCTGTGGGATTTCCCGAAAATCCTAATATTTTTTTTCTGCTATACTTAATCACCTCTTGAATGCGAAATTAGAAGTGTCTAATAAAATAATTATAATAGATGATAAGATAGATTAAGCTATGAACTAAGTTCAAAAATATAATCATTATACAAACACAATATTTTATGTAAAATTTGCATTTAATTAAGGAAGAGCTTAAAATATTCTATGGTTTAGTAGCAATAAAGTCCTTTTTCATGCCTTGGAAGACAAATATGTATAATGTACGCATCGAAAATTATCATCATGACTAAAACCAATGATGTTACTTTTTATGCGATTTGGTTTGCGTTGCGTGCATCGCGATTTTTAGTAATTTCAGAACTTTACTTGCTAATTTTGTAATCATACCCAATCAGAGTTGGGCAAAAATTATCTATTTACGAAAAACCGGCAAGATAACTAAATCATTTTTTATTTGAAGTAACTAAATAATCCGTCATTTGTTATTTTGAATTTATCTAGATCAGTTTCATTTTTATCTAGATAAATTAGTTGGGATTTTAAATAAATGGTGAATGTCAGTAGTACAGTCATGTAGGACTAGAAGTGGTTTTCTGATTATATGAGCAATGTCAGTGTGACGGTTTGACCCGACGTGACATTCTGTATACATTTATATTATAATAAGCTTACTTCAATAACAAACGAGGTCGGTTATCTTCATCTAGATAATTTATCTAAATAAAAAAGTTGTCAACGCACTATTTGTGATTGAATTTATCTTCAAATAAATTTATTTGAAATGATTTTATTTGAAATAATTATCCAGATAAGAAATTATCTAAATAACGCCCAACTCTGTACCCAATCACATAATACTTGGCCTACGTTCATTGCATAAGATTGATTAGTACAAATGCAAACGTGAATACATGCTTTCGTTTCTAAATTTGAGCAGTGCACTCTTGGCCATATATTTGATAATAAGTTAAAAGTGCTACCTACTTAGGAACAGAGAAGAAAAAGCCCTCTCCGTCGCGACGCGGGTCGTCAGCGGGAGAGGCAGGAGGCGCGGGGGGCGGGGGGAGCAAGGCTAGCACGCCGGCACCTTCGCCGCAGCACGCGCCCGACTCCCAGCCACCGACTGCCAAACGTGAGACCAACCGACATGGCTTAATGTTAAACAGCTCGAGGTCCTAGAAATGTAACACGGTAGTTTTGGAGTGATAAGAAAAACAAAAAACCAGATTATTACGAAATTGAATATGTTATTGGTCCCTGTGCCTTGAATTACCTTGGGGGCATTTCAAACGAAAACGACTTGATACAAATCGCACTGACTGTCTGAAACTTCTCTAAAACTAATTGATTGAAAACGGTTTATTTCATCACACTAACACGGGGGTGAGGGGGGTCGGGATGAGGGGGGAGGTGTGGGAGAGGGGGTACGGGGGTATTAAAGGGGACACGTCAACAAGATCATCACAAATGTATGTTTCACGAGCGTTATGGGAATTACGAAGCTTGATTCAGAAAGTCCTCGGTATTCCACTTTGGGCTTCCAATAGATTATTGTTTAGTTCTTTTCCGTCCTTAAGACGCTTTTTTCATATAAATCTCATATCGTCTATCTCACCTGATGGTAAGTGCTGAGCAGATATTCACTGGTTCAGTGACAGCCTATATGAATATATAGAGTGAATACTCTGACCTTGAATAGCTCTTAATTGTATTTATTATTATTTATTTATTTATGTATAATGTACTATTTATTGGGTCAGCACCGGGAGGATCGACTCCGAAGGCGACACTGCCTGCTACGTCTCCCAGCTCGAAGTCCATGGACGCAGGTGGCGTGATCAGCACCGTAACTTCCGCAACCTCCGTTTCTTTGCCAGCCATCACTGCAACTCCAACGAGGTATCATCTATATTAAATATAGCTTTTGCCCGCGACTTCGTACGCGAAGACAATAACGTTAGGTGTTTGGTTGAAATTTGGCACACAGGTAGTTTATTAAGAATGGATTAACTAACACATAGGATAATGCCAGGAAAATGCAAAGTTCCCGCGGAATAGGAATAAGTGAATTTTATGGCCGCTAAGCCGTGGTGGCCTAGTGGTTTAACCTATGGTCTCTTAAGCAGAGAGTCGTGGGTTTGAGCGCGGGCTTGCACCTCTTGAGTTTTTTCGAATTCATGTGCTAAATTACGTTTGAAGTTTACCATGTAGTGGAGTGCCGTAAGGCGTAAAAATTGCGAAACCTCGGAATCCAGGGCCAGTCCATGAATCTTCATAAAAACTGTAGGACTGCATTGTTAAAAGCTCAAATAAAAAAGTAAAAAAAAAAGAATTTTGCGATCTTGATCGAATTGATCAATTTATAAAAAAAAAACTGAAAAATGAGAGAGACAAGGGAAAAAAATGTTTAGAGCAAAGATTTCAATTTTATACTTCATCATCATCATCATCATCATCATCAGCCTATGCTCGTCCACCGCTGGACAAAGGCCTCTCCCATGGCACGCCACTGAGCACGATCCTCGGCCACTCTCATCCAGCTCTTGCCAGCCGCCTTGCGAAGATCATCGCTCCACCGAGACTGTGGACGTCCTACGCTACGTTTGCCGATCCGTGGTCTCCACTCAATAAGTCGTCTACCCCAACGATTATCGGTTCTTCGGGTTATATGGTCGGCCCATTGCCACTTCAGCGTGCTAAATATTCCATGCTTTAAAACTATATATACATTTCTCGGAGAGCCATCCAAAATGCATGGGATCGCTTCCAAGAAACTGGTAGTGTTGCAAGGAGACTTGGTTCGGGGCGAGTTTGTGTGACTACGGCTCAAGAGAATCGGGATATTCGGTTAAGTTTAAGTGCACGAAGGGAAAGCTCAGTCACGGCTCGCAAGTTACAAAATCGCCTACGACTGACGACGGGTACTCGTGTTAGTGTCCAAACAATATGAAATCGACTGCATGAAAACCAGCAATGGTCTAGACGACGTGTTTTACGAATTCCTTTGACTAGGGTTCATCGTGCAAGTTGCTTAAGTTTTTGTCACCAATTTCTAAACTGGGTCATAAATTAACAGGGATCCGTGCTTTTCACAGATGAGTGCAAAGTTATTTTTTTAAGACGGTCGTCGTATTCGAGTATGGAGACGGAGCGGCGAGAGATTTTCAGAAGCTTGCATTCATGAAAGTGATCGTTTTGGTGGTCCTAATGTCATTATTTGGGGTGCCATTAGCTTGCACGGCAAAACTGAGCTCCCCATCTTAAATCAGGGCACCGTAACTGCTCAAAGTTACATCGATGAAGTCGTCAGGCTTCATGTGATCCCATTTTCACAGCGAGTGAGTCCTGACTTCATTCTGAAGCAAGACAATGCCCGTTCACACACAGTTCAGGCGACTGAGACTGAGACTGAACTGGAAAACGCTGGTATCTCGGTTTTGTCGTGGCCAGCGAATAGTCCAGATATTAACCCGATAGAACACTTGTAGGAACAATTACAATTACAATTATTATTATATTTTAGTAGTAACCTGTTAGTCTTCTTGTAGAAGGCGTAGAGGCGGTTAGACGCTTAAGTCGAGCCATTAGTATAGTACCTAGATATAATACCTAACATAGATTAAGTAAAGTGCCTACTAATAATTATTACTATGTACTAAAACTATTTAAATAAATGAATTGAATTGAATTGAATTGAATTAAAACGAAGGGTTAGAGAAAATGAGCGAAAGGCTTACAACCAACAGCAGCTCATCAACGCTCTGAAACGTGCTTGGGAAGAGATACCACCTGAAAACGTGAGGAATTTGTTTGAAAGCTTGCATTCTAGGCATCAGGAGTGCATAAACAAGAGAGGAGGGCATAGTCGTTATCAATGAATTAAAAAAAAACAGCAAAAACCTTTGTTCGTTTTATTTAGTGCGAAGTATTTTTAGTTTGTGTTACATTAATGACGGATTAATTTAATTCAATCTTTTTTATTTTTATTATTTTAATAATCAAAACTAATGCTAACTTAATTAGAAAAATAATTTGCCTCAACAAAAAGAAAACCGTTATTTTATTGCTGTCGTAAATAAACTTGCTCTAAATATTGTTATTTTCATGTTACACATAAAATACTTAGTGGCCCCTATTTTGTTTTGAGTAGTATATAATTCCCCCCACCCCGTAACTTTATACCTGCAGTACCTTGAGGCCCAAGGACATGTTTGTAATAGTTCTCCTTTTCAAAATATAACTTAAAACTAATAAAAAAAAAGAAAACTGAAAAATTCATAATTATTTTTTTAAATATTTAAAAAAATTAAGATCGGTTAAATTTTTTTTTTAACAATTTTTAATATGTTCTTAAAACACATTACAAAAGTTTATATAAAGATTCATTGACTTTCCCTGGATTCCGAGGTATAAATCTTACGGCACTCCACTAATGAGCTATACAGTGAAGGAAAACATCGCGATAAAGCTGCCCACAACTGATAAGAAAGGAATGAATGGTGTGTGTGAAGTTTCCAAATCGCACTGGACCCACGTGGGAACTACGGCCCAAGTCCTCGTTCTGGGAGAGGCCTGTGCCTGATTGAAACAGGTTTATTCTATCCCGGAAAAGTGCAAAGTAAAGTTCCTGCGGGATAGAAATAACTGTTTGGACCTATTTTGAAAATCAGAGACAGTGTAGCTTTTTAAATTTAATCAGCCCCGAAGTTGAATCAAATTTTTTCTATCCCGTGGGAATTGTGCATTTTCCCGGATAAAAAGTAATCTATGTTAATTAAGGATAGTGTAGCTTTCTAATGGTGAAAGAATTTTTTAAATCGGCTCAATAGTTTCAGAGATTCCGCTACAAACAAAGAAAGTTTACATATTTCCCTATCCCGTGGGAATTTCGAAAAATCCTGCCTTGGTGCACCTCTACAATACTCAAGGTACATGTATGCCAAATTTCAAGTCTCTAGCACCAGTGGTTTAGGCTGTGCGTTGTCTGTCAGTGACCAATCAGTCAGTCACGGTACTTTTTTTTTATGTTAGAGAGGCCAGACAAACGAACTAGTGGGTCACCTGATGTTAAATGAACACCACTGTCCATAGACACTCGCAGCGCTTTACGCGATACCAATGCGTTGTCGGCTCTTTACTGTTTTTAACCTCCGACACAAAAAGAGGGGTGTTATAAGTTTGAACGATATGTGTGTGTGTCTGTCTGTGGCATCATAACTCTTAAACGGGTGAACCGATTTGGATGCGGTCTTTTTTACACGACTACGGCAAAGCCAAAAGGAAGTGTAATGATTTTAACAGTCTATGTTTCTATTTACGGATGTTCCACCGTAGCGTCGAGACTACTCATCCGATTTTAATAAATAAGGTATTTATTTGAAAGCAGGTTTCTTGGCGATGGTTCTTGGACATGTTTCATAAAAATTGGTCCAGCCGTTTGAAAGTTATCAGCTCTTTTGCATGCTGTGGAAGGGATCTTAGACTTAATTGCGTTGGGGGTTTTTAACATTTTTAATATTGGTATAGATTTCACGTATACAATAACAGAAAGCATTAAATTACCGGGTCGTGGAGCTAACGAAGTTTAAGTCACTTGATCAAGCGCCCCGATGTATTTTTTTTGCAAAAAAATCTAACATGTACAAACTACTCTATGTTGAAGCTTACCTCGAACCGTGATCACGTGACTCCATTGTTATTTGAGAAAATACCTACTACTCGTATCTTATTTACTAATTATCTTATTGTTAACGCTTAACAGCACATCAGTGAGCACAACAATCGTGCAAGCACCGGCGTCCAAGCCGCTTTACCAAGAGTCTGTGATTACCAACACGGAAGCCATAGACACCAAGCAAACCAAGAAACGTAAAGCTGTGGCAGCCGCCAACAATCCTCCAACGCCCGTAGACTACGCAGCTACTCCGCCTCCTGGGGTAATTCTTATATTAATATTTGATTTAAAAAACTAGTATAAGGAAATACACAATATTAAACTGAAATCAACATACTCATGTTGTCTATAAATATAGAAGGTAGGTATTTAATAACATTCGTTCAGATTCCAATACAGATAAAAAACTGCCCCTTTTAACTGCTTTATTTGACACAACTGTCAAATTTAAATGCGATTAATTTTATTATTACCTACATATTCAAAATATAATACCCATCATGCTCGCGGTAAAGGGTGTAAGACACGCTTTAACAATGTCGCGACTACAACCTAGTCTTCTTACTGTTCCGTGCTTGAATACTTGAAGAACTCCGGTTACTCAACGACGCGGTTTCCGTTTTCAGCTAACGGACGTGAACTCACAGAGTGGTAGTAGCATGTGGGAAAACAGCCATTTATCCAGCGACGTGCAAATGGATAACGCGGAAAAATTTATAAAAAAGGTATGAATACGGCTTTGGTATTTCGTACGTTTATTTTAGTTATTAGTATTTTTTTATTATTATTTTCACAAACATTTCGGTAGGGTAGATTCGCGTCAGTTATATTTTTATACTAACGGCAGTAGTTAAATGTATTATTACTCGTCGCAACACGCATAGGTAATGTCTTGTATGCAAAATGGTGTTTTTTTTGTGGTGTCTTTCATCACTAAAAGGCCATCAGCTCTTCAGCCGAGCTTGATACTGTAAGATGATCAGTACCTACTAAATTCCTGGTCCTAATGGGTGAGTCAGTTTGTATTATTGATTGAAATTTTAAAATAGTACCTAACCATAAAAAAATAACGGATTTTCCAATAGAGTGCGACACTGTGCAATTTTCGAATACGTATTATTTAACCTGTACATTTAATCTAAACAATGTTCTTTTCTCTACTCCTTACCATCATAGCTCAAAGAAAATTGGGTGAGCTGGTATAAATATGGATTATTTAAAATGACAGTTAAAAATAATAAGTAGTATCGCGCAAAATTTAATTTCGTTTAAATACTTACTACGACCTTATTAGACATTCAGTAGTCTTAAATTTTCCAATATGATTTTCTGATGTGGCACACCTTCGTCCCAACATCATTAATGTAATTAATTGCTGCAGTATTAACTGATACTTATTACTGATAAGATTATTATCATTAAATTAATACTTTTAATAATCATCACTCCATTATTTAACTCTATTTACAAATGCAAATGTACCTACTTATATTGAATTATTATATTTAATTTCTGCTTTTGATGGGAATGGTAGCGTTACGTTACTGTATCTAACTAATCCGTTCGGCTGCATAAACGACGGCATCGGTGGAATATGTCTTGTTAACCATTGTGGTCAAAATATACATTTTACCATACCATAATTATCGCCATAAAATTAGCACGTATACAGTATTTCTTATAACTGCTCTGAGACGTACTAGCTTGGTGGCTTTACTTTTTGAATTGTCCGAACCTTGACAGTAAATAACACATTCACACCCACTGCCGTAGCAAACGTGGTAAACTTAACATTAGCGCAGAGTTCGTCAAGGTACTTTCTGGAAGGTCTATAAAAAATCAGAAAAGTTTAGGTAGTCAGGGAAAAAGTCAGGTAATAGCAGATTTAATAATTTCCGCATTATTTTCTAGTAATTGTAGGATTATATAGACATGTAATGCGATGCATTTATTTTTTTAAGTAGTAATTTAAACTAGCCCGCCCAAACCAATATTTTTATAGTGACGGCTTTTAAGTTAAATCTTGCTTTAAAATTATCGGTTCGGGAATTTCGACAAATCCACACCCAATTTTTGGAAGCTACGTAAGTATCTGCAAAAACATAACAACTAACATTACTTTTACCGAAAGACATTCTGTGTTTATATCTTGACTAAATAGTCCTCATGGACGCGAGTGCTTAAAATTTTGTGTAGTGGTGTAAATTCACACCAAGCGCTGCAGGGTACTGTTTAAAGCCGCCAAGTTTGTTAAGAAAATATCTTTCTACAGCAATTGCGCGCATACTAAACGGTAGCGCTGAATTAAGTTGCCAAGTCGGTTTTTGCAGCGATGTAAACGTAAACCTCACAGAAAATTTTAAGTCACCTAGTAGCAGTGCTGCTTATTATTATTCTATCTATATTCTATCTCTGTTTCCCTCCTAGGCGAAGACTGAAGTTCAAGAGAACGTGACCATATCGCACTTCTCGAGCGTAAGTGCCGCGCCGCCGCCGCCGCCTCCACCGCCCGTGCACAGCCCAGCTTCGCACCCTAGCCCCAGGTAATTATTCTTTTCAAGACAGTGAATTCTAGCGGACTGCCTCCGGTCAAAAACTACAATATTTCCTAGACTCCGTAATAAAATTAATTATCTTAATTGACGTCTCATTTATTTATTTATTTGAATCAAGGATGATATAGACTGGATTAGTACCTAATCGCAATAGTACAGATCGTCCGCAGAAAAATAGTTCGATTATTAAATCTAGATGGCGCTGAAATATAGCCAGAGGCTTTGAAAGAAAAACAATAAGACTACAGATGTTTCATATTACTACAAATGTATTATTTTTCTAAAACCGGCCAAGAGCGTGTCGGACACGCCCAAGGTAGGGTTCCGTAGCCATTACGAAAAAATCAAGTAATATTTTTCTAAGGATTTCGTATGTGTACGGAATCATCCAAGTTTAGGTAGGTATGTTTTATACCTTGGGCTACTATTTACTCTTAAACTACAAATAATTTCCAAGCAATCTTAGCCGCTATAAGTTTCCTAGTAAATTTGATATATTTACTACCCTTCTGATTTTTTTCAAATTTTTCCACCCATCAGTTTAGATTTTAGAGGGGGGGGGGGACGGCCGATTTTAATGAAAATTTTCACTTTAAAGTTGTATATTTCGCAAACAGATCACTGAATAGAAAAATCATGTTAGCAACCCCACAATGATTTTAAAAGACCTATCCAACGATACTCCACACTATAGGGTTAGCCGAGAAAAAAAATCACCCCCACTTTACGTCTATGGGAGGTACCCTAAAAAAATTTTTTTTACTTTTTTTTATTCAATCACTTTGTCGGCGTGACTGATATATATATTGATGCCAAATTACAGCTTTCTAGTACTAACAGTCTCTGAGCTTAGCCGCGGACAGACAGACAGACTGACAGACAGACGGACAGACATGGCGAAACTATAAGGGTTCCTAGGTGACTGCGGAACCCTAAAAATATTGCATAATAATATATTTGCAGTATAATATGAAATATCTGTAGTCTTATTGTTTTGCTTTCAAATCCTCGGGCTATATGTCAGCGCCATCTAGATTTAATAATCGAACTATTTTTCCGCGGCCGATCTGTACTATGGGGATTGCTAATCCAGTCTATATCATCCTTGATTTGAATTGCCAATCTATTATACATGTGTTACATAGTTGAACTTTGTGATATGTACTATGATGGGCATTTTCAATAAAAAGTGAACCCTTTCCTTTTTTGAAATAAATGAAATAAAATGAAATTAAATGAGGAAATTTTGAAATGATTAATAAAATGTCCCTAATTTACCATGCAATTTTTTGTGGCGAGCCATTATAAGGATTGTTTTTTTTAAACTACATAGTTAAGGGCTTAATCAGAACAAAATCAAGATCGCTTTTTTGTGTAACGCAAGTTAGTCATACAAAGTATATGGGTAACTCCGTTGCGCAAAAAAAAAAGTTTTGTTTAAATCTCTTAATTTTGTAAAAATTTTTTGATAAAGACTCATAAACTGTATGAAAAAAGTCACAAAACTAATTAATTAATAAAATAAGGATACTTTTTTATTTATGAAAATGAATAGTACTCGTGATTTTAAACATAAAAATCCATAAATTTCGTTATTAAAAAAAAGTAAAGATACACTTTTTGTTGAAATTTCTCTGATATTATAAATTCGAAGACATTGCGGAATAGATAAATAGAAAAAAAAAGATTGCTAAATAGATACGAAAGCTAGTCATTCAAGCATAGTTCGTTAAAAAAATCTTAGCACTGCATCGATTTTTGGTATTTTTGACCCCAATTCCAGGCATCTACCTAGTCCAATGCCAGGTCCCAGCGGGATGAACCCGGGGGGTTCCAACATCAGATCGCCATCTCAACCGCAGGTTAGTGCATTGTATTGAGTAATACAAGGACAATACACTGTCGATAGTGATGGGCTTATTAAGTTATATTCCCATAAATATACCGTTATAAAGCGAGCAGTTTGCCTACCTAACATTAGTGGTGTGTCTCGACGTTGTAGCTATGTATGGAAAAACTCCAAAATTAATCTGAAAACTTAAATTTAAAAAAAAGTTTTTTATTGACATTGCACATCACTAATGTTAGGTAGCCACCAAACTGCCCGCTTAATAACGGGGTCTAACCATAAGTTAACTTACCCCAAGTATCCTGAGATTGAACGAACGGTAACCCATTTAAGTATAAAACATGTCATCCATAATTAGTAGCATGTGCAACAAAATTTTAGCATTCCGTACATGGTTCATGAGCAAGGTTTTGGTGCCATTATTTTATGCTCGCCCTCCTGAAGCCAAATAAACAGACAGATTTTTATTGCACGAAGTTCTTATCTTGGCCGACAAAAATCTCATTGGTGACACTTTTAAAGAAAATCGGAATTGTTTGGATAGGTATAACTAGTCGCATTTTTTTACTTCCTATGTGTATCATCGTTTCACATGCCCATTAGCTTTGCTTTTATTTATGTTTGTGCAGCTTTGCAACATTATGTTAACATTATACGTATTTACCACGGAAGGAAAAGCATGTATTTAAAACATTATGTTTCAAACGTGTTTACGATTTTAGCGTCGAAAATTTCAGGCAGACAAAAAAATCTCTTCGTAAATGTTGGGAAGCTTTCATTAATGACTAAAAATCGGAAAATAAGTAGAAACTTTTTATTTTTCGCGATATTTCTAGTAGTCAGTCGCAGGGCACCCTTGCCGGCTCAAATCTCAACCAAGTCAGTGTCAGTGTCAACCAAGGCAGTCTATCTAAAACAAGAGCCCTTAATTACGAATTGACGTGAAGAAGATTACAGTTTACGTAAACTTGATTTAATAAATCAGATAACCCGGGTGTCTCTCAGATTTTTCAAAAACAAAGGTCCACGAAAGTCAAAATTAACTTAGTTAACAGTGTCATTTAAAATTCAAAAATCTTTTTACCTGCTGGGTTTTAATTTAACACCATTGAAGTTCGATATAGACAAAAATTTTACGCCAGCTTTTTATGACAAACCTATGACTATGACAACAAAGGAATAGCGTCATCCTTATCACGCAACTTGAAACTGTATTTTAATTATCTGCAGTGAAACTATTCTCAAACTCAATATCTTCAAAATTATGGTAAGATTAAAATGACGAATTAATTAGAATACAATATGATGTTTTTTTTTTGTATAACTGTTAAATAAATAGTCAATGAATTTCTTAAAAACAATTCACAAAACACTAACACTACGTTATGCGTATGTGAATCTGTGTTGACAACACGTGCACGAATTAATACGGCTAACATAATGCCGTGCGACACTCAAACGTCAGGGCGGCGGGTTTAGGTGTTTATGAACGTTGACATTTTCGGATGCTTTCTAACCGCGTGGGTTGTGTAGGGCGGGAAAAACGAGCGCGACGGGCCGGCGTCGCTACTCGTGTCGGTGCCGTTGCCGTGCGCCAGCCGCGGGCTCTCTCTCACCGCCCACGCACAGGTTACTGCCTACTATCCCGAGGATCTACGCACAACCTTTATTTTATTTGGGGGCTTTTCATCACATACAAAAATCTATTCAATTGATTCTCTCGTATAGTCACTATTGCAATTTCACGTCTGATCCTCAAATTCTTTTGTTTTTTTCTTCATTCTGGTGTTAAACAATGGCATGTCACATTTAAACTAGATGAAAAAATACATAAAATGAATCCAAGAAAGACGTTGATAAACTGACATGATGTGTATAAATACCTTTTAACCATGAGCTGTCTGTACCGCTTTTGCATACTTTAGTCCAGTTGTTTACCATAACAAAGGTGAGAATGTAGGGTTCGCAAGACTGAAATACCTGAATTTCTTGTTCCAATGTATGAGCCAATATAAATCGTTTAAAATCGTAATGTGTCTTCAGTAGAACCAGGAATTATAAATTAAATGTGTCTAACAATTTTGACCAGGATTATGTTGGCGTACTGTCCCTACCAATCCTTACACAATAAAATAACGGTTGTGTGTTTCCCGAGGTGACAGATCTCTCAGGATAACATGGCTTTGTGTTAATAATTGTGACTTAATAAAGAACAAACTTATCAGCTTGGCCAATATTAGTGGATAAAGGTACAAGCTAAAGTTTCCTTCTAATAAATAACCTTCTTATTCATGGTAGAATTTTAAAATATGCCCTTTATGTCATATTAGATCAAATGCTTTATGAGTAAGGAAGTTATCAATATTTATTTATCTATTGTAAAGATTTCCAAATACAAATAAGCATAAGTCATGATATTGTAAGAAATCATTTTAATGCTTTAATTTATTTAACCATCTAGCTCTACTAACAGCCTTGCTGGCTTGGTCCTGAAGGTCCTGGTTATGCATGTCATTGGGATTATGTCTCAAAGCTTAGCCTGTGTGACTCATGGACAGATTCTACTATTGCGTTTCATAAAGTTTCGCAATATCACAACAGACAAAATGCTCGAAATAACCGAGCACCATGTAACAATAGTGCATATTCACATTCACAGAATATTAGAGCACTTCTCTGTTGTGATGGATCTGATAATGATAAAACACCATACATACATCGACATATTTTTAACTGCATGTGTTTCTCAATTGTGTCTAAGTGTTAATTGAACATTCCATAAGATTATTAAATTGCTTTTGAACAAAAGAGATGCGGAAGTCAAATAAAAGACGTGAAAAAAGCGTTTGAATCACCATATAGGCTATAAAAAAATGTTTTTTTTTGTTATTACATAAAAGTTAAATGTAATTTAATTAATTAATATATCAGTGACAATAAAAATCCCACAAAAACATTTCATGTTAAATGTTGCCAAGACGAGACCATGTAGCTCGCACTGTCAAAAAGTAATCAGATCTCTTGTAGAGCCAAGTTTATAACCCTACGTGCCCAGCTCTAAATCTATAAGCCCTAATTTTACACTAATTAATCTCGTAGGCGTGCAAACCGTGGACTAAACTGGCGAGTCGGCCGCACGAACCTTTTGCAATTCGGCATATGGGCTTGAACTTAAAAATGTATTCAATCTTTTAAACTCTTTCCGTGCGGCCGACTCGCCAGTTTAGTCCACGGTTTGCACGCCTACGAGATTAATTAGTGTAAAATTAGGGCTTATAGATTTAGAGCTGGGCACGTAGTTTTAGAAACTTGGCTCTACAAAAGATCTGATTACTTTTTGACAGTGCGAGCTACATGGTCTCGTCTTGGCAACATTTAACATGAAATGTTTTTGTGGGATTTCATTTCTTTTTGGTAGGGGATGATTTACTAAAAATCCTGAAATACATGGCTAGTTCTACAAATTGTGGAATTTTGGTTGGCTCAGGTCATAGAATAATATATATTAAATATTTCTGTTATCTGACACTGTGAAATAATAGTGTGTATCGGTTTCTAATTGGACGCTGAAAATCATCTCTCTCAAGCAAATATTTATACGACAAATTTGCCCGAAAATGGTCAAAATTCTCATTTCCCTATGGGGCGACATCTCCAAAACTTAAAATAAAAGTTCATGTAATAAGGTTAAAAAAGGGGTTTATCAGATTAATTTTATAAAAAGATTGTAGCTATATGTGCATGGTTTTCAAAAAAACTAAAACAGTTTTACAGTTACTTATTTTCTCCAAGATTTTGTTGATTTAATAAAGGCGACGCGTATTTAGTATCACTTCCCTGTCAACTAAAACTTTGTAAAAATCACCTTGTAATCGAATAGCAAGTAACGTTGTCACTTGGGCAATAGAAAGAGAGAGGTGAAGACAGCATGGCAACGAGAGTGTTTTGTTTCACTCTAACCGCGATTACTCGTGTCCGTGGTTTTTGTGGAGACAGTTGCGTTCGGGTCAGTCAAATTCTCATTCACATGGTACTTTTTTAAATTTAAATTAACACATTTTATTTCATTTTAATATATTTTTAGTATTTCTTTTAGTTGCACGGTAAATTTATAGAAATTTAAATTGTAATTAAATAAAGCAATCTTCTACATTTAAGGAAAAACGTTCAAAATCTGACTTCCCTGTCTCTCACTTCTCTGGAAATACATATACAGGGAAGTGAGAACACTAACAGGGAAGTGATAAAATTCATGTTCAGTGGCTGTTACCACTAACTTAACTGTGTACTGCGTCATTACAAGCTTTTATTGAACTTGCCGATGTGTTAGTTTGTTAATTAGTGAGTAATGCAAGTCAAATTGGGCCAATTTCCCAGAGTACAAATGAGTTGAAATTTTATACGAATCTGCTCACAGAATTTCACTAGAATCGGATGAGAAATACGACATGTATGTAGAGGAGATAGAGCTGGACATACGAAAGCTATTTTGTCCTAGCCGAAACGGAGACGCTTCGCGCTCGCTCCGTCCATAATGCTAAGTTTTCTGATATTACCAAGTAAACTTCATTACTGGATACATATCACGAGAGCTTAGCTTCACCATATCTTTGCCATCGGCCATGACAAAATGATACCGACCAATTGCGTATTGTGCTAAGCCCAATGCAGGGTTCCGTATTGAGTAATACGCGCCAGATCTTGATTATAAAGTCTTTCGACCATTATTCGTTAACTTGTAAAACCTATAAGGCTACGACAGTTTTAGAGAACTAACCAGCGACACCTCACGCCATGGGGTATAAGAGAAAAAAATAATTATCCCCACTTTGCGTACTTAGGTACCTAACCTATTAACGTATATATTTAAAATTTACCCCTATTCTACGCATTTGCCAGCGTGATTATTATTTACACCTATGCATATGTAATTAAAACTGTTTTGTACTCAGAATGTCTGAGCTAGCTAAGCCGCGGACAGGAAGACGATAAAGAAAATCAAATAAAAAAAAATCAAAACGTTTATTCGCAAATAGGCCGCAAAGGGCTCTTTTACATGTCACTTTTTTTTAAACTACCAGCGCTTTTGTAAGGACCATCATTGCCAAGAAGAATGTGCTGCAAGAAACTTGACAGGAAGTCATCTTTTCAAATTAAAATATAATAAATTACAAAGTAAAAAACCATACAAACATAGAATTAAATAAAAATAAAAAATTATTATATTTAAAAAACAATACAGGGATGTATTCGGTCCCTTAGTTAAAAAATAAACTGTAACTATACCTACATCTTAACTATATCTATGTTCAGTGGAAGTGTAGAATGCTTCCAGCGTCAAAAAAAAAGAAAAAATAATAATAATATATAGATAGATATAGGAGATATAGGAGATAGTCTTCTAATGTCACAATAATTAAAAAGTAATTTGTGAAAACACATTTCAGGTCAAGTAACCATTCAACTTTTGGATTCCAAAGGCAAGCTTACGCCTGCCGCCCCCAAAGTTGGCTCACACGCACTCATGTCATGCTCTGAAAGCAGAGCGGTACCGAGGGCATGTATCGCTTCCGTTCCCATAAGCCTTATGGGACCGTCTTGGGAACTTCGACGCCGCGGGCCTGTGACTAGTTAATAAAGTATTAATTAAAATGTAAAAGTTTAAATCCATAAGCTTAAAAATATACAGCCTTAAATATAGCAAAGGGATGTATAAAGTCCCTGAGTTAATAATAAATAAAAATACTTCATCTAAATAATTCAGAGATGTATATAGTCTCTAAATGTCAACGTAAACTAGTTACATAATCATTAGAGGTGTAAGAAGCCTCCAAGGTCAAAATTAATAATAATATTAATATAAAGAGCTGGAGATGTATAAGGTCTCCGAATATCAAACAAATAGGTACCTACTTATTATAAATAAGTGGACAACGGCAACAGAACCAGAAACTAGCCGCGGATTATTTCGAAGCTTTTCTTCCGGTTCCTGTTTAGGGTTCTGTTATTGGCTATTGCCATTTTAGCAAGGGAACCCTAAAGCGATCATATTGCACATATCTATCTATTTTCGTCAAACTGTAGTGCAATTTCATTTTTTAAATTAATTTTATCGTGTTGTAATTTTGCCATGCTATTATAATTCGTAAAAAAACAAAATTCAGGGTCCATTTCCTTAATTGAAGTCGTTTTAAGTAACTAAGATTATTATTATTTGGTTGCATGTGGATTTACCAGCGTACCCTAGCGCTCACTATATTAAAACTTTCCACACCAACTTTATCAATAAGGGCTATGGAAATCAATTTATGACGTAAGGATTACACAATATAGTCCGCAAATTATTTCTCTTCGGCTTTATCAGTTTAACAGAAGTATTAAAATGGTCTAGGTATTACAACTTTGCGATATGTATCCGAATAGTGAATGTGAATCATAATTCACATTCTGGCCACTGATCCTAGGATCGGAACTAGATGCTACCATCTAGTTATTACTAGTATGCACACTTAAATGCCTAATCAATTCCTTACAACTACTATAACATTTTAAATACCTACTTTAAGTTCACAAATGTTTACAAATTGCGCGTTACCTACATTTTTCAACATTAAACGGAATTTTAATTAATTTTCTTCACGTTTGTAAAAGGTTTCTGCACCGCCGGAGTTGTCTGGACCGTCTCATATGTATCACCAGCCCCCAAAGCAGGCAAGTGTTTTTTTTGAAACAGTGTTTCTTTAAATAGGTTTATTTCTTATATCAACTAGGTATTATTTATTACACTAACACATTCTGCATTTTACCTCACCTTCCCCTTCCTCGTTTCATTAATTCATTAATTTTACTTCAGGGCCCAGTTGCACAACAAAGTACAACTTATAATACAAGCAGAACTCTCGCTTCAGTTATATTAACAAGAAAGGGAGTTCCGCTTGTAATATAAGTTGTAATTTGTTATGCAATTGGGCCCAGGTCGTTAAAAAAGCCTGCTTCGCGTTAGTACATTTATGTTCTTTATTTTGGCAAAACAATGGCAGCATCATGAAGGGACTTCACCAAATCTATATATATAAAAATTAATCCCTATTTCCCTTGGTCACGGCATCACGCATGAACGGCTGGACCGATTTCACTAATTCTTTTTTTGTTGTGTTCGTCATTGTCAGGAGAAGGTTCTTATGAAAGAAAAAAATAAGAAAATTGCGCGGAAAATTAGAAAATATAAGAAAAATTACCGTCCATAATAACTTCTCTAATGTAACCTTATGGCGTTTGACATAACTGCCAGTCGTTTGACAGTTGGTGTGATTAACAGAATACGATCGTTTAAATTAAATGTACGGGTCGAAATTTTATTCATAAAACTAGCGACGCGCCCCGACTTTGTGTGGGTGTAGTTTGGGGAAAAAGAGGTAAATATATAAACTTACCACCTTAAATTATAGACTTTCTTTATTTTTCACACCTATTTTTCAAAGTTACACCCGTGCGAAGCCGGGGCGGGTCGCTAGTGAGAACTATAAATTTTAATATTGAGACAGTCAAAATAGTTTTTCATTATTTTTCACTAGGCGTTTATTAATTTCAGTCGAAACAAATAATACTTCAACTTTATTTATTGCCCAATTCGACGTTCCGTGTGGTATTCCATGCTCAAATATGCTAAACTAGGATTTGATTCATATGACTAACACATTTAACCAAAAACGACGCAGTTTCAGAGTGACGTATTATAGTATATTTGATTGAAAAAAATAACGTTTGTATAAATTTATACACTGCTATACAGTTGAATAAAATTCAGATTATTGAATTTTAAAATCTTCGCCAATATAAATTCCGGACGGACGTAACGAAGCCTCTGTGTTTGTTTCAATACAATTTGATTATTGTGTCACGATTTCTTCAAACAACGTGCGTCACTGAGCGAATGTTTGTGGATTCTAACAAACAAAAGGTCTCTTGGCACCCTTAAAAGTTGCCGTTTTGTACCTGCTCCCCCATCGCCACGGTTTCCCGCGCGTGCACGCCCCATGTGACCGCCAACCGCGCCCGCGCCGCGCGGCGTTGCTCACTCGCGTACCCGCTTGGCGGACGACCGACGCCGCGCTGGGCCACATCTGTTGTCATTCCCTTCGCGGCAAGACGTGCTCATTTATTTTGTTCTCGACTATGAAACCGACATTATTTTCAGCGAGCTGTAGTGATTTAGTGTAAAAAATGAACTTTTGTTTTTAAATAAGATCTAAGTGGCATCAACATGGCTGTCAAAACTATTTTTTTTATTTATCAACAATGGTAAGGAGACCATGTTTAAACACATCAAAATATAACCTAACAAATAGTAAACTGACACTATGTGCTCGGTCAACAATATGAGAATTGTTATACTAGTAGGCATTCAGCATGTTGTGATTCAGTCAAATGAGCAATTTAGATCGAATAATAAAATTAGTAAGTATATAGTTATTATTTCATTACTGGAGTAGATACTCCAGACCCCAGACTCCAGCCCTACAGATGTAGGGCCAATTTATCTAGGTATTTGCGTTTACATAAAAATATTTAATGCTTGTTTTTTTCACTATCCAATAGATTTGTTCAACAACAACAATAGTTTCGTAGTAAAACTCTTCATCAAATTAAAAATTACATTACATTAGTATCCCTTATCAAATTAGTCGTAATAATCCCTATCTGGTAATAGTCGTTGTCATAGCAGTCTAAATGAATTGAAATATTCCCAGGCCACTATGGAGTCAAGTATGGCCAGCCACTCACCGCACACAGTTCCAGGCCGCAACACTTGGGGAGGATTAAACGTCTCCTACGAAATGCAACAAGATCCCAACAAGCCCAGGTAAATGTCCATAATAGATAATAATTTGTAATGTTTTTTGTGCACTAAGCTGCCACCAATCGCTTTGGTCGCTCTGATTATCACACAGTACTCAGTGCAGTGAAAGTAACTAATGGAATTGATCTTCACTTATCACTCAATTTTTTAAATTACATATTACTACTACAAATCTTGAAAAATAATTGAGGAAAATCTTGAAAAATAATTGAGGAAAATATTGAAGATGCCTTAAAATGGTTTTTTGCATCTGATAATTCAACTATTCAAGAATATTTTTCAATACAAATAAATGCAAAAAAAATCCGAATCAAAACCTTAGTGCGGGTGGGTATACATTTTTCATAAAATCAGTAAAATCGAAATTTCTCGAAAACGGTGAGACTTCACTAAGGTCATTTTTTGATATTTTGTAAATGACCTGCCCACCTATCTCCCGTTTAAGTTTGTCGTACTATGTACTTACGGGACACCCTGTGTATTAGATCAGTACTGTGTTTTGAGAATGCTGTCAACGTATTTCTCTTTCCCAAATAATTTGTTACAGTATCATGATTTTAATATTTTCTGTTTTACAATCTGTCTTAAATAATAGTTTACCATATTCCATAAAGTACAGTCAACCAATTTGAATCCTAGGCCACTATATAACCATGTCAAAATGATTCAATTTGTTTATCTTCTTCGACAGTGATTATTGCGTGATGTATGTCATGATGAAAAACTCGATCTTTGCGAACGTATGTCAACGATAATGAACAGGAAAGGAGTTTGCTTGTGTATTAATAACTTGACTTGTCACTGGCAGTCTGTCAAAACTTCTTTTTCCTCTCATGTCATGGAGCGAAAACTTTTATAAACTCTTTGCGTTTATTGCAAGTTGTGGTCGGAAAGTTGATATGATAATGCTTTGACCTGCACTGACGTTGTAATTGTCTAGTAGTTAATGCGACAATTGGCCTAGGAATCAAATAGGTTGACTGTACATTTATAACTCTATCCCATAATTATCTAGACACGCGGCAGCATGTCAAGCCAAGTTCAAGCAAAAGGAACTGGCGAAGCAGCGCCGTGTGTAATAAATATTACACGAATACGGAGCCTTTTGACCCCTTCATAACTCTAAATCTATTTAACACAAACGCACCAAATTTGGATTATTTATTGATACCAATAAGATGTACTAGAATACCAAATTTCATAAATACAGCCTAAACGGTTATTGAGACACAAACGTCTACATATGGCCATTTTTCCACTGACTCACTGACTGACGCATACAAAAACCTAACCCACTTCCAGATTTTCTAGGAAGTGCAAAGGATCTGGCGGGAATGCCATAGTAAAATCGCCCCTGGCTGAATATGAACTATTCTTATGTATGAACGTTTATTTGTCTTATTGTTAGATATATCTGTACTGAATATTAGGCCTTAAATGACTACGGCTTAGATTTTCTTTTTTTTTAGCCAAGCTATGCAACTGATTTACTTGTTCTTCGGATATTTTATACATATTCAAGGTACATTTAATAAAAGAAAATAAAAGTCCTAACGTTTTTTTAAGTGGACGATTTTGGATATTTAAGATTAAAATAATAGTTTGGATCAACAAGGTCTAAAAAACTTATTTGTATAAGTATACACACCTATTTAATTGGTTTAAACTTCGACCCTTCAACACGAAACGCAAGTTTTGAATTTCGAACACAGTAGGTAAGCGGCAATTCACCTTTTTAAATATTGGTATTAGGGTGTCCCTTATTTTTCGAAAATATTTTTTTTAATGCATACCCTCTAAATTTGTTAGACATATAATAAAATGCTCCGAAAATAAAAATTAGCTCAATCTATGAACGGGAACCCGTGCCGACTTGAAGCAGAAGCTTGTTCATACAAGCTGCTAGGGACGATCGGCGCGTGCTGCGTAATTAGTTAACATATGAACAGTTTTTTTGTTGAGACGTATTTGGTTGGTTTTATATAATGACGACTGAATTACGAAGTATTAAAAAGGACATTTTCTTAGGGGGTGATATAAAACATCAGATAACAGGTGCGAAATTGCTTCAAACAGGCAAGTTTTAGCAGTTTTATTCCATAATATTCGCGAAGTGAAATTTAAATTAAACGAAAGTGCTAATCTTTGTGATTCCCGAGTGCAATATCTTCTGGGACAAAGCTAGAATAACGCCGGTACCTAACTGTGTCAAGAAGCTAGTAGACCTGTACCAAGTTTGGCGTGATCTACAAAAAAAATCTAAGAAAAGCCACGAAATTCAAAAACGTCGTGAGCAGAATTTTCAAAGCGACTGTTTGATATCGCACATGCCGATGCTCTTCAAATTATAAAAATAGAAGAAGGCCAAATATTTTTACAGCGACAGAGAGAACCAGGGCATCAGGGCTGTCTAACAGGAGTGAACCAAAAGTTATCAGGAAAATAAAAGAGAGCCCTCCAAAGAAAGATACAAGCCCAAAAACCAAGAACCAAGCACGATGGATGGCAAAAGGGCTATTTACGCTTTGAAAATGTGTTTGCTACAAGACCAATTAAAAATCAGTGTCAAGGATAAGCGGACATTACAAGATATTTCTTTATTCATCGCGACGTCCCATGTGAAACCCTGGCTTCAGTTTAATATGGCAATAAAAGCCCCAAATCAAGACTTGTCTTTTTTGAAGACACTGAAGAAGTACGAAGCCATCGATAAAGCAATTTCAAAAGCAGCTTTAGCCAAGTTTTGACGTTTGACGAAGTTTCCATCTTAGCACTTTTCGACGAAGAGGTAGATGATCAAATGAAAATAAAAATGGTTTCTAAATTAGAATATAAAAAGCCATACGATCATGCAAAGAAGTATATTCCGTCAAAACAAGAAATTTTCAACTCTACCAAACCAAATGCTTGGATGAATTTGTGTCAACAAAGAGTAAAAATTTGTTTTCACGCTTTAAAATTGACTCTAGTTTCCTGGGTTTTCCCGTTTCATTATGGTACGAAAATGAAGCCTATTTAAAGGCTAAAACTAAAATCTCAACTTTAAGGGCTGTAAATGATACGGCAGAAAGAGCAGGATGCAAGATTTCCACGGCTTAATAACGGCGGACGAAGGTCAGAAACAATTTCTCTTGCGTTGTGTCCAGGAGCACAGAAAACTCTATCCTGATTGTAAGAAAGCTACTTTAAAAAGGAAATACCCCAATTAATATTGTCTGTTTCACTCTATTTAATAAAGATTAATATTATCATGTTGGTTTTTTTACTTATTTTGCTACTTCGTTCGATCGTTAGAGAATAAATTGTAATTATCAGAATATTTACCTAGTAAACCTATATATAAAACTTTAAAATCGAGTCGGCACGGCTTCCCATCATCATAGAGTGCTGAAATTTCACAAGTAAGTTTATTTTAGGATTACGAAAATATTTGGGGGTATGCGTTACAAAATAATAAAAAAAAATTTTTTTGCCCATATAAGGGACACCCTAATTGGTATCCACCTCTTTTTAAACAAAAAATGGAGGGAACGGGGAGAATTTTTTCGTCGTGTCTGAAGACTACGAAATTATTTATAAATAAAAATAAAGCTATAAAAGCACTTATTTCACTAACGTACGTATGTAACCCGGAAGAAAGTATCATACAATTATGACGTAATTCTTGTTTTTTTTTTTTTTTTTTTTTTTTTTTTATGATATAGGGGGCAAACGAGCAGACGGATCGCCTGATGGTAAACGATTACCGTCGCCCATGGACACCTGCGACACCAAAAGAGTCACAAGTGCGTTGCCGGCCTTTTAGGTAGGAGTACGCTCTTTTTTTGAAAGCTTGAAGGTCATATCGGTCCGGGAATACCGCAGCAGGAACCTCATTCCAGAGCTTTGCTGTGCGAGGCAGGAAATTTCTGGAAAAACGCACAGTAGAAGACAACCAACCATCCAGATGGTGAGGATGGAAGTGTTGTCGCGTAGGGCGATGGCGGAAGGATGCGGCAGGGATCAACCCGAATAACTCCTCGGAGCACTCTCCGTTGTACATGCGATAGAAGATGCACAGTGAAGCTACATCTCTACGCAGCGCCAAGGAATCAAGCCCATCAGAAGTTCGTTGGCAGCCGACTATTCGAGTCGCTCTCCGTTGTATGCGATCCAGAGGGAGAAGCTGGTACCGGGGAGCCCCCGCCCACAGATGAGAGCAGTATTCCATATGTGGGCGAACCTGCGCCTTATAAAGCTGAAGGCGGTGGGCTGGAGTGAAATACCGTCTCGATCTGTTGAGCACGCCGAGCTTCTTCGAGGCTAATTTAGCCTTACTCTCCAAGTGGTCGCGGAACTGGACTTCACTCGAGATGTCAATACCAAGGATTCCGATACTGGCTGTGGTAGCAAGGGGAGTGCCTTCGAAAAGAGGTGACGCGACAAACGCAGACTTTTTTGCGGTAAACGCGCAAACCTGTGTCTTAGTGGGGTTAAAACGGACTAAATTAAGTCGACCCCATTCTGAAACTTCTTTTAGGGAAGTCTCAATTTCAGACACAAGTTTATTTCGGCACTCTATAACGTTTTCCCGAGAAATACCGGCGCGGCCGGTGTAAGAGGCATCAACCGTACTATCATCCGCATAACAGTGAATGCCGCCGGATGGCAGCATATCATTGACATGCAGAAGGAAGAGCGTAGGCGATAGCACACAGCCTTGAGGGACACCAGCATTCACAGACATGGAATCAGAGCATGCACCGTCAACTACAACCTTTATGCTTCTGTCCGTTAGGAAGCTGCTGATCCATCCGCATAATTTCTCAGGAAGCCCAAAGGACGGAAGTTTTGAGAGGAGCGCTTTGTGCCAAACCCGATCGAAGGCCTTCGCCACATCTAAACTAACAGCCAATGCTTCACCCTTTGTCTCAATCGCCTGTGCCCAACGATGTGTCAGGTAAACCAGTAGATCGCCGGCCGAGCGGCCGCTACGGAAACCATATTGACGGTCACTGAGCAATTGTCGGTCCTCAAGGTATCGAAGGAGCTGGCGGTTGATAACGGACTCCATTATCTTAGAGAACAGGGGAGTTATGGCTATTGGCCTATAGGTAGATGGATTAGAGCGGTCACCTTTTTTAGGGATCGGGTGGACCAGAGCAGACTTCCATGAGAACGGGACTACGCCAGAAGAGTAGGAGAGCCGAAAAAGACGCGTTAAAACCGGAGCCAACTCAGGAGCGCACATCTTCAACACTACCGGAGGGATTCCATCAGGCCCATTGGACTTATGGATATCGAGGGAGAGAAGTGCTTTACGCACTGAGCTTTGGTGGAACCGGATATCCGGCATACAGCTCTCACAACGCGGTATGGTCGGTGGCATGCGTCCCCCGTCATCCAAAGTCGAGTTGGACGCAAAGAATTTACCTAGAAGATCGGCTTTTTCCTTTGCGTCGTGGGCCAAAGAATCGTTACCCGCGTGTAGAGGCGGAAAAGAAGGCGTGCAGAAATTCCCCTGGATAGCTTTGGCAAGAGACCAGAACGCACGAGTTCCCGAAGGGAGGCGCTCTAGTCTCTCGCCAATTCTACCAATGTGCAACGATTTAGCTCTGGCAATGTCTCTTTTAAGGGACCTGGAGGCAAAGTTAAACTCCTTTTTTAAAACACTGGTCTTTACATCCCGAACCTTCGCTGCATTTACCCAAGCTTGGTAACACTCCTGCTTTCGGCGAGAAGCCATTTTACAAGATCGACCAAACCAAGGTTGGGATCTGCCACCAACGGGGACCGCTGAGGAAGGAACAAAGAGTTCCATTCCTTGCAGCACCACGTCAGTAACAGAGTCAGCAGCGACGTTGGGATCATCCAGCTTGAAGCAAACATGCCTCCAAGGGTAGGACGCAAAGAAGGACCGCATCCCATCCCAATCTGCTGACTTGTAATGCCACACACGACGGCTACAAGCAACTCGCCGACGCAGCGGGCACGTGAGTGGCACCTTACTCCGGATCAGGCAATGATCCGAGGAGCCGAGAGGGGCCTCAACGGAGATTTGGTAGCCTGCCGGATGAGAAGTCAGCAAAAGGTCAAGCAGAGAAGGCTCCTGGTTCTGCACATCTGGTATTCGCGTAGGCGCAGTAACCAGTTGCGTCAGGCCATTTGCCAGAGCAAAGTCGCGAACAGATCTCCCTGCATGATTGGTCCTGCCAGAGCCAAGCCATTCGACGTGATGGGCGTTGAAATCGCCGAGTATCACAATCTCTGCAGAAGGGACCTGCTGTTGCACGGAGTCCACAGCCATTTGGAACTGCTCCATGAGTCGGTCAATTTCGCTGTCACCGCTATGGGACCTATACAGGCACGCATAGACGCGTGGATGGTCGTCGCTGTCCACACGTAACCATAAAGTGGAGAGGTCCTTACCTTCAAGATTGCTGAGGTGACGAGAACTGATATCATCTCTAACGTACACACACACCCCAGCTCTAGGTACAAAAGAGTGTTCTAATCCGTACCCAGGGTAAGAGAGGTAAGACGTGTCTGCCGGAGACGATATCTGCGTCTCAGTCAGAAAGAGCAAGGCCGGCTTAGCTGTCTCAAGGTGGTGATGAACAGCATTGAGGTTGGAATGTAAACCCCTGATGTTGCAGAAGTCCACGGCCAGCGTGACAGGGGATGCCGTAACTGCTATGCTCTCGCCCCTAGCAAATGTGGAATTATGAAAGAGCGCAGTTGGGTTGCCCCCCCCAGAGTACGATGGGGCAGAGTCTGGGCTTCCATGCTCAGGCACAATGCTACCTGAGCATGGCAGCCCAGAGAGGGATTCTCCAGCGCTAGCGCAGCTGGTACCCTCCTGGGGTAGTCTGTTACTCAGCCGCGCCATCATCATTTTTTTTTGTTGGGGGGTGGGGGGTTGGGCCTCCGGTACCCTCACTCACTCAGCGAAACGCAAGTAATGCTTCACGCTGGTTTTCTGTGAGGCAGTGGTATCACTCCGGTCGAGCCGGCCCATTCGTGCCGAAGCGTGGCTCTCCCACGTTAAAAGTTGTTAGCATAACTAGGTGGACTCTGGAATATTTGAAAAATGAAAGTCACCAGTCCCTGACAAATAATGTAAGCATCAAATTCATAACTTCTTTTTATCTTTTGTGAATAGTTGAAGTAGTCTATTACAGTGCGTAATTCAAATCTTGCGTTTCGTATTGACAGGTCGATGTATCGAACAAATTAAATAGGTGTGTATATATTTATACAAATAACTTTTTTGACCTTGTTTATCCAAACTATTATTTAAAAAAAAATGTAATACAATATAAAATTGCGTATATTATATCAAAATTTAGTAGGTGTCGCAAACTCGCAAGTAATAAAAAAAAAATAGCCAAAATCGTCCACTTCAAAAAACGTTAGGACTCGCTTTTTTATTAAATGTACCTATCTTAAATACATGTATAAAATATCCGAAGAACAAGTCAATCAATTGCATAGTTTGGCTAAAAAAAACTGTTTTTTTTTTTCATTTTTTCGTAAACCGTGTTAATTTAAGGTATTCGGTACAGATATATCTAACAATAAGATAAACAAACGTACATAAGAATATTTCATATTCAGCCAGGGGCGATTTAACTATGGCATTCCGGCCAGGCCCTTTGGTATCCAGTTAGGTGATTGCGTGTAAATATACAAAGGAAAAAATCACAAAACAGCGAATTTTCAATATTTGAAATATTTTCTAAACAATCGATTTTATTAAGTATAGCACCTGGCGCCTATCAAAATTATAAAACAAAAACTTTATTTTAGCTTCGATTTCCGATTGAGCTGAAATTTTGCATGCATGTGTAAATCGGATAATAATGCAATATTATTATGACCAGGGTTCGGATTTTTCATCGCACGGTAAGATGAAGAAAACTATGGAGTCGATATTAAAGCTAAAATTTAATTCATATTCATACTCATACTCATTCATTTAATTAATACCTACCGAAAGTAAATTGTAAATTAAGTAAATATTTTTTTAAATAAAAATCGTTTATCATCATCATCATCGTCATCTTATACTTGGTCTTTGGTGCGCGCGCACTGCTCTACACTACTAAACGTAAACCTCTTTCTTTCTAACTTTACCCCCCTCACCTACAACCCCCTAAACCCAACCCCAAAACATCCCCCACCCCATTTCCCCAAACCCCAAACCCCAACCCCCACACCCTTACCCCCAATCCCCTAAACCCCCCTTACCCCCATCCTTATTTTACAAACCCCCCAACCACCTAATCCCAACCCCCCTAACACTGGACCCCCCAACCCCCAACCCCTCCCCCCACCCCGCCACCTGCCTTCCAGCTCCATCATCGAACCCTTGTTACCATCTAGGCCTCTTACCCCCTCCCCATTACCCACAACCCCCCAAAATCAATTACCCCCGAACCCCCCAACACCCCCACCCTATTCTCCGTAACCCCCCCCCCCCAACCCCTAACCCCAACCGCCATACCCTTACCCCCAACCCTCTAAACCCCCGACCCCTTACCCCATACCTCATTCCCCCCCACCCCACCACCTACCCCCCTTCTAGCTCCATCATCAGACCCTTGTTACCATCTAGGACCAAAGTACTCGTCAAAACGAATCAAACGAGCCCAAACTCGATGGGGTTGCGCGCGCACCAAAGACCAAGTATAAGATGGACTGATTCTATTTAAGACGAGCAAAAAACCGTTTTGTCTCTTTTTAGCACATGGAAACTCTCACTGTGAAAAAAATGCAACTAAAAAATAGAAAATAAATAATAGTTTAAAAAAACTAAAAGACACGCTTTAAAAATAAAAAAATAATTTTAATAAATTTCAATTCACTATTCTTATAGTGCAGTAAAAAATCTTAATAACTAATTATTATATTGTTATATCCAGATCATAATTTGTAAACAATTCCAAATATTCATAAAATAAATAATAATAGTTTGAAATATAATATTGTAAAAAAAGCGTGGGGTGTTTTTTAAGATGTTATCAAAATGATAATCCTTGACAATTGACACCATGCACCCCACGCTTTTTTTACAATAAAATATTTTAAACTATTATTATTTATTTTATCAATATTTAGAATTGTTTACAAATTTTGATCTGGATATAACAATATAATAATTGCTTATTAAGATTTTTTACTGCACTATAAGAATAGTGAATTGAAATTTATTAAAATTTATTTTTTATTTTTTAAAGCGTGTATTTTAGTCTTTTTAAACTATTATTAGTATGTGACTTGGCTAACATTTTTCACATTAAAATTTATGTTTTTGCTGAGATTTAAGTAACTCGATTCTCAAAGACACTTTAAACACACTTAGGGCCCATAAATTTATCGATTTTGTTTTTTTTTTCTTTATCATAGTAATAACCATATGGTTTAATTTGTAAACAGCGTAAGTTGCCTTCCTGGCACAAGCAAAGATGCCGGCATGTCTGTCAGCGGTATGGGACCTATGCCTGTCACCATCAGGAATAAAAAACGGGCAGCAATGGCCTCTTCAATCGCCGCGATGCCTAACAATCCTACATCTTCTATTCGTAAGTATTCTATATATATTACTAAAAATATCACAGCATATTTTGCGGAAATACCGCTGCCTTTTTTCCCTTAGCAATCAATCGGCACTCGCACCTTATTAACTATAAAGACTAAAGAGCGAACAGCAAGCGGCCATCTTTCGGGAGCCAAGTTATGTCGTGACAATCATTATTTTTTGTTTAAAATCTATACTTTTAACACTAAAATGTATGCCTGGCTGGACTCAAGTTGCAGTTGCTAGATTTAACCTCAGATTCATTCTGATAGTAGTTCCAGAGCTATTTAAGTCTCACACACACGCACACACACACACACACGCGCACACACACACACACATAGCCTATATACATGACACAGGCCTCCTCTCAGAATGAGAGGGCTTTAGGGTTGTGGCTCCCACGCGGTCCCAGCGCGGGTTGGTAATTTCACACACACCATTTAATTTCTTCGCATGTGTATGAAAGTTTCTTCACGATTTTTTCCTTCACCGTAAAGCTCATGGTAAATTTTAAATGTAATTTCGTATATAAATTCCGAACAATTCCGAGGTGCGAGCCCAGCTTTGGACTCTTTGGACCCACGACCCTCTGCTCAAGAGGCAATAGGTCAAACCACTAGCCCGCCACGGCTTACAAGCTATTTAAGTATAGCTAAATAGAATATACATATTATTTGGTATGTGCCTGGTGAAGGCAAATGTCAACGTGACAGGTAATGAATTCCTTACCAAAAAACCGGCCAAGAACGTGTCGGACACGCCCTGAGTAGAGTTCCGCAGCCGTTACGAAAAAAATACTTGCATATTTTATTAATTTATACTATACGTATTAAACAAGCAATAGGCTGCTATTTATTCTTAAACTACTAATAATTCTCAAGCAAACTTAGCCGTTATAGTATTTCTTGTTAATTTGACATATTTTCTCCCATCCTGATTTTTTTCAAAATTTTTACAAGGGTTTTATTAACTTGTATTGTATATATCTATGTATGTACGGGTCAAATCTTGTAAGTTAAATTTGACCCACTTTCCGGTTTCCGATTGAACTGAAATATTGCATGCATGTATGAATCGGATGACAATGCAATATTAATATGACATGGAGTTGATCTGATGATGGTGTTAGGAGCTGGCCATAGGAACTCTGTAATAAAACGACACGACCGCGTCGAGTTTGGGCTCGTTTGATTCGTCTTGACGAGTAGGTACTTTAATTTTTAACAAGAACTAAACAGACAGTTAAGACGCAGACGCTCGATTTTTACGAAAAATTTTAAAGTTGAATATTCCCAAATATTTCGCAAACCAGTCACTATATCGAACAATCTTCACAGTCTTGAAATGATTTTAAGGCCTATCCAACGATATCCCACACTATCAGGTTAGACGAGAAAAAAAATCACCCCACTTTACGTGTATGGGAGGTACCCTAAAAAATTTTTTTTAACTTTTTTCAGATCCTGATTATTGCTACACATATCTATGCAAAATTACAGCTTTCTAGCCCTAACAGTTTCTGAGCTAAGCCGCGGACGGACGGACAGACATGGCGAAAATATAAGGGTTCCATTTTTGCCATTTTGGCTCCGGAGCCCTAAAATGTATCTAACACAAGCTTAGCAACTGCAAATATACAGAGCGAGGTCTATATTTTATTGTAGGGAGGAATGTATAAATTACGTTTAGATATATAAAATAACTAGCTGTTGCCCGCGACTCCGTGCCCTAAGATTTCGTTTATCGATATCCCGCGGGAACTATGCAATTTTCCGGGATAAAAATCCTACATGGTAATCCAGGTTATAAACTATCTGTGTGCCAAACATCATCAGAATATTCAGAATCCGTCAAACCGTTTCAACGTGAAGAGCAACAATCAATACGGTGTACTTCCGTTTGGCAAATTATTTTTCTGAAACTAAACTATTCAGGATATATTTCAGGACTATTCTAAAGATTGGGTTAGGTTTGTTTTATAACAATCCTGAAACACTGACATTTTCAGAAAAAATTAACAGGAAATTAAACATTTGCCAAATGAATCAGTTTGGGAAAAATAATTTGCGAAACATTAGTAAACCAAACAATACAAACTTTCACGTTTATTATATTGGTGAGATGTTGATGCAATGTTCTCACGCGGTACAGAGGCGGCAGCTGCCCAGAGCTTGGCGGGCGTGCGCCGGCAGCCGCAGCCCACGCCACCGCCCATCTACCAGGAGACCATCAAAGACTCTCCACCGAGCTCGCCAAGTAACATACACTCACTTATTACGGTTCTACCTTCTGTCACATGCATACATACACACATCACGCCTGTATCCCAAAGGGAGTAAGCAGAGCACACGAAACCCTATATTTACGTTTCAGGGCTACTTTAAGCAATTTAGGATTTAATGTTAGATAAAACAATAGTGACAGGTTGCTAGCCTGTCGCCGACAATATACCTTCATCTATTTCCTTGGTCGCTTCTTACGACATCCACGGAAGAAATGGAGCGGTGTAATTCTAATCTCGAAACCACACGCTTAAACACGGGGGACAGTCACATTATTGTTAGGAATCAAATTACGATTAAGTATATTAAACTTACAGAGTAATTAAAAAATGTGGAAATAAATTTAAAAATCAACATTTACTATTTTTCAGGTTCAGAGCGACCGTTGAAGCCTAAGTTGGAATCAAAGTAAGTACACAAATTACTAACTGATTCACTACCGACTGTCGGTTCCAAAGTTTCTTCAGGTGCAATAAACGTGCCTAGGTGCAAAAAACAATAGTACAATACTGCTCAAGCCTGGAAAAAAATTGATTGGGAAGGTAGTTTGCAAGCCGAACATGGCGAGGCTTGAAAAATATGAGTCAGACAATTGGGAATGTCTAAAAAAAATTACCAGTGGTTTTTATATTTTTTTAGAAAAGTCAATTATAAGAAACTAATTTCAATATTTTGTCATTTAGTTCTCTACTTTTTTCAAAATTAATTATTGAAACTATTTTAGTTGATGACGTCAAATTATAATTGAGTGCGTAGTGGTACACTATACACTGTGTCACTTTACTGGCACTGACAAAGTGCTAGATGTCAGACAGCGGGTCCAAATCAAACTCCGTAGTATAATCCACGCGTAAATTGTGAAGAATTCTAACCACACAGAATAAAGTACGACCTGAACCGGTCACGCAATTTACACCAATGTCAAATGAAGGTCATTGCTTATTTGTTATATAATAAATTCATTACATAATATTAAAATTAAATAACTACAGAAAACGATTTAAAAAGCATTTATCTCGAAATGGTTTTCGATTTTCTATACATTGCAAAAAAATAGACATCCCCAATTTATGGTTCCGTCTATAGGAATATACGGAATGCGTTTCTCAAAATTGAGCTTGCAAAAGCTTGTCGCCGATCCGGGCCAGTGTCGGTTTTTGAACACAGATCAAAGGAAACTATAACGGTATAACGGAATAACAACGCACTTGAATGTTGTAAGTTTTATTGAACATGGAACCTTATTCTAATCCTGGCCGAATCCATCTTATTAGGCACTGTTTTATTTAGATTTCTATAGACATCGATTTTTATTGTTATTCTCTCTTGTTTCCTTGTGTTGTGATTCAGTAAACTCAGCTTATTATAGTTTTAGTAAAAACTAGCTGATGCCCGCGGCTTCGCCCCCGTTGTATTTTTTAAATTTCTTTGATAAAAACCTTCTCCTGAAAATAACAAACGCAACAAAAAGAATTATCCAATTTGGTGCAGTCGATCGGAAGTAGTTATGCGCTTAGCAACACATTCAGCGATTCATTTTTATATTATAGAAGATGTGTTTTAAAAACCATTGACAACATTTCATATTTCTAAGACTATAATTTGATTCGTTCTCTGTATTCTGTTTGGAAAGAGAAAGACGCTGATAGTTTTAAATTTTCACTAGGATTATTAATTAATTTATTACAATTTTTTAAAGATGTGCTTATTCTAAATGAGCGTAACGATAGAATAGATCCATTACTTTTGTCTAGTCTCTTTTAAAAAGAAGTGATGACGTAAATTTGACGTTAAGGCTGTTATCAAATTTAAAATTATGACAGCTCTTTTTTCTTGTGAAAAGGGTAAAGGAAACATATCTATTCTGTGGAGGTATTTGTAAGTACATATATGTTTTTAAATTTGTTGTATTTTTTTAAATATGGAGAAATATTTTTCCTTGTTCAGGAGGCCTGCAGTAATCATCAGGTGTTAAAAAAATGAAAGGTTGTCAATAGGGATGTTGACACCATTAAAAAATAATTCGAAGACACGGCTCCAGTAAAAAAACGCTTTATTTTAACCCTAAAACCCATATTAATTTTCGATTAACTGCAGAATTAGATTTTTTGTTGCTTTAAAACAAATAAATGGTTAGTTAATTGAGTATGCGAACAAGTGACGTCATATGTTGCTATTGCCATTCAAACTCTATGGGAGAAATGTGTTTTGACAGGTCATAAAAAGTACGTCAGTTGATTGGTGGTGTCAACATCCCTATTGTAAATGACATTGAAGCGTTCGTATGGTTAGTAGACGTTGGCCGAGTGTCGGGCAGCGTGTGTGGCATCACTTTTGTTATCCCGTGCAGGTTGGCAGCGCCGCACATGCTGGGCAACGAGCTGAACCCGGAGAGCGGCGCGGCGGCGCGGCTGCAGGAGCAGCTGAGCGCCGAGCTGGCGGCGCACGCGGCCAGCGGCGCCGGCCTCGACCCGCTCGTGCCGCCGCCGCTCATCAACAAGGCCGCGCCGGTAACTGCACACACTCACCGACACGCAGACACACACCATCCCGCACAGTGGTTACCTGCCAGCACAAGCATTGAACTGATAAAACGCTACGACAAGCGGGGATACTTACCACTATCATCATCATTTCAGCCGAAAGATGTCCACTGCTGAACATAGGCCTCCCCAAAGCTCGCCAAACAGATCGGTCCTGCGCCATCCGCATCCAACGCGTTCCCGCTAACATAACCAGGCCGTTGCACCATCTTGTTGGAGGCCTACCTACACTGCGCCTTCCGGTCCGTGGACGCCACTCGAGAACCTTATGGCCCCATCGGTTATCAGGTCTACGAGCGTTGTTATCTGGCCACTGCCACTTGAGTCTGGCAGTTCTTACCACTAAACCATGTCACCAGTAAGACATGGCCATATTTGTTTCTGGCGTATGAAGCCGCCGGAAGGGGCAACGCCCCATACGGCACCCCCGCCTCCTGTGCAGGGGACGAGAAGAAACCGAGTCGGTCGCGTAAAGCCGTGCCCGGGCCGTTAGCTTGGAGAGCGGCGTGGTTACTACAAGTTGTCACAAAAGCGCGTATAACCTTGCCATATAGGGAATTCACCCCAGATCGAATGATAATAACTAGAAACTCGTATATTTCCGTATACTTTATTTTGGCTTTTCAAAATTAGTCTCAAGTCTCATAAAATGTAGTCTCCGATTCTTAAGATATTTTAAAGTCAATGATCAATAAAATCTCTTTCCTTTTTTTTTTAAATGTCGTTTCCTATGGTTTCATAACATTTACAGTTACTTCAAAATAGGGTAGATAACACCATAGAACAATAATTCTAAGCCACGACTAATAAAAAACACTGCTATAAAACAAATAGTCGATTGAGTTGGCAAGTAAGTGACGTCATAGCTGGCTATTTACAAACTTTTGAAACCCGATCTGCATTACACCGCTAAAATACGAACAGTGGCAAGTGGCTCATCAATTAAAGCCCCTGACCGTGTGACTGACCAGTGGCCTTATTGTCTGTTTTTCGATGGCGTCGAAGTTTCGAGATAAAAAGGCTATAATTGTGGGGAGTGTCAGTTGGTGATGCGAGTAGTTCCTGTTCCAGGGCAGCGGCGGGCGCGGCGGGTCGTCGGGCGCGCAGAGCCTCGACCAGCTGCTCGAGCGGCAGTGGGAGCAGGGCTCGCAGTTCCTCATGGAGCAGGCGCAGCATTTCGATAGTCAGTAGCAAACCACTGCTTTACTAAATAATAGGGATGCATCGATACGCCTTTTTGCCGATACGATACCGATACCGATACTCTTATAAAAATATCGTCGATACCGATACCGATACCGATACAAACGATTAGTAAATTAAAATTAAATTAAGGTAAAATATATAAAACACAATTTTGGTTAAATATTTTTGATTTCTATTAAAATATATAAACAGTTACAGACTTTGAAAAAGATTATTAAAATTAGGGTAGTTTTCAAAATATTTGTACTCAATTAAGGGATTAATTAAAAACAAAATTTAATTAATTACCTGTGAGTCACGAAAGTTAGTCATACAAAGTATATGGGTAACTCCGTTACTCACAGGTAATTAATTAATTTTGTTTTTAATTAATCCCTTAATTGGGTACAAATATTTTTAAAACTACCCATTAAGAATTAAGGGTAATAATTAAAATGAAATCAATAACTGTTAATAATTAAAATTAACATTAACAAAATTTTTGTTTTGCCTTGTTTGCAACGAACTAGATCAAACAAGATGCGCGTTTACATTACTTTTTTAAAGCGCGAAATTTGAAAAGTATCGTTGTATCGGCAATAAAAATATTGCCGATGCCGATATATCGGTATCGGTATCGGTGTCGGTATCGGATGCATCCCTACTAAATAATGTGCACGGTGTCCCAAGTCGGCGTCAAGCCGGAATCAGACGATAGACCAAGTTTTTTTTTTTTAAATCTTTATTTTAAGGAACTTTGATCAAGTGGATTGAACATGTCAGTTCCAATAGACCTTAACTAGATAAAAAAAACTACCAACCTTACAATCAAAACACATGGCTCAAGGCAAGAGGGATACGACACGACCCCCAAATCACAACGCCGAAGCCCCTGACACAGACCATCAAACCCGTACACGGGTTCTCTGTTAAATAAACGTAACACAGTCCAAGACCAAGTTAAGATTTGGAAAAAATATAGGCATTTATAAATCGAAAAAATCTACACGCTGTGGCGGTCTTTTCGCTCCTGTTGCTACATGCCGTTGTTTATTTAAAGCTCGGAAGAAAATAAATCTATAAATAGTTTAGGGTGTAGAAAAAATATAACGCTAACTTTCCGTTTGTGTTGTCGAGCAGTCGCGTCGCTGTTGTCGTGCCTACACCAGCTGCGGACAGAGAACGTGCGGTTGGAAGAGCATGTCGGCAGCCTGCTGCAGCGGCGCGATCACCTGCTGGCCGTCAACGCGCGCCTCGCCATCCCGCTCACCGCCGGTCAGTACACAGCTGGAGCGCGGCTGGGCAGCCCGGCGGCAGCCTGCTGCAGCGGCGCGGTCACCTGCTGGCCGTCAACGCGCGCCTCGCCATCCCGCTCACCGCCGGTCAGTACACAGCTGGAGCGCGGCTGGGCAGCCCGGCGGCAGCCTGCTGCAGCGGCGCGGTCACCTGCTGGCCGTCAACGCGCGCCTCGCCATCCCGCTCACCGCCGGTCAGTACACAGCTGGAGCGCGGCTGGGCAGCCCGGCGGCAGCCTGCTGCAGCGGCGCGGTCACCTGCTGGCCGTCAACGCGCGCCTCGCCATCCCGCTCACCGCCGGTCAGTACACAGCTGGAGCGCGGCTGGGCAGCCCGGCGGCAGCCTGCTGCAGCGGCGCGGTCACCTGCTGGCCGTCAACGCGCGCCTCGCCATCCCGCTCACCGCCGGTCAGTACACAGCTGGAGCGCGGCTGGGCAGCCCGGCGGCAGCCTGCTGCAGCGGCGCGGTCACCTGCTGGCCGTCAACGCGCGCCTCGCCATCCCGCTCACCGCCGGTCAGTACACAGCTGGAGCGCGGCTGGGCAGCCCGGCGGCAGCCTGCTGCAGCGGCGCGGTCACCTGCTGGCCGTCAACGCGCGCCTCGCCATCCCGCTCACCGCCGGTCAGTACACAGCTGGAGCGCGGCTGGGCAGCCCGGCGGCAGCCTGCTGCAGCGGCGCGGTCACCTGCTGGCCGTCAACGCGCGCCTCGCCATCCCGCTCACCGCCGGTCAGTACACAGCTGGAGCGCGGCTGGGCAGCCCGGCGGCAGCCTGCTGCAGCGGCGCGGTCACCTGCTGGCCGTCAACGCGCGCCTCGCCATCCCGCTCACCGCCGGTCAGTACACAGCTGGAGCGCGGCTGGGCAGCCCGGCGGCAGCCTGCTGCAGCGGCGCGGTCACCTGCTGGCCGTCAACGCGCGCCTCGCCATCCCGCTCACCGCCGGTCAGTACACAGCTGGAGCGCGGCTGGGCAGCCCGGCGGCAGCCTGCTGCAGCGGCGCGGTCACCTGCTGGCCGTCAACGCGCGCCTCGCCATCCCGCTCACCGCCGGTCAGTACACAGCTGGAGCGCGGCTGGGCAGCCCGGCGGCAGCCTGCTGCAGCGGCGCGGTCACCTGCTGGCCGTCAACGCGCGCCTCGCCATCCCGCTCACCGCCGGTCAGTACACAGCTGGAGCGCGGCTGGGCAGCCCGGCGGCAGCCTGCTGCAGCGGCGCGGTCACCTGCTGGCCGTCAACGCGCGCCTCGCCATCCCGCTCACCGCCGGTCAGTACACAGCTGGAGCGCGGCTGGGCAGCCCGGCGGCAGCCTGCTGCAGCGGCGCGGTCACCTGCTGGCCGTCAACGCGCGCCTCGCCATCCCGCTCACCGCCGGTCAGTACACAGCTGGAGCGCGGCTGGGCAGCCCGGCGGCAGCCTGCTGCAGCGGCGCGGTCACCTGCTGGCCGTCAACGCGCGCCTCGCCATCCCGCTCACCGCCGGTCAGTACACAGCTGGAGCGCGGCTGGGCAGCCCGGCGGCAGCCTGCTGCAGCGGCGCGGTCACCTGCTGGCCGTCAACGCGCGCCTCGCCATCCCGCTCACCGCCGGTCAGTACACAGCTGGAGCGCGGCTGGGCAGCCCGGCGGCAGCCTGCTGCAGCGGCGCGGTCACCTGCTGGCCGTCAACGCGCGCCTCGCCATCCCGCTCACCGCCGGTCAGTACACAGCTGGAGCGCGGCTGGGCAGCCCGGCGGCAGCCTGCTGCAGCGGCGCGGTCACCTGCTGGCCGTCAACGCGCGCCTCGCCATCCCGCTCACCGCCGGTCAGTACAC
The DNA here is from genome assembly GCA_947859365.1 of Archips crataeganus. Classification (NCBI taxonomy): domain Eukaryota; kingdom Metazoa; phylum Arthropoda; class Insecta; order Lepidoptera; family Tortricidae; genus Archips; species Archips crataeganus. The sequence goes on along the minus strand of OX402045.1, from coordinate 20,086,912 downwards.
AGCTGGAACGCGGCTGGGCAGCCCGGCGGCAGCCTGCTGCAGCGTCAACGCAACGAGAAACGGTGGTAGCAATCCTAACACCCAGAAAGTCAGTTTTCATTATTATTTCATATTCTAGCATCGAGTTCATTTTTAATTTAAATTTGTTGTCTTGTTTTTTATGGCCAATATTTTATTTTCGTTATTAAAAATGTTCTGTATGTACTGGTGTAGTGTCGTCGGGCCCACCGGAGCCGAGCCGTTGCCCGCGCGAGAACGGCGCGCCGCCGCGAGCGCCGCCCGCGCCGCCGCGCCCCGCAGAGACCATCACCTCCGACCGCTCCCACCAGGTAAATATAACACACCATCTTACTGCAGCTTAACGTGATTTCAAGCTCGACTCGACTGCCAAGTAGTACCTTTACTACTCGAGAACATTAAAACGCGAGGGCGACACTGTTATTTAAAAAAAATTGTAATATTAACGGTCCCGTCGCCATCATATTTGAAGGAACTGTTTTAAATAAATATACATATGCAGCTAACAAATGCAAATGCACACAAGGATTGCCAATGGGCCATATTACTAAGGCTCCACTATACGTTCGTCTGTCTATCACAGGGTTGTATGTGTTGACAGGGGGAAAAAATGCAAGAGTGTATGATAAATTTACGTTCCCATACAGTCAGTTCTTTTTTTCAATGTTTTTGCTCAATCTTGATAATCGATATTTTACGCTGGTACGCGACCCTGCGCTTGTGAGTCTGGCACACACTTGTCTAGTTATTAACTAACTGAATTGTAATAAATTTTCGCTATAAAATATGTTGCTCGTAATCGGATGAAAGCTTCAAGAATTATAATGATTTCAGCGCTCTATAGAACAAATTGGAAGAGCCCAAACGACCGATGCTAATGTCGAAAAGGGCTTGTTACAGCTGATGATGCGCGAAATGCAGCAGAAGCCTAGCTGAAAGCAGCCTAGCGGCGGCGGCGATGGCGGAGGCGGCGGCGGCGGCTCGCCCGCCGAGCAGCCCGCCAGCGCCGAGCCGGCGGCGGCGGGGGCGGGGGGCGCGGCGGGGGCGCGCGACGCCGACGCGCTGCGCACCGTTCAGACCTACATCATGCTGGAGCAGCGGCGCCGCGCCGATTTCTCCATCGACGCCATACTCAAGTTCGACCACTAGGCGCAGAGCCGACTCCACGCCGGACCACCTCAACTCGCCGACTGTGATCGATCGCCGAATAGTAGCGTTTCATTTATTAGTTTCCGGTTACCTATTCGGACTGCGTTACGCCGGATGTGGACGATTTTAAGCATCACGCGTCACATTTTATTCATGCTGATATTGAAATAGAACATAGGATTCATTGTGTTACATTTCCTAATTGACGATCGTTATTTGTGTCACCTGCGTATCAAATATTAATCCTACGGTAGTGCTAAACGTGAATAAACTCAAGTGCTGGACAATCTTTAAACTCGCAAAAACGTTACGTGCCCTGACAGTCCCATTTTACAGTAGCTTCAGCATGATCAATGTTCCCCATGGGGTGGACAAGAGTGTTAATTAGAACAATTGCTAATGTGAAAGCGAGACGAGCCTAAAATGTTTAAGAAATCAATCATGCAGAAACAAACAATCATTGCGTCTTAATCATAATCAATGTTTTAAATGTATGTAATGTACAATGTATGCTGATGAAGCGTCGAAAATATGATAATACGCTTTGAGCAATTGCTAGCCTAGATTCTTATGTATGAAACTGGTTGGAAATTGTGTTGGAGACATTTTTTTGTAAATATTTATCAACCGGTCACGTAGAATTGGGTACGCATCAGAATGCATTGTACGTTTCTTTGACGGTTGCTATAAAAATATAAACTAAATTATTTTAAAGCGCGCTTTGAACGTTTGAGTGTTACAAGATTATGTGTACAGAACTTCCCATTTAATATTGTAATAATCAACATCAACAGATAATATGAATGTCAATTGGTAAATGCTTAGTGTTATAATTGGCCTTGTACTCAATGTTCAGTGTTGTTTTCAATGTTCTATAACATATCATACAGATTTAAGTCTATGTTTAATGTGGTGAAATCAGATAGAAATAGTTGAATCGTAAGTACTATAACGTTTTCAGTGTTAAGGATATAAGGCGAGGGTAGTTTAGTTACGTTACTCTTTAAAAAAACAGACGCCGCCATTCGAACCCCCTTATACGCTGAAAACGCCACAATATAGTCCTCAACCTATCCAAATGAACTAGAACATTGATGGTGGCCAGCGCTCCATCTATGGCTTACAATGATATTCCTTGGGTTTTATTGAATGTGAAATTGTGTTTTAGTGGAACGAGATAGTTAAAAAAAAAATACTTTGATTGTGTTTTCTCGCTATTGCAACACCTTATTATCGCTTAATACTCCAGAGGGTTGGCATTTGCTAATCTACATGACCAAACCCATCAAATATCTGTTTAAAATAATATAAAGTTCGCGTCACTTTGTGCGTCTTTGAGCGAAAGGTATGCAGTTTCTATGGAGATAGTCTCTGAGACCAAACGGCTGATTTTTTAAAAACTTAACGGCACTGGTTTTCGGCACCAATTGTTTCTATGTATTGCTTGTTCGAGGCATGGAGCAAAATTAAAAACTAATAAATCTGATCTACTTCAATAATTTTTGGGCAACGTTAGATTGCATTTTGTATATAGATTTCTTGAAGCCTCTTTCTTTATCCGCAAATAAATATTAAATGTACCCCCAACCAGTCCTACATAAACAATAGGCGTTTAGCTTACAGCTGGCTAGAAACATAACTGTTTGGAAAACATGCAGTGCAGGTGCAGTCGTTTTGCGTATGCTGAACTTTGTGCACCTTATAGCTAGTTCAAGTGCAGCGGTTTGTTCCTGTGGTAGCGCAACCATTTTTACACAGAATGCGTGGCATGCATGCTTTGCAAAGTATGTATCAACTGTAAATGCTTAAGATTTACACAACATCAGAAGATGAAAAACCCATCGTGGTTAAAATATGGAATTAATTTTGTATACAATTGTGACACTTCTGCAGACGGTGGTGCCACTATCGTGTGTTTTTTCATCCTTTTGCGTTCTGTAATTGAATAATCAAATCTGCAATGTAACATGATAATATAAATATTATAAAATTTATAAACATTCACGGAATAGGGGTTTTCAATAAAAAGTGTACGCCTCTTTTTTTTTTAATGAGGAAATTTTGGGTTTTTCTTACTCAGAATCAAGAACGCTATTGATTTTGATGGTTAAAAAATTTCCCTAATTTTCCATACAGTTTTTTTGTGTCAGTTTTGTGACGACCCATAGGTATAGGCTAACTGTATGAAAAAAACGTCACAAAACACCTAAAAAATATGGGGACTTTTTTCTTTATGAAAGTGAATTGTACTCATCATTTTGCATTAGAAAACCTCAAAATTACCTCATTTAAAAAAAGTAAATGGTACACTTTTTTTAAAAATGCCCACCTATCTCCGCTTCTCCCTTCAAATATTTGCGATCGTAGTCACAACAAAGCATTATAACTTATAATTTATAAGTAAGTATGTAACATTCAAAACAGTCTTTGTTTTGTATAATTTAGGTTATTGACGTTTATTAGTGTTTGTTTTAAATTCTTCGTTAAAATTTATTTGATTGTAAGCACAACATGCGTCGTTTTTGTCAGTACATACATAAATAGAAAACTTAAGTTTACTCGGCGTATGTGTACCTGTAGCCTATAACTACTCACGGCCACTATTATACCATTATACGGTATTCAATTGATACAAGCAGTTGCACAACTACTACTATTAGATATTACCTATCGATGTGACGTTGATGTTAATAAAATAGTAACAAATTTCAATCACGATAAATCTTCAAAATACTGTGTACTAGCCAGATTTTTTTATAATTGTTTTATGCTACGACATTGCTAGAGAATATGAAAAACACATAGTTGCAATCGACTGAACTGCCTGCCGCAGGCAGCGACAGTAGCATCGCTACCGCGTGAGTTTCATCTTCGGTACTTAGTAGTATTTTGATATTCTTAAGTGTGTTATTAAACGCATCCTTCTACATAATGATCTCAGCCTGCGTCGGAGTAAGACTAGGTTATCTTAATTAATTTACCTACAGTTTAATTTTATTATGTATATTGTCATTTAGATTTTACAATAGGATACGTTTCCGGTGTATTTTATACATTGACAAATTGTGTTGCATCTGGGGAAAGTGAGATCAATAATGTTGACCCACTTATTGTGGTGTGTATTGTTTTGTCTTTTTGTTATTTTTTTAATTTAAAAGACGTGTAATGAATGTTTTCAAAATAAGAAAACAGTCCTAACCTGATGTTAATGTAATTCGTTTAAATGCATTTAACGTTGAAATAATAAGAGCAGCCAATTACCAAACATGCTAGTGTATTAAATAAATAAAATTGTTTAGTAAAAAAAACCCGCGTTGTTTATTTGTTGCCATAATTTATGCAGCTAGTGAAGCAAGGTAATCGGTTAAATGGCAGTTGAGCTCAGAATATCTAACATTACTACGCCTAGAGTAGTCCGGTAACGTAAAAATCCATGGTAAACGGAAACTGCTGCAGTGCTATGTATCGTAATGGTGCTAGTCAATGGTGCAAATTTTCATTTGCATTTAGTTTCCTACTGCACTGTACTGTAGCCCTACTAACATAACATCTGCCTGCAGTGAATTGATCATCAGCGTGAGGGTCAAATCCCCGTAACAGTTTCTAACTACGAGTAGAACGGTAAGTAACGCAGTTAAGCCATTATCTTTAACCATTTGGGGATGTACAATTATTTAACACGTTCCCTGTGGACCCGGGAACCCCTGAAATCGAGTTCACACGTGCAACATCATTTTTTTATTTTTTTGAGTAGCCTGTACGTGCACGTAAATATGAAACATCTAGCTGACACGTGCAATGCTTTGGCAATGCTTTAAGTTTACAAGGAGTCGTGCGTCATATGTGCTACACTCACGTATCGTTAGTACCTCGTAGTGTAACACATATGACGCATGCACAGGGAACGTGTTAAGGGAAAAATCAAACAAAGTATCTATGTGTAACAATAATTCATATAGTGATGTTATTGGTAATTTCTCTTTGTTAATTTAGTGATTTGCTTGTATTTTTAAATGGTTTTATGGATCAGAAGTAAAATACTTTAAGACTAGGTACTACATTTTTCTTAGTGATTTGATTGAATCCCTGAGCTGTTCTAGGTAAAATATTAAATTAATAAGTCAACACAAGTCGATTTTAACATTTTCCCCTACAAATCCGGAGATTAAAATAGTGGACATTTAACATTTTTCTTAAGGGACGACTTTTCAGTCTCCAGATAAAAGTATCCGTCAGTTAAAACTCGCTTTCCTTTTCTCAAGTAATTGGGAAAAAAGGACAGAGGCTTACTTTCTTGTGACAGATACTCTTCACTGGACATTAAAAAAGAATTCCTTATTCAAATAAGGGAACGAATGAATAGAAACACCTTTTACCACCACAAAGGCTAACTAATCAGGTACTAACAATTCTTGTGTTTAAAGTACTTACCTAAAATCCGTCGCACGCGCCCGCGCCACTTAGCGCTGTTCATACAATTTCTTATTAGACGCGCGCACGACGGGCGTCCGTTCCGGGTAATTCGCGTCAGCTAGCGTAGGCCCTTACTCTGAGGATGAGCTCTGGTTGAGTTCGAAACGCGTCAGTGTAGTTTGGTGGTGGTGATGGTTGGGTTTCTGTGGTTTGTGTGTGTTCGTACAGTGTGGAGGTGGAGGAACTGCATGAACACACATTTCTTACATAAACGTAACTATCGTAAGGTCGCGGGTGAGCAAAGTAATTGGGAATGTCTAAAAAAAAATACCAGTGGTTTTTATATTTTTTTTGTATAGAAAAGTCAATTATAAGAAACTAATTTCAATATTTTGTCACTTAGTTCACTACTTTTTTCAAAATTAATTATTGAAACTATTTTGGTTGATGACGTCAGATTGTAATTGAGGGCTCCCAACACTGCCAAATTTCTAAATCTATCTAAATGCGTACGATAAGGCAACCCCTTTAATTATTTTTTGCGTGGTGGTACACTGTAACTAGTGTCACTTTACTGGCGCTGTCAAAGTGCTAGATGTCAGGCAGTGGGTCCAAATCAAACTCCGTAGTTATAATCCACGCGTAAATTTGTGAAGAATTCTAACCACACAGAATAAAGTACGACTTGGACCGGTCACGCAATTTACACCAAAGTCAAATGAAGGTCATTGCTTATTTGTTATGTAATAAATTCATTATATAATATTAAAATTAAATAACTACAGAAAACGAGTTAAAAACCATTTATCTCGAAATAGTTTTCGATTTACTATATATTGCAAAAAAATAGACATCCCCAATTGTTTCAGCTCATTAATATGGACCTCCGCAAAGTAACGCCTGATTCAATAAATTAAAAAATACTTAAGCACGCAGAGTGAAAATACGTATCGACTTATTCCATCGAAACCCGCGGACGTACTATCGCCCCGTCCCGCAGGTGTAAGGCGAGTCCAGTGTACGAATGCTCCCCGTGTACGAATCCTACCTGCTCTCCTCTATATTGCAAACGAATTTCAAATCACAAACTTGCACTACTTCGTTTTTTGCAATTTGGTCCACGGAACCCTAAAAGCTAAAGGTTATGCCATAGATTCCAACTCTCTTTGCATCGGGTTAATAAATACTTAAAATTATTGAATATAAAGTTCCGTGATAAATATAACAACTAGTGTCGCCACTGGTTGAATTATAAATGTTTTCCGATATTAATTTCATAAGCCTGACAGTACCTAGCCTAACACGAATCACTAGAACATAATTTACGAATTAGAATTAACAGGTATACCTACTAAAAATTAACTATAACAAATAAAACAATTGTTTTATGTCTGAGTACGTCTTAGTATTGACGGCTTTTGTATCGCATAGTATTACAAAGAAAACTGATTAAAGGCCTGTTTCACCACTGTCTGATAAGTTACCTGTGTTTTATGTGACATAGGTACATATATCTTAAATACCGTCTCTGTTTATTTTGTTGGGATAAGCAGAGACGGCATCACATAATATCTGTCACATAAAATAATAGGAACTCAACAGAAGTTGGTAAAACAGAACCTTATACAAGATAATATTTTATCTCTATCTGTTATGTTATCAATCGACTTACTTAAATCAAGGGATTGCATAATGTGTGATATAAAATGGGTTTTTATATTTATCGCTGGGTTCCGGTATTAGTGTTGTAATCAGTAGGCGAAAGAATTTTGCAACAGGCAGGTACTTTGGTTAAAATGTCAACTAAATCAAAACCACCTTCTCAAATAGGTACACTGAGAAGCCAAAACAAATGATAAATAGCATTGTATCTTACCCCCGCAATTGATATACTTAGTCCAAACACTTTGAGACCATGATATTTTAGAGAAATGAGGACACTAAACAAACACCCGAGTATTTAGGTAGCTGGAAGTAGTCTAGGTCCGCCTAGCTATACATTGTTTATTTTAGCATTAAAAACCGGCCAAGAGCGTGTCGGACACGCCCAAGATAGGGTTCCGTAGCAGGTACGAAAAAATCTTTGCATACTTTATTAATGTGATTGTTTAAGTCCCAACGTCGGCGGTACAGCGCCATCTATCGGCGAATTGGGTAACTAATCTACTGCAGTCTACTATAACTAATATGCATGTTGATTGTTTTTCAGATGTAATATTTTTTTTTTATTTGAAAGAAGATACTGTTAGCGTGATATTATAGGTACTTAAAGAAAAAAATGCTTGCAATATGAAGGTTAAATTACAATCTTAGTTTAGAAATATTTTTTTACAAAAACTTAAATACTGCTCAACTGATTAAGTTGAATATTATTTTCCTTGAAAGTTTTTATTAAGTTTAACTTACGTGATTTTTTCATATTTTTTATACGTGCGGTTCAAAAGCTAGAGGGGGGGACACATTATTTTGAACTTTCGGAGTGAATATCTCCGAAAACATTCACTTTATTAAAAAATGGTTTTAGCAAACCCCTATTTATTTTCAAATACCTATACAATGATACCCCACACTATAGGGTTAGTCGAGGAAATAAAATCACCCCCACTGTACCTACGTCTATGGGAGGTACCCTAAAAAAAATTTATTTTAGTTTTTTTATTTAATCACTTTGTCGGCGTGACTGATATATACAGGGCGTCCCACGGCTATGCCACATGGAGTGGAAGTACCTTTAATATTGTAGATAGACAATTTTACTGAAAAGAGACTTCATTTTGATTTTAAAAACAATTTTAACTGCATTCAAAGATTTTTGAAAAAACGCCTGTCTGGACCGGGAATCGAACCCGTCAAATGGTAAAAAAAACACGTAATTTTACGACACCGATCAAAAGGCTCAATCGAAAGGATTATTTTTTCCCAAGTAACATAGCATCGTTAATAAAAGGAAGACCATGTAATTTTACGTTTACTTAAAATAATTACATTTTGCTTACAATTAATTTAATTTAGCAAATGCTCAAAATGTGTCCCGTTCTGTGTATACAGAATTTGTATACTACGTAGTAGTAACACAACTCTTTTAAAACAATTTCACTTTCTAATTCTAATTGGCCCATAAGTACCGATCCAGGAAGGAAAATTTTCATCAAGATAGTCCCTTGTTCTATGACTGTTATGAGCCGGAGCCCCGTCTTGCTGTACAATTAGACTTCGTCTTACTTCATCGGGAAGATTATTAATTTCGCGTCTTAAAATGTCAAGTATCTCTAAATATCCTGTCCGTGTTCAGGTGTCCTTCATAAAAATGTATTAAGAGAATCCGGTTTTTTACAATCCCACACCAACAGTTAAATGAAAAACGGGACACATTTTTGAGCATTTGCTAAATTAAATTAATTGTGCAAAATGTAATTATTTTAAATTAACGTAAAATTGCATGGTCTTCCTTTTATTTACGATGCTATGTTACTTGGAAAAAAATAATCCTTTCGATTGAGCCTTTTGATTGGTGTCGTATAATTACGAGTGTTTTTTTTTACCATTTGACGGGTTTGATTCCCGGTTCAGACAGCCGTTGTTTCAAAAATCTTTGAATGCAGTTAAAATTGTTTTTAAAATCAAAATGAAGTCTCTTTTCAGTAAAATTGTCTATCTACAATATTTAAGGTACTTCCCCTCCATGTGGCATAGCCGTGGGACGCCCTGTATATTCATGCCAAATTACAGCTTTCTAGTACTAACAGTCTCTGAGCATAGCCGCGGACAGACAGACAGACGGACAGACATGGCGAAACTATAAGGGTTCCTAGTTGACTACGGAACCCTAAAAAGGGTCTTGACGAATCTTTTTATTTACAAACGCTTTAAAAAAATAGTAACTAAATATTACGTACTTATGAAACCAAAAAAATGTAAATGACCATTTTAGTCCTTGCTAATTAGCATATTTTATTTGACTAATTTCTAAAAACTGTTTTTCAATAAAAATACACGTCAAGATCGCTTACCATCTTACTAAGTGTAAGTAGATCTAGCTGTAAATTTATTTTAGCATTAATTAGAAAGAAGGTAAGCGATCTTGACGTGTATTTAGCCTAGTTGGTACTTAGTGACCCTCCCTACGAAGCAAGAGGTCCTGGGTTCGAATCCCGGTAAGGGCATTTATTTGTGTGATGAGCACGAATATTTGTTCATGAGTTATGGATGTTTTCTATGTATTTAAGTATTTATTTATCTATGCAAGTATGTTTATCGTCGTCTAGTACCCATAGTACAAGCTTTGCTTAGTTTGATTTATTTATTTATTTATTTTTATTGAAAAACACTTGAAAAAAATCACAGCATATTTGTAACATTTAGCAAGGAAATATGGTTCGAGTTTGTCAAGCGAGCCGTGTCCATTGAAAACAGGCGGCATTTTCAAAAATCATTTTTATATCAACGCTAATAAGACTTTGAAAACTATGATTTAAACTTGTATTTATGTAGCTGCCTTTTTAACTACTTACTGCTTACATAACTTCCGATTGACTACACCAAATTGGATAACTATTTTTTTGTTGCTTTTGTTGTCAGGAGAAGGTTCATAAGAAAGAAAAAAATAGAACGGGGGCGAAGCCGCGGGCATCAGCTAGTAGTTAATATTTATTAAAAGCGTTTTTCAAAAAAAAGACTCCTTAATATTTTTCACCCTATTTCTATCTAATGCTAAAAAAACGAAGTGTAGTACCTGTACTTACTTCCTTAACAAAAAAAGATAAAGTATCTTTTATAGAAAAACTTTATTTAGTCAGTAACCATTACTTAATTAACCATAACAATACAAATTAGCTACTAAGTACCTACCTATATCCTATCCAAAGCCTATCCCGTGGCGTAGCGTGGGTGTCAGCCGCCCGGGGCGAAAGAAAATTTTGCCGCCGTTTTATTTACGTAAGTACTTATTTCAATTTAAATGACTATACTGAAATGGTTCAAATATTTGCTAGAAATCATTATTTATTGTGAAACTTTACCGCCCTAAAAATGCCGCCCGGGGCGGGTCGCCCCCATTACGCTACGCTACTGATCCTGTCGTTATTAAATTGTTGCTTCCTGTGACTTATTTTATAAAAAGACAACGAAAAACGAAGGAATTTAGCTTTAACATTCATAAAAAATGTAGAACTGAACAAATTATTTTCGTTAAGTAAATATTTACTTATCTAATAAGTAGGTAAGGCTCGCGCAACGATCTCTAATTACTGAATTTATCATTATTAATCTTATTGACTATAAAACTTATCAGAATCATTTAGGCCCCACGGGTACTAGGTACCACACATACTTATTACAGTTGTTTATTTAATTAGTTTAGGCAACTTAATTCGAATAAAATTATGTGCAACTTGGCGTGCGGAATCACGACCCTAGTCCTCGGGGCAATCCTAGTATTTGCTTCTTCCTTTGTAGGGTATGGACTTATCGATGGCTTTATTGAAAATATGATCGCTGATGTGAGTATAAATCAAATTTTATTTGACTACGCTGTATCAACTAGAGACAAAGTAAGTTAGTAACTTCTAGAAGTAAGTAATTCTAGAGATATTTTGCCAGCATATTTAGGTAGGTAACGTAAGCGTAAGCGTAACCAATTATCATACGATAATCCAGCTAATTGAACAATGTGTACGTTATATAATAATATGTACGTTATCAAATATAGACAGATAGATTGTTTTTTTTAAACAAACTAATAAACCGCGAACCCCTTAATTAAACACTTTCAAACTTCTCGCAACCCACAAGCTCCAAGAAGCAGTTTATAAATACAAAAATTGAGAAAATTACATTAAAAATTTTTGACTTTGAAAGAAGTTACGTAGTCAGGTATCTTCTTCATACGCAATTGTAAGTATTATCTTCCAGATACTGTAGGTTAGGGATATATAAAGGATGATTCAGGAGTCATGAGCAGAACTGAAAAACATAAGAGTAATCAAGAGTTAATTGATCACTAATTATCCCAAATGTACCTACGGAGCAGCAGATTTTTTTTACTATTTTATGGCTGGTTCCATAGTGAAAGTTGCTTAGTGTGTCCTTATCGCCCCTTTTCACTCCTGCTTATGACTCCTGAATCAGCCTGTATATTATAAGCTCTGCATATTTATCTCTATAAATAAAATTCAAAACGCGAGTGGCAATTATGGTAGTATTAGTTTTACGTTGGTTGGTTTATTTTTGTTGTTATGGTAGGTGCCTACTAAAGATTACGAATTCTTAAAATGTGCGTTTTGTTGACCTACCCCAAGTAGGACAGTTAGCATTATAAGAAATCACTTTGGGTATAACTCGGAACTTCATGACTTAATAAACAGTTAATATGGTTCAACTGAGAACTTAGAGCTGCGTATTACGCTTTAGTCTGTATAACAGCATCATAAAAGTAGAAACGGATACTATTGTTACGGGATCAGAGTTAGTGCAGATGTCAAAAATGCCTTCTTACAGTCTCTTTTGCATTGGTTGCTTAAGAGCATTAAAGTGGTAGTAAAATATGCTATTGCTGTTTAAAGGCGTAGAATTATACCACTAAAATGCTAGCGTCTTAAAAGTGTCACTGTGAACTACCGTACAGCCAACAGTTTTAGAGTAGTGTACACTTAGAGTAATTTAACACAAAAAGTTCCTCATCGGTTCGCCTCGGCTCTGTTATAAGCTTATTTTTCAAAGCAGTTAAAAGGTGTTTTATTAATACACGTGAACACCGAAGGTATTTCAAGATCCTTGTTTAACTCAGAAATGCAGCATTTGGCTGTGAAATATACCAATATATTGTTTTAGTCTGCATAAAAGAACACTTTACATATATTATAACGCACGAAGCTGCAATCATGTTCACGTTAGTCAATGATTAAATTCTTAAGCGGTCATTTTAACAGTTGGCGTGGATCGTGTATTAAATTATACAAAATGCTAAAAAAATTGAAAAATTAAAACAAGATTGAATTAAAATTAAAACTACTAAATAAAAATTAAATAACTATTAAAAGGTAATGCGTTTAAGTAGTTCAAATAAATGGTTTTAGCGTTTATGTGAACCATAATAAAACTATCAACAGCTGACAGGCTGAATATTGGTTCACTTGAACTCTTATTTACTGCAATAAGTATAATAGAGGAACTGGGGTGTACTCTTGTACAGCCATGGTAATTAATTCAGGATAAAAAGAGTTCACAAAAGTTTCTTAAGAATGCGCCATTTTATTATAACCTAAATCGTATATATTGATAATTATTCTGTTGTTATTTATATTTTACTGCCTTAAATTACACGTTATCCATATAATTATTATAGTATAATATAAAACTTCGTATAATTTTATGTATTACTTTTTTCACAACATTTCTAATTAAAACGAGATATTTCCGAAGCGCGTAAAAATTTTGCTAAAAAACTATATAAACATTCACAGTAAACTTGCATTCCCAAATGTTTTCACAGTAGGTTGGCTATAAAGGTGTACTTTCGTGAGTTAACACAAATTCTCAATAAAATTGTGACATTTACTTCGCCATTACACATCACACTCTGGAAATTTATCGGCACCGCTATAATACTATTAAAAGCAAATCTGCAAATATAATAAGCAATTTCAATATGAACGAAGGGTAATGTAAAACCTAAAGCGTTATATAAGACTAGCAGTCACCCAATCCTGACGCTTAGTCTGTATAACAGGACACTCGTATTTTGTTAAGCAGCTGATAAACAGCCTGGTGACCCATAATAATTCCAATATAGTGCTACTGTAATGTGAACTAAACTAGAACTATAGGCTGAATAATTTGTGCCCAAATAAGAGTTATTTCAGTGTTAACAGCGCTGTTAACACCATTGTAACACTGTCTTGTACAGCTTCAAGTTTCCGTGTACACCAAAAGTGATTTCTTATAATGCTACTTGTGCTACTTGGGACCCTAACCCACTCGTACTAGGGATCTACATACTTACACAGTACGAAGCTAGAAAGCTGTATTGAGTTTATGTCATATTTATTAGTATTTACTTATTAACCGAATTTCAAAACGTGACCACAGTTGTACGTAGGTACCTACGTTTATTGTGAGTTCCGAGTGTAGAAATATCAAACAAACCTATGCGCCAAAGTTGTTGTTTACCTAAATATTTTTGGTCACTTAATTTAGGTACCTATTATGCGTATCTAACGGACTTTTATGATTTTTAGGAAGTTGCTCTGCATGAAGATACTGTACAAATGGAAAGATTTGAAACGATCCCGTTTCCAATGGACTTCAAAATTAGAGTCTTTAACATTACAAACAGGGATGAGGTGCTCACCGGTGGGGTTCCAGTTGTTAATGAAATAGGTCCATACATTTACAAGTGAGTTGAAGTGGAACTTTGTGTGTTAAGTTAAGTAGAGGACATTGGTACAAGAAAAAGAGTCTGCCGTCCCTGTACAAATATGTTGGTACTTAAGTTAATGAGACAGGGGGCATGCTTCTTTATCCAGTGACAGGTAAAATAACATATCTTAAACAATGTCTAAAACGTTTCAGTTATTTTCTAGTAGGTATCAATTTTATCAAAATTTTATTACAGCAATCATAAAAGGCAAATATAAGTGCCTTCTCTTATTAAACCTACCTATAGTTAATAAATCGTATGTTGCAACTTTTTATTTTCTCATGGAATGCAAATAAATTATCGAAAGATGCAAATTGTCTCGGTGCCCGTACCATTTCCTTTACAGACAGATTATGTTCACTAAAAGTATGCCAGCTATAAACAACTAAAGGTTTTTGCTCCGGGTACAGCTCGAACCGTTATGTTCAGTGCGATGCACCCATTGACCTCTTATAAAATGTCAACTTTTTTGGTGTTTCTGGTACTTATACAAGAATTAATATATCTTTGTATTTCCTCTAACCACTGTGGGTCGTGAAAGAAACAGCAGTAGATCAATTGAAATAGACAGGGTAACTTGTGGTTCATGCTATGTAATTATATTCTAAAATCCTATTAAACAATACAATACAATGTTATTAGACGCAGTGTAGGTAGGCCTCCAACAAGATGGAGCGATGATGTGGTGAACGTAGCGGGAACGCATTGGGTGCGGATGGCGCAGGGCCGATCTGTTCGGCGAGCCTTGGGGGAGGACTAGGTATCTACAGCAGTGGACGTCTTTTGGCTGAAATGATGATGATGATGATGCTATTAAATTTTCAGGTTCCAACGAACGCGGTCGATCACAGACAGAGAGGAGGATACCCTGGATTATTACATCACGGATCAATTCGAGTTCGACGCGGAAGGCTCCTACCCGAATACTGAGGACGACTTGCTGACCATCGCCAACGTGCCCTTTAACGTGAGGACTAATGCCCATTGCCCAACAGACGCAATAGCAGCTTGCAAGTACATAATTAAGTGCGAAGCAAGCCAATTTGAATTTTTGCACAAGTATTTTAAATTATTCGTCGTATAAAATATGTAGAGTCAAGCATGCTTGCAAATGAAATCCTGTTTACATACATATTTACTTCTGTAGCTGATTTGATACTTTTTTTAATTGATTGAAAAATGTAAAGAGGCGACGTTCGATCGCGGTTATTGATCGATATACTTAGGTAAATTATATCGCACGGAATCCCACTGTAGCCCACGCTACGCTCACTTTATACAAAATTGTAGGTAATTAACGTAAGTAGGTGGCGAGCCGGCGCAGTGGAAGTCCACCCAAGTCATTACAGAATGGTTCATTAACAACGTAAAGTTGGTTACACTTGGTTACACTTCGCTAACTCGTGTACGGATTCGGATGAGACAGATAAAGCGGCGCAGTTTCAAAAACCGAAAATCGAACATAATACTTATGTTTATGTATAGGGTGTGCCTAATTTAAGAAGCGCTATGCTATTGCTTTGTACGAATTCGTAGAATCATTTTATTAGCATAATAAAATAATGCGCAGCGAAAATTTTGGTAAGTACTTAAATACCTACTATTCGGCTTTAAAAAAACAGATAGGATGTAAGAGAACAAAAATATGAAGTATCTATAAGGTATATTTACTTTACATTTATTGTTTCGGAGATACGATTGCTGTTTAAAAATGTAGATAAGTAGGTGCAGTCAGCTGCAAAGTAAAGGCACCCCCTGTAATGGCGGCAACCACGCTTGGGGGGGGGGTACCTTTTCACTGCAGCTGACCGTACGTGCCCAACCTTGAGGAACGCATGTACAGTCAAGTGTAAAAACATGAACTTATTCAAAGTTTCAAAAATAAGTACCACAGACTCTTATTCCGACGCAATAAGGCCGTAGTAACATATTTTTGAGTAGTTCGAATAGACACTTATTTTTGCACTTGACTGTACCTAGTACCCGTTCAACATCTCTCATTTTGTGCTCTTATTTCGTGATACGACTAAAAACCCTTTTTGCCCGTGGTACTACCAGTAAAAATTTTCTTCCCGTAGCAGGTACAGTCAAGGGCAAAAATATGTATTCACTTTAGTACCTTGTCTATTTTCGTCATATTTGAACTGTCACAGTGGTTAAAGTGACAAGGTACTAAAGTGTATACATATTTTTGCCCTTGACTGTACTACCAAGCTGTCAATAAGGTCGTGTTGCGAACTATTTGGCTACTTTGAGTGTCACGATCTATTTGACGCTGACTGTACTACTAACATAGTAGTAAAATATTTCTAGGCTTTTCTTGTAGTCATGCACTCTCGTTATCTTAGAAAACGTAGTTAAATAACAAATTTTAACATTCGATTATAATTTTTTAGGGTTCCGTACCTCAGAAGAAAAGAAGGAATCCTTATAAGATTACTTCGTTCTCCGTCTGTCTGTTCAATCTCAGTAGATCCATAATTGACCAGATCCATTATGGATCTAGTGAGTTTTTTTTTCTTGGTAGATCTATTTATCACGAAACTGGATCTGATGAAATTTTTATTGGCAATAGATCTATTTTCAAATGGTAGTACCAGTTGACTGGTAGTACTACGGGCAAAAAGGCTAAAAACTAATGGTCTAATGGTACCTAATAGTAAAAAAAAAACTTAAACAGGTCTTAGACAAACCTTGAACAGGTAACAATAACGGACAACCATAAACACAATGTTCATGTATAAGTTTTTAGTAGATCGACAATATTATAACTACAAATACAACAAATACAAATACAAATAATTTATTTCCAAAAAATAACAATAAAACACAGTTACATTTTTACTGAACCCCACACTAGGCATGGCCTGTCCCGGGGGGTAAATGTTACGGTTTACAAAATAATAGATTACATTAGCGGCTATTTGCAATAAGGAACAGAAATAATAAAAGAATAAAATAAAACAAAACGGACATAAACCAACATAACTGAAATAAATTCTTAAAGCCTATTAAGGCGAAAAACATAAACAAATAAAAAACAAAATTATAATTATATTCTTAATTGTGAGTCAACAAGTTGTCTATGTGAGGGCGAATATTGTGTGTGTCTGTGCGTGTGTGTGTATGTGTGTGTGTGCGTGCGTGTGTGTGTGTGTATGTGTGTGGTGTGTGTGTTTTTAATATGTTATCTTAATGATGTTTTCCGTGTCTAAATAGGATAAGTTCATCATGTTAATTATTAAAAGCTTTTTTGCTTCGAAGACTGAGTATTCTTTAAAATTATATAGTCTTATAAGTCTGTTGTAGATTAGGGGGTGCAAAAAGACTGAGAATCAATGTGCAAACTGGGTTTTGACAGCTGTTATAGGAATTTTAAATATTCGTTTTTTGAGTAAGCTATTGTAGTTCGGTGAGTTGAGAATCTCTTTGTGTAGCGACAAAGCAACCCTTAAAAGGTAGAGTTTCCGAACACTGAGTACTTGAGCGTCGCTGTATAAGTCCTTCGTAGGATATCTCATTGGTCTCTTCAGAGCTACCTTTAGCACCGCTCTTTGCGCCCTTTCTAACTTTAGAAGGATAGACGAGGTTGTACCTCCCCAAGCAAGAATACAGTAACGAACTATTGATTGTCCAAGAGCCATATAAATAGTTTTTAGCAGAGAGAAATCAGCTGACTCCCTTAGCATCTTCATGGTGTGTATCAGTTTTCGGACCCTACCCGATACCGCCGATATATGCTGCCTGAAGTTTAGTTTATCGTCTATTACAATTCCAAGATACTTTATAGAATCCGTTCTTGTCATGCAGTCGCACATACAATTTTAATCTGAGAAATTAGGGTAATTACAGTTGTGGACTTTAAGTTCCCGCTGTAGTTTTGGCGAGGAGGCCAATGTTTTATGGAAACATAGAAATTTCGTTTTTGTTGTGTTTAAGGTCAGAAGATTCTGTTCTAGCCAATTTGACACCATTGACATACCATGCTCAACAAGATTATAAACATTTTCCCAGGAGTATCCGTGGAAAGCGATTGCAGTATCATCGGCGTAACACAGTAGTTCAGCATTCTCTAGTGGGATGAGTGCAATATCATTTATATATGTATAAGAGAAAAAGTGTAGGACCTAAAATGCTGCCCTGTGGCACGCCAAATGAAACTGCCCTCGAGTCACTGAGTTTATCCCCAATTTTGACACACTGGCTTCTTTCAGGTAAGTAACTATTTAGCCATTTAAGGGCAGTACCTCTAAACCCGTATGCCTCTAGATTCCTCAGTAGGATGGGGATAGACACCGTGTCGAAGGCTTTTGCCAAGTCCAGGAAAACTCCGACACAAGCCCGACCATCATCCAAATGTGAAGAGACAATTTTTGTGAGAAGAGTAACGGCATCTTCGGTCGATTTCCCATTTCTGAAGCCAAACTGGCGATCAGTCAGGATGGCATTGGATTCGAGGTAAGTAACTATCCTTTTATTAACAATTCGCTCTAGCAGTTTAGAGAAACATCCTAATAGTGATATAGGCCGGTAGTTGCTAGGTTTATTTTTAAACATGAAACTACCGTGAGACTCACTCATAGTGAAAATAAACGGATCACTCACGTCTTAAAACGAGTTTAACTCGACATGTTTCGGGCTAATCCGTAGCCCTTCCTCTCGGAGTCGCACGTCACGGCGGCTGCCAAACGTGCACTCCGAGAGGAAGGGCTACGGATTAGCCCGAAACATGTCGAGTTAAACTCGTTTTAAGACGTGAGTGATCCGTTTATTTTCACAATGTGGTTTATTTTTGTCATTTCCTTTATGAATCGGTACTATTGCTGATATTTTCCAGGCCTTGGGAAATATACCACTTTCTATGCTTAGGTTAAAGATCAAGATCAGCAATTTCGGAAGCTATGGCTTTCAGAATTTTATTCTTGATGTTATCAAGCCCTGGAGAGCTATCTGGATCTAATTTTTGAATCAAGCTCAGTACCTCATTTTTGTCTGTAGGAGAGATGAATATGGAGCTCATTTTAGATGGGTTTACTCTAACCATAGCTGCCAGGGACTCTTGTGTTTCATTCCCCATCGTTAGGATTTTGCTGGCTAGATTCTGGCCTACAGAAGCAAAGTATTCATTGCATACATTCAAGGACTCCTTCTCAGTACTCTTTATATTTATTAGATTTTGCGCAGTAGGTGCAGTGGGGTCTCTATGTGTAATTTTATTAATGCATTTCCACAGTTTTTTTGGCGACTTTTCGTGGGCCGAGAGTTCTTTTTTCTCATACTCAGCTTTTTGATTTCTTAGAAGATTAATAAAGAAGTTTCGATATCTTGTATATATAAGTTTTTTAGTTTCGTCGTTTGGAAACTGCCGCGAGATTCTGTGTAACTTGTCTCTCTGTTTTGAACACCTTATTAGCCCAGGAGTCATCCAAGGTTGGATGCAGAATTTAGAACGGCTAACTTTAATTATTTTAGAGTTTTTAGAGATCGCTTCTGAGACAGTGGTTGAGAAAACAGTCGCGGCGGCATCCACATTCTTTGCTCGCGTAAGAGGGGACCAGTCAACAGATTCAAGGTCTTTGCTAAGACCATCGTAATTAACTTTTAATATTGATCTCTTTTGAATTGCGTTGTTATGACGTTCCGTTACGATGCCGATCATAATTAAATCATGATCGGTGAGGTCAGTCGAGCAGACAATCGATTCAGCGCAAAAGATACTTGGTATAAAGATATGATCAATGCAGGTTTTGCTGTGTGTTGGTTTGTTTACAGTGGATAGTAACCCATGCGAAGCAAGCAAATCTAGGTATTTTGAAACCTGGTCATCATCTGCTGCTGATTCCAAAATGTTGATATTCATATCACCTGCCATTATGAGACAAGACTTACGGCAGATGGTGTTTAGAAGCTGATCCAGTGAAAAACAAAACTTGTCAACGTTAGAAAAGGACGGGGACCGGTAAAAAGCCAAAACTGTAGAAACACTTGGAATATCTATCACTAAACAGTTTGCATCGGCTATATCTGGCTCAGAGACATTAGGTGACCATTTGTTATTTACATAAGCGATAACCCCACCTGATTTGTTTATGTACTTATGTGTCCTAAACGATGTGTATCCATGTATTTGTTTAACCGTGGAGTATTCGTTAATCCAACATTCGCTGAGAATAATAATATCAAAATTTATGTTTAATCGAGCAAAAATCAGTAAGAAATTGTCGAAATTTCGTTGTATACTTCTTATATTTATTTGAAGAAGTTTAAATGAATACTTGGAGATTATGGGACTACACTCTTCGGGAGTGGAGATAGTATGGCATTAAACATTGAAAGAATTGTCGATTTTAGTCATTAGCTCCAGTGCTGCCATTTATGATAAAAATATATATATAAAAGAAATAGTTCTATTCTAAAACGGTAATGCCTCCACGTGTAATAAGCGTCCCATATGCGTAATAAATAATAAAATAGTTTTTCATATATTTTAGAGCACGTTGTATGTATTAAGTATTTTATTCTGTAAGTGTGAGTATGTGTATGTAAATTCGTAGTTAGTGTATATATAGAGAATTTAGGGAGTGTGTGAGTAATATATTTCGCAATGCTGTACAAAAGAGGTAAAGGCCTGATAGTTAGACATTGTTGACACAATAGTTGTAAAAAACTTGAGACAAAATAAAGTGAGATATACAATATCTTATTTAAAAAGGTGTTCATTACATTATCCTGAACATTTCTGAAGGTCTTCGTAGGATCGAATCTGAAGGGCCGGGCTTCCATCTTTACCTTCGTGCTTTCTAATGTAGATGTTTCCTCTGCGAGTCCAGCAGTATTTATAGCAGTGTTCTTTAATCCATGTTCGTGTATCACGAAATAAACGTCTGCCTTCACTGGTCAAGCGTTTATTCACAAAAACTTTCGTCATAGGACCCGTTGGGACGATGTCTTTACTGCTGAGCGTTGAGCGTCGAATTTTCGCCTGTCTCATGAAGTCCTCACGTTTCGCCCGTCTCACAAAGGAAACTACTAAGGGCCGTGGTTGGTTGCTTTTGTCTCCGATTCGTCGCGGGCCCGCGCGGGACACAAAGTTTACATCATCCTCCTCGAGATTCATCCCTAACTTCGAGGCTGTCGTTAGGACTATGTGGTATGGATTCTCATTTGGAGTTTCAGGGAGGCCCATTATTTCTAATTCTGAACTTAACGACTGCTGTGCCTGTTGGTTTAGTTGGTTTTGGAGGTCTATAACCTGAGTCTTGAGTAAGGCGTTCTCCTTATCCTTCTCTTCTAGCTTTTGAAGACGCGTATCATAATCTATGATTTTATTGGATAAGGTCTCGAAGCGGCTGGTGAAATCGGATTGTAACTTAGCCATGTCAGCGCGCAGCATACGGATTTCCAGAATCAACGATTTCATATCCTCCGGCGGATTTTGTGTCGTATCTTGCGATGGGTTTTTCTTTAAATTAGTTTTTCGGAAGGTAACATTACTAGCTGACCGTACTGGGGTGTGCGAATTGTCACCACCCGCTCTGGAGCGCGCCTGACAGTCCGGGCATATCCACGTTTTCATTTGCTCAGGGTTGAAGTGTAATGCATTTCCACAAACTAAATGGCACACCTTTCCGCAATTTTGTACTGAACAGGCAATACATTGCTCGTCCTCTATCGGCAGAATGCAGCCAGAGCAAATCATGCTGGACCTCGTACCAAGTATTCCCAGGCGATACCTTAACGACACAGCGCGCGGCTTCGACGAGTCTCGTGGTAGCGGGGCGAAGCGAGCGAGTGATGACTCACGATGCGCGCGCCGCCTGCTCGCCGTACGATGCGATGTTCAAATAATCAACGCTTTTAGCGAAAATTAATATCGATATTGTACTTCGGGCACACACTTTTCATTAAATTTAAGATTATCACTAGAAAGCTAACGGATTGTACTTTATGTAGGTGTAAATATCTATAAGAAAAATAAGGAATTTACAACTAAAACCGAATATTGAATACAGAGCAATTTAATACGGTGTTGCTGCATAGCCGCTTCTTCTAGGTAAGTCAACTACCTAGTGTCTTATAACTATTCTAGTTGGCATCACAGTTAATGTTACCTACTAAAATAATTTTTATCCACCGCTTTAGCCTAGTTGGTAGTGACCCTGCCTACGAAGCAAGAGGTCCTGGGTTCAAATCCCGGTAAGGGCATTTATTTGTGTGGTGAGCACGAATATTTGTTCCTGAGTTATGGATGCTTTCTATGTATTTAAGTATTTATTTATCTATATAAGTATGTTTATCGTCGTCTAGTACCCATAGTACATTCGACTACAAAAAAATCGATACGGCCAAAGTTACAAAAATATGTATACACGACCTTAATGTTAAGTCAATAAAGGTGTGTATACATATCTTTGTAACTTTGGCGGTATCGATCTTTTTGTAGTCGACTGTACAAGCTTTGCTTAGTTTGTGACTAGGTCGATTTGTGTAAGATTGTCCCCTAATATATATTTTTTTAATGTAAATATATTAGTAGGTAACATTATCTAGTAGGTATCATTTAGAAAAATATGCTAAATACCTATGTTAGATTATAGACAGTTACTCACAATGCTTATAAGCTTATCATTTAATAGGTATTAATACAATTTATGCTATCGGTTAAAGCTACTGATTGATTAACTTGTGTCAGTAGTGCTTACGCACGACTTTGTATGAATAATTTATATCATATTACATATAACATATATCATTGAATGTGCTTAATACATCCCAGCTAGTGAAATTGTCCTTTGAGTGCGTATGACTTCCATTTGACCCGATAGCATTTTGTTTACGATTTATGGATGCAAGCGATACTGTCACGCACAAGATTTGTATGACCGATTATGCCGCTCTACCGCAACGTGAGTGTACACATTCCAGTATTCAGTAGCAAGATAATTGGGTACCACAGTACCTCTGAAGCTATTTAATTAAATACTATTTCAGATTCGTATTCAGAGATGTTTTTGTAACATTCAAAGTTAAGGCACAATGTAGTATAAAATGTTCTATAGATGTTTATTTTTAATGTTGGTTTAATGATATCGATGGGGCCGTAGGTATTATTTCAGTAGATATTTGATAATACTATCTTGACAGATGGATTATTCCCTGAATGACCAGCATAAGTAGGTAAGTAATTAAATCAGGTCTCGTACCTACTGAGGGCCACGTCGCCTCGTCGGCCGGTTATCTATAAGTAATCGGCCTTCAAAGTCTGAACTACAGTCAAAATTTAGTCACTTTTAGTGATTCGATATTTTTTTTGACAAAACGGTCGACGATGTTGTTTTGTTTTTAAATGAGATACATGCACGTATCATTCATATAATATTCAGCTACACGTTAAAAAAACAAACAGCCAATTATCTCAATTATTGCAGTCAGAGTGAGCAAAACTGTCTTCGTGGTCGCAGATTAATAGAAAATGTGAAAAAAAGCCATAACTCCTAAACTACGAAAAATTGCGGAACATACATGGGGGTGATTCGAATGCCCCTTGAGTTGCTCTACGTCAGGACTTTCGCTTGACTCTACTTTTTGGGACACCCTGTAAAATGTCGAACGAACTCGTCTCAATAATCTCCTTGTAACGAGTAGCTATGAATAGAAAACTCTTTACTGACGAAACTTAAAAGATAAATAATAATACGACGTAATGAATGAAGGACCTTTTACACTGGTTGAATCATTAAATTGAAAGTAAGAGTTAAGAGACTAGTTTCTTTGAGAAATTAACTCTATTTGACCTGAATAATCTTCCCTTAAAGTTAACGGAAAAACACGGTCATAATCGTATAGGTACGAAGTGCGGTCGGCCTCAGAAGTCCCTGAACACTTAAGTACTTTGTCACTTTTACTAACGTGACATATTTCAAACTTCACAGTATAACAGGTTATTGCGACAAAGTATTTAAGTGTTCAGCTACTTTTGAGGCTAACTGTACATTATAGTCCTTGGGCTGTAAAGCGAGAGAAAAGGCCCACGGGTTTTATTTAGGGCGTTGCAGCCAAGTTAACCTTTTTGATATTGCTCTGCAAGTGACATGAAAAATAATAATATCACATATTATAGTACTACTGCCATGACTTTCTTCCCATTAGGTGGGCTTAATATTTCGCAAACGTATCCGTGAACCAAAATAAATTCAAATTTTGATTGTACCTCCTTGTCGTCTTGATTATCATCTACACGCATGCCAAATAATAGCTTTCTAATCTAACACATATTTATCTACTACGAGAAAAGTGGAAAGACTGACAGAAAAACGGTCATGGCCAAAACTATAAGTGTTCCGTTTTTACGATTTTGACTAAGGTACCCTAGATAAAAACTTTTTAACAAAAAATTAAACCGCCGAAAAAACTGAAAAGCAATAAATAATAACTTTTTTGTTTGACCTTAATCTAGGTACCAGTTTGAAGTCGGTGCCTTAGCACGAGCCAGGAGGAGTGATAGAAGCCAATCAGGTAGACGATTATAGGTCCACTCCTCCTGGCTCGTGCTGAGGCACCGACTTCAAACTGGTACCTAGATTAAGGTCAAACAAAAAAGGTATTATTTTTTGCTTTTCAGTTTTTTCGGCGGTTTAATTTTTTGTTAAAAAGTTTTTATTTTATACTTTTTTCCATCCTTGGGGTAATTTTTTTCTAAATTTATAATACCAACTTCAAGGTATACCCTATCTATCCATAAAAGAATTATGAAAATCAGACTACTCTGTAAAAAGTTAGTCAATCATTCCCTGTTTTCCTACCCATAGGGTAGGAATATTATTTCCAAATTTACATGGGACCACCCTTGGGGTATACGCTTTCCAATAAAAAAAGAATCATCAAAATCCGACTACTCTGTAATAAGTTATGCGTGGTCATACAGTACAATCAGTAACTGAACAATCAATCACTGTTTTTCTACCCTTAGGGTAGGAATATTGTTTCCAAATTTAAATGGGACCACCCTCGGGGTATACGCTTTCCAATAAAAAAAGAATCATCAAAATCGGACTACTCTGTAAAAAGTTATGCGTGATCATACATAAAAAAAAAATATATATATACACGTCGAATTGAGAACCTCCTCCTTTTGTTTTCGTCGGTTGAAAATGGCAAGTCAACACGAACCACGGCCCCCAGTTGAGAGTGGCCGAGGATCGTGCTCAGTGGCGTGCCATGGGAGAGGCCTATGTCCAGCAGTGGACGAACATAGGCTGATGATGATGACCCTAGAAAAAGTTAATGAAGTGGTTTTCATACAGGTGTTATATTGCAACTACTAATATGTACGTTTTCTTAGCATAATACATAGTACTGTTATTTATGTCAGTACATAGAATTATGCTTTCAATAATCGGTGCCGTAAAGTTGTAAATTGATTTATAAAAATGTTCACCTCAACTCCACAACCTTTTTCTTTCCGTAGTACTACCAAGCAGACAGACACACAGACAGACGGAAAACGAAGTGATCTTATAAGGGTTTTTCCTTTTGAGGTACGGAACCCTGAAAAATTATACTCGAGTGTTAAAATTTGTTATTTAACTACTATACGTTTCTAAGATGACGAGAGTGACTACGAGAAAAGCTTAAAAATATTTTAATACCATGTTAGTAGTACCAAGGGTATAATTTTCTTCCCATAGTAGGTACTACTAGACTACTAGACTGCTTGGTAACCTAAGTAACCTAAGCAAAGCTTATTTTATAAGTACTAGGCAACGGGTAAACATACTTATATAGATAGATACATACTTAAATACACATTAAACACCCAAGACCCGAGAACATACATTCGTATTTTTCATTACAAATATCTGCCCCGACGCGGAAATCGAACCCGGGACCTCAAGTTTCGTAGTCAGGTTCTCTAACCACTAGGCCATCTGGTCGTCTATAAATCTATAAATTCACGTTTAGTCACTAAAGGCAAATTATTGTTAAAAATTATAATACAAGTATTTATATGCTGACTGCACTTGCATTGTCAACCAAACTATGTATTATCCATAGTCTGTACCAAGTTTCAAGTAAGTATTTAGATGCCATTAACCGTTGAAGAGGTCCGTCCTGCGGTGACGACGTACTGGCCGGACCGGACCATCAGTATTTCACTACCAGATTATTGTACTATCACCAGACTTAAGATGCCTTTCAGCTCAATCCTTGCTCGATCAGATACCACGCAGGAAGTGGTCGAAAAATAGTTGCCAAATTTTGAAACTAAATCATACTTATATTCTTACATAGGTACCTACATACTAACGTTAAATAAAAGCTTGTAAAAATAAGTACGTACCATACCATGCCACGTTAAATAAGCTTTGCTTCGTTAAACATTTCAGGCGCCTTATAATTACTTCTAGAAAAAAAAATGGCATTCAACTGTAAAGTATTCATCCAAAGAGATCGATAAGGACAAAACCATTAGGTCGTGTATAATAGTATTTTATGCAACTGTATCATAATAAGGGCCATTAAGCCACGGATGCGAGTTTATGACATGAGGCGAAGCCGAATGTCATAATAGATACGCATGAGTGTCTTAATGGCCGATTATGAATAGTTGCATACATTACTTTTTCTACGAGTTCAAAATAAACAATTATTAAATAATGCTTAATTACATAACGGACAATAAATGAATTTTTCGATTTTAAAAGTAGCAAATTATTGCTCACTTCAATTGCCGCCTGTTTTATTTCTAGCGGCGTCAACATTTCTGCATCACTTAATTCACCAAAGTCACAAATTCTCACAGATAATAGTCATTAACTCTTTTATTTATTTCAACTTGAATTGAAAGAACTCCGTGCAAAGCAAAACAAATTCCCGCTATTTTGAAACTTTTTTTTTCACTACTCGCAACCTTAGAATGGACCCGGGAACTTTAGGTCATGCAGCCAAATTGAATGATGTTAAAATATTCATATTTAATAATGACTTTAAAATTCATTTATTGCCCGTTATTTAAGTATTCATTATTTAATAATTGTTAATGTAAACATATTTTAATTAATGTATAATGACTTTATATTAATTTCCCGCTTTATTTTTTTTTTAATTTGCGACCGTACTCGTACCATAGAGCTTGATCAGCGTGTTCTCAATTACGAAATATCGCTTGAAAAAATAAACCTTGATTGTGATTGGTCCTACCTGTTCTTACTCATTTTTAAGCAACCAATCACGTGGCACACGCATATTTAAAGAAACTCGATTATCAAAATTGATTTCAGTACCTATTCTTTTTTTGAATGTCATTATATTACTCTGTCCCGTAACATAATGAAATTACTATGGGTTATTATGTTACTGAATTTACACCATAGAGTATAGAACTTGGAACAGACTTATAACATTAGTTATTATTGCATAGTTTTTGACCATATAATTGAAAGATTATACTACAGGAGTAGAAAAACATATTTTTGTAACTTTGGCCGTATCGATATGTATAGGTATCTACATTTTACGCATCATGCTTTGAGTTCACGCCTAAGGGTGCTTTTCCACCAGAGATGTACTATGCAGGTATGCTGCGAGGATGTTCAAGTTACTCTACAAAAGTATGTGACCGTTACCGCAAATGCTAAGCTATGTATGTAGCCGCTCGAGGAAGATCCAGAGCACGCGCCCACGCCACGAGTCCAGAGCACGCATCTTTCCATATAAAAAACATAGCATACTATGTGAACCAATGAATATGATTGGTGGATATCTAACGCATCCATAGCAACGTAGCATAGCACAACTCTAGTATATTTAGAGGCATCCTAATATGTTTTCGATATCCGTCAGGCAATTCTGCAAGTAGCAGAAGCGGAGTACGAAGAGCTGATGGGTGCGCTGAGCTTGGGTCTGAGTGGCGTGTTTGGTAACCTAAACACGCCGATAGTGACGGTGCGCGCGCGCGATCTGTTCCTGGACGGGCTGCCGATCTGCACGGCGCCCGGCGCGCTGGGCCGCCTGCCCTGCACCGCCATCCGCGCTCTCGCCGCCACCTCGCAGAACATAGAGCAGCGCCCAGACGGCTCGCTGTCGTTCTCACTCTTCGGATACGTAAGTTATTCATTGCAACAAGCGAATTACAACAAAACTAATTCAAAACCTACTTGGTTTGGCACCTTTGTTCATATGAAGAGTGATCTGATCATATTTAGAAAATAATATAATACATTTTGTTTTCATCATAAAAAAAAATTACGTTAATCTCGCTAATATTGCTACGAAATAGTAACCTATAATTAACTGAACCCGGTAAGATTGGTCCTGCTTCAGTCTCCCACATTTCTCTGTTTCTTGGTCTCTGTTTTTACTTCTTTCTGACAATCTGTTTAGAAAATATGTCCAATCCCGTTACTTCTTGAGGCATAAGTATTATAGTGAAATGTTCTTGGCTGCATTCGTTTCGAATAAGCCACCCTGCTGCTGGCCATACCACTAAAAAGCCAGTTTAAGGAAAAAAATATAAATATTACAATATTGTACCTACCTATACATACATAAATATATAATAATAAATAAATAAATAATTTCACGGGACAATCCACACCAATTAGGATTGATCATTTTTTCTAACCCCCCCTTTTTATTTTTTTTATCGAAAATATAGAGCATTTTAAGAAACTGATTTGAATATTTCAGCAATTGGCATTGATCACTTTTTTACAATGTGGTCTAATTCCAAAACCATTTCGAGGGATAGGTTTATTAAATCATTTTATAACATTGTAGTAAAAAAATATTAAATGATCGCGTGTATTTTTGCAAAATAATGTTTGACCTTTGTTTGACCTTTCTGTGGGCATTAACTTTGAAATTCTTTGCAACAAGAAAAAAAAGCCGTCCGTCTATTTTCTCTATACTGTTCTCTGTCACTTCGACGTAGTTATCACCTGTCAGTTTAAGGATACTATTTTGAAAAACATTCTTCGCGTTTTTCATATTTTAATAATGGATTTATACAGGAAGTGTTTCATTCCTACTTGTGGAAATGATTCTGTCAATAGCCCAAACAAATTAATTGTTCGCATTAGAGAAGATTTACAAGACAAGTGGTGCCGCAAAGTAAATTCAAAGTTTACAAGATGTACTTATAGTTTTGAGGATCATTTTAATGTTAGTATGGATTAAATCCGCCAAAGAACTTTCAAGGGATAACTTCTGACCATTTTATTTTATACGTACAAAAAATACTATAGCCGTAAATCGTTTTTTTTACCTATTCTCTTGGAAGAATCGGCAACTTTAGTGTTATTGTTATTGTAATGTAAAGTGACAGCGTCAGATGACAACTAACCATCGATTTTGAAACATTTTTTTTGTCATTATGTCTGTGGTTTATACACAGATTCAGCCGCGGCATGTAATTTACGAGAAGTCGTATCTCAAATTTTCAATAAATTATAAAAAAATATTGGAGTGATGAATTGCTGAAATATTCAAATTAGTTTCTTAAAATGCTCTATATTTTCGATAAAAGAAAACAAAAAGGGGGGTTAGAAAAAATGATCAATCCCAATTCATCACTCCAATATTTTTATAATTTATTGAAAATTTGAGATACGACTTTTCGTAAATTACATGCCGCGGCTGAATCTGTGTATAAACCACAGACATAATGACAAAAAAAATGTGTCACAATCGATGGTTAGTTGTCATCTGACAATGTCACTTTACATTACAATAACAATAACACTAAAGTTGCCGATTCTTCCAAGAGAATAGGTAAAGAAAACGATTTACGGCTATAGTATTTTTTTTACGTATAAAATAAAATGGTCAGAAGTGTTCCCTTGAAAGTTCTTTGGCGGATTTAATCCATACTTACATTAAAATGATCCTCAAAACAATAAGTACATCTTGTAAACTTTGAATTAACTTTGCGGCACCACTTCTCTTGTAAATCTTCTCTAATGCGAACAATTAATTTGTTTGGGCTATTGACAGAATCATTTCCACAAGTAGGAATGAAACATTTCCTGTATAAATCCATTATTAAAATATGAAAAACGCGAAGAATGTTTTTCAAAATAGTACCTATCCTTAAATTGACAGATGATAACTACGTCGAAGTGACAGAGAATAGTATAGAGAAACTAGACGGACGGCTTTTTTTTCTTGTTGCAAAGAATTTCAAAGTTAATGGCCACAGCAAGGTCAAACAAAGGTCAAACATTATTTTGCAAAAATACACACGATCATATAATATTTTTTTACTACAATGTTATAAAATGATTTAATAAACCTATTCCTCGAAATGGTTTTGGAATTAGACCACATTGTAAAAAAGTGATCAATGCCAATTGACCTAGTCCCAAAGTAAGCTAATCAAAGCTACTTAATTATATAGATAGATACATAATTAAATACATATTAAACACCCAAGACCCGAGAACAAACATTCGTATTTTTGATACAAATATCTGCCCCGACACGGGAATCGAACCCGGGACCTCAAGCTTCGTAGTCAGGTTCTCTAACCACTAGGCCATCTGGTCGTCTAAAACAACAACAACACATATCATACAAGATTGTCAGAATTATTGTTATTTGTGTTAATAACTAAGCTGAACTTCATATTCACAGAGAAACGGTATTCCGTCACCCACCTATAAAGTAAGTAGAGGAATCAACGATCCACAAGACCTGGGCCGTATCATCAACTACGACAACAGCATGCGCTTGCGCAAGTGGCCTGAAGGCGACGACGGCTCTATCGCGGAAGACTCCCCCAACTGGTGCAACAGCATCAATGGAACTGACACGGGACTGTACCCGCCTTTCTTGGACAAGAACCGACCGCTCTTCGGGTTCAAGAGCGACATTTGTAGGCAAGTATTAGCACTTCACCCATTCATTGCCGCTAACGTCGATCGGCGTCAAAATTCTTCTGACCATTCTAGGGCTTATTCTTAAGAATTAAACTTCCTATTTTTTTTGGTGTAGACGCAAAATTACCAATATGTATTGGAAAAAATAACGCAGAAGGACCAAAACGCGTAACGACCAATATATAATACGCATATTGACCAATCTTATTAGGTTTAGGTTATGTTAGTTTTGTGTCGATTGGAATTGGGAATATAATGTATACTGTACATTTGTCATGATATACATTGTACACCGCGGTCATT
This sequence comes from Archips crataeganus, assembly GCA_947859365.1. Classification (NCBI taxonomy): domain Eukaryota; kingdom Metazoa; phylum Arthropoda; class Insecta; order Lepidoptera; family Tortricidae; genus Archips; species Archips crataeganus. The sequence goes on along the minus strand of OX402045.1, from coordinate 20,055,736 downwards.
TTTCATATGTGTCAATTTGCGTATGTGGCATTTCGCGTATGTGTCTATTTATGTAGGTATGTCATTATGCGTATAGAGGAAATTACCACTCGGGTGCCAAAAACGCCGATCGGCGTCAAATTTAAGTTTAGTCAGCTGCCGCCGATGCCGATCGGTGTCATGTTTAGGGATGCGGCGGTATCGCGACGAAGTGCGTGTCAGATGTCTCGGCAATGAATGAGTTAATCAGGCCGGTATGCTCACGAGAGGGTCCATTACCTGATCACGTGATGTTCGTTAGGAGGGAAGTCTATAAAATAGCCACGAGAGAGGTTAGCCGATATTTTTAAAAGTTTATTACTTAAGAACAATAAAATACTTTTCTCAAAAATATCCGTAAAAGTTGACATTATTCTTTACATATCAGAACGTGAAGTGCATAGTTTATGGTCAGTAAAAAAATTAAAAAGTTAAAATCATTGCAGGCGCGATAAACTCGACAACAATGTCGCATACAAATTCCATTATTGTCGAGTCTCAAACTTTTTTAAAAATTTAAAACGGCCATGGTAATAAGTTGGCACTATTCGTATACAGCCAATTCAAGTGACCGGTATCAGTTGTTTTGTCGGAACTCCAGACTTTTTTTATGGTGTTTGAAACAGCTTGTGGTGTTTTCGGTAGAAAAATACACCTGCAGTTTTTCTTAATGATAAAATGCGGGAAAGGGTTTAATGACATTTGATTTTAAGTGATTTGCAATTTTGCAATTCTTTGTACCTATTTAAGTTAATATAAGGTTATTCTATTTTTTTTCCTTCGCCATTTTTGAGAAAAGCGTTATATTAATCTCGGCTGGAATAGCAATTGCTGGCTTCGTATTAGTTAAACGGACTCGCAAGCTCGTCCGTTTAATACTCATACTCAGCCAGCAATTGCCTACTTCCAGGCCACGACAATAATGTACTATAGATCTTGTAAAAAATATCACGCATGCAATAGTACATTACTGCAGAGGCCGCGAAATAGCGGATTGCCAGCCGAGTTATAGATGGCCGAGTGTTAACGACGCCATCTAGATATACGAGGCCGACAAACCCTGTTCGCGGCAGACAGAGGTTTGTATAGAGCTTTTCTCAAACATGCAATGAAATAAATAAAAAAAACTTCGAAAAAATCAAAGGTTTATTTCTAGAGTAGTAATTATAAGTAAACTAGATAAAAAATATAACCAACACATTTATTTATTTCATTTCATTTCCAACTTCTCGGATTTAATAGAAAACAGAGATAATTCATAAATATTTATTTTTAATAAACTTAGTGGCAGAATGTCATAATGAACCAAAAAGCAAATTTTTAATGGCTGTACGCCATGATGCCGTGTCACTCCGTGTGGAATGGACATTAAAAAAGATCACTTCGCCGACCTAGGCCGGCAATATTGTATGAAATATTTTCCATTATAATTATTGACCTCTCGTCTAGCCGCACCTGCAACGTGATAAGTACTTCCGGCCTATTCTAAGGAACATAACATCAATATTTCATTGCATGTTTGAGAAAATACTTATACTTGTAGCCGTGTTGTGTAGCCGTGGTGGCCTAGTGGTTTGACCTACGGCCTCTCGAGCAGAGGGTCGTGTCGTGGGTTTTTCGGAATTTATGTGCGAAATTACATTTGTAATTTACCATGAGCTTTACGGTGAAGGAAAACATCGTGAGGAAAACTGCGAAGAAATTCAATGGTGTGTGTGAAGATCCCTATCCGCACTGGGCCCGCGTGGGAACTACGAAGACAGAAGTTAGATTGACGAAAAATCACACAAGTATAACCAGGGGGGGTATGTATTGCCGCTCAAATACGATACGCAGCGCCAGGTTGAGAGGAAACGAGGCCTTAAAAAATGTATCACAACCTGTAGGTCCGTCGAGCTTCGGTTTCAATCCGAACATGAGTTGTTTGGCGTGCCGGTGCTACAGTACGCGGCCAACGAGTGGTACCTGGACAACCATCAGGGCTGCTTCTGCCTGAACCTGACGCGCGGCGTCACCGGCCCCGACGGCTGCCTGTTGCCCGGTGCTATGGAGCTGTACTCTTGCGTCGGTCTGTACTTTCTTCTACTCTTTGCTCCACAATCTGCTTTTATTTAGGTACAGACGAGGAAACTTAATCGCGTCCAGGGTGGATGGTCTTCACAGTCAATTTCCCGATGACGTCTTTGGCTGATGTAGGAAATGTCAACGCATTTGCAACAAAAAGCTTCCATCCTGGTACGCAATTCAGTTTCCTTTGCTAAGAAAGTGTTCATCACGCAGAATGTGTGTACCAGCTCATTATATGCCATCAATTTTAAAAACAAAAAGACTCTTCTGTTCCGTCCACATTGGGTGTGAATGTGAACAAAACAACAATATGTAGGTACCTAAGTATTGGTATACTTGCTTGTTACTTAGTGTGATTATAGTAGAGAGAACCTAACTTGCACTGCAAGAGAAACGTCATAGTTCCCATTTCTTATCAAATATACAATCTGGCACTGGCCTTATGGGAACAACACGCAAATTAGTCAGTTTAGTTTGTTTTTGAAATTTCTTGTTTTTAATTGGGTGGGATGACGTTAATTGCGCGTATCGAATGCTGCAAGCTCAAATGCACGAGAGTAATATCTTCGATCCTTTTTTACTTAACTGTTTTTTTAAGCCCAGGGACGCGTATAGGTAGGTAATCTTTTATACTCTATAGACGTATAATTAATGAAAAACCGGTGAAGTGCGTGCCGGAAAGCAGTTAGAAATAATATTTCACCAGAGACGACCAGATGGCCTAGTGGTTAGAGAACCTGACTACGAAGCTTGAGGTCCCGGGTTCGATTCCCGTGTCGGGGCAGGTATTTGTATGAAAAATACGAATGTTTGCTCTCGGGTCTTGGGTGTTTAATATGTATTTAAGTATGTATCTATCTATATAAGTATGTTTATCCGTTGCTTAGTACCCATAACACAAGCTTTGCTAAGCTTACTTTGGGACTAGGTCAATTGGTGTGAATTGTCCCATGATATTTATTTATTATTATTATTAATATTTCAATTCTAACTAAGTAAGCTAACGGCACCTATTTCCGTGGTAGTCAAAATCGGCAGTCTATTCCGTGGTATTTTTATTTATGCATTTTAGACAACGGAATTAACAGCACTAGTGAACATACATCAAGCAAGGGGCCGTAAAAATTGTCAGTAAGCGCAACGTTGCCGCAGAAGCAGGTTGTCTCATACAAACGCGAGATACCTCACTAAGTAGGTACAACCGTGTTTCTAATTAGTGATTTGGATAGTAAATATGACAATTACTTTAATGTTGCGGTTTTATAATGTTAGATAGTAGTTTCTTTTATGACTTAAGTTCATAATTTTTTCATATTTTTGGACAGAAATACGATAAAAACCGTAAATTAAATACAGCGGAATTAGGATCCATATTTTTGCAGTGGCAGCTTATTCCGAGGTATACCTCGGCAATAGATGAAACAATACTTTCCGTTCCGAGTTGATTTATTTTAAATTTAGCTTACCACTTATATTAAATATTTATGCAAATGTAATCTTTAGCTAATACAGCAGGTAAAGAGCAATATCCGTGGTATTAAAAAGTGATCAGAACTCCTAATTTTTAAGAACTCGCTGATCACAATAAAGTATGTTTTCTTAGAAACCCTTAAATATACACGTCATTTTACTTTTATGAAAAATAGAAGTATTTTGCTTGTTAAGATATGAAAGTTGAGTTTTTTGTGAAGATTGGAATATGAACTTTCGATTTGCATTAAAAAAATCTTTGTGTATTTGTTTTTTTATGAGTCGGAATTAGGTTTCTTGATAACCGGGATTGAGGCTATTTCCGATGGTGGGAAAAACCCAACACACGGAAATAGCATATATGGGAACCTAATTCCGTGTTACGAAAAATTTGTATACCTCGGAATTATGTTCTCATATAACGTAATACCGAGTGATATTGCCAACCAAATTGAAATTTAGGGTACCGTAAAATTGGATATACTTAGGTGTAGTCCGTTTCAATGGTATGTGTAATGATGAGTTTAATCCTACTTCCTACTAATATTATAAATGCAAAAGTTTGTGAGTGAGTGAGTATATTTATTATTTAAGTATTATCTACCAGTAAACATTTCTTTTCTAACCTTTTCGTACTTTCTGGCCATTATTAATTTGATCTCTAACTTGTGTCCATAATTCTGTATTTTTGTAGTAAATCAAACTAAATATATTTTTATTATTTATTATGTGTATTTTTCTAAGTTTTAGGGTAGGTTTTTACAATATTTAAGTCTGCGCAAAATATACAAACACTACAAAAAAATAATATTTTATTGTACACGGAACCAAGCAAAATATTTAGTCGTTACCCACGGAATTATGAGCCGAAACCCACGGAATTAGATTCACCAGCTGTGGATTACCACGGAATTAGAATTTTTCACATTCCTGCATTTAAAAAATATTTTTTACTATTAAATCATCTAAGACAAACAACAAAAGTAAAAAAAAAAGTTCACTTAAGATACTCCTAAAAAAAATATTTTCTAATGCTATTTCATTCAGAAGTGCTTAATTTTTTGTTGTAAATAAATAAATAAAATAAATAAATATCATGGGACAATTCACACCAATTGACCTAGTCCCAAAGTAAGCTTAGCAAAGCTTGTGTTATGGGTACTAAGCAACGGATAAACATACTTATATAGATAGATACATACTTAAATACATATTAAACACCCAAGACCCGAGAACAAACATTCGTATTTTTCATACAAATATCTGCCCCGACACGGGAATCGAACCCGGGACCTCGAGCTTCGTAGTCAGGTTCTCTAACCACTAGGCCATCTGGTCGTCTATTGTGTTGTGTTGTATTTGAAAAATGTCCTTAAACCCCACGGAAATAGGTGCCGTTACCTTATACCAATCGCTACGTCGATGTCGGAAACATAAAACAGCATATCTGCACTTCATACGAAAACCATGGTCATATTAGGTACTTGGACGCCCTTTTATGTAAGAAGAACAGTTTTTTGGCGATGCCTCCGAAACTAAGACCTGCGTTGTTCAAGGTATTTTTTTAAAGTATTTTCTACACCACAATATAATCATGATAGTCCCTTATTTTCGTTTTATCGCATCAACTGTATAGTGATGTGACCCACTGTGGAACCGCGTCATGTCAATGGCGTTACCTGACAAGAAAAATAAAAAATTAAGTATGTATGTTTATTTTATTTTATTACAGATATCGCCGATTATTATAACAAAAGTTCTTATGCTATTTTTAGATATTCGTAAAGAAAATTCTTAGCATAATTTTAACGTATTCATAAATGCGACAAAGTTCAGACATTATCATATTACTTATTGTTTTTTATGATATAATATCAGGGATTAAATGCCGTTATCTGAGACGTTTGAAATTAAGTACTTAGTACGTTAATTATAATAGGTGTATCTGAGCGTGATATTAGGCACCTGAGGCCAGCGCCTCACCTCTTGACCTGCTGCGGAAATCGCCCGATAATGTTTACACACGCGCCAGAGGTAGCCAATCTAATCTCCTTGCTTATTCTGACATGTGTAGCATCTCATTGAGGCCCAGGTGATCGTTTTAACCACCATATTTTTTTCGTTACCTACCAAAATCGAGGAAAATATCCAAGAACTAAACAAATTTATATGTACCTACCTACCTTGCTACGAAGGTAACCGCATAAGTATACCTGGCAAGGCTTTGGTTTTAGAGTTTTCGATTTTAGTTGATGCATCTAGATATTCGTCGATTTTGAGAACACAGAAGATTGTTAGGAACGACAGTTGAAACGGCGTGCATTTACTCTACATTTATTGTGATGCTGGCCACAAGTCAATTAATTACCTGACAGTAGGTACACGCAATGAACAGAGAAAACTCTCGCCGTCCCGCCGTTTGGACGTAGTTGTGACCGAGCCCTTACGATAAATAGTCATTCTCAGAATAGCTCCATGTATAAAGCTTCCGTATTTATATATGAATTAAAAACCTCATTATTTTATATCATAAACCCGCAGCTCATTTTTGCAAGGTATATGTTTACAACCACGGTTGAGTACCACTGCGCTTGCGATGACGCGCCCCCTTCAAGGTGAACCGCCGTTAAGTAAAGCCCACCGTAGCCGTTCTGTCCTTTTTTCGTTCTGCGGCCATATGACAGACGTAAAGGAAACAACCGCTAATATTAAAACGCATCTTTTTATTTGACCCAAAATGCTCGACGGTCTAATCCTAAGAGTGATAAAGCATACGGTTATAATACGGGCTTGACACGGATTGAGTGTGAGACGCAGCGGGAGGCTTGAAAAATAAAAAAGAGCGTCCACGCGCCCCGTGCGCAAACGCATCGCAATGGTCGGAGTGGCATGGTGGAGCTGCGCGCTGGTGGCACTGGGCGCGCTCGCGCCGGCGCCCGCGCGCGCGCGCGTGCTCGAGCGCTGCGAGCTGGCGCGCGAGCTGCGCCGCCTCGGCGTGCGCGCCGATCACATCCCCGTGTGGGTGTGCATCGCGTACCACGAGTCGCGCTTCGACACCGCCGCGCGCAACCCGGGCAGCGGCGACCACGGCGTGCTGCAGATCAGCGAGCTGTACTGGTGCGGCGCGGGCAAGGCGTGCGGGCTGCCGTGCGCGGCGCTGCGCGACGACGACATCGCCGACGACGTCCAGTGCGCGCTGCGCGTCTACGAGGAACACACCAGGCTCCAAGGCGATGGCTTTTTAGCGTGGGTAGTTTACCCCCAGCATTGCAAACAGAATACCAAGAAATATCTTGCTGATTGCAGTGTGTCATTAAAAGATGCAAATGTGACTAAATTGTTGCAAAAGTCACGATCTACCAACACCGTCGATTATAAAATGAACTCTACAGTCGAATTGAACCCAATTGTTGACCAACTGAAGCCACCGTACTTTTCGACCACGTCGAATATTGGACATCGTAGGAATGAGCTGGAAATTACCGACCGAGATAAAGCAGAGCCATTTAAATGGCAGCATGTTCACTTCCCAAACATAGATGAACTATCACTTCCAGTTTTTAATCAGAAAATGGAAAAAGTCTCTGAGTCTTCGCCCACTACAACAACTACCACCCTTAAGCCGCAAGAACAAACTAAAAGAACAGAAATTAATCAATTTACTTATAAATTTACGACAGTGAAACCCATGGTGACAACTAATACTAATTTCAAGTATAATTCGATGACAAGTAAAACAACACCTCGTGCGTCAAGCAGCGAATCACATACTACGTCTTTGAAAACTACTACGACTGCTCCTGCAACGTTGAAGCCAACGGCTACCACTAGTAAACGAATAACTACAACGGCTATTACAAGTTATTCAACCACTACTGCCACCGCTCCAACAGCATCAACTACAACGACAAGAGTATATCTGAGTCCGTATTCGCGAAACCTCAAGTCATTTAATTTTTCCACAGACGAACCTACTCCAACTCCTTTAAATAAAGAGGTTCTGAAAAAACAATTCAGGTGCCTTGGATGTCGAGCACCATCAACAGCAAAAGTCATTTTAAGTTCGAGTTTAAGTACAACTCTTAAACCGCAGACGACTTTATCCTTCCAAAAACCCAGAGAAACGATTGCAGCTAACTCACCTAGATCTACAACTACGAGTTCACCACCAAAGAAAACTACTACTACCGTCAAGAGCAGTACTTCCACGACCTGGCGAACTGTAAGTTCAAGAATGTCTTCGTCATTCACTAACGCCAATAAAGCTGCGACCACTGAAACAAATTCTATATTTGATCTATACTTGAACACCAAGCGGCCCAAGTTATCAACGTTCAAGTTTGCTCCTCGAGGCGACAGTTGGTACAAAAGGCGTATTTTCTTCGATGGTACTACATCTCCGGCGACGCCGTGGAAACATAAATCGTAACCGAAGCAACAGTAAAGATGATATATATCGATGGAGCTCGAAAATATTGCTGATCACAAAATATGATATCGTTCGTGCGTCCTCAATATAGAGCGTATAAAAAATATTACTTAGTTACTATTTAAGTACTTGTAAACTTAGACCAAAAAAGCATTTAGGTACTTTTAATTAAAATAATCAAATTATAAGAAAAAATATCTGTATTTAATTTCCAAAAGATAACGTTGACTCGCCACTTCAAACTAACCTATATTTGACGAAGGGTTGCAACATAACACAAAAAGTTTAGTTTGATCCACTGTCACCACTTTTGCCAGATTAAATTCGAGTAAGTAAAGTATGTAACGACCGCTTTAGCCTAGTTGGTAGTGACCCTGCCTACGAAGCAAGAGGTCCTGGGTTCAAATCCCGGTAAGGGCATTTATTTGTGTGATGAGCACGAATATTTGTTCCTGAGTTATGGATGTTTTCTATGTATTTAAGTATTTATTTATCTATATAAGTATGTTTATCGTCGTCTAGTACCCATAGTACAAGCTTTGCTTAGTTTGGGACTAGGTCGATTTGTGTAAGATTGTCCCCTAATATTTATTTATTATTTTATTTATATTATGTAAGCATATTACTTAAGAGTACTAAATTTATCCAGGTGCTACCTAGTACCTACAGTGCACTGGGTGGTAGTGCAGGTAGTAGTATTTTTTATATCGATTATTTTACCTGAAATGTCAGGGAAAACCAATAAATACGAATAAGCACTTTTTTCTGAGACTATATCAAAATTACTTTTTTAGTTTCTTATTGTAACAGTGCATTAAATGTCCTAACATGAAACCAATTCCTAATTGTGCCACCCGCATGGTTGCATCGGGGTCGCATTGGCCTAGAAAACAAAGTATTTTCTGAAAAGATTTGTGACAACAAACCGTACCCCTATCAAGGGTGATCATTCAAATTCTATCATTATCGGGCTCCTACCTATAATATTTGGGTCGCTCTCTGAGCAAGGCAGTTTTGCGTGACCTTCGGTGGCACGATTTTTTTTATGATTATCCGTTTTTTTATAATCACATCGAAAACTAGTGTTTAAGTATTTGAAACGTTTTGCAGACTAAAAATTTCATACGATATTCTTACCCTCATAATTCGGCAGTGAGTGACGCAAAAAACCTTAAGTCCGCCCTAATCAGCCGACGCAGCGTGGATGGTAATTTCTGGCAAGCCATCGTCAAATGTTCTTGAAGTGTGCGTAAGAGCAGTATAACGAGTTTTATGAACGAAATTGGATAATATGCTTTTCTCGGGACATTTATGTAATACTAGCTTTTGCCCGCGACTCCGTCCGCGTGGAATTAGTAATTTGGGCAGCTTATTTTTTTTATCAAATTTGCTTTTTCATCAATTATGGCTCTCCTTAGTTCCTCGATATAAAAAAAATACCCGCCCCCGCAAACCCCCCCCCCCCCCTCAACCCCCCGCACACCCACGTTCACATTCACCACCGTACTCCCAAGTCAAGCGTGCCTATAGAAGTTTTACTTCAAAAATCCCTGATTTTGAAACATTCTTCCGCTCCGCCCGCTCCTATTGGTGTTAGCGTGATGATATAGCCTTCCTCGATAAATGGGCTATCTAACACTGAAAGAATTTTACAAATCGGAGCACTAGTTCCTGAGATTAGCGAGTTCAAACAACAAACAAACAAACTCTTCAGCTTCTTAATTCTTCTAAAAACTGTTCGATAAATTCTTAAAATAGACGTATCTTTCATATTTGTGAACCGATTGAAATGAAACAAACACTAAATGTTAATCCAAGAAAATACCAACATATCAGTGAAAACCGCATCCTTCTAGGTTAAGCCGTTTCTGAGATTAGCGCGCACAAACGCACAGACAAACAGACAATAATTCTATAAATCATTGTTTCGGGTTCTATTGCGGTAATAAATAGCCCTAGTGACAGTTTTTCTCAAATATCTTCAATGTACAGACACCGACTTGTTACAGATTTATTATATATAGATAGATAGATGGTTTTAAGAAAAAGATAAGGTAAAAAGGAAAATTTAGATAATTTAATCTAATTCATAAAGTAGTTGGCTTGCTGTGAACAGTAAAATATGTATATTGGTTTTCTTTTCTTGCTTAGTTTTTGAAATAAGCGGTAAAACATAGTGAAAATTGGAAGTGGGACAAGGCCAAAATGGATATAGCAGCGACTTTAGATTTTTTTTCTCCCATTAGATATAACTTTATAAAACTATTAGAAGTTTTTTAAGCAGAAAAAGTGTAAACTATATGAGGTATTTTAATTCTAAGGTTATCTGTTAAAATTAAGTTTTTACAACTACTTGAAGTTGAGAACACGAAAAAACGTGCGACCAGAGAATGAGCCATTTGTTTGTTTAATTTCGGAGAAGCCGCGCACCTATACGTCATTTTTATAGAACATTACGTTTATGCAGGCGTTTGCTAGGAAGTCAACTAATAGAACAGCATGTAAATATTCATTGATTATCCTCATTCTGAGACAAAGGGCAAACCACTCCTTTGCAGGAGGAATGGTCAACTTATGCACGTATGAAGGCGAGTCTGACTCTTATGCGGACGTTTCTAACGGCTCACATATAATATCTGATTCTGGTTTCAGTTTATGGCAATCATAAATGTAATTATAATGTTCTTGTTATGCGGATGCATATGGTGTGAAAATGTCAGTCTTCTTAAACGTTCGTAGCTGATGTTGAGGACAAACCACTTTTGTTTAACTTATTTATTATTATTTGTGATTAAACATGTGAGGTTCATACTCGCTAATAAACTATTAGGACAATGTTTTATTAATACCTATCACAGAAAACTGTAACATCCAGATTAGAGTACCAATAGTAGGTAGGTATCTATGTATTTTTAGTATACAAGATTGATGGTGACCTTTCGGTTCAAGATAGCAATCATTCTCAAAAGTTAATGTTAGCAATTAATATTCAGGTGTATGAGACACCTCAGTGGAAAGCGAGTTAATCAAGCTGGAGTGTGGTCGGGCCGGTTCTCCCAGGGCTGCCGCCACACCGCCGCGCTACGAAAACTCCGCGCTCCAAAATTACTCACCATGACGTACTTACTATTAATTTTATGTAAAACTAATACACGTGTTAGTTCATTCTAATCAAGTTTGGGAGTAAGCAAATTTATGGGAATCAACCTTCAAAAGAAAGCCAAGTGTGTTGTCTTTTTTCCATAAAGAACCTGAACAACGTAGGTACTTATTTATGTAACAGGTCAAAAATGCTACTTTAATTCTACGTTACCGAAAATTACAGATTTGGTCACCCCTATAATCAATCAGCTTTGTACTCTCAAACGATTAATAATAAATGTCATCTAGCACAACGTATTGTACTAAATTTAGAAATGATATTATTTGTTTTGCTTAAGCGTTAAATAACATCCTCGATTAAAATAATTAGGTAATTAATCAACTGTATTAAACTACGAGCAAGTTGTTAGTTTTTCCTAAAAAATACACAGCTGAAAATTAATTGATCTTAGCTTAAATAGATTTGAAACATTTTTAACATTTCTATGCTGTAGAGGAGCATCCCTAGTTCCAACCGCGTGATGGCTCAGTACCACTACCATGAGTTTACAGTGACCGTACTCGATAGCGACTGCGTAAATGATTTGTATGGAGATTCCATACAAATCATTGACGCAGTCGCTATCGAGTACCGTCACTGTAAACTCATGGTAGTGGTACGGTAGTCATGTCGTGTGTCATTGTTTCTTTGCCGGGGGTAGCGAAAGATTACAAACAGCCCGCTGCATACGAAATCACGTAAAACTATTGTCGAAACGTAGGTAAGTAAACGTAGGTAGATTGTACACCAAGGGGATAAAGCACTGTATTATGTCACGGGCGCGATATTGAATCCTGAGCGTAACGAAGGACTCCAGATTTAACTCCCGAGCGTAGCGAGAGGGGTTTTAGTTGATTCCCGAGCGAAGCGAGGGAATTAAGATGGAGTCCTGAGAGCAGTGAAGGATTTAAGCTCGCCCAAGGCAAAATCAGTTTTATCCCCGAGGAGTATACTCTACTTTTCTCACCTTTTGCGAGACAATAAAAACCATGGCTACTAGAAATTACTCTGAATAGACCAGAAGCATTGATTCCGACACAGACTTTGCGCCTTTCGCAGTTTTCCATTTGTCTAAATTGTCTTGAGCTTTTAAGTAGTTTTCCTTTGACTATGAGTTTTCCTTCGACTTCTCTGGCAGTAGATTATTAACAATGCCTAAGGCTGGCTTGCGCGGATCTGCGGTAGCTACTTAACTCCGAGTTAACTGCTAACCCAGGGTTAACAGTTAACTTGGAGTTAAGTAGCTAACCCAGGTCCTCGCAAGCCGGCCTAAGGCGTCTAATTTAATGGATTACGGAGTCAAATCACTTTCGTCAGGCAATATTTTCTTAATGTTTTAAATTATTCTTTTGCAGTTTTGATACTTAAAATTGCAGCGTATTGAAACACTCGCGGCTTTTGTTTTAAGTACCAATTAGAATTTTTGTTTTCGTTCGGTGCCCGGGAGTTGCAAATAAATGAGGCGCGGCGCGGCTACCGGCTGCAGGTGCAGCTGCTGGCCGGCCTGCACGCCGTGCGATTTTGAAGAAATTAGACTTTCAAATCATAGCAATAAGAACTATGAGAAGTGAGAATCACATTACTGCCCGGCGGGTTATAATGAAATTCAGTACAACATTACTGCCCGGCGGGTTATAATGAAATTCAGTACAACAATTTACGCCCCGGCGAAAGCCAAGGGCTATAATGATTTACTTTGAGAAAGGTTTGCATGATATACCTAGGTATAATAAGACATTGTCGAGCAGGTGGTGTGAAAATAAATTTTCGTAATACATTTATTTATTACTAGGTAAGTAGTCGACTAATAAAAATATAATATTAGTTATGATGAGTGAGAATCGCGAAAGTTCATTAAGAGTAACGTGACTGACTGACAGACAACGCACAGCCTAAACCACGCGATAGAGAGCTAGCCATGTATTATTCTTCCTCGTTAGCGAAGCCGCAGTATAAAGCTATCAACGATATAACAAGAGCGAGTTAGGCTCGTGTAGGTACTGTACGTAGGTACTCAAAGTTCCGCACAAATAATAAAAAGAATATCCTTTATTTTTGTACTTACTTTTTGTTAATCAAAACTTATTTTGTTCATCATAGAAATACTGTTTCTAATTGTCCTTCTTTGAAAAACAATAGTTACTCGTATTGTACCTACTTGGCAAAATAAAGAGACTTATTATTTCCATTAGAAGTGGAAATTTAAAGCTATGCACGTTTTTTTGTTCGCGTCTCTCCTGTGGACATGGCAAAAGTTATAAGGATCTATAGCCAATATTCTTTAGTCAAGTCTACATCGGCATGTGGGACGCCTGACAAAACTTTCGGCCCATTTAAATAAATCCCAAGTATGCTGACTCAGAGTCGCTAATTTTATGTCCACAGGTGAGACAACTTTTGTTTGTGACCCGTTATATACAATCCGCAGCACGCACGGACGATGCCCCGTTTACATTATTCCAGTAAAATCGAGCTCGCAGCATGTCCCTGTGAAGCCGCCGGGATAACGAGTTGCAATCGCGTGACTACTTCAATACAGGCATGTTTTTATTGAAAATGTACCCGACTGATCAGGACTTTTGGCAGCGAAAGTTAAAATACTTTTATTGGTGTAGGTAGATAAGTATTCCCTGTGTTCATAATAATGAAATAAATAAATAAATATTAGGGGACAATCTTACACAAATCGACCTAGTCCCAAACTAAGCAAAGCTTGTACTATAGACGACGATAAACATACTTATATAGATAAATAAATACTTAAATACTTAGAAAACATCCATAACTCAGGAACAAATATTCGTGTTCATCACACAAATAAATGCCCTTGCCGGGATTCGAACCCCGGACCTCTTGCCTCGTAGGCAGGGTCACTACCAACTAAGCTAAAGCGGTCGTTAATAACAATCAATTAGCAGTAATACTGGGAATAAACCCTTTTATTACACGAGTTTTGCCTTCTATGTGTCTTCGTGAATGCGCTCAATTAAGTTATTAGGTATAATTTATAATGTAGCCCTAGTAACAACGTAAGTAATTAAAACTCATTAAAGTAATGCCAATAGACCCATTGTTATTGCAATAATGAAATAAGTACTTCTGTGCCAATTATTAATCCTGCATCTACATTTAGCTTCCTTGCGTGGCAAAGCCCTCGTCTTAAAATGAGGACTATAAATACCTACTACAGATCATATACTTATAAATAATAATGTCGTACTTATATATATAAACAAGCGTTAATTCAACGGGTTTATAAATAATATTCTACCTACTCAACACATATTTGCCGTCGACGCATGACATTGCTTGGTCCCATCTGCGCCGCGGCGCGAACGCTGGGATAGCCTGTAGCTGAGGTACCTATTAGGTACAGTCAGATTCAGTGATCTTAATCTTAATCACTTGCATTTCACACAATTCAGTCTTATTGTATTGCAAATCGAATCTCCTTGCTCATGGCTAAAATACAAATACAAATTATTAATCTAACTGCATTTTTTTAATTTCAGGTGCTTTCTTGGTACTGTCCAATCCGCATTTCTTGTACGCTGACCCAGCCTATTTAAATGGCGTTGTCGGCTTGACACCAGACCCACAAAAGCACAGGATATCTATGGATTTAGAACCCGTAAGTATAAGAAAAGAAATTCAAAGAAAACATTTAGTTGGGACGATTACATTAGTTACAAAAAAGACACAAACAAATATTTAGGTATAATGGCGCTTGTCTTGCGTTGAAGCCATAAAAGTACGTGCGTGCGTGTATAATTCTGATACTGAACTGCACACACACATGTACACTATTACAGAAAAAAGTATCGTATAAAAATAATATAATTTTACGTACACATAAATAAATTTTACGGTCAACTCTCGTTCTCTACCCCCGGAAAATTCCAAAAATCCCTTCTTACTGCACCTCTATGATCTTAAAGGATCATATATTTTCTGCAGTTAGTTAAGGAGATAGGTTAATTCTGAATCGAACATGTAAATCCCGCCGTACCGTGGGTATTTAGAAAAATTCTGAAATTATTTTTTTGTTACAATTGACAACCTTTCATTTTTTTAACACCTGAAAATTACTGCAGGAATCGAAAGAGTGTCGCCTCCTGAACACGGAAAAATATTTATTATAATTTATTTCTCCATATTTTAAAAAATACAACAAATTTAAAAACGTATATGTACTTACAAATACTTTCACTGAATAGATGTTTCCTTTACCCTTTTCACTAGAAAAAAGAGCTGTCATAATTTTAAATTTGATAACAACCTTAACGTCAAATTTAAGTCATCACTTTTTTAAATAGAGACTAGACAAAAGTAATGGATCTATTCTATCGTTACGCTCTTTTAGAATAAGCACATCTTTAAAAAATTTTAACAAATTAATAAGAATCCTAGTGAAAATTTAAAACTATCAGCGTCTTTCTCTTTGCAAACAGAATACAGAGAACGAATCAAATTATAGTCTTAGAAATATGAAATGTTGTCAATTATAATCTATCTAATCTATTTGTACTTACACCAAATTTGAATAATTTTAGTTGCGGAGATAGAGTCACTCTGAATCAAACATATAAATCCCGTTTAATCCCTATCCCGTGAGAATTTCATCAATTCTGTCCTTATTCCTTGCCTACGTCATAAAGGCAAACACTATGTAAAATTTCAAACTTCTAGGGCCAAGGGGCCCAGGGTTTGGGCTGGGCGTTAATGAGTCAGTCAATCAATCAGTCAGGAGTTTTCCTGTGTACTTTGTCGTAGTTTAGTTGTATTTAAAATTAATGACCGTGACAAAGTTTTAAGCATGACTGTACTTAAGGGCTTATCGTGTTTTTGGCGCATGTATTGCATTCATTTAATCTCGTGCTGTATCATTACAACTTACAAGAAAAGCTATAGTCTTGAAATTCATGAGTAAGATATTTGAGGATTCACTCTAATGACGTGTTTATCGAAGCACGATTAAGTACTTATAGTTCGCTCGATAGAAAAAAAAACCAAAGTGGTCTCAAAAAAATAAAATAAATTCGTAGTACGACGCTAATACTGCGCGGCAGGTCATGGCTTTTGGAATGTTAATAAAACAATATGTTTTCTAGGGCGAAGTGTTGCTACATTTTTAAAATATGTATTTGTTTTAGTAATAAGATGAAAATAACCAAAAACACGCGCAGTCCAACCAACCTATCTTAAGCCATCGTGCCTCCCCCACGCCCGAAATCGCCCACCCAAAATCGATTAGCGTGATAAGCTCGGTAGGCCCTTAGTTAGTTAATCCCTCCAGGACACTTGAAAAGGACATGTATTATAGTGTACTTTTGGAACGGAGTATATACAGTCAAGTGTAAAAATATGGGTGCACACACACAACTTGCTCATAAAAGGGTCAATCAACTTTTTTTTGTAAACGATTTTCTGCTACTTTCTATGAAAACCGAAATAATTAAAAAACTGATTATTTTTCCTTATTTAAAGTATACTTTTCAAAACCCTAGATTTTTGTAGTCAATAATGGTGTAATTGCCATATTTACTTTATTTTGTTTAGCTTCTATTTCGTGGGTGACCCAGGGGACAATGTTGTCCCCGAAATTTGTATGAAAATAGTGGTATTTCCCCTGGGTGACCGGATTTTTTCATAGAAATACTTATTTTTTTTGGTTTTCACATACACACTATGATAAACAGTTTATCTAATTACTGCAAAATCATGGTTTTACTAACCAGAGATTACAGAGTTACTTGTAAAGGAGTAAATAGAAATTTACAAAAAAAAGTTGATTGACCCAAATATAGCCCATAGCTCTTTATGTCGTCGAATTAAGGTATAGGTATATAACGATAGGATTACTTGACCACTTATAAATAAATATAATTCCGGCTTCTACCGCGATAATTGAAATAGTGCGAATTTTGTTGCTCGTTAAGTTTTAGGTATCATTATTTTTTTTTGTTTCAGAACACTGCTATTGTTCTAAGGGGAAATGCGAGAGCGCAGTTCAATATTTTCTTGCGCCCGATCTCTCGGATAAGTGCAACTGCTAGTCTACCAAACATCTTAACACCTATTTTTTGGATCGATGAGGTAAGTGCAGTAGCAGTATTGTAGAGAATGAATAAAAGAGGAATAGAAATGTCACGCGAGCTATACAATACAAATACAAATAATTTATTTCCAAAAAATAACAATAAAACACAGTTACATTTTTACTGAACCCCACACTAGGCATGGCCTGTCCCGTGGGGTAAATGTTACGGTTTACAAAATAATAGATTACATTAGCGGCTATTTGCAATAAGGAACAGAAAGAATAAAAGAATAAAATAAAACAAAACGGACATAAACCAACATAACTGAAATAAATTCTTAAAGCCTATTAAGGCGTAAAACATAAAGAAATAAAAAACAAAATTATAATTATATTCTTAATATATTTTAATATATTTTATATATTTTAGCTTAATATATTTTAGCTAAAAGCTCTAAATCCATTTATATTTTCCCAGCGCATTCTGTACGCAGTTAAGTGCTCAAAAACACTGCTAAGTATTTTGCAGTACTATTAATATTGTATTCCTTAAAGCCCAGTTTAGATCTGCAAGAAAATACTTAAGTAACCTGCGGCGCTCGATTGACCACTTCAAACTCGTTCGCATTATTGCACGAGTTTTCTCGCGAATTTAAACTGGACTAAACGATTAAATAACTGATAAGTAATGTAGGTAGGTACTTAATTTACGAAAACCTATGAAAACACATATGTATAGTATAGTATAAGGGCATATTCCAATTTGCGACAAAGTGCCGCTCAAAGGCAGCGCTGCGTCCGCGCTGCTTTGTAAATGGGTCAATCAACTTTTTTTTGTCAACGCTTTTCTGCTACTTTCTATGAAAACCGAAATAATTAAAAAACTGATTATTTTTCCTTATTTAAAGTATAATTTTTAAAACCCTAGATTTTTGTAGTCAATAATGGTATAATTGCCATATTTATTTTATTTTGTTTAGCTTCTATTTCGTGGGTGACCCAGGAGACAATGATGTTCCCAAAATTTGTATGAAAATAATGGTATGTCCCCTGGGTGACCGGATTTTTTCATAGAAATACTTATTTTTTTTGGTTTTCACATACGCACTATGATAAACAGTTTATCTATTACTACAAATTCATGGTTTCACTAACCAGAGATTACTTACAGAGTTACTTGTAAAGGAGTAAATAGAAATTTACAAAAAAAATTGGACTGACCCAAATCCATATAAATAACAAACGCACGATTGCAGCGCTACACCCGTGCATCAGTTCATCGATCGACTAGTGATGTGCATTTATTCCGTTGTATGTACATGCAGTGTTTCTTTTGTCAGAGTCCATCGTGAAACTATGTACGGTCAGCATCAAAAGTAGCTGGTCACTTTTGTACTTTGTCGTAATAACACAATTGTCAATCAAGTATGACGTTTTTTACCTAACTGTAGAGCGACAAGGTACAAAAGTGACCAGCTATTTTTGATGCTGACTGTACAACACTACGATTTTCAAACCTAGCGACAGCAGCGCGGCCGCAGCGCTGCAGACGCGCTGCCTACGCCCGGCACTTTGCCGCAAATTTGAATGCGCCTTAAAGTGTGAGCAAGCATATACACGATAACTTTTCCATTGCTATTATTGTCAGTTCTGCGCTATAAGGTTCGGAAAGAATAAAATATAGTGATTAATTTGCGAGATATTCAACTTTAAAGGTGTAAATTTTTGTTTGAATCGAGCGTTCGTCCGTCCCCCTCTTAAATCTAAACTGTTGGTTTACAAATTTTGAAAAAATCATGATGGGTGTAAGTAATTGTATCAAATTAAGAAGGAAAACTAAGTATAACGGCTAAGTTGGCTTGAGAATTATTATTAGTTTAAGAGTAAATAGCAGCCTGACCTAAAATAAATACCTAGGTACTTGAGAAGTTCCGTACAGAATACAAAATCCTTAGAAAAAATTTGCCGCCGATTTAAAAGCGAAGCGAACGCGTAGCGATTTTGCCGCAAATGCGTAACGATTTCGTTGCGAGCGCGCAACAAGTTCGTCGCGCCTGTAGACCTGGGACGCCACGCCATGCTATACTTACACACACGTACCTACGTCAGCCCACGTCTTTTCTATTCTCTTCAGTTTTTGTACATCCTGGCGTGCCAGCCCTATAAGCGCGGCGAACTCGCTGCGCGCTCACCACGAAAACGTTACACGCTCGCGACGAGATCGTTACGCGCTCGCGGCGAAATCGTTACGCGCTCGCGGCGAACTCGCTGCGCGTTCGCTTCGCTTATAAATCTTTCGCAAATCACCAGTGTGATTGATAAGGCTCTGAAGGAGATATGCGATCCCTTGTAGAGTACGAGCACCGTGAAACATGAGTAGTGTTTCGCTAATGACATTAGGTAGGTATGTGGGTTTTCTTGTGTTGCGATTACCTAATCTGAAAGTTAGTTGAACCTAACGCCCTGTCCTTTACAGTAGGGGAGCCCTGGATGCTAAATTTGCAGTTACTAAAGCGTCATGAGGACCTGTTGGATCGTGAAGATTAGGTCCTAAAACGAAAGAAGGTTTATGTAAAGTTTTTCATTTTAGTGGGGGGGAACGCGCGTATAAATTTTCAAAAATGTAAAAAAAACAGTCACAGAAATACTCGAGCGCGTCAGACATTTATAGTGTAGACGCGCAATGCCTTTCTGATAACCGAGAGATAATAATCTGACGATTAATTAGTGCGGGGTGGCTGTAAATAGGGGTAGAAAAAAAAGTAAAAAAAAAGTATTCGAGCGTGTCAGATATTCAGAGGATATGTTAAGTGAACTCAAAAAAGTGTCACATTTAAATAGCTGACGATTTGAGCGTGACATAAGGAAATGGGAGAATCACAAAGTTGTAAAAAAAAACGTCACCTCGAAATACTCGAGCGCGTCAGATTAAGATAAGGTAAGTTAAGTACATCGAGAAAAGTATATATTTCAATAATCTGACGATTTGAGCGTGACATAAGAAAATGGGAGAATCACAAAGTTGTAAATACTCGAAATACTCGAGTGCGTCAGATTAAGATAAGGTAAGTTAAGTACAAGGAGAAAAGTGTATATTTCAATAATCTGACGATTTGAGCGTAACGTAAGAAAATGGGAGAATCACAAAGTTGTAAAAAAAACGTCACCTCGAAATACTCGAGTGCGTCAGATTAAGATAAGGTAAGTTAAGTACATGGAGAAAAGTGTATATTCCAATAATTTGACGATTTGAGCGTGACATAAGGAAATAGGAGAAACACAAAGTTGTAAAAAAAAGTCACCTCGAAATACTCGAGCGCGTCAGATTAAGATAAAGTAAGTTAAGTACATCGAGAAAAGTGTATATTTCAATAATCTGACGATTTGAGCGTGACATAAGGAAATCGTATAATCACAAAGTTGTAAAAAAAAAAGTCACCTCGAAATACTCCAGCGCGTCAGATTAAGATAAGGTAAGTTAAGGACATGGACAAAAGTGTATATTTCAATAATCTGACGATTTGAGCGTGACATAAGGAAATGGGAGAATCACAAAGTTGTAAAAAAAAGTCTCCTCAAAATACTCGAGCACGTCAGATTAAGATAAGATAAGTTAAGTACCTTCATGGAGAAAAGTGTATATTTCAATAATCTGACGATTTGAGCGTGACATAAGGAAATGGGAGAATGTAAAAAGAACGTCAACTCGAAATACTCGAGCGTGATTGATTTTTTATTTTTATTTTGAAGGAAATCCTTTAAGGATTATATTACGGAAAAGTATAATCTAACGTTTTTAATGGGGCTATGTAGCTAAAATCATCAACAAATTGTAGAGAGTACAGGGGCTATATTCAGGAACAGACCAATACGGTTTGCGAGCAGTAATTCAATCGTTTGGGAGAGGATAGGGATGAACTGCTATTCAGGGACGCCAAAAATCACTGGATTGCGATGCCGTGACCGATACCGTGTTGGCCTGTTCCTGAATATAGCCCCTGTACTCTCTACATTTGGTTGATGATTTTAGCTACATCGCCCCATTAAAAACGTCAGATTATACTTTTTCCGTAATATAATCCTTAAAGGATTTCCTTCAAAATAAAAATAAAATCAATCACGCTCGAGTATTTCGAGGTGACGTTTTTTTTACATTCTCCCATTGCCTTATGTCACACTCAAATCGTCAGATTTTTGAAATACACTTTTCTCCACGTACTTAACTTACCTTATCTTAATCTGACGCGCTCGAGTATTTCAAGGTGACGATTTTTTTTACAACTTTGTGTTTCTCCCATTTCCTTATGTCACGCTCAAATCGTCAGATTATTGAAATATACACTTTTCTCCATGTACATAACTTACCTTATCTTAATCTGACGCGCTCGAGTATTTCGAGGTAA
This sequence comes from Archips crataeganus, assembly GCA_947859365.1. NCBI lineage: Eukaryota > Metazoa > Arthropoda > Insecta > Lepidoptera > Tortricidae > Archips > Archips crataeganus. The sequence goes on along the minus strand of OX402045.1, from coordinate 20,034,167 downwards.
CGATTTTTTTTACAACTTTGTGTTTCTCCCATTTCCTTATGCCACGCTAAAATCGTCAAATTTTTGAAATATACACTTTTCTCCATGTACTTAACTTACCTTATCTTAATCTGACGCGCTCGAGTATTTCGAGGTGACTTTTTTTTTACAACTTTGTGATTCTCCCATTTCCTTATGTCACGCTCAAATCGTCAGATTATTGTAATATACACTTTTCTTCATGTATTTAACTTACCTTATCTTAATCTGACGCGCTCGAGTATTTCCGACGGTAACTAACGGTACGGTAAATCTGGGAATTATCATGGACCAGACATTTTCCTGGTCAGCTCAGGTTGCTGAGGTCAGTCGGAAACTTTTTGCCTCACTTCACTCGCTCAGACGCTTGCAAAATTTCCTGCCTCTCCAAACCAAAATTACCCTAGCTCAGTCTCTTTTACTTCCTTTGCTCGACTATGGTGATGTTGGTTATTTGGACCTTGCTGAGGGGTTGCTTGACAAGCTTGACCGCCTTCAAAACGTGTGTATCCGGTATATCTTTGGTCTCCGTAAATACGACCACGTTTCTCACTTTCGCGCACAGCTGAGGTGGTTGCCCATCAGGGAGCGTAGGAACATCCACGTTCTGTCATTGCTTTTCAACACTCTTTTTAATCCTTCCGCCCCTTTATACCTTTCCGAGCGTTTCAGCTACTTGGCTGAAGGAAGCCAGCATCGTTTGCGGTCGAGTACCAATCTTCTTTTGGCCTGTCCTTCTACTTCTTCCAAAATTTACTCAAAATCATTTACTGTGCAATCTGCTAGACTGTGGAATCGATTACCCACCTCCATTAGGCAATCTCCCTCCGTGGTGTCGTTCAGGGAAGCTTTGAAGAAGATGTGGCTCACACCATCACTTTAATATATTGAGAACACTGCTTATTTATTATATGTATTTTGCATATATATGTTGTATATGGTAGTATATTTTTATTAGGTTTCTTTATATTATGAGTTTATGTATTGTATTTACTAAAAGTTGTATTGTAGCCTTTGCTTTGTCCGACTGTATTATTTTGACTTACTCTTTGTCGGTCCCTTACTAAATGCTCCTTTCATCCACTCAAGGGTTGACTGGTAGAGATCCCTTAAAGGGATAAGTTCGCCTTTGTACATGCATTTCAACGGTTGTCAATAATGTATTTCTTTTTTTCCTTATTTATGTACAATGAAGAGTTTACATACATACATACAAATCTGATTGGCTGCTCTCAACGAACGCCCCTACATTAAGGGTTCATTCATATTTGGTAGGGGTACATTACAAGGTGTAAGGTTTCTCCCTATATGATTTTCTGACGCGTTCGAGTAACGCGCAAAATCCCCTCTTGGGCCTACCATTAGCTATAGTATATACGTTTATATATCTAATCTATCTATCTATCTATCTAATCTGTCTAATACCTTTAAACGAGCAATTCTTGTGTGAGCATCTCAGAAACGGCTCCAACGATTTCGATGAAATTTGGCATGTCTTTCGGGGATGAAAAATTGATCTACCTAGCTTGGTCTTATCTCTGGGAAAACGCTTGGCACCGAGTTTCAGCCCAAGCGGAGCATTTAATCGCAATGCAAATTGTACCAAACCATTATGACAGACGTCAGATCTACTATAAAAATATATAAATTAATTAAAGGATGATCAAACAGTAATCTGGTGTCGTGGATTAAAATAATTGCAATTAAAGCTCTGTCTCTATTGTTCCAGGGTATGGTGATGCCGGAAGAGTATCAAAATGAGCTGAAGGATAGATTGCTGTCACGTCTGAGGCTAGTCGATATCCTAGTGCCAGTCTTAGTTGCTATTAGCTGCGTGGTCCTAGTATTAGGTATTGGCTTAACTGTCCGAGCGAGATTAAACAGACCGGCAGATAATAAGACTTAATGACTAACAAGTTAATAAATAAGATAAAATAAATGCCTATTACAATAATTACTTATCAATGACTTTTATTTCCGAAGTTAACTCTCTACCAGGCCACGAAGTTGCAGCGTAACGATAGATTGAGATAGTAGGTACGTTCAGCCTAAAAAGTCACTGAACATTTAAATACTTTGTCGCAATAACCAGTTATACTGTGAAGTTTGAAATATGTCACGTTAGTGAAAGTAACAAAGTACTAAAAAGTGTTCAGCGACTTCTGAGGCCGACTGTACATTCTGTGTAAAAAAGTTGAACCGGCTTCGATAAAACCACAAAAATAATTTAACCACGAAAAACTTGTATCAAGCCAAAATAGAAAGTTATGCTACTTTAGTGGCCCTTGGCATGCAAAGGTTAACCTTCCTAAGGCTGGATTTTACAAAACTTTTATTCCGAGAATAACGCTTACCTACCTACTCTCAGATAGTAATGTCAAATTACTATGGCAGTTTGACATTACTATCTGAGAGTAAGCGTTATTCTCGGAATAAAAGTTTGGTAAAATCCAGGCTTAGGCTGGATTTCACGAGGAAGATGGCAAGTGGAGGAGGAGAAAGAACCGGGAGCTGGAAGACCTGAGGCCGTATTGTCTAACGCTTTTGGCGCTTGCCTTCGCTTTCACCATCTCTTTCTATCCATCCTTTTATACCGTTTGACAGAAAGAGATAGTGATCCTGCTGCTGATAGAGAGCCTGCTGGTGTCAGAGCCCAATGTAATTGGAGAAGCCAAGGCGGCGAGAATGCGCTGGCTCGGCCACCTAGAGGATGGGAGAGGATCGGGCAGTGAAGAGAGCGTATATGGGGCGACCAAGCGGAAAACGTCCGGTGGGTCGCCCTAGATACCGCTGGTTGGACGAAGTGCAGAAAGACGTAACCGCCCTCGGCGCAGCCAATGGGCGCGAGGTGGTGCAAAGTAGGGAAGAGTGGCGCTCTCTGGTGTCGGAGGCCAAGATCCTCTTTGGGTCGCTGAGCCAGTGTGTAAGAAAGTAAGTTTGTTACTATTCCATACACTTTGTACGGCGTAACGAAAAAGAATACCCAACATAAAATACGAGGGGCGTTCAATATAAAGTGAGAATGAGATGCAAACTCTTTTAATATTACGAAATTAAATACTGGCCGGTAAAGCTAATCTATCTAGCTGATTGCTATGAAAAAAAAACTAACTGTCTTTTGTTTAAAAAAATATACGGTAATTTCTTTGCAATGCTATTGAGTACGTTAGCGAAAATGGAGAAAATTGAACTGCGCGCCGTTATCAAATACTAGTATTTGAAAAATTTTTCTACGGACCAAGTCAATTTGGATTTGCGGGACACTTTGATGATGATGATGATGTATGGGGACGCCTTGCTGAGTCAGGCGGGCTGTCGATCGTTTGCACAGTCATTCAGCCCAGTTCCCCGTGGTTGGAGCCGACAGGTTACTGTCCCAGCAGCGCTCCCACACAGCAATTCTCCTCGAATCTTCTCGTTCTCCTGCTGAACAAAAGGACATCTTTGAGACAGACATCCTTTAGCTCCTCCTCCCTCAGCTCGTCACTCCCGAATACATCACGCCTCGCTGCCGCGTACATGACACACTCGGTTAGGACGTGCTCACTCGTTTCCTCCTTCCCACAATGTGGACAGGAGGGGTCACTTTTTATACCTATTACGCTTAAGTGCCTATTTAACAAGTTATGGCCAGTAATTATGCCAGTTATAGTTCTTAAGCTACTCTTACCTAGATTTAGGAGATACCTAGTTCTTCTGTGGTTTATGCCATCCAGCATCATCTTCGATTGTCTGCACCCTACAGCCTGTTTCCACTCACTGTTTGCTTCCTGTTCCTTCATTCTATCTATAACCCCCTTGGTAACTTCTGCAGACATTGGAAGTACCGGTTCAGGACCTATGAATCCCGTATCCGCTCCCTCCCTTGCCAGCTCATCAGCCTTCTCATTACCTGTCACTCCCTGATGTCCTGGGACCCAGGCCACCGTAACCTTCGTACTCTCTCCTAGTTTATTAAGTGCATCTCTGCACTCTCTTACCAAAGAGGAGTTAACTGTCGGCTTGTTTAATGCCTTTAGCGCTGCTTGACTATCAGAGTAAATCACCACTGTTCCTACACCTCGATAGTCACCCAGTTTTGCTTGCATAATCTGAGCGCACTTCAACACTGCGCACACTTCAGCCTGAAACACACTGGCATATCTGCCTAATGGTATAGCCTCTCGAACATTCATCTTGGGTATTATTATACCTGCTCCCGCAAGTTGGGACGTTTTCTTCCTTGATCCATCCGTAAAACAAATTGTAGTCGGATATTCAAGGTCTACCTTCCAATCATCTCTCTCTCCTATATGGATTCTGTATTTCTTATCGAAAACCCTCTGTTTCTTAATTAAGTCGTTATTCTGTGCTAGCATTCCTAGCTTTAATAACGCCTCCTTTTGTATAAGTGCATGTTTCTTGTCTGTGAAGTTCCCCCTCCACTCCTCACATGCCCTCATTCTAAACCATTGTTCCATGGCCCTCTTCTCTATTTCCAGATGAAGTGTCTTCAGTCCTAGCATAACTTCCATGGCATGCGTTGGGGTTGTTCTCATTGCCCCTGTTATCATCAGGCATGCCAATCTTTGAACTTTATTCAATTCCTTTTGATACTCCTTAATACGGGCCCTATGCCACCATATCACAGCACCATACAGCAGCCTTGGTAATATGGTAATATGATATGGTGCAAAGTAGGGAAGAGTGGCGCTCTCTGGTGTCGGAGGCCAAGATCCTCTTTGGGTCGCTGAGCCAGTGTGTAAGAAAGTAAGTTTGTTACTATTCCATACACTTTGTACGGCGTAACGAAAAAGAATACCCAACATAAAATACGAGGGGCGTTCAATATAAAGTGAGAATGAGATGCAAACTCTTTTAATATTACGAAATTAAATACTGGCCGGTAAAGCTAATCTATCTAGCTGATTGCTATGAAAAAAAAAACTAACTGTCTTTTGTTTAAAAAAATATACGGTAATTTCTTTGCAATGCTATTGAGTACGTTAGCGAAAATGGAGAAAATTGAACTGCGCGCCGTTATCAAATACTTGTATTTGAAAAATTTTTCTACGGACCAAGTCAATTTGGATTTGCGGGACACTTTAGGGTCTAATGCTCCTCCGTATTCGACAGTCGCACGTTGGTGCGCCGAATTTAGACGTGGAAGAACATCGACAATGGACGACCCCCGCTCCGGACGCCCTACTACAGCAGTAACTGAAGAAATTGTGAAAAAAGTCGAAAACTCAGTTTTGGCGGATCGTCGTGTCACGGTTCGTTTTATTGCTGAAAATGTAAAGATTTCAACGGGGAGCGTGCATAATATTTTACATGAACGCTTGGGTATGAAAAAGGTATCTGCGCGTTGGGTACCAAGAATGCTTACTGACACGCAAAAACAAACTAGAATAGAGATTTGTCAAGAAGCTTTGAACCTGATGCAGCAAGACCGGGAACTTTTTTGGCGCAATTTATAACAATGGACGAAACATGGCTCCATCATTACGACCCAGAAACGAAACTGCAGTCTATGACATGGAAAAGGCCATCATCTCCAACTCCGAAGAAATTCAAGATGAGCCCATAAGGTAAGGTCATGGGCTCTGTTTTTTGGGATGGTAAAGGGGTATTAATGATTGAGTATCTCGAGCATGGAGCCACTATTACGGGCACTTTATACGCCAAACAAATAGCAACATTGCGCAATGAGATCCGCGAAAAACGGCGAGGTAAACTCTCGAAAGTTGTGCTGTTCCATCAGGACAATGCCCCGGCACACAAGTCCGCCGTTGCAATGGCTGCAATTCGTGATGCTGGGTTCGATATCCTTAAGCATCCTCCGTATTCACCAGATCTCGCTCCCAGTGATTTCTACCTATTTCCGAGATTGAAACAATACCTGAGAGGCCAGAAATTTGAAGACGACGACGCGGTAGTCGCTGCAGTACAAGATTTTTTAAGTACTCAAGATGAGACCTTTTTTAAAAATGGAATTTTAAGTTTAGAAAAAAGATATACTAAGTGTATTATGCTAAAAGGTGGCTATGTCGAAAAATAAAATGACATTTAGTAAAAGTTGTTTATAATATACTCATTCTCACTTTTTATTGAACGCCCCTAGTATTTATGAATTTTTTGGGACATTTTTCTCTCGTACAGGGATGGAAAGAGCTAGTGATTCTGAATAGGAATAAAATTGTTGGGAATATAAAAAAACCGGCCAAGTGCGAGTCGGACTCGCGCACCGAGGGTTCCGTACAAATTTTTAGGTAAGTAGGTATGCCAAAATATACGCCGTAAACAGCCGTATCTATAATATTCCAGTGTTAGTACGAGGGCTGTTCTGAGGATTTCTAGCTACTCAAAAATACATAAAGATATGTCTATTATTTATTTACAGTTTTTCAAAATACTCTCCTGCGGCATCTATACACTTCTGCATTCGACTAAACCAGCTTTCAAAACAAGACAAAAATCGATCTTGCGGAAGGTCGAAAAATGCACGTCTAAATTAGTCTACTGCGTCATTTGAGCTGTTGAAACTTCGTCCTCGCATACTTTTTTTATGGTGGGAAACAAAAAAATCGCACGGGGCCAGGTCTGGGCTGGAATTGGCAATAATTGAACCCCAGAATTTTGCAAAAAATCGAGTGTCCGAGCAGCAGTGTGAGCGGGAGCATTATCCTGGTGAAAAAGAATGCCTCGGGTGCCGCTCCTCGGACGGTCCTCGGCTAGTTGTTGGAAGGCTTGAGGCAAGCATACTTCACTATACCACTGGCTAGTAACAGTTCTTCTATCTTCGAGAGGAATTACTGCCACGGGACCACTGCATCGAAAAAAAACAGCAATCATTTTTTTGTTAACCGTCCTACCGCGAACAACTTTGGTAGGTAACGTGTCTTCCTCGAACACCCATTGCGTCGACTGCTGCTTCGTAAGTGGGTCATAGGTCATAGCTATATATCCGCGATTCATCACATGTCAGTATGTAAGACACCTGCTGAGATGTGCCGCCCTTGAATTTTTCTAGCATATATTTGCAAGAGGCTTTTTGCTCTTCTGTGAGTAAATGCGGTAGGTATCCATCGTGAACAAACCTTGCGTACTTTTAGGTGATCGTTTAAAATTTTTTAAACACCTGTGACCCATCTTCAGTTCATTCTGTATCTCCCTGTGTGTAATGTTCCTCTTTTCTTTAATAAGCCACTCCACCTTGATGACATTTTCATGAGTCACTGCTGTCGAAGGCCGTCCAGGTCTGGCTTCGTCTTTGACGGACTCTCTGCTCCGACCAAATTCTCGAAACCAAAAGGAAACGGTCGCTAACAAAGGAGCAGATTGTCCAGAAGCTATGTCTAAATTTTCATGTGATTGTTTAAATGACAAGTTTCTTTTGTAGTCGTAGTAAATCATATCACGAAATTCTTCCCTAGAAACGTTCATCTTGCAATCAGAACAATGTCTGACACATATTTTTTAAAACAACTTTTTTTTTCTTTAAAAATGATTGCCAATTATTTTCGGCTAGGACTTTAAAGTCAATTAAAAAAGGTTTTAATTGGTAGCATAAAAAGTATAATTTTGCAAATAGGTTTGTCACAGCTAGGAACTTTCAGAACGGCCTAGGAAGAACCCAGCTTCTAAGTAAAATGTACACAGTGTGAGATCATTTTATATTGGTAGTCAAGACCCCCCTTAATATTTAATATAGTTATATTTTTATTATTTGTTGTTATACCGGCCACAGTATTACATAATTCCGACAAATTAACCACTAATAAAGTAAAGGTCAGTTCTGGTGACAACCCTAACGTGTCTGTTTAATAGTACATTACTGCAGCGGCCGCGAAATAGGGGATTGCCGGCCGAGTAGTTATAGATGGCCGAGTGTTAACGAGGCCATCTAGAGATACGAGGCCGGCAATCCCTGTTCGTGGCCAAGGCTTGTATAGAGTTTTTCTCAAACATGCATCATCATCACCATCACCTTCATCATCATCACCATCACCATCATCATCACCATCACCCACCATCGCCATCATCATCACCATCATCATCATCACCATCATCATCATCATCACCATCATCATCATCATAAAATCATCGTCATCATCATTATCATCATCATCATCACATCATCACCATCATCATCATCATCACACCATCACCATCACCACCATCACCATCATCACCATCATCACCATCATCATCATCATCTTACCTTAAATAAGCGAGGTGGCAGAATGTCATAATGAACCAAAACGCAAATATTGCTTATAGTTTTATTTTAATGGCTAAATGCTATGATGCCATAGACCTACAAACGTCATGGTAGACGGGTAGACTTAATATCTTGACAACTCGCTCGTATGACTCGCCCGCTGGACTCGCCCCACCAAACCATGACATAACCAGATGATTGCCTCTTTCCACCTTAACAACCTTCTGTGAAGCTTTCTAAAAGCGGTGAGCGTAGACCCTGTGATTTTGATGGAAGTATTCCTCTTCTACGGTGTAAATTTCTCATTGGTAGCTAAACAGGATTCTTCGGTACCCGCCCTTAGCGTGCTTCAGAAACAGTTGTTTCGCTCTCGTTGCTCTTATGTGGCGTAAAGCTACTGTTAAGCGATGTCCTGTACCTACTTCGTCGGTACGCCTGCGCCGATGCATGCTTACAGACAGGATTCCTTCGAATTCGCTCAGCAACAGCAGCCGCTGACATCCTGGGATCGCTCGGACGGCCGCCTCTAAGTCTGTCATCGATAGAGGACATTTCACTGATCCTCACACACAACACATTTTCCACTTATAACATAACGGCTAGAATCAATCTGTAAACAAAACATTTTTTTTTACATTCATCATCATAGTTATGTAATATGTACTAGGTACGTCAAAGATTGCAAAGACAGAAAAAAACAGCTTACATTCAAGTCATCTGGAGGAAAAAGGCTATATTACATAGCTTCTAAGAAGCTTGGGGTTCTAAATAGATCGAGACAGTAAGTACTTTACACCTAAGCACCTTCTTCAACTATACTTACCTACTGTACAAGGCCCAGGTGCGACCGCACTTGGAATAGTGTTCTCATCTCTGTGCAGGAACCTTCTCCTTCCATTTGACCGCATTTAACTTAGAGCAGCTCGACTTGTCAGTGATCAGTCATTGATTTCCGATCGTTTGGATTCCTTGTCCATGCGGAGAAACGTAGGTTCTCTTTGTGTTCTATAGGATCTACCACGGCGAGTACTCCAAAGAATTAATTTGGGATGACGACTGGGTTATAAATAACCGAGGGTTATAATAATTGGGTGACTGGGTTATTGTAATTGTCGGCGAGAACCTGTAATTGGGAATGTCTAAAAAAAAATACCAGTGGTTTTTATATTTTTTTTGTATAGAAAAGTCAATTATAAGAAACTAATTTCAATATTTTGTCACTTAGTTCACTACTTTTTTCAAAATTAATTATTGAAACTATTTTGGTTGATGACGTCAGATTGTAATTGAGGGCTCCCACACTGCCAAATTTCTAAATCTATCTAAATGCGTACGATAAGGCAACCCCTTTAATTATTTTTTGCGTGGTGGTACACTGTAACTAGTGTCACTTTACTGGCGCTGTCAAAGTGCTAGATGTCAGGCAGTGGGTCCAAATCAAACTCCGTAGTTATAATCCACGCGTAAATTTGTGAAGAATTCTAACCACACAGAATAAAGTGCGACTTGGACCGGTCACGCAATTTACACCAAAGTCAAATGAAGGTCATTGCTTATTTGTTATGTAATAAATTCATTATATAATATTAAAATTAAATAACTACAGAAAACGAGTTAAAAACCATTTATCTCGAAATGGTTTTCGATTTACTATACATTGCAAAAAAATAGACATCCCCAATTGGCTTTCTGTATTTAATTTAATGTTTAAGATGTATAAACAAGCTGTTGGTTCTCCATGAATAAATAAATAAATAAATATGTCATTTTATTTAGTCCGTCAGTTAGATTATGAAAAAATATGGGACACGTATTTTTTGGTTTATCAAATTATTAAAAATCGACAAAGGCTAGATCATCAAACTTCCGGAGTGGGGGCTTGTGACGTCACTCTTAGGTAAAAATTGTGCCATATAGTGACGCCACTCGAAACTTCTAAGCACTGTCAAACAAAAGAAAAAATACGTGTACCTACCTACAATATTTTTTAATAATCTAACTGACGGACTAAACAAAAGCCCCGCCAAAAGTCTAAGTTCCTCGTCACCATCTCGATAAATGGCAGTCTACCACTGTACGTTTTCTTCAGCACTTCCTGCCACGTACGGTGAAACTGTGGAACCAGCTTCCGGCAGCGTTTCCAGACAACTATGACATCTGGGCTTTCAAGGGTTTTTAGTTCCTGGCCGGCAACAGATTGGTGACTCTCTTTGAGTTGTTGATATTTATGGGTGGTGGCGATCATTTTCTATCAGGACAGATGAACGGCTTGCTCGTTTGCCTCCCTCTCATAATAAAAAAAGCGTTTAGGTTCATTTCGTCCACATTCCCACTTCGTCAGCAATCCCATTTCGTCCGCAATCAATACCCGATTCGTCCACTTACCACTTCGTCAACATTCCCATTTCGTAACAAAATAAGTAACGAAATTGGTAGTGTGTGTATCTGAAAAGTATTGACCCGCACCGTGCTTAGCAAGTATTTTTCTTAACATGAATACCTAAATCACAAAATAAAATCTTCCCTGAGAATTAATAAGTGATAGCGAAAACCGCATTAAAATCGGCTAGGAATGTTAACTAAGTGGGAATGTGAACGAAATGGGAATGTTGACTAAGTGGGAAAAGGACGAAATGAACCTAAACGAAAAAAAACCGGCCAAGTGCGAGTCGGACTCGAGCACCGAGGGTTCCGTACAAATTTATAGTATCTATGATCATCCAGTCTTAGCAAACCCCTGCTCCTAAGCAAAATGTACGCGCAGTGTGGGATCATTGCAGATTGGTTACTTATAAAGACAAACTGACAAACTAATTTTCGGTGGAAGTTTACATGGTAATGTACATCATACATTTTTTTTAGTTTTATCATTCTCTTATTTTAGAAGTTACAGGGGGGGGGACACACATTTTATAACTTTGGAAGTGTCTCTCGGGCAAACTATTCAATATAACCTAAACTATCCATCCCCCACCCCACACGTATGGGTTTGATGAGGAACCCCCAAAATTTATTGTTTTTTCTCTATTTTTGTGTGAAAAAATCTTAATGCGGTTCAGAGAATACATAGTTCTTATAGTTTGGGAAAAAAGTGGCTGTGACATACGGACGGACAGACAGACAGACATGACGAATCCATAAGGGTTCCGTTTTTTGCCATTTGGCTACGGAACCTCAATGTTTTGGTAAATGGGTGTCTTAAGTATGAAAGAGATGTTTTTAACCCTTTTTAACCCAACGGATGTTGTAAACGGGAATAAATATCAAAACAGATAATTCAACATTGAGCTTTATTCAAGACTTAAAAACATTTTCGTTTTAAACACAAATCCAGTTTACCGCTAAATACGTAAACTTTGAAAACAATAAGTCTTCTTTATTACAACGGAATAAGATCACATAGTTCCGAGGCTGACAATGGGGGTTCCTTTATTTAGTCTTTCCGTATCTGGACTAGAAAACAACTATATTATAATGCGTGAAATGGTGTACATTAACAACTACACAATTATTATAAACTAACTCAAAGGACAAATAAACCAGACCTCGTCGTCAGCCCCCTGGATCTACACAATATTCTGCTTATGTAATGAAAGGAACACATCATAAATTTATTATAGCGATATATTTAATGCATGCACTTAATGATTACTCACAGAAATATTTCTTTTCCTAACATAAATATTAAGATGTTTGATATCTAATCACTTGTTAGAGAAATGCAATAATGCAGCAAGAATTATTATTTATTATTAATACAGAAAATGTGAACATATTAATGCGATACCTCAACTCGAAACATGTTTTCCCATTATAAGTTAATAAATACATATTTTTTTAATTTATAATCAGCGCAAAGACTTTAATATGGGCAAGTAGATAAAGATGAGATCTCATATTAACAATCCACAACATTCTGAGTGAACCCTGTTTAAGGGAAACGTGCCAATTCCAATCAACATCATTCTTACTAATTTATACTCAAGAATCAGCTAGGTTAAGGTACCGCAGCCAAGTCATTTCCTGGGTCGTACACTTAATAAATTAACTAAATTATGCTTAAAAAAATATACACCATTTACACTTGCCGTGAATGTCAATTCAATAAAAATAACAAAATATCAAACAATATCATTTGACACTTTTTTTCTTTGATAATTCAGAACAAAACAAATTTATTTACCTATGCTACCACCATACTGCAAGGGCCGTAAAGGATTGAACTAATATATTGTAATAAAGATATACAGTATTTACACAACTCAATTCAATTATATTTATCTTTAAGGGATTCTGGTCAAAACGTCATGAAAATGACACTTTATAAAGAACTAAATCAGTATATACAACATATTTACAACATTAATAAAAGCTAATTATACTAGTTATTCTACCAAATGACGTTTGTCGTCGTTATTACGTTTACGTCCTTTCGCATGTGCTAACATAGTAACTAATTTCTTATGGCTATCGCCGACGATCCAGCCGTGCTGCTGCTGCAGCTGTTGTTGCTGCTGCTGTTGCTGCTGCTGCTCGTGGCCCTCCGGCGACCAGTAGAACACGGTGTGGAACCGACCTTTACCGCTGGGCGCCGCTTCCGCCGGCTCGGCGGGCACGAGGAAGGTGGCTGCCCCCTCCGCAGACGCGCCCGTGCCCGTGTCACTCGCCGGGCCCGCCACGCACGAGGTCGACGCCGACCCGGATGCGGATAGAGTGGCGGGAACATTGGCGTCCCCTTCCGCGTTGGCTGCACTTGAACTGGCCTCATTTATCTTTGCCGCAAACGCGTTTGTGCTGTCTGCACTTCTGTTCTCCATAACGCCGCCGCTGCTGCTAGCGCCGCTTACTTGAGTCGTTGTGTTGCGATTACTACTAGATACCCTGCTTTCAATATCCTGTTTTCTAAATGAGATGTGGCGACTACCCCGCCGACTACTAGACTGATGCCCGTCTTTCTTTTTGCTTCTCTTTTTACGAGTAGTCCCTGACGTTAGAGATTCTGCACTGTGTGAACGTGGTGGGCCACCGTCGGGTTCAGACTCCGAGCTCCAAGTTTCAGCCAATACGTTCTGTTTACCGACAGTGCATTTTCTACGAGCTCTTTGTCTCGCCACACCTGTTTCGTCAGCTGTGGAGACCTGATCATATGATTCATTGTAATCACAAATGATTCCCGTGTCATCATCAAGTTTCCTTAAAGGCGATCTCTTTTCAAAAGATGGAGAGTCTTTCAGTTTTAATTCTTCGTCTAATTTAGAAGCTCCTGTTTGATATTTTATGAAATCATCCTGCAGCAAAGAAGTCTTTTCAATTTTCTTCAATGCCGGTTGTTGCAATTTTTCCAATGAAATATCGTACTTGTTGGTTGAAACGGGTGATGACGAGTGACGCTTTCTATGCCTAATACTTTTATGTACACCAATTAATGATTTCATTGATATTTTAGACGTCGACGGACCGTAATCAGTTAAAGATGAAGTTTCCTCTTCATTGTCAGAAGAAAGAGTTTTCTGTTTTAAAGAAGCATAATTTTCTTTACCTGCAAGTGATTGTTCATTTTTCTTGAAGTTATACTGCTGTTCGTATTTAGATAATAGTGGATCTGACTGGTTAGGTGATAAATTTCTAGATATCCTAACAGATGTGTCTTCATCTTTTAGAGGTAAAGATTCATCATTAAGCATAGAAGAACTAGGCTCGTCTTCAAGTAAACTGTCAAACAGCTGGTCGAGGTTAGCCTTAGGTTTTTGAGTTTCTTTACTTTTTGGCATCTTTTTTTCGCTTCGTACAGCATTATTCTTAAATATTTTTCCCATAACAGCATTTTTCTCTACAACATCTCTTCTTTTTATATGAGTTAAAAGTTTTTTAGAATCACTGACGACTTTTATATTGCTCGCATCGCATGACATTAAGCTATTTTCAGTTTCATCGTCACTGCACACATAGTCATCAGACATATATACGAAGTCGTCTCCATCCGAAGCAGTCGTACTAGAATTCTCAACCTCCTCAACAACGGGATTAACCACTTTTGATGTACTCGGGGTTTCCTTGTTACTAATACTTTTAAATCTTTCCATTAACGTAGACGGTCTAAATTCAAACAATTCCACATCTTCATTGTCCATAAATTCGTAAACATCGACGTTCTTCATAGAAGCAGAACTGTCATTTGCGGGGTGATCACTATCGTATTTGCTACTTGACTCAGATATTTTATTTTCTCTTCTTTTCTTTGAATTTCCTTTCTTTCTTTTCTTATGAGAGGTCCCTAAAGGTGAAACAATAGCAGCAATGTTTATGTCCGATGTCGGAATAGACACTTTGATACCATCGAAACCTTTAAGTGCACCTTTCGTAAGTACAGTGTTCGAGTGGATCTTTTTCGAACTCTTCTTTCCTTTTTTCTTGTCCGACTTTTTACGGCCTTTGCGACTGAAACATAATTAAATTATTTATGTTTAGTAAGAATAATAGAACTGTCATTGTTTTAATGCAAAAACATCTTCTTTTTAATCATTAATACAATTGAAAAAACACTTAAACGAAAACCAAAGTAAGTCCGCATTCGTACCTCTGAAAGCTTTATTGACAGGGAAATTGTATCGCTACAGGCAGAAAAACTTTAACCCCTCGTATGCAAGAAGTGAAAAAAATCGTGCATTCTAGTCTCAACTGTTTCATATAAATCCAATGATACAGATTTTAAAAAAATACAAAAAGATAGCCTTCAATTAAATTATAAAATCTGGTGCAGATCTGCACCAAGGCATACGAGAGGTTAAGCATAAAAAAAAACTTTTTACCACCAAGTGAAATTAAAACCAAAAATTGCACCTGACTAATTATTGATAACTCAAAACTATAATTTAATTAATAATTACCACCAAAATTGTAACCATATTTTAATTTCAAAGTAACCAAATAATTATACAAGTTAAGTATGAAGTATCTTTTTCTATTTATTTTTTTATTTTCTTCAACTTCATTTTTTTATTACTTTTACGGTCATCCCGTGAAACCATATATTTCAAACTAAATACAAACTGAAATATAGATGCACAGAAAAAACCCCAGAAAAAAGACCAATGCTGGGAATCGAACCCAGGTCCTCAGCGTTCCGTGCTGCGTGCTTACCCCTACACCATCACTGGTCTGAGGACCTGGGTTCGATTCCCAGCATTGGTCTTTTTTCTGGGGTTTTTTCTGTGCATCTATATTTCAGTTTGTATTTAGTTTGAAACAAATAATTATATTTTAACCTAAAAACTAAAATTTACGCGACGACGGACCTCCGTTTTATCCGTTCTATGGAGCTCTTGTTCTGTTTCGATCTGAAACTTAGCGCCTTGACGCATATTTAGCCTAACCTCAAGCATCAAAAGAAACTAGGATCCTAACGAAACGCGCATTAATTTTCTCGTTGGAATTTGGTAATTAGTAATTAATTAATAATTTGGTGTTCGTTTCATTAAATTTGGTAATCCTTTTAATTAATTTGGTATTTGAATACTAAAAATTCGTTTCCGCTACTAGTTAGCGCTATTGATTTTGATGGATGATTAAAAAAATGTTCCTAATTCTAAATGCAGTTCTTTTGTGTCAGTTTTGTGACGAGTCAAAAAAGTCAAAAATGACTCGAAAAATAGGACACTTTTTTTCTTTATGAAAATGATGGGGCCGGGTTGTAAATCTCACTTTCCGAAATGCGCGCTTTCTCTAAAAGTGCACTTTCTGCTAAATGTACACTTCCCAAAAGGTACACTTGCCCAAATGGCGTCCTTTCTCGAAAGGTGCACTATTTCAAAACGTGCATTGTTCCAAAACGCACTCTTTCCCAATTGGGGCACTTTTTCGAAAGATGTACCCATTTCCATCTTTAAGTCCACACAAATTTTTGTCAGGTGAAATTTAAGAGTCATATGTCATGGAAAAGTTAACGTTAGAACCATACATCGTGCTTGTATTTTTTTTACAATTTATCGAATAGTCTATACCTATACGTACTTATAGTAGAGATAATTTCAGAAAGTGCATCTTCTGAGAAAATGTATCTTTTGATGTGATCATGATCAAACGGAGAAAATGCGCTTTATGAGAAAGTGTACCCATTGGGAAGTGGACTTAAAGAAACAATGTACTATCCGAGAAAGCGATCCTTCTACAGAAGTGCACGTTTAGAGAAAGTGCACATTCCGGGAAAGTAAGCTTTACAAGCCTGACCCAAAGTGTACATGTGATTTTGAATGTACACATTTTATTGAAAATACCCTTATGTATTGCGTTTGTCTTAAAAACATTTACCTTGTATTAGGTTCAACTACATGTTGGGTTTGTTTTGCTGCTGCTGCTTGCGATCGACATTTTCTCTTAATCTTATCGAACTTATCCTCAAACATATCGATTTCTTCAATGTCTGGGTACATTTTCTCCTTAAATTCGGGATATTTTTTAGTTTTGCCTATATTTAACTCTTCAGGTTCTTCAAAGTTGTCTAATTGGTCATAATGTGATTCTGTTGGAGCAGGACTAGAAAAGTGATCACTAAATTCTTGATGTTGGTCTGTATCTTCGTCATTTACTGAATTCTGATAGACTATGTCAGTTTTCAGATTGCTTGCGTGTGCGGCTTCTTTTAAGCCAGATATTAAATCGTTTTCTAAATTTCGTACTTCTTCGCTTTCTAAAATTGATTTAGCGGTAATGGAATCAACATCACCGTCATTTTTACTGTCACATTTAATATCAACGCCACTTTTTCCCAAAAGATCTAAACCGACATTTCTAGATTGTGATGTGCAAAGTAAACTATCGCTATTTTTAGCTACTGGTGGCGTGTCGGCAACAGGTTCCGGTTTTTTGTGCGATTCTTTTAAAAGTTCACAACAATCTAAAAACAGTTCTTCATCACAACTTAATCCTCGTTGGGAAAGTTGTTGCTCACGAACGATTTTGTTAACATCAGCCAAGATTTCTTCTAAAGATAGTGGAGTGACTTTTGGACCTGACTTGGAATTCTTTTTACGTTTTGTAATTTTGTCCGTTATTGCTTTGATTCGATCTAAATGCTCTTTGTAAGCTAATAAATAATTTGGTTCTTCGTGGACTGTTACAGTTTTGACTTTCATTTCAACTTCGGACACTTTTGAAACGTGAAGAAGGGTCATTTGATGCCTTAAAAAATTGTCAGGGCGTCGAAATTCCTTCTTACAAATGTGACAGAACCTTGGAGTAGGTACGGTGGCAGTCTTTTTCTTACGACCTCTCTTGGTTGACTTCTTCGAGAGTGGGGAACGATGCCTTGTTCCTTTCCCTGTGTTATCTTCATCGATAGACTTTCTATTTTCATTTGGCACAGATCTCTTTGGATTTCGCTCCTTGAAACCAAAGTACATGTCGTCACATTCGTTAGCTATAATATGGAATGTTTCTGATATTTTCTTTGTCGCCAGTAAATTAGATTTACGAGGTTTGCGTTCTGAAAAGAAGCCAAAGCTTTCCATAAACTGTTCCGACCGTAGTTGCTCTTCAGTTTGATCTGGTATTACTCCTAAGCTACTGTTGCAAACTTCATTTATCTGTTTATCGCGTTTTTCACTGCGACTGTTCTGGTTTTCCGTAGAACTAACTTCAGTAGAAGAGTCGATAAGTGCGTCATTTTTGAGATTAGATCGAGATCCAATCAACAAACTGTTTTTCTTTTCTTTTCCTTCGACATATTTATTTAGAGGTACGTCACTTTTAGAAGAATCGTCGGAGTCAGTAGTGTAATTCTTACTACACAATTCTATGCTAGGATCTCGTCTTTCATTCGACTGTGATATTTCTGCATTTGGCTTTTCATTTATCGTAAACTCTTGTTGTTTTGTACTACACGATGAGTTTTGATCTGCACTTATTTTGCGCTGCCGGAGAGGTTCAGCGTGTTCAATCATGTCATCCATATCTATGTCATAAGGGTCATAAACAACTGATGGAATAACGGCCGACTTTGAACGTGTACGCCTTCCGGCTGCAACTGGCATATTGTAACAGGTTTTTACACGCAGTTCACTTTCTTTAGATACTTTACTTTTCGATACACTGACGAAGTCAGATTTTGCAATGTCTGCAGACGTTTTGAATAATACATGATAATCACGTGTTTCTTTATCATTTTTATCTAGTTTCGTTTCTTCCAGATCTGTCTCAAGCTGTGCACAACATTCATCTTCGTTTACAAGTGAATTAGATGAAGTTTTTAAATCAAAAATATTTCCTATCTTGCTGGGTTTTGTTTTTTTCAACTGAGGGCTTTGTAAACGTTCTGCTGATAATAATTCACTGCTTTTACGCTTCTCTGTTGCTTTTACTAAGCTTTTATCCATTTCCGGAGAGCTGGCGGTATCGCCAGTAGTTAAATTAACTGATTTGGATCCAGAAACTTCACAGTCCGTCTGATCCAAAAAGTGTTCATATAATTTCGAATGGTTATTATCAATTTGAGAAGTTAGTTCAGATGGCTTAGTTTGGCTCAGCGGGAATTCAGATTTCTGTTCTTCACAACTTATCCTATTGCTATCGTTCTCCAATTTTTTCTTTTTATTTTTTCGATTGAAATGTGACAGTTTTTTACGTTTACCTGATTTATTTTTACTTGTGATAATGTTTTCAACCAACTTAGAGTCATTTTGAGGTACACTACGCTCTATTGATATTTTGTTTTCTAAAACACTTTCTGAAGTTTTTAAATTGTTTTCTTCATCAAGCAATAATTTCGAAAATATAAGTTGTTTCTTTGTCAAAGGTGTTTTACTTTCTAGCGATGAATCAATATGCAATATATCTTCTTCATCAACTGAGTTGCTTAGAGATTTTCCGCGCCTGCTACGCCGAAGAGGACTACTATTACTTTCTGGTTCTTGAGGTTTAGAATATAGCGATATGGGAAAGTCAGTTAAACCACTGCTATCAGAATCTTTTAAATCGTTTTCTGGATGTTTAACATTACTACTGTCATCTGAAGTTGCAGATTCCTTTGTAGTTAAATTTTGTTTAGTAACTACTTCCTGCATGTCGGGTTTTATTTCTGCTCTTTCTCCACCTTTTGCTTCGATTTCTTTGACTAACTTTGATGCGATTTCTTGTTTTTGCTCGACATTAGATTTATCACATTCTTCTGGTGGAACATCAGGTGTTTTCCTTTTTTTCTTACTTTTTTGTTTTAGCGGTACTAGTTTATACAAATCTTTATCACTTGGAGATTTATTAGATTCGTTAGTTTTATCATGTCCTCTGAAACGTTTTCGTGTCGTGTGAATTATTGGTTCTTCATCTTTTAGAGCAAAAGCATTATCATCGGATTTTTCAATTTCACTTGCTTCTACTACTGTACTAATTTCACTAGTCTTGTCGTGTAGACTGCATTCCTTTGGTGTTATATTTAATACTTTTTCATCAGAATTCAATACTTTATTAATTATTACGATACTGTTACGCATTTTACTAACTTTCTTTTTTGAGCTTTGATCAATAGTTGATGATTTTGATTGTACATCATTTTCAGTGCATTTAGATGAAACGTCGCTTAAATCTGTTAATGTAGTTTGCTCACTGTTTTTGTGCGACATAATTGGTAGTAAAATATTATTATTACAAATAGATTCTTCTCTTAACGAAACACTCATTTGGTTATCATTTCCTATTTTTTTCTTATTTTTCTTAACACGTTTGCGTACAGTAGTGGATTTCTTCTGCGTAGCATTTTCATTTTGAATCTGATCTTTTTGGAGGTTCTGCTGTTTTTGTTTACAAATGACCGCCAATGATATGTTATCGTCAGAATCCTCTTGTTCTTCGCATGTATTTGAACAGCTGTGATTTATTTCGTTAAGAACTCTTTCATTCTGGCTGTCAAGAAGAGATTTAATGTTTGGTGTTGAACATCGTATCGGTGCGTCTAATTCATATGATTCCGAAATATCCAAAACACTTTGTACTCTCGATTCAGTAAATGAACCAGATTCTTTTTTGTTGCTATCATCGCTTTCAGAAGATATAACATTACTTTTTGATATATATTTGGTGCTAGCAAAATCATTATTCAACAAATCACAAGTTTTATCCATTGCTTTAGTAGATTTTTTGCTAATGTTATTAACAATCGATGATGTTACTAAAGTTGACTTAGCAACGGATTTTAAAGGAATATTTTGCATGTCATCATTCTTCACAATTTCATCTTTGGATGGAGTTGACATTAAAGTTAATGAACAGTTATTAATCTCTTCTACGTTAGATTCTTGTACATTCGGTGAAATGGCTGATGGGAATTTGCATTCAGGAATTACATTTTTATTACTGTGTTGTGTACTGCTGACTTCAGCTTGTTGAATAGCAAGAGAAATATCTGTATTCAAAGACACATTTACATGTAAAGATTTCTTGGCTTCGTTATCTTGATCATCATTTAATCTGGTAGGTACTACTGGTATCAGTGTAGACTGCTTTACAAGTTTATTGTCAACAGACCTTTGTCTTTCCGATGGAGCCTTGATACGAACTGCCCGTAAGCTAGCTGTTTGGTCATTATTCGATTTGTTACGTTTTGGTTGCTGCACAAGTACCGATATATGCGTCGAAACTTCTACGGGAGGCTCGTTACGCATTTCAGTGCGTGGTGTACTTTCGTCTTCAGTCAAATCGATTACTTTATTAGTGGAAAAGTCACGACACAAAGGCAGTCTACTTAAAGACACAGTGCCAAAGGATTCCTCAGATATTAAATCCAACTTAACGTTTACTGTTTCTATCTGTGGCTCTTCTTTGGAATTTCGTAGTTGCTGTGTGGTTGAGGATTCTTGACTTTTAGCATCATCATTTAAGATAATTGGAATTGGTGTCTCTAAAGTGCTAGGATGTAGCGAAGTTAATGATGACGTGTTTTCAGAATGTATGAGCGACACAGACTTTGAAGGACAGACCTGAATATCTTGTTCTTCGATACAATGAGAGGATTTACTGTTTGTTTCTGGTTCTTGCATAGTATCTCCTATATTAGGTAATGTAGCTTCATGTTGTTCTATTGTTGGTGATGTTTTAACTTCATCAAGCAATTCCAAATGATTTGTTAAGTCGCTCTGCAAATCTGGGACAGTCGTTGCCGTAGAAACATATTGAGGCAAAACATTTAATAATTGGTTTCTGTGATCAACTGGCATGTTCCCCAAAATATCTACAAGTTCCTTAGGTAGTAGCGCAATTTTCCTTGCTGTTTCTGGATCGTGATCTACATTAAAGGATTTATTGGCGTCGTTAGTCAACTCATTACTCACATTGTTTTTCTTTTTCAAATCACTATGTTCACCACACGTACCCTCAATATGGCGTTCGTCATGATTCTCAATAACAGGTATAAGATCGACTGTATCTTTAATGCCTTTAACGCTTGAAGGACATTCAGGAACAAGGTGAGAATACTTTGCTGGTACGCCAATGGTAGTCCCTGCTAATGTGTAAACGGGCGTTGTATTGGCTATTGTAGATCCGGGTATACTCAAAAGAGTATTTGTCAATGTAGTAGAGTTTGAAGTCTCGATTTTTGTCACAGATATGCAAGCATTAGCGAGTGTATATACTGGAGTAGTACTTTCAAATTTCCCCAACTGCGGTGTTCTACTAGCGTTTGTAACAGTAAACATGCTTGGAGTATTTGAATTGGGGACACTTTGCTGTGCAGATCCATAACTGAATGTTGATTCTTGTTTACCCATTAAGGGTTTTCCTACTGGAGTCATAGCAAAAACGTCTTGAGATACAATAGCTGAAGCTGCAGTGATATTGGGTATAATGCCACAAGTTGATGGAGGTGTCACAGTAACTACTGAAGTAATAGTATTAAGAGGTATTTCTGTACTGGCAGGCACGTCATTTTTAGGTGCAGCTCTTATTTTATATTGTGGAATTTTCAAAGTTGGATCATATACTGGTTTTTGTATTGGCAAAGATTTCTCACTTGTGCGTAGATGTATTATTTGAGAATTCTGTTCCTGATTACTTTTTAGCTCTCGCAGTTTTTTAGAAGCCGACTCTGGAACTTGAGATATCGTCGATGGCAAGTCCGACGAAACATGTTCAGATACTCTGTCTGAAGGTTTAGGCTCTTTTCGCAAATCAGCTGGTATTATTTCAACAGTTTTTTCATTTGCTTTTACAGATGTCACTTTATTAAGTTGATGCAAACCTGCGGATCCACTTCTTAATTCTTTTTCAGCAGGTTGGTTTTCAGGACCACTCGCCGATAAAGTTACGGAATTTGTTTTAGAGTCATTTGCAGAGACAACAGTCAAGTTTTTATACCCGATTTCGGACTGAGATCGACCTTGAACTGGTATGTCTAAATTTCTCATTACTTTACTAAGCGGTAAGGCTCTCGTATTGACATTGTCTTTTTTAATCTCCAATTCATTACTGGATATCTTATTGCTTGATTTTTTCACAGATAGGTCTGTTGGAACGTCATTGTTCACGTTCGGCAAAGATAGATCTGTAACAATACTCTTTACAGTAGCGTCAACCTCGGATGACTTAGGTTGAGATGTTTTGATACTCAAATCGACAATCTCATCAGAAATAGTCAAATTTATATCTGGTCTATACAGTTCTTGATTTTTGTTCGACAAATCTAAAGTTTCATACATGTCATACGAATTTCTTAATAAATACGCGTTCTCTTGATTCGAAAAGTCTTGTGAGTTGTTCATAGGTTTCTTTCCTGATAAGTCGAGAGGAATAGACAAAATTGATTCAACATTAGTACTAGCGTGTGCTGGCCGAATGTTAACGGGCATGTGGTTTAGATCTGTACCGGGGTAATTTTCTGACAACATTTTACGATTATATTCACATTCCAAATGAAAATCGGGTTGTGGTTGGAGATTTAAGCAATTATCGTAGTAATCACTACTTTGCCCTTGCTTGACGGACTCATTCACTTCCGTCGATGTCTGCGGGTTAATTATTGGACCAACAAATTCTTTTTCCTGAACTGACAAACTGTGATGTTTACTTAAGTGCTGATCTAAGTGCTGCTTTTCAATTGATTTTACATGATCCTCATCTTTAGCATTGCACACATTGTTTGCCTGGGGTACAGTAGATTTAGGTTCATCATTTTGTTGATTAATGCCTTTATGTGGCAATATGTCTGCTACTATGGGAATATTACTAGATGGATCGGGCTTAGGAGACGCTAATTCTGAATCTTCTCTTTGAGTTATTAAATCACATTGGGAAGTTGCAACAGCAACTTTAGCTTCGTTAGCGAGTGCTCTGCGTCGACTTGACTCACGTTTTGCAACCACATTTTGTGATTTCTGTTTTGGTGCAACCTCTTGACAGGAATTTGTAGATTGTTTACTTGTATTGTCGGCGTCGGCGTTTAAACATTTTTTTTCTTTGTTTATAGCACGGCGACGTTTTGGTTCCATTACAGTCTTTTTACTGGGTACTGTTTCAAGTAGCTGTTCTGATTTAGCGACTTCAACGTTAGGCTCGGAACAAACCGGTGTTGGTAGAGCGGTATCTGTTTTAATATACAACGGTTCGTCGTCACCACACTGCACAGATACATGTCCAGTTGGAATACTGGCACTAATGGCTGGCTCAACTAATTTATTTTTCAGCATTGCGATACAAGCATTTAAACCTTTCCGGGGTTTGTTCAGTTTATTCTTCTGCGAAGAGCAGGCGTCCAGTGACGCAGTAGTAGAGTTACAGTGTAAAGGAGGTTTGTCAAGTGTAAGGACTACAGGATCATTTTCAAACAGTAGCTGCTGTCCCGAATTCACATGTTGGTTAACATTATTACACTCCTGTTGAACTAGAAAGAGATGGTGAAATTGCACCGACTTGTCCTGCTTCTCTGAATCGGCTGTGAGTCGAGCAATTGAATGTTTAAGCGGAACATTTTGAACTGGAGCACAACGGTTTTGGGAATTTTCATTTTCACCACTGCAACCTGCTCGTTGCCCGTCTCGATTACTAGAGTTACCTCGACCAACATGCTCTCTTGCTTTAAAGTCAGTTGCTTGAACATCAATCTTTTTTGGTGAATTTTCAAGTGACATGTCTGTCATAACACCTTTTGAACTGCAATTAGGATTTAAGGCATCGTTGATGTTATCAGTTTTTTGAAGATCTTTTGCCTGGATAATTTTTCTTTTTGGTCTTTTAAGTCGTTTAGTTTTAGTTTTGTCAGTCTCAATAGGTCGTGCGGCTTTGCGTACTATACGCTTAATTTTGGGCTTTAAAGGTTTATCTTCGTCGCTTTTGGATGACATATCATCATTCGTAGGGGGGGAATTAGATCGAGTTCCGGCAGTTTCTTTGTTATTGCGCTTTTTTCTTTTATTATGGTCTTGAGAGGAAAGGCTTTTGATTAAAAGTTTAGGCCTCTGTTTTATGCGCGGTCGCAAAGATGGATTAGTTGGGTTTACCAGTACCCGGTGCCGCTTTGCCGGTAAGTCTGCTATCATTTTCCGAATCGTTTCAGCTGAAATTAAAAAAATAAATTATAAGCAATATCAGCAATTAAATCACATATCTATACTAATAATATTATAAAGAGGAATGATTTGTTTGTTTGTTTGCATTGAATAGGCTCCGAAACTACTGGACCGATTTCAAAAATTCTTTTGCCGTTAGAAAGCTACATTATCACTGAGTGACATAGGCTACTTTTACAGCGGGAAAATACCTTTTCCTACGGGAAAATTAATTTATCGCGGGCGAAGCTGCAGACGGAAGGCTAGTCTCTTATAAATAACTAGCTGTTACCCGCGACTCCGTCAGCGAAGAGTAGGGGTATAAAAAAATAGCCTATGACCTATTCTCAGGCCTACCAAATATAAAAAGAAAAAAAATCATAAAAATCGGTCAAGCCGTTTCGGAGTCGGAGGAGATCGACAACAAACACCGTGATACGAGATTTTTATATATTAGATAATCAAATAAATTGTTCAAGTTTCGGATTTGAATCTATTCTTGGCCTGTTTCACCATGTTCCCGATAAAGATTCTATTACTTATGTCTATAATCTGTACGAGATAAATCTGTCTATTTTTTTTTCTATTTTACCACTCATATGCATATGAATAAAATATGCGCCATAATAAATAAATGTCAGTTTACAGAAAGTCCGAGCAGACATAAGTAAATTAAATTTTAAGTTTCGGTAACTCTTGGGTATTATTTGAGCATAAATATCCGCAACATAGATTATTATTGACGCTTTGTTAACAATAATATGAAAAAAAAATGTTTAACGGAACGTGAAGTGGCGCCATTTCATTTGACAAATTAATATTTATTTCATAAAATTTTCGTTGTTGGTGAGAAGTAATGTTGGTACACCACGGCCAAGTGGGATCCGCGCCGTCATCGTTCATCCACCAACAGACACCGGCAAAATTATCCTAGGATGGACAGAGCCACAATTAAAAAATAAAATTAACTAACGACCTTACGCAAGTGACGATGAAAAATAATAGAAACGAGAGCGTAATTTTTCGAGACGAGACTGAGAGACTCGTCTCTCTTGTAGATGAGTGTTTGTGGGTTTATATATAAAAAATATAGAAGAGTTTGCGGTATAAAAAGTTAGTGTCTGACCGACCGCGCTTTGCTCAGACTAATACTCAAAAGCACTCTTTCTCAGAGATAAGCCCGAGCTAGATCAATTTATTGCCCCGGAAACGCCCTGCATACTAAATTTGATGGAAATCGCTGAAAGCGTTTTCGAAATTCTGATTATATTTATGTATGTATACAAGAATTGCTCATTTAAAGGTATTAGATAGATAAATTACGCGACATAAGAAATTAAAAGCCACCGAGTGGATACGGTTGTTAAATTATGGGACCGTTTATTTGTTGCTTTTTCCATTTTGATTTTTTTTTATGAGCTATCGAATAAGCATCGGCCTTTTTGTAACTACCATAACTTTGTGAAAAAGAAACCGCAGATTTTATTTTGCCCACTACCTACATACATGCTATATTACTTACTTTAACTATACTTCTAAGGCCCAGCGTCCTATAATATATAGGACTAAATGTTTGACACAATGGTTGTGTTAAATATTTAACTTAATATAATTAGGACACGATATAAAATAGGGCTTAAAAACTGTATTAGAGCTTACCATCTCCTACTTCGGTTTTGATGGGTCTGGGCCTCATTAAGCTTTTGGGCCTCGTTTGCCTGGTACGAATATCTTTCCGTATTTTCTTGCGAATCGTATTGTCAGGCAGGCGCGGTCGGCGTCTTCTCACTCCGAACGGCCGATACCGACATTTTCTGCGCACAGCTGGGGTATCTCCAGCGCAATCTAACATATGTTGATGTAGATCTTCAAGGGTCACGGATTTCTTACATTTGGTGCATTCTCTTATTCCCCTCAGTGGGCGTGTCCGGTTAGACATCTGATTAGGGGGCACATAGAGATGTTTCAGTATGTCAGCATTGAGCAGCTGTTCCCCGACGATCTCGTAGTGCTGCACTTGGGCGTTGGGGTGGTGCGCGGAGCCGTGCGCGCAGGCGGCGCGCGAGTCATGGTTCTGCGCCCCGCACGCGCAGCACACGTAGCAGCGCGGCCGCACCCACTCGCCGCTCAGCACGGCCTGCGGCGGCTCCAGGCGGGGCGTCGCCGGCGCCAGCCCCAGGCAAGCGGGGAACTCTGCTCCGGTAACACTCGCTCTAGCTTTATTTACCACTTTCACGACTGGCGGTGAGGAAGCGGGTAGTTCTCTGCTTTCTAATATGTCTTTTAGTTCGTTACTTATCATTGTCTGCTTTTCAGTCTTTTTCTCGAGCGGTGGACAGCCGAATTTTTCTTCAAATTTTCGCCTCATACGCAGTTGTGTCCAAATATCTAGACTAGAGACCAACGTGATGATGCAGTTGTTCGTATGAGAGTCGCGTTTGATCTGGTCAGGATTGATAGGACTTTTTTCAGTTTCCAAATTGTCCCACTTCCATTTGTGTTTCGGAGCGACCGCGCGCGGCATGTAGCGATCGAACTCATTGCGTGAATACTGGTCACTTGCCAGAAGTATCGGAAATCCTTCCGCAGTGTTTATCACTACGCTGTTTTTCGATTTTCTTGTTTTAATTGTGCTGTCTGGATCTGGATTGAAATTAAAAGACCCATCCAAAAATTTGCTTATATTTTCCTGAACGTTACTTGCCACTTTAGAATAGAAAGAAGTGTCAAAACATTTCTCAAACTTTTGCGTTGAATCATCAATCGATTTCCAATCTTTTTTACTTGGCTCTCCAGTGCGGGGAGAGCGATGCACCACACCCAGTCTGGAGAGTATCTGGTCAGCGTCAGTGTTATGGAACGAAAAGTTAGGTGGTATTCGTTTGTTCCAGTGAATGTCATCTAGTACGATAACGGCGTTCTTTTCAACAACGGTGTTGCTACCTAGATTCTTACTGGGCGGCAGAATTAAATTCGTTGTTATATTATCTTCAATATCGGCACCGTCGCTCCCTTGTGATGGTTTTAGCTCACAGGAAATAACTACGCCATTAAAGCCATGTGCATCTGAGTAAATGTTACAATCTTTTGCAAACTTATTTTTAACGTCAATTTTATTGGTAGCTTTCTGGCGTAGCTTACTGCGGTATGGTAGTCGCAAATCGCAAGTCTTTATTTTATGTTCCGCTAGTTCAGATGGAGCAGGAAACCGTGCATGACACTTGAGACAAGCAAAGTATTGTTGAGGATGGAGCTCTGCCATGTGGCGCACGATGTCGCCGCTCTCGGCATCGGCGTGGCTGCAGAACAGGCAGGCGAAGGAGTTGTCCTGCTTCGAACTCGAACCATGTATGCGCCGTATGTGTTTCGATAGAGATTGTTTAGAAGCAAACTTTCTGTCACAATATGGACAAAGAAATGTAGTATCAGACTTGGTTGCGAGATCATCTTGTTTATTTGGTGGAGTTTTGGAAAGGGTACTAGTTCGCTTAACCTTATCATGGCCAGTTTTTCCGCTCGACCTACGAAGAGATTTGGTAGTTTGTGGACTGGGAATGTTAGATTTCCTCGGCCTCAGCCTTCCATTTAACCCAGACGATAGTTCATCAGATCCCGGGTTCATCGTGTTTAACTTTTCGGGCCTGGAAATAAAATAAATACTCAATTTCTTATTGACATACAAAAAAAAACAAAACAGAAAATATAAAGTTTGCACACTTACGAGTTCAAAAGTAAGAGATGAAACGGTGAAAAGTCATCTAAACAATCATCTGATGCAAACGGGTCCGGCGCAATGACGTGCGGGTTCAGCTCTACATCATGCTTAGTTTGTTCCGATGTCAATAAACCATCTGGTGGAAATCTAAACAAAATAATGCATTGGATTATTTATTATCAAAGCGCGATTAGAAAGGGGTTGAGCTCATATGTCATTTTTGAACTAATTTGTCAGTGGTAGAGTGTGCAGACAAATGAAAAAAATTGTTATTTTAGTACAATGAAGTTCTAAAGCAAGGAAAAAACATCAAATTATATTACTTAAATAAAATACAAATGTTGTAAATAATTGCTTAAAACGGCCTGAAAGTTTTCAGAATAACCTTCGTTATCTATTTCTTTATTGAAATATGTTAGTACATTGCAGATAATTTCTCGGCACTGACCATTTAATACTTTACCACGATTCATATCATATTTTATACATACGTATTTTTTAACAGCTACGGCAATTTGATAACGCGAAAATGATGTGAATTAGTGACAGATTTGACAGATATGATATTAATATTTATTTTTTATAAAACAAATGACAAAATTTACCGAGAATAGAGTCCAAATATGCAAAGGATACTCTGTAAATCTATTAATTCTATTATCAATTTATCAATAAGTGTCTGCACTTATGAAGATATCAAAGATTGACTTATGATTATATTTAATCATTTATAAAGTACTGTTGTGCTAACGGTACTCTCGAATCCCGTTGTTATTTTGATTATATAATACTTAATGCAGTGCCACACAGGTTCGATGATACCTTCATAATAATATTTAATCATAATTCATAATATTAATATTGAATCGCTTTGCACAAGTACCGTAAAACGGGGTTACTTTAAAATGCAGGAGCTAATTCGGAAAACAGTTTTTACGCCGTGTCCTTATTTTTTTAGACCATCTGTGGCAGTGAAATAACTACCTTGATAAATTACCTAACTTTTTACGTCATTTGCTCAATCGAGCTATGAAAATTTGCGTTTTTATAACCATTTTAAA
This sequence comes from Archips crataeganus, assembly GCA_947859365.1. Classification (NCBI taxonomy): domain Eukaryota; kingdom Metazoa; phylum Arthropoda; class Insecta; order Lepidoptera; family Tortricidae; genus Archips; species Archips crataeganus. The sequence goes on along the minus strand of OX402045.1, from coordinate 20,004,644 downwards.
TCTATCAAAGTAGCCCCGAAGTTTCCTAAAGTAACTAACCCCAGTTTACCGTTGTATTGTTGATCGAAGACCGTACCAAAGCGACGACGCATTTGACCCTGGATACTATCGACTTGTTTCACAGAAGAGAAGTTAAATAAAATTATTGAAATGCATTTGTTAAAAGTTAAATAATAAATAAATAAATATAAATATTAGGGGACAATCTAACACAAATCGACTTAGTCCCAAACTAAGCAAAGCTTGTACTATGGGTACTAGACGACGATAAATATACTTATATAGATAAATAAATACTTAAATACATAGAAAACATCCATAACTCAGGAACAGATATTCATGCTCATCACACAAATAAATGCCCTTACCGGGATTCGAACCCAGGACCTCTTGCTTCGTAGGCAGGGTGACTACCAACTAGGCTAAGGCGGTCGTTAAAAGTTATTAATATAATCGTAAAAAAACAGGCCAAGTGCGAGTCGGACTCGCGCACGAAGGGTTCCGTACCATTATCTATAAAAACGGCAAAAAAATAAAGTCTGTTGTATGGGAGCCCCCCTTAAATATTTGTTGTATTTTAATTTTATTAATTATTTTTAAATTGAATATATAAGTAAATATTCTGTAAATATTTCAAGCATCTACATGTTACAGTTATCAATATCGAGCAAAAACAATCACGTTTGTTGTATGGGGGCCCCCCTAAATATTTAGTACCTGGGCGACCGAACTCCGCTCGGGCTGCAACTCAGTACCAAGCGTTTTCCCAGAGATAAGACCAAGCTAGATTAATTTTTCATCCCCGAAAACCCCCACATACCAAATTTCATCGAAATCGTTGGAGCCGTTTCTGAGATTCTGATTATATATATATAAGGTGAAGACCAGATAATAATAATAATAATAATAAGTCATCGCAGGGCGGCTTGTGGCGAGCTGTTGGTGCGTAGCGACACCACGAACCCAAGACCTCCAGGGGTACACATACACACATGCGCTTATACACACACACACACACACACAGCTACACACCCACCCCGCCTCTAGTTTGCCTTTGTTGGCCGCCTAGAGCGGAGCGCAAGAGCTAAATGCTCGAAGGATGGATGTGTTTCCGTAAGTGGCGAGTTGGCATTTTGAAGTTTAAAGTCCAGGAACACCTCTCCATCCTTAGCCGTTCACACCAATGTTGCCGCCTCGTTGCCCCGAGTGGGCAATAGTTTGAGGGGCCCATTAGTGAATGGCGAGTCACCGCCTACCAAAAGTTCAGTTTATGAGATATTGAAATGGTAGGTGTCCGTTATCTCACTCTATAGCCCGGTAATCCTGTCCACAACATCCCAACCCCATAGCCAATTCCATGTCGATTCCTACCTGGCAATAGATTGGCAACTGTGGAGGACTGTCCGCTAGCACATCCTCATGGTGTATTAGGGGATAGACCTCCATAGTTGCGCCCATCTCATTTATATTATATGGTACCAAAGGCCTCTTCATGTTGGCTTTGGCCCCATGAATGCCTTTCAAATGACCGGGTCCCCATGGGCCCGTGATCGGAAATCCGTACCAACATAATAATAATGTTTATTTCACTAAAAAATAACATTGTTACAAAAATTAAGGGTTGGAGCTTCCTATTAAGTAAGCAATATACTTGTATCAGGAAGCCCCGCTCCTCCATAGCACAAGTTGTGATATAAGATAAACAAAACAAAAAACAAAAAAGAAAAAAATACAAGGAAATTTTAAGCTATTATACAAATGTGTGTGTATGTGTGTGTGTGTGTGAATGTGTGTGTGTGTGTGTGTGTGTGTGTTGTGTGTGTGTGTGTGTACGTGTGTGTGAGTGTATGTGTGTGTGTGCAAGTGTGTGTATTCATGTGATTATGATGTACATTTTCACGATACATAATAGGATACCATATCTTCCTATACATCATCATCCAGTCAACCATCATATCAACCCACAAAATTATAACACATTGAATATTAACATTGAATATTACTTTAGGTACATAATATTATTTTTGAATTTAAAGAATTTAGATCTGGCACTTTTATTACAAACAAATCCATCACTCTTAAAAAAGTAATGTCTCTGTCTCCTCATAATTAAGATCTTTTAGCCACTCATTTGTAATTTTTTTACATTTATAGAGTTGTAAGTGATATATCCCTAAAACTTTATTAATTTTATTGTACACATAAGCAGATTGAGCAGCAAATTGTCTTTTAGCAAATGCAGATCTTGTAGTTGGAAGGGGAGCAACATCGTGTTTCCGTCTACGAGTTAAAATGCTAGAATTAAATTTTAACGTTTTGTGAAATCTTGTTATTATACTCAAAACGTACAGCTTTCTCATTGACAGTATGTCACTTAGTTGGTACAGTTCATTCGTTGGAAATCCGTATGGTTTAAAGTACATAACCTTTAACAAACACCGTTGCCCCCTCTCAACCTCCAGAAACTTGGTTTTCGCTGCACCTCCCCACACCGATATACAATAGGACATAACTGATTGAGCCAACGTCACGTATAGTTGGTTTAACAGTTTTCTTGTTGTAATATGTCTCAGTTTTTTGAATAACCATATCAATTTACGTATTCTCACATTGACATACTCAGTATGAGTATACCATGACATGCGCTGGTCCAGCATTACACCCAGATATTTCTTGGAGTTAACTCTATTGATACTCAAACAGTTACATAAAGAACTATCAGACGTGCAACATGTGTGTATTTTAACATTAAGATTGGTATTAGGTTGTGAACTATTATATTTGGTGAAGCATATGTAGTTAGTTTTATCACAATTTAGAGTTAGGAGGTTGCGTTTAAGCCAAGAAGATACATTACTGAGACCTTTCTCCGCCAATTCAAACACAGACTCCCAGGTTGGACCCTCAAAAAGTATGACTGTGTCATCCGCATACGACAGGATGCGCCCCCCATGTATTTTGAGGTCTGTTAAGTCGTTAATATACAGTAAAAACAGTGTCGGTCCCAAGACGGATCCCTGGGGGACACCAAAGGTTATGTCTGCCTCTTGGCTTATAAAGTCATCTATCTTAACTTTTTGAGTACGTCCCTGCAGATAGTCACTTAGCAAATTTAGTGGAATTCCTCTTATGCCAGCTCTCTCCATCTTGTGAATAAGCGTGGGGAGAGAGACGGTGTCAAAAGCCTTCTTCAGGTCTAGAAAAATAGCAAGACATTTTTTTCCCTTATCGGTCTTATCAGCTATCAGCGTAGTGAGTTCAATCAATGCATCCTCCGTAGACTTAGTTTTGCGAAAACCAAATTGTTGATCTGATATGATGTTGTATTTATTGAAATATGACATAAGGCGGTTGTTAATCAATTTTTCAATTACTTACTTTAGATGGCCTAGTGGTTAGAGAACCTGACTACGAAGCTTGAGGTTCCGGGTTCGATTCTCGTGTCGGGGCAGATATTTGTATGAAAAATATGAATGTTTGTTCTCGGGTCTTGGGTGTTAAATATGTATTTAAGTATGTATCTATCTATATAAGTATGTTTATCCGTTGCTTAGTACCCATAACACAAGCTTTGCTAAGCTTACTTTGGGACTAGGTCAATTGGTGTGAATTGTCCCATGATATTTATTTATTTATTTTTTATTTAAGTTATATATAGAATTGCTCGTTTAAAGGTTTTTAGATTTTATTCTATTTTTTAGTACTTATTTGTTGTTATAGCGGCCACCGAAATACATCATCTGTGAAAATTTCAACTGTCTAGCTATCACGGTTCATGAGATACAGCCTGGTGACTGACGGACGGACGGACGGACGGACAGCGAAGTCTCAGTAATACGGTCCCGTTTTTACCCTTTGGGTACGGAACCCTAAAATACGGATAACTCACGTCTATGATCAAGTTTAGCTCGACAAGTTTCGGGCTAATCCGTAGCCCTTCTTCTAGGAGCCGCACGTGCGCGTTTGGCAGCTGCCGCGACGTGTGACTTCTAGAAGAAGGGCTACGGATTAGCCCCAAACTGTCGAGCTAACGTGACTAGACGTGAGTTATCCATATTTACTATGACGGTCTCACGGTAGTTTTATATTAATAATATAATAATATAAAATAACTAGCTCTTGCCCGCGACTCCGTCCGCGAAGAATGGGGGGGGGAGATAAAAAATAGCCTACGACCTGTTCTCAGACCTACCGAGTGTAGAGAAAAAAGTTTCATAAAAATCGGCCAAGCCGTTTCGGAGGAGTTCGGTAACAAACACCGTGACACGAGATTTTTATATATTAGATTAGTGCTAAATTAAAGTGCGTGGGGTCTGAACACTCGGTTTAGACAAATCCAGTGTAACTAACGTAACCGTAACTACGCAGTAATTATCTAGACGAAAAGGTGGAGGAAAAACATAGATAAATTAGATAGGCTACGCTTGAACCGCTTTGTCATCAAATGCATAAGATAGATGCAGTTTGTTTGTGTATCGCTGCGCGCGGGATTAATCGATAGATGTGATCTAGGCACAGCAGGGACGCAACCGGGGGTGGTTTGACCCGCGCTACCCTTCCCGGCTGCGCCCGGTCCGGGTGGCGGCGCGGGTCCGCGATTCCCGGCTCCCACCTGGCTCACTAAACTGATTTTTCACCATTACGGTTTTTATGTTAATTAATTCGTCTGTAATTCTCAAACATAGAAGGTTTGACAAGTAGTAAAACCATTCTTTGTGATGCATCGGTATCATAATAATACTAAAGTACTTATTCCTGATGAAGTTTTATTTGCAGTTGTACTCAATTAATATATTTTATCCCAACTACGTCGTATAGTAATTACAATGATTCGTCGCTACTTTTAAAATTAGAAAAAAACGAGTCAAAATTACAACAAAATGGACTTTGTAAAAAAAACTTTTTAAGTTTTATAATAATTGGTTGTTGTAAACATAACTTTGTCTATTAGAGAAAGATCTGAAGAGAAAAACATCTTGACAAACGGAGGCCAGAGTCAGAGCGAAATGGAAGATCATGGATGAGGCCAAGACTCACAAGAGTTGTATGTCCGCCGAAAGTAAGTTTGTCCATTTGAGGTAATTTTTCCAATTTGAAGTAAAAGAAAGTTTCAAAACATATCGATCGTAGTTCCGTAAAAAATCTAGAAATGGCTTGTGAATGGTGACGCAATACTTTATGTTAATCGGCACTGGAGTTGTTTTGTCAGGCAAAAAGAACCACGTCGAAAGTGTTTTAAACAGCATAGAGCGTGACGTGAGATTTACAAAAAAAAAACTTAAAACATGGAACATCCTTCTTGGGAGAGAGTTAAAACATGTGACGGCTGATCGATAATTTCTAACTAAAAACATATTTTTAGTATTTTTTCTTAGTTTCTATTACCCGATCTTCACGAAGAAAACAATAATATAAACTGTTTTGAAAATATCACATTACAATTAAAAAATATGAAATATTCTAAGAGCCACTTGCAGGGTCCAGGATTAAAAAATTAAATCGTTAACCCTGCGTTATGGATGAAAGTTCCACACATACTAACAGAATTTAACCCTGAGTTAGCACATAACTCAAGAGTTATATAGTTAACTCTGGTCCGTGCAAATCCACCCCGAAGCTGCTTAGGGCAGCACAGTTTTTTTGTTAGTTAGTCAACTGAAGCTATTACATATATATTAACTGACTTAAATTACATAATGAGTACTGCACAAAACATATAAATCAGACTAAAATTCTACTATGGATCACACTGTTTAATGTGGCATAATCTTGTAAGTAATGAATGATTATTTGTAGCATAATCTATATATATGGCCATAATAGGCTTTGAGCATAAAATATAAAATCTTATGCCAAACTCATTTAATTATATTTAACTTATTGCCAATTTTATAGGTATTTTATAGGTACCCATTCTTCTTCTCTGCTCATTTTACAAGTTTTTGGCAATACTCTATAGATTTGTTTAGTAGTAATCAGGGGTTACATTATTTCGCTGAGCAAAACAAATAATAGAGGTAAATAAAATAACAGTCATAAGCTTGGCACGCTTAGCAAGATGTACACACTTAAGCAATATATTTATGTTATGAAATAAATTAATTACGAAATAAAATAATAACAAAATTGTATCGGTAAAAAAAAACAGTTTACGATAGTTTTTTCAATAGCCGAAACAGAGGAATTAAAAAATAAAAACAATGTGGCGATTACATGTAACATCTAATGGAGGAGTTTAAATGCAAAATAATGCATGAAACTTTTGTCTGTTCGGCTTGGGAGCCACAGTCGTAATAGTTGTGTGTAGACGCTCGACTCAACAAGTGGATTCGCAAAATTCTTACCGTGGGACGGAAGGATTGTTAACAGGTTTCAATAACACACGGCGGCACTCTCGTAGAGTAGGAGTTGCCGAGACATTGTCCAAGACATTCAACAGATTTATATAACACATCCTAGCACTTGACTGACACAATTGTTGCACATACGTAACATTATTCAAAGTTCCACAAATAAACAAGTATTCCGAAACAGAAAAAGTAAAATAAAGGACCCCCTAATAAGCAAAAAATTAATAATAAAAACATCGCAGTTACAAAACATGCAATTGAGTGCTGTGCCGCGAGCGCGGCATCTTTATCACAGCAGTTATGCAACAGGTACGAGCTGCCGCGCCGTCGGACGAAACGTCGATAACGCATTCGCGATAGCAGGTAAATAAATATCCGGGGCTCTATTGCCATGGCGATGGGCGGCGGGAGGTGTATTAACGCACGCATGCAAACATACAATCGCACTTACATATGCAGTTGTGGGGCGGCGCAGAGCGCCCGCCCCCGGGTGTACGCAGGCCCACACGTGGCGCCTTCTCCTCGCTGTGGCTAGCACGCAAACGATCACTGCTAAACAGTTTACAGCGGTCGTCCGTTACCACTGCTAGCGGGATGCAGCCCGCAACGCAGGGCATTCGGTATCATCTGAAATAATGGTTTGACGTCAACATCAACATGCGTCGCCGAAACAAATGTATAATTTATATGACCCAGATGCAAGTGGCCGACAGTTTTGTTATAACGCCATCTATCGACAGTTTAAGGATTGCAACTTAAGAGCGTTTATACCTGCTGAGCTGGCAACGTTGCATTTTTGTTAGTTTTTATCGATTATTCCATTTAAGTTGAATGAAAATTAAAAATGTGGTGTATACGAATTGATCTAATATATAAGTTAATGTGTCTACTGCAATAATTATTCGTGATAGACTTTAATTTTCTTTAAAAACGAACAAATTATTACCTAACGGTTTTTAAAGAAAATAAAAGTCTTATCACGAATAATTATTGCAGTAGACACATTAACTTATATATTAGATCAATTCGTATACACCACATTTTTAATTTTCATTCAACTTAAATGGAATAATCGATAAAAACTAACAAAAATGCAACGTTGCCAGCTCAGCAGGTATAAACGCTCTTAAGGTGGAACGGCACGCTCAAGGCGCGAAATTCAAAATTTTTACAGATTTTAATTTATTGTGGGTAAACGGTGTAACTGTTTAACTTCATATGGTACTTGCGGTTGTAAAACAGTGTTCTTTATATGATTGTGTAAAGCTTTTTAAGAATAAAACTGTTAGCTTGATATAAAAGTTGTCAAACATAGAAATTCGGACTTTCAACGTTTTGACAACTTTTATTTCAAGCTAACAGTTTTATTCCTAAAAAACTTTACACAATAATATAAAGAACACTGTTTTACAACCGCAAGTACCATATGAAGTTAAACAGTTACACCGTTTACCCACAATAAATTAAAAACTGTAAAAAGTTTGAATTTCGCGCCTAGAGCGTGCGCGTCCACCTTAATTCATGCGCAGTTAAATTGTGCATAATAACCAATTGGATATGAGATGGATACTTAAATTCGATGTTTCGAAGTTTTAGTTGTTTTTAGACATACTTATTGTGCAATTACTTGCTACTTAAACCTAAGGTTATTTAATGTTGGGACTACTTGGGACAATAATTCGGTTGTTCCCAAAACAAACTGGCTGAATAATAAAACTCGATTAAGTGGTTCAGTTTAGTAATATCAAAATGTAGAAACTGGCAATCGAATTTTTTTTTTCGGCATTTAGTTAATTATGCCTTTGTTACCAGTCGCGTATTTAATAAAAAAAATCGGTCAAGTGCGTGTCGGACTCATACATGAAGGGTTCCGTATCTCCGTAGTGTTTTAAAAACTGTTCAGTAAAAAATCGCCAAAATGTAAGTATCAAAATCGCAAGCTTATATAGGTAGGTAAACATCCGAACAGCATAGGGTCGCTCGCGTTGCCTAGCAACCTGCCGGCTGTCGCACTGCCTAGCAACCGTAGCCGGAGTTAAAAACGCAGAAAGAAACCACGTTTCTTGAATGACGACCCACTTTGATTTTTAGCTTTATTTTATTTTTAGTATTTTGTTGTTACGGCGGCCACAGTAATACATAATCGATGAAAATTTCAAGTATCTACCTATTACGGTTCAAGAGAAATAGCCCTGTAACAGATAGACAGACAGACAGACAGCGGAGTCTCAGTAATAGGGTCCCGTTGGCACCCTTTGGGTACGGAACCCTAAAAATGATGTACCGGTCGTTTGAGAAAATATATTTGTTTTCTACGTCTTTTGTATAGGTAGGTATTAACAATTCAAATTGGACATGCGTCTGCATGCAACCTGTAATCTGTATAAACTTTATATTAACCGATGCCCGCCATTATTCTCACAGGAAAATAGTAGGTAAACAAAAGTGTTGCCGTTAGCCAAAAACATTTCCAGCATTTGAGATATTTATACTTTTTATTAGGATTCCGTAGTCAACTAGGAACCCTTATAGTTTCGCCATGTCTGTCCGTCTGTCTGTCTGTCTGTCTGTCTGTCCGCGGGTAAGCTCAGAGACTGTTAGTACTAGAAAGCTGTAATTTGGCACGAATATATATATCAGTCATGCCGACAAAGTGGTTAAATAAAAAAAACTAAAAAAGATTTTTTAGGGTAGCTCCCGTAGACGTAAAGTGGGGGTGATTTTTTTTTCTCGACTAACCCTATAGTGTGGGGTATCATTGGATAGGTATTTGAAAATAAATAGGGGTCTGCTAAAACCATTTTTTGATAAAGTGAATTTTTTCGGAGATATTCACTCCGTAAGTTCAAAATATTGTGTCCCCCCCCTCTAACCTTTGAACCTCTAAAAAATATGAAAAAAATCACGCAGCAGTTTTTAAGTTTTTGTAAAAAAATATTTCTAAACTAAGATTGTAATTTAACCGCCACTGCAAACATTTTTTTTTCTTTAAGTACCTATAAGATCACGCTAACAGTATCTCCTTTCAAATAAAAAAAAATAATTGAAAATTTGAAATCGGTTCATATAATAAAGAATTACGTCTGAAAAACCATCAACATACATACTAGGTCATTTAAGTAGATTAGTTACCCAATTCGCCGATAGATGGCGCTGTACCACCGACGTTGAATTCTACATCGCGCTGTTAAGATTTTTCCTGAGTTACCATTGGGGTCGGGATGGATATGCTTTGTGTTAGGTCAAGTAAATCTCTCTCTCTCAATTTCATAGGTGGTCCTTGGTCTTTGTCTTTGAGTTGTATTACGTTCGGTCGTGGGTACTATACTTACTTAATGTTGTTGTGTGTGGAAAATTGGGTTTAAATTAACTAAAACAAGTTGTATTGTGGGGTAAAATTTAATTTAGTCGGTTTAAATTAATTTGCGTTCCGTTTCGTATTTTGCATTTAGCATGTTGACGGTACTCAATCAAAAATTTTGACGCGAACCAACTAGCATGACTGATCCGACTGGCGATGCGAACGACACTGAGCGCTCCCGCTCCCGAGCTTACGCACACAGAGACAATGTGCTTGTGTATCTTCACATACAAGTATGGCTTACCCGCTTTCGTGAGATAAAACATCTGTACCTACATAACCTACCTATCTAACTAAAAAAGACGTATTTTAAGTCCGCCTATTGTGACGGTCGGGAACTACGGAACCCTACACTGAGCATGGCCCGATATGCTCTTGACAGGTTTTTATTTATATCAAAAAGACTTTCCTGTTACTGTTCCTGTGTGTCCTGATACTGTTTCCTCACGCATAATTAATGTACCTATTGCACTGGTATCACGGTGTAGGTAGATGCACCCAGGTGACTAACCTGCGGGCCCCTTGACGCGAGACGTATCTCGGACACTTCGTAGACGTTCGAGATTGAACTGTTCCCGTAGTAGATTTCCAGTACCTTAGTTCCTTTGTTCCTTTGTACCTTTGTTGTTATTTTTTTGTTATTGTTACGTAATTTTGATAGATTTGGATTTAGATTCCTTGTTTTACTATAATATTATTTTTTCACCTCACTAGCTCGGAAAGCCCTTTTTGTTTGTTTGACATCTATTGAGAAAATCGCTTTTTATCCACAAGTGAAGAAAGAGTTTTGACATTTGAAGGCAGCTTAAGTGATATTTGACAGCTAACAAAACGTAAAACGTTAAAAGTGCTGAATTTTTAACATCATAATTAATGAATTTCATCGAGTAAAAAACACTAAATACAGTTTTACAACTTTATTTTAATTCATAAATATCAGCATTCAACATTAACCTTCATTCTTGTTGTAAAAACGGATAAAAAGTTCTGACAGTCCAAGTAAGTCGATGTGCGAACAAAACGCATCCGAAATAATAAAAAAAAAACTTAAGTCAAACCAGGGGGGTTACTCCGAAATTCGAAGTTCGAAGTTCGGATCGTGCGGTCCCTCTCACTCTCGTAATAAATACCATTAGCGTGAGCGGAACGGCATGAAACGAAGTTCGAATTTCGCGCTTCGTAGTATAGGGCCAGTATACAATTTAACAGTAATCTGGCTAATTGAACTTTACTCGATGTGCAATAAAGTTAGTTCAGTTTGGTTTATTCATTGATTGGAGATACGAGATTTTTTCAAAGTAGTGACGATATGTCGGTATTGGAATAGTTCCATAAAGACTGGATATGCTTAGGCTATTTTGCATCATTTTTGATTTTACCAATATTTCTATAAGTACTTCAAAATTATTGTATTGGCAAAGAGGTAAATAAATAATAATTGATAGTACAAACCCTTTTTCTTATTTTCCTCGCTGTAGTGAGGTGAAAAGTTTTGTGTTATACACGGGTGAAAAGTTATTTTACGTCTCGTGTGTTGAAGCACTCGCTATCGAAAGGATTCTATTTTTGAACCACTCGCTTCGCTCGTGGTCAATCATAGAGTCCTTTCGATAGCTCGTGTTTCAAAATGAACACTCGCAGGTAAAATACAACTTTCCCCCCTTGTATAACAAATAACTATTTCTTAACGGGCCCATCATAGTTTAAGATCCCTTGAAATGTCACTTTGACAGTAACGTAACTTTGTTTACTATTTTTCCGTGAGAATAAAAATATAATTATATACGTGTGCGAACAATTTGTTTATCACTATACCGCAGGAAGTATATTATTTTAAAAGTATCCGTAGTGATATCAGAAGGTATGTGTTAATCAAGGTTATGGGAGACCAACCTTTCAAAGACCGACCAGATGACCTAGTAGTTAAAGAACCTGACGACTACAGAGCTAGAACTTGGATTTTGGTCCTCGGTCGGGGCAGGTAGGTATTATGTAAGAACAATACGAATGTTTGTTCTCGCTCGAGTCATGTATGTTTAATATGTAGGTTAGGTACTTATTTAAGTATGTATTAATCCTTGTTTATAATTGGCTGTCTGGAAGAGATCGGTTTTGATTGATACGACCGCCTATTGTTTGCCTGAACTTTTATTTTTGTAATGGCACTGTACTGTTTTAATACTTTTTTTTTAGTTAAATTTTAGCTTTAATATCGACTCCATAGTTTTCTTTCATCTTACCATGCAATGAAAAATACGAGCCTTGTTTAATTATATTACACTTACTATCCGTCCATGTAAAACAAGTAAGGTATATTTTTATAAGGATTTTGAACGTTCTGCAGAGTTTTCCAAGTAGGTATATTTTATAAGTCAGCCTGCTATTGTTTTTCTACATTTTATTTGACCATTTTGTCGGGATAATTGCTACATACTAGGGGCGTTCAATAAAAAGTGAGAATAAGTATGTTATAAACAACTTTTACTAAATGTAATTTTATTTTTCGACATAGTCACCTTTTAGCATAATACACTTAGTATATCTTTTTTCTAAACTTAAAATTCCATTTTTAAAAAAGGTCTCATCTTGAGTACTTAAAAAATCTTGTACTGCAGCGACTACCGCGTCGTCGTCTTCAAATTTCTGGCCTCTCAGGTATTGTTTCAATCTCGGAATTAGGTAGAAATCACTGGGAGCGAGATCTGGTGAAAACGGAGGATGCTTAAGGATATCGAACCCAGCATCACGAATTGCAGCCATTGCAACGGCGGACTTGTGTGCCGGGGCATTGTCCTGGTGGAACAGCACAACTTTCGAGAGTTTACCTCGCCGTTTTTCGCGGATCTCATTGCGCAATGTTGCTATTTGTTTGGCGTATAAAGTGCCCGTAATAGTGGCTCCATGCTCGAGTTACTCAATCGTTAATACCCCTTTACCATCCCAAAAAACAGAGCCCATGACCTTACCGGCAGATGGGCTCACCTAGAATTTCTTCGGAGTTGGAGGCGATGGCCTTTTCCATGTCAGAGACTGCAGTTTCGTTTCTGGGTCGTAATGATGGAGCCATGTTTCGTCCATTGTTATAAATCGCGCCAAAAAAAGTTCCCGGTCTTGCTGCATCAGGTTCAAAGCTTCTTGACAATTCTCTAGTCTAGTTTGTTTTTGCGTGTCAGTAAGCATTCTTGGTACCCAACGCGCAGATACCTTTTTCATACCCAAGCGTTAATGTAAAATATTATGTACGCTCCCCGTTGAAATCTTTACATTTTCAGCAATAAAACGAACTGTGACACGACGATCCGCCAAAACTGAGTTTTCGACTTTTTTCACAATTTCTTCAGTTACTGCTGTAGTAGGGCGTTCGGAGCGGGGGTCGTCCATTGTCGATGTTCTTCCACGTCTAAATTCGGCGCACCAACGTGCGACTGTCGAATACGGAGGAGTATTAGACCCTAAAGTGTCCCGCACATCCAAATTGACTTCGTCCGTAGAAAAATTTTTCAAATACAAGTATTTGATAACGGCGCGCAGTTCAATTTTCTCCATTTTCGCTAACGTACTCAATAGCATTGCAAAGAAATTACCGTATTTTTTTTTTTAAACAAAAGACAGTTAGTTTTTTTTTTCATAGCAATCAGCTAGATAGATTAGCTTTACCGGACAGTATTTAATTTCGTAATATTAAAAGAGTTTGCATCTCATTCTCACTTTATATTGAACGCCCCTCGTATGTATATCTATGCAAAATTTCAGCTAGCACTGCATACTGAGCCAATTTTTAAAATTCTTTCACCAATAGAAGGCTAATCCCTAATTGACATAAGCTACTTTTTCTCCGGGAAAATGCTAAATTACCGCGGGATAAAAATAAGTGAAAGAAAATTCAGGGCAGATTTCAAAATTTCTTTCGCAAAGAGGATGCTACACTATCCATGTTTGTCATAGGCTACTTTTAGCGGGGAAAATGCAAAATTCCCACGGGATAGAAATAAATAAATATTACTAAGAAGCTGAATTAAAAAAAAATTCGGCAGTACAAAGCTTTCTCTAATTGATATAGGCTACTTTTTCTTCGGGAAAACGCAAAATTCCCGCGGGATAGAAATAACTAAAAACAATTTGGGTTTGATTTTAAACATTATTTATTATTATTTCACCAATAGAAAGCCGGTCTCTGATTGACATTTATTTAGTTAATTCTATTTGGCTGCAACTTTGGGTACTTTCTCGGGATAAAAGTAACCTATGTCATTCAGAAACAGTGCATCTTTCTACAAGTGAAAGATTTTTTATCAGTGTAGACGTAGATTGACTTATTTCTATCCCCCGGGAATTTTGCATTTTTCCAAGGAAAATGTAGGCTAAATTTAAATAAAAAACTGGAATAATTTTAAAAAATGTTTTTTTGTATCTGATAGATAACACACACAACTATTCAAGATTATTTTGCAATAAAAATTTTTTTTTTTATTAGCCTATTTTTGTGTCCCACTGCTGGGCAAAGGCCTCTCCTCTTGACTTCCACATGTCCCTGTCCAGAGCTATGCTGGGCCAATCATTCGACTCCGCGTCTAGGTCGTCCCGCCATCTCCGCCTCGGCCTGCCTTGCCGTCGGTGGCCGTCGCGCGGCACCCACCACGTGGCTGAGTGCGCCCATCTTTGTGGATGCATCCGGCAGACATGCCCGGCCCAGTCCCATTTAAGCTTGGCGGTAGCCCTTCCTACATCAGTGATTTGAGTTTTGGAGCGCAATGTGGTGTTCCGGATTCGATCAATCCTTTTAACTCCTAGTATGCTGCGCTCCATAGCTCGTTGGCAAACCTGTTTGCGCACCGTAGGTCAAGACAGGCAATACACACATGTCGACGAGTTTGCGCTTCAGTGTCAGGGGAAGGTCACCCTTCATGTGCTGTTTCATGGACCAGTAGCTCCTCCAACCATTTTCAAGACGCCTTTCGACTTCCTTGTCTTGTCTGTTGTTAAAAGAGACTACTTGGCCCAAGTAGATATATTCGTCGACATAGTGTATTGTCTGCCCTTGTATTTGTATCCTGCGTTTCGTGGCATTAGTCATAATTTGGGTCTTTGACATGTTCATCATCAATCCAACCTGAAGGCTTGCCATGCTAAGTTGTTGTAGCATTTCCTCGAGTTCGTGGGCTGATGAAGAAAATAAGACAATGTCGTCGGCGAAACGAAGGTTAGTCAACCTCTCTTCTCCGACGACAATCCCCTTGGATTCCCAGGAGACCGCCAAGCTCTTGAAAACTTCTTCTAGGACGCAGTTGAATAATTTCGGAGACAGCGGATCGCCCTGTTTCACGCCTCGCTCTATTCGGAATGATTGGCCAGTTGACTGAAGCTTTATGTCAGCTGTGCTATTATGGTAAATGGCCTGAATTAGGTCTACGTATGTGGGCTTGATATCCTGACTGCGAAGGGCTGCAACTATTGCGGAGTGGTGGATGCTGTCGAACGCCTTGGCATAATCAACGAACGCCAAGTAGAGTGTCTTCTTATATTCATTGGTTTTTTCAATGATTTGGTTGACTGTATGAAGGTGGTCAGTAGTGGAGAAGCCAGGTCTGAATCCTGCTTGTTCTACAGGCTGATGTTGATCGAGTTGACCTGCAATGCGACGTTCTATTATCTTCATCAGTATCTTATATAGATGGGACACCAGACTTATGGGGCGGTAATTACCTATGTCACTTTTATCTCCCTTTTTAAACAGCAATATTATATTAGAATGGCATAAATCCCGTGGAAGGTGGCCTGTACGTAAAATGTTGTTGAAAAAATTTGTCAAGTGCGGTAGAAGAGTTGGTTTTCCCAGCCTTAGTGCCTCAGTAGTCACACCATCGACTCCAGGGCTTTTACCATAATGCATGGTTTTTAAGGCACAATTTACTTCAGAGCTGGTAATAGGAGGAATGGTATCAGGGCAGGAGTATTGCAGATCGCTGGTGGTTTGGTGCGGTTTGGTGTATAACTTTTTGTAAAACTGTGTAGAGATATCCTGTATTTTGTCCCTGTTTCTATAAAGTGTGCCGTTTTCATCCCTTAAGCCTGTGATCCAGGATTTAGATCGCGTTATGCCCTCTTTAGCGACTCTGAGGGAGCAATTGTTCATAAGCGCTGATTTTACTAGCTCAGCGTTCAGTCGACGTATGTCTTTTCTAATATTACGTTTTACATGGCGATCAAACTTATTAAATTCTGGTGTTCCCATTTGTAATGTACTCCTTTTATCTAACAAGGACCTAGTCCCTACGGAGAGTTTTGTTAATTTTTTCCTTAAAATTCCTATCCTATTCCTATTCCTATTTCCTTCCGCAATAAAAAATAAATACAAAAAAATAATTAATTCGGAATATCACAAAACAAAATCTTAGTGTGGGGTGTACATTTTTCAAAAAATCAGAAAATCGATATTTTTCGAAAACGGTGCGAGTTTTACTGAGGTCATTTTTTGATATTTGGTAGATGACCTGCCCACCTACCTCCCATTTCAGTTTGTCGTACTACTTAAGAGACTTAGAGACACACACAGATCGGAAACCGGGTAAGAACGTATGATTTAAATTTACGCTTATTTCGGGAGACTTTTTTAATTCTGGCAAGCCGACGCGATGCGCCATTTCATCCTGCTCCCCTCTATAGGCCGCACTTGCTGCTCTAACCAACGAGTCGTGTTTTATTTACCGCCAAGTACAAAATCGACAGACTTTCAGTTTTGTGATGAGTCCGAAATTACCCTACGCATCTTTTTTTGAAAAAAAATGGCATGTAGAAGCGATTTTTAGATTCTTTAATAGAGTAAATATAATTTTTATTCAATTTGTGACAAGTCTGTATAATTGGAATTAGGATATGGCTACTGTAGGCTGAGATCCGGTCTTCCCCGAAGTAGCTAAAGATCGGATGAAAATTATCCGATTAAAATTATCAGGAATTCTCAAACTTTGGACTTATGGGTCATGACCTGACTCTCGGTGCTAACGTAATTTGATACTAAAATAGAGAGCTTTCGAGTGTCAAACGCACGTGTCTTAAACGTAATTGTTTTATTTAGTATGTTCACACAAATAACAATGTTGACTGTGTTGACACCCCATACAAAAACAACCAACACAAAAACGAAAAACGACCATCATACCCTCAGTCCACCACGCTTCTTGGGGGCTCAATGAACCCGAGCTCACTGACCCCGAACCTGAGTTCATTGACCCCGTGATTATAGCCAAAAGTTTGAGATCCACAATTTCTTCAATAGTAGGCGCGTGGTGTAAGATCGGTCGAAAAAAATTTAAAAAATAAAAATCGTAACCGAAATCAGAATTCGTAATGCTATCTGCCCAATTAGTACTATATGTTTATCAGTGGGTAAAATCGGATATTTCCCTATAGTAAACTCTATGCTAGCGGCCATAGCAATGAAGTTACAGGCTCGTTCGTTCTTACACCACCACGCAAAAATTTACTGTTGTCATTTTTTTTGTTTCTGAAGTTTAAACACTCATCAAACACCCATCTTTATCCGGAGAGAGATAAGAAAAATCAGAGTTGTAGATTATTTTATTCTTATTATTTTGATAGTTAAATCATGCACGTAACGTATTTACAATCTGAGAAAAACAAATCCAATATTATCTCAACCCTAAAACCGTCCGAAACTTTGCCGAACTCACCTTACTTACAAAATATCTATACATACAACGTGTTACAAAATACCCCGTAAAATAGTAGATTGATAACCAAGGAAGTAAAGTGACCCATTTAATCCGAGATATTTCTGGCGCACGAACGAAGTGAGAGCGCCAATAGTTCGAGGGGAAATGGGTAATGTCACCCGAGTTAGACACTCTACTTTTCATTTCGACAGTGAGGAAAGTACAATACTACAAAAAAATGAGCTAATGAATATAAAAGCTCGCATCAAGTAGGCTACTCAACACTTAAAGTGAACTGAAGGAGATTGGTCTAACATTGTATGGTCAGACGAATCTAACTTTGAGGTATGTAAGACTCCTTGTTTTCCGATATAATAAATATTGTTTGGTCCTATTAACTAATTTATACGACCATTATATTAGGGCTACAACTATCATGTCAATTTTATTGATTTGCAGGTCTCCGGAATGCTCGGTGGAACCTACGTACGACGTCGGCCTGGTGAAGAATATACGTCAGAGTGTCTTGTACCAACTCTAAAACATGGTGGAGGTAGTATACCTAATGGTTTGGGGTTGCATGTCAATTTCTGGCGTGGGGCAAATGTGAAGGTGAAGGCCGGATGAGTTCCGAAAAATACATAAATGTACTCGAAAGTGCATGCTGTCACAACTTTTTGGTGACACAAACCAATGGCCATCAATGGCGTTAAGTTCCAGCAAGATATCGTCCCGTGTCATAACATAAATCTCGTCGAACAATGACGTGGTTTGATGGAAATCAGGTGAACATCCTTGATTGGCCTGCACAGTCTCCAGGCTTAAACCCCATTGAACATTTATGAGAGCATCTTAAGCGTAAGATCCAAGGGCACGTAATAATCTTCAAAACAAGACTTAATAGTGTCTTCTTGCAGAATGGCAGATGATTAGCGGCGATTTGTGTAAAAGACTTGTCGCCTGTATGCCTGAAAGGGTTGCTGCTTATAAAGGGGCATATAGGTTATAACGACGACGACGACGACGACGACGACGAAGGGACCGGTGATATTACGTCGTACTAAGCGGACGACGTACTAACCGAATCGACAATTTTAATTTTTTTTTTATGAAAATACATTTAATTTTATTTGATTTCGTCGTCATTAAATTATGCGCGTAAATTAGACCAAACTTTGGTTAGACACTCGGTCACATCATTCTTTTGAATGATTAATACTGAATGCCTTCGTACCTAATCGTTTACTTTCGACTTGCCCGGTTGTAAATGTAGTACTACTACATATAACACATTTTTCTTCAATGGAGAAAATTTTAGCTTTGGAGAAGTAATTTTTGTACGCGTACACACTTTAAAAATCTTATATTCGTCAATTATTAAAAAAATAAAAAACTTTAAAGAAAAAGTCGCATTCCAATCAACTACGTACGAGCGAGGGGGGGTGCGCGGGGCGGAGATAGTACTTTCCAAAAATCCAAATGCAATACTGGTATAAATCGCTTTGCAAAAAAAAAAAAATTACTTCTTTGCGGCGGTATGGCGCCCATTTGGAACCGTCAGAAAAGTATGGCATGGTGATTTTCGTGAATGGCTACTCGACGATTATTATCTGTGCAAAAATTAGCTTGGTACAAATAGTTCAATTGTTGTTTTTAAATTAACGTGTTCGCGTCGGTATGGCGGGCTGTAAGCCACACCGGAGAAGTATGGCATTACGCTGCCGCCTTCTGTTTTTTTATCGACTATCGGAAAATACAAGAATTTTTGTGGAACAAATCGTTCGGTTCTCGTTATTTATCAGACACGTTCGATTAACGCCCACGCGGTTGGGCCGCTGGTTGGTATTTGTCTTTACGTAATTAGACCCCTGAAGAACCGCCATACTGGTACAAATGATCTAGTACTTTGTGTCACCATCCCCCGGTCTATTAGAAAAATATTACTTGTTGAATACAGATAGTACAAGTCGTAACCGCACCGGAACCCTATCCTGGGCGTGTCCGACACGTTCTTGGTCGGTTTTATTTTTTCACCAGAATTTCGAAGTCGAAGTAGGGTTATGTTATGTTTTTCGAGCGTATGTAAGTATTTATGTAATATAATGTAGTTATGTATGTGGGTATGTAAAAAAACGGTCAGGAACTCTGTCCATCTCATAATTCTCACAAAACAAGACCTCCGACTTGGGTATTATTGCCGAAGGACAGGACAGCGATTGATAGCTGCTGATGTGTGGAAAATAAAACGAGAGCAAAGGTGTTTTGGCAGACTGTCAACAGGTGATTGAATATCATAATATTAGATTTGCGGATTTTTTTCTTTTTGGTATTATTTAGCTGGTTAAGAGTATTAGCTTTTTGCGAACGGAAAATGTATTTGGTCAATGAAAATGGGTAGTTGGTCTCCAACTTATGGTTAGCAAACATTTCTATTCTAATCTATCAGCAAATAATATCATGATGGACTACTTTTCACAATCGTGACGGTGGGATCATTTCTATGAATGAATCAATGACGCACGTCATTGACCACGTGGCCAGGCCTCATGCATGCCATGTACTTCCGCGCGATATTTACCTACCGCGGGGACGATCTCCTGCGATCGAAATTTCAGTAGGTTGTCACAAGCGCGCGCCGACGCACGTTCATTAGTGTTCCACGGAAAAAATATGCCGCCCGGACTTTTATAAGTGAAAATGGTGAAACAGGGGGCAAACATTAATATGACTATGCTAGAATTAATAGCTAATATAACAATTTGGAAGTTCGTATCGTGCTGTCCCTCTTACTCTTCTATAAAAAGCTATAAGCGTGAGCGGGATGGCACGATGCGAAGTTCGAAAGTTGACCTTCGTATCTAGTATAACGTTAGGGTACTGTGAGAATGGCAATGTGTTCTGCGCATTACAATAAATATACTTTTTTGTTAGGATTCCAGAGCTAAAATGGCAAAAACGGAACCTTTATAGTTTCGCCATGACCGTCTGTCCCTTTGTCCGTTCGTGGCTTAGCTTAGGGAATATTAGTGCTAGAAAGTTTTCATGGATATAATATACAGCAATTATCCCGACAAAATGGTAAAACAACATGTAGAGAAAAAAAAATCCAAACTGCCAGCCCTTGTCACTGTAGGCACGCACACATTCTTTAAGGAGACGGAGTAGTATAATCTGTGGCTACAATCGCGGTAAGTACCAAGATTTTGTAAGGGATACAGTATGTGTTACGAAGTAACTATTAAGTAATCTGTGACGTGGCATCAAGTGCTTTTGGCCAGAGTTAACTTAACCAGACTTGCCCACCTCCTTGCAGAGGGCAGTACGGCTCAACCAAGCTGCTACTTTTAACCATAGTAATCACTGAGAGGTTAAGCAGCATTTGTAATTTTGGTCACAAGCAAAAATAGCATACCTACCTTACTTACATACTTATTTATCTACTTACAAAACGGAAGCAACTCTTACAAAGTGGGTATATTTAGGTAATATAAACATTGTTTTTATTACTACCTATGTGTATAATGTCTTTATACTCATAATAAAATAACTTTTATATTTATACATACATGACAATCTGTGCTGAATGGAATCTTCCAGCTTAGTATTTTAAATAAATAAGTACTTTTCAAATGGGTAATGCGTAAACGAAAGGTATCTGTTTTTTTTAACAACAGAAAAATGTGTATGATTGGTTTGATTAGCCATAGTGGCTTTGTCGTTAGCAACTATGGCCAGCAAACATTTCTAAAAATCAATGCATATCTCTGATATCTCTAAGATAATATCCTTATAGACATTTCTTCTCTGCTGACCAATTGTGAAATCTTGATCACAAAGTAATTATTTTGTTGCTCAAGTTTTTACTAACGACGCATTCAGTGGCAGGAACGCATAATGGGTTTTCATGACTTTCGCCTAGTGCCGCTGTCATAGTTTGCCAATAATTCGAACGCACATGTGCGTTTGTGGCACCTGAAGATCTCTCGAGTCTGACAGCCGGCAGCAAATGCATTATTAAATAGACACGCAACGTTACAAGCTGACCATTAAATTGTTGGCCATTTTTAAGATTGTTTGCAGAACAAGGTGCAGTTTGAGTTTTATTTAATACAAAAACTGTCCAGATCATTTTACGGCTGGTTTCAAACAAATTTGAAAACTGCTAACCAATTAATTGACAACCTTTCATTTTTTTAACACCTGAAAATTACTGCAGGAATCGAAATAGTTTCGCCTCCTCAACACGGAAAAATATTTATTATAATTTATTTCTCCATATTTAAAAAAATACAACAAATTTAAAAACATATATGTACTTACAAATACGTCCACAGAATAGATATGTTTCCTTTACCCTTTTCACTAGAAAAAAGAGCTGTCATAATTTTAAATTCTTTTTAATAGAGACTAGACAAAAGTAATGGATCTATTCTATCGTTACGCTCTTTTAGAATAAGCACATCTTTAAAAAATTGTAACAAATTAATTAATAATCCTAGTGAAAATTTAAAACTATCAGCGTCTTTCTCCTTCCAAACAGAATACAGAGAACGAATCAAATTATAGTCTTAGAAATATGAAATGTTGTCAATTCCATCTAATTTCTTTTAACGTGAAGCAAAAATTCAACCGCCGAAAAGACGAAGCCCAAGTTCACACAGTCAGTTCCCAAGAAGCTGCTTAAATTACTCTCAAGAGTGGAAAGAGGACTGACTAGTCTACGACTCCCCTAGAACTATCGAAATTATAGTTTGAAGAAAGTTGATAAAGCACTGAAATTAATTTATTTGCGGGTAAGCATCGGATATTTAAACCAGACTCAGCACCCTCCTAATGCAAAGCCAAAGACAACTAATCCAGTCATATTAGGAGATTCACTTCGGAATGAGAGATAACAAGCTGGAAACTCGTATACAGCTTCGTTTTGGTGTCCTAAATGTTGCCTCAAAAGTCACACAAAATCTCGTGTCCGCGTCGTAAGTTATTCAAGGTCAAATGTCAAAAAAGTCAGTTTTTCGCGATTGTCTCGGTTGCTATAACTCCAGTGATGTTATCATCTATAACAAAATTGTAGAGCATAAAATTTGGAACTAATATTGTGTTAAAAAATTTTCGTACGTCCATCTGTTTTTGAGATAGAGGGCAGAGAGCCCGCAGCTCTCAGCCATTCTGACTGATGCAAGGTCAACCGTGAATCTCAGTGAATAAAACCTTGTATAAAATTTTAAGTAATTGAAATATCATTAACAGTAAATAATTTAATTCATTTTTTACTTAATTAATTTGCAATGTTCGTATGTACGTATGTAAATATTTCAGAAAATACGTAAGTGATGTTCCAAAATTTGCAAACCATTTTTCAACCACTTCCTGGTCTCTGATTCAATTTTAATTTGGTACACTTATGTATATTTGGTGACAATGTGAGATTATGGTACCATGAAGCTGATCTGATGATGGAGCCGGAAGGTGGGCACTGGATCTTAGTAACAAAACTACGTAGCCCCGTCGAGTTTTGGCTCATTTAATTTGTCTTCACAAGTACTTTGGACCTGGATGATGTCCAGGATCCTGATGATGGAGCTGGAAAGTGGCCAAAGGATCTCAGTAACAAAACGACATAGCCCCGTCGAGTTTGGGATCATTTGATTGGTTTTCACGAGTACTCTTTACCTGGATGATGTCTAGGGTCCTGATGATGGGGCTGGAATGTGAGCACATGATCTCAGTAACAAAACGACATAGCCCAGTCGAGTTTGGGCTCATTTGACTTGTTTTCACGAGTACTCTTTACCTGAGGCCGTATTGTCTAACACGCTGCAATCGCGATCGCATTCTCCATCTCTTTCTACCCTCGTCTTATATCATGTGACAGAAAGAAGTGGGGAAAACGATTGTGATTCCAAGTGAGTTAGACAATAAGGCCTCTGGATAATGATGGATTTAGGCTAAGATATTAGGATAGTTTTTATCCCCGTAAAGTGTAATTGTACTGAGATTATAATATATTTGCATGCATGCTTGACTGATTGTTTGCTTGCATTTTTGCATGTTGGCTTGCGTGTTATTCTGAATGCTTGCTTCCATGTTCATTTGCATGCCTGCTTGCATGTTTTCTTGCATGATTGCGTGATTGCTGTCTTGGGTGCATGTTTGCTAGGAACTTCATGTATAAAATATTCCGCGCGGTTGAAGCCACGGGTAAAAGCTATGTAGTTTTGGTACTGAGATTGTGTGCTCAAATTCCGGCTCCATCATCAGGACCCTAAACATCATCCAGGTAAAGAGTACTCGTGAAAACCAATCAAATGAGCCCAAACTCGACGGGGCTATGTCGTTTTGTTACTGAGATCATGTGCTCACATTCCGGCTCCATCATTAGGACCCTAAACATCATCCAGGTAAAGAGTACTCGTGAAAACCAATGAAATGAGCTCAAACTCGATGGGACGGATGGGATGGGATGGGATGGGGTCGTTTTGTTACTGAGATTCTTTGGCCACTTTCCGGCTCCATCATCAGGATCCTGGACTTCATCCAGGTCCAAAGTACTTGTGAAGACAAATTAAATGAGCCCAAACTCGACGGGCCTACGTAGTTTTGTTACTAAGATCCAGTGCCCACCTTCTGGCTCCATCATCAGATCAGCTTCATGGTACCATAATCTTACATTGTCACCAAATATACATAAGTGTACCAACTTAAAACTGAATCAGAGACCAGGAAGTGGTTGAAAAATGATTTGCAAATTTTTGAACATCACTTACGTATTTTCTGAAATATTTACATACTTACGTACATACGAACATTGCAAATTAAGTAAAAAATGAAATAAATTATTTACTGTTAATGATATTTCAATTACTTAAAATTTTATACAAGGTTAAATTCACTGAGATTCAGTCAGTATGGCTGAGCGCTGCGGGCTCTATGCCCTCGTTCACAAAAACGGTTGGACGTATGAAATTTTTTTAACATAATATTTGTTCAAAATTTTGTGCTCTACAATTTTGTAATAGATGTTAGCATCACTGAAGCTATACAAACCGAGATAATCGCGAAAAACTGACTTTTTTGACATATGACCTTGAATAACTTACGACGCGGACACGAGATTTTGTGTGACTTTTGAGACAACATTTAGAACACCAAATTGAAGCTGTATACAAGTTTCCAGCTTGTTATCTCTCATTCCGAGATTAACCCCTTCTCATTCCTTAAATGACTGTACTAAACACGATGTTGGTTGGCAACGCATTTAGTTGGGGTCTCCTTCGTAATCCATAATATCGTTTGTCCTAAACTCAAATGCCATAACACTTTTGCCATAAACACTTTTGACTTATCATACTTTTGCCATAATGATCTTTTGTCCTAATAATCATAAGCCATAATATCACATGTCCTAATACTCTAAATCCCTAATATGTTTTGTACTAATATAGTATGACATAAAACTTACGAGTCATAATATTAAAATCCATAATATTAAATGCCATAACAGAGCACTTGTTGGCAAACAGCGACTTGCTAGCCAGAAAAGTAGTTTAGGTTAGAACTGAGACCCCAACTGAACAGTGACGAACCAGTACCAGAAAAGTAAGTTGGGTTAGGTTAGAACTGCGACCCCTACA
Organism: Archips crataeganus; assembly: GCA_947859365.1. NCBI lineage: Eukaryota > Metazoa > Arthropoda > Insecta > Lepidoptera > Tortricidae > Archips > Archips crataeganus. The sequence goes on along the minus strand of OX402045.1, from coordinate 19,979,626 downwards.
GAAACGAACCGCAGCCAGAAAAGTAGGTTAGGTTAGGTTAGAACTGCGACCTCTACATAAACGAACCGCAGCCAGAAAAGTAGGTTAGGTTAGAACTGCGACCCCTACAGAAACGAACCGCAGCCAGAAAAGTAGGTTAGGTTAGGTTAGGTTAGAACTGCGACCCCAACAGAAAAGAAGACAGAGAAGAACCGCAGCTAGAAAAGTAGGTTAGGTTAGAATTGCAACCCAAAACAACAAACAGCACAAAAACAAGCAGCAGTCAGAAAAGTATTTTATTTTGAATTATTCATAAAATGTGACCCATTTTTTTATTGTATTATAATGGTAGGGCAAAAGTGAATGGCACAACAGAACAGAACAGAGAACAGAACAGAGGGTCGTGCGTGGGTTCGAATGCCCAAGCTTGCACCTCTTTACGGTGAGAGAAAACATCGTGAGGAAACCTGCACACACCTGCGAAAAATATCAACGGTGTGCGTGAAGTTCCCAAACCATTTTAGTACAAAAGTGATTATGTCAACCAATATTAGGACATGTGACTATTAGGACATATGTTAATTAGTACTTACGAAATTAGTGCAAATAAGCATTAGATATTCAATATTAGGACAAAAAATATATTGGCATTTACATTATGGCAAACGTTATTATGGCAAAAGATCATTATGACAAAAGTTGTTATGGATTTTGAAATTAGGACAAAAGATATTATGGATTCCAATATAGACCCATTTAGTTGACTTACTTGTGGCTGAAAATTCTATTGCGACAGGAAGTCCCGACTTTACCCCTTTGGATTATGGTCTGTAAAATATTTTAGAGAATATTCTAATCTTAATCGTAATGCGGAGAATTCCAAGCTAGATTTAGTGCAGGTGGCGGCTTAAATATCCATTAAAACCACCCATACAGTCATAGACAAGTGGCCGAACAGTTTGAATAACATCTTACGTCTTACGGGCATTCTGAATAAATATCTTACGTCTTAAAATCAGTAGGTGTAAAAATCTTAGAGCTTGTCTAAATTAAAATGACGCGCCCCACCACCGCATTTGACATAACAGGATTTCAAATCCTGTATGTCAAATGCGGTGGTGGGGCGCGTCTTTTTAAATTAGACAAGCTATACTAACATTATAAACGCGAAATTTTGTATGGATGTTTTTTACTTTTTCATGCTAAAACCCTTAATTACGTACAATTGTTTTGAAAACAACTTATAAATCAATAATAAGTAAGCAGGGAGTTTACCTAACATTTAAAAATATAGCTAGGGGGGGTCTACAAGACAAAAAAGTTTACGGATCTCTGCATACATATAGTTGTACATATAGTTAAAGGTAGGTTGTTGGTTGAGGTCAGAATGTAAATTGTTTACATACCAAGTGATATCACACCAAAAACAATTAAATGTAAACAATAGACCAACTTCAACTTTGGTACAAAAAGAAGTGGTATCCAAAAAGGTGCCAAGTAATGATCAAAAATCAATCCCTCTAAACACACTAAATGTAAATTCATTGGTGAAAAAATTGCTTTGCCTTTTCATGACACGCCATAAGTTATTTACTTAAATCCATGGAAATGTCTATACTATGACCATGAAATGGTCAAGCCATGTATTGACAGTATAGGATGTCCTGCAACCTATGTGTTTTTATTATTTCTGTTAACATGAAGGGAAGCTTAGTTTCTGTAAGACACTAATGTCCAATGTCTATTTTAATTTTGTGGTTTGAGAAAGATTACATGTCAGTAAAGTGTGTGATTTCAGAAAGAGTACATTTCTGGAAATTGTATGTTTTGAAAAAGTGTGCACAATGGGAAAGTCTAGCTATTCAAAGGGGGAACGCTGCCAGTATCTTCGGAACCTTGCCTAAAGGGACTCCTTTTAATAATATATTTTAGTTATTATATTATAATTTTTTAAGGTTTTTAGTTTTAGGTTAATTGTTCTAGTATACATATAATTTCTTGTCTTGTGCTACATTTTAAACACTTCAATTACCTTCTAAAAAAATGGGAAAGTGATATCATTGTAATGTACTATTTAGAGGAAAATGCACTAATCAAGAAAGAGAGTGTATATTTTGAGAAGGTAGTCCTTTTTTTGCTTTATAAAATCAGCCATTGGAGATTTGTTTTTGTTCTTGATTTTATGTTATACTAGCTGTTGCCCGCGACTCCGTCTGCGAAGAAGAAAATAGCCTACAACCTATTCTCAGACCTACCGAGTGTAGAGAAAAAAGTTTAATAAAAATCGGCCAAGCCGTTTCGGAGGAGTTTGGTAACAAACACCGTGACACAAGATTTTTATATATTAGATTTAGTTATGTCCATTCAACAATGAAATGGCCTAGTGGTTAGAGACCCTGACTATGATGAAACTTGAGGTCCCAGACAGTTGTTTATTTGTATGTGAAATAGGAATGTTTTTTCTTGAGTCTTGGTTATTTAATATGTATTTAAATATATATTTATCTATATAAGTATGTTTATCAATTGTCTAGTACCCATAACATAAGCTTTGCTTCTTTGGAATTAAATCAATTGGTGTGAACTGTCCCATAATATTTATTTATTTATGCTATTTATATACGAAAAGCAAAAGTTTGTGAGTATGTGCATGCACATGGTGTGTTTAATTTAGTATGACATAGGCTACTTTACATTCATTATATTCACACAAGATAAAATCCTAAAAACTTCAACCGCTAAAAAATTAAATTTTTAGGAATCCAGTAGAATCATCAAATTTCAATAGGGATGTTGACACCAGCAATCAACTGACATACTTTTTATGAACTGTCAAAACAATGCTCCCATAGAGTTTGAATGGCAACAGCAACTTATGATGTCACTTGTTCACCAACTCAATCAACTAACTAAAACAATTTATTTGTTTTGAAGCAACAAAAAATCTTAATTTTGCGGTTAATCAAAAATTTATCTGGTTTTCAAGGCTAAAAAAAAGCATTTTTTTACTGGAGTCCTGTCTTCTATTATTTTTTATTTTCTACTGGGTCTAACCAAGTACTACCCAGTAATAACCCCAATTAGTGGTGAATATTACTACTTTTAAGTGTAAACTTGTTAATTTTCATGAGAAAATTCATTGATATACAAGAATCACTGTCATAACCATAATCACCTTCTTTTACAAAAAAATTATGTGTTTTTTTTCATGATTTGTCTATTTCCCATGAAATTATTACTAATTGGATTGTTTTCAAAAAATTTGTAAATAGTTAACGGCTTAATCAAAACAAAAATTTTGATTGCTATAGTTAGTCATACAAAGTATATGGGTAACACCGTTACACAAAAATAATTAATTAAATTTTGTTTTTAATTAATCCCTTCATTGTGTACAATTTTTTTGAAAACAACTCAATTAAAAAAAAACTTATAATTTTATTACTGTCAATTCAATAGCTGCACCAACCAATCAATGGCTAAAAATCAAAGACTGCTAATACTTTAAATGTAAGATATTATTTGAAAAGCTCTTCTACTTCACTTCTTGATATAGTATACATTGCTTGAGTATACTAAAAGAGAAAATGGGTAAATGACCACATGAAAACTAATGGCAAATGTTATGACCTGCCTACAAAACAGTTTCTTTTATAAGTTGAATACTATGGTTTTATTTTTACGAAGTATTATGAATTATGAAGTGTCATATAACACAATATTGAGGTATATTTTATAGCAAACTGACTATAACCATCTCATAATTTCTATACTTAGTCGAAAGCGACATAAATTGGGTTGGGATCATCATGGTGTAGCGCAGCCTCTATAGCTACTTTTTTATTGTGTAGTTGGTACCATGCACGTAGCAGTAAAATATGGAGGATGCCTATCCGAATTCATCCGAAACTAGAGCTCGATCAAATAAATCACACCATTGATAGAAGTTTCAGTAATTACAATTGCATAAAACTGAATTAATAATAGTCGTTTTCATTTCGAAACACGCAAGTAAAATAAAAACGCTGTCAATTCCCACACGGCCGTACGCCCTAAGCTATGATGTTGATGTAGGACAAAGTTCTACTTACCACTCTTGAAAATGACATTTTTCACTAAAAAATAGATAATAATGAAGAAAAATTAAAATTACACAGATTACTTGTGATAATAGTGTACAATTTAGTTAAGTTTTTCAATTTTTTCCACAAAACAATAACACTACGCGCAATCACTATCGCACCACCACACTGAAGTTGTTGACAAGCATGTCATGAGAGCCAACATTAGAGAAAAAATAAATCAATTCTGTGAAACATGAACAATGTCTGGTTTCTTTGCTGCATGTACTTTACTAAAATGATTTCCAATGTAAATATTTTGTGGTCTATACATTTATTACTTTGAGATACGATAAATTATACTTTTAAATTAAATAAATAAAAATAAACTTCCTACTCAAATTAAATTATACGAATGTTTATGATAAAGTGAATGCTTCATAACGATGTACTATTTTTTCGACTAAATTTTTATTTTAATAAATTAGTTACGATTTAATTCGATTTTCGAACTTCGTATCGTGCCATCTCTTTCACTCTCTTTTTTAAAATATTATTAGAGTGAACGTAACGGTACGCTACGAAGTTCGAAAAGTTTTTTTTCATAAACTTTTCTCATGGCAAAACAAACTAAAATATCAAAAGTAAAGAGCCGTACTTAAAGCCCTGCATGCAGTACCCAATTGTATTGTTTGTGCATTGGAAACAAAACTGAACTGTCACACTCAAATCGGTGAAGCTCACATCTCACATCGCTCAATCGACATCATACACAGTAGGTACGCAGATGACGACATAATCTCCAAATACTTGGGAACAATCGAAATGACCATTAGTCATTATCATTAAGATTGATTCGCTAAAGCGAGTAATTTTTTTTAGGTTATTAGTCCGACATACTGTACAAATTTCAGGTAGCACCAAGGATAATATAGACTGGATTTGCAATCGCCATAGTACAGATCGGCCGCGGAAAAATAGTTCGATTATTAAATCTAGATGGCGCTGACATATAGCCCGAGGGTTTGAAAGCAAAACAATAAGACTACAGATATTTCATATTACTGCAAATGTATAATTATGCAATATTTTTTAAAAATAATACGTTTGTAGTAATATGAAACATCTGTAGTCTTCTTGTTTTGCTTTCAAAGCCTCGGGCTATATTTCAGCGCCATTTAGATTTAATAATCGAACTATTTTTCCGCGGCCCATCTGTACTATGGCGATTGCTAATCCAGTCTATATACCAGGCCCTATACTACGAAGCGCGAAATTCGAACTTCGTTTCATGCTGTTCCGCTCACACTAATGGTATTTATTACGAGAGTGAGAGGGACCGCACGATCCGAACTTCGTACTTCAAATTTCGTAGTAACCCCCCTGTCCATATACGTGTAGCACGCGCAATGCCAAATATGGACTTGACTAGTAATCTATGTTCATAAACACACCGCCCCACTGATAGCTTCGCACCCAAAGTATCCAAAAGTGTGGAACGGTATTAAATTTCCATCATCATCATTTCAGCCGTGCACGTCGCGGACATAGGCGTCCGGCGTCCCTCATTGATAATGATAACCAATCATTGCCGTGAACCTGCAGTCTTTATCTCAGATCATCCATCCATCTCGTTGATGGGCGTCCCACCCAAGCTGCGCTTGTCAGTCGGTGGTCTCCACTCGAGAACTCTTTAACCCCAACGGCCATCTGCTCTTTGTGCTATATCTATATGGCCTGCCCATTGCCATTTCAATGAGCTAATCCTTTTGGCTTTTGGTGTGGTGACCCTTGTTCTTTTACGAATCTCCTAATTCCTGATTCGATTCCGTAAAGAAACCCCGATCATATGTATAACCATCTCCATAGCTCTGTAGCGACTACTAGTGCCATCTAGTCATCACATAAGAAACTAATTACTACAATCCTGCATCGCACCATCTAAGTTTCTCAACTCAGCTGCATAAATACAACTTCCAACTTTCATCCTTCGGACTTCGGTCCCCAGGCATAACATCTGCCTGGAGAGAGATCTCTCTATTGCAGCTAGATTGCAGCCTACCCCTGAAGCTCGTTGCGACTCTGAGGAACTTTGGACGAATCAGTAGGTATTAATGAACATTTTAAATGTTGCAGTATACCTATTGGGAGGTATTGACTGACACTATCTATGATGCTGACTGTATTGGGAACTACTGAGCAATATGACGAGTGCAGTGCAGCGTATACTATGATAAGGTTAAACGCCATGTAGGTACACTTTTAAAGCCAAAAGAAATCGAGTCGAGGTGAACGTTACGCACCGCGCCGTGCAGTTCCACAAGAGTAAAGGTGTACTGAATATTACTGATCTATATCTATCTAAACTACTGGTGCTAGAGACTAGAGACTAGTAGACTAGTAGAGTATTGTTGTAGAGGTACACTAAGGAAGGACTCCCACGTGATAGGGAAATATCTAAACTTTCTTTGTTTCTTTGTTTGTAGCGGAATCTCTGGAACTATTAGGCCGATTTTAAAAATTCATTCACCATTAGAAAGCTACACTATCTTTGCCTGACATAGGTTACTTTTATCCGCAAAAATTCAAAATTCCCACGGGATAAATTAATTCAATTTCGGGGGGCTGATTTAAAAAATATTATGTGATATGACTATCTCAAATTGACATAGGCTACTTTTTTTTCGGGAAAATACAAAATTCCCACGGGACAGAAAAAACTGAATTCAACTTCGGGGCTGATTTTGAAAATTCTTTCATGTAATATGACTAACCCCAATTGACATGGGCTAACTTTTCTTCGGGAAAATACAAAATTCCCACGGGATAGAAAAAACTGAATTCAACTTCGGGGCTGATTTTAAAAATTGTTTCACTAATAGTAACAGTAAGTATCCCTGATTGATATCTACTACTATACTACTATATGCTACTTTTCTATGGAAAAATGCAAAATTCCCGCGGGATCTATATCAGTTAATTCAACTTTGGGGTTGATTTAAAAAAATATCAATTGAAAGCTACACTATCCCTGATTGACATAGACTACTTTTCCTCCGAGAAAATGCAAAATTCCCGCGGGATAGAAATAAGTAAATTGACATTGGGGGCTGATTTTTAAAATTACTTTGCTAATAAAAAGCTACACTGCCTCTGTTTTTCAAAATAGGTTCAAACACTTATTTCTATCCCACGGGAACTTTACTTTGTACTTTCCCGGGGTTTCAGAGAGAACATAAAATTAAGATATCCGTGTAGAACTATAGTTCGTGCGTTCTTAACATCACATGGCTGTATGGATGATATTTTCTTTGTCTATCGCTAGAGAGAGAATGAATGAAAACCATTGACAATTCATCATTATTTTATTTGTCATCATGACACGGATGACACTAGCTAGGCTAGATAATTATTGTTGAGTAAAAGTATTAATAATCAACTTTTGTGTCTACTGTGTTGTGATAATCGTATATAATATTGAGACTACATAGACTACGATTAATGATCCAGTGCGGTGCAAGAGTCACAGATTTTGCACATAAATGTAGCTGTAGTGCATGCACTTGTGATGAATACTATAGTTTTAATGTGCCTCCTAACTAGGTTTTTCTTAATTTTCTTAATTTATGATCCGAGTCCTGCAAATTATATATAATGAAATCTGTTTTTATACGCAGAAGAATCTTTATTATGGCTTTATTTTTGAGTGCTATTCTTCTATTTTTCTTCAAAAGCAGTGTGGGAATTCAAAGGTAAAATTAAATTTGTTTCAATTAGTTAACACTTTAATCTTTTTAAATAATAAGTTGAATAATCTCTTTAAAATTTCATTGTGGCGATCATCTTTTCAGAAGACGTACATCTTTAGCATGATTTGAAGTTAAATTTGTTTTATTTTTCATCATCATCATAGTTTATCTATATCTAAGGATATACCTATATCATGAATTCAACCATGTTAATTGAATATGCTCCTTATTTGAACTGAGCTAATCCCATTATTGGAATTCAAAAAATATTTCTAGCAAATTCTACTATCTGCTATTGTTTTCTTAATCATGTTTTTATGGGTGAATATTCAAAGTTTTTATGGCGTATTTGTTTCTCATTACCATTTTACCAAATATTATTATAAAGTATGATGCTTTAGATATTACAAATGCTGAATCTAGTTTGATCTAATTTTGTGCAACTCATCCTTCTGTTGTGGTAATAATCATCAAACAGTAATAAGGTATAACTGAGCGGTCTAAATGCATGAATATTCATCCATTTACAAGCAAACATAAAAACTATGTTGAATTATCAACCCAATTTTATTGGTCAGTGTGCTCTTTTTTTACAAAATATATTCCTAATGAGAGTCAGTCTGTAGCGAGACTGAAAACAAATTATGAATGCTATATTCTATTAGTGTCCTAATGAGTGTCAGTCTATAGCGAGGTTGAAAACAAATTATAAACGCTATTATTCTGTTAGTATGCTACATACCTAACGTGACCATACGTCCCGGTTTGGGCGGGACAGTCCCGGTTTCAGGCAGTCTGTCCCGGTGACCCCAGCGAAGTCAACATAGTCCCGGTTTTGCTATTCTGATTACGAAAATAAATAGTATAAATAAATCATGTAATGAGTGACGTACGTATTAGGGTGGATCACGGTTGTATGGAAAAAAATTTTTTTTGGATATTTCATTTCTAATAGTTTTAAAAAGTTGCACAGTAGTAAAACAATAAAGGACGTATTTTTTATATTTTTAAAACATTATCTTATGCCCCCGCATCGCTGTCAAAAAATTGTCAAAATCAAAAAATATGTATCTTTAAAAAAAAGGTAAAATTAATATTATTTGTTAATAATGCTTATTTTTAATGAAAAACAGTGTACAAAGGTTCAAAATTTATTAATTTAGTAGCTGAAACAAACCTTAGAATATGTTTAACACACTAAACATACGTCTTTAACATACTAAATCTTCTCACAACTTTGCCTTAAAATCTCTTTTGCTCTCAAATTTTGGCATGATTTTTCTGGAAGCCAACTTTAATCGAATTAGACCTTATCTAGATATTTTTGTACAAGCAAATACAGTTACGCTTCTGTTGTAACTTTTTCTGCTCTTTCTACTGCTTGGGTATGGTTGGGCAGACATAAAAATAGAGGGATCGTTCCCACTGCTGCTCTGAGCAAACGCGGAAAGTTCTTCTTCGGATAATCCGTTGATAACAGGAGGAGTTGTAATTGGATTTGTTTTCCAATTGATAAGGTCGTGAGAGACAGTGAAGTCAGCAGTGAGAGTCTTATCTTTTCTACTATCAAAATCCTACATTAGTACATTATAAACGCGAAAGTTTGTAAGAATGTATGTATGGATGTTTGTTACTCTTTCACGCTAAAACGGTTTGACGGATTCTGATGAAATTTGGCACACAGATAGTTTATAATCCGGATTAACATATAGGATACTTTTTATCCCGGAAAATTGCATAGTTCCCGCGGGATAGCGATAAACGAATTCTTCGCAGGAATGCCAAAACCGCTAGAGTTACACATTACACACACACACACACACACACACACACATTACTACTATACTAACTAACTATACTAACACTACTAATACTATGGACTTAAAGTCCGAAATAAATTATTTGAATTTGAATTTGAATTTGAATAAGTAATGTATGATGGAAATGTTTATCTTAAATAGTCCTACAAAAAAGCCCCCCACAGTATACAGGGTTGTTTTTAATTCACTGACATCCTCTTAACCCTGAATTCCTATCACTCAAACAATTGTTTTTTGTTCTACGACTTTTTAAAATTAAGCACTTTTTTTCCCATACAAATACACAGACTATCATAAAAATAAGAGGTAATCTCAAATTTTCAAAACGTTATTACACCATAAATATTAAGTTATGACAAAAGCCGTAAAACAAAAAACATTTGTTTAAGTGGTAGGAGTTTAGGGTTAAAAGGATGCTAGTGAATTACAAATAACCCTGTATATCTTTTGAAATTCCCACGGGAAAGGGAAATATCTAAACTTTCTTTGTTTTTTTGTTTATAGCAGAATCTCTGACTCTATTGAGCCGATTTAAAAAATTCTTTCACTATTAGAAAGCTACACTATTCTTGATTGACGTAAGTTACTTTTATCCGGGAAAGTTAAAAATTCCAAGGGGATAGAAATAAATAAATTTAATTTCGTAGCTGATTTTAATAATTCTTACATATTATGTGATATGACTATCCCCGATTAACAAAAGCTACTTTTTCTTCGGGAAAATACAAAATTCCCACGGGATAGAAAAAACGGAATTCAACTTCGGGGCTGATTTTGAAAATTCTTTCACCAATAGAGAGTTACAGCTATTTCTGATTAGTATAGACTACTCTTCTTCGGGAAAATGCAAAATTCCTGCGGTATAGAAATAAGTGAATTCAACTTCGGGGCTGATTTTAAACATTCTTTCACCAATAGTAAGTTACAGTATCCCTGATTTACACAGGGTACTTTTTTCCGGGATAATACAAAATTCCCGTGGGATAGAAATAAGTAAATTCAACATCGGCACTGATTTTAAAAATTCTTTCATATGTTATGATATGGCTATCCCCAATTGACATAGGCTACTTTTTCTTCAGGAAAATGCAAAATTCCCACGGGATAGAAAAAACTGAATTCAACTTCGGAGCTGATTTTGAAAATTCTTTCACCAATAGAAAGCTATAACTATTCCTGATTGACATAAGTTACTTTTTATCCGCGAAAATTCAAATTTCCCACGGGATAGAAATAAATTAATTCAATTTCGTAGCTGATTTTAATAATTCTTACATATTATGTGATATGACTATCACCGATTAACAAAATTCCCATGGGATAGAAAAAACTGAATTCAACTTCGGGCCTGATTTTGAAAATTCTTTCACCAATAGAAAGCTACTAACTGATTTGGTATAGACTACTCTTCTTCGGGAAAATTCAAAATTCCCGCGGGATAGAAATAAGTGAATTCAACTTCGGGGCTGATTTCAAAAATTCTTTCACCAATAGTAAGCTACAGTATCCCTGATTTACATAGGGTACTTTTTTCCGGGATAATACAAAATTCCCGTGGGATAGAAATAAGTAAATCCAACATCGGCATTGATTTTAAAAATGCATTCATATGATATGATATGACTATACCCAATTGACATAGGCTACTTTTTCTTCAGGAAAATTCAAAATTCCCACGGGATAGAAAAAACTGAATTCAACTTCGGGGCTGATTTTGAAAATTCTTTCACCAATAGAAAGCTACAACTGATTGGTATAGACTACTCTTCTTCGGGAAAATGCAAAATTCCCGCGGGATAGAAATACGTGAATTCAACTTCGGGGCTGATTTCAAAAATTCTTTCACCAATAGTAAGCTACAGTATCCCTGATTTACATAGGGTACTTTTTCCGGGATAATAAAAAAATCCCACGGGATAGAAATAAGTAAATTCAACATCAGCACTGATTTTAAAAATTCTTTCATATGATATGATATGACTATCTCCAAATGACATAGGCTACTTTTTCTTCAGGAAAATGCAAAATTCCCACGGGACAAAAAAAACTGAATTCAACTTCGGGGCTGATTTTGAAAATTCTTTCACCAATAGAAAGCTACACTATTTTTGATTGGTATAGACTACTCTTCTTCGGGAAAATGCAAAATTCCCGCAGGATAGAAGTAAGTCAATCCAAATTTGTGGGCGGTTAAAAAAATTGTTTCACTAATAGTATGCTACAGTATCCCTGATTGACATAGGTTACTTTTCTACGGGAAAATACTAAATTCACATGGGATAGAAGTAACTGAATTGAATATAGGCTGATTGTTGAAATGATTTCACTAATAAAAAGCTACAATGTCTCTGATTTTCAAAAAAGGTCAAAAAAGGAATTTCTATCCCGCGGAAACTTTACTTTACACTTTCCGGGATAAAAAAAGCCTGTTTCAATCAGGCACAGGCCTCCTCCCAGAACGAGAGGACTTGGACAGTAGATTTGGGAACTTCACACCCACAATTGAAATTCTTCTCAGGTGTGTGCAGCTTTCCTCGCGATGTTTTCCTTCACTATTACGCTCATGGTAAACTTCAAACGTAATTTACCACATGAATTCGGAAAAACTCAGAGGTGCAAGCCCGGGCTCAAACTCACGACCCTCTGCTTAAGAGTCCATAGGTCTAACCACTAGGTCACCACGGCTTAGCGGCTATAGAATTCACTTATTCCTATTCCACGGGAACTTTTCATTTTCCTGGCATTATCCTATGTGTTATAATTCATGTAATAAACTACCTGTGTGCCAGATTTCATCCAAACAACCTAACGTTATTGTCTTCGCGTACGAAGTCGCGGGCAAAAGCTAGTATAATATAAACAAACAAACAAACAATATAATGCCAGTAATTGATCATCATTCTCATTCATTACCCTTCATATTATTTGTAGGAGCCTTTACCTTTTCACGTCGTAATTTATTACAATCAATGACTTCGACTTCGGAATTAATATCGTGTAAACTGAAGAAGCAACCGCAGCAGCAGCTCTATCAGAAACCCTGTATCGGTCACATGTTTGTGCTAAAGTAGAGAAAGAAATCTTCATGAGACTAGCAATAGTTGCTGTGGTAGAAGGAACATTACATGTCTGGGCATGTTGTTTTTCTGTGCGAGGTTGTTTCGTTGCATGTTCTTCCTCGTTATTGTGTGGTTGGTGTTGTTTTTTTTTTATTTAAAGCCAATGGCCTTTTTAGTCGATTTTGAAGAAACTTTGTAGTGTTGACGTCTATTCCAGCTATTACCATTTTTCGGGTCGTTCTCTGGTCTATTAGAAAAGCTTGTTCGGTTTTTGGGACCTTTCTTTCTTTTGGACAAGTGCATTACTCGATATTTTTGAATTTGCATGAAGACATATCAAATAGAAACCTACTTTTTGTCACAAACTCTTGCTTCTTCTCTTCTGCAAGTCGAATGATAGATCTCAAGACATTCTTACACTTCGATGGTACGCTTTTATCATTTGTATGATTCTCGTATGTGATACCTACCTACAATGGTAGTGAGGCTTTTAATCTGAGGTATAAGTATCTTTTCTATATCTTGTGATACGATTTGAGCAATATTTTAAGGTCATATCTCGTCCATTCATAATACTTCATAATATCTTCGTGGGTGGGAAGTACATTTTCTTTAAGCTTGCAATTAGTACCAAATAAAGGAGAAACTACAGCACTACAAGTTTTTTCCGTTATTCAAATTTACTTACAAGATTTTAGAACACAAGACACAAGACTAAGTTAATAATTCCTGTGAATCACGCGTGACTTAAAATTTTAGGAAAAAACACCCTCGATTAGCTTAAATAGGAATCCTACCATCCTCTCGTATGATTCTGTGACAGCAAAAATTTGCTGTTTTATGTATTTTTTACCCGACTGCGAAGAAGGAAGGGTTATGTGTTTGACCCGTATGTATGTATGTCCATTCCTATGTCCTATCGTAACTACACAACGGTTGAACCGATTTTGATAAATGATACGTCATTGGATTCGTCTTGATAACGCGAGTAACACTGGATACATGAAATTCTTGAAAAATCAAAATGGCGGATTTTAGGCGCCAAATTGTGAGTCTTCAAAATATTTTTTTTTATTCAAACCTATCGAGTATATCAAAATAAAGGGATTTTAAAAGAGATTACAAAAATATATACAAGTCATGTGTTTAAATTTAATTTGTAATAGTAAATTGGCAGTCAATGCATTAAAACGACGACGTACCTACTACTACTAACATATAACATATCTTTGATTTTGTCTATGAAAATGAAGTACCTACATATTTCTAAATTGTTTTTGATCTTTAACTAAATAGCATAGGATTCCTAATTCAAATACTCAAGTCTCAGGAGGTTACACTAAAAAGCAAGAAATAAAAAAAATAATTAAAAAAACTAAAAACCCGCCTGCGGTGTAAATAAAATAATAAATTAAAAAATCAAAAACCCGCCTGCAGAAATACTGAAAAAGGTGGAAACAAGATAAAATATTCAATTACAATAAAACGAATTTAAAACACGTTGATGGCAGTCTTTCAAAATTTAATGCAACGATAAAATGCAGTCGGAGGCATGGGAGTTAGTGGCTGCATGGGATTTACTGTCACTTCATGCATGCCTCCGACTGCATTTTATCGTTGCATTAAATTTTGAAAGACTGCCATCGACGTGTTTTAAATTCGTTTTATTGTAATTGAACATTTTATCTTGTTTCCACCTTTTTCAGTATTACTGCAGGCGGGTTTTTGATTTTTTAATTTATTATTTTTTTATAAATTAGTATACAATACTATAAAAAGAATCAGAATTATTGTAATAAACGTAACATTTTTAATTATAATATGTGAGTAAACTAGGCTCTAAAATTTCGATTCTGGGAAACTTCAAGTACTTAGCTTGCGGAGGCATTTAACGTATTCCGATCGCTGTAGTGTAGAACTAAATCTTATTAGTAATTAAAAAATGCAACTTTCTGTTACTATTACAATTTGAAAATCGAATTTTTTTTTTTCGATCCACCCTAGCACGTATCTAAAAACAAGACCCGATATTTGAAAAAAAAAATTGTTCAGCCGACAAATACAAAAATACGACTTAGAAGTCACGCCACTACTGGGGGCTTAGTTAGTAAGTCATGTCAACTTAACTATTTTGTGTTTATAATACTTGTAAAACACTAAAAACTTTTTTTTATTATACTATACAGGCTGTTACAAAATTATCCGTAAAAACTGAAGGATATGGAAGTACTCCAGTAAAGAATTAAATTAGTATATATTTTTTTTGGGATGGCGGGAGCTCGCCTTTGATAGGCAGGAGTGGTGCAAGAGAGGAGAGGCCTTTGCCCAGCAGTGGGACACAAAAATAGGCTAAATAAAAAAAATATTTTTTTACAAAAAAGAACAGCGCGCAAAATTACAGTTTTATTTACTGTTCATGGGGTTTCAGGCTTTAGGGGTTATTTTGTAACATCCTGTATATTTCCGCAGACGTGTCCCGGTCTGACAAAATAAATAAATGGTCACTTTATACATACCTAACATACAAGTGCAATAGAGAAACCTAGTGATTGGCCAAGTCAAGCCAATTCAAGTACTGACTCAAAAATAAAAAATACTGTTCTATGATACACTGATAGGTACTCAAGAATTTGAGTAAGTTCAACAGTATTAGCATTGGAATTCCAGTACTAAGTGGCATATTAAAATTTAAGTCAATTCACAATGTAAAATCATATGTCAAGTACCTTCAATTTACTTAAGAGTATCATGGTAGATAATATTATGACCAGACCCCGTTATCAGTGGTGAAAATTCATTGAAATAGAATCATAGGGTTGTCACACAATATTCATTTAATTCGTGTACATTTGACATACTGGTATAAATGTTGCTAAAAACAATTTAAGATGAAACGCATTATTTTTGGTTTATTATTGCACTGTCACCGAATCGGTATCTATGCCACGAAATGTAAAAATACACATATGTAATATACAGGAAATAGGTAAAAAATGAGTTTCAAGATTTATGATTCCCAGTTTTACATATTTCTTTTATATTTATTTTATATTTCACTCGTAGTTACTGGGTACTACCACAGAACAAATAGGTACAGAAGTAAATCTACATACAAAGTGCGCTCGAGCAACGCACACATAGACACTGTTCACAGACACGATATCTCAGAACAGATCAAATCAGTCCGAGCGCGATTGCCATCCGCGTGAGGCGCGCGCTGTAGTCGCGCGTCTGTGGAATTTTTCGAGGCGCGCGCTGTGGTCGCGCGTACCTATTTATTTTGTGTCGCGCGTCTTTGGAATTTTTCGAGTGTAATAATGGAGCAACAAAAAAAAGTATATTATAACTGTTCAGTGGACGGTTGTTTAAATTCAACCCTAAACGGTGAATGGTCGTTTTTTACGCTACCAGTGGTTTCAGGGAGGTAAGTTAAGTAGGTACTTATCTGCTTGTATTTCGATGGTTAATTTTAAAGTTACATAGAATAGTTAGGTAGGTGGGTAAGCACCTCGCCCCGACTCCCAAAGTAATAATAGTTTCCTATTTTGAATCAGTATAAACGAAGTACCTAACTACATTATTGTAAGGTAAATTCACGCCACTAATATTACGTAAGTTGAAAACATGTTTTTTTGTTTGTATAGATATTGTGTTGTTTTTAGTATCATTAGATAGGTTTAGGTCTAAAACCGATAGGACAATGGAAACTGTGTAACTAGGATAATCCGTTTAGAAGTTATTAGGGATTTTCGATAGTGAAAATTGACAAACGCTAAATTTTGTGGGTAGGTATTTTAATTATTATTATTATTTTATATTACCATTCTTCCCGTTTAAATATCACCAATAAATCAAACAACTAGATACGAGTGCCACTATCACGATAAGTTTTATGTGCATATGCCATAATTGACATCCCTAGAGCGACCGCCGAGCGTAGGTATGAAAAGTGAAGTACATACACTTGATTGACTTCTGTACTTTTGTATTTTGTGGTACTACGTATTACGAATAAAACAGATTAAAAAATATGAATACTGGTATATTGGATATAATATCTTTTGTTAGATCTGTCAATAACTATTGGAGAAAAAGTATCGTCTATTGCACAGTTTTACTAAAATTACAAACCATTTTTTCCGCGTCACATTCGGTTTATTTCCAGTTTTGCCATTAGCTTCATTTTAAACTGAGAGAATTCAGCACGATTATCCAGGAAGTTCATATTTTTTCTCAAACATGCTATGAAATATTGACGTTATGTTCCTTATAACCCACGAACTGTCACGTTGCAGGTGCGCCTAGACGAGAGGTCAATAATGGATTTTCATACAACATTGCTGGCCTTGGCCAGCAAAGTGATCGTCTATTGTTTTATGTGACACAGCACCATGACGTTTAATAGGTCGACGTGGTCGACGTGGATGGATGGATGGATGGATGTTGATGGATGTTGATGGATGTTGATGGATGTTGATGGATGTTGATAGATGTTGATGGATGTTGATGGATGTTGATGGATGTTGATGGATGTTGGTTGATGGATGTTGATGGATATTGATGGATGTTGATGGATGTTGATGGATGTTGGTTGATGGATGTTGATGGATGTTGATGGATGGATGGATGGATGGATGGATGTTGATGGATGTTGATGGATGTTGATGGATGTTGATGGATGTTGATGGATGTTGATGTATGTTGATGGATGTTGATGGATGTTGATGGATGTTGATGGATGTTGGTTGATGTTGGTTGATGGATGTTGATGGATGTTGATGGATGTTGATGGATGTTGTTGGATGTTGATGGATGTTGATGGATGTTGATGGATGTTGTTGGATGTTGATGGATGTTGATGGATGTTGGTTGATGGATGTTGATGGATATTGATGGATGTTGATGGATGTTGATGGATGTTGGTTGATGGATGTTGATGGATGTTGATGGATGTTGATGGATGTTGGTTGATGTTGGTTGATGGATGTTGATGGATGGATGGATGGATGGATGTTGATGGATGTTGATGGATGTTGTTGGATGTTGATGGATGTTGATGGATGTTGATGTATGTTGATGGATGTTGATGGATGTTGATGGATGTTGATGGATGTTGATGGATATTGATGGATGTTGATGGATGTTGATGGGTGTTGATGGATGTTGATGGATGTTGATGGATGTTGATAGATGTTGATGGATGTTGATAGATGTTGATGGATGTTGATGGATTTTGTTGGATGTTAATGGATGTTGATGGATGTTGATGGCTGTTGATGGATGTTGATGGATGTTGATGGATGTTGATAGATGTTGATGGATGTTGATAGATGTTGATGGATGTTGATGGATTTTGTTGGATGTTGATGGATGTTGATGGATGTTGATGGATATTGATGGCTGTTGATGGATGTTGATGGTTGTTGATGGATGTTGGTTGATGGATGTTGATGGATATTGATGGATGTTGATGGATGTTGGTTGATGGATGTTGATGGATGTTGATGGATGTTGATGGATGTTGATGGATGTTGGTTGATGTTGGTTGATGGATGTTGATGGATGGATGGATGGATGGATGTTGATGGATGTTGATGGATGTTGTTGGATGTTGATGGATGTTGATGTATGTTGATGGATGTTGATGGATGTTGATGGATGTTGATGGATGTTGATGGATATTGATGGATGTTGATGGATGTTGATGGGTGTTGATGGATGTTGATGGATGTTGATGGATGTTGATGGATGTTGATAGATGTTGATGGATGTTGATAGATGTTGATGGATGTTGATGGATTTTGTTGGATGTTAATGGATGTTGATGGATGTTGATGGCTGTTGATGGATGTTGATGGATGTTGATGGATGTTGATAGATGTTGATGGATGTTGATAGATGTTGATGGATGTTGATGGATTTTATTGGATGTTGATGGATGTTGATGGATGTTGATGGATATTGATGGCTGTTGATGGATGTTGATGGATGTTGATGGATGTTGGTTGATGGATGTTGATGGATATTGATGGATGTTGATGGATGTTGGTTGATGGATGTTGATGGATGTTGATGGATGTTGATGGATGTTGATGGATGTTGGTTGATGTTGGTTGATGGATGTTGATGGATGTTGATGGATGTTGATGGATGTTGATGGATGTTGGTTGATGTTGGTTGATGGATGTTGATGGATGTTGATGGATGTTGATGATGTTGTTGGTGATGGTGATGGTGATGGTGATGATGATGGCGGTGATGATGGTGGTGATGGTGATGATACATGTTTGAGAAAAACTTTATACAAGCCTTGGCCACGAACAGGCATTGCCGGCCTCGTATCTGTAGATGGCCTCGTTGACACTCAGCCATCTATAACTACTCGGCCGGCAATCCCCTATTTCGCGGCCGCTGCAGTAATGTACTATTACCAAACATTAAATTAAGTAAGTATATGACATCAGACATATTTTGAGAAATAAATGTCAATTTAGTACCTAAGTATTATTATAGAGTTCAACAACCAAATAAAACCTTTTTTACGACAATTGGCTTCACATTATATATACCTATGAATGAAATAAGTAGGTATATTGTTTTCATCAAATATTAGGTATATGACATTATACACGTGTAAATATTAATGTGTAGTGCCAGCCCTAGTATTTTCAATGTTTCTTCACCACAAGTATTAGTGTCAAAAGAACATTGGCGCTCAATCTAAAATAGTATTTATTTGAGTCCCATAAAAAAACTGCCACTAGTGCTGGAGTATCAATGCAAGACCCTGCACCTGAGTAGGTACTGATATGAATAAATATTTGCTTTTCAAATATTATAATCAAGGTTTGGTTTTTCATTGCATGGTAAGATGAAAGAAAACTATGGAGTCAATATTAAGAGGGTATGATGCGCACCATTTCTCCATACAAACGTAATCCCCTGTTTCCTCCCTGGATAATGGATTTAGAGCCAATTTTTTTTACTGTGTAATCTGTATCTACCACATCTATCGTTTTTTTCCATATTTCAATTACTTAACATAAGAAATATGAGCTTTCAAAAAACTGAAAAAATTGCCCAATTTCAGCGTCATTTTCAGACACTCATCAGAAAAGAATCCCTGATATAAACGAAAAAAGGAAAACATAGGGGCATAGCTAAATCTGTCCTCTAATTATTTTGAAAAAAATAATTTTATTGGTCCAGTTTTCGAGAAGAAAACAGGGGACTACGAAATGCTGTTTTGATCAATTTTCCGCGCCTATTAACGGTCTGAGCTGCAGTTGTCCCGCTCTCGCTGTACTGACACGGAGGGGTTCGGGCAAGACAACGACATTTCATTAAAATACCTATTTCTCAAAAGTCTCTCAGCTATCATACCCTCTTAAAGTTAAAATTTAACTCATATTCATACTCATACTCACTTATTTTCTTAGTCTCGTAATACTTTTATCCCTTTATCAGGCTGACAGATCGAAAATGTCAATCGAAAGTTAATCTTACTTACTTAATGTAATTCAAATGAATTTTTGTAGTATGATGCGGGAAGTCTAGAATATACTACCAACCAATATAAAACCTCTTTTATTCTAGAAAATATGAAAAACGTTGCCATGATATACTCATTTTACGATTTTAATTTTGAAATGGACAATACACACGCCATTTGACGCCCATTCCTGTATCTCCATGCCCCATGGATATTACGAAATAGAAGCTTTCTAAATGTTGGTTTTTTTATTGTGCGGCAGTTTGTTTTTTTATTTAAAATATCATTTAATTGAATTCAAATTGTTTGTTTAATTTCAAATTTACTCTCGGTATTAAATACATGAATGAGTATGAGTATGAATATGAGTTAAATTTTAACTTTAATATCAACACCATAGTTTTCTTTTGTCTTACCGTGCGATGAAAAATCTGAACCTTGATTATAATACTCTAATACCAACAATACCCCAGTTGGCCCATTACTGTATTCTTCTTAGTATACTTTTGGCTTTTGGTGATAATTAGTATGTATTAAACATTAACATATCTTTGCAGTCTCGAAAATATTTCTCCTAATAGCATACCAATAACAGTAAAGAATAAATTATGCCATGTGAACTTTGAAGATGAGAGAATCCATTTCAGCAACAAATCTGACATGAAGACAATATATTTTGTGACACCTACATATCCCAGGCCGCAACAAGTACCTGAATTGACAAGGCTTGCTCATACTCTTATGCATGTGCCTCGAATCCATTGGATTGTAGCTGATGACCAGCCATCATGCTCTGATCAAGTGTCAACAATTCTCAAGTAAGGCATCAAAAATGAAATGATCAAGTATCTTTCTTTATATTATATGTTGTGGTTAACATGACACTTATTTTGTGCATTTTAGGAGGTCCGGCCTTCCATACACACACATATCTAGCCCGAAGCCGTATATTTATAAATATGCCAACTTTCCACGGGGAGTAGCAAATCGCCGAGCGGCATTGAGCTGGCTTCTAGATAATGTAAATGAGGGTGTTCTATATTTTGGTGATGATGACAATACAGTGGACCTTCAGCTTTTTGAAGAGATAAGACATACTAAGAGAGTATCTATGTTCCCTGTGGGTTTAATTGGAGGCTATGGTGTGTCTGCACCAATCGTCAAAAATGGAAAGGTATTTTGTTTCTCTACTCTAAACCAAAGTAGATTACTCGTATATTTAACATGCATCATAAAAGTAAAAATATCCATTATCAACTAATTAATGTAAAAATAGATAATAAAGTTAAATGACACCAGCCACATTTGCATGGTTGTCCATCCTGGCTTCCTCCTGTTGTTGCCATTGCTTTCTGTCCCTCGTAGTTATATAAATCCTTTAGGTATGTCATCCTCCCACCTCTTGTATTGCCTTTCTCGAGTTTGTTTGCCATCCCCGGGGTACCAAAGCTCTCACACTCCCTTGTTGATTTGTCCCTCGCTGGCCTTATGATATGGCAACTGTATAAATGTTAATGATGTGCTGAATATCCGTATCCGTTGATAACAAATGAAAAGAAAGACCTGCGCAATGCAAGTCAAAACATGTTTAGCCTGTTGTCGCGGCGGGCGTCGCGTCAACTTTACTATCGTTTCAAGGTCTCGCGCACATGTACCGATTTAGTAAGAAAGTTAAGATCCTTAGAAGTATTCGCGGATCTTGACACCAAATATTAGTATTCGGATCCGTATTTGTGGATATACATTTTAACCATCCAGCACATCACTGATAAATGTATGTAAGCAGATTTGACGACCAGGGGCCTGTTGCATAACAAAGTACAACTAATATTACAAGCGGAACTCTCGCTTCAGTCAGTTACGACTATATTAACTAAGTAGATAGGGAGTTCCGCTTGTAATACAACACGCATACTTATTATGCAACAGCCCCCAGATGGCCTAGTGGTTAGAGAACCTGACTACGAAGCTTGAGGTCCCGGGTTTGATTCCCGCATCGGGGCAGATATTTGTATGAAAAATATGAATGTTTGTTCTCGGGTCTTGGGTGTTTCATATATATTTCAGTATGTTTCTATCTACATCAGTATGTTTATCCGTTGCCTAGTACCCATAACACAAGCTTTGCTTAGCTGACTTTGGGACTAGGTCAATTAGTGTGAATTGTCCCTGGATATTTATTATTTATTATTATTTGCAAAGCTTTACTACCCTCAAGTGGAAACTTGGTGGGGTCATATATGTATACATAGTAAAAGTTAAAAAAAAGCCAGCCAAGTGTGTACCTATGGACCATACACATAGGTTGCAGAACTTTTCGAATTTCACTTGAATTGCACAGTTATTACAACAATTACTGAGCTGCTAAAACTAAAAAGCATTATCTTCATACGAAAATCTTGGTGGTTTTTACATCCTTTTGTGTAAGAAGAACAGTTTATGGTCATTTGTTCAAAATTATATTAGGTACTTACCTGCATTTTTCGCACCGATTTTGTTTGAAAGCATTTCCATATTTTTGGTGCTGCGGTTTCAAAGTTAGGAAGTCGCAATTTCCGAAGCTTATAGCTCTCTAAATATACACTTTATGCCTAAAAGATATTTGAAAACTTTTTTTACTATTTGTGAAGATGTCCATTATTGATGTTTAAAATTTAATACCTACTCCCTTAATTTTACTAGGGGCGTTCAATAAAAAGTGAGAATGAGTATGTTATAAACAACTTTTACTAAATGTCATTTTATTTTTCGACATGGTCACCTTTTAGCATAATACACTTAGGGGCTGTTTCACCACCCATTGATTAATTTTAACTGACGGATAAATGTGATGCCGTCTCCGTCTATTCGAACAAAACAAACAGAGATGGCATCACATTTATCCGTCAAATAAATTTGATCAATGGATGGTGAAACAGGGGATTAGTATATCTTTTTTCTAAACTTAAAATTCCATTTTTAAAAAAGGTCTCATCTTGAGTACTTAAAAAATCTTGTACTGCAGCGACTACCGCGTCGTCGTCTTCAAATTTCTGGCCTCTCAGGTATTGTTTCAATCTCGGAAATAGGAAGAAATCACTGGGAGCGAGATCTGGTGAATACGGAGGATGCTTAAGGATATCGAACCCAGCATCACGAATTGCAGCCATTGCAACGGCGGACTTGTGTGCCGAGGTATTGTCCTGGTGGAACAGCACAACTTTCGAGAGTTTACCTCGCCGTTTTTCGCGGATCTCATTGCGCAATGTTGCTATTTGTTAGGCGTATAATGTGCCCGTAATAGTGGCTCCATGCTCGAGATACTCAATCATTAATACCCCTTTACCATCCCAAAAAACAGAGCCCATGACCTTACCGGCAGATGGGCTCACCTTGAATTTCTTCGGAGTTGGAGATGATGGCCTTTTCCATGTCACAGACTGCAGTTTCGTTTCAGGGTCGTAATGATGGAGCCATGTTTCGTCCATTGTTATAAATCGCGCCAAAAAAAGTTCCCTGTCTTGCTGCATCAGGTTCAAAGCTTCTTGACAAATCTCTAGTCTAGTTTGTTTTTGCGTGTCAGTAAGCATTCTTGGTACCCAACGCGCAGATACCTTTTTCATACCCAAGCGTTCATGTAAAATATTATGCACGCTCCCCGTTGAAATCTTTACATTTTCAGCAATAAAACGAACCGTGACACGACGATCCGCCAAAACTGAGTTTTCGACTTTTTTCACAATTTCTTCAGTTACTGCTGTAGTAGGGCGTCCGGAGCGGGGGTCGTCTTTTGTCGATGTTCTTCCACGTCTAAATTCGGCGCACCAACGTGCGACTGTCGAATACGGAGGAGCATTAGACCCTAAAGTGTCCCGCAAATCCAAATTGACTTGGTACGTAGAAAAATTTTTCAAACACAAGTATTTGATAACGGCGCGCAGTTTTATTTTCTCCATTTTTGCTAACGTACTCAATAGCATTGCAAAGAAATTACCGTATATTTTTTTAAACAAAAGACGGTTAGTTTTTTTTTTTCATAGCAATCAGCTAGATAGATTAGCTTTACCGGCCAGTATTTAATTTCGTAATATTAAAAGAGTTTGCATCTCATTCTCACTTTATATTGAACGCCCCTCGTAATTGCACGTGTGCAGAAATATGGAGTACAAAAGATACTATAACCTGTAAATTTCACCATCATTTAGTTTCCGAGTGAAATATTATACGGCCAGACATACAGGACAAAACTATAAGGGACCCTTTTTTATTTTTGTCTATGGAACCCTAAAAACTAAACCTTCGATTGCTTCGTCTTAAGGCCTGTCTGTATCAAGTTTTGACACTTCCAAATACTTACTTAAATCAAAATGATTGGGTACTACATGTTGATTCATTAAGTTTGTCTTTTTGTCTGACTCATTTTTTCACTGAGCAATCTTTATTGCATTTGTAGAAAGTTAATGAACTTGTGTATTATTGTTATAATCGTACAAAGCAGTATTAAGTAAGTACAGAACTCAGTACATGAGTCTGATACGCACTTGGTCCTTGTAAATGAAGTGTTTCTATTGGTTCATGACAAACACATCCCTCGCATCGCATCCTTGCACATCTCTCGTGGAAACGCAGCCTAAACACGAATTAGACTAGATTCAACAATTAAAAGTAATTCTGGTACAGTCAAGATGTAGGTAATCTAATAAATGTAACACAATTAATGTCCCTACCCTATAGGTACCACAAAGCCCCAAAAATATGTGCACAGACTTCACTTCTGTGGTGGCATCAAGGCTCATGATACTTGGTATTTATATTTTTGTAGTTTTGTGCAAGTGAATAGAATAATTATAATCAAACTTCTTTCTTTTATCCATCTTCAGATAGTTGGTTTCTTCGACTCTTGGCCAGCATCGCGAACATTTCCGGTTGACATGGCGGGGTTTGCAGTTAACATTGAAATTCTGAAGCCGTCAGCAACCATGCCTTTCATCGCTGGACACGAGGAAGACAAGTTTTTGGTTAGTTTAGGTGTAAAATTAGAGGATATAGAACCCTTAGCTGAGAATTGCTCCAAAGTGCTGGTTTGGCACACACGAACAGAGAAGTTCAAGAAACCTACACTAAAGATAAATATTGATAAGCTTGATAACTTGCCAAAGTATCAAAATTTTGTTAACTTGCTCAGAGAAATTTCCAGGCTGGGAATGGCCGTACTTGATCCAAAGAATGGGACAAAAACGTTTATAATACGTAACCGCAGAACTTACGAGACACTGCATGGCCTTGATTAATGTTTAACTATGTTACCTTTGAGCAAACATTCATAAAATGAATGTTGTAAGCATTATTGCTGTAGATAGGAACGTAAATAACAAATATGGATGCCTCTTTTATATAATTTATTATTTACATACATGAACTATGGCGTTATACCGCCTGTTCAATAAGTACATAAAAATTTAAATCTGGGTAGGCTTCGATCAACAATATGTATTGTTGATCGAAGTGGGTAGGCCTTGTCCTGATTGTACTAATAATTCCAATAACTATCTAAATCCAAAATACACTAGGTATAAACTAACCATTCTCTATACGTAACGGCTCAGTCAAATGCGGCGCGGCGAGCGTTATCTCTGTTAATAACGTGTGCTGCCAGGTAACCAATCTGGTGCCAGTTTTTCGACCGCGCAATGAAGAGATACAACACTCGCTGCGCCGCCGGTCGTGCATAGTCATGGCCAGGCCGTTTAGGTTGTTAGGAAATTTGCTGGTTTTATTCGTAGCGATGCAATATAATTTGCTTTTAATGATTTATACCTTAATTAAGTTAATTGCGTATTTAGAAATACAATTCGACATAGCTATAAAATGCCAATTTAATAAAATAGATCTGATAATCTGATCTGATTTACTATAGAGTATCTTGGAACTAAACTTGTAATTAACTATCTGAAAAGTAAAGAGTGGCATATTTGTGTAACTACTTACGGAACAAAGTTATCATTAACTATCGCAACTGGGCGTCCAAAAAAATTTACAGAGAGTGAGAGAGAGAGAGGTACGAGTGCCATTTAATCAGAAACACGCATGTCTAGCTGTGTGTCCACATATAATAATTGTAGTGTTTTAGCTGCTCTTGGCAGGTGTGTACCTATCGGATATGTGGGCTTCCATCCGATAAAAGCCTTATATACGGTACATGTATTAGTTTTTACCCGCGAATCATCACACTTCGATTCTACTGAAAAAAACTATTCAATTACTTAAGTACATACTTTTTTTTACCTCGAATTACTTAATCCAGGTTTTCTGAAATCAATCAATTTTTGATTCAACTTCATAGATTTTTTTTTTTATTGGTTAAAAAGGATTATTCGCGATAATAATATTATTAATTATTGGCTGTTCCTTCAAAGACACTATTGCGTTTTTTTTCGCCTTTGTTCCTAAGCTAGAACTTAGAACTGAAGGTGCTACTGTGACAAGGAACAAAGGCGAAAAAATAAACGCAGTTCTTCCTTAATGTCTTGTGAAGGAACTAGTGCGAAAAAAACGCAATAGTTCCTTCGAAGTAATAGCCTAAGGAACTAACGCGAATAATCTGTTAAAAATATATACCTTATAACAATTAAATTATACTTCACTAAACCAAAAGAAAAGGGAACAGGTAATTTGCGGACTTTTATTTTACTAGCGACCCGCCCCGGCTTCGCACGGGTGTAACTTTGAAAAATAGGTGTGAAAAATAAAGAAAGTCTATAATTTAAGGTGGTAAGTTTATATATTTACCTCTTTTTCCCCAAACTACACCCACACGAAGTCGGGGCGCGTCGCTAGTTTTATGAATAAAATTTCGACCCGTACATTTAATTTAATCGATCGTATTCTGTTAATCACGCCAACTGTCAAACGACTGGCAGTTACGTCAAACGCCATAAGGTTACATTAGAAAAGTTATTATGGACGGTAATTTTTCTTATATTTTCTAATTTTCCGCGCAATTTTCTTAATTTTTTCTTTCATAAGAACCTTCTCCTGACAATGACGAACACAACAAAAAAAGAATTAGTGAAATCGGTCCAGCCGTTCATGCGTGATGCCGTGACCAAGGGAAATAGGGATTCATTTTTATATATATAGATTTTATTAATCAAACTCTTATCTCGCGAATATGTATTGAAAAATAGATAGGTAGTTTTCAAAGAAATATTATTTTAATGTAAAAGTACACAAAGTTAAACCTCCATTTTTTTTGGCAATATTTCGGTCAATAGCTTTTCGGGGGAGTGAGGGTTCCCCTGAATATTCCTGCGTCCAAATAACCTGGAAAAACGAAAACCTTATACATTCAAAATCTATTATGTCATTTGTCTACGTGTATAAAAGAATTATTTTGATTCCATTCATACTTCTCTAAATTCTCTAAATAGTCTGTTGCGAATATCATTTTTAAACAAAAATATACCTAATAGACGAGATTTCATTTTTTTAACACCTGAAAATTACTACAGGAATCGAAAGAGTTTTGCCTCCTAAACACGGAAAAATATTTATTATAATGTATTTCTCCATATTAAAAAAAAATACAAGACATTAAAAAATATATCTGAATTTATCAATACTACCACAGAATCCCCCTCACCCTCCCTTTGCCCTTTTCACCAGAAAAAATAACTGTAATAATTTTAAATTTGATAACAACCTCAATGTCAGATTTACGTCATCACTTTTTTTTGATAGACACTAGGAAAAAGTAATGGTTCTATTGTGTGGTAGTTTTGGAGTTATGCCCATTTAGAATAAGAACATCTTAAAAAATATGTTATAAATTAATTAAAAAATCCTAATGAAAATCTAAAACTATCAGCGTCTATCTCTTTCCAACAGAATACAGAGAACGAATCAAATTAAAGCCGTAGAAATATGAAATCTTGTCAATTACGTGTTCAGCGCTAGCGCTCAGCTTTTTACTCTATCTAATAGTACATGCAGAAAATATATAATTAATAAATAATATTATAGTCCGACAAGCTCGTGCGCGGCTCTCCGCGGAACCCTGTCGCAGTCAGCATTTGCTGCACTTATTAAAAACAATCTCGTTAAGGACAGCAGAGGCTACCTGCGACAGGGTTCCGCCGAGCGCCGCGCACGAGCTTGTCAAGGTATAGGCACCGGTACCTATTTCACACTTGACACTATACAACAGTACCCATTATAACTGCCGCGTATTTTTTTGCATTGGCAGTTTAGTTTCTGTTGTTGTGTTCTTGCTAGTCATTAGGTACCTAGTTTTTACTTATAAGAAAAATCTTTTACCAGATTTTATCATTATGTATGACTTTTGTGTTATCATAAACCGACAATTACCGAGAACTTTGTTGTCTCGTGGATTCCCTCGTTAGTTAGTTCCTGACGAAATTTAAATTGATCCACATTGGATGAATCTTCTTTGGATCCAAAACGAAAAAAGAAGTTTACGTGATAAAAAATTGTGTAACTTTTTGTTTCAAAAGAATAATAATATTTTTGTTAGTTTTAGCGGAACTAGGACACGAAAAAATATCGGCTCAAACTCATACTTTCATAAAAAACCGGCCAAGAGCTTTTCGGACACGCCAAGGATAGGGTTTCGCACCCGTTCCTAAAAATCCTTGCATATCTTATTAATTTTACTATTAATTAATTGTACTGTCCGGATTAAGGCTGCGTTTCCACCAGAGATGTGCGAGGATGCGTTGCGAGGGATGTGTCTGTCATGAACCAATAGAAACACTTCATTCACTTAGGACCTTTTAAATAAAGTGTTTCTATTGGTTCATGACAGACACATCCCTCGCAACGCATCCTCGCACAGCTCCGGTGGATACGCAGCCTAAACAAGCAGTATTTTACTCACTGCTAATAATTCTCAAGCAAACTAGCCGTTATAGTTTCCTTGTTAATTTGAGATATTTCCTCACATCTTGATTTTTTGTTAAATTTTATCCCAGCAGTTTTTGCTTTTAGAGGGGGGGGGGGGGACGCTCGATTTTAACAAAAAAATATACTAAAACACATGGGCATGGGCATGGGCTGGCATGGGAGGTACACTAAAAAATTTCTTTCCCACATTTTATTTTTTAATTTGGATAATTGTCACACATGTCCATGCAAAATTACAGCTTTCTAGCCCTAATAGTATCAGAGCTAAGCCGCGGACGGACGGACGGAGAGACAGTCATGGCGAAACTATAAGGGTTATTTTTTTGCCATTTTGGCTCCGGAACCCTAAAAAGAGAAAAGTGAAGCTAGAGACGAGGAATCTTAATTCCTGCAACATACTGCTCAGCCAAGACTAGAGATGGCGCTAATTTCATAGGTACTGTCTATGTATGTAAGTATATCAGAAATTTTTGCTTTCCTATTTTTGTTTTTACTTTAACACTATTCTTCTCATTAGAAATTCTTTTAAGATTATACAACAAATACACTGATCTACCTACTAAAAAAGAAAATACACTTAGGTGCAAAACTGAATCAATGGTATTGCAATATTAATGTGCAAATAATTATGTTATTGGAATGCTTGCGGCCGGCATAATTATTGTTCAAGAAAAGTTTATCAATAGGTTTTTATATTGCTTTAAAGAAACGCGTATTTTTTTAACATTTTCATTTGCCAAATCATTTTAAAAGTATTAATGCGAGGACCAAAAATTTTACTGGTCTAAAATAAATAATTTAAGCCTATTTAAAAGTAAAAAGTAATAAAATAATACACCTCCATTTTATTAATTTAGTTTTGCTTTGCATCAATCTTTAAGTTTACAATAATATTTACAAAAATATTTCCTAATTTATTGCACTAATTGCAAATGTCAAAATATTTATCAGATAAAGACAAATTGATGTTATATTAGCTTAGGTTTATCAGGGGTGTATGAAAGAGGGTTAGAATATATTATTATCTACAAACGTAATCAATTAATTAATTTGCATATCACTAAGATGCTAGTTTGCGCTAATTTACACTTAACTGGAATATTTATTTAATGAAATAAGGGAACGTTCACATAGCGGTCCGTTTATCGTATATTCATATATTTAATTGTATTACTCTAATGTCTCCAGTTATTATTATGCCATACGATTAAACAAATAAATAATAAATCGGTTTCTATACAGCGATGACGTACGTAGGTAGTTCTATGAACGAGTTTTGGAATACTCATCTTGCGTCGGAATAGCCATAACCTTAGGACTTTACTGCACCGCTCAAAATCAGATCATTAGTGACATTTTTCTGTAAGTACAAATATTTTAAAAAGAAACAAGTTTAGTAGCAAACATTGTTTCCGAGTGCGGCAGTTACGAATAAATCAAAGAAATCGTCGATATTGTTCTAGTGATATATGTATACATATCTACGATAGAAGTAGGAGACCAAGTTCACGTTCTATGAGTATTCTCTTTAAGTTAAAATACGTAGCTATTAGCTAGCGTCATAAATGCTTAATTAATAGTTGGAAAGGCTCTTGTTGTTTGAGGATGCTGTACACCTGTCACCATAGAACCTTGTCTCCATAATATCTACGATATTTGATTTTTTTATGGACTAACGATTTACCATGATAAAGTTCATTGGTAGCCTCACGTGTGGATTGGCTACACACAGAACTTAAATAAGCAAATGATAAGTAATAGGTATATCTAGTCAGCAGCACTTGTAGCTGAACAGACGAAAAGCCAATAATCCTCCTGTTTGGCTTTACAACTTTATTGCGAAGAGGTAGAAAATGCCTGTATTCACCTTCTGCTCTGCTTAAAAATTATTATATCTATACATTGTGAATCTGAATGCTTCTTGAAGACAATTTGAACACTAAATGCTCAAGTGATAGTAAATAATATTGCAAACATATTGTAAATAAATAAAATAACACGTGTTGTGACAATTACTGATAACTAATCGTTATCAGCTTGCAGTTTTCGTATCAAAGTACGTATAAAAAAAATATATCTAAAAGTTATAATGAACTGAAACAATTACTTTGCTCACCCGCGACCGCGACCTTAAGGTCCTTAAAGGACCTTTTGGTCGCGGGTGAGCAAAGTTGTAGCGGCTCGTTACGGCTGTAAGCATCTATGAACATAACAAGCGCGTCGCGCCGACTACAGATATAGATACACATAGATAACGCAATGCTCACGATTTGTATTGAAACCAAGCGTGTCGACTTTTTAACACCTACTGTGACGTCACAGCCGAAATTTAGTGATGGGAAATCCAAACCACAGACATAATAGCTAGAGAGCTAGTGAACCCTCCGAGTAACGGTCTTCCTGTAAAGCTAGAAATTTGAAGAAAGATGTATAGCACCCTAAGGACAATAACCATGACCTGGCAGGCATCAGCCCTGCACGTCATCAGCATTTTATTTTTGAAATTGTAAAAAAAAACTTGTTTTTCTAAGCTTAAAAATTTAATATGATTTAGTTGTTTATTGATTGTAAATTATGAAAAAACATTGACAGGCGATTACAGTAAGCAAAAGAACCTGCCAGGTGAATCGAAAGGTGCACCGTTTAGGAGGTAAAATAAACTTTCTTCTGTATAGTTGAAATTTGGATATGATTTTTAGCACAAGACCTTGACAGGTGAGGGGAAAGATATCGTAAAACGGGGTGAGTAGGCATGATTTTGAACTTCCAACCCATTTTTAGGGTTCCGTACCTCAAAAGGAAAAAACGGAACCCTTATAGGAAGGATCACTTTGTTGTCCGTCCGTCCGTCTGTCAAGGCCCTTTTTCTCAGGAACGCGTGGAGGCATCAAGCTGAAATTTATATCAAATACTCAAGTCTAGGTACTGTCCCTTAGAGCTGTGAAAAAATCGAACTTCTAAGCCAACGCAATCAAAAGATTTTTGCCGCAAATTTCCGCAAATTTTTGAAACTCGCAAGGGAATCAAAACCTACAGGGTACTTCCCGTGAACTCAGAATCTTGAAATTTGGTACGAAGCAAGGTCTTATAGCACAGATAAAGGAAAAATTGCGAAAAGCATTATTTTTTTTGTCCGTCTGTCTATATCAGTAACCAATCTATTTATGCCGCAAATTTTCGACACTCGCAACGCAAGGGAATCAAAACCTACAGGGTACTTCGCGTGAACTCAGAATCTTGAAATTTGGTACGAAGCAAGGTCTTATAGCACAGATAAAGGAAAAATTGCGAAAAGCATTATTTTTTTTGTCCGTCTGTCTATATCAGTAACCAATCTATTTATGCCGCAAATTTTTGACACTCGCATCGCAAGGGAATCAAAACCTACAGGGTACTTCCCGTGAACTCAGAATCTTGAAATTTGGTACGAAGCAAGGTCTTATAGCACAGATAAAGGAAAAATTGCGAAAAGCATAATTTTTTTGTCTGTCTGTCTAAATCAGTAACCCATACTGCGCTTAACTGTAGGTTTTGATTCCCTTGTGAGTTTCGAAAAGTTGCGGAAATTTGCGGCATAAACGGCTGTATCTTTTGATTGCGTTGGCTTAGAAGTTTGATTTTTTCACAGCTCCGAGGGACAGTAGACCTGAGTATTTGATATAAATTTCAGCTTGATACCTCCACGCAACGTACGTACAACAAACAAACAAACGTACTCTTTCAAACAAAAAAATAATTTTGATAATCAGTTTACAATTGAGGGAGTAATCGCGTAACAAACATACAAAAAAACATACAGACGAATTGAGTTGAGAACCTCCTCTTTTTTTGAAGTCTGTTAAAAATAGACGATTGACACAACGAGACAGTTAAATGCACGGTCGAGATAAAATGCGACTTAAACTGACAGCGACAAATTGACGATTGAGTTGCAAAGCGATAGTTAAATACACGATCGAGGTGAAATGCGATTCGGTGAAACGCTACAAGGAATTTATGCTTTTAAGGTAAAGTACTAACAAACGAAAAAAATACTTAATTCGCCTTTCTCGACTGCATATTGACTTATCTCGGTGACAATGAGTTTGATCAGGGAGTACCAGGATTATAATAAAGCTTATTATCGCACGAGTGCTGTTTAAATTGTAGCCTTGATTTTTTAACTTTATGATTTTTATATCAAAAAACAATGAAAGATTTTTTGTGAATAAATAAACTATTTTAGGCTAAAAGTGATGAAATAATTAACATTTAATTTCTTTAAATTATGATTTTTAAGTCGCCTACATTAATTTATAATTTATGACATGTTTGATATTAGGCTGGTAAGGGATTTTTGTCAGTGCCTTTGTCAGTGCCTGCGCGCATAAGATTATGCCTACAGCACGCGAAAAAATAAAATCTGCTGCCATCTCACAGATAAGTTTGTTGATTCATAGCTGCATTGTGTTAAGTATTTTATTACAGTAGGTAGGTATATTACTTTAAAAATGTAGACTTCAAGTAAAAGAGAAAAACTAAAATTAAATGTAGAATTTATGCCGCCGGAAGTACGAAGCGAACGACAGAATACAATACAAATGATGGTACATGTTGACAATGACATCTGAATCAAAAGATAAATTGTAGCCTCACGAATATTCTAAACAATGGAATGGAAGAACAGAATATACGCGCGTTAGGTAATTTTCTGAAAATGTGTTTATTTGTTGTTTACCTCATTATTTTTTACCACACGGGTAGTTTATATTATAAATTATAACTTGAATTGACAAGAATGATATTTTTTATTAAGGAATATTGCGTAGCTCCCGTGGGATGGCTAAAAACGAATTCTTCGCAGGGGAGGTGAATAGTAATTTGTAAATATTTCTTTGAGTGTTGTTTACTAATCAGATTGGATTAATATACAATACTAAATTGGTGCGCGGGACATAAATTACCTACACAGTTTTTATGCGATTTTTGGCGGATTTCAAGCTAGATTGCTTTTCGCTGCAGTTGAGACGACTATCTGTTGGCTTGAAACGTTATGCTTCTTCAGTTTTTCTATAGTTCTAGTCTAGATAAAAGATTGAATAGGGTCTTGATGTATGAAGTAAGATATTTTGTATATTATATTTTTTTTCTAATTGATTGTGGACTTCTTTTGATGCTAGTTTGCCGTGACTCATGTTAGCAAGCATAGGCTTGAAAATAATAAACCCTTTTATTTGTGCGGTATGAAGATATGGGAATGATTATAGTACATTGTGCATCAAGGGCCGTAAGTAGGGAGGGGATTACTAACGTGAGTCTATTAGAAGCCCGACGCTGAAGGCGGATGGCTTTTAATGACTCGAGTTTGTAGTCCCCTTACTGCCCGTAATACACACAATGATTTTCATCACACTGCGAGGGAAAAAAAATCAAAAATAAAATTATTTTGTCTCTAAACATTTAAATTGAATAAATAATGGCTATACCCGCCAATACAGATTGTCACTTTTTTCAAGTCATCTACCATAGATATG
This sequence comes from Archips crataeganus, assembly GCA_947859365.1. Lineage (NCBI taxonomy): Eukaryota > Metazoa > Arthropoda > Insecta > Lepidoptera > Tortricidae > Archips > Archips crataeganus. Next base: position 19,945,052 of record OX402045.1, on the reverse strand, counting down.
TAAACTATGTTTAGAATTCGAATAGCCATTCGGCCAGATTCTGCCAATATGTTAAAAAAATACTTACTAAAATTATTGCAAAACTATTTGACATAAATTTAAAATATAAAAATAACGGAGTTTTATGAAGCATAGATAAGTTTTATGTAGTAAAATTGGGTTATAGCTAAGTTTTTAACATATAAATAAAACGTTGGCTGACTTGAATGAAACCTCCTTAGTCTGAAATGACACCAAATAAATTGTTTGCAAATTTTAAAACTAAAGTTAGAATTCTCTTGGGAGGAAAAACTGTACGTAAATCCATAACTCCCTTAAGAACAATTTAGGCCATTGTTATTTAGTATTCAGGCATGGAAGAACAGCATTGACGAGCATGTGTGATGAAATAGTTATTTATGATACAAGTGCGGAAAGTAGGATATTCCCAACGAATGGCGGAGATCTAAACAAACGAGCGAAGCGAGTTTGGTTTAGCCGACATGAATTGGGAATTTCCTACTTTCGACACGTATATCATACAACATTTTACAATGCATTAAGCGAGGAAAAAAATTGGGGCTAAGAGCGCGCGCAGACAGAGAGCGGTCTGGAGTACCGAGTTCCGCGTTCAGAGTTCTGTGTTTTCATCGCTCGAGAATTCCAGTCGCCTGCTGTGTGCGTTATAGTAAGAGACTCAGTACATTCTAAAGAACGCAGAACTCTGAACTTGGAACTCCACACCGCTCTCTGTCTGCGCGCGCTCTTAAAAATTTTCGGAAAAAGATGTTGCGTTCTTATTTACCTTTCATTGAGGGAAAGTCTCGTAGATGTTTACATATTTCAGCATCGGTTTAGTCAGCAGGAGGCTATCACATTTAATTTTGGGCTAGGTCTAGGATGTCAGGCGGCGTTAAGTCCTATGTAAATTCAATTCATCACTTGAACTCTCCATTTTAATTTACTAAATTTAAATTAATTCTCCGGACTGAATTCATGAACATTGCTGTGGCGGGTTTTCATGACAGGCGCGAACGGAACGAACCATGATTGGTTCGTGTTACGCCATGCGCGCGCACTGAAAACTCATTGGTTGACAGGCGCGAACGGGTAACCGTGATTGGTTCGTGTTACGCCATGCGCGCACACTGAAAGCTCATTGGTTGACAGGCGCGAACGGGTAAACATGATTGGTTCGTGTTACGCCATGTGCGCGCACTGAAAGCGCAGATGTCGTACGGTCCGAAATGGACTCAAGGAATTATTTTAGTAATAAATTTTTTATTTCAAAACTTTTGACGAAATTAAAATTTGTGTGTTTTAATATTAAAACAATCTGTTTTATTATTTTACCAGTAAATATTCATTTGGTTGCATCAAACATTTTCTTATTTGTGCAAAGCTGAATTATGAAGACACAACTCTCTAGTCTTATTTTTTAAACACTAGTTTTGACACAACTTTTTGAGAATTGGCAATTTAAAAAGTTACTTTTCCGCACGCGTGTGGAAAGTAAAATCCATACAAATTTTTTTCACACTTGCGAAAGTGTGCTGGGATGACTAACTTTCTATAGATATGTTGACTCGCGTCAAGAGGCACTTTCCGAGCATATGCATTGTAAAATTAATATCCATCCATTCCATCTTCTGTACCGTATATTAAGCGAAATAAAATTATTTATATTTGTGTGTCTCCCTGTCCGTTATAATTGTTTAATATGTAGATATATATGATGTTAAACTAAATTTAAATACATAGTGAGTCTTTTTAAATAACTTTTCCAAAATTAACGCTTTAGCCACAAAAGATAGTAAGAAAACGTTTCCCTACGTACGTACGTAGCCATGAACTCTTTTATATTAGTGGTAGAGCTTGTCTAATTTAAAATGACGCGCACCGAACCACCGCATTCACGCACATCTGTCAAGAGAAATATTTCTCTATTGTAGCTTAACTTGAGTTTCAAATCCTGTGCGTAAATGCGGTGGTGGGGCGCGTCATTTTTAATTAGACAAGCTAAACCTTGATTCCTTGTCATATGTACGTTAAATAAACTTTACCCTAACTAAACTTTATACTACTACCGTAGTCGACTACCTACCAACACCAAAGTACCTTCAAAGTACATACAAGCCTACATAATTTGAATTCCGCTTTCAGGTGCTCTTAAAAAACATTTTTACTAAATTAAATCGACTAGTGATAAATAGGTAGGTATGAAAGTTTCGAATAAGATCGCTAGTAGTAATGTTAAAGTCCATTTTTGCAATACTTAATAAATAGGTAGCTGTGTCGACTTAGTAGCACAGAGTGATTTTTTCAACGTATTTGTTAGTTAGGCTAATTAATCTCCTTTAACTTTAAATTACTACAATGAACTAAACTCATTTGAGCAATATAGATGTGACCAGAATAAATGGAAACAATTATGATACTTATCAATCATGCTTATAAGAAAAACACTGCTCAAAAATGTTTAGAGATCAAATAAGCACGAGAATTCGTACGCGATTGATCTCTTTACAATAATGTGTAGTAGTATTAGGTAAGATAAAATCCCATTCTATTAATTGTTTATTGTAAGTACTTGTAAGAGATTAGTTTAAGTATTATACCTACCCTTTTTAATTGCTAAATGTTTTTTTTTGCTATAGGACTGTTGCCGCCCAATGTTAATCAGTGCAAGATTACGTTTTCATTTATGAGTTACCTACCTGATGTTAACGGAAATTGATATTTGTATACCAAAAAATATAGTACCTACTTATAGGTAGGTACGATCAAGGTAATAAATATATTATATACGTTAACAAGTTGTCAAAAATATCTATGCAACTCTATGTCACTGACTATATATATGACTGTCTCTATGTTTTGACTCGATGGTTGTATAGATATTAATGCTTTCGACTGTACAAGACACGTACAAAGACAAAAACAGAAGATGAGGCTTTATCGGGACCTGAAAGTCTACGTGCAGTGACAGAAATTAGTTAATCGCATAACACATGTCAGCTTATAGAAAACTAGGTTTTTCTGAGGCATGTTTAACTTTTTGTAGTAAGATCCTAACCATGTTACCATAAAAACTTACTCAACAGTTAAACATCTATTTTAATACATACTTGTCAGTTCATACAAAACTGTAATTTTAGGCATGTCTAAGACGTTAAGTTTTTTGAGGTAAAGCCATCATGTTTTTAACCGTATATGTATATGTTGTTGCAACGGAAATAAATCGAGGTAGTTACTGTCTTTGCCTGTACGCGGCTCCACAGTAGGCACGGTTGCACAATATCGCAAGATCGGTTTTTTTTGCTATCCCTACATTTATCTTTTGTGATAGAAGATGACTCATGATAAGTATTCGTACTATTTATTTTATTCTCAGGGGTTTCGCCTAGTCTCGGAGAGGATAGTGCTAGTATTCAAGTAGGTAATAAACATTTAAAATGAACTACTCGTATTTCAGCTTTGACACTATTGCAATATTTTACTAGGTACATTTTTTAAATTGTAATTATTATATTAAAAATAATGACAATTTTAATTTTATAATTATTTATTACCTTAGGCAGTTATAAGTAGCAACGTGCCTTATTTGTCTGTTCGTTTATCGCAATTTTTTTTGATTTATGCACGATTTTTCTTAGTATCGGTACTTATTTACTAGGGGCGTTCAATAAAAAGTGAGAATGAGTATGTTATAAACAACTTTTACTAAATGTCATTTTATTTTTCGACATAGTCACCTTTTAGCATAATACACTTAGTATATCTTTTTTCTAAACTTAAAATTCCATTTTTAAAAAAGGTCTCATCTTGAGTACTTAAAAAATCTTGTACTGCAGCGACTACCGCGTCGTCGTCTTCAAATTTCTGGCCTCTCAGGTATTGTTTCAATCTCGGAAATAGGTAGAAATCACTGGGAGCGAGATCTGGTGAATACGGAGGATGCTTAAGGATATCGAACCCAGCATCACGAATTGCAGCCATTGCAACGGCGGACTTGTGTGCCGGTGCATTGTCCTAGTGGAACAGCATAACTTTCGAGAGTTTACCTCGCCGTTTTTCGCGGATCTCATTGCGCAATGTTGCTATTTGTTTGGCGTATAATGTGCCCGTAATAGTGGCTCCATGCTCGAGATACTCAATCATTAATACCCCTTTACCATCCCAAAAACAGAGCCCATGACCTTACCGGCAGATGGGCTCACCTTGAATTTCTTCGGAGTTGGAGATGATGGCCTTTTCCATGTCATAGACTGCAGTTCCGTTTCTGGGTCGTAATGATGGAGCCATGTTTCGTCCATTGTTATAAATCGCGCCAAAAAAAGTTCCCGGTCTTGCTGCATCAGGTTCAAAGCTTCTTGACAAATCTCTAGTCTAGTTTGTTTTTGCGTGTCAGTAAGCATTCTTGGTACCCAACGCGCAGCTACCTTTTTCATACCCAAGCGTTCATGTAAAATATTATGCACGCTCCCCGTTGAAATCTTTACATTTTCAGCAATAAAACGAACCGTGACACGACGATCCGCCAAAACTGAGTTTTCGACTTTTTTCACAATGTCTTCAGTTACTGCTGTAGTAGGGCGTCCGGAGCGGGGGTCGTACATTGTCGATGTTCTTCCACGTCTAAATTCGGCGCACCAACGTGCGACTGTCGAATACGGAGGAGCATTAGACCCTTAAGTGTCCCGCAAATCCAAATTGACTTGGTCCGTAGAAAAATTTTTCAAACACAAGTATTTGATAACGGCGCGCAGTTCAATTTTCTCCATTTTCGCTAACGTACTCAATAGCATTGCAAAGAAATTACCGTATATTTTTTTAAACAAAAGACAGTTAGTTTTTTTTTTCATAGCAATCAGCTAGATAGATTAGCTTTACCGGCCAGTATTTAATTTCGTAATATTAAAAGAGTTTGCATCTCATTCTCACTTTATATTGAACGCCCCTCGTAATATTCGCTTTATAGAAAATAGGTACCTATAGGTATATGTAGCAGTTTACAAAATATATCTGCCATCAGAATTTAATAGGTATACTTATAGCACTTATCTTACGACTGACAGACAAAAAAAACAGACGAACAGGGCGATAGTATAAAGGTAGGTACGATTCTGGTTTTGCGGATATTTATTACTAAAAACTTTCTCTCGTAGGTACATAAAAGAGATCGATTGAAGATTGACTTTTTTAAATAATCTAATTTACCATTAATAATAATTAAAATTAAATTTATTTACGTTATAAGCCCGTACAGGCATTCACATGTGCATCTAATTTCAAAATATCGGTTCAGTCTCAGTGCGCGAGTGATGTGGGGGAATTTCTTAGTAACTGGCACTGTAAGCCGAATGCTGTCTATTTTACCAATTTGGTATTTGTTGGCCTCTCTGCGATTTTCATCCCGCTTTGACATTCTGCCGCATTGGTGTCAGTTCTTTAGTTAAAGCTAGCGCTCAGCGATCTGCGGGATGAGCGTGTAGCGGCGCTATCCCCTGCAGCATTGGGGATTTGGTGTTGTCAGCGTGGACGAACTATAGTACATTGTGCATCAAGGGCCGTAAGTAGGGGATTACTAACGAGAGTCTATTAGAAGCCCGACGCCGATACTGCCCGTGATACACACAATGACTTTCATCACATTGCGAGGAAAAATCTAAAAAATAAAATTATTAAAAATAATGGCTACCCGCCAATACAGATTGTCGCTTTTTCGAGTCATCTACCATAGATAATGTAAACTGTGTTTAGTTTAGAATTCGAGTGGTCATACAGCCAGATTCTGCCAACATGTTAAAAAAATATTTACTAAAATTATTGTAAAACTATTTGATATAAATTTAAAATATAAAAAACGAAGTTTAATGAAGCGTAGATAAGTTTTGTATAGTAAAATTGGGTTATAGATAAGTTTTAAAGATATAAATAAAACGTTGGCTGACTTGAAACCTCCTTAGTCTGAAATTACATACCTACCTACCAACTTGTTTGCAAATTCTAAAACTAAAGTAAGAACTCCCTTGGGAAGAAAAACTGTACGTAAATCCATAACTCCCTTAAGAACAAATTAGGCCTTTGACATTTAGTATACAGACAGTCATGGAATAACACCATTGACGAGCAAGTGTGATGAAAAAATTATATCTTTAGAATAAAATCCCGCTAAAAAAGGAAATAAATATGGCTGAAATGATGATGATGATGTTGAAAAAAATAATTCCACTTAATGCCATATTTGAAATATTTATACATAAAGAAGTATAATAAGGTAAATAATATCGACGCCGCCAAGCAATAAGTCGGTAATCGCAAAATGTAAATTTTACAGGAAAAATGATTTACTGTTTTTGTTGAATATCTTAGCAACCAATTGAAATACTGAAGGTATTGATATATGAAATAAAAGCTTATTTTTTATGTAATGTTATATAAACATCAATACTTACTTAAAAATGTGCATTTAGCATTAGGCAATTAGAGAAAATTAATTTTACAGATAATAAGTTGAATTTAATTTCCAGTAATAGTAACTTACCGGATTATTGTGGTGAAAATGCTAAAATTGTGGATTGGTAACAGTATACTGCTGACTTTTATAACGTTTTTTTTTCGTTTGAAGAGTTATACGTAATATGTTATAACAAAGGTTTTTGTAGTAATTTAAAATTAGCAAAAAAAACTGCATTGTGCCATGGCATTGTTGTTCTCGGGGAAATAATTATAACATATTTTCAGTAACCGTTCAATAGTGAATAACGGGTCGTGATATGATCTGATTTTAAATTAAATAATAGGTAAGAAAATATTACGTATATTTACTAACTAATCATCCGCCTATAAAACTTTGTTAGTCACTATTGCCGTATAAAGTTTATTAAATGAATTACAGTATTATCGCTTGCCAAAAAATTGCCAAATATTATTTACGACAATAAACCGGTAACAGCATAATACCAAATATCAAAATAATAAAAGCATGTGTATTGGTGTGTAGCGACACTTTTGTCGTGGTATTTGACTTTGCAAATTTCCGTACAATAAACCCGTCATTCTCAATATCTTCGTTAGTTGCATTAAAAAAAAATTGAAAAAATATATATGATGTATTCCAACCTGTAGAATCAGAATTTAGCATAACAATAAAAAGTCCATAACATAAGATTACCGACTTATTGCTCGGGGGCGTCGATATGTAATACCTCCTATATAACGAATATCTTGAATATTATTTATTATGTGAATAATGCACTCATGCACATATAAATAATAAAACTTTTCACACCACCTGCTCGACAATGCCTTACTATATAGGTATCATGCAAACCTTTCTCAAAGTAAATCATTATAGGTGAGAAAAGTAGAATATACTCCTCGGGGATAAAACTGATTTTGCCTTGGGCGCGCTTAAATCCTTCACTGCTCTCAGGACTCCATATTAATTCCCTCGCTTCGCTCGGGAATCAACCCAAAAGCCCCTCGCTCCGCTCGGGAATTAAATCTGGAGTCCTTCGTTACGCTCAGGATTCAATATCGCGCCCGTGACATAATACAGTGCTTTATCCCCTTGGTGTACAATCTACCATTAAATATGGCATGAGTTAATAAATTAAAAAAGCTAAATTTGGTAAACCTATTCTTAAAATTCTTATGATTAAACCCAATTGACTTAAAGTAGACAAAGCAATATTTTTTAAATTCAAATTCATAATTAGCAGTAGTTCCAGCTATAAATATTGTTAAACCAGATAATAATAATAAAAAAAACTATATAAATATTATCTAATAATAAATTATTAAATCGAATTAACAAATAAGCACCAGCAGTAACTAAAGTAGAAGAATGAACTAAAGCAGGAACAGGAGTGGGAGCTGCTATAAAGAAGCCAATGCCGACCGTCGGCCAGGTTCTGTTAGTGGAGGCTGTGGTGGATATCCCGAACGGAACTCTTGCAGGTGCGCGTGTATTTTGGGAGGTTTCACAACCTCGCGGGCATTCTGTGTTGAGAGAGTCCTGATTATGATGTCACCCGTTTTTTTACGGTAGCTGACCAAGGCACCTCCTGGTAGTCTCTACTATATCATTGAGGTGGCCTATGTCTTTCCTATATTCGCCGACAGTCTCCTTTGAGAGAGCCAGAAGAACCAGGTCCGCGGCGCCCTTTATTTATAACATCCAACCTATGCTGAATTATTTTTTATGTGAGCTTCTGATTATGTTAATTTCGTATTTATTTGTCTACTAAGTATATATTTTTTAGTTGTGTATTCATATTAATTTAATTAACCAAAACATTATATACTTAACCAAAGTTTCAGCCAAATCAACAGCAATTCTTCCATAACTGTGCGATACAGTTCATCAAATTGATTTACATATTTTCTACTTGTGAACCGATTCAAATGAAATAAACACTAAATAAATAAAAAAACGGCACCCAGACTAGTTAAGCTATTTCTGAGATTAGCGCGAGCAAACGGTCAGACAAACAGGTCATAATTCTAAAATTCATTATTTTGGGTTTTATTGCGCAAAGAAATACCCCAAGTAATAGTTTCTCAAATATTTCCAATGTACAGACATTGACCAGTTACAGTTATGTTATATGTATAAGTACTTTTCGACATTAATTTGTAAATGCATCATTTTACTTTTCTTTCTACCTATCGAACTTGATAGCTCTTGTGTGATGGATCACCACGCAACTGCTTTTATTAGTTGATGAAAGTTGCAAACGACCAACTGACCCCCAAGTTAGAGTACTTAGCGATTAAGCTATCTTGTGGAATTGGAACCTATCCTCCACAGTTGTGAAGTTTTAATCAGTATCCATATTGAATCTACGTAGGTATCTAAGATGTTAGACCACAAGGTTCCAAATTTGATCAATAAATAATCATTACATTAATATAGTCTGACGTCATTATTTAATTCGTTGTAAAATTATGAAACAAATGCTACAGTGATCAGAAGTCGGACTTTTAGTAGCCAGTTTATCTATCAATTGTAGGTAGAATATACGATAAGCTATTAATAAAAATGATTCCATTTAAGCCTACTGCCGCAAGTCCAAGATAGGCTAATTATAAGTAGGATATATTATGTTATGTATCAAAATGATAATATGTATTGATAAAAATTACATTATATTAATTTTACTCTTGTTATTGAAATTTGGTGCTGTAACTGATAAGTTTGTAAATGTGTTTTACCATTGTAGCACTTGAATCATAATTTAGTTTCGTATAAAATAAAAATTCTAGGTAGGGCGTTATGTGTTAGGTATCTGTAATAAAACGTATTACACATCAATACCACGACTCCTTAGGTTTACCTTAATCGCAAATGATGTGCGAGAAAACGGAGCGGTGTGCAAGGAAAAAATTAGGAAAGTTGAGTGAAGCTAGTATAAAAATTTTTAAATAAAAAATAAAACCTTCAAAAAACATCCAAAAAACTATGAAATAATAATTGAACCGACCACAATAAGCATGAAAATATCTTTCTACTAATCTGTTTGAAGTCAGTGCCTCAGCTCGAGCCAGCAGGAGTGGACGTAGTAATCTAACTTACCTACATACCTACTATCTATTGGACTTCTATACTCCTGCTGGTTCGTGCTGAGGCACCGACTTCAAACAGATTAGTAGAAAGATATTTTCATGCTTATTGTGGTCGGTTCAATTATTATTTCATAGTTTTTTGGATGTTTTTTGAAGGAGGTTTTATTTTTATTTTTATTTTTTTATTTTTTGCTTTTTAGTTGTTTATGTATAAAATAGATGCGTAGGATAAAATCATCAGTTTGACTTCGAAATAAGTTAATGTTGAAAATTCTATTTTTAATTCTCGACGGGGTTGTGTCGTTGTATTACAGAGTTCCATGATACTTTTTGAATGCAATACTCGACTTGTCACCGAAAATACTAAAACCGCTATACATTTCTCTTGATTTTTTGAGGAGTTTCTTCAATTCCTCATGGATCACATCATCAGAACTGGATTCTGGTAACAACGGGACCAACCTTGAATCATGTGCTTTCAAACAACGAAAAAATTTTCCAAATCGATTCATAAATGACTGAGTTCTGAGGTAACACACTTTAAAAAAAAAAGAACATACAACCGAATTGAAAATCTCCTTTTTTTGAAGTCTGTTAAAAAGTATGCAATTCTATTGGTGGATTTTTCCTCGCACACCGCACCGCTGCCACGTCACATATCTGGTGGATACGCAGTCTAACAGATTAATAATAACGTGAAAGCGATGATGCTGTGAAAATGAGACACTAGAGGCGCCGACTCAAAGCCCTGCGTGCAGTACCATTGGCAGTCGAATTACATTACATACATACATTCACAGCCGATTTTTTTATCCGTATTATCGGAACTACATACTTACAATACGATTAGCAGTGGAACTACAAGCAGGGCACTGCATGCATGGCTCTGGGTGAGGCCCCTTAAGGTTGCAGGATGCTGTAATGGCTGTGCTGTGTTTTATCTCTTATAAGTTTATGTACATTTTTAATCTGTCAATGACCATTAACACCTTCAAATTTTATAGTTAAGTACATTCCTGTTTGAAAATAAAGAAAATAAAAAGACTCAAGTTTTTTTTATTAACATAGTTATATGATTATAAGCTGAGATAATAGTCCATGGAAATCGTACTTTAAAAGGGGCTTTTCTTGCATCAAATCGGGTAGTACTGATTTTTATAAAAGTTGCCTGTAGTGAAGTGGTAATGACAAATCCAAGTTTTCGACTTCGGAAACCCTCCGGATCATTGTCAAATTTTTAAAAAACCATGAAATATTCGTTTTTTTTTCAGTTTTTGCCATTTTTTGTCACCAACGACCCTCTTAACAGTAAAAGTCACTATGAACACTTTTAAGTAGAATAAATTTGCAACAAAATAAAAGTAACTTGGTTACGATAGACCAAATAGTTTCTAAAATAAGTACAGCTATTGAAATGTTAGCAAAATTTAGAAGATCGGCCTGGTCCATCAAAGATGAACAAGAAATAGTATTTTCATCCGACTTAAATCGACTCGAACCGACTCGAACCGACTTGAACCGACTCGAATCGACTCGAACCGACTCGAATCGACTCGAACCGACTCGAATCGACTCGAACCGACTCGAATCGACTCGAATCGACTCGAACCGACTCCAACCGACTTGAACCGACTCAAATCGACTCGAATCGACTCCAACCGACTTCTACCGACTCGAATAGACTCGACTCAACTCAGCAGGTCTAAATTTTTTGTAAATTATATACTTATTTTATACATCGCATTTCATTTTATAAACCCTTCTATCTATAATATAAAAAGTACCTGGGCGACCGAGCTCCGCTCGGGCTGAAACTCGGTACCAAGCCTTTTCCCAGAGATAAGACCAAGCTAGATCAATTTTTCATCCCCGATAACCGTTGGAGCCGTTTCTGAGATTCTGATTATATTATATATACAAGAATTGCTCGTTTAAAGGTATTAGATGAATTGCTGAATGTGCATAACTTCCGATCGAGTGCACCAAATTAGATAATTCTTTTTTTATTGCGTTTGCTATTGTCAGGAGAAGGTTCTTATGAAAGAAATTAAAAAAAAATACAACGGGGGCGAAGCCCCGGGCATCAGCAGTATCTTTATATAATTCTACTGTACGTGTGTATGTCATTGAACTCCTCCTAAACCGCTGGACCGATTTGAATGTTTTTTTTTGTATGCGTTGGGGTGGCGCCCTGGATGGTTTAGATTCACAAATCAGCCCGGCAGATGGCGCTGCAGGACAAAGTCTTTCGGGTCCGCTAGTATTATATATTTTTCACCTCACTAGCTCGGAAAGCCCTTTTTGTTTGTTTGACATCTATTGAGAAAATCGCTTTTTATCCACAAGTGAAGAAAGAGTTTTGACATTTGAAGGCAGCTTAAGTGATATTTGACAGCTAACAAAACGTAAAACGTTAAAAGTGCTGAATTTTTAACATCACAATTAATGAATTGCATCGAGTAAAAAACACTAAATACAGTCTTACAACTTTATTTTAATTCATAAATATCAGCATTCAACATTAACCTTCATTCTTGTTGTAAAAACGGATAAAATGTTCTGACAGTCCAAGTAAGTCGATGTGCGAACAAAACGCATCCGAAATAATAAAAAAAAACTTAAGTCAAAACAGTATACAATTTAACAGTAATACAGTTTGCTCGTATCTCAAAATCGATAATCTGGCTAATTGAAGTTTACTCGTTGTGCAATAAAGTTCAGTTTGGTTTATTCATTGATTGGAGATACGAGATTTTTTCAAAGTAGTGACGATATGTCGGTATTGGAATAGTTCCATAAAGACTGGATATGCTTAGGCTATTTTGCATCATTTTTGATTTTACCAATATTTCTATAAGTACTTCAAAATTATTGTATTGACAAAGAGTTAAATAAATAATAATTGATAGTACAAACCCTTTTTCTTATTTTCCTCGCTGTAGTGAGGTGAAAACTTTTGTGTTATACACGGGTGAAAAGTTATTTTACGTCTCGTGTGTTGAAGCACTCGCTATCGAAAGGATTCTATTTTTGAACCACTCGCTTCGCTCGTGGTCAATCATAGCATCCTTTCGATAGCTCGTGTTTCAAATGAACACTCGCAGGTAAAATAAAACTTTCCCCCCTTGTATAACAAATAACTATTGTTTACTCACCTCAGCAACTTGGAACAGCTGTATCTAAAGAACTATCAGGTCTTAATAGACCTTATTGGTCTCGTTTTGTTGCGAATTTTGTGTACTTTAATAACGTATATGGATTTATGACGTAAAATGGGTCCATAGTTGACCACAGTGACGAAATCTTAAAAAACGTCTAAAATTATTTTTTTCTGAAAATTTTTGAACAACTGTATCTTACAAACTATTTGGTTTATCGCCTTCTCACTTTAACCTACTTTGTTGAAAATTTAGTCGTCTTTAAAGTGTACATAGTGACTTTTACCGTAAAATAGGTCACTGTTGGTAAAAATTGGCAGAAACTGAAAAAAGACGCAAAATTTAATGGTTTTTAAAAATTGACAATGATCCGGAGGGTTTCCGAGGTCGAAAACTTGGATTTGCCATAACCACTTAATCACATAGAACATATAAAAAAATCAGAACTACCCGATTTGATGCAATTGTTTTTACTTATTTACAAACCCTTCTTTTACTTTGTTTACTCACTTTAGCAACTTGGAGCAGCTGTATCTAAAGAACTATCAGGTCTTAATAGACTTAATTGGTCTCGTTTTGTTGCGAATGGTGTGTACTTCAATAACGTATATGGATTTAAGACGTAAAATGGATCCGTAGTTGACCATATCGACAAAATCTTAAAAAAATGTCTGAAATTATTTTTGTTAAGAAATTTTGCCAATTTTAGAACAACTGTATCTTACAAACTATTTGGTTTATCGCCTTTTCACTTTAACATATTTTGTTGGAAATTTAGTCGTCTTTAAAGTGTACATAGTGACATTTGCCGTAAAATAGGTCCCTGTTGGTAAAAATTGACAGAAACTGAAAAAAGTCATAAAATTTAATGGTTTTTCAAAAATTTGACAATGATCCGGAGGGTTCCCGAGGTCGAAAACTTGGATTTGCCATAACCACTTCATCACATAGAACATATAAAAAAATCAGAACTACCCGATTTGATGCAAGACAAAAGTGCCATTTCTATGTGCTATAATATGAAACGTAATTAAAAACAGTAATTATTAAATGTCCATAAGAAACTTATGTATGACATGACACAACTTTAGTAGCGATACTTCACGTGGGCAATCTCTATTCTTTTAGTTATTATTTTTTTTAAGCTCCTCTCTGTAGGCAGGTAATTCCACACCGTCCCAGTGAAGACAAACCTTGTCGAAAAACCTAATAAAAAGAAAAAAAAACGGTTTAAGAAGTGGAATCGAGCTATCCCCGTCTGTTCAAATTCGCTTGATCACACCAACTAGTAAGAAAGAACTGTATTCTCACTAGTTTGTGCCTTACTTTATAGCTAATTAGTACCTGCCTATGTAGTCGGCCCTAAATAGATCTTGACACATAGTGGCCAAATAGTTTGCAATACGTCTTTGTTTCAGTAGAAATAAGGTCGTGTTACAAACTTTTTTGCCACTTGGATGTCACCTTCGATCAACAATACATAGAATTGTTGTTGTTGTTGTAATTAGTATTGTTGATCGAAGGATGTCACGAACTACTGGCAAGCATAAGGTCGTTTAAATAGTATATTAGTACCTTGACTGCAAATTGGCTAGGATACTTTGTTCATGATGAGTGAGCCCTTTGTCCAACAGGCTTAGAGTATCCTTCATTTGCGAAATGTCAAAGAATCCGCAAACATTAGTGTCGATATTCGGTTGGTTTAGCGTAAACCAGGTTGCTAGGCGTGCCAGCTCTACACCCTGTTCCTGTAATACCATGATAGTGGTTATCAATCTAACATAAGTAGTTCGCCGTGATCGTGACTGTTTCAAATGTTTCGATAATGGCTTCAGAGTTCTACGTCGATAAGCGGCGTAGGTACAGTCGCGATTCATCTTGTCATCCACAGAAGTAATAAGAGGAATAGAAATGTCACACGAACTAAAAACGCAACCGCGCATATATTTTATACTTAGGTATGACTAAAAAGCTATATATTTATATTCCGAGTTCAGTCTTTAGAGAAGTGAACTATTTAAAACATGGTTTATTGTGGAGAAGCTGGTTCAAAATGGATTACATTTCATTGGTGAGTACCGAAAACTACTAAAACTAACATGAAAACACGAAAAAAAGTGTGTTCATTGACTGACAGTGGGAGAGACGAAAATGGCGACATTTCTAAAGCGATCAAAACTATACTTGAACATGTTTCGGTGAAATGTTTATTCGATCTGCCCATTTACTCTTCATGTGTCACGTAAGTACTAGGCTTTTGCTCACTTTGCAATAGTCAGATGCCTGTTTGCAGATTGATTTGATGTGGTCGCTGGCGGGATGCCACGGCTGCGGCCCGTTATTCGTCAGCAGGCCCATGCCGGTAGCGGCTGCATTTATTACCCCCACGCCTTTACTCTGCGAAAGTGTTAAGTGGACGTATTTTAATAACATTTAAACGACTTCGAAAAATGGAGGAGGTCCTCAATTTAGGTCCTCCAAGGAACCCTTAGGCGCAAGCCACACAGAATAGACGTGGACGTGGGGCTGGGGCGCGTCGCAGTCGCGGCGCCCCTTGAATCAGGTTTCATATTAAAGGTATAGAAGTGTCGCGATCCAAAGCAGACAGAAGAGACGGGGCGGAGACGCCGCCTGCGAAGAAACGATGCGGACTGCGACGCGCGCGCGGGCTGCGTTCAAATTGACCTAACCGCGACCGCAGATCGCATCCAGTGTGACAGATCCTATAACCTCCTCCTTTTTAGAATTCGGTTAAAAAGTAGTAGTAACCAAAGTTGCCAAACAAAATAAGATTATAAACTTCCTTTAATTAATATAAAGACTTTAAAAAAAGGAGGAGGTTCTATGTTCAACTGTATGTATCTTTTTAGGGTTCCGTAGTCAACTAGGAACCCTTATAGTTTCGCCATGTCTGTTCGTCTGTCTGTCTGTCTGTCCGCGGCTATGCTCAGAGACTGTTAGTACTAGAAAGCTGTAATTTGGCATGAATATATATATATCAGTCACGCCGACAAACTGATTAAATAAAAAAAAGTAAAAAAAAAATTTTTTAGGGTACGTAATATAGACGTAAAGTGGGGGTGATTTTTTTTCTCGACTAACCCTATGGAGTGGGGTATCATTGGATAGGTATTTGAAAATAAATAGGGGTTTGCTAAAACCATTTTTTTGATAAAGTGAATATTTTCGGAGATATTCACTCCGAAAGTTCAAAATAATGTGCCCCCCTCTAACTTTTGAACCGCACGTCTAAAAAAATATGAAAAGAATCACGTAAGTTAAACTTAATAAAAACTTTCTAGGAAAATTATTTTCAACTTAATCAGTTGAGCAGTTTTTAAGTTTTTGTAAAAAAATATTTCTAAACTAAGATTGTATTTAACCTTCATTGCAAGCATTTTTTCTTTTAAGTACCTATAAGATCACGCTAACAGTATCTTCTTTCAAATAAAAAAATATATATTCCATCTGAAAAACAATCAACATGCATACTAGTTATAATAGTAGACTGCAGTAGATTAGTTACCCATTTCGCCGATAGATGGCGCTGTACCGCCGACGTTGGGACTAAAAACAACCACATTAATAAAGTATGCAAAGATTTTTTCGTACCTGCTACGGAACCCTATCTTGGGCGTGTCCGACACGCTCTTGGCCGGTTTTTTTTATGTATGTTAATCGATATGTCCGCCAATTGTGGACCGATTTTCAAAATTATTTTTTTGATTGAAAGAGTATACCTGCTTCTAAGGTGGTCCCATTGGCACCAAGTCATGATCTGGTGATGGAATCCTAGGGAAATCGAGGGAAACCCTTAAATTTAATAGGCACACCTACACCCATGACGATTTTGGCATTTTTAGCATCAAGTTGAGTGTTTCCATTCAGAAAATATCATTTGGTAAACTGGATCTGATGAAGAAGACCACAGATGGATGACCAACGGAACTACTCAACGGGTCAAATCTTGCAAGTTAAATTTGACCCACTTTGCGGTTTCCGATTGAGCTAAAATTTTGCATACCTGTGTAAATTGGATGACAATACAATATTATTGACATGAAGCTGATCTGATGATGGAGCTGGAAGGTGGCCATTGAAACTCGATAATAAAACGATACGACCGCATCGAGTTTGGGCTCGTTTGATTCGTATTGACGAGTAAGTATTTTGTTTGATCCTTAATGGTGGTAACCAGGGTTTGACGATGGAGCTGGAAAGAGCCCATAAGCACTCCGTAATAAAATAACATAACCCCATCAAGTTTGGTCTCGTTTGATTCGTCTTGATGAGCACTTTAGTAACCAGGGGCAAAAAGTACAGTCAGGAAAAAGAGTTCGAAGTCAAACTGATGACTTTATCCTACGCATCTATTTATACATTTTTTTTTATATAAGAGGGGTCAAACGAGCAGACGGGTCACCTGATGGAAAGCGATCACCGTCGCCCATGGACACCCGCAACACGAGGGGAATCACAGGTGCGTTGCCGACACTTTTAGAAATTGGTAGGCTCCTTTTTTAATATAATTAAAAAAGAAAAAATAAAATAATTTTTAAATAAAAAATAAAACCGCCTGCAAAAAACATCCAAAAACTAAAAAGCTAAAAAAAATTAAATAAAAATTAAATCGACTACAAACTTTTAGCATGAAAATGTCTTTCTACTAATCTGTTTGAAGTCCGTGCCTCAGCACGAGCCAGCAGGAGTGGACCTAGTCATCTACCTTACCTACATTACATACTATCTATTGGGTTGCTACCACTCTTGCTGGCTTGTGCTGAGGCACCGACTTCAAACAGATAAGTAGACAGACATTTTCGTGCTAAAAGTTTATAGTCGGTTTATTAATTTATTAATTATAGTGATAATTTATTTATTAATATGTTTATGTCCTGTATTTATGTATGTACCTATGTATGTAAATACTTTATTGTGCATAAAACACAAAAATAATAGAAAACAACAAAACAAAAAGAGTACAAAGGCGAACTTATCCCTAAAAGGGATCTTTTCAAGGTAATCTTATAGATAACCAATAAAGTACCTACTGCTATTTTACTAACTTGAGTCGAAAAAGTCAACCATAATAAATGTAGGTAGTGACTGTACTCAAGTGTAACAATATGGGTACATATATGCAACTTGCTCATAAATAATTATCTATGCCCCATAGCTCTAATGCCGTCGAAGTTATTGGTTTATCACTATGAGAGAATTAAATGGATACCTACATATTTTTGCACTTGACCGTACGTGTAGGAATACGAGGGGCGTTCAATATAAAGTGAGAATGAGATACAAACTCTTTCAATATTAGAAAATTAAATACTGGCCGGTAAAGCTAATCTATCTAGCTGATTGCTATGAAAAAAAAAACTAACTGTCTTTTGTTTAAAAAAAAAAATACGGTAATTTCTTTGCAATGCTATTGAGTACGTTAGCGAAAATGGAGAAAATAGAACTGCACGCCGTTATCAAATACTTTTGCTTGAAAAATTTTTCTACGGACCAAGTCAATTTGGATTTGCGAGACACTTTAGGGTCTAATGCTCCTCCGTATTCGACAGGTCGCACGTTGGTGCGCCGAATTTAGACGTGGAAGAACATCGACAATGGACGACCCCCGCTCAGGACGCCCTACTACAGCAGTAACTGAAGAAATTGTGAAAAAAGTCGAAAACTCAGTTTTGGCGGATCGTCGTGTCACGGTTCGTTTTATTGCTGAAAATGTAAAGATTTCAACGGGGAGCGTGCATAATATTTTACATGAACGCTTGGGTATGAAAAAGGTATATGCGCGTTGGGTACCAAGAATGCTTACTGACACGCAAAAACAAACTAGACTAGAGATTTGTCAAGAAGCTTTGAACCTGATGCAGCAAGACCGGGAACTTTTTCTGGCGCGATTTATAACAATGGACGAAACATGGCTCCATCATTACGACCCAGAAACGAAACTGCAGTCTCTGACATGGAAAAGGCCATCATCTCCAACTCCGAAGAAATTCTAGGTGAGCCCATCTGCCGGTAAGGTCATGGGCTCTGTTTTTTGGGATGGTAAAGGGGTATTAACGATTGAGTAACTCGAGCATGGAGCCACTATTACGGGCACATTATACGCCAAACAAATAGCAACATTGCGCAATGAGATCCGCGAAAAAGGGCGAGGTAAACTCTCGAAAGTTGTGCTGTTCCACCAGGACAATGCCCCGGCACACAAGTCCGCCGTTGCAATGGCTGCAATTCGTGATGCTGGGTTCGATATTCTTAAGCATCCTCCGTATTCACCAGATCTCGCTCCCAGTGATTTCTACCTATTTCCGAGATTGAAACAATACCTGAGAGGCCAGAAATTTGAAGACGACGACGCGGTAGTCGCTGCAGTACAAGATTTTTTAAGTACTCAAGATGAGACCTTTTTTAAAAATGAAATTTTAAGTTTAGAAAAAAGATTTAATAAGTGTATTATGCTAAAAGGTGACTATGTCGAAAAATAAAATTACATTTAGTAAAAGTCGTTTATAACATACTCATTCTCACTTTTTATTGAACGCCCCTAGTACCTAATAAATTTCATTTGCTCACCTTAAAATAGTTTGTAAAATTTTGCAATCTATTATCGTGCAGGGTTGATTTAGCATATGATAGTACTGTAGATATTATGATATCGGACTCTTCAATAATCTCCTTCATCCTATCTGTATCGTAATCACACAATCCAATAAATCGAGCTTTGCCATCTTTGACGGCTCTTTGTAGGGCCGGCAAAGTTTCTTTTACTAGCACAGAGATGTCTGGTGCAAAGGTTGGGTCGTGGATCTGTAAAATAAATAGAACATGGTAGTGTCTCAAAGCAATAACCTCACACGCAGCAGGCGCCGAAGCAGAAGGTTTCTTTACATACGATTACAATATCCAAATTTGAAAAGTTCGACATTCCTACTGATAAATTTATCGGTAAATCTAATCAATACTTTTCTTCAGCTTTTTGGGTTAAACCGTACCGTCTATAACTTATACCTTGACAAGCTCGTGCGCGGCGCTCGGCGGAACCCTGTCGCAGGAAGCCTCTGCTGTCCTTAACAAGATTGGTTTTAATAAGTGCGGCAAACGCTGACCGCGACAGGGTTCCGCGGAGAGTCGCGCACGAGCTTGTCGGACTATAATCGAGCAAGTGTTCACCTGATCGTACTTAAGTGAGCACCACCAACCATGGTGAGCCACAAATAAGAAGAAGAATACAGATGCGTTACCAGTCTAGAGGGCTAAGATAGAGTAGGTAATTTATTGAATCAGGCGTTACTTTGCGGAGGTCCATATTAATGAACTAAAACAATTACTTTGCTCACCCGCGACCTTACAATAGTTACGTTTATGCAAGAAATGTGCGTTCATGCAGTTCCTCCACCTCCACACTGTACGAACACACACAAATCACATAAACCCAACCATCACCACCACCAAGCTACACACACGCACATTTCTTGCATAAACGTAACTATTGTAAGGTCGCGGGTGAGCAAAGTAATTGTTTTAGTTCATAGAGTAGGTACTTTATATGCTGGTAAATAATTTCATCGGGTGTCCTACTCTCCGCGCCGGATCGCAGCAGCGCCAGCAATCTTCCTTGGGGGCAGAACCAGCGAGCAATATAGTGGTAGCGATTTTAAACTAATATAGTGAGATTAATATATGTAATGCAAAATAAAATTTAAGTAATAAAAATACTTTTAAATGAAAGAGATATATAAAGGAAAAAAACCGGCCAAGTGCGAGTCGGATTCGCGCACGAAGGGTTCCGTACGGATATATCTAATGTATAAAAGTCTCGTGTCACGGTGTTTGTTACCGAACTCCTCCGAAACGGCTTGGCCGATTTTTATGAAACTTTTTGTCTATAGATATTTGGTAGGTCTGAGAATAGGTCGTAGGCTATTGTACCTACATGGCAAAACAAAGTTTGCCGGGACAGCTAGTTATCTATAAAAACGGCAAAAAGATCAAGTTTTTTGTATGGGAGCCCCCCATAAATATTTGTTTTAAGTTAATTTATTTTTAAAGTGATTATATAACTAAATATTCTGTGAATATTTCAAGCGTCTTCCTGTTGCCGTTAATTATCAATATCCAGCAAAAACGAGCAAAAAAATCACGTTTGTTGTATGGGAGCCCCCTTAAATATTTATTTTATTCTGCTTTTTAGTATTTGTTGTTATAGCGACAACCGAAATACATCATCTGTGAAAATTTCAACTGTCTAGCTATCACGGTTCATGAAATACAGCCTGGTGTCGGACAGACGTACAGCCAGCGAAGTCTCAGTAATAGGGTCCCGTTTTTATTACCCTTTGGGTACGGAACCTTAAAAACAAGTTTAGTACCTAGTCTTGAATAATGTTGAACATACCACTGCTGAACGTCCTATCCTACTGGAGACCTATCCACCAAGGTTTGCCGAACAGATCGGTCCTGCGGTATCTGCATCCGACGCTTTTCCGCAACCATAACCAAGTCGTCGCTCCATCTTGTTGGAGGCCTACTTACACTGCGTCGTCCGGGCCGTGGACGCCACTCGAGACCCTTTTGCCTGACCCCATTGGCCATTGTTAAATCGAAGCTTAGGATTTGACTTGGCTAGTTTTCACCAACATATCAAATATACTAGGTACTTAGAAGATAAGTTGAACAACCAAATATAATATGATGACTTGTATGTGAAAAGTAGCCAAGTCAAATCTTAAGCTTCAATTTAAGAATTTATATTTTTAAATATCATACACTGTTGTAGCAGTGAAAACAAAGAAATGGAGTTTAATATTTATTTTTGATGTAATTTGTTCTACTAAATAGATTTCAGGATTATCTGCAGAACTTTGCACTCATTTATATATCAATCCTTTTGTCGGCGAATTCCACAATCAAGCGCATTTTTAGTATTGAACTTGGCTAACATTTTTCACATTTATGGATGAGATGGGATTTCTCTTTCTCTATCTCTATCTCTCGCTCGAGTATTTGTGACGCGCTACCGCCAACACGAAAAGCTCCAGCGCCCTCAGGGGACGGTACCGCCCCCGTCGGGAACCTATGATCTAGTGACGAGGGGCCACACTGAATCAACATCGTTTTAAACTAACCTGGATCAAATCCACGTATTCCAGTCCAAGTCGTTCCAGGGTCATGTCAACGGCAGCTTCGGTTTTTTCCGTGGAAAAGTCAAACATGTGCTGAACGTTCTTCTCATAGCGTCCAACTTTACTTCCAATAAAGTACGACTCTCTTGGAATTCCTTTCAGTGCCTATAATTTATAATAACAGTGAATTTGCACGTAAACTTTACGTTTAAGCTACGCACTAAGAGCATAGCATTCATATTAAGCTGCGTACGGACTGCGCGCATATTACGCGCGCCTGTCCGTCGTACTTGCAGCTACGCGTACACGTAGGGGAACGCGTGCCGCGCGAACTCGGCTCGCACTGGCTCGCAGCGAGCCGCCGTTTGTCGGTTTTTGGTCGCGCGTCAAAGCGATCGCGGGTGCCCGGGTACGCTGTATTTAGACGGTCTGTTTCGATTCATGGCGAATGACTGAGGCTCGGCTCGCAGTGGATCGATTGAACTCGCGTTCAGGTTCGCACCGGTCCGTACAGGAGCTGTACGCGTATCCAATGTACGCGTACCCTACGGGAGCCCGGGTACGCGTACCCTATGTGAGCCCGGGTACGCGTATATGCGCGCAGTCCGTACGCAGCTTTATAAAACTGCTCGGATTATTATGTGACAACATACCAGTACACGAAGACGAAGACGGCACGAAGATGTGTGTCAAGATGTTTCAAGACCTTCAAAGATCCTATACCTATTCAATGTATTGGAGCTACAATGCGGCAGGCGCATTTTCTTGATTTAGGTAGCCATTCAGCTGCAGTCAGTCCTAAAGGTGGCGAATGACTTGTAACATTTCGGTGTAATGTAATATGATACAACCCGAGCATTACAGCAGTCAGTGCAGCGAGCCGAGCCGCTCGACGCGAGCGCCGCATGCTCCACTCAGCTGTCGGTTTTAACGCGAATCCCTTTGAGAGTTACATTACAAGTCAGTACAGTTTGAAACGAATGGAGCACAAGCGAACAGAGCGCTGAAGGCGAGCGTTCGCTCCGTAGCTGTGATGTAACTGTAATGTAACACGATCGCCGTGAACAATACATTACAAGCAAAGGTTACAAGTCAGTCGCCACCTTAAGGTGCTGATACACTTGAGCATTCACTTGTAACAGAACAGCGAGCATTCGCCGTTTTTAACTTTGTTCCTGTGATGCTCGCTAAAACGCTTCTTTTCTTTTGTGACCTTTTACCTGTAATGTAACATTCGCTAGAATGCTCATTACAAGTGAATGATCAAGTGCATCGGCACCTCTATGCATCTATGCTGTCACTTATAGTTGCATAAAATACTATTATGCACCTTGTCTAAACTGATGTGAAATATGTCTGAATTGAGGTTACCTAGGTACTGGTATCAAGCTCTGTTTAACAGGCGGCACCTGCCTGACGAAAACATGGTTTATTAATTAATTTTAAAATTACCTTGCCATAAGTTAATTCCGAACTTCCTTGACCGTACCATGGACTTGTTTCCATATAATTAACACCTAACTTTAACGTTTCTCTTATTAATTCCAAACTTTTTTCTTCATCTTGTAACCTGAAAGCGAAGTAAATAAATGTGAGCGTCAGGTATTTGGAGTGCCTGCCCTGGGATGATGAGATGATGACAGTACGATGACCAAGGAACAGTGTAAGGCTAGTTCACGAAAAAAGTAGCCACTTTTGTATAATTCAGGTATTCAATATGAAATGTCATTTATAAAGAATTTAATTAGAAAGAAGGACTCTTCACCTTTCGTTTTGAGTGCTAAACTCACAGAAATAATAATAAAGAGGATCCTCTTTATTATTATTTCTGTGGCTAAACTGCTAATGGTATTATTGATATTTATATCAGATGCTATCCATTTTTGGGCTTACTTTCGAAATCTCTAAATTTTAGTCTAAGATTTTATATTTTTCACGTTTGGGTAAAATGAATCACCGAAATGTATGTAGGTACGCGCATAACTTTCGATCGACTGCACCAAATTGGATAATTATTTTTTGTTGCGTTTGTTATTGTCAGGAGAAGGTTCTTAAGACAGACATTTTGGAAAAATACAACGGGGCGAAGTCGCGGGCATCAGCTTGTGAATAATAAATACAAATGCAGAATATACTTAGCTACTTCAACAGTCGGGACCTAAGTATTTATTGGGATTTTTTAAGCTGGTCACAATTTTAATGATTTCATTTATTCACCTTTCCAAGTATTGTATGCACAACATGAATTGGCACGTCTTGAGTAGAGACATTAAACAAATACTTACCTATGTTGTACTCGTAACTACATCCATTTCCGTCAAATTTCCTAAACTTACGCGCCAAATATTTCTATTGAATTAAAACAAGGCCGCCAAACAACACGATACATCACAAATAACGATGTAACAATAATTACTAAATGACGATGGTGTTCGTATTGCAAAATCATCGTACTTGTAAATTAATAATAAATGATGTCACAACTCAAAACTTAGTTTAGAACTCCACTTGTAATTTTGCTTACCCGTAAATAT
This sequence comes from Archips crataeganus, assembly GCA_947859365.1. Classification (NCBI taxonomy): domain Eukaryota; kingdom Metazoa; phylum Arthropoda; class Insecta; order Lepidoptera; family Tortricidae; genus Archips; species Archips crataeganus. Next base: position 19,920,671 of record OX402045.1, on the reverse strand, counting down.
TACTAAAAGATGCACCTCCCAGACTAACATGGGAGACTTTAATGCCGGTATTACCAAGGTAATTGTATTTCATTTTGTTTCTATTTTAACGTATCGTGCAATTTAATTCGGAACGTCCCGCGTGCTGCGCGCACCACGGTCTGACCGATACTGATGGTATGGTACTGGCATTGGCATGTGAATGTAAAGCTGCAACCTATCTTTAACTAAGTATAGGTAATAACTAGCTTTTTTACCCGCGGCTTCGCTCGCGTGAACCATTAATGTTTCAGAGAAGTATGCAATTAAGCAAGCCTGAAGCAATCATACACGCAAGCATGCAAACGGCATGCAAGAAAGCATGCAAGCTTGCAAGAAAGCATGCAAGCTAGCAAGAAAGCATGCAAGGAAGCATTTAAGCATGCAAGAAAGCATGCAAGCGAGAATCCTAGCAGGATTCTAGCGAGCATGCAAGCAAACAAGCATGCAAGCAAGCATGTAAAAAACATGCAAGCGACAATCCTAACGGATTCTAGCCAGCGTGCAAGCAAGCATACAAGCAAGCAAGCAAGCATGCAATCAAGCGCGCAAGCACGCAAGCAAGCAGCAAGCAAGCAAGCAAGCAATCATGCAAGCAGCATGCAAGCAAGCAAGCAATCATGCAAGCAGCATGCAAGCAAGCAAGCTTGCAATAAAGCATGAACGCAAGTATGCAAGCGAGAATCCAAGCAGGATTCTGGCGAGCATGTGAGCAAGCATCCAAGCAAGCATGCAAGCAAGCATGCAAGCAAGCAAGCATGCAAGCAAGCATCCAAGCAAGCAAGCATGCAAGCAAGCATGCAAGTAAGCAAGCATTCAAGCAAGCATCCAAGTAGGTATGCTAGCGAGCATGCAAGCAGGCAAGGAAGCACGCAATCAAGCACGCAAACAAGCGCGCAAGCAAGCTCACGCATGCAATCATGCAAGAAAGCATGCAAGCAAGCGTGCAAGCAGCATGCAACAAGCAAGCATGCAAGCGAGAATCCAAGCAAGAGGTCCAAATCAAAATTAAAAACTGGCATTAATTTATATTGACATTTTTAATTTCGTATTATCTTTTGTATGGAATGTCCGATTTCAATAATTCAAAAAGAAATTAACAGGTACTGAACCAGCCTTGAATACGAAATAATTTATTTGGATAAGAATTCATACAAAGGTGTGCATAACATGGTCTGATTATGTTAGGCATTTCTATCATCTTTTAAAATGTAAAAAGTAGTAATAGTGACATAACTAAAATACTTTGTTGGACTTTGTTTGGGTCTCGCGAAGTTTTTTGTAGATATTGATACGTTCTATAATATTGTAGAACATTTTTTTGTTATATCATCAATACTTTCCGCAGCGCATGCGATGAAAGACATTTTATGGCTAATTTTTTTTTGGTTGGTTTTAGTAAGATTTTCTGAGGATCTCTAATGTTTTCTACTAATAAATATAGCCTATGTTACTCAGTGATAATGTAGCTTTCTAACGGCAAAAGAATTTTTGAAATCGGTCCAGTAGTTTTTAAGTTTATTCATTACATACAAAAATACAAAAATACAAATCTTTCCTCTTTATAATATTAGTGTAATGTAATGTAACGTAATGTAATGTAATGTAATGTATGTACTTAGATGTAGATGGGTCATTATTTTATTTTTCGGCCAGTATTTTTTGTAATGTGCTCTTCAAATATTTTTTTTACAAAAACGGTAAACTGCTCGGTTTTATTATTAAACATTTAAATAGGTACATAATTAAGCTTACATTTAAAATTATCACTACGTATAAAAAGTAATCATTATTATCTATAAAGTAGGTAACGCAGTGGACATGCATGTCCCCGCCATTTGTATGGAAATTGGTGTATTATCCGCTGAGTTACCAATTTTTTTCACAGAATTTCTTTAAATTTAAAGTTTTTTTGCTGTAAAAGATTAAATTTAGTTATTTTAGTTTATATATAAGTTATTTACACTTGACAAAATCACCAGGTATGCCTTATATTTCACAAAAGATTAATGGCTGAAAAATAAAATAATGCCCCAGATATAAGTTTAGTTAGACGTCTCTTGAACTATGATAAGCGGACATTTGGACGTACATGCTCGTATTTATCGACGTAATCTCATAAGCTCGTACCGTACCTATAACATAAATATTATAGGTGAAAAACTTAAGTAAGTCACCTGTTGTATGTAGTAGTAACGTGTCCGTATAAACAAATTGACGTTCCAAATTTCAAAAATGATTAAGTACCATATTATTTTTGTGCACTATTACATACAGCAGGTGACTCACTTAAGTTTTTCACTTATACGCATGTACATGTAAATCAAATCATGTAATTAATTTAACAAATTTAATACAAAAAATTGTACTGGCCTATTTTTTACAAGCAAACCAAATTTTTTGGTAGAGTAAAGCTGCGTACGGACTGCGCGCACTCGGGTACGCGTACCCGGGCTTGCGTGTCCTGGAACGCCATGTCCGTACGCCATGTACGCGTACAGTGTACGTGTACAGTGTACGTGTACGTGTACAGTACGTGTACAGTACGTGTACGTGTACAGTGTACGCGTACATGGCGTACGGACATGGCGTTCCAGGACACGCAAGCCCGGGTACGCGTACCCGAGTGCGCGCAGTCCGTACGCAGCTTTAGATAAAATCCAATCGAAAATAAATCCAATATAAAAACAATAAATTGCGTATAAGTAATATAAGGGAGATAAAACTGATAGTGAAAATAAACGGATCACTCACGCGCACTGCACGCGCGTGCGCGTTTGGCAGCCACCGTGACGTGCGACTCCGAGAGGAAGGGCTACGGATTAGCCCGAAACATGTCGAGTTAAACTCGTTTTAAGACGTGAGTGATCCGTTTCTTTTCACTATGAGTGAGTCTCACGGTAGTTTCATGTTTAAAGTGAGATAAAACTGTGTGTGAGAATAAAAGGTAACTTGTGACTCTTGTGAGTATGTGAAAACTAGCCAAGTCAATCCGGACGGGACTCGAGTTGAACACTCTACTTTTCATCACATATGCGAGGAAATAAAGAAAAACCGTTATGTTAAAAATGTATAGGTACCTACGCAATTTGTAACAGAGCGGAAGAAAAATTTATCGCGCCAAACCGTCTTTTGTTTTTTTTTTAATGGCCTCGCGCTTTTTGGCTTTGGTACATTCAGCCAGCACTGGCCAGTAGTGCAGGCGCTAGAGGTAGTTGAGTATGCAAAATGTGAGGACCGCATTCCACCAATGGATTTGAGTTAAGAAAAGGTCAAAGATTAATAATGTGGATCTTGCCCGTCAATTTTTTGGTCCACTTTTTTTTTACCCCCTATTTTTACCCCTTATTTTTTTTTCTCGTCTAATTTTATAGTGCGAGGTATCGTTGGATAGGTCTCTTAAAATAATTACGAGGTTGTGAAGACGATTTTTCGATACGGTGATTCGTTTGCGAAATATTCAACTTCAAAGTTATTTTTTTTGTTAAAATCGAGCGTCCCCGGGCTCCCCCTCTAAAAGCTAAACAGCTGGTTTGAAAATTTTGAAAAAAATCATGATTGAAGTATAAATATATTAAATTAACAAGAAAAACTATAACAGATCATTTGTCTTGAGAATTAGTAGTATTTTAAGAGTAAATAGCAGCCTGACCTATAGTGCAGGCGCTAGAGGTAGTTGAGTATGCAAAATGTGAGGACCGAATTCCACCAATGGATTCGAGTTAAGAAAAGGTCAAAGAATAATAACGTGGATCTTGCTAGTTAATTTTTTGGTCCATTTTTTTTAAATTCCCTATTTTTACCCCGTCTTTTTTTTCTCGTCTAACTTTATAGATATGTTGGATAGGTAAAAAAAAAATGGACTAAAAAATTGACTGGTAAGATCCACATTATTAATCTTTGACCTTTTCTTAACTCGAATCCATTGGTGGAATTCGGTCCTCACATTTTGCATACTCAACTGCCTCTAGCGCCTGCACTATAGGTCAGGCTGCTATTTACTCTTAAAGTAGTACTAATTCTCAAGACAAATTAGCCGTTATAGTTTTTCTTGTAAATTTAATATATTTACTTCCATCATGTTTTTTTCCCAAAATTTTTAAACCAGCTGTTTAGCTTTTAGAGGGGGATGCGAACGCTCGATTTTAACAAAAAAAAATCACTTTAAAGTTGAATATTTATCAAACGAATCACTGTATCGAAAAATCGTCTTCACAACCTCGTAATTATTTTAAGAGACCTATCCACCGATACCCCACACTATAAAGTTAGACGAAAAAAAAAATAAGGGGTAAAAAAAAAGAGGACCAAAAAATTGACGGGCAAGATCCACATTATTAATCTTTTTCCTTTTCTTAACTCAAATCCATTGGTGGAATGCGGTCCTTACATTTTGCATACTCAACTACCTCTAGCGCCCGCTCTACAGCAGCATTATGCCAGCATGGAGGTTTGGAGGTAAGTATTACGCATTACAATCTCCTTGTCAAAGAGTATTGTTACTATCTCCTTGTTTACCAGTTCGTGAATACAAAGGAGCACCATTCGATTTCTAAATTTACGTACATCCCTAAAGATGTAAATCGAAATTAACAACACGGATTTTAAGTTAAATGTAACCGCGAATTATAATTTCACGAACAATATCACAAAGGCACTATTTTTGTGCTGAACCAAAAGTCTATTTTATTTATACATATACTGCAGTGGCTACTGCATCGAAAAATCTCGTTAAAGGTCTGTACAGAGAACTGAAAAGAGATTTAATAAAAAATCGTTAGATATTTATTATATAGTACCAGTGTGTTTTTTTCAGATTTGTCTTGGCAAGTCATGACGGTTTAGCTTAGCTTGTAGAGGGGAGAGGGTACTTAACTTTAACAAAAAGTAGCACATGTCATTGAAATACGTAACATATTTTTAGGGTTTCGTAGCTCACAAAGTAAAATAAAACTAATAGATCACTTCGTCGTTCGTCCGTCTTTATGCCCGTCAAGATACTTTCTTTCAGGGACGCGTGGAGATACCTAGGTATCAAGTTGAATTTAATATGAAACACTTCAGTCTATGGTCTCATTCGCTGCCACGCTTTGCTACGCGCTACGCTCGCCAGTAGCAGCGATTTTCCGCTTTGTAGCGAAAACTGCCTAGGTACAAACACAGAACACGCCTGGCAGGTTCTTGGCACTGAATGTGTTCATTGCAACCTTAAAATAAAATCGGCCAAATGTAAAGCCGGACTCTCGTATCGAGAGTTCCGTAGTTTGTAACTGTCAAAATATACACTCCTAGCTGTTGCCCGCGATTTCATCTGCAAGGAATTCGTTTATCGCTATCCCGCGGGAACTATGCAATTTTCCGGGATAAAAACTATCCTATGTCCTTCCCAGGGTCTCAATCTATCTTCATACCAAATTTAATCTAAATCGGTTCAGCGGTTTGAGTGTGAAGAGGTAGCAGACAGACGGACAGACACACTTTTGCATTTATAGGTAATATTAAGTATGGAGTATGGATAAACAGTCGTATCTATAAAAGTCCAATATTAGCAGAGCTCTACTCCTAAGTAAAATGTATACCTACAGAACTGGGGGCATTTTTTTTATTGTAGCGGCAAAACAAATATACCTTTAAATAATTATAAAAAAATATCAGCTGTGTGTCTATTCCAGTTCTTGAGATACAACCTCTGTGACGGACAGACAGACAGTGTAGAGACATTAATAGAGTTGCGTTTGTGACCTTCTGGGTACGGAACTCTAAGAACGATTTCGAAGTTCACTGTTCATGTTACGCAATTTAAAAAAAACTTTGAGTTTTCTAGTTGAATACTCAAAGAAAAAAAACGACCGTTTATTAACCCCGACACAAAAAGGGTGTTATAATATGTTTGACCGCTATGTGCGTACCTATCAATATTTACCATTTTTTTCTTCATACATTCTGTGTGGGCAGGTGCTCCTATAAAAAGAGCGTGCTTTTTATTCTGGTAAGTATTGTGTTCAAGTTTACTTGGCATTGTTGTGCGTATTCGGTATTCGCGTTGCGCTGTATGTTGGTATCTCTGTCGCTCACGCTAGAAACTAAGTAGCAACTACAACACGGTATGCACTTCTTTCATTCATAAAAATGTTTCGGTAAGAGTTGAATTTTTTAAGTTAAATCTGCTAATTCTCATTCTTACATGGAATACAGTATTGGTAGGATGATTAATATAATTCAATAAAGTATACGCTCTGTTTAAGTACCGTCCTATCTAAATCAGTAAGAAATCAGTCAATCAGAAATGCCCTCTCTATTGTGACGTTTGTAAAAAGTTTGTAGTCATTGGCTGTAGGGGTCGCAAGCTTGGTGGCAAGTCGTCAAACGAGGGGAATTTGCTGGCAGAAATTTCTGGTAATGTGCGCCGAGACTAAAGGGATAAAATTTTGTATTATGGCAACCCCGTAGGCGAATTTTTTTTATCGTTTATTTATTGTACGTATCGTTCAGTCGGTTGTTCTGTCGGCGCGCACTGCAAGCGTCAGTCATTTTTAGTGTTAGAAATTATCGGATTTAGTATTTTTAATAAAACGACAGTAGTGAGTTATTGGTGTAGGCAATTAATTATACGAAAGATGTAATTCTTAACTAATACTAAGGCTAATAGTATTTATCTCTCGGTAAGTAAGTATAATTATTGTTTTTTTTTGTAAATATAATATTTTTATTCAGTTTATTAATTAAAGTTCGCAAATATTGTGTCCCGCTTAATACTATTCAAGTGTAAATGTATTCATGAAATATTGATGAGTTGATTTTGCCGAGACAACATAGGAGAATAATAGAAAATAATAATAATAATCATGTCTGAAAGCTAAAATGTGGTTTGAACAGTTGAATAATCTTGGTAAAACTGCACTTCACCTCTAATTTAATAGACTGGAATGCAGCATTTTCTGAGCATAATATTTTTTCTTTAGTTAGGTACCTATTTTCTGGAAAACTTACAAAATCTAATTTTTTTAGAAAGCCTTATCAATAGATAAATTTTACGTCATTTTTGGGCACATAATCATCATGATTAGCTACAAGATTATGTATTACTAAAATAAGTTTAGCTACCATCCCTTCAAAGGGGCAGCTAGAGTCCAGAAGGTTAGGGGTTGAATTCAAGCCCAAATGAATTTCAATTCAACCCCTACCCTTTGTATCCGATGTCTTTCTTTTGAACTTTGTTGCATTCGCATTATGATTGATTTAAAAATTAATTACCTAAGTAGGTAGGTACTTTTTGTAAAAAACAAGTTTTAATTTTTTTTTGTGATCTCTCCATTTTGCTCAAATCCCATGTCTATAATAGGGCCAATTAACCTATTTTTAATGAGAACAGCTCTAAACTTAATATATCAATAAGTTTATATTTCAGAAGAATTAATTGAGATTAATATTTTAGGTACCAATAACTACTTTTGATCTCAAATGTTCACTTATGTTATGTGTATCTATGTCAGGGTCCTTGCTTGCATCAGGTGCTAAAATGTGACAACTTCATAATGAAAACTTCAGTATTGGAAAGTTGTTGCACTTGTAAAGTTACAGAAATAATTAACAATTAAAATTTCACCTAATAGGATATTGATGTTTTAGAGAAATCAATTAAATAATATTTACTTTATACCCGCCTTTACCCGCGGCTTCGCCCATGTAAACGATTAGGTTTGACAGTCAAATTAAAATTAAGGGATTTTGCTAAATTCCCAAAAAAAAACATGAAACCTTCATTTACGTTGTATGACCAACACCCGTGCAAAATTTCACGTCTCTACTCTTAGTGCTTAAGATTGTCGGATTTCACATTGATCCCGAGGGAATGTCGGGATAAAAAGTAGCCCATGTACCTATATTCCAAATATCCAGCTATAAAGATGCCAAATTTCATCAAATTCCGTGCAGCCGTTTTAACGTGGAGGAGATTAAGGGAAAACACAGTAATTTTGAAGTGAAGCTATTGGAGTCGTGTTAAAAACAATAGAAAACGTAACAGTGTTGTAATCACCAGCTCAAACCATCTTTTCCACCCCTGTAAATAAGTTTGACGCTAGTAGATACCGATTATGCGTAGGCGAGCTCCAACCCGTGTCGTGTAGGCAAATCGGGGTTGTTCAGTCACTCTAACAAACCTTTGCATTTATAATATAAGAACTAGCCTTTACGGCTTCGCTCGCGTGCACCATTAGATAAGGCAATTGAATTGAAATTCCGGGATTTTATAAAATTCCGATAGAAACTCTTAAAAATTAAATCGTAGTATCCATTTACGTTGTACTTATCAAGAACATCTGTACACAATATTTTTTTTAGACTGGCAGTTGAGATTCCGGCATTTTACATGCGCATGCGTTACTACCGAGATCATAAAATTTTATCGAAATCCATCCAGCAGTTTTAGCGTGAAAGAGTAAAAAGCGCAGACACTCACACCCAATTGCATGCGCATGCACGCATGCGCACACACTTGAAAAAAACTGATAATTACATTTTCAAATCACTTTGTTTAAGATTTTTGTTCCGGATTGTGTTAAGTACAGTAAGTACGTCCACGAGAAATCAATTAATACTTAATACCCATATCACATCCATGTTTTGTAATAATAACGAGTTAATTTCAAAATGTAATCCCACTAGCTGTTGCCCGTGACTCATTCTGCGAAGCATTCGCTTGTCGCTATCCCGCGGAAACTATGCAATTTTCCGGGATAAAAAATATCCTATATGTTAAATCCAGGTTATAAATTACTAGCGACCCTCCCTGGCTTCGCACGGGTGCAATTATGCATGTATTATACATATAAACCTTCCTCTTGAATCACTCTATCTATTAAAAAAAAACCGCATCAAAATCCGTTGCGTAGTTTTAAAGATCTAAACATACATTGGGACAGACAGACAGCGGGAAGCGACTTTGTTTTATACTATGTAGTGAAGTGATCTGCGTGTTAAATTTCATCAGAATCCGTCAAACTGTTTTAGCGTGAATCCATACAAACTTTCACGTTTATAATATTACTTAATATGAGATTAGTGGGATGCACCTACTACATCCTTTCCTTCCGACGCATACTGCCAAAAACGCAAAAGGCCAATAAACGCTAAAGACCTCATTCGCGTAGTTCTAAACACGCAACATACCAAATACGTGATTTACCAAATTTTTATTACGCGTAATACCAAAAACGCAGATATCCTATCTTAATTATGTAAGCTGGCCAAAACCTTGTTAACAAGTTGGCTGCGAAACCATGTCATTTCCACACGGTATATTATTGCGTCTTAACAACGCCTATGCGGGCGCAAAAATCATGTCATCCCCTCTGTGCGGGAGCTCTATGTTGGGTTTTACTTGACGTAAAAAAGAGATATATTATGTATATATGTGCTTGGCTTTTCAATCATGGAAATGAAAATAGCATGATGGAAAATATAAATGACTAGCTTCACTTACATCATTTTCAAAATTAACACTTACTACACGCGATAGGCCAAACGTTTGTGTATTGGGCTTTTGCGTTTTTGGTATTTTACTAACTTGGTCATTCGCGAATTGAAGAATTTAAATACGTGATTAGCCATAAATATATTGTATTGGCCTTTCGCGTTTTTGACAGTATGCGTCGCGTCGGAAGGCATCCTTTTTACCTCGTTTCTCCAGTTGTCCTCGCTGCAAGCGGCAAACAACGTAGCGTAGCGTTGGTATAGCGGAGTGCGGAGGAGCATAGGCAAAAAAGTGGAAAATTCACAAAGTAACACCTGAATCAATGAACCATGTCAATATATAAAAATACAGATAATAAGCAATTTATCGTTTTTTATTGTAGGGTTGCCCGAGAATTTTTCTGTAAAGAATTTGTTTAATTCTTACCCGTTCAGCCAAATCCGTCCACCCGTTTTAGCGTGAAAGAAAGAGTAACCAACATAATACGTAAGCAATATAACTAAGGCTCGGAATTTTCGTCGCACGGTAAGATGAAAGAAAACTATGGAGTCGATTTTATAACTAAAATTTATCTCATATTCATACTCATACTCGCTCATTTCCTTAGTCCTATAATACTTTTATCCCTTTATCAGGCTGACAGATCGAAAATGTCAATCGAAATTTAATCTTCATTGATGTAAAAAAAAAAAAAGAAAAAATCTAGTATGATGTGGGAAGCCTAGAATATACTACTCTAACGTCCGTTGATGTAGAACGATTTTACTCTAGAAAATATGGAAAAAGTCGCCAAGATTAAATGGACTGTATAGTAGGTACACGCTATACCTTGTCAAGATTTTGAAGCACCCATTCCTGTATCGACATGCCCTATGAATATTAATTATTACAAACAAGGAGCTTTCTTAATGTTAAGTTTTTTACTGTGTGGCATATATTTTTTTTTATTTAAGATATAATTTAATTAAATACAAATTATTTATTTTATTTACAATTCTCTTTCGGTATTAATTAAATGAATGAGTATGAGTATGACTTAAATTTTAATTTTAAGAGCGACGATCTTACCGTGCGACGAAAAGTCCGAGCCTTGAATATAACTCATAAACTATCGCATTTATATTAATAGTTACCTAGAATAGGATTCACAAACCAATACTATAGTATGTTCCTGTTAAAATGACGAAAATGCACTTAACATGGGATTTTACAACTTCTTTCGTTGGTGAATATGAAAGGAAAAGATAACAAAGAGACGTAATAAAACTGACCGAAGTATGGCCTACCGACCGATACACCTGCATAATTGTTTTACAACCCCACTTGAAGATAGCAATTAAACAATAGATGTTGGCTTTAAGTACTTTTCGTCATTTTAACTGGAACCTACTATACATGTGCAAACCTTTGACATAGAGAAAGAAAAAAAGGTAAAAAAAAAATAGAAACAGACGTGAAAGGTCAGTTTTAAAATCTTGTTGGTAAAATATATATTGCTATTTCTATAAAAAAAATACATAGTTGTTTCCCGGAACTTCGTCTGCGTCCTGTAGGAACTTTAAGTGGCAAACAAAAGTGGTAAAGGGGAGCGAATAACTACCTACTAACTACCTACTCGTATCCTAAATTCCTCCTTATCCTAAATAACCTACTTATGTACCTAGCTACATATTTACGCATCAAACTATATTTTAATTTTTTTTTTGAATATATTTTCGAACTAGCTGATGGCCGCGCTTTCGCCTTCGCTGAAGTAAATTAAAACGTATTTTCCCGTGGTAAAAAGTAGCCTATGTCATTCTGCCTCCAGCCCTTCAACTATGTCGATACAAAAAATCACGGCAATCTGTCGCTTAGTTTCGACGTGAAAGAAGGACAAACAAACAAACACACACACACTTTCACATTTATAATATTAGTATGGATGGATTTCTTAAAAGAACGAATTCATTACAATGGGGCTATTCTGAGTCTGTTCCAAATATAGCGCTATGAATTCGAATTTTTTTAACAATCTGTGTTTTGGTGGCTTCATGTGAAGAATGAATGTTCAAAAAAGTTAAAAAAATAAGTTTTTTAAAGTTAACATAAAAATGGGTCCACAACGAGCCAAGCGAGGCCAACAAATCTTTCGATTTTATCGATTGAAAGAGACAGGGCAGTCAATTTTGATAATGTGATTGAATATTTTAATGAACTAAAACAATTACTTTGCTCACCCGCGACCTTACAATAGTTACGTTTATGCAAGAAATGTGCGTTCATGCAGTTCCTCCACCTCCACACTGTACGAACACACACAAATCACATAAACCCAACCATCACCACCACCAAGCTACACTGACGCGTTTCGAACTCAACCAGAGCTCATCTTCAGAGTTACCACAACCGTATGCTATGCTACCAACTGTTAAACTGTGAATATTTTAGTCAAATAAAGTTTCCTAAGCATGTTTAGTATTTATTTTTGCAGTAGAGTTGCTCAATACAAAACCGCCCGGGGTGTCAATCTATCCTACGCCGCCACTAAACTTAACACTTTCCCCGGATAAAATGTAGCCTGTTTATCACGAATTCACGAATAATAACTTTCTATCTATTCTATGTAAGAATTTTTAAAACTGTTTTAGTGAGTCGTTACAGTGATTTCCCCCAGCAACATTTGTAACAGAGTTTAACTCTTTATTATTCTTATTATTAGGTAACTATAGATAGAACGGAAGTTAGGACTAATCTTACACTGCAATAATATAGCTCCGGATCTCCTTTCGCGTTTGTTGGTGTTAATTTATTAATTACAAATTAAATTATTTAAATACTTATGTATTCTATTCGTTGTGTAACATTATACTATGACAATAACTTAATAGTATAAATGATTTAACAGGGCTGAGAATGAGGGCTCGAGTGCCTCGCTGTCGAGTGTTCTCTCCCCGAGTTTTGGCCATCCTTCTCCTCGTGGCAGCCCTAGGCGCTTATTGTTACTACTACAGTGCGTCTCCACAACCGTACAGAAAACCAGGTTTGTCTATCTTTCATATTTTTTTCATATTATTTTTCTCAAAAATGTCCGTAAAAGTAGTCACTGTTAACTTTAAACATTATTAGAAAAAGATACTGGTGTTGTATTGCGAGAGTGAGCGAGTCGGCAAACACAATGTAAAGGTAGTAAGCGTGACATGCTATTTTGGCAGTGAAATTTCAATCTTACGCGTATAGTGCTTGTTAGTGACAAATTAGATTATATTTCTAATTTTTTTAATTGCATGTTGTTATTATGATTTTAATTATTTAATTTAACTTATTTAATTATTTAATTGAGAATATTATTTTTATTTAATGTAATGCTATGAAATGAAATGATAATGTTTTAATTGAATGATTGTAATATAAATTTTAATTTTTAATTTTTAAATTGTATGTGTTCTAAAAAAAACCCTAAATAAATACATTTATTATTATTATTAGAAGGCTAAGTGCATTGCCAATACAGCATTGTTGACAGTCGTCTAAAATATAAAAAATATTGCTGCAGCGCAAAAACACCTACATATTAAAAATGAAGTCAATAGATTATAAACCAAATAAAAGAAGCAATTACCGTTGTTACCTAACTACAGCTCAAATATACCATTTCGACCATCTAAGTTTCGACCAGTTGACTAAATTAATTAGAGTTGGAATTTTCTAACTACTCTATTCTATTTCGAATTCAGCACAATTTTTCGCTATTTTCGGATGGTATCTTCACTGAGATATGATTTCAAAAACTTTTCCCAAGAACATTTGAAGGGTAGGTACACGGAAAGGACTGTCTAGTCACGTTTTTTGAAAAATGAGATTTTAATCTCAAAATGTAGAGCTCGCAGAGTACTATAAGTTACCTTTGGATTAATTATGTTTTATTTTTTCACTTGTAATGAAATAGTTACTACATTAATTGTTCGTGATGGATGACTAACTTTCTAACCGCTATAACTCAAAAAATTGCTTAGGTGATTAGACATGTTCTTTCCGTGTACTGTTCATTTAGTTCCACAACATTCCACCCTTAAAGCTTGGTGCAACGTGCTCTAGTCCAATTATTTTATTTCGGGAGATGTGAGCCCCACAAGGGGAAACGAAATCCAATCGATGCATCTACCTCTTCTCGCGGTGGCATACGTTTCTCACTACACGAGACGGGTCGATGTGTTCCCATTCCTTCGGCATCTCTCCCAACAGTTCTTCTAAAACCGAAACGAGCAAAAAATGATAACGTATAGTCAAGATGTGTACCTAATAATATCAAACATTTACATGGGTACTTATCTGAAACACTAAAAACGTTTGTCCGAATTTCGGATCGACAAGGAAACTATTCGATATTTATTGTTTCTACTTTTTTCGTGTCTCAAAAAGATACCTAACCTATCGTACGATCGTACGCTACTTGTACCAACGAAGCGTTACTATTCGTTTGCGGTCATTTTCGACTTTCGTTTTTCACAATTGGGTTTTTGACTCTAGTCAAAATAGTAATTATAAATCGATTGTACAATCGAAACTAAATCACCTCGTTTCGGGAAAACAACCACTAAAATTTCACGGTGTATATTAGGAGATATTCTTTGGTGTCGGAGCTCGGTTTTATTATATTTTTATTATTGTTAGACCATTGAGACTTGGTCGACGAAGCTCCGCTTCGTGGTGCTCCTGTTATCTGCTTGACTCAACTCTAACCCAATCCTACTGTAATTTAGAGATATTAGGGGTGATTTTCGGTATTTTTTACATTTCTAGAAAGATTTCTAGTTTAAATTGTAAAATTAGGATTTGGTGAAGCATATCGCATACCAGATGTAACGCTGTGTGTAAGTATTTACCTAAAAATGGACTATCAAAAAACGCATTGCATAGGGCAAATGACTATGACGGCTAAAGTTGTTTAGGCAAACAATTTATTGACTTAACGTCAATATGAATATATAGCAAAAAATACGAATAATATTATAATAATCAATCACTATCAGCCAAATAAGTAATAATTTGAAACATCTTCGGATTATATGAAATTGGGATTAACTTCTTTAGTGATTGCAGATTATATTACTGTTCTATATACGTTTAGGTTTCATTTTATCTTGATTTCGTTATACTTTATTAACAACATACCTAGACCTCAAAATAACTTGGTGTCAAAATGCCTGAATCCCAAAATACCTATATTTTTTTCTCAAAACACCGGATTTTTAGTACGACTGAATTTTAAAATGTCATTGTTTCATAATACCTAACTAAACATCACAACACCTTCATCGCAAAACAACCAAATCCCAAAATACCTAAATATTAACAGTTAGGTAAACTAGATAAAAGCTTGTAAAAAATTTAGGATTTTGGGACTGTGACATTTTGCCTTTCCGGTGTTTGAAGGAAATGTACAAATCAATATTTAGTCATTTCGGAAATTGGACGTTTTCGGTCAAAGTCATTATGACTTTCGTTCATTTTAATAATGCGTCAATTGGATATTTAATATACCCTGTCTATTTAACAGAGTTAGCAAGGCGTTCTCTCTGTGCACTTTTGTATGCAAATGAAAGGGACAAGAAACTGTCAGTGGGCGTCAACAATCGCACGTCGATGGCGGACTCGGCTTACAATGCCGTTTGTTGGAATATTCGTAATATTTCTCGTGATTTTCTGATTTTTCTCGTGGCACCTCAAATAATTACATGTCATGTTTATTCATCTATTAATCATAATTATGTAATTTAAAGTAGTAGATAATAATTTTTAAATATGTGTCGGTGCATCGTCCTTATCGCTGACCATTACGTGCATTCTCTGTTTTTCTAGTAAGTACTAACTCTGTTAAATAGACAGAGTATAGGCATTATGGGCTCATGGTCATTTGAAATTTAGTCAAATTAGAAAGAAAGAAAGAAAGAAAAAGAAAGAAAAACATTTATTCGTGACAACAATAGCATAAAGGCATAAAGATTGCAAAATAAAGAAACTAGGTATCACGAAACGGACCCACCTCAGCATAATGCCGGCTCGAGAGCCAGCGCTGGTCTTCCGGTGGGACCGTGAGGCCGTCATTTGCTCGCTGCACACACGATCGGACCGTGTCTAATTGTGAACGCAACCATATGATCGTGCAGCTGTACCAACACAAGGGCGTAATATTTTGGCATGGCGTTGACATTGACAACTGACATGAGCAGCAAGCAAAACGATATATAATAAATAAAATATTTTAATTATTGTAACTTGTAACAGTTAAATAATAAAAACAAAGAGTGAAAAAGTGAAAAAATAGCAGTGACATAAGACATTTCCAATCAAGACACGCACAACACAATATCAGTGTCATAAAAATAAAAACAACAAAAGAAAGTTATAAACATGTTAATAAGGCATTACGCAATTTTGTTTTAATGAACCCTAAGCCTATATACCAACATACTTAGGCTTAATTTAGGTTTGGCAGTACATTCGTGTAAAGTTAACGAATTAGTCAAGATAAAAAGCCATTTTCAAATGATCATATGATATGAATACCTAAGTGATCAATTTGAATACTGAATAGGGTTACTTAATTTTATTAAATTAGTACTATTTATTTCATGTGGGGTTGCCAAATTTAGTGCACCGATTTGCGGTAGGTACTTTTGCGATCAATTTGCGGGACTCGTCTATAAAATGCAATAAATTAATAGTTAAAAAAACACTAGAAAAACACGCTTTTATAAATGCACGTAAAAACAAAAAATAAATTATGGATCGTTCAAGTTGTCTCTATTTCTGGGCTGAAGTGTAAACTATGTGCTTTTAATTATAATACCTGTTTGATTGTAAAAGCGTGGGGGCTGGAACAGGAAAGACGTTCTTGGATGCGTCAACAGTGGTAAAATATAGAGTTCTTGTTCGTGGACGAGATATCTTTGGTTCCCTTTGGTAACTGTTTGGCGGCATAAAGCGCAAACGTAACTCTTAGTTTCTATCTTCACGCCCTCACCCCCCAACCCCTCTAATCCCCCTACCCCCCAACCCCCTAACATCTGGGATCAAAGCGCTCGTCAAGACGAATCAAACGAGCTCAAACTCGACGGGGTTATGTCGTTTTATTGTGGAGTGCCTTTGGCCAACTTCCAGCTCCATCATCAGATCCTGGTTACCATCTGGGCTCAAAGTGCTCGTCAAGACGAATCAAAGGAGCCCAAACTTGACGGGGTTGTGTCATTTTATTACAGAGTTCCTATGGCCACCATCCAGCTCCATCATCAGATCAGCTCCTGTTACCATAATATTGCATTGTCATCCAATTTTCAAACCGGGAAGTGGGTCATAATCATGTTCAAAGTTTCCATTAAATACTTAGTTACATACACGTCGACCTAATAAAAGCGTGTTAAAAATAAGTGAAGTCCCACCTAAAACATTTTCATGTAAAATGATGCCAAGACGAGACCATATTCCTTGCACTGTCAAAAAGTTATCAGATCTCATATAGAGCCAAGCTTCCAAGGCCTTGGTCGTTCTGACCCTTCGCGGGTGGCGGGTCAGAACGACCAAGGCCTAACTCTACACGGCCTAATTTCACAAACTTTACACCTTGGTCAAAATATGTGGCTTAGCCGTTTGGATACTACAAGAAACGTACGATAGAAAAGTAATGAACAGCAATAAATTGATGTAAAGTGAAATTTGTATTCTTATTTATTTTGACATTGACAGAGCAAGGAATAAGGTCTCGTCTTGGCAACATCTTATATGAAAATGTTTTGGTGGGATAAGTTTTATGACGCAAACATTTTATAATCAGTTTTTATGATTTTGTCTAGTTTTCACATATATTTGTATAAGATACCTGTACCTTTTAATAGAAATAATGAATTATTATTATTAATCTAGTCTAGCCTGAAAACGGGACAATCGGCGTCCCACGCGGACTTTTTGCGGGACGCATACACTAGGGCTCCAGAAACGGGATGATATACGCGGGACGGTTGGCAATCCTAATTCCATGCGTCCTGTTTCTTTTTACCTACCTATAAATCTTAACGAGGAAAGCATTAAATTCGGTTGCAATTTTTTTATCGCCTAGCAATTAACAAAGAAACACGCCATCTGATAAGGAATATTACGCAACCTTAGTTTTTGTAAAAATACATTTGTATGCATTTTTACCTTCGATCATATAATACGTAGATGCACAATCGCCGTTCGAAAAAAAATGGAGCCGGCAAAACATTTCGCTCTCATTCCAATATAACGAAACTCGCATATTTTAGTATCGTGATTGTACCTTATTACTTAACTTTAATGTTTATTTTACAACGCACTTTCTTTTAGATATTTTGATTTATTTCTCAACACCGTTGTCATGCGTTGTCAATGTTATCATTCCATTTTTGGCAACAAAAGGTAACAAAATGAAGCTCACACAGATGATTTACGATGTTATGTTCTGCTACGTAAGGTACATAATTAAAATGTACCTACTACATTTACTATAATCACTACCCCCTGTTTCACCATCCATTGATTAAATTTATTTGACGGATAAATGTCATGCCGTCTCTGTTTGTTTTGTTCGAATAGACGGAGACGGCATCACATTTATCCGTCAGTTAAAATTAATCAATGGGTGGTGAAACTGCCCCTAATCTGTTAGTGTTGTCATGAAATGGTAGGTATTGGAGCGACGGAGAAGATTTTTGAGTTTGATTTTATATAGGTCCCTGCATCTATGATCGAAGGTTTTTAAAGTTTTCATGATTTGTGTTACTGTTGTATATCAGTACCTATTGTGCATGCCATGCGTAGATTTGTTTGAATGTCTCAGTATTGGTTTCAGCTAGTGATTTTTAAATAAAAGGAATGGTACCTACCTGTTGCTCTTATATTGGATTTCTTGCATTCGCACGGCACCGGTGTGAATATGATAAAACTATCATTTGATTGATACGAATCCATGTTTCATAAATGTATTCACTCACTAATGTCCCCACAGCTCATACTCAACCGCAATATCAGGGGGACCGCGGATAAAAAAATTTTGCATGGCAGATCTATGTAGGATGGGTCATTCATCCATCAGATTCACTTGTAATGTAATGCCTTCAAGTACGCATTCATAGCTTTAATAGAATGTGCGAATACGTAGTCGTGGCGAACGACAATAATGCTACGAGAGTGCATTTTTTTTTAACACTGACTGGTGTTTTACGTATGTACCAATCTGTAGTCGCTGTCAGTTGGTCTTCAAACGATATAGTGGTAGTGTAATGTCACCTGTCACGATAGTTACCGTTAACTTTTTAACCCCGACACAAAAAAGGGGTGTTATAAGTTTGACCGCTATGTGTGTGTGTGTGTGTGTGTGTGTGTGTGTGTGTGTGTCTGCCTGTCTGTCTGTGGCATCATAGCTCTTAAACGGGAGAACCGACTTGGATGCGATTTTTTTTATTAGAAAGCATGTTTCTTGGCGCTGGTTCTTAGATATGTTTCATCAAAATCGGTTCAGCTGTTTCAAAGCTATCAGCTCTTTTGTTAGCTGCGGAAGGGATCTTAGAAGCATAATGGGCGTTTACTTTATGTTCAAACATACGTGTGACATAATTGGGATGTCCCAATTTTTGACAACGTATACTTAATAAATCGAAAACCGTTTGGAGAAATAGGCTTTGTGAAGCGTTTTCAGAAATCAGATTCCAAAATTATGATAAACTGAATTAAATAAAGAAAATTTAAGTAATGACCCTTATTTGACCCCTGCAGTGAATCATCACAAAGGCAGATATAAAGCAGGTCTACACTCTAAAGCAAATTGACAGTTTGAAATGTTGCTGTCCTGCTTATAATAGCAAAGAGTGACAAAGACAAAACTTTAATCACATGATGCGCACCTGGCTTTAAACAGTTGTCATTTAACGTAAAAGGAATAAAAGGAATGGTACCTACCTGTTGCTCTTATATTGGATTTCTTGCATTCGCACGGCACCGGTGTGAATATGATAAAACTATCATTTGATTGATACGAATCCATGTTTCATAAATGTATTCACTCACTAATGTCCCCACAGCTCATACTCAACCGCAATATCAGGGGGACCGCGGATAAAAAAATTTTGCATGGCAGATCTATGTAGGATGGGTCATTCATCCATCAGATTCACTTGTAATGTAATGCCTTCAAGTACGCATTCATAGCTTTAATAGAATGTGCGAATACGTAGTCGTGGCGAACGACAATAATGCTACGAGAGTGCATTTTTTTTTAACACTGACTGGTGTTTTACGTATGTACCAATCTGTAGTCGCTGTCAGTTGGTCTTCAAACGATATAGTGGTAGTGTAATGTCACCTGTCACGATAGTTACCGTTAACTTTTTAACCCCGACACAAAAAAGGGGTGTTATAAGTTTGACCGCTATGTGTGTGTGTGTGTGTGTGTGTGTGTGTGTGTGTGTGTGTGTGTCTGCCTGTCTGTCTGTGGCATCATAGCTCTTAAACGGGAGAACCGACTTGGATGCGATTTTTTTTATTAGAAAGCATGTTTCTTGGCGCTGGTTCTTAGATATGTTTCATCAAAATCGGTTCAGCTGTTTCAAAGCTATCAGCTCTTTTGTTAGCTGCGGAAGGGATCTTAGAAGCATAATGGGCGTTTACTTTATGTTCAAACATACGTGTGACATAATTGGGATGTCCCAATTTTTGACAACGTATACTTAATAAATCGAAAACCGTTTGGAGAAATAGGCTTTGTGAAGCGTTTTCAGAAATCAGATTCCAAAATTATGATAAACTGAATTAAATAAAGAAAATTTAAGTAATGACCCTTATTTGACCCCTGCAGTGAATCATCACAAAGGCAGATATAAAGCAGGTCTACACTCTAAAGCAAATTGACAGTTTGAAATGTTGCTGTCCTGCTTATAATAGCAAAGAGTGACAAAGACAAAACTTTAATCACATGATGCGCACCTGGCTTTAAACAGTTGTCATTTAACGTAAAGTCCGAAATGTATACGAGTATTTCCAATGTAGTATTTTTACAAATTTAATTATTAAATTACTTCGTTACAAGTAAATATAGAAGAATTTCAATATTAGATTTTAATAAAAAATATCTATTCACTATCACACCATTAAACAAACAGTAATAATCGAAGCTAAAAGAAGAGAAATAAATAAAACTATTTGTCATGGTTCATTTAGGACCCTAAGCCGTGCTTGTATTATTGACAGTGACAAGACAAATCAGTAGTGCCACAGATTATGTTATGTACGACTTGAATTTTTCTAGGCAATGAAACTTGGCTCTCTCACTGTGACGTCATCCAACGTATTTCTTAAAAAAATGATAAAAAATTAAATACTCAACCAAATTCAAAATCGATGTAAATGGTATCTTAAAATATCCTATTCTTTCCAAAAAATATATAAAAACTATAGATTTTTTTTTGGTGCATCCCAATTGCGATGCGGGTTTTTAAAATTTTTATTTTATAGTTATTTATCTTTTTATGGCTCTACTCTACACGCGGTTGTTTCTGGTATTTCTGTTCAATCATGCGGTTTCCATTGAGTGCAAAGTTTCCGAAGCCTCAGATGTATATGCAATAGCTTTTGCACCTGATTCATTCCAATACATAAATACGTTACGAATATTTGCTGACAATTCAAGTCGGTAACTATAGCCGCCGGTCGAACTTCACGTATGTACAGTGGAGGATACCGAATCACGTATATACCAGTGTGAAAGTTTGTCAGTCTCAATTTCACGTTAATTTTTTTGGAAGATGTATGGAATGTCAACGTGACATTTGCAGCGAAAAGCCAACCCACCTTGGTACGCGAATCAGTTTCTTCGACTGCATCGTCACGCCATGAAGATGAGATCATTGATCACATGCTGTATGGTGCAAAAGTGCCCCAATAACAGTAACTAAGTAAAATGTAAAAAATCTATGTCAATAGAGTTGGTTTTAAAATTATTCGTTTAAGAATAGCAATGCTTGAAATTTACTATAATAGTACCCTATAAATCAATTGTTTGTCATTTATAGCTTTTTAGTTATTAAACTTATTAACGAACAAAAGCAACACATTTTTGGCTTTTTTTATTCCATTTATTTTCATATTTCCGATGAAAACTTTAAAACTGAAAGCCGTGTTAAACAGGGCATTACAGTCTCTTTAATAATGGGCTGGCATGGCAGTTATGTATTCAGATATATTTATATACATAATCATGGGTCACACATAAGGTCGGTGCAAAAGTGAATCAAAGTAAATTAGTACCTAAGAAAACTTGTGTTCGATTTCGTTTTGTAGCGGACTTTTATTCAATGGTAACTTCGTAACTATGATTCAGACATAAATGATTAATTACCCCGTCGTCAGTCACTATTATCTCCTATTTACTATAGTTTTATTATTTGGGGAAAGCTATACGGAAATTTAAATAAATTGAATATTAAAAAAGTCCAAAATTAACAGTGTTCGATCAAACATTCTTAACAAATTGTTAATGATAACAAAACGATTTGGGTGCAGTTCTGTAGTAAGTTTGAAGCATTACTATTATTAGGAGAAGCATTTCTAAACCAGTTCCACTGACTAATTTTTTCCCCGTTTTACATAGGTACTATTATTGGGACACTTTTGCACCTAACTGTAGATGTCTAAGCTCACTGAACCATAAATATGAAATGACTCATATCGTTAACTCCTGTATAATGAGTTTTCGGAAACTCACTGAACAATTATATTTTTTAATTAGCCTATTGGATGTCCCACTGCTAAACAAAGGCCTCCCCTTTTTTTTCCACCGTCTCTGTCCCTCGCAAAATCCCAAATAACAAATAATTAGTTTTTAAGATTCCTTGCAGACTAAATGGAAATCGTAATAAGGCAGAGAAAGATACTTGAAATATGGCAAACATATTCCTTGAGAGTCATAAAGGTGCACTAAGACGGGATTTTTAGAAATTGCTCTGGTAAGGAATAAAAGTTTTTTTTTAACTACTACCTGTGAGCTTATAACTGACACATATTTTCCTTGAGGATTATGAAATCGCATTAAAAAGGAACTTTCCGAAATCCCGTGGGACAGGGAATAATAGTATTTTATGCAACTGTCTGTAGGGGTCCTTAAAACACAATGTGGTTTCAGAAACGAGGCGTAGCCGAGTTTCATAAAGGGTTACATGAGTGTTTTAAGGCCTAATTACGTACAGTTGCATACAATATTTTATCTACATCCATATATTAAATCCTCTATCATGCAATCAAGAAACATTGAGAAATGACCTGCATTAACGAGAACTAGGTATGTCTGCCCCACGTCCTGCACCCGGTGCGCGCCCGAGGACCTGCGCGACGTGATTGCGCGCTCCTCCTACACCGGTACTGTAATATAAATCTCATTATGTTACAAATTTCTGTATCGTAATGACCATTACGATACTGCCGTGTTCATAATAGAATCCAATGTCGTAATGCTCGTCATTATCTATGGTTTTTGAACGCATAATGGAGGATTTACTATATGGGTGTAGGTAAAACGGATTTATATTTTTGTTTCAACGTGGCTCTGGCCCGACATGCACTTTGCTGGTTTTTTTTATTAAATTTGTGTCTTGGGATGGATGGAGCTTATTTACTATAGGTACGCGAACCACGTTGCGAACAAAAGCTAAGCTTTCAATACAAAAGTAGGTAGAACAAATAAAATTCTATAACTAGGTACTTCATTTCTTTAGCAATAACTATAAATTAAAAATTTAAAAAACCCCCAACGCAATTACGTCACACGTATGACTATTCCAACATAAATGCCCATTATGCGTCTAAGATCCCTTCCGCAGCTAACAAAAGAGCTGATAACTTTGAAACGGCTGAACCGCTTTTGAAGAAACATATCTAAGAAGTTAAGAACCATCGCCAAGAAACATGCTTTCTAATAAAAAAAAACCGCATCCAAATCGGTTCATCCGTTTAAGAGCTATGATGCCACAGACAGACAGAGACACACACACACACACACACACACATAGCGGACAAACTTAGAACAGCCCTTTTTTGTGTGGGTGTTAAAAATGCTAAAAATCATACTTTATTTCGCTACAATGTCGAACCAAGTCCCGGTCGGAGTCCCGAATACGAATGCTGTGGGATATTTTGCTACAAACATCGACGTACACCATTGCCAGGAAATATCAATCGAGCCGGACGAGTGCCGGCATTCATTTAACTACCGGCTGTTGTGAGTAAACTGGGAGAGAGCTTCGGTTCCTCTATGCATATGATAAAGCAATTTTAACTATGTCTGATGATATGTGTTCTGATACAAGTCATTCTGTTCTTGGATATTACTAGTATGTTGTTATGTGTATTGATTTGATTTCGTTTATTATAATTAACATAGTAGTAGTACATATATTCTTTTTAAAAATGAACACTTATTTTCGTTCTGTGCCTAAAACTGAGTTAGGGTTCAATGGACACATCCTCGAACTATATAAAAGAGGACTAAAATTTTATTTTCCTTCGATTTTGTGATCTTTGAGAAGTATTAGACGGAGTCGCGTGCAACAGCTAGTATATATATATATATAGATGTCATGTCTCTAATTATATCCTGCGTGCTTTCTCTTTTTATTGTTCCGGATAAATTCCTGCGGGGAATAGGTACCTATCGCGTCGTCAAGTGCACGTTCCTACATCTTACTTAGCCCAACTGCTACAATAGTACGTATTGTGCACTGGCCCTAGGGAAAAAATTCACAGTGATTACGATTTCACGCATTTTGCACATAGTGGAACCGTTTTATAATTTTCCATCAAAAGTCCGTAACACCTTAAATACGTTTTGGCTCTTCCAATTATGTGGACCTTACTTCACTTAACGCTAACACGTAGTTATTCGAATTTTTCATGAACTGATTATTTGATTATGTTAAATTTATATTACAAGACGTCGATACGATAAGGCTAACAATTAAGAAAACTGACTAATCATGGTTAAAAGGGAGACGAAAACTTTACTTTTGTTATTTCTTTGTTTTTTGACCGTTTTTTCCATCAGAGCATAATAAATTTTTAAATTGAAATTTAAGTGCCAAAGTTTTACCCGAAAAGTATACTTATTTGAACACAAAGTTTGCGTCTACATAATATTTTAACATTTTTTTATACTTATCGTTTTTATTCATTCCAAGATACATTCTAAATACCAGTTTAGTTACATTTATTTCACAATTTCAGAAGGCTCGTGGAATTATGCGCAAAGTTTTGCGGCATCTTGTATTTTCAACCGACGAAAACAAAAGGAGGAGGTTCTCAATTCGACGTGTATATATTTTTTTGTTTTTTTTTTTATGTTTAAAATCTTTAAGGATAAAGAGGATATTAAAATAGGTACTATTCTTTACACCGTATTCATGTCGACGTCTAACCGTGATAATGACTAGATGAGATATTTAAATTGAAGTTCAAAACTGCATGTTCACTAAGTTGCGTGATATTATTGGGCATTTTCAGAAAAGAGCGTACCTACCCTGTACTTTTTTAAAACCTAACAAATTTCGGGTTATTTCTACTCAGAATCACAGGCACTATCGATTTAAGCAATAAAAAAAGTGTCCCACGTTTGACTGTCCGTTTTGTGACGCAGTTAACCATACATGTTATATGGACCGTCACAAAACTGACTAATAAATTTTGTATGGAAAATTAAAGATAATTAAGGCAAGACGGGTACATTTTTTGAAATTTTTTGAAAACTCCCTATTAGAAGTTTCCGTACCTACTGACCCATTCTATTGACTCACTTTTACATAGATATGTACTGTTGCTCACGAAAGTGGAACATGACACCAGCAAGGACGTCAAGGAGAAATGATCGTATTAAGGTTAAGGTAATTAGAACTGCTGAGTTCAACCATGCTTCACATATTGAAGCCTGTGCTAGTTGAAGCAACAGAAGAATTAGGAAAATAAACGCATTATTTCCTGCTAATAGTAATAACGTACGTAGCGTAAAGAAAATCTAAGTAGGTACATACCTATATACGGCAGAACCAAGCGAAGTAACTTTCGCCACTATGTTTATGGCTCTCCAAATTTCAACTAATTTGGGTTCGATGTATACAGGGTTATTGGTAAGTCGACCTATTCCCGTCAAGGGGTAATGGGGGAGGTCATTTGCAATCATTTTTGTCCCATAATGCCCTATGATAAAGTGAACCATTTCTGAGATAATTGAAATTTAAGTTTTTTGCAAAAAAGTCGGAAACGCATCTTCAAAAATTTATTTAAAAAATAGTTGGCCATTTAAGTCAACTTTTTTATTTTTTTATGTACTACAAGATAAAATAGCTGTTCTTATGCAATATTAAAAGTATAATTATCTGTACACGTTTAAGAATGCAAGACCAAAAAGTAACAGCTTTTTAGGCAAATCCCATGTTTAGGTATAACGCCTTCATTGGCATCTTGCGTTTAAGGTAACTCGACCAAAAGGGTTTTACATTACTTATTGTTGTTAGTTGTATGTATAACAGTTATTATTGATAGATTTAATGAGTTAATTTTAAGAAATGTTCAGACGTGATTTTCTTCCTACGTCCTTTGTGATCATTTTTTTCTAGCAACCATTAGCAAAAATCATAGTAGTAAGTAATAGCTATAAATAGCTTTTACGTAGGTACAATCTGCACGCCAAATGTCTTAGTAAAATTTTCTGTTTTTATGCCAATAATGTTGAACAACCTGATAAAAAAAACACATTTTTTTAACTTTTTGGTCTCGCGTTCTTACACGTGTACAGATAATTATACTTTTAATATTGCATAAGACCAGCTATTTTATCTTGTACATAAGCAAATAAAAAAAGTTTACTAAAATGGCCACCTTTTTTAAAATAAATTTTGAAGATGCGTATTTGACTTATTTGCCGAAAACTTAAATTATCTCTGAAATGGTTCATTTTTGCATAGGGCATTACAGATGATTAGCGGCGATGTGAGTAAAAGACTAGTCGCCTGTATGCCTGAAATATTATTATTTTTTGGCAATAAATAAATCATCATCATCATCATCATCATCATCATCAGCCTATGTTTGTCCACTGCTGGACATAGGCTGGGCTAGGGATAGGCATAAATAAATGTAACCTAGTAACTGAAATCGTTTTTATTTAAATTGTGGACAGATACCGCGAAATCTCATAAAATCGTAGGTGCTCAATACTTTTGGCCAAGGCTGTACCTACAGACAAATTAGTCAATTATATTGTTTTAAACTTTCTGTGATTTTCACTCATAGTAATTATAACAGCGATGTATTGCTAAAATTACACCGACGTTTTGACCTCATTGCAGCGGCCGTGGTCACGAGTAGACTGAAGTTTGGAGTAGTTAATGATAGCAGTAAAAAACTAATTTCAGGATTTTTCGAAATTCTCTCATTACATAGGTATTCAATTTAAAGTGACCCTTTCCACGTAACTACGTTATAATGACTATGGTCTTTAAAATTTACCATACAAGTAATTTAAGAGCAGGATTTTTCGAAATTCCCGTGGGATAAGGGACAAAAAGGATTATGTTTGACTAGGTATCTGTAGCAGTGTAGCTGTTAAAGAGACTTGATACTTGGCCGGTATCATCGAGGGTCATAGGGGTGCAATTAGCAGGGATGTTTGTGATTTCCCGCGTGATAGAGAACGGGAGTTGAGTTGAACATAAATTTATCTCTATGTGACGAAGTCGCTGACAAAAACCAATTTTAATGTAAAATCTGCTCGAGTTTAAAGAAAATTTCGCAGTCAACTGGCAAGTTTAGTCCCGTTTCTTAACAAAAATTTCGAGACTCCCACAGCCACAGCTGGCGTAACTGGGTGGTTACGAAATTTTGTTTACCAAATAGGACTAAAGGGGTAAACGTCTTTTAAGCTAAGTTTAGACTACGACAGAAATTATTGTCGCAATTGAAAGAAAGAGTGAGTGAAGTTTACACTTGTACGGAATTACTTTTTGTACCTACTAATTATGGTGTCACAATAAATTTCGCAATTAGAGACACTGTATATACTGGGTGTGAGTGTACCTACCGTGTATAGTTTCGTAGTCTATTTGAGCCATTAGTTTGAGATCACATATTCAAGTTAATAATTACACTGTGTGCTAAATTGGCCGCATAAACTAGTTCGCTTTACAGCCTTGCAATATGCATTGCACGATTTTTCTAAACTGAACCTTAGACATTAAGTAAACAACTTAAGATTTAATATTATTTTTATAGTTTCAGAAACCAATTTTGCTCTCGGTGACCTTGATGACCATAAACCACCTTTAATGACGTGGCGTAAACCAGCAACAGCATTTCACGAAGAAAAGGTTAGTAAAGAAGAAGAAAATAAAATTATTTTAGTGGTTTTTGGAGTCGGTTCAATTTTTAGGGTTCCGTACCTAAAGGGTTAAAACGAGACCCTATTACAGAGACTCCGCTGTCCGTCCGTCAGTCTGTCTGTCCGTCTGTTACCAGGTTGTATCTCATGAACCGTGATAGCTAATAGACAGCTGAAATTTTCACTGAATTTTCGTTGACTTTTTGCTCGATGTTGATAACGGCAACAGGTAGACACTTGGAATATTCACAGAATATTTAGTTATATATTCACTTTACAAATAAATAATTAAATTAAAATGAAACGAATATGTAAGGCTCCCATACAACAAACGTGATTTTTTTGCCGTTTTTATAGATAATGGTACGGAACCCTTCGTGCGCGAGTCCGACTCGCACTTGGCCGGTTTCTATATTATAATATAATTCGTTTTTCTCTTTTTCCATAGGAGGTACTCGAGCAATGTCCTGTGCTACGAAATAGCGTTGCCGACATAGACACGTTGTCCGTGTATCCTTCTTTCGAATTCCAGGTAAGTGTACCATACCTAATTTTCTAGTTTCTACTGAGATCATTCTTAGTCTTAATACACTTTGTTAAGTAAATACAGATCTATAAATAGACGTTAACACGTTAGTTACTAAAGAAGGGGTTCCTAAACAGTGCATCGCGACTCTCTGAGGGTCGCTTAGCGATAGGTAGACTGGGGACGCCTGCATACGTATCTAGAGCTACACGCATTATTTTCTCTTACAAAGGTTTCGCAAAAAAATAACTTGTAAATAAAGTCTCAGTTTAAAAAAAAGATTGGGAATCCCTGTACTAAATCATTAAAATTTAATACTTTGTCGCTTTAACTTGTTTGACAAAATTCCGTACCTACTTATATAGGTATATAGCGAATCATATCATATTTTATAGCGAATCAGTAAATGCCAATTGAATGGCATTGATCTCTCTTAAGTGTCATTGCTAAGTATATCCCATAATCTTACGTTCTAGGTACGTGATTTCAAGATTTCTTACAGCATGTTAATTTCATTTAATACTTATTTATGAATAAAAGCCAAAGATAAAAGTAGTACTTACTGTATAGCTTGGAATTTTCGCCTCGTGACCGACGCGTTTTCATTTGTGAGGCTTTATTGACGAAACTAAAGACTAGCGCCACTTCAACATCAGTTTAAATCATGTGAGTATTTTAAGGGATATAATTTTTTTCTTATTTGTATTTATCTCTTTACAGCCTAGCTGGCTGCGCATAAAGGAGTTTTGGGATAAAACGTTTGAAGAGCGTTACGAGAAAATTCGCAATGATAGTCGACGGCCCAGGCTAAAGGTTTCTAACTTTGTTTTTAATATTTTTTTAGCGTAGGTGCCCAAATCGTATAGGGCCAGTAAATCTTCAAGGACCTGGCACGCTGGATTTTGTCGCGGACATAAAACTGCTGTGCACTCTGGCTATGTACTTACCCAAAAACTATGAGGTTTATGTGTGTATCAGCGTTCGACATTTATTACGGAAACTAATAGTTTTGATTTGATTAAATTGATTGGTCTTAGATTTATACTAATTAATGATATTTTATTTCATAGTTAAAAGAATTAAGTCAGACAAAGTTGATACCTACATTTTCTTGTTGCTTACAACTTTAATAATGACATATCATGGCAGGTTTCATTTCAAGTGTAATCTTTTAGCTGGCTTAAATAAAAGATATGTTCTCAACTCGGCTGATCCTTTCATTCGATTGATTTTGGAAACGTTAATGCCACAAACTTGTTTACATAAATTCTATCGGAAATCGGTTCAGCAGTTATAATTTTATTCACATTTCAAAATTTAGGATTTGAAACGTAATTTAAATATTCCAGGTCATAATGGTTCCACATTCTCACAATGACCCGGGCTGGCTAAAAACCTTTGAACAGTACTTTGAAATGAAGACTAAAAATATTATCAACAACATAGTACAAAGC
This sequence comes from Archips crataeganus, assembly GCA_947859365.1. Classification (NCBI taxonomy): domain Eukaryota; kingdom Metazoa; phylum Arthropoda; class Insecta; order Lepidoptera; family Tortricidae; genus Archips; species Archips crataeganus. The sequence continues at coordinate 19,890,789 of OX402045.1, read as the reverse complement.
CTACATCTGTACCCGAATATGACCTTCATATGGAGTGAAATATCTTTTCTCAATGCATGGTGGGAAAGAGCGCACCCTTTGAAACAAAAGGTACCTAAACTATTTTTTGTATTATACGTGCAACTACGCCACTCGTAGATACTTAATGTGTAAAGAACTCTCCTACCCTTAAAATTCGGTTGCATTTCTTACAGGCCCTAAAAAAACTTATCAAGGAGGGCCGCGTCGAAATAACCACAGGAGGCTGGGTAATGGCTGACGAGGCTTGTACGCACATGTACTCTCTGCTTGATCAATTCATAGAAGGTAATTTTGAGATATTATTTATATGCTAATAAATTAGTACAACTTATTAGAAAAAACTATATAAAAAAGTGGTCCTTTGCGTTTCAGGTCATCAGTGGGTGAAAACCAATTTAGGTATTGTTCCAAAAACTGGCTGGTCCATAGACCCATTCGGCCACGGGCCCACAGTGCCTTACTTCCTTGACAAAAGCGGCCTTAAAGGAACAATTATCCAGAGGATACATTACGCTTGGAAGCAATGGCTTGCAGAAAAACAAATAGAAGAGTTTTATTGGATGCCCGGATGGTCTACAAAGAAACCATCTCTTATAGTTCACAACCAACCCTTCGATATATATTCCATTAAAAGTTCCTGTGGACCACACCCATCTGTTTGTTTGGGCTTCGATTTCAGGAAAATTCCAGGTGAATATACAGAATACTCAGCCAAACACGAGGAAATCACAGTAGAAAATCTTCATAGCAAATCCAAGACACTTCTAGAGGAATATAGTCGTATCGGGTCACTGACTCCGCACAACGTGGTGCTAGTGCCACTGGGCGATGACTTCCGCTACGAGTACGCCCTGGAGTTCGATGCGCAGTACACCAACTACATGAAAATGTTTAACTACATCAACAGCCACCAGGAACTGTTTAATGCTGACGTACAATTTGGTACGCCTCTCGACTATTTTAAGGCTGTGAAAGAACGGCATAAGGCAATACCGACATTGAAAGGTGATTTCTTCGTCTATTCCGATATATTCAGCGAAGGTAAACCCGCGTACTGGTCAGGCTTTTTTACCTCAAGACCGTATTTAAAAATTCTTGGTAGACAATTGGAGCATCAACTGAGAACATCGGAAATTCTGTTTACGTTGGTATCTAATTATATAAAACAATCCAATAATCATAAACTAGTATCGTCAGAGAAGAGATTAGAGAGGTCTTATGATCAGCTCATAAACGCGAGGCGGACTTCAGGACTTTTCCAACACCACGATGCCATAACTGGAACTTCTAAAGCCGGCGTCATGTACGATTTTGGAACAAAGCTGTTCATGAGTCTGTACCATTGCATTCGCTTGCAAGAAGCGGCCTTGACTGCCATCATGATTCCAGATGAGACCATACATTCGCAGAGCGTACTTCAAAGCGAGGTCGAGTGGGAGAACTACGGGAAACCCGCAAAAAAACTAGAAGTTTTATTCGCCGATAGAAAAAAAATAATATTATTCAACTCACTCGCGGAAGCCAGAACTGAGGTAATCTCGATCAGAGTGAACACAACAAACGTTCGAGTTTACGATACGCGGCGGAAGGAGTACGTGTTGTATCAGATAACGCCAATGATCGAGGCGGGCGCGGACGGGCGGCGCCGCATCAGCGCGGCCGCGGCGGACGTGCAGTTCGTGGCGGCGCTGCCCGCGCTGACGGCCGTGGCCTTCCTGCTGGAGCCGCACGCCAACGCCAACGCCAACGCCAACGCCAACGCCTCGCACCGCGCCCTCGTCTTCTGCAACACCTGCACCAACGCCCACTCCGACGCTGATGCTCACGGACGCCAGCGCTTTATTATTAAAAAGATGTTGCCAGGTGATATTCAATTAGAAAACCCTGTCATGAAACTCTTAATAAATAGGAATACAGGATTTTTAAGACAAATATATAGAAAAGATATAATGAAGAAAAACGTTGTAGAGATGCAGTTTGGTGCCTACCAAAGCGCGCAGAGGCATTCAGGAGCTTATCTCTTTATGCCCGATTATGACTCTCCCGAAAAACATGTCTTACATCAGTATGCTAATTGGAATAGTATACCTGATGACAATATTTTCATAGTTTCCGGCCCAGTGTCAACCGAAATAACCACCACGTATTTGCCTTTCTTAGTACATACTGTCAGGATTTATAATGTTGACGACCCCGCGCTCTCGCACGGTTTGTTTATAGAGAACGTAGTAGATTTTGAGAGTCCTCCTAAAAATAGGGAAACAGAACTATTTATGAGAATACAGACTGATATACAAAATGGAGATTTGCCTGAGTTTTATACGGATCAAAATGGATTTCAATACCAGAAACGAATTAAAGTGGAAAAATTGGGAATCGAGGCCAATTACTATCCAATAACAACAATGGCCTGGCTGCAGGATGACGAGACTAGATTAACTTTAGTAACTAATCATGCTCAGGGGGCAGCAGCCTTTGAACCTGGTCGCTTAGAAGTTATGCTCGACAGGAGAACTCTCTACGATGACTTTAGGGGAATAGGCGAAGGTGTAGTAGACAATAAACCAACAGTATTTCAGAATTGGCTCCTCCTAGAATCGATGTCGGGTTTACAGCGGACTAGAAGAGAAACCAGAAATAAAGAATTTCGTAACTTACACGAACGTCATTTTAGTCCTGATCAGAAAGCAAATACGTATCAGTTGCCGTCACAAACTGCTGACTACTTGAGTAGAACGCTTAACTATCCTGTTAATATTTACTTGTTAGACACTAGTGAAGTGGGAGAAGTAGAAATCAAGACTCACCAAACATTCGTTGAGAATTTCCCGACTGGGATCCACTTGGTGACCTTGCGAACAATCACTGATGACATCTTAGAACAGTTTCCTAGTTCCTCTTGCTACATGGTGTTGCAAAGGCCTGGATACAGCTGCTCGATAGGATCGATGAAGACCGAAAAAACTACAAGTTTCACATACAAGACATCGTTCAACGGGCTTCGCATCGATAATATTACTGCGGTAAGTTTGACTGGACTAAGAACTTACAAGTCCCTTTTGGGCTTGAAAGAAATAGAGGTCGAACCAATGGAAGTAAAAACTTACAAGATCCGATTCTGAAGACTGTTAGGTTAGTGAATATATTGTATATCTGTATTTATGTAAAAACTGCCCTCTCTATGCTACATACTTGCAAAGTGCAAGCTATTAGGTATACTTGCACGGAGCTGGATTGTACTAGGTATTCTATATTGTTTTTTTTTTTTCATTTGACAGATGCCCAATATTACGCAGACTATCATCATATCAGCACTGGCATAGTCAGCCAATTTTTCTATTACTTTCTCTATATTTATGAAATTATCAAAGACAAATGATGAAAGACAATGGCTATTAAGCTATGATTATTTTATTAATTTACCTAGGCAGAGATGGGCAAATGAATAAGTTGCTCAAAAAGTTAGTTCTATACTTACGTCCAGAACACGTGAGGAAAACGGAAGGGAAATGATTTACATGTTATGATACGAACGTGTTAACGACACCCTTTTCGTAAAGACTTTGCATATCAACTGACCCTTTGTTGTTTTATAATAGTGTTTATTTACATTAGGTAAAGAAATAGGATATCGAGTTGAGTAATCTAAGCCCGTTTATAGATAGAAAATATAGAAACATAAGAATCTAAACGGACCATCAAAATCTTGATAATTTAATTTTTAACTGATTGACCGTAACCAAAGATATTTAGCTACCAAAATTCGGCGATAGTGTTAGGTTTAAGAATTTGTTTTACATATCTAATATTTATTTTTAGTTTAAATTTAATGTTGCTGTGCAGGAAAACATGCATTCCATGTTATTAATATTAAAACACATACAATCTGAACGTTATCGAAAATAATAAAGAAATTGTATCGTATACGAGTAGGTAGCGTAAGTTAGGCTATTCGAAACCATGCTCTTGCTCGCACTAGCAAGTCAGTAGAAGTAAAAGCAACTTCATCGGATCGAATAAAACTTAACATGCTTGATGGTAGCACACTTATAATATAAAGCATAAAGTATTTACATATTACATGCTCAATCTCAATACTCAATAATCTCAATATAATCTCCTACCTACCAACAATTTACAAGCTCATTCCTAGCACGTGCTCGATGTACTATCGCCCCAAGCGCCAGATAACCACCTTAAAGGCCCAGTTTGCGTGCAGTGGCTAGACATCTGTCCATAACAATCCATAGCAATAAACATCAACGGCTGCAAGCAAATTTGTTTTGAAAATGGGTATCTGGCGCTTGGGGCGATAGTACTTACAAATAATATAATAATAATGTTTATTTATTCAGAATTTTTAATCCATAGTTGTATAACATGTGCTCATAAAATTTGTAAGTATAATTTAGTGCTGCTATTAAGTATGTTACTTGACTTTAACACTTCCCCTAGATCCTCGTATCGTATGCCAATTAACCAGAAAAGTATGATAATCTATCCATCAGGAAAAATGTTTTACTGTAGTTAACCCGGTTACTACATACATTTTTATCCCCATAAAAAACTGTTAAAATTCGGTTTTCTTAAATAAGGATATGCTTACTCATAATCATAACATAGGTAACTACATCTATGAAAATCACTCTGAAAATATTCTTCTATTAATGTAACTAATTTAATACCTTTAATACTAGCAATTCTTATGTATTTATTTCAAGGATCTCAGAAACGGCTTTAACGATTTTGATGAAATTTACGATTTGGTGTTTTTAGAGGGCGAAAAATCGATTTCGCTTGGTGTTATTTCTGGGAAAACGCTAGTTTTCGAGTTTTAGCCCGAGCAAAGCTCAGTTGCCCAGGTACTTATCATTTAACTAACCAAGTAGGTAGTATCCGGGTACAAAAATCCCTATTTAATTTTCAATGCGTATAAAGATAGGTGAAGGCCAAAAAGTTGGGCCACGTTGAATGAAGTGAACCGTACGAAAGGAGTAATGGAAAAAGTTCCACGAAAATTACCCACACAATTGTATGGTTAACTTTCGTGTCACTACTGAATACCTACTATCATACTAATTTTAACTACCAGAGTTAAGGTGTCCAACTTTTTGAACTCCACCACGTAAGCATGAAGACACGCAAGAAAAAATTGCGAAAAAATCACAGGAAAATTGCATATTATCCGCAGATTAGCGATAAACGAATTATTTGCAGACGAAGTCGCGGGCAACAGTTATATATGACATATAATCGGTTATCAACCTTGGTTATCTATGAGGAACTAGGGTTGCTTCTGCTATATGAATATGAACATCCACACTCGTATCACAGAATATAATACAATAGTAGGTACTATATTATAGATACTAGCTTATTCTGTGCCGGTGCACGGTGGCTACTTGGCTAGCCTTAACCATAACACCACACAGCCTTGTGTGAAATAAGTATGGTCAGCTTTAATTTAATATAAAAATAAACATTCCAAATTTTTGTTATTCTAGATTACTTATATTATTATTGTTGTACCTATTAATTGCCATATCCGAAAAACTAGATGAATCTACCTCAGGGCCAAATTATGTACGTTTAAAGCTACCTATAGATACAATTTCAAAATAATAATAATACATACCTATAATGAAATGTTTAAGCAGTATTGGTAATAATTATTGAACCATTGATGTTATGTTTTTTGGAAAAAATAATAGTCCGTAAATCCTGCTATGAAATTTGCACTGTACAGTGAGCAGCAGAAGTGGATGAGTAAGGTAAGTAAAAGGACCTCGAAAAAGTTGATAGGAAAATGTGGTTTCAGTTAATTATGGTGAAATTTTGATATGTTATAGATTTCAGTTGCCCTGATCAAAAGTCCCTTAGGGTGCTACCACGGTTCCCGAATCCGTTCCCGAGATACGATCGATTTTGTAAAGTCCATACCTACAGTTTTTCTGAGACGTTCATTCTCTATTAAACTGATGATCGTTTTGACGTTTGTTAAATAAATAAATCATTGCAGACAAAGCAGTATGCTCTACCTAATTGCAATGCCATTTCGCTTTATTTCTTACCATATTATATCGGCAGGGATTTTAGCTCAATCTCAAATACAACTTATTTGATGTGCATACATTGACATTAGACATGCGATAGATAACGTCTATATAACAAAAGGTTTAAAACAACACAACGCCGACAGTAAAATACGTATTAAAGTACAGCTAACATAACTATTTGTCTCAGAAGTACTGTAGGTATGGACTTGACAAAATCAATTGTATCTCGGGAACGGAGTCGGGAACCGTGGTAGCTTTTGATCAGGGCATTTAAATCTATAACATATCAAAGTTTCACCAAAATTAACTTAACTACCTAACAACTTTTTCGGGGTATTTTGATATTTTCCTTACAGTCGCCAACTTTCTCAACTGGCTGGCATTTCGTGAACTTTAATACAACATGACAAGGTACACATATTTGAGTGTTACCGACTGTATTCTGCTACACATGACATAATATAATAATTGGTAGCTAGAACAGACAGTTGTTTGAAGCTCTACAATAAAATTATACCTACAAATCTTATCAGGTTTTGAAATTTAAAACCAGACCAAAAATATTAAAATTTATATTATTTGTTTTTGGTAATCTTAATAGTTTATAAAGCATTAGTATTAGCAAAATCCAGTGAAATCAACATTATTTATTAGTTAGTACTAGGTTTATTTATTTTTAATCAATTTAGATACTAAGACAAGAGCTGTCCAAATTAATATTTATTTAAAATTAAATACCTATTTTGCTTTAATGCATAATGGTAGCCTAGGTATTATTATTTGTTATTTCTCGGTATTATTATATCATAAATTAGAATGTATGTCAGTACACACTGTTCGTTTATTTTTATTTGATTTAATTCATATAAAAAGATTTCCGTTATGGTGTTGTTTTCAGAAAATTGCATTGTATAAAACATATTTTTATCGCAGATGTTAGTACAGTCAACCGTTCAATTTTAACGCTTGACTATATAAGCATATGTATAATATATTTTATCTACACCCTTATAGTTCAAAAACCATAGATAGTGACCAGCATTACGGCATTAATAAATAAATACATAAATAAATAAATATCACGGGACAATTCACACCAATTGACCTAGTCCCAAACTAAGCAAAGCTTGTACTATGGGTACTAGACAACGGATAAACATACTTATATAGATAGATACATACTTAAATACATATTAAACACCCAAGACTCGAGCACAAACATTCGTATTATTCACACAAATGTCTGCCACGACCGGGAATCGAACCCGGGACCTCAAGCTTCGTAGTCAGGTTCTCTAACAACTAGGCCATCCGGTCGTCAATACATTAGATTCTATTATGAACACGGCAGTATCGTAATGGTCATTACGATGCAGAAAACTGTAACATAATGAGATTTCATACATCATTAATCATTATATTACAGTACCGGTGCAGGAGGAGCGCGCAATCACGTCGCGCAGTCCTCGGGCGCGCACCGGGTTCAGGTCGTGGGGCAGACATACATAGTTTTCGTTAATGCAGGTCATTTCTCAACTTGGTCTTGGTTCTCGAACGCATGATAGCGGATTTAATATATGGATGTAGATAAAATATTGTATGCAACTGTACGTAATTAGGCCTTAAAACGCTCATGTGGCGCTTTATAAAACTCGGCTATGCCTCGTTTCATGAAACCACATTCGTGTTTTAAGGACCCCTATTACGATACAGTTGCATAAAATACTAATATGTATACCGTTGTCGTAATATTATAAAATTTGCTGTGATAGCGCTCATAACTTCCATAAATAATTATTTATGATGTTGAATAATGTACATTCAAGGTCATACCTATATGTACCTACGTTACCAAGGCGTCAAAAATATCTATACTACTCTATACCATTAAGAGCCTACCGAGCTTTCCGCGCTAATCGATTTTGGGTGGGCGATTTCGGGCGTGGGGGAGGCACGATGGCTCAAGATAGGTTGGTTGGACTGCGCGTGTTTTTGGGTATTTTCATCTTATTACTAAAACAGATACATATTTATAAAATGTAGCAACACTACGCCCTAGAAAACGTCTTATTTTATTAAAATCAAAAAGTCATGACATGACCTGCCATGCAGTATTAGCGTTGTACAGTCGGCCAAAAATATGGTCTACCCCCCTACGGTCGAAGTTCATTTGCACGTCATGATACAACGAGGTCGATTTTCCCTTGCAATTACATGATGACAGTGACTTAGGGATATTTAGATGTCACAAAAACTTTTGTCAAAACTGGTAGACCACTTTCTTGGTCGACCGTACTACGAAATTATTTTATTTATTAGAGACTAGGTACTTTGGATTTTTTTCTATCGAGCGACCTATAAGTACCTAATTTTGTTTCGATAAACAATTGTCATTAGAGTGAATCCTCAAATATCTTACACATGAATTTCAAGACTATAGCTTTACTTGTAATGATACAGCACGCGATTAAATGAATGCAATAAATGCGCCAAAAACACGGTAGGTCCTTAACCATAGGGTTGATGTTAACATATATTTGACGGGATGGCTGTATAGACATGTAAGCCTTCGACTGTACTTACAGTCGACTGAATATTAGTAAGAGTCAAAACTGAGAGTTGGTAATTTTCAAGATTATCATTTTTATATGGTCTTAAAGTATGTCGATCATCAAATAATCATGTCAATGCATCTCAAGAGCGGTTTTGATTCATTCAATCTTGAGTGAACTCTCGTACCCTCACTGTATTTGTTTGAGACAAGCCAAGCTTGGGTTTTTTCTTGCTAATCGCTCAGTCAGTGCATTCTTTTTGACTGACCCAACGGAAAAAACGAGCTACAAGCGAGAAAATTATACGCACGTATATGTAGCTCTTTAGTAGTTCTGTCGTACCGTACCTGCAATCATTTGTCGATTGATAAGTGTGTTCATTTATTGGGTGACGTAACTTTTAAAAGACCTCGTGATATTTTAAGTTAGATATTTATTTTTTGAATATTCTGTTATTGTTTTTTTTTTGCTGATTTAGTGCAGGGTTTATGAAATGAATAATGATAAATATGAAAAATCTTATACTCATCAAGAGTGCCTAGGGATATTTTTTATCCCTAAACAGTTTTCAACATTTCAATATGGGCATATTACAATATGGGCATATTAGTACCGAGTCTAGGGTTAAAAAATATCCTTTTTAAGCACTTTGGATAAGTGTATTTAAAATACATCCGACATTTATCATGTACATAATAAATCGTCAATCGACAAACTATACAGTCAACTTTTAATTACCATTGCAAAAGATGGCTGCATTATATAGATATTGTAGAAAAAATAAGTAAAAAAAAAACATAAGTAAACGTTTCGTTACTAATTATAGCGCTACAAAGAGGTAAAATATAAAAATTAGAATTTTTTGTTTCTGAGAATATTTATCTTATCAGTCTCAAATAAACCGGAATTTGTTTTTGAAGTGGAACTTCTAATGCGACTTCCAACAAGCGTTGCGTTAAATGCGTTGCGTTAAATACGCAACGCAACGCAACGCAAGTTGACGTTTACAAGACGTTCGCATTGTATATATACTAACGGATGTTAAAAACTTCGTCAGTGCGATCCAGAACAATTGCGTGGTTTAGTATGAAAACTTGTAAAAATCAAAACTATTTTAATGGTAGATCGTAGAATAAAGTATTTTAAACGTATTTAGTAAAAAAAAGTATTGAATATCTTTGAGAATTACGAAAAATCAAGAAAAATTATTGAAAATAACGTGCGCACGAGGAGCAACGCCATCTAGCGGCGAGTTATGCAACTTGTTTCGCTAGCGCTGTAGTTGGTTGCTTTTCATTTCCACATTACGAAGTTTCACTTCATCCGCGCGGAGGAACTGCACGCACTATCTTTTTTTTACATAAATTATGTATTAATAATGTTATTTTACATGGAACGTCTGTTGAGAAGCTTTGCCTTGCATTTTAGTAATGGAAAGACGATTTTAGTGATACATATCTACTTAGATTTTTTATGTGACGGGTATTATTATTATTATTACGGACACTTCACTTATTTAAATATACAGCGTGATATTACCCCGTCTAAAATTAAACCTTATTTATATTACAGAAAAGCACTAACATAATGAGAGTAGGTATTTAAATAATAATAATATTGAGTTATACTAAAAAAGAATGGGTCGTTTTAAAAAAATGTACCTACATAGTTAAGGGCTTAATGAAAACAAAATTACAAACATATAAACTATATGGGTAACTTCCGTTACACAAAGGAATAGATTAAGTTTTGTTTTAATTAAATCCTTTAATTGAGTAGGACAATTTTTTTGAAAACGACTTGTACATGTGTCTTCCTAAAGAACATACGAATCGCGCATAGCTTACCGTATCAGATCATGACTATTTATATTGTCCAGATTAACTTTTATTTAAATAAATTCTTTCATTTGTAGCGATCGACAGGGAAAATAAATTTAGAGCAAATTCTCTTTAGTGCAAAGTTTATGGCTTTCGAGATAATCAAAAATATCAGAAAAATCTAAATTTCTTTAAAACTCAACAATTCGACCTTTTAGAAATTTAGACCATACGATACCCTAGCACCAATTATCTATAGCTTTGTAAATTTATAGCCATTTTTAACCGACTTCAAAAAAGGAGGAGGTTACCTATATGTTTGACTGCATGTACTTTCTTTTTTTTTTACTTTTTTTTTATGTATGTTCATCGATATCTCGGCCAATTGTGGACCGATTTTCAAAATTATTTTTTGTTTGAAAGAGTATACTCTTGAGGTGGTCCCATTGGCACCAAGTCAAGATCTGATCATGGAGTCCTAGAGAAATGGAGGGCAACCTTCAAATTTTATAGGCAAACCTATGGTGATTTTAGCATTTTTAGGATCAAATGAAGTATTGGCATTCAGAAAGTATAATTTGGTAAACTGGACCTGATGAAGAAGACCGCTCATGGCCAACGGAACTCCACAACGGGTCAAATCTTGCAAGTTAAATTTGACCCACTTTCCGGTTTCCAATTGAGCTGAAATTTTGCACGCATGTGTGAATTGGATAACAATGCAATATTATTAGGTATAACATAACATAACAAATTACAAGCTAATAGTATTAGCTATTTTGTATTGAAATTCACTGATACTATTTGCTTGTATTTTGTTATGCAATTGAGCCCAGCTTGCTCGTGCTGAGGCCCGACTTCAAACAGATTAGTAGAAAGATATTGTCATGCTCATTATAGTCGGTTAAATTTTTATTTCATATTTTTTTGGTCGTTTTTGAAGGCAGTTCTATTTTTTTTTTTTTATTATAATAACGTACATTCTTTCATATAAAACCGTCAGCAGATGTGTACATGCCCTGTAAATAAAATATGAGTCACATAAAGTTCGCAACAAGTTAAGTATTTTTCCAAACGATTTCAAATGGATAAATTTCTCGACTAAATAAAACTTCTATAGAATTAACCTTTGCTTATGATGTAGGTAATAAATTTGTGTACTTTGTTGTTCACTTGAGGAAGCACCAGGTGACACAGAATTGATAAGGAAAACCTTCATTGCTTAGCTCTAATGAGTTGATTTGGGGAGCTTCATAAATTATACCTATAAATCTAATATATAAAAATCTCGTGTCATGGTGTTTGTTACCGAACTCCTCCGAAACGGCTTGACCGATTTTTATGAAACTTTTTTCTCTTTATTCGGTAGGTCTGAGAATAGGTCGTAGGCTATTTTTTATACCCCTAGGTGATATGGCAAAACAACGTTTGCGGGGTCAGCTAGTAATGTATAGATAGATAGTGGTAATTTAGTAGCGATATTTTCATTGTTTTAATGTCTTAGCAACAACAATATCGAAACGAACTACACAAATGAAATGATACATCAATAGAAAGGGCACATTTAATTTTAATTTACCTCTGAACATCGAGAAATTCATCCGCAAATTGTAATTTTTTGAAAAATTAAACAGGTTGCGAACTTCATGTGGCTCTTATTATACTTACAGAACATGCACAACTTCTGGTCATCTGTTTTGAAAGATTAAGTGCACGTTAGATTAATTAATAGATGAATACTTATAGGTAGGTAGGTACTAGGGTGTTATAATAACATGTATGTAACATATGGTCCGAAAGGTCAAAAAATTTGAGTTTTAAAGGAAAATCGTAAAGTTTTGATTATTTAGAAAATCGTAAACGTCTGGCCTAAGGTTAGTTTGCTCAAAATTTGTTAAAAATGACCTCCCTAACCGCCCTGTATAATATGTGCATCGATATTTAATTATCAGGTTACTTGTATAAACAGTGCCATGAGTTACAAACATATAACCATTTTAAATCTATCATTTTTAAGCATCAGTAAAAACCGACGCAGTAAAATAATTCAATAGTTACCACCGGGTTATTTGGTAACAGCTGTAAAAAGACCAATCTATAGTTGTGTCTAATTAACCTCTCACCGTTTGGTGTCTACATTAGTCAAATTACCTATAGGTATACTTATTACCTTCTCTCTTTATTCTATTAGATTTCTGCACCAGCATTATTAATTAAAGTAACCTTTGATACAAACTATATTAACTATTCACAAACTTCGCTTCTGACGAAGTTTCATGATTTTTTCCCTTCATCTTCAGTTCTAAAAAACGTTGCATTAACACTGCACCAACTAAGTGTTTACGAGAAATTTTCTTTACACTTTTTTATCTAAGTAAATGAGCCACTACACAGTTAGTGGAGATCTCAAGTTAATGATCATGCCAATGATGTAAAATAAACTGTGGTAACATGTAATTTTGTTTTGCCAGTAAAGCTTTAAAAGGTTAGTCAAATTAATTATTTGTAATGTTGTGACAACCGAAGAACTTGCCAAATTTAGTAAATTGTACATAACTTATTTATTTAATTTATATTAAAGTAATGTAATAAATAAATCAGCCATTCACGTTGGTATCGGCTGTCTCTGGGTTTAAGAAACGAATCCCAGTGGTTTACTTCGTAAAGTCGACTAAGAAAGTGCGTTGTAGAGAAGTTATAACGTTTCGTGTTATATTATAACCAGTAAACTACAAAACTTTGACGCGTCCTGCAACTTCATTCGCGCAAGGAATAACAAAGGGGTCAATTTGTTAAATCACGCCTGTGAAAACACCATTTTAAACTTCTTGGATTTTTAACACAGGAAGTGATTTCAAAAATCACCCTCAGAATTGACGATATCCAAAAATACAAATAAATTCGACTCTGTAAGTAGTAGAAGTAACTATGCTTACTTTTGTGATGTCAATAGATAGATACCTACATGTGTCAAATCATCATACTAGTACTGGCTACTAAAAGCGAGGCCAAATCCACACAAATGGGAAGAATTCTAAAGCACGCAGCTGGCAAAAGCCAAAGCTTTGTGGTTTTACTCTGAAAACAAATTCTTAGTCGACTAGTAATAATATATCGAGAATAACACCTTAAAAAGAAACTTTGAGATAAAGAGCTCTTACGGATTAGTCCCTGTGCGTAGCATTAAGTTATCACAATCAGACAATCTTTAACGCATTCGCTGCCAGCTCTCAAAAAAAGACTTCTGGTGCCGCTAATTTGATATGGGTGAAAGCTACTAAATTAAGTTTATTAATTATGCGCAGTGAAAGCGTTAAAGAATGCAGATAAAAAGAAGTAATATACAAGGTAAAGTTAAATAAAACCGTATAAGAAACCGCACCCTTACAGTCGCCAACGCTCTGACTGGGATTATTCGGGGTAGTTAAGAGATGAAGGAAGAATTTAGTTTATTTTTTCGCCTTTGGTCCTTGTCGCAGTACCTCCAGTTCTTGCAAAGAAACAAAGACGAAAAAAAAACGCAATAGTTCTTTCGAAGGAACAGTCAAAGGAACTACTGCGGATATAATCCCTTGAATGATCATTCGTGAATTCGTACCGTACTTACGATATCAGCAGTAAGTAAAGTAAAGTAATAAAACAAACTTACTGCTAATATCGCTAGCACGTCAGCATCAAAGTATTATCAATACAGCTGACTTAAGGCTTTAAGAGTTGTATTATTAAGTGAATTTGGATCGCGAATCATTACAATCTTGTCATATCTACTTAGGAAGTCATAAGAAAATTTATTTTGAAAAGGATCCATAGTGAGCCGCGATTCATATTCTCTGACCATATGGAGAAAGAAAATCAATTGTAATTTTATTATGGTTTATTTAGACAAGCCTTTATGGACCCTGTGTTTTGTTAATTATGTTTTTGTGACTTTTTATTGCATGTAACTATAATCAAAATTATAGGCGAAACATAGGGACTAATATGTACAACTTTTGTTCAAGAATTGAATACCTAAGTAGTTGAAATAAAATGGAAAAATTTACAAGAACATGTTTTATTCATTATACACACTTTTCTTTAACATACTTATTTAATTTTGGTAAGGTAAACATCTTTTGCCCCCATGCCTTAATATAAACTATTTTTTCATGTAAAGTCATTTGCAAGTAGATTAATACATTACATCTAGAACTAATAGTAACCCAGTTACAAACAAGATCCCATTTATCTCAATTCGGGAATGACTAAATCTTAGTATATTTTTCCTTGTACATTGTCGCTTAATTAAGCGGAGCGTGCGCACAATAATTTAAGAGACTGCCACATTTAATCCGAATAACGCTTGCATAGATAGATATGTATGTGTATTAGGTAACATTACATTTGGTTTAATTAAGGGTTTTGTTTTGTTATCAAACCTTGTTTCGTTTTTGCTTTGATGCCTTACGCCAGTGCTTTCATTGTCCAATTGTCTACTTACAGAAAAACGTGACATATATAAATAAATAAAATAAAATAAATATTAGGGGACAATCTTACACAAATCGACCTAGTCCCAAACTAAGCAAAGCTTGTACTATGGGTACTAGACGACGATAAACATACTTATATAGATAAATAAATACTTAAATACATAGAAAACATCCATAACTCAGGAACAAATATTCGTGCTCATCACACAAATAAATGCCCTTACCGGGATTTGAACCCAGGACCTCTTGCTTCGTAGGCAGGGTCACTACCAACTAGGCTAAAGCGGTCGTTAATAGTTTAGACGTTGACTCGCAAATTCCTCTGTCACATGGGAACTTTCCACTTTCTCGAGATAAAGAATGGCTATTTTAACCAGGGATGTGTAGCTTCTAGATGGTAAGGGAGCCCACGTAGTAAAATCACGGCATAAAAATAGACAGTCTCATAAATTGCTCGTGTCCAATATTTACAGTATCTACGTTCACATCTTTACCCCTTCTTCTTTCTTCTTCTTTGTTTAAGAAAAAAAAAACGTGGAAAGCATACAACCCTCCTTGACAATAATTTTAATTTGTATGTGAATATATTAATCTGCCTTTAGTCTGTGACTCATAGGCTGTTAACTTGTTAACTGTTATTAAATTGAACTACACTCACCCCCAATTTAGTTATAAATGGAATCTTGACAACCGGAATTCAGAAGGTTTTTAAAAGTTAACAACATAATTATATAATTCATCGTCATCGGCGTCCTGTCATTTCTTCTTTATCCTACTTGCAATCCATTCTAGACCTAAATGTAGCCTGAAACAAATAATAAAAAAAAAATATTTGTTAAAACTTACCTATTTGAATGGATAACATATCGCCTTTAATGTTTAAAAAACCCATATATTAATTTCAGATGAGGTGGTGGAATCATTTGGGTATTAGGCTTAAAATGTTATTTTTGGATACCTAGTATATGTAATGAAATTATTGAAAAATGTAGGTATATGTATATGCCATTAGTACCGTCATGGAGTTTAATTGAGACATAGTAAATAGCTGAAACCTTACCCTTCTCCTGTTAGAGCACAGCACGCCTGTATGTGCCAAGGGTGTTGTTTGATGGATGTTAGGTCCAATTGCTCCGATATTTCAGCAGCAGTCATGGATCCTTTGACATCCTGGAATTATAAGTAAGTTCTCTTAAAATCATTCTTACGAGAGGTAGCCATAATAAAACCAGATTTCAACGGTGGCACAACCGGTCACGTGACTGCCAGCGCAAAGCGCTCGTGTTTTGCTACCGCGATTTTTCATAATATTATTCTGGAATTAAGGCTGTGCCGAGGAAATAACGACATAATTGCGTTTGTTACATTCCTTACTAAATCGTTATTTCTAAATCTTAGTCTATGTGGGTCATAAGTTAGACATTTAAGGATTTACTCTATAAGTCGTACGCTTTAGAAACACGATTACTTATACTTTGCTCGAAAGAAATTAAATCCAAAGTTAACTCTAAAAAAGAATGGATTTCCTTAGTACAACGTAAATACTTAACGGAACGTAATGAGTTTTTTTATAATAACAAAACTACTTATTTTCTGTAACGTATACGACTTGCATCTTCAAAATATCTATTGTTTTAATAATACGAAGGAAATAACTACATTCGCGCGCGTTCCGCCCATCCTAACCTGAGCCGCCACGATTCCCTCCTGTCCGCGACTCCGCCGAGACACCTGCACAATAATACCTAAAATCGAGTAGCGCCAAAAGCTCGGCGCCCTCTAAACACAACCATGTGCCGTCAGCCTGTGTGAGAATGGGCTGAAACTTGTTATTTTCGGTCAATAATAAAATATATCAACCAATCAACGAGTATGATGTCATAACTAAATATATAGACTCAGTTGTTAACGTCTAAAAGACGTAATACACTGACTATTGTTTACTTTATTTCGCATTACAAGGTCATTAGATAACTTATCCATGCTAAATAACACTGTCAAATTTAGATAACATATACATACTAAAATAGTAGATTATTCAACACAACACTAATTTATTAAAAATGTTAACCTTTAAAAAAACAAGATTTCTCCTTACTCTTAATATTGCATGTCAAATATTGGATATGAAAAAAAAGAATTGAGAACCACCTCCATTTTTTGAACTCGGATAAAAAAATACGATTAAAAGTTTGAAATTTACAGAATATCAATATTACAAGTTTTCGGTAAGGTATTGAAAAAAGATAAAGGGTATTCGCTCGTCGCGCTAAATTTTCAGCATTACATTATGCCATCAATCAACTCTTTAGATGTAGGATCTAAGTAAAAGCAAGTGAGTTAGCAATATATATTTGCCTGCGAGCAGTATAGACAAATTAATCGGGTAATTTAGTCTTAGTAGTGGTAGAGCCATGTTGTAGCTAGCCGCTGCATCACGAATGGGCCGGCTCGTCCGGGGCAGTACCACCCTTTCACAGAACACCGGCGTGAAGCAGCAGTAATCCTGCTTGCGTTTCGTACGGTCAGTGAGAGTGCCGGGGGCCCAATACCTCACCCCATCCCTCTCCCCCTCCCTCACCCCCTTCCCCTATTCCCTTTCCTTTAGGGCCGACAACGCACTGGCATCGCGTAAAGCGCTGCGAGTGTCTATGGACAGTGGTGATCATTTAACATCAGGTGACCCACTAGTTCGTTTGTCTGGCCTTTCTAACATAAAAAAAAACAGACAAAAGTGAAATTGGCATGATTATTCAGGAGAGACGAAATATTCATCATCAACATGATTGAGATCACCTACGAAATGTGTCTTATAACGAAGGGTTCCGTAGTTAAACTGAAGTTTAAATGGTTAAGGTTAAGCTCCACAATCATTGTGGCTATTACAAAATCAAAAAACCGGCCAAGTGCGAGTCGGACTCGCGCACGAAGGGTTCCGTACCATTATCTATAAAAAATTGCGGTTTACGATTTATGACGTATTAAAAAAAACTACTTACTAGATCTCGTTCAAACCAATTTTCGGTGGAAGTTTACATGGTAATGTACATCATATATTTTTTTTAGTTTTATCATTCTCTTATTTTATAAGTTACAGGACGGGGGGGACACACATTTTACCACTTTGGAAGTGTTTAGAAACCTCAATATCATTTTTGAAGACCTATTCATAAATACCGTTTACCGTTACCGTCTTACCGTTTGATGAAAAAAAAAATTTTTATGATTCAGTTCAAAGTATGGGGAACCCCCAAAATTTAATTGTTTTTTTTCTATTTTTGTATGAAAATCTTAATGCGGTTCACAGAATACATCTACTTACCAAGGTTCAACAGCATAGTTCTTATAGTTTCGGAAAAAAGTGGATGTGACATACGGACGGACACTACGGACAGACAGATAGACATGACGAATCCATAAGGGTTCCGTTTTTTGCCATTTGGCTACGGAACCCTAAAAATGCGTAATCTTCGTAAAAACATTTTTTATACAAGGACACTTTTTGGGCGATATCTTAGAAAGTGTCAGACTTCAGACATACATCATTCAAACCAAACTGATTGGCAGTGCAACGCTAAAGCCGGGTATGGCTAGTCCAACTAAAGGCCACAGCAAACCGGGAGCGCGGGACGCCGACGGAGCGTTCCCAGAGCTGTCAATAACACTGAATTAAAATGCGGTGTGCCGCACTGCCGGTGTATTAAGTGTTATAGAGCGCGTTGGGCACGCTCCATAGGCGCCCCGCGCTCCCGGTTTGTTTTGGGCTTAGTCCTACTAATTTGTGTTTGTTAATCTTTCACGCTTAAACGACTGGATGGATTTGGATCAAATTGGGTATTATATTCTCGGAAGGCTATTTTTTTATATTCCGATATTACAATAGGATCGGGGTGTACGCATGTTAAATCCAGAAATCTCAACTGCAAAGTGTAATTTTGTACAAGTGTCCTTCACATTACGCAAATAAAGACCATGAACCATGATGCTCCATTTTCCTGCTATCCATGAGAATTTAGAAAAATTCTGCAATAATATAATATAATATAATATAATATAATATAATATAATATAATATAATATAATATAATATCATATAATATATAAAAATCTTGTGTCACGGTGTTTGTTACCGAACTCCTCCGAAACGGCTTGGTCGATTTTTATTAAACTTTTTTCTCTACACTCGGTAGGTCTGAGAATAGGTCGTAGGCTATTTTTTATCCCCCCCCCCCCCCTCTCACCCATTCTTCGCGGACGGAGTCGCGGGCAACAGCTAGTATAATATAATATAATATCACGGGACAATTCACACCAATAGACCTAGTCCCAAAGTAAGCTAAGCAAAGCTTGTGTTATGGGTACTAGGCAACGGATAAACATACTTATATAGATAGATATATACTTAAAACCCAAGACCCAAGAACAAACATCCGTATTTTTCATACAAATATCTGCCCCAACACGGGAATCGAACCCGGGACCTCGAGCTTCATAGTTGGGTTCTCTAACCACTGCGTCATCTGGTCGTCTAATTACAATTTGAATTCAACTGCCAAATCACGAGTGGTTTTGAAACCACGAGTAGGAAGCTAATCCCGATATTCCCACGGGATCCACATAAAATCCCATCATGTTAACGGTTAAGTTTAAGTGACACGAAATTTGGCATGCTTGTAAATAAAATTGTAAATAAAAAAACCCTTATAGTAAACCCTTAGTTTTGAATTTTAATTTGACTGCGAGACCTAATATAGTTTATGCATTTGAAGCCGCGGGAAGAAGTAAGAAATAAGAATGTATCTAATAAAATTTACCTGTTTGTTCGCAAACACAAGTAGGCATGCTCGACTGAGTTCTTCGTACGTCAGCATTCGGTGTAGCTCCTCGCGGCTGATGGCCAGCCGCTGTCGATCCGTGGAGTCGATCACCATTATCACGAACTATAATTCAAACAGTTACATATTTATCACGGGGGATTGCAGGAGCTTGCGTTTTTTATAGGCAGGAGTGGGCAAGAGAGGAAACTAGTGTTGCCTATCAATAGTCCAATATTGATAGGCTATCGATAGTATCACCACGTGTCAATACTATCGATAGTATTGATAGTGATTTATAAGCAATACTATTGATAAAGGCAATACTATCGAAACTATCAATAGTTGTATGTCCAATACAATCAATAGTATCGATAGTATTGCAAAATTAGGCAATAATAATGCGGTCAAATTAGACAAGAAAATAAGAGTGAAGATACATGAATTAACATCAAGCTGAAAATTAGTAAAATTGTTCAAAACATAATTAAAAATAACATGTCAAAACTCCCCATTGCTACGGCATGTGGGAAAAAAAATATTCAAGGTTTATCATAAAATTATCTGAGACAGAATTGTAGATCATAAAATTATATATAAAAAAGGTTTTATTACTTTTTTCGTAAGAGCTACCGTTTCTTGAGATATAACGATTCAAAAAATTATAAACGTCTTAATATGCACACGTTTCCACAACACCTCTGAGGTAGGTAGAGTACTGTACTTAGCGCGTTTTTTAGGGTTCCGTAGTCAACTAGGAACCCTTATAGTTTCGCCATGTCTGTCCGTCTGTCTGTCTGTCTGTCTGTCTGTCTGTCCGTCCGCGGCTAAGCTCAGAGACTGTTAGTACTAGAAAGCTGTAATTTGGCATGAATATATATATCAGTCACGCCGATAAAGTGGTTAAATAAAAAAAACTAAAAAATTTTTTTTAGGGTACCTCCCATAGACGTAAAGTGGGGGTGATTTTTTTTTCTCGACTAACCCTATAGTATGGGGTACCTTTGGATAAGTATTTGAAAATAAATAGGGGTTTCCTAAAACCATTTTTTGATAAAGTGAATATTTTCGGAGATATTCACTCCGAAAGTTCAAAATATTACAAGTTTTTTAATCGTTATATCTCAGAAACGGTGGCCCTTAGGAAAAAAGTAATCAAACCTTTATTATAGATAATTTTATGATCTACAATTCTGTCTTAGGCGGTCCCTAAACGATCAATTATATTGCACAATATTGCGAATTGTGCAATATTATTGACCGTTTAGGGTTAATATTGAAGATTGCGCAATGATTGACCGAAAGTTTGAGCGAGTTTAATTTTTATTGCGCCATATTTTTCCATTGCATCGTGTAGGGTCAGTATTGTGCAATATTTTAGTATCCGACTGAACACGAAAACATTGTGCAGTTCGTATTATTGAGCAATATAATTGCTCGTTTGGATTCAGAGCGCCTTTCAATCTTATTGTACAATAAAAAGTATTGTACAATGTTATTGTAGGTCTAGGGGCCGCCTTAGATAATTTTATGATAAAACTTACCGTTTCAGTGAAAATCGCGAATAACCCTTTTTTTAACCTTTGGCCTTGACTTGAATAAATTTTTTTCCACATGCCGGAACAATGGGGAGTTTTGACATGTTATTTTTAATTATGTTTGAACAATTTTACTAATTTTCAGCTTGATGTTAATTCATGTAGCTTTGAATGTCTAGATTGACCAGATCAATAATGACCGAAAACAATCGATACTGCTTAATTTAATTATATTTTCATTATTTTTGCTGTTGTAGTGGATACACACACAACAACAACAATCGGTGAAGATTTCAAGTATATAAATAGTTAATACCATTATAGAACTCGAGTTAAAAAAGCTGAAAAAAAATATGTTTCTTGTATGACCTCCCCTTAGTTAACTTTATTTTATTTTTAGAATTTTTTGTTAAAGCAGCAACAGAAATACATCATCTGTAAAGATTTCAACTGTCTAGCTCGTCATGACATGAGATACAGCCTGGTGACAAACAGATGGTCAGTGGAGTCTTAGTAATAGGGTCCCGCTCCCTTTTTACCATTTGAGTTTGGAACCCTAAAAAAAGCAATTTATTTACATCCGACTTAGCGTGGCGCTACTCATTTGATAACATTTATTGCTTGCAAAGCCTGTGATTAAACATAAGTATTTTTTATCAATGTCATTAAAATGGAGGTGCAAATTCAAGATAAAGTGTAGATCAGATAAGAAAGACAAGAAAAGTAGTTTTTTAGCTAAAAGATGAAGATCACAAGAAGTTCAAAAAGCAAAATTTGATCACTACAGGAACTGTTTTCTTGCTTGTTTTTCAGTACATTATATTCGCTTGTGCTTACTATATTCCCAAAATACTACCTACATTTTTCATAATATTACGTTATCTATTTATTACTTTCATTATACCAGATGTTCAAAATAAGACATTCCATCAAAAAAATTACTTCCTTGAGTAATCTTCTATTTTGTAATGTGGTGAAACGAGAATCTGGTAAGCTACAAATTAAAAATTTAGTATTTTGGGAATATGGTATTTTGGGTATGTATTACAATACCGAAGTACGAAAGACCAAATGTATTAAAACATCGAATGGGTCAAAAGACCGACACAATTTTTTTCTGAAACCGTAATCTTTTCAGAATTTATTAAAACGGCTTCATACAGAACCCATTAGGTTAAGTTAGGTTGGTTTTATAACAATCTTAAAAAGTTAACAGTTTCAGAAAAAAATCGTGTTGGTCTTTTGACCCAGTCGATGTTTTAATACAATCGGTCTTTCGTACTTCGGTATTGTAATACATACCCGGTATTTTAGGCAAGAGCAATTATTTAAGTAGCAAAGGAAGTCGAGTGACAGGCAAGAAAATAATGCGAGTGTCCTTATTGTCAGTGACAGTGCAAATCTGTATAACTGGCATCGGATAATTTCGCGCACCTGACCAATTTAGCCAATTTCCAACTTTTACACCAAATTCATTAAAATTAAACAAATGTGATGTTTACTTTGGAAAACTAGCTGTATGGGAGATACGCGCCATTTAAGTATGGTAGATAAGCGGATTTGCACTAACCCCAACAATATCATTTTGTACTTATTACTTATAAATGATAAATCATTTGATTGTCTTATGTCTATGTGTTTAAGCCACCTCAGGTTCATGTCTCGAATGTTTAGCCTACTCCATTTTCTTATTAAGTATTGTAATTTTATAATATTGTAGTTTGGTGTGGGCTCTCCCCCAACTTTATGTGGTTTTATATTCTTCACATTTGTCAATGTGTATAACAGTTTAACTCCAACGTCAAGTCAGTCCTACTGTACGGATGCGAGACATGGTTCGTAAGGAAGGACATCACCGATCGGTCGCAGGTGTTTGTTAACAAATGCTTGAGGCGCATCCTGGGATTTTTTTGCCGCAAACTGTCTCAAACGTAAGACTGTGGCAAATGACTGACCAGAAGCCAGTAAGCCGAGAAGTTCTGACAAGGAAGTGACGATGGATTGGACACACGCTTCGAGGGTCAGATAACCACCTGCCCAAGCAGGGTCTCCGCTGGCAATCTACTGGCACAAGACGGCCAGGACGTCCTCGGACCACGTGGAGGCGATCAGTTGAGAAGGAGGCTGGCTCAATTGGTCTCGGCTGGGAAGAGCTGGAAGAAGCTGCGCAAGATCGAGCCAAATGGAAAACTCTTCTACGAGCCCTATGTCCCTAATGAGGGATAACAGGAACACATCATCATCATCATCATCATCATCATCATAACAGTTTAGGGCAAGGATTGCAAACCTTTATTGGCAAAGGTACCATTTTTTAATAAAAATACTACTAATTTACCTCTGAAGTGCCATCACCCATCCCATCACATTAAAATGTTTATTGATTTAATTTACATACTTAATGCTAAATAAATAAAGTTGTGTGTACATATTTTTGTAACTTTTGTCTATCAATCTCATTGTAGTTGACTGTAAATAAATTCACTAGTTATCAGCATGGCCAAATTGTTTTGTTGGTCTGGTCCTGCTATTTTGTGTGAGCTTTAACAACATGCCAATGATTTACTCTTTCAGGTTTAGGCTCTAGGGCTTACTCTATGAATTTGTAGCGCACTGTCTAGTTATCTAGTTTAATAGTTTATTAATGTCAAATAAATAAAATAAATTGTGGAACTGTAACCAATTTGTGGCAATAATTTAATTAATCAGTTCGCATTGCTTCATTAAAAAATATTGTATCAATTCATATTATGATATTTATGATGTTTACAGTACTTTGCTTGATTGCTTCATTATTAAATATTGTATCAATTCATATTATGATATTTATGATGTTTACAGTACCTTGCAATTATTTTATGTGAACAAAACCAAGTACTGCACTTACATTAGCATACTACATGTTCATTCTACCAATAAGTCTTTACAGCACATGCAACCAGGTGGCCTCTTTGCATCTCTTTGCATTGCAAACTTATCTTAGTTAATAGTTATATTTGTAACTATATATATTATTATGACTGCAAGTTGTAATCGAAATGTGGAGACTGCGCTCATGGGCACCAGGAGAGGGGTGCAAGGAGGAGCACTTGCACCTTCCCTGGCATAGAAAAAGTACAGAACATGACTATGGTATTAAATAAAACCTGTAATTATGAAGAACTAGCCCCCCCCCCCTAGATACAAAAGCAATGCACCCCCCTGAAAATAATCCTGCCGGCGCCCATGACTGTGCTATAAGTTCTTACAGTACTTTGATGTTTAAGCAGCATAAAAGATGATAATACTAGCCTCGCTGTTGGTGTAATAGGTGTTCCATGCGGAACGCAGGCTCTGCTGGCCACCAAGGTCCCACATCACAAAGCGCAGGTTCTTCCAGACCACCTCTTCCACGTTGGAGCCGATCGTGGGCCGCGTGTGCACTGCCTCGCCCAGCAGCAGCTGGTACAAGATAGTTGTCTTCCCGGCATTGTCTAGACCAACCAGGACTAATTTGTGTTCTGTAAATATAGTGGACATGGATAAGACGCTATTGTAACCTCTTTCAACAGATATCATACTCGTTACAGACTTACGTGATTACAATTTCATAAAGCAATTAAAACTTAGCAAAGATTACAATAATATTATGTCAAAAATTAAGTTAATTTGGCTTGTAACAAAACACTTACCTTCGTTTCCAAAGAGGCTCCATATTTTAGAAATCAGTAATCCCATCCTGTACCAGATTCAGTAGAAAAACGGTGGGTACGAGGAACGAGAATGCTACATCGAAGGTAAACTACTTGTTTCACATCTGAATCTCATTGTCTCTCATTGTAAGCCTTTGTGATCATACAAATAATAAAACCACAAATTATTGTGCACTAAGCAAAATTAATTATAATAAATACAGAATTCAATATTTAAATCATAACTATTTTGGTAGAAAATATGTAACTTTACGCGTCAATCAGCTTTCATTTCGACATCTTGGACTAAATGACTAAATTGATGGCGGCGCGGGGGCAAGGGGAAGCGGAGAGGTGAGGAATGACAGAGGTCTTAATGGTGTTTACACTGTATATTTTTTTAAAGATTTTATGGGATGTTTACACTGTTTTTTGTTCTGTGTTTTCAGAAAAAAAAGTTATGTCGTCTAATAAGATCATGACCTTTTTTAAATATTACTGAAGTTTTACTTTTTACGCGTAATCGCCAGTTAAATGACCAATAAAAACAACTATCATAGAATAAGGGTATGCGCGCGAGCACCTTTTGTCGCCGCGACTATTTTATCAAGTCTATGGGTTAGTATGGAAGTGCGCACACGTAACTCCACGACTCCCGGGATACAAATACACATAACACAAATAAATCGCCTTGCGACTAAGTTGCTCGTGCGCGCATACCCTAAGAGTATGCGCGCACGAACAACTTTGTCTCCGCGACTATTTTATCAAGTCTATGGGTTAGTATGGAAGTGCGCACACGTAGCACCGCGACTCCCAGGATACAAATACACAGACTTGATAAAATAGCCGCGGAGACAAAGATGCTCGTGAGCGCACACCCTAAAAGGCCTTCTACACGGTCGGGACCAACCGCCAACCATCGTGTCCTTGGTCGGGTTGATTTAAAAATGGACAGTGTAGAAATCGGTTGGCCCGACCGATATTTGATTGATGTCAACGGCCTTGGTCGCGAGCGCATTGTCCGTGGTCGGCCCCAACCGTAGCGAACGCTGTCGGCCGACGCGAGCGACACGACAGTCGGCGGTTGGTCCCGACCGTGTAGAAGAGGTTTAAGAGTAGCTATTAGGGCATGGACAACTAAAAAAAACCTGTCAAGAGCATGTCGGGCCATGCTCAGTGTAGGGTTCCGTAGTTCCCGACCGTCACAATAGGCGGACTTAAAATAGGTCTTTTTTAGTTAGATAGGTAGGTTAGGTAGGTACAGATGTTTTATCTCACGAAAGCGGGTAAGCCATACTTGTATGTGAAGATACACAAGCACATTGTCTCTGTGTGCGTAAGCACGGGAGCGGGAGCGCTCAGTGTCGGTCGCATCGCCAGTCGGATCAGTTATGCTAGTTGGTTCGCGTCATAATTTTTGATTGAGTACCGTCAACATGCAAAATACGAAACGGGACGCAAGCAAATTAATTTAAACCGACTAAATGTTACCCCACAATACAACTTGTTTTAGTTAGTTCAAACTCAATTTCCCAAACACAACAACATTAAGTACCCACGAACGCACGTAATACAACTCAAAGACAAAGATCAAGGACCATCTACGAAATCGAGAGAGAGATTTACTTGACCTAACTCAAAGCATATCCATCCCGACCCCATTATTAACTCAGGATAAATCTTAACAGGGCGATGTAGAATTCAACGTCGGTGGTACAGCTACAGCGCCATCTATCGGCGAATTGGGTAACTAATCTACTTATGACCTAGTATATATGTTGATGGTTTTTCAACCGACGAAAACAAAAGGAGGAGGTTCTCAATTCGACGTGTATATTTTTTTTTATTTTTTTTATGTATGATCACGTATAACTTTTTACAGAGTAGTCCGATTTTGATGATTCTTTTTTAATTGGAAAGCCTATTCCTCGAGGGTGGTCCCATTTAAACTGCTTAACTGATTAAGTTGAAAATAATTTTCCTAGAAAGTTTTTATTAAGTCTAACTTACGTGATTTTTTTCATATTTTTTAGACGTGCGGTTCAAAAGTTAGAGGGGGGGGACACTATATTTTGAACTTTCGGGGTGAATATCTCCGAAAACATTCACTTTATCAAAAAATGGTTTTCACAAACCCCTATTTATTTTCAAATACCTATCCAATGATACCCCACACTGGGTTAGTCGAGAAAAAAAAATCACCCCCACTTTACGTCTACGGGAGGTACCCTAAAAAAAACTTTTTTAGTTTTTTTATTTAACCACTTTGTCGGCATGGCTGATATATATATTCATGCCAAATTACAGCTTTCTAGTACTAACAGTCTCTGAGCTTAGCCGCGGACAGACAGACAGACAGACAGACAGACAGACGGACAGACATGGCGAAACTATAAGGGTTCCTAGTTGACTACGGAACCCTAAAAAGTAGGTACCTAATGTAATAATTACGTCAACTTAATGTCAGTTAATTTCATGGAATCATGGAAGTAATAAAAGGCCTTCTACACGGTCGGGACGGGACCAACCGCCAACCATCGTGTCCTTGGTCGGGTTGATTTAAAAATGGACAGTGTAGAAATCGGTTGACCCGACCAATATTTGGTTGATGTCAACGGCCTTGGTCGCGAGCGCATTGTCCGTGGTCGGCCCCAACCGTAAATCCAAAATTTTTGCGTTAATAAGGCTTTACACGTAGCAACAAATAATATTATTGCTTTAACATGTCGGTAATAAATTATTATTTATATTTAGTAACATTTTAGAAGTAAATGTTTTTACTTCATTACATTACATCAATCGCATATTTTTCTACAAAAAACGAAAGGATTGAAATCAACTTAACTCTGGCAACTCTAAGTCACTGTTAGAACGGGACACAGCGTTCAGTGGTTGCCCTCTCACTCGGCTTCATTTTTAGGGTTCCGTAGTTCCGTACCCAAAGGGTAAAAACGGAAACCCTATTAATGAGGCTCCGCTGTCCGTCCGTCCGTCCGTCCGTCTGTCTGTCTGTCCGTCTGTCACCAGGCTGTATCCCGGGAACCGTGATAGCTAGAGAGTTGAAATTTTCACAGATGATGTATTTCGGTTGCCGCTATAACAACAAATACTAAAAAATGGAATTAAGGCGAGGAATCGCTAAACAATTAATCTAAAACGGAGCGTTTATGCCCCGCAACCCGCTTACACCCCGCTACTTTTACGCGGCTTGCAAAGTCGACCGCGTTACGCGTGACCACGCTTTGGAACAACGTGTAAAATAAACCATTTATAAACATTTTATAAATTTTATTTTATTTAAAAAAAATATCAACTATTTTCCAGTGAATCGAGACTCCATTAATTGTTTCGTCCAACATTACTTTGACGTTGAAAATGTGTCAGTATTGTTAGAATGGCTAATTCAGTAAAAAGTATTCCACTTGTTGATAAGTATGTTTGCAAATTTGATATTAAACGCGCATGAAATTGGGTCGATTTTTGCATAAAATATTTATCTCAATACAAGTTGTAAACAAGTGATGTTGGCATCTTTCTGAATCAAAGAGTATTGTAATATTATATGAACAAGAGTGGCAACTCTATGCTCAAATATGCATGTATGGAAGGTGCTGCTGCCCTACGCCCTGGTGAAGAACTAATGTGACGTATCTATAGATGTATACCTATCTATATGTATATGTTGGTAGTGATGTACAGCTATAATTACGCGTAATTTTAATTGATAGGCTTATTGCCACTATTCGTATTTTAGCCGTCTAATTCAAATCAGCATATACGAAGTATAAGCGGCTAAACCCGATTTGCACTATACGGCTAAAATACGAACATTGGCAAGTGGCCTATCAATTAAAGTCCTTGACCGTACAATTTGGTACGCCATGGCCATGGCCGATGAATGACAACTGACAAGTTTGACAAGTCAACCAAGATGGCCGCTAATTTAGTTCTTCACCAAACAACCAGAGATCGCTGTAGTCGCATGAAAAGTGTGATATATGTAAGTGTGCCCCCCCTGTTCTGAATACAGCTGCAAATGTCATATTAACCGTGTTTGTTTGGGGCGCGGTAGCTAGACTGACGCAGACCCGTCGCTGACAATGGTCAGTAGCGGACTGAGGGGGGACTCACTCTCATTGCATACAAATACGCGCGCGGGCTAGCTTATACCGTAAGGTCGTATACGACAAAACGGCTTATTTAGTTTTCCTTAAAAACTACAAATCAGTTTAAAAAATTGACCTGGCATATTGAAGTGTGTGTTAAGACTAATCTACAAAGAAAATGCTTAAATCGGTCTGGTTTGTCTGTAAAATACAAATCTTTGTTTTAAAAGAGGTTTCTTTGATATTTTTTTCTCTGTTATAAAACACCACCAGTGACCAGTGATGGTGTAGGGGTAAGCACGCAGCACGGAACACTGAGGACCTGGGTTCGATTCCCAGCATTGGTCTTTTTTCTGGGGTTTTTTCTGTGCATCTATATTTCAGTTTGTATTTAGTTTGAAATATATGGTTTCACGGGATGACCGTAAAAGTAATAAAAAAAGAAGCTGAAAAAAATAAATAGAAAAAGATACTTCATACTTAACTTGTAAAAGTTGGCTTAGTAGCACCATCTCTTGGTCCAGGTGAGCGGTTAGCTCCGAAGGAGTGTTAAGTCCCTCGGTAGAGGGCATAACATAGATGCGCGCTTTATCACTGCATAATGTGATTATAACAGACTGAAGTGTACGATGTATGGGAAAAATTCGTCGCTAACTTCTAGACCAGTGATGGTGTAGGGGTAAGCACGCAGCATGGAACGCTGAGGACCTGGGTTCGATTCCCAGCATTGGTCTTTTTTCTGGGGTTTTTTCTGTGCATCTATATTTCAGTTTGTATTTAGTTTGAAATATATGGTTTCACGGGATGACCGTAAAAGTAATAAAAAAAGAAGTTGAAAAAAATAAATAGAAAAAGATACTTCATACTTAACCTGTTATAAAAGTTAACGAATCGTGTTTCTGCAGTTGTCAAAATGAAGCCAATTAAATGAAGAATCATGTTATCAAATATCACTTTCATATGTATTGTAATTGCTGGGAAAAATCGAGATCCCCGACACCCAAATTTCCAATGCGTCGTCTTAAATAAATATTTAAGGGGGTTCCCATACAACAAAAATGATTTTTTTGCTCGTTTTTGCTCGATATTGATAACGGCAACAGGTAGACAAAATAGATATTCACTCCGAAAGTTCAAAATATTGTGTCCCCCCCCCCTCTAACTTTTGAACCGCACGTCTAAAAAAATATGAAAAAAATCACGTAAGTAAGACTTAATAAAAACTTTCTAGGAAAATTATTTTCAACTTAATCAGTTGAGCAGTTTTTAAGTTTTTGTAAAAAAATATTTCTAAACTACGATTGTAATTTAACCGCCACTGCAAACATTTTTTTTTCTTTAAGTACCTATAAGAACACGCTAACAGTATCTCCTTTCAAATAAAAAAAAATAATTGAAATCGGTTCATATAATAAAGAATTACGTCTGAAAAACCATCAACATACATACTAGGTCATAAGTAGATTAGTTACCCAATTCGCCGATAGATGGCGCTGTACCACCGACGTTGAATTCTACATCGCGCTGATGCTTTGTGTTAGATCAAGTAAATCTCTCTCTCGATTTCATAGGTGGTGGTGGTCTTGGTCTTTGAGTTGTATTACGTTCGTTCGTGGGTTTTGGGTACTTAATGTATTTGTGTGTGGGAAATTGGGTTTAAATTAACTAAAACAAGTTGTATTGTGGGGTAACATTTAGTCGGTTTAAATTAATTTGCGTTCCGTTTCGTATTTTGCATGTTGACGGTACTCAATCAAAAATTTTGACGCGAACCAACTAGCATGACTGATCCGACTGGCGATGCGACCGACACTGAGCGCTCCCGCTCCCGAGCTTACGCAGAGACTTACAGAGACAATGTGCTTGTGTATCTTCACATACAAGTATGGCTTACCCGCTTTCGTGAGATAAAACATCTGTACCTACCTAATCTACCTATCTAACTAAAAAAAACGTAGTTTAAGTCCGCCTATTGTGACGGTCGGGAACTACGGAACCCTACACTGAGCATGACCCGACATGCTCTTGACAGGTTTTTTGAGTTTTAGCCCGAGCGAAGCTAGGCCGCTTACTACTACTACACTTGGTAGGTACTTTTGATTTATTTATGGTCGTACTAGGGCATTTTCAGAAAAAAGTGTACCCTGTACTTTATTTAAAAATCAAACAAAATTTGGGTTATTTCTACTCAGAATCACAAGCACTATCGATTTAAGCAATAAAAAAAAAGTATCCCACTTTTAACTGTCAGTTTTGTGACGCAGCTAACCATACATGTTGTATGGACCGTCACAAAACTGACTAATAAATGTATGGAAAATTGAGGATAATTAAGGCAAAACGGGTAAGTACATTTTTTTCTGAAAACCCCCATTAAACATAATTTTAATTAATTACAGATCTTAGTTACATTATTTTATCTTATCCGTATTTTTGGTTATTTTATGAAGTCGGTCGGTTAATACCATTGAATGGCTTTTACTACTCCTGCTGGCTCGTGCTGTGCTGAGGCACCGACTTCCAACAGATTAGTAGTAAGGTAGGTACTAGTTAGTTTTTTTGGCAGTCTGTTCAATTTTTAATTTATATATTTTTTTATTTTCGTGTTTTTTTAGACACAAATTTCATGTTTACCTATAAGTACAATAATTTGTACCAACCTACTTTAAGTTGGTTGTATGTGATTGATTAGGTACGTTTGTTAGTGGATTTCTGCCAAGTCCATGTTATACCTACTAGTATTTTATACAACTGTATCGTACGTAATAGAGGGGTCCTTAAAACACGAGTGTGGTTTCATGAAACGAGGTATAGCCGAGTTTCATAAAGGGTCACATGAGTGTTTAAGGCCTAATTACGTACATTTGCATACTAGTATTTTATGCAACGGTTGTATAAGTGAGGTCTTAAAAGGCGAGTGACGTGAGTTGCGATACGAGCGAATGCGAGTATCGCAATGGAAGACGGCACGAGCCGTTAAGACCAAATTATACACCGTTGCATACAATATTTTTTCTACGACTCGACTCTACTGGTACAGTCGAGTACAGTCGGGTACAGTCGGGTACAGTAGGGTAAAATGGGGTACAGTCGGGTACACAGTAGGGTACAGTCGGGTACAGTAGGGTAAAATGGGGTACATTCGGGTACACAGTAGGGTACAGTCGGGTACAGTAGGGTACAGTCAGATGAAATAGGGTACAGTACCCTATTTTACCCTACTGTACCCGACTGTACCCAACTGTACCCTATTTTACCCTACTGTACCTGACTGTACCCTACTGTACCCTATTTTACCCTACTGTACCCGAATGTGCTCTATTTTACCCTACTGTACCCGACTGTACCCGACTGTACCTTACTGTACCCTATTTTACCCTACTGTACCCGACTGTGCCCTATTTTACCCTACTGTACCCGACTGTACCCGACTGTACCCTACTGTACCCTATTTTACCCTACTGTACCCGACTGTACTCTACTGTACCCTACTGTACCCTATTTTACCCTACTGTACCCGACTGTACCCTATTTTACCCTACTGTACCCGACTGTACCCTATTGCACCTTATTTTACCCTACTGTACCCGACTGTACCCTACTGTACCCTATTTTACCCTACTGTACCCGACTGTACTCTACTGTACCCTATTTTACCCTACTGTACCCTACTGTACCCTATTTTACCCTACTGTACCCGACTGTACCCTACTGTACCCTATTTTACCCTACTGTACCCGACTGTACCCGACTGTACTCTACTGTACCCTACTTACCCTATTTTACCTTACTGTACCTGATTGTACCCTACTGTACCCTATTTTACCCTACTGTACCCGACTGTACACTACTGTACCCTATTTTACCCTACTGTACCCGACTGTACCCTATTTTACCCTACTATACCCAACTGTACCCTATTTTACTCTACTGTACCCGACTGTACCCTATTTTACCCTACTGTACCCGACTGTACCCTATTTTACCCTACTGTACCCGACTGTACCCTATTTTACACTACTGTACCCGACTGTACCCGACTATACCCTATTTTACCCTACTGTACCCGACTGTACCCGACTGTACCCTACTGTACCCTATTTTACCCTACTGTACCCGACTGTACCATACTCTACTCAACTCAGCAGGTCTAAACTGGGCTTTAGTGTTGAGTGTACCCTACATTTAATATTATGTGGCAGCTAGGTGTATCGTAATAACGACATTACGACACAAGTGCTGTTATGGCGAATTGATTAAGTATAGACTTTCTGAAGTCATATTATCTATGTTCTTATATATTTGTTCGCGACCATGTAAAAACCAGATAAAAGTACAGGAGTAGGATAAAATATTTTTTCTCAAACATCCAAGGAAATGTGGTCCTTATAGTCGTGACAATAGAACACGAAGTATGCCATTGTATAGCAGTTGAGGAAGATTCGTTCTAATTTCAAATTAGACGACAATAATGGAATTTCATACAAACATTGCTGGCCAAGGCCAGCAAAGAGATTGTCTTTTGTTTTAGTGGGTCGTATTTTCTTTTATTGACTATCAATGACATACTGCCAATTAAGAAAAATTTAGTTTGTGAATTTACTTTTTAATATCTTACTTGGCTAGATTTAATATAAAAAATTTTAAATAAAAAATAAAACCGCCTTCAAAAAACACCCAAAAAAAACTTGGAAATAAAAAAAATTTAAATAAAAAATAAAACCTCCTTCAAAAAACCCCCAAAAAAACATAAAATAATAATTGATTGAACCGACCACAATAAGCATGAAAATATCTTTCTACTAATCTGTTTGAAGTTGGTGCCTCAGCACGAGCCAGCAGGAGTGTAGAAGCCCTATAATAGGTATGTAGGTAAGTTAGATTACTAGGTCCACTCCTGCTGGCTCGTGCTGAGGCACCAACTTCAAACAGATTAGTAGAAAGATATTTTCATGCTTATTGTGGTCGGTTCAATCAATTATTATTTTATGTTTTTTTGGGGGTTTTTTGAAGGAGGTTTTATTTTTTATTTAAATTTTTTTTATTTCCAAGTATTTTTTGGGTGTTTTTTGAAGGCGGTTTTATTTTTTATTTAAAATTTTTTATTTTTTTCTTTTTACTTGTTGCTAATGGCCTGGACTGGCACTCTTTACTGACTGTACTTTTTGCCTCTGGTTACCAAAGTACTTATCAAGACGAATCAAACGAGACCAAACTTGATGGGGTTATGTCGTTTTACTACGGAGTTCTTATGGTCACCATCCAACTTCATTGTCAGACCCTGGTTACCATCTAGGACCAAAGTACTCGTTGAGACGAGTCAAATGAGTCCGTACTCGATGGGGTAAGTGCCGTTACTTTATGGAGTAACTTTGGCCACCTTCCAGCTCCATCATCAGACCCTGGTTACCATCTGGGATCAAAGTGCTCGTCAAGACGTTTCAAATGAACCCAAACTCGACGGGGTTGTGTTGTTTTATTACAGAGTTTCTATGGCCACCTTCCAACTCCATCATCAGATTAGCTCCATGTCACAATAATATTGCATTGTCACCTGATTTACACATGCATGTAAAATATGAAATCAATCAGAAACCGGGAAGTGAGTCAAATTCAACTTGCAAGATTTGACCCGTTGAGGAGTTCCGTTGGCCATCTGCGGTCTTCTTCATCAGATCTAGTTTACCAAATGACACTTTATGAATGCAAATGCTCGATTTGTCACTGAAAATACTAAAATCGCTTTACATTTCCCTTGAACTTTTGAAGAGTTCCTTCAATTCCTCATGGATCCCATCATCAGAACTGGATTCCGGTAACAACGGGACCAACCTTGAAGCATATGCTTTCAAACAACGAAAGAATTTTCCAAATCGGTTCATAAATGACGGAGTTCTGAGGTAACACACGTTAAAAAAAAAAAAAAAAAAAGAACATACAACCGAATTGAGAACCTCCTCCTTTTTTTGAAGTCGGTTAAAAATAAATAAGGATTGGCGTTTATTGTTAACAATTTATTAAAATAACCAATTAATAAGGTCGTAATTTTTTAATAAATATAAATCATCTCAAGATTTTGCGTCAAAAACATTAACTGGAACAGCTTACAAATAAATTGCTGGAAAAAAAATATTTTGGCGGGAATAAAAAAAAAAACAATTTGAATTAAATATGAATATATAAGCTGAACATTCGTGTCATTTCCTTGGATTTATTTGAGAAAAGCACTATACAAGCCTTGGCCACGAACAGGGATTGCCGGCCTCGTATCTCTAGATGGCCTCGTTAACACTCGGCCATCTATTACTACTCGGCCGGCAATCCCCTATTTCGCGGCCGCTGCAGTAATGTACTATTATCTACAGCTATATATTAAATCCTCTACCATGCGTTCAAGAACCATTGAGAAATGACCTGCATTAACGAGAACTAGGTATGTCTGCCCCACGACCTGCGCCCGGTGCGCGCCCGAGGACCTGCGCGACGTGATTGCGCGCTCCTCCTGCACCGGTACTGTAATGTAATGATGTATGAAATCTCACGATACAGATTTCTGTATCGTAATGACCATTACGATACTGCCGTGTTCATAATAGAATCCAATGTCGTAATGCTGGTCATTATCTATGGTTTTTGAACGCATAATGGAGGATTTACTATATGGGTGTAGATAAAAAATATTTCGGTTTTGGCCTCTAACGTCCAGTTCTACAAAGGTCCAGTTCGGTATCTACCTTATTTTCTCACTGACAACAAGTTTGATTGTTTCAATCATCATCACTTGGGAGACCACGGCCAATTTTTTTTTATCTCATGGATCACCTGGGAGCAGGGGTCACATGTACCGGTATTGTTTTCAAACAAAAATAAATTTAAATCGTAAATATCAAGGAAATGTTGCAAATTAGGAAATATAAATATTTTCGATTTTAATTAATACCGTTATCGATCTCTGTCCGGTAGTCATATTATGAGATCCTACGACACGACGATGGATATTCGGGGAAAAGGACGTTCAAGGAAAATGGACATTCGAGGAAATGGACCATAGGACCCAGAATGAAGATTTCTTATTCTAAATGGACCATAGGACCCAGAATGAAGACTTCTTATTCTAAATGAAACAAGATTTGTTATACTTAGTACAATTTATTAAGTTGACAAATTTAACGGTACGAATTTGTACCCCATTGTTGATCTATACCTCTACCATGAGTTTGCACTAGTTCACAGTGACCGTACTCGCTAGCGACGGCGTAAATGATTTGTATGGAGAATTGTACTTCCGTAAGTGACCGCTAGAGGCGCTGTACAATTCTCCATACCAATAATTTACGCCGTCGCTAGCGAGTACGGTCACGTAAACTAGTGTAAACTCATGGTAGAGGTACTGTACCTCTACCACGAGTCCACACTAGTTCACAGTGACCGTACTCGCTAGCGACGGCGTAAATGATTTGTATGGAGAATTGTACTTCCGTAAGTGACCGCTAGAGGCGCTGTACAATTCTCCATACAAATAACCCACGCCGTCGCTAGCGAGTACGGTCACGGAAACCAGTGCAAACTCATGGTAGAGGCACTGGACTGCTTAACGGCTTGTCTAAGTAATAAATAATTAAATATGGCCACGTTTAAAGAAACAATAAAATTCACCTATGCTACACCCACGTACTTACGAGTGACATGGGAAGTGGCGAGGTTAGGGGCAAACGCGTAGTGTGGCTACTTTAGTCGTTACATCGCACGTCATGCTAATGCTAAGGTAAACGCAGGTACATACGCTCCATCGAAAATCTGTAGGTAATACCTACCCATTGTAATTCGCAATTTATACCTACGTTTCTAGAACTGTTTATGCTATAGGTAGGTGAAACAACACACACACTTGTATGTTGCGCATCAGATATTTTTGCGTTAGTGTGTGTGGCACTGCAAAAAGGTATAAAACACATAAGTTTCTGTGTAGACTGCGTGGACGCCGGTTATCCCTTAGAAGTCCTTCCTCCTACAGGCAAGCGCGTGATTTTTTTGCTTAAGCTATTTTAAACAATTAAGTGATATCTGAAGCTATAATGTATTATTAAAAATACTCACTCAAGGGTAAATTTTTAATTTCATTTAACATTTTATTGAACATAATGTCGTTTTAAATCATAAAACACGAAATTAAAATGGGGCGGTAATAGCTTCATTGGTTTTAAAATTGGAAGCTATTAACGACCCATTATGGGCGTTCGCTTCAACGTGATATTTCGTTATTCCCTCTTTTATGTTATTTGACAATAAAACAAGTTGTTGCATTACTTAACTATTTTAATTGGAAATAACCAGCCTTTGTAGAATCTATTAGCGACCCACACAATTCTGTCTAGTTTACTTGTTCTAGTGTTCTCAATTTAATGAAAATTACGATGTTAGGTATTCGAACATCGATTTTGAATTGCAACAACATAATTTATAAATTATTGTTTTAAGTTGAATACTATACGCATAAGTACATATTTTGTTATATTTGTCGACTTTGGTCTATTTTATAGTTAAGTATGTCAATTATGTAAATATCTCATTTTACTTGGAAGCAGGGCTCTGCTAACACTGGATTATTATTATAGTTACTGCTGATACCTAAAAAATTGTACGGAACCCTCAGTGCGCGAGCCCGACTCGCACTTGGGTGGTTTTTTTTATGAGTCGATAAAGTATTTTACATCTGTATTTAGGGTCAGTAATAGTGACAATGAGAAGCTATTACCGATTCATATCATATAATTTTTTCTCATTAGGGTGATTGCGCCAGACAGCAGCCATGTCACCATTTTTTCTTTTTATAAATATAAAAAGTGCACATCTAGCTCATTATATGTAATTTTCTTCTTAATTTTACGTTTTCCCCTGTGTAATAAGTAAATAAAAAAACCGGTCAAGTTAGAGTCGAGCTCGCGTACCGAGGGTTCCATATAAACATGTATGAAAATAGTTCGATATTAAAAGATTATTCATGCCGATTATTATCCCTAATATTTATTATATTTTATTGCGTTGAATTAGTGAAAGTCACGGACAAGGACACTTTGAATCAAAAATATAAATCGTCTTTATTCTCTACTAGCTGCTGCCTGCGACTCCGTATGATATGAATAATAATACTTTTAGCACTATCCCATGTGAATTATGCAATTTTCGGGGATAAAAACTATCATATGGGTTTTCCCGGGATTCATTCTATCGCTACACCAAATTTCATCAAAATCGGTTCAGCGGTTTAAGCGTGTAGTGGTAACAGACAGAGAGACAGACAGGCATACTTTCGCATTATTAATAATTATTAGTATGTATAATATTAAGTACTTACCTATGCCATTTATTTATTTGTGTTGTAATTAACATTTGGTCTTCGACAAGATAAAATAAGAGTGCTCTGGTTGTGCGTCTACCTTAAAGGCGTACAATCATTCGTACAATCAGTAATAGCTGCACAAAAAACTAATAGCCAACAATCACTTTCGTCACTTAAATTTTTTTTTTCACCAGATAACCTTTTATTTAAAAGCAATTGGCTTAGGAAATATAATCTTTACATATAATATATAGTAGATTGTTATACTTAGA
Organism: Archips crataeganus; assembly: GCA_947859365.1. NCBI lineage: Eukaryota > Metazoa > Arthropoda > Insecta > Lepidoptera > Tortricidae > Archips > Archips crataeganus. The sequence continues at coordinate 19,852,124 of OX402045.1, read as the reverse complement.
GGCTAGAAAGTACGCAATAGACGGACGAGTTAGTTTGAGGGCCGACGCGTAGCGGAGGCCCTCGATAGTACGAGTCCGTCCATCTATTGTACTTTTGGCCGAGACTAAACATTGTGCTTTTCACGACTAATGCGAGGAAATCATCATCATCATCATCATCATAATCATCCATCCATCCATCCATCCCGTCCATCCCGTCCATCCCCTCCATCCGTCCATCCGTCCATCCGTCCGTCCGTCCATCCGTCCATCCATCCATCCGTCCATCCGTCCATCCCGTCCATCCCGTCTATCGCGTCCATCCATCTATCCCGTCAATCCCGTCCATCCATCCATCCCGTCCATCCCGTCCATCCCGTCCATCCCGTCCATCCGTCCATCCGTCCATCCCGTCCATCCGTCCATCCCGTCCATCCCGTCCATTCCGTCCATCATTACATCCCGTCCATCCGTCCATCCCGCCCATCCCGTCCATCCCATCCATCAGTCCATCCGTCCATCCCGTCCATCCCGTCCATCCGTCCATCCCTTCCATCACATGCAGCAGACGATTACTATTGATTGGTCGTTTCAGCACGCCGGGAATGAAATTCAGAAATTATCTTGAAAAAAGTCGTATCGTATTTTGAAATACATATACTGATACGTCCTGTTTTCGATTAGTGTAACATTGTTGTCGTGTTTGCGCGCCATAAATGAGTCAGCTGTTAAATGTACATATACAGGGTTATTTGTAATTCACTGACATCGTCTAAACCCTGAATTCCTATCACTCAAACAAATGTTTTTTGTTCTACGACTTTTTAAAATGAAGCACTTTTTTTCCCATACAATACACAGAGTATCGTAAAAATAAGAGATAATCTCAAATTTTCAAAACGTTTTTACACCAAAAATATTATGTTATGACAAAAGCCGTAAAACAAAAAACATTTGTTTAAGTGGTAGGAGTTTAGGGTTAAAAGGATGCTAGTGAATTATAAATAACCCTGTATAGGCAGTTTTGAGTACTGGATTTAGATTATCTTTTTTGTCATGTACTTGTTTTTCTGTATTATATTTTTGTGGTGTACAATAAAGAGTCATTGTATTGTATTATATTGTATCTATGGCCACATTTTCGAGCAGTGTCGTGAAAAGTATATTAAGGTAAAAAAATCAATGTTGGGGCGGCCAGTACCCTTAATTATGATCGATTTAAAAATCGCCTTAATGGGGGCGGTAATACCTGAGTTTATCTTACTTGTTATGCCCAGCGTTCGTTCTTTAATTTTTGCGCGAGCGCGAGTCACAGGATTTACTCAATAAAGCTGCGTACGGACTGCGCGCACTCGGGTACGCGTATATAGTAGAAATCTTCCCAGGTGAATTTTTCGCTTCGAGCCCCTAAAAACTTAACAAAGGCCTAAAAACTTAATAAAGGGTATTGTCTCTATTATCGCAAAGCCGATAGCTACCGAGTTAGCACGTGCCACTACAACATTCATATTGAAAAACAAACGGTATCGTCATAGTATTATGGTTCAAATTTAATGTCACTGATATTCTAGACATTACGTTTTGGTAGTGTAGGACGATAAACCGCCCCGGGGCAATACGGCACTCATATTATTTTGATACTTGGTGTTAAAAATTAAACGTGGTGATTAATTATATTATTTTATTAGTAAATGTAATAATTTACAAAGATGCAGCTGCAAGCATTGTGATTTCTTCTTATCTTTAAAATAACAATACTGTGAAATTAGCACCTCTGATGTCGACTACTTACACGGAAAAATTTTGATTATACCTATGTTAAACTTTTTAACCTTAAATTTACATTGTTGCCTTAGATTTTGTTATATAACAAATATACAACGCTTTATCATAAATAACCGTGTTTCATTTTTAACACCAAGTATCAAAATAATATGAGTGCCGTATTGCCTCGGGGCGGTCTATCGTCCTACACTACCAAAACGTAATATCTAGAATATCAGTGACATTAAATTTGAACCTTAATACTATGACGATACCGTTTGTTTTTCAATATGAATGTTGTAGTGGCACGTGCTAACTCGGTAGCTAGCGGCTTTGCGATAATAGAGACCATTGGCCTTTGTTAAGTTTTTAAGGGCTGGAAGCGAAAAAATCACCTGGGAAGATTTTCTACTATACCCGGGCTACACTGTACGCGTACATGGCGTACGGACATGGCGTTCCAGGACACGCAAGCCCGGGTACGCGTACCCGAGTGCGCGCAGTCCGTACGCAGCTTAAGAATTTCACATTGAGTAGAGCAGTGTGTGGCTGGTAAGGGCATTATCACGGGAGCACGTCGAGCAGAGCGCGGAGTAAACGATACGGTAAATATAGTGGACATAGTCAAGGATTATCTGTACAGTGTACCTACAGCCAACCATTATGATTATGAATATACATAATTGATATTGGTACCTATTCAATACATTAGGGCTTCCCGTTCAGTTTGGCCATTTTACTTATAATTATAGCACTTAAAATTAATTAATTCTTTAAAATTCTCTTCCTTATGTATTGTTTTAAATTACTGTAGCTCTAATGAAAAATTCTCATATCTCTTCTATTCAATTCACTCATACGGGTTCAGAAGTCCCATTGTCAAATTGTTTTCTTCGTGTTTTATTTTAATAAACTTAGCGTTTATACAACTTGTTTAGTTTTAATTTTGATACGTTACGTTTTGGATTGATTTGATTTTTTTAATGTATGCAATAAAATAAGTACAATTAGCAGTAGAAATAGATAATTACACAGTTGTAGATCACAAAATGATCTACACACAACTTTACGGTCAAAGTGTTTAGATTATTATGAGCTTCTCGACTGTTTAGACTATCCTTGCTGTTGGCTACTCTTGCTGCTAACCATACATAGATAAATTAAAACCAAAGTTACTCCGCCACCTGCGCCACAGCCATATCTGTGCCACCCCAAAACCAAACCGCTTCCACATGAAAGAACTGTTGTGTTTGTTCTACAAAGTATCACACAGACAACGCTATCACCACGAACACATTACCTACATATTATTATCATAAACTACACACTCTTTCGAACTCAAACACCTGTGAGTGATTTGCGCAAGTATAGATGACAATTTTTACGTAAAGTGAAATTCCAATTTCACGATGACTTCCTTCGCTGATGTACGGAATATTAACAAGACATTTGCAGCGAGAAGGTTCCACCCTGCTGCGCGATTCAGGGGGGCTACTACTAAATTAGAAATTTGAAGTTTGTACGTATGATGCCGTCCCTTTTCCTCTTCTGTTTATACCTTGTTTATATACTATTAGCGTGAGTGAACGGAACGGCACCATACGCAGTTCGAAAATCGAATTTCGTAGTATAAGGCCAGCAGAGTAATATGTAAATTATTCGACACTTGGCATCGGATTGAAATTATAGTTTCAGCTGGCTAGCTGGCTGGCTGGCTGGCTGTTTTCGAGTGTTGGCTGTTTTAATTGTCAGCCCGTATAAGAACTGTCAAAATGAACGCGATGGCGATTGCGAGGGAGTTAGACAATTAGCCTGCTGGTTTTTCTACTATGCCTAAATGGGTTGATTATCTTTATGATGTTCCTTTAATTACTACATCGATTTTTAACCTATTATTTACCTAATTAAAAGCGTTGAACTAAATTTGTAATCACTCCACTTAGTGTTCATTGTTCATCCAATCATCTTTTTAGTTAAAATTTATCCGTAAAGTCAACAATTCCATGGGCGGAAAATTTGCTAGGTTTACTTTACTAAAGGGCGCTCCCTTGTCGGTACCGGCCAAATTAGTTTGATAAATTGATTTTGCATTTCGAAGTATGCTATCCATTAAAAAGTCGGTGTCCAAATCGCAACCAATTAGAGATTCGTAATTAATATTACAAGAGTAGCTCTGTCTGTGTAAAACCATTAGCGCTACATCTGGAGAATAATGATTGAGATTTCCGTCGTCCGTTACAAGCCTGTAAGTAAGGAGAGATACATCGCATGGAAATGGTGTTTTTATTAAAGGGAGATAAGCATAATGACAATGTTTTGTCTGATTCTTAGAAACTGTAAAAATGTCTAAGAGATAGTTCAGAGAATTAGATAGAAAGTTCGCCCGAAAACTAGGTAGCTGCAAATGGTTAGGGGTGGATATATCGGGACCACCAAACGCTTCAATAAAGTTTTCTAGTAGTATGTAGTGCCTGTGATAAGTAGCGGTGTTGTCGGCGAGCCCCTCGTCGGCGCCGCGGCCATCGTCGAAGAGCACCCGTCGGTCCAGCATCACGATAATCTGTCCCTCTTGCAAGGCGGTCACGCCCTGCGCGTGGTCCGTAATCAAAGTCAGCCGACTCCTGCGATCTTGTATGTAAGTCATTGTTGTCATCGGATACAAGTTCGATTCAATGCGCCTGCTTATATTTAAAATTCGAGGTGTGTATTGAAATCCATTGTTATCAGTGTATATCTCTGGCGGATTGCCATTAGCAACATCAGTTTGTATGGTAAGAAATAACTCTAAGTCTCGGTTTTTTGGAGAGACCTCATAATCCTCTTTTGTTTCAATATAAATAGCATCAGACAAAGGGCTATTAAGCAAGTTAAATATTTTAACTGTATGTTGCAATAGCCGTCCGAAGATAGTAGTCAATTCTGTTGTTATTCGTCCCGAAACAATGATAATAAGTTTTGTTTTCTTACCAGCTCTATAAGGCATTAATATATCTTCAAGCGGCTTTGACACATTTGTGTTAAACAAAAACATTCCAGAGTTTTTATCAGAACTTCGGAATGCCCCGTAATCAAGTACAATCATTTTTTCTATATTGGTGTCTTTTTCGACAACTCCTTTTAAAAAACCAGAATGTTGGTCAAACACGAGGCGATGTTTATAACTTTCCAATTGAATGTCACCGGGTTCAATGGGTTGAACGGTAAAAGGAAATACCGTCCTGTTATTAGTTACATCGTCTACGACGCATGATACACAATATAAAGTTGCAACATTTTGCGAGGCAACTTGGGTTTCTTTAATTTTATACAACTCTAAAGTCAAAGGGGGGACAACAACAGCAAAAATTATTTTGAAAAATGTGCGAGATACAACTATAAAGTTGTCTGAATTGTATTTCCAAACTGGATTTATCTGAATTGTGACTTCTTTTCTGTTGTGGTCTAAGATTCTAATGTGAGGAGTCCTTGAAAATAATTCTACTATTTCAGGTCTTTCGTGACTCAAGGAATTGAATACGAAAATATGATCTCCTGGGTTCACTGTTCTAAATACAGATATAAACTCACCATCTCTGTAGACATACTTCTGTACGTAAGGTTTTCTACTTCTTCTCTTTGTACCCAATAAACTTATTGTAATCTCTTGTATGAACCAACAATCTTTAGCTGTCGCGATAATCTTTTCATGAACATATCTGAGGGCAACAGCAGTTAAAGTGCCACCTATTACATTACGGTCTAATAATCGGGCTACTGTTTCTCTACTTTTGATTAAAAGGTCGAATAAATCTGACATTTGAAAGCCACTGAATAAGTTTCGGCTTACTGCGAAAGAAAAAATTATCTCTGTTGATCTTAATGTTGATTGAAGACGTCTTAGCAAAATTTTAAGTTGAGGTCTGGATGTAAAAAATCCGACCCAGTATGCTGGGCTGCCTTTTTCAATGTCGGCGAAGTTGAGGAAATCCCCTTTCATGCTTGGATAGCGTACATGCCTTTGAAGAATAGTTTTGAAAAAATCTGATGGTATGCCGAAATCAATAGTAGCTTTGTATATGTCTCGATTAATATTCACAAAGTCAGTAATTTTCAGATAGTTATTGTATTGAAAATCGAATTCAGGTTGAGATTCAAAGTGATGTGGCCCGCCGATAGGTGCAATAATTACGTTATGTGGTGAGATAGTTCCAGTTTTGGAATATTGCTCGAGAAGTAATTCAGATTTATCTTTGACATTGTAAGAATTTATATCCATGTTCTTGCTCAGCTTAGCAAAATTAAATTCTGTTGCACATAAATTACTGTTTGGTCCACAAGCTTTAAAGCCGTCAGAGTTAAATTGTAAATAGTGGGAGATAAGTGAATGTTTTGGGTAACGATCTTTGCCAATCCTGTGTAGGACTTCGTTAAGATTTGAAGAGCTATCTTTACTCATCCAGTTTTGAAGCCAAATGAACTCGCTGATCTGGTACTCCGCAAGGTATTTTTCCCACGAGTAATGGACATTCGTGAAAATCATTTTTGTTATTCCTAGTAAAGAGAGCAGGTAGGGTATTGTAGGACTGTGGGTGACAGTGTTAGTTAGCCAACCTACTTTGGGTGAATAGTTTATGTTATTCAACAACCACTGGTGTCCTGAAAAATAAAACACTGGTCAAAGTATCATCATATAGCGACCAAAAAAATTAATTAACCAGCGGCCTTATCGTCTAACGCGTGGGCGCTTGTTATCGGTTTCACCATCTCTTTCTGTCACCATCATATGGTGAATGCGATAGTAAGCGCTCGCGCGTTAGACAAAAACTTACAGGCCTTCTTATACTGGACACCAGAGTAAGAAAAACAAAAAATAAGACGATTAGGTATTTGCACATAATCGGTCACTAACCTTGTGATATATGTAATACTGACCTTCAATTAATAGATGTACTAGTCCAAATATATGGGTTGTTGCTTCATCAGATTCTACCCAGCAGCCTGTGGTTATTTCAAGCTTTCCTGTTCTTACCAATCGGCGAAAAGTCTAAAATAAAACAATTAATTACATTTTACATCCTGTTCGGAAAAACCTCTGTTGCGAAGAATCCGACAAGAAACTCAACAAACTATTTTTTTTTCAAAACATAACTACATAATATGTTTTTATAATTATTTACAACCAAGGTGTTTAACAACTAAATTAGAGGCGTCATTTGGAGCCAGGGATCGATGATGCTGATCGAAATTATTTCCAAACGTCCCTGTCCATGATATATTATCATTAATTTTATAATCATCATAATCATCATCATTCCAGCCAGCTTGCTTGAGAAGTCAAAGCTAGGCTACCACGCTTTTTACACGATTTATTTATTTTTATATTTAAGTAGGTATAATTTCATAATACGCCTTACATACTTATTACTTAGTGCCTTCTTGTCAATGGATTTTGAATTATTGTATGAGTCGGAATTATTTTTTGGAATTTTGTTATAAAAATGTACTTATGCATTTTTCCACAGACAACTTTTTGGTTTTAGCCAGTTGTAAGATAGAATTTTTCAGCCCATCACGTACCTACACGACATGGAAAGGTACACGTACTTAAGCGAGTTCTTTTTATACAATATAGGCTTTCGTTTGACCACAATCACGCCTGATGGAAAGCGATGACGCCTATGTTGAAGCACGCTTGCGTAGTAAATGCTTAATAATGTAATGCTAGTAATGATTAGTACTTACTTAGTGAGTTAAATTATGAAGCAAAATTAATTGTATGTAGTACCTACCTACATTTTGGTATACTTACCACGCGACTTTTTTGGGAAGTGTTTTTCCACCATTTACTTAAATGAGAAACTTCGTGCCATGTAAAAGTTAGATTGGAATAAAATTGCAACTTTTTCACAATGTTAGACAGTATCTTGTTTGCAGAATTGTTGTTGTATTCTTCAAATGTCTTTTTCCATATGGTATCTACGTGTGTGCGAGGTACCAAAATAACCTTTAGATTATACAAAGAATATAATTTTAATTAGGTAATGCCTTGTCAGATACGTAAGTGCACATATAGCAGTAATATATTTGAGCCATGATGTAGTTATATATGTACCTAGCTATAAAACTCTGTCTATTTAACAGTGTTAGTACTAGAAAACAGAGAATGCACGTAATTGGTCAGCGATAAGGACGATGCACCGGCACATACGTCACACTGCAGGGCACTTATTTAAATATTATTATCATTGATCGGAACTCTGGGAGCTAAACTTTAACAAAACTTGTAAAGCTGACATTAAGGAGAATTTACAACCAAGAAAAATAAGAATATCGAAATCTCAGATTTTGAGTAGTTTATATATTTTCATGTCTGTAAGCCAGTGTTTCATGCCCGCTTGTTAATGTTTAGCTCCCAGAGTTCCGATCACTGATTATTATCTACTACTTTAAATTACATAATTATAATTATGATTAATAGATGAATAAACATGACATGTAATTATTTGAGGTGCCACGAGAAAAATAAAAAAATCACGAGAAATATTACGAATATTCCAACAAACGGCATTGTAAGCCGAGCCCGCCATCGACGTGCGATTGTTGACGCCCACTGACAGTTTCTTGTCCTTTTCATTTGCATACAAAAGTGCAACAGAGAGAACGCCTTGCTAACTCTGTTAAATAGACAGGGTATATTAAATATCCAATTGACGCATTATTAAAATGAACGAAAGTCATAATGACTTTGACCGAAAACGTCCAATTCCCGAAATGACTAAATATTGATTTGTACATTTCCTTCAAAGACCGGAAAGGCAAAATGTCACAGTCCCAAAATCCTAAATTTTTTTACAAGCTTTTATCTAGTTTACCTAACTGTTATGTTATGCGATGTCGCTGCGACATTTTCTGTGAATAAGTTCCACAGTGGGTCACGATTCAGTTGGTCGAATGTACACAGGATACTTAGGTCTAGTCTAATCTAATAACTTTAAATGAGCACTTCTTGTATATTTATTTATTGGGATCTCGGAAACGGCTCTAACGATTTCGATGAAATTTGCCTTGTGGGTGTTTTTGGGGCGCACAATCGTTTTATGTTAATATCATATCAGGTAGGTCAACCACCCTTACTGCGATACATGCATTGTATGACATCCTCTCCTCTTAACCCTAAATTCCTATCACTCAAACAAATGTTTTTTTCACTTCTCATGCTCTAAAAGTAGGTCAATATAGCCTTACGAGGCGGGAGTAAAGTGAGTGCTTTAGTCCCTAGGGAGTAAAAGTAATTAATTTTTTAATTCATTTCGAGTGACTTAGATAAACTCAAACAGCCAGTACTTGCTTAGTGGCAAAACAAAAAATATATAAAAAAAATAAGATTGTGTGGACCATTTTCTCGACGAAAATGTTACGATCTTAGTCTACGTGGTCTTAGTTCTATGCTTTTTCCGCATAGAAGGTGGCGTCATTCTATTTTTTCCAGTTTGTGTATGGACAGGTTGGGGGCGGGTTGGGAGCGGGTTTTGGGCGGGTTGGGAGCGGGTTGGGAGCGGATTGGGGGCGGGTTGAGAGCGGGTTGAGAGCGGGTTGGGGGCGAGTTGGGAACGGGTTGGGGGCGGGTTAGAAGCGGGTTGAGAGCGGGTTGTGAGGGAGTTGAGAGCGGGTTGGGGGCGGGTTTGGGGCGGGTTGGTTTATTATGAAGTTTCACTTCTTCCGCGCGGAGGGACTCAACGCACTGTTTTTTAATTAAATCTTTTTGTACTAAACTGACTATTTTTTTCTCGCAATCGAAGTGAAAAATAGAGTTTTCACCTGGAGACTAAAAGTCAATATAAACCCTCGGATAAATAGACACCCTCGCTAAAGCTCGGGTGGCTAACCACCTCGGGTGTATATTGGCTTCTGTTAGTCCCTCGATAAAAAATATACTATTGTTTTACGTCTTTTTAAAATGAAGCACTTTTTCCACTTTTTCCACAAATACACAGAGTATCGTAAAAATAAGAGGTAATCTCAAATTTTCAAAACGTTATTTACACCATAAATATTAAGTTATGACAAAAGCCGTAAAACAAAAAACATTTGTTTAAGTGGTAAGAGTTTAGGGTTAAAAGGATGCTAGTGAATTACAAATAACCCTGTATAGATTCAATAGTAGTGAAAATATACGGATCACTCACGTCTTAAAAAGAATTTGAGTTGCGCGAGCAGAGCGGTAGCGCGTAGTGTACGTTTGGCAGCCGCCGTGACGTGTGGCTCCGGGAAGAAGGGCTACGGATTAGCCCGAAACAAGTCCAGTTAAACTCGTTTTAAGACGTGAGTGATCCATATATTTTCACAATGAGTGAGTCTCACGGTAGTTTCATGTTTATAGATTCAATAGCTAAATACAAACCTTTAGTGGTGGCCACTTTGGGTTCCTCATTAAAGATTCGTAGCGACTATTAAAAATATTGTTCCAATAATGCTTTTTCGTCATCCATGGTGGCTGTAAAAATTATAAGGTATTTAAATATAATCCATCGCTTCGGTATCAGCTATGACAAAGCATCTTAACTAAGTAGACCTCAAAGTTTAGACTATGTTCGCTAGCAGGATCGTTTTCAAAAAAATTGTATAGTCGACCAAGAAACTCCTTTACCACCCTAAGGTTCAATGTCAGTTGTATGACTTAAGACGTCAAAGGCTATTTTCACTTACAAGTCAATGTGACAATCGGCCTTATTGGCTTTATTCTGATGGAGGAACTGTCACAAAAAATGGTAAAGCACTTACATGGTCGACTATACATAGTTAACGGCTTAATCAAAACAAAAATCACGATCGCTATTTTTGTGTAACGAAAGTTAGTCATTCAAAGTATATGGGTAACTCCGTTAGACAAAAATAATTATTGTGTACAAATTTTTTGAAAACGTTGCAAGGTCTCTGCAGTAGCACCGGTAAGCTGGGGTAGGTACTTTAGGAAATTTTGGGGTTACTTTGATAGATTTAAAATGGTCACAAAAACGCAAATATTCATAGCTCGATTGAGCAAATGACGTAAAAAGTTAGGTCATTTATTAAGGTAGTTATTTCACTGCCACAGATGGTCTAAAAGAATAATAGACCGGGAGATGGTGACACAAAATACCAGGTCATGTGTACCAGTATGTTCTTCAGGGGTCTAATTACGTAATGACAAAAAGGAAAATGATGGTCATAGCGCTGGTACCGGCGGCCCAATCGCGTGGGCGTTAATCAAACGTGTCGGATAAACAACGAAAATCGAACGATTTGTTCCACAATAATTCTTGTATTTTCCGATAGTCGATAAAAAAACAGAAGGCGGTAGCATAATGCCACACTTCTCCGGCGTGACTTACAGCCCGCCATACCGACGCGAACACGTTAATTTAAAAACAACAATTCAACCATTGTACCAAGCCAATTTTTGCACAGCTAATAATCGTCGAGTAGCCATTCACGAAAATCGCCATGCCATACTTTTCTGACAGTTCCAAATGGGCGCCATACCGCCGCAAAGGAGTAATTTTAATTTTTTTGCAAAACGATTTGTACCACCCTAAAACTTTTTTCAACAGTTCTCCGTATGATTATAAATAGAAGTCTGATGATGCCATACCTGTGGGAGGTGGCGAATGTGTACAATAAATATTTTTTCAAAATTCTAAGTTTTATTCGTAATTCAAACGATTTATACCAGTATGGCACTAATGTTTCCTGTAAGTTTGAGGTTTGAAAAATATAAATACAAAATTTCAAACATCTAGGTGGCGGCAATCCAGAAGAACCAGATATTACATACAGATATTACATTACAGAATAGATATTATGTTGTATAATATTGTACGGCTACCACCGCTCGAAAGTATCTCGAATTGCAGAGGTCTTTAGGTTCCACACGTATTTTACAGTCGTATTTTTAAAACTCGTCGAATAAATAAGTTTTTCAAGTATGGCAGCACTTTTCCCCTTACTAGAAGTATGGCAAATATAATAACGGTCACATTTTATCAAGTACTTTCCAAAAATCCAAATGTAATACTGGTACAAATCGTTTTGCAAAAAAAATAAAAATTACTCCTTTGCGGCGGTATGGCACCCATTTGGAACCGTAAGAAAAGTATGGCATGGTGATTTTCGTGAATGGCAACTCGACGATTATTAGCTGTGCAAAAATTAGCTTGTTACAAATGGTTGAATTGTTGTTTTTAAATTAACGTGTTTGCGTCGGTATGGCGGGCTGTAAGTCACACCGGAGAAGTATGGCATTAGGTACACTACCGACTTCTGTTTTTTTATCGACTATCGAAAAATACAAGAATTTTTGTGGAACAAATCGTTCGATTTTCGCTGTTTATCCGACACGTTCGATTAACGCCCACGCGATTGGGCCGCTGGTACCAGCGCTATGACCATCATTTTAATTTTTGTCATTACGAAATTAGACCCCTGAAGAACCGCCATACTGGTACAAATTACATAGTATATTGTGTCACCATCTCCCGGTCTCTAAGGACACGGCATAAAAACTATTTTCCAAAGTAGCCCCTGCATTTTAAAGTAACCCCGTTTTACGGTACAGCCTTAGAAAATGAACGTAGAAGGTGCGTGAACCACTTCGTCAGGCGTCAAACAAAGTGTTAGATATTTATTGCACTTGTTAATGCCGCAATCGATCTGTTACTTTTTCCTTTAACCTAAAGCTGCGTACGGACTGCGCGCACATTAACGCGTACCCTACGCGAGCTCGGGTACGCGTGTCCTGGAACGCCATGTCCGTACGCTATGCACGCGTATACTGTACGCGTAGCTGCAAGTACGGACATGGCGTTCCAGGACACGCGTTCCCGGGCTCGCGTAGGGTACAGTGTACCCGGGCTTGCGTGTCCTGGAACGCCATGTCCGTACGCCATGTACGCGTACAGTGTACGTGTACGTGTACAGTATCTACGAGTACGTGTACGTGTACGTGTACAGTACGTGTACGTGTACGTGCACAGTGTACGCTTACATGGCGTACGGACATGGCGTTCCAGGACACGCAAGCCCGGGTACGCGTACCCAGTGCGCGCAGTCCGTACGCAGCTTAAGTAGCTCATTAGCACTTTAGTCACCTTGCGGTCCCACAATGTTAAACAATATAACTACGCTTACTGACCTCTATATCAAACTCTGGAAACTTCGTCTGTGCATCGATGTCTGCGTTCATGGTTTTGACAGTTGTACATTTTAAATGATTTGCAGATATATTCCTACTAAATATAAAGCTTTGCGTCTGTGGTTCCGAGGGTTCTTCAATTAAATAGTCAGCTTTATCGCTATCATCAATTTCTGTTGGATCTGTGTCATGCTTTATTTCTACATAGTCTGCTGGTTTTGTATTTTTGGTTACATTTGGTCTAATGAGCCCTCTTACTTGTAAAGTATCATAGCGTTTGGTGTGTTCCCTGCTGTCTGGAATAATGATGGTCTTTTCTTGGCTGATAGTCCTTGGTTCTGGATTTTGTAATACATTTTCGTCGACAGATGGAAAAAAATTTGATGACGGTATTTTACGAAAACTTTCAACAATGGCGGCTACAGGCTGGCTGATATTGTACAGGTTTCTGTCAGAGAAAAACGGTTCATTCTTGATTGGCGAAGCCATGGAGATATTTTGATATGTATTCCTGGTTAGTCTAAGTTCAATGGGTAGTAATTTTTCAGTGTGTGCTATCCTAGTCCGTGAGTAAGATTTTCCTCGGCCTGTTTCCACCGATGCCAAGATGGCTGATTTGGGCCGCTGCCTGCTGTTGAACATGGTTTTCACTTGCGCATGTATCGGGAATATATGCGCTTCGTGAGTCCGGAACTGATGGGGATGGGAAACATTTGACCAAGTCAGTGTACCGCCCATGTCGTCAAATGGTGTCTGTACCATTTTAGATTGATTTCGTACAATCTTACGAAGTGCTAAAATGAGAGAAATCTCATAATATACTTAGTCAAATAAGAAATGTGTTTAGCAGTGGTCCTAACAACCCGATTCCCCCGGGCTGACTACATTTTCGAAGTTACCTTACCAAACGCTTTTCTTCCATTAGGTACTGCACTTTCAAGAAGAGGATAAATGGGATTTTTAAGTTGTTTTTTTTTGCTTCGGCTTTCCTTGCAAAAAATTTTACGCCCCGGCACTGGTGTTTAGACGACCGGAATTAATTAATATGTATTTATCTATATAAGTATGTTTATCGGTTGTCTAGTACCCGTAGTACAAGCTTTGTTTAGTTTGGGACTAGGTCAATTGGTGTCAATCGTCCCGCGATTTATTTATTTATTTATGTAAGGCCCTTCGTACATAATATTACGCTACGCACATCTTCGATACCCGACGATTTTAGTCTCTATGCGACTACCGCAGAACAAACTCATAGTCTCGTAGAGGTTCGTACACAGGCACACGTGTCCACGATGATGACGTGTTTGAGTTTGTTCTATGAGTTTGTACTGCGGTAGTTGCATGGAGACTAAAATCGTCGGGTATCGAAGATTTGCGTAGCGTAATGTACGAATGGCCTAAGAGTTCCCAACCTAGGAATCTATACTAATAAAACAAGCTGTTGCCCGCGACTCCGTCCGCGAAGAATAGGGGTATAAAAATAGCCTGCGACCTATTCTCAGACCTACCGAATACAGAGAAAAAGTTTCATAGAAATCGGTCAAGTCGGAGGAGTTTGATAACAAACACCGTGACACGAGAAGATTATATAAAGCTGAAGAGTTTATTTGTTTGATTGAACGCGCTAATTTCTGGAACTACTTACTGGTTCGAATTGAAAATAGTACATTGTACATCATGGGCCGTAATTAAGTAAGGGATTACTAACGAGAGTCAAGGCTTTTAATGTCTCGAGTTTGTAATCCCCTTAGTGCCCGTGATACACACAATGATTTTCATCACATTGCGAGGAAAAAATCCAAGAATAAAGTTATTATGTCTATTAAACACTTAAATTGAATAAAATAATGGCTACCCTTTCTTCCTACCTTTTTGAATCACCTACTATAGATAATATAAACTGTGTTTAGTATAAAATTCGAATGGTCATAGGTACGGCCAGATTCTGCCAACATGTTAAAAAAATACTTACTAAATTATTGCAAAATTATTTAACATAAATTTAAAATACAAAAATAACGAAGTTCCATGAAGCGTAGATAAGTTTTATACCTTATATAATATACCTAACATTTGTTTTAACATTCTTAAATTTGTCTCAATTGTCTCTTAAAATCCCGTGTCCACGTCTTGATATTGAAGTTAAAATAAAAGTAACGAAAAACGGCTTTTTCCAAACATATGAGGACATTTGCATATACTAACAAATTCTGAAGCATTTTTATTACTATATCTTTCATATCATCTATAAATTCTGTCTGAAATATTTTTATTAATACGTTTAACCGCTTTTTTTGTTTTTTGATAAAGCACGGTGAGGGCGTAGCGCTCAGCCTCTTCGCATCCTCTTTATTTGTTATCCCATGGGAATTTAAGACAATTATGCGGGTGCATATGTCACAAAGTTGTATCTTTTAATCCGTAATAGGTAGACACTTATATTTTTTACAGAATGTATACGCAGGCACTATACTGTGGCAGCTTAAACAAGAAATAATAAAACGATATAAAGTTAAAAATTAATAGCGTCCTCATACAAGACACGTACGTGTTGTCCTCGGTACGGCGGTACGGAATATACTTACTTCGCGTGTGTCCGACTCCCACTTGGACTGTTTTATTTTTAAATCTTGTAGGTACAGCAGAAGAACAGAATGTTAAGGTACGATCCGTGCTTATATATTAATATTAATACTCACTTTTTTCGTAGCATGAAACTGTGTCTGTAAAACCGATTATCAATAAAAGGCCTACAATATAGCAATAGTTAGCGGTACTTTTGTACAGAGCCATCGCTTCCTCGGGACGATGTGATCAACGGGCCAACATCAACCTAGAGGATGTTTTAAAGTTGATAAGTCAACAAAGAATTGTTTCCTTATATGTAACTGCAGTAATTGTTGACTAAAACATGACCACTAGTTTACAAGTTCATATACTTACAAAGGTAGATAGCTGTTTATGCTCAAGTATCAGTAAGATATCTACCTGTTACCTTACCTTTACCTATATAGAATTTAATTTTTTTTACAATGCACATGCTCGGAAAGTGCCTCATGACGTGAGTCAACATATATCTATAGAAAGTTAGTCATCCCAGCCCAGCACGCTTCCGCAAGTGTGAAAAAAAGTTGCATGGATTTTACTTTCCACATGTGTGCGGAAAACTAACTTTTTAAATTGCCAAATCTCAAAAAGTTATGTCCAAACTAGTGTTTAAATAAAACTGGACAAGAGCGTGTCGGACACGCCCAAGATAGGGTTCCGTAGCAGGTACGAAAAAATCTTTGCATACTTTATTAATGTGTTTGTTTTGGTTCCAACGTCGGCGGTACAGCGCCATCTATCGGCGAATTGGGTAACTAATCTGCAGTCTACTAGAACTAATAATGTATGTTGATTGTTTTTCAGATGAAATATATTTCTTTATTTGAAAGAAGATACTGTTAGTGTGATCTTATATGTACTTAAAGAAAAAAAAATGCTTGCAATATGGCGATTAAATTACAATCATAGTTTAGAAATATTTTTTTACAAAAACTTAAAAACTGCTCAACTGATTAAGTTGAAAATAATTTTCCTAGAAAGTTTTTATTAAGTTTAACTTACGTGATTTTTTTCATATTTTTTAGACGTGCGGTTCAAAAGTTAGAGGAGGGGGGCACTTTATTTTTAACTTACGGAGTGAATATCTCCGAAAATATTCACTTGATCAAAAAATGGTTTTAGCAAACCCATATTTATTTTCAAATACCTATCCAATGATACCCCACACTATAGGGTTAGTCGAGAAAAAAAAATCACCCCCACTTTACGTCTATGGGAGGTACACTAAAAAATTTTTTTTCACTTTGTCGGAGTAACTGATATATATATTCATGCCAAATTACAGCTTTCTAGTACTAACAGCCTCTGAGCTTAGCCGCGGACGGACAGACGGACAGACAGACATACAGACACACAGACAAACAGACAGACGGACAGACATGGCGAAACTATAAGGGTTCCTAGTTGACTACGGAACCCTAAAAATGAGAGTAGAGAGTTGTGTCTTTATAATTCAACTTTGCACAAATAAGAAAATTTTTGATGCAACCAATTGAATATTTACTGATAAGTGATAAAATAATAAAACAGCTTGTTTTAATATTAAATAAAACACACATTTTAATTGCGTCAAAAGTTTTGAAAAAAAAAATAATTTTGTAAGTACTAAAATAGTTCCTTGAGTCCATTTCGGACCGTACGACATCATGCGCGCGCAATCGAAATTCAACCAATTAGCTTTCAGTGCGCGCGCATGGCGTAACACGAACCAATCATGGTTACCCGTTCGCGCCTGTCATGAAAACCCGCCAAAGTAATGTTCATGTATACAGTCCGGAGAATTAATTTTAGTTTAGTAAATTAAAATGGAAGACCCATGTCTGGCTGACGTAAGTTAAGCTTGGGAGAATGCCGGAATCCATTATGGTAATGTATGTAATATTATTATAATGTATGTAGCCTATGCAGTGTTGGGCATTATTTAAATAATTTCTTATCTAGTTAATTATTTTAAATAAAATTATTTGTAAATAATTTATTCGAAAAGAACGTCGATCACAAATAATGTGTTGTCAACTCTTTTATTTAAATAAATGATCTAGATGAAGATAAATAAATGATTTAGACGACCAGATGGCCTAGTGGTTAGAGAACCTGACTATGAAGCTTGAGGTTCCGGGTTCGATTCCCGTGTCGGGGCAGATATTTGTATGAAAAATACGAATGTTTGTTCTCGGGTCTTGGGTGTTTAATATGTATTTAAGTATGTATTTATCTATATAAGTATGTTTATCCGTTGCCTAGTACCCATAACACAAGCTTTCCTAGCTTACTTTGGGACTAGGTCAATTGGTGTGAATTGTCCCGTGATATTTATTTATTTATTTATTTATAAAGACCTCTTTTGTTATTGAAGTAAGCTTAGATAATTAAGTTTATAATAGTATGTCTCGTCGGATCAAATCGTCACATCTTTTATTTAAAGACCCTACTAATTTATCTAGATAATAATAAAGGTCATCTAGATAAATTCAAAATAACGAATAATTTAGTTATCTTTACGGTTGTTCCTTACTAGATAAATTTTGCCCAACTCTGAGCCTATGTAGGTATGGTTCAAATCTTGAAAGTTGAATTTGACCCACTTCCAGTGGTCGGTTTTACTTGAAATTTAATTTGGTATACTTATGTATGTAAGTTGGATGGCAGTGCAAGTACAGTCAACAAAAAGTACAGTTTTTAACAAAAACTTATTATCTAGATAAATTAGACCTTTAAATAAAAGATGAATGTCAGCGTGACGGTAAGTAAATGATTATGTATATGTTATGGACCATGACGATAAATCGGGCATTTTTCATAATGACCGGGCACTATGAAAAATGACCAATATGACAGGGCAATTTGATAATAATTATTCAAATAATCAAATTGACTGGACGGACATTATACATAATGTCTATCACCTTTTAGGCAGAGTAATACAAACATATTTAATTACTATTGTTTTATTATAATGACCGTGCAATATGATAAATAATGAAGTTTAGATAGTAATTAATCACTTTGCTCAATAGAGCTAGACATTATTAATAATGCCCGCATGAATCATTTGGTCTATAACACATACATACATTGCAAGTTAATAAAAAGCTATTAAAAATAAAGCTCATCTAGATAAATTCAAAATAACAAATGACTGATTAAGTATTTAGTTATTTCAAATAACGAATAATTTAGTTATATATCTTCCCAGTTATTCGTAAATAGATAAGTTATGCTCAACTCTGTACACAAGTGCCTACTTACTTAGTAGGTATTTATGTCCTACTTTCTTGTAAGTACAGCTACAAGAAACATAAGGAAATAGAAGAGTACCTAAAGGTCAGATGAGTTTGAGTACGACCTACTAAATCAGAAAATCGCATGCGCTAATGTGGAACGCGAAGTTGGTGCATTTCGACTTACTGTGGCCAACCTACAAGGAAAAAAAAGCGGGCGGGCAGGCGGGACCCTTATATTGATCCAACCCACCCCTAACGGCGCCCCGCGCCGACATCAACATTGCTCTTACATTTTCCTGTTCTCTTATAGTGTATACTAATGTGAATTTATTATAAACAGAGTACTGTACAATTTAATCATGGTAAGTTAAAGTGACTCGATAAAAGAATACTTATACAAAAAAAAGTTTTTGTTGATAGTGAAGTTTTGAATACCAGGTAAAGTGAGTGAATTCACGAGGGCTTTCAAAGCCGAAGTTGTTATACTATACGCACAATTCACAAAAAAATCATACTGAAATATCTTGCTTGGCCCGAAGTACCTAACATGTAATTTATTAGGATATGGTTCCAAGGTGAAGGGTGTCCAGAGACTAACTCCTATTTAATTTATTAGGATATGGTTCCAAGGTGAAGGGTGTCCAGAGACTAACTCCTATTTAATTTATTAGGATATGGTTCCAAGGTGAAGGGTGTCCAGAGACTAACTCCTATTTAATTTATTAGGATATGGTTCCAAGGTGAAGGGTGTCCAGAGACTAACTCCTATTTAATTTATTAGGATATGGTTCCAAGGTGAAGGGTGTCCAGAGACTAACTCCTATTTAATTTAGTTGGTTAAATGTAGACTGTGGTGATTGATTGATTCAGGCGTTACTCTGTGGAAGTCCACAACAATGAACCACAACCTTTTACCTAGCTGCAGATAACAAGTGTAACAGGCTGTAGTAGGTAGATAAATAATAATAAAAAACACAAAAAAGTTGTGAAATAAAAATTGAACCGACTACAAACAAAAAACATGAAAATATATTTCTACTAATCTGTTTGAAGTCGGTGACTAAGCACGAGCCAGCAGGAGTGGACCTAGTCATCGACCTTTTACCTACCTACATATCTACTATCTACTTATTGGGTTTCTTCTACTCCTGCTGACTCGTGCTTAGGCACCGACTTCAAACAGATTCGTAGAATGATATTTTCATGTTTTTTGTTTGTAGTCGGTTTAATTTTTATTTCATAACTTTTTAGTTTTTGTGCTTTTTAGTTTTTGGGTGTTTTAGAAGGTTTTATTTTTTAATTAAAAATATTTTATTTTTGCTTTTTAGTTGTATTTGTATAAATAGATGCTTAGGATAAAATTATTTTTTGCTGACTGTACTTCTTGCCCCTGGTTACCAAAGTAACTCATCAAGACGAATCAAACGAGACCAAACTTGATGGGGTTATATCGTTTTATTACGGAGTTCATAATTATGGTCACTTTCCAGCTCCATCGTCCAACCCTGGTTACCATCAAGGCTCAAAGTAGGTACTCGTCAATACGAATCAAACAAGCCCAAACTCGATGCGGTCGTATCGTTTTATTACAGAGTTTCTATGGCCACCTTCCAGCTCCGTTATCAGATCACCTTCATGTCATAATATTGCATTGTCATCTGGTATACCTACACATGTATTATGCAAAATTTTAGCTCTATTGGCAACCGCAAAGTGGGTTACATTTAACTTGCAAGATTTGACCCGTTGAGTAGTTCCGTTGGTCATCTGTGGTCTTCTTCGTCAGATCCAGTTTACCAAATGACATTTTCTGAATGAAAATGCTTGACTTAATGGTAAAAATGCCAAAATTGTCATAGGTGTGTCTATAAAATTTAAGGGTTTCCCTCGATTTCCCTAGGATCCCATCATCAGATCTTGACATAGTGCCAATGGGATGGTGCCAAATGGATGGTGCCAATGGGCCGAGATATCGATGAAAAAAAAAGATACATACAGTCGAACATAGAACCTCCTCCCTTTTAGGGTTCCGTACCAAAGGGTAAAAACGGGACCCTATTACTGAAGACATCGCTGTCCGTCCGTCCGCCCGTCTGTCCGTCTGTCACCAGGCTGTATCTCAGGAACCGTGATAGCTAGACAGTTTAAATTTTCACAGATGATGTATTTCGGTTGCCGCTATAACAAAAATACTAAAAAACAAAATTAAATAAATATTTACCGCTCACATACAACAAACGTGATTTTTTTGCACGTTATTGCTCGATATTGATAACGGCAACAGGTAGACGCTTGAAATATTCCCAGAATATTTCGTTATTGTATATATTCACTTTAAAAATAAATAATTAAATTAAAATAAAACAAATATTTAAAGAGGGCTCCCATAGAACAAACGTGATTTTTTTGCCGTTTTTATAGATAATGGCACGGAGCCCTTCGTGCGCAAGTCCGGCTCGCACTTGGCCGGTTTTTTTGAAGTCGGTTAAAAATGAGCAACAATGTTACTGATTTAACTTGTTTTGTATGTATATATCTGTGTATACAAGCGTGACACTTTAAATAGCATAGGCGGTGGAGGCGCTTAAAGTTTTCCATCTTTTACGAGTCTCTCGAACTGCGGCTAAGTTACTATCTAAGCTCCTAAATTGATAAGGTACTGGGCTGTCCCATAAGTAAAGAGACAAGTTTGAAATGAAAATATGAAATGAAAAAATATAATAAAGTGCTAACATTACATACATTACATACATTAACATTAAGTCCAATCAAGAATATAATCAAATTTGTTATTTTATATTAAATTTGCTTGTGGATTGCCTTTATAGCCAATTTTTCTAAGGTTTATTGCTTCTCGCCACATTACAGCTTTTCCTGACTTACTTAGTTGCCACAATTTTAGCCAATCTAGTACATCGATGTTTAAATGCAGCCAATGATTTGGGTTTTTCCGTTTGTTTTTTATATTTTCGTTTGCATAAAGACCAAAAAGTTTCAATACCACGAGCTTAGGGGACATTTGGGGCGTTATTATGTTTTCGTATAAAATCTATCCCCGCAACCTGTAAACCCGTGACTTCGGTGGCGTAGTGGCATGACGCCATATCCGGCCAGAATATAATTTCTTCCCTATGATAATATTTATCAATGAAGGGAATCAATCGCTTTATTATACACTAGCTTTTGCCCGCGGCTTCGCTCGCGTGAACCATAAATATTTCAGAGAAGCAAGCAATTAAGCAAGCAAGCTATTATGCAAGCAAGCATGAAGCAAGCATGCACGCAAGCATGCAAGCAGCATGCAAGCAAGCATGCAAGCTTGTAAGAAAGCATGCAAGGAAGCATTCAAGCATGCAAGAAAGCATGCAAGCGAGAAACCAAGCAGGATTCTAGCAAGCAACCAAGCAAGCATGCAAGCAAGCATGCATGCAAGCAAGCAAGCATACAAGCAAGCGTGCATGCAAGCATGCAAGCAAGCATATAAAAAAACATCCAAGCGACAATCCCAACGGATTCTAGCCAGCGTGCAAGGAAGCATGCAAGCAAGCATGCAAGCAAGCATGCAGGCAAGCATGCAAGCAAGTATGCAAGCAAGCATGCAAGCAAGCATGCAAGCAAGCATGCAAGCAAGCAAGCAAGCATGCAAGCAAGCATGCAAGCAAGCGTGCAAGCAAGCATGCAAGCAAGCACGCAATCAAGCACGCAAGCAATCATGCAAGCAAGCATGCAAGCAAGCACGCAAGCAAGCACGCAAGCAAGCACGCACGCAAGGTATCATGCAAGCAGCATGCAAGCAAGCAAGCTTGCAAGAAAGCATGAAAGCAAGCAAGAAAGCGAGAATCCAAGCAGGATTCTAGCCAGCATCCAAGCAAGCATGCAAGCAAGCATTCAAGCAAGCATGCAAGCAAGCAAGTAAGCATGCAAGCAAGCAAGCATGCAAGCAAGCATCCAAGCAGACATGCAGGCATGTAAGCGAGCATGCAGGCAGGCACGGAAGCAGGCATGCAAGCAGGCATTGAAGCAAACAAGCATGCAAGTAAGCAAGGATGCATGGAAGCTTACCAAATTTCGTCTAAATCGGTTAAGCGGTTATTGATTCTCCATACCCCCCTTTTCACCTCCTTAAAGAGTGATTTCCGGGATAAAAACTATTCTATGTCCTTTTCCGGGAAACAAACTATCTGTATACTAAATTTCATCTAAATCGGTTCAGCGGTTTAAGCGTGAAGAGGTAACAGACAATCAGACAGACATACAAACAGACAGATACACTTTCGGATGTATACTATTAGTATGGAATTAGTTTGGATAAACTGCTGGCTCTGTGAGCTGTAGTATATCACGCGAGTTTTATGAAATGGTTTTATGAAACGCACCTCTCTCGGCCCCTTTCTAATCATACCCCCCAGCCCCTGTACCGCGCGGGCTAGGACAAATTTAAACGGTCTAGCTATAATAATCTACTCTTATAATTCTCTAGTGGCTTTTTTAACCTTTTCATTGTCAAGCTTAGCCAAACGTAAAGCTACTTTGAAACTCATGTCCGAGAGCAATCAGCAATTGACCCTAAATTTTTTAATTGGCAGGCATATCCCACGGAAATGATCTGTATTTTATTTGGAATGTTCAGTTTATATTATATAGCTTTTGCCTGCGACTCCGTCCGCGTGGAATTAGTAATTTGGGCAGCTTATTTTTTTATCCAATTTGCTTTTTCATCAATTATGGCTCTCCTTAGTTCCTCGATATAAAAAAATTACCCCCCCCCCCGCACTCCTCCGGCACCCCCCGAACCCCCCCCCCCCAACCCTCCCGCACACCCGCGTTCACATTCACCACCGTACTCCCAAGTCAAGCGTGCCTATAGAAGTTTTACTTCAAAAACCCCCGATTTTGAAACATTCTTCCGCTCCGCTCCGCTCCTGTTGGTGTTAGCGTGATGATATATAGCCTTTGGCCTTTCTCAGGCTCTAGACTATCTGTGTACCAAATTTCATTTAAATCGGTTCAGTAGTTTTAGCGTGAAAGCGAGACAAACAGACAGACAGACAGAGGTACTTTCGCATTTATAATATTAGTTAGGATTCTCTCAGGCAAATGCGTGCGTTCATAAAGCCTGTGCAAATATATGGTTCAGACGTATTACCTCTCTGTTCTATGGCTTGCCAAACTAGATATTTATTGAAAAATTTGGCCTTTGGTATGATTTTTTGTGAATAATCTACAGCGTCCCGATTGTTTGCATGGTAGTATTGCTTCCCAGGAACATCCATTGGGTCCACGGGCACGTAGGTCTCGTCATCAAATATAAGAACTTTATTCAGTGTTTTTTCATACACTCTTCGGCATCCTTTTTTAGCTCGCACTTCCTGGTCTTTAATATATTTAGGAGCAGATAATTTTGCAAACGCTTTAAGCTGTAGGTCGTGTGTTTTCATTCAAGGTATACTTGACTTCGATATTTTCAATTTATACGCAGCAACTCTAACAGACATCGAGGGATTCCGTTTATAAACTTTTTTTACCTTACTTAAGTATATTATTAGGTGACGAAACAGTAAGTTTTCTTCCAGGAAATTTTTTCTAAATATCTCCGTGCGTTTCTTCAAAAAGCTTATAGTTCGATACAAAGTAGTTCTTCTGACTCCCTCTGGAGAAAAATGACGTATCGTGTCCGTTTTTCCATGACATTTATAAAATTGAATAACTCTTTTTGCAAATACTTCGTGTTCAGCTCTCTTTATAATTAAAACTTTAAAAATACTTTCAAAATTCTCGCTTAATCTGACAGATATAATGCCTACGGCGGCCATGACAGTTATTTTTCTTAAAAAAATAAAAATCTTTTCAACCAGTTTGAAATTTTAAATTTGTCTCTTTACTTCTGGGACAACCTTTAGGTGTAGGTAGGTATGCCAATGATTTTTGAATACATTCCAGGATACGAATTCGATGACGACATCCGGGTTGCTTGAGTGGCAGTTTTCCTTACCCTCCGATCAGATAATATCTCACGGATGGTATCACGGCGCGCTGAGCCGCACGGCAGCGGAAAACCTGCTGCAGCAGGACAGGGAGTTCCTGGTGCGAGATTCCTCGTCGCAACCCGATAATTACGTGCTGAGCTGTCGGTCCAACGGCCAGCACCTTCACTTCGTTATTCAAAGGGTATAGTTTACTTACGAGGGAATAGATCAATTTACCAAAATCGTTATTTCCTGGTAGCAAAATTTCCATTCGCATAAAAATGCGAAATGGGAAAACTCCCAAATTTTTTTTCGACACAGAAACATACATAGGTAGGTTTAGGTTATGTTAAGTTTGCGTCGGCCCGAAGGGCCAAAAATACACAACAGAAGAAGTTCCGCGTGAGCGGAGCTCCGTCGACACTGTTTCTGTGTCAATTTAAATTGGGAAAAAACGCTACTGTGAAAATAAGCTTTGGTAAAAAAATAAAGTGAGAAAAAAAGCATTTGGGAAAAAATGCGAATAGAAATTTTGCTACTAGGAAATAACGATTTTGGTAAATTGATCTAACCAGTCTTACTTTACAAACATTGACTACTGTTAACATAAATAAAATAACGTTAAATGCATGCTCGTGCTTAAACTAAAAGAAAAATGACGTCTTCAAAGTTTAGTCAACAGGGTTTCAACTTTATAATTCATTTTTGTTTTACCCAATAAACGATTTATTATTATTATTATTTTTTTTAGATTGTCATACATCCAGAAACAGTCTATGAGAGATACCAATATCAATTCGAAGATGAAGCTTATGGTACAGTGGCGGATCTTATTACTTCCTACGTGGGCTCGGGGAAGCCTATATCGGCTGCTTCAGGTGCCAGAATTCAGTACCCCGCCAACCGAGTAGTACCATTGACGAACTATATTCCCAATGACGATGCCAATTCTATGGTATCTCCCGTAGGCGACGGATCAGGCTACGGCAATTCATTTAGTCTTTATAGTCACTTCGCCTCAAAACCAGGTATGCAATTGCGTGCGCCTTTCAAGAAACAGCGTTCTCATTCATTAACACCAATCGACATGGGTCAGCATGCCAACCAGTCAAAGAGTGCTAGTGCAGACGGTGTTATCCAAAGTCAAACTATGAAACATACCAAAAATTTGTCGTGCGAATCAAATTCTTGGTCCGGCACATGGGATGCCAATCTCCCGACTAGCCCGCCTGCTAAGCCGGCCAGGTACGATGGCCCAAAAGCCGACGATAGAAGATTGGAGTTGCAAAGACTGTATCAAGTATCAGGGTCCGACTCTGGGAATGGTTCCGGGGACTCAACGCAAAGTTCAGCTCACAGCGATCCTAACAAGTCAAGAATAGAATCGGATTACAATGTGATTACACCTACAATTAAACAGCAATTTGATTATGAGCTCACCGAGGCACGTCTGATGCAATCAGAAAATTTGGACTATACAGTTGACTCCAGAATTAATCTTGAACAGTTCCAGTCTCAGATAATACTAGCAGGGCTCTCAAAACCATTGGAATCTGAAACTTTGCACACAATTAAATTGTTATTACGAACATCTGGTCCACGAATTTTGGCAAATCACCTGACAAAGGTAGATTTACATTTTCTACTAGACGACGCCATCCAGATCGAAGGTCTGGAAAAAACCGCTTCAGGACTGGAGTTGTGTTTTTTGCCTCAAGGGCGATCACTCCGTTTAGATGTTTTAGAAAGGTGGGTAAGAACTTCATAGTGACAGACGTGCTTATTAGTACTTACTCATTTTTTTATTAACAATTAACAAGAAACAAAACTTATTTTGTTTTTCAGAATTGAAACGTTCCGTCTTCTAATAGCAGTGACAGTATTAACTTGTCAAACCGATAGACAACGAGCTGATACGATCAATGACTGGATTTTGCTTGCAGTCGAGACAAAAACGGCATTAGGAAACCTTTATGGGTTTTCTGCCATTATGTTCGGACTCTGCATGCCGCAGGTCAGGCTCAATATCTAGTAACAGCTATTAGCCGTGTGGTGGATATTTTTTTATAATCTTACGGTATTTTAACATACCTACCTAAGTAACTATTTTTCAGGTGGAGTGCTTAGAAAACGCTTGGCACATTTTACGACGCGTATACACAGACAATGCATTTATGTTCGAGGCAAAATTGCGGCCCTGCTTCAAAAGAATGAATGAAGGAACCAACCCTCTTCCGCCTAATACAACAACTCCTCATGTTCTACCACCAGTGCTATGCTTTCATTTGTTTGGTAAGGCTTGGACTTAAATCTGATTTTTTGTTTTTCATTACAAGCTTTAATGTTGGCTTTATTTATAACGCAATGTCGTAGGATCTACATAATAGGCTACTTTCCTAACTAGTCAGTCTTTTAGATTATCAAAAAATATTGGACACGTATTTTTTATTTTGTCAATTAAACAAAATAATACGAAGATATGGCGCGTTGAAGTTTCGCGTGACGTCACTTGTTCCTACACTTTGTATGAGCGTTTTAGGAACAAGTGACGTCACGCCTCGTCACGCGGAACTTCAACGCGCCATATCTTCGTCATTTTTTGTTTAATTGTCAAAAAAAAATTACGTGTCTAATATTTTTTAATAATGTAAAATACGGACTAATAAGAATTATTATTTTTTTACCTAGGACACATCCCTATTATACCAAATTTAGAAGTAATCTGATGTGATAACTGAGAGAAACAAATCCAATTACCAAAATTGACGTGAACAAATATAATTATCAATCCTGCATACTTATGGATACAAAAATATGAATCAGAATTATTTTTAGGTTAAACAAATGTAGGTACAGTACAGTAGTAGGTACACACTTTATATGGCGTGTCGTGCATTTTCGGCCGCGCAGACACGAACGAACTAGCCGAAGATACGATTTAAACTTTAAATCAGTCTTATGTGGTATAGTTGCAAGGTGCAAATTACAGTGCACCTGTTATCCGTCTCACTCAATCGGACGGAAGTATGGCGGCTGACTAACATGTCACGCGACGCACGCTAACATGGCTGCCGCAATCCACCAATAATGGCACAGGAAAAAGACGCGCCCTGCGTGGAGTACGCCCATTGGTCAATTGCATTTCCCTCGCTTCTAAAACGCGTCTTCTGCGCAGGTACCATACCATATTAGTTGTGTACTACTTACGGAAGAATTGCAACTCTCAGATTACTTATTAACCAAATGAGCTGTCTGTGGGACATGTTAATTATCAGATTCGTTTTTCGCCAAATCCTTTAATTACGGCCCGTTTTTTGATCAATAGTTAAACAAAATAATAGTCAAATTGCCTTTGAAATGCGTTAACTATTGTTATGTTTGCCCTTAGATAAAGTTGCAAGTAAAGGTACGTCAAAGGCGCATCTTGTCTTAAATTATCTAAGTGTTTGCCATATATTTTAACTATTAGTTTGTCTAGTTAGTCTAGTTACTTACAAATAAAGTTTATTTTATTTTTATTGTGAGAGAAACGATAAAATCACCTTCACTTGTCAACTTGACATGGGTAGTGAGTGACCCCGCAGTAGGTACCTACAGTGTTTAGGTAAAAGTATTAACCATCTATGCTTTTTAAATTCGAAGTTAAAATAATTGAACTATTTACAGACGGGGAAGGAGGTGGTCTGATGCAGCCAGATGATACGTTCCCAAATAGTCTGATGAACCTTCTCGCCTTCGACTTTAATGCGACAGCGGCCCATCTGGAGTGTGCTCGTCATTTCCCCGACCAAGTGGATATGTTCAAAAGAAATGCTAGAACAGTTGTGCAAGAAATGTCCTCGCTTGGCCCTACTCTGGATCCAACATTATTAGAACTATTTAGGACAGAGTTTCATATAAATTTTCTCTGGGGTGAGCGGGGAGCCTTAACCACTCCGAACCAAAGGTTTGCACGCCTAACAGACATACTGACGGCGATGGCAAACAAGCTGTCCAATCAAACCCCAGAATGTGAAGCGAACGTGTAATTTAAAAACATTAAGCAAGCAAAATCCATTAAAGAAAAACACCTAACTTCTAAGAAGTTACTCATGAAAGCCATACCATATCACAAGATTCACAAACATTAAGAAATATAAGGTAATACTTACGTTAAAAAATATTACCTAAACCATCTACTTTTATGGTTTACCTAGAAGCTTTGGCCAAAAATATTATTTAAGTGCTTTAAGTAGTGAATCTAAATACATACTAGGAACTATCTAGATACTTAATAGTCGTAGACACCGTGAAATTTTAGTGGTTGTTTTCCCGAAACGAAGTGATTTAGTTTCGATTGTACAATCGATTTATAATTACTATTTTGACTAGAGTCAAAAATCCAATTGTGAAAAACGACAGTCGAAAATGACCGCAAACCAATAGTAACGCTTCGTTGGTACAAGTAGCGTACGATCGTACGACAGGTTAGGTACCAACGAAGCGTTACTATTGGTTTGCGGTCATTTTCGACTTTCGTTTTTCACAATTGGATTTTGGACTCTAGTCAAAATAGTAATTATAAATCGATTGTACAATCGATACTAAATCACCTCGTTTCGGGAAAACAACCATTAAAATTTCACGGTGTATATACCTATGTATAGAAAGACATAATTATAATAGGTATACATATTGGTGATGGTTTTTGCTACCCTAAGCACACGATTTTTTATCATGGACATTAAGCATAGATCCTTTTCTAAGTGTCGGACCTAAGCGAAGCGCCTTCAGTTCAGTAGCGTTTCGTATTTTTCTAGTCACGTATAATTATTATTTATCTTCTCTCATATCGTAAAATTCGAATTATAAAATTCAAAAAGAGTTTATATTGACATACTTTTTAAACACAATACCGAAATATAAAAAAAAATATTATAACACTTTTCTTCTAACGAAATAATGTTATAATACATTTTTTTTTACCATTACGATACAGGGCAAATCCAAAAAGTTTATATCACCAAGTTTTGATTCCAATTTTCACTTGTCTGTGGCAGCGTCCGCTTTAGCGCATGCGCGCACATGCGCGGTGATGTACTGGGTTTTAGCGGCATTCCATTCATACGTGTCGTTTTGTTGTACGAATTTTCGTGGGAAAATTTAGTTTTTGCTTAAAAATATCTGATATCAGTGAATGCGAAGAAAATTTGACTCCGCCCGATATTTTAGATGCGGCGTAGGAAATGACTCATAATTTATTACTAGCAAAGTTCAGAAAATTATACGATAAATGCTATCAAGATTTTATGGCATGAAAAATGCAAAAAGGCTACTTCGTTTTTGAAAAAATGTAAGATAAAATCTTTTTTTTTTATATTTGGATCCAGGCATCAAATTCGTAATACTCTGAAATACCTGGCTTCCGAGGATGTTGCTATCATGGGCGAACCAATAGAGAGGGGGGTAGACGTAGCAAGAAATCTTGGGCTAATTATGGATGGCGAGTTACGCTTCGAGAGCCATATTGCTCAGTTAGTTAGCAGCTGCTTCTATCGCCTTCGGATTCTTTACAATATTCGTGATTACCTCAGTGTGGATTTGCGTGTCCGATTGTGTGAATCACTCGTATTGTCTAGGATGAACTATTGTGACGTCGTTTATGATGGTTGCTTACTTGGTCGTTCTGGGAGATTGCTCCAACGAGTTCAAAACGCATGTGCTCGTTTTTGCTTCAAAGTCCCTCCTCGGTCCCATGTCACTCCGTACTTGAACGCTGCTGCTCTGCTTAAGATGCACAATCGCAGGCGCTTGCACCTTGCAACCCTTTTGTTCGGTGTAGTGCGACACAAGACGCCTTCCTACCTTTTTAAAAAAATCTCATGGTTGAAAAGTTTGCGCAGACTTAAGGCTATTGTGCCGCCGCACCGGACGGCGGCGTTTCGAGGGAGTTTTAGGTTTGCGGCGTCTAAGTGCTGGAATGACATCCCCCCTCCCATTCTAAGTGTGACTAGCAGGTACACCTTTGGGCGAAAGCTTAAAGGCTATTTGTTGTCATTGCAAAATCCTTAATTTCCTCTCCTTTCCAGCACTATTTCACAAAACTTCTTTGATTTTTATTGTCTTGGTTATTTCATTTTTCGTTTTAGTCCGCGCAGGGTTGGCAAGTGAGATATACTAATTATGTTCAAGAAATTTTCTTATTATTATTTGCTTTTACAATTTACAAATTATTTATTTACGCATGTACCTAGTGTTATGTATGTAGCTATTAGTGTGCAGTTTATTTATTTATTTATCTATTTAAACAGCGATCCGGGTGTCACCAACGGTACTGGCTGAAAATCAGCGCTGGGGTGCTTTAAACGCCTCAGCATTATGCTGAGCCAGTGTCCGATTTGCAACCGCAATGACACATTCTATCTTTAGCTTTAGTATTGCCTTTTTGTTTTGTAAAATATTGTGTCTTGTGATGTTGTAAATAAATGTATTTTCTTTCTTTCTTTATTTTCTTTAAAATATTGTATGCAACTGTACGTAATTTGGCCTTAAAACACTCATGTGACCCTTTATGAAACTCGGCTACGCCTCGTTTCATGAAACCACATTCGTGTTTTAAGGACCCCTATTACCGATACAGTTGCATAAATAGTTATTCTTTTTGTTAACAACATCTCTCCTGCTCAGGAGGTACAATAGTGCACGGGCCTAAGCCAAGTGCTTTTATTTATGTTAAGCTATGGAATGGATAAAAAACTTGCGTTCAATGCGGCATGTGTTGAGGATGACTGCTTTCTGTAGGAGTGATGTGTATGTGGATGGGTGTATGTCCAAGGTTAATTATTATTATTATTACTGGCAGTATATTGCCACGATAAGCATGTCCTTAGATTTCGTAGGTTTTAAATGTATCTGCCCGGAGATCTTAATGACTTCGATACATTATATTTATAAATATCGGAATATCGGTAGGTATATACGAAAATTTGTTATATTTATAAAATCCATATACTCAAAATAAAATGTAAACACGGTCCGATGTTTTATTTGCATTCTAGACTTTGCTTCGAGGTTACAAAAAATCCGCGTGAACCACGCGTACGCGTACCTACGCGTGACCGTGTGGTCTGGCCACAGAAATAATAATAAAGAGGATAGAAATGCCTTAGTTTCTATTTTCTTCCGGAACTCGTGTCGCTGTTCATCCCCTCCACTTACTGTGTTAATGCGCACATGCAAAAGACCGGAACCGTACTACGCAATCACGCACACAATTATAGAGATAGCGTTAAATAAGACTCAACGTAAGTCATACCCACATTTACACAACGGCGCCATTTATTGGCCGCGTCGGCATTATGTCTGTACTAGTCGTAACCTGTTTTTTTGTCCGTACCACGAACTTTTGTGCAAGACGGAAGGGTTATCAGAAATCATTTTACATTGCTGCGTATAATTCAAAACGATCTGCGTTTTTATGGGCATGAGTAGCAATGGTATATGAAGTTTCGTGTTAATAACGTGTAAACCAATATTTCATAATGAAATATTTTCTCAAGTTGTATTTTGATATAAACCGCATTAAATTAATACATACCAATGAAATGTAATCCCCTTATTAGTGTAATTACACAGTGTGGACGAGTTTCCGCAATTGCTAATGCTGCAAAACACCATTTTAAAGCACTTGTTGTCATACCCACGTTTCTAATAGCACTGAGCCACAAGTCGCGCGCTTGTGACCTACGAGTCACAAGCGCGGCGCCAAGGTCACGCGTCTAAGGCACTTCTATCCTCTTTATTATTATTTCTGTGGGTCTGGCAGTTAAGATGATTATTTTTTTGAAATGTACAATCAAAACCGTTTATAAAGACATTCCAAGGACAGCAATATTTGGTCGTTAAACACGGTTGGTCATTGTAACCAGTATTACTTTGGTATATAAGATCGTGTTGGGTTTTTTTCTTGGTCGTTACATCCAATATGTCGTTCTAATTGGTGTCGCTATAAACGGTTTTGACTGTATAGTAAATCGAAAACCATTTCGAGATAAATGCTTTTTAACTCGTTTTCTATAGTTCTTTAATTTTAATATTATGTAATTAATTTATTACATATCAAATAAGCGATGACCTTCATTTGACATTGGTGTAAATTGCGTGACCGGTCCAAGTCGTAATTTATTCTGTGTGGTTAGAATTCTTCACAATTTACGCGTGGATTATATACCGAGTTTGATTTGGACCCGCTGCCTGACATCTAGTACTTTGACAACGCCAGTAAAGTAACACTAGTTACAGTGTACCACTACGCAAAAAATAATTAAAGGGGCTGCCTTAGCGTACGCATTTAGATAGATTTAGATATTTGGCAGTATGGGAGCCCTCAATACGGACGTTGACACCATTAAAAAAGAATTTGAAGACACAACTCCAGTACAAAAACACTTTATTTCAGCCCTGAAAGCTAGATTTATTTACGATTAAATGCAAAATTAAATTAGATTTTTTATTGCTTTAAATCAAATAAATAGTTAGTTGATTGAGTATGCGAACAATGACGTCATATGTCGCTATTGTCATTCAAATTCTATGGGAGATTGTGTTTTGACAGCTCATAAAAAGAACGTCAGTTGATTGGTGGTGTCAACATCCCTATTGCAATCTGACGTCATCAACCAAAATAGTTTCAATAATTAATTTTGAAAAAAGTACTGAACTATTAAATGACAAAATATTGAAATTAGTTTCTTATAATTGACTTTACTATACAAAAAAAAATATAAAAAACCACTGGTAATTTTTTTTAGACATTCCCAATTCCGGGATTTCCAGAAATAACATCGTGATATTCGCTAACATTAACTTAGGAAGAACACCCGTACAAAGTTTCATGTTTCTAGGCTTAGTCGTTGAAATTTTACATGCGTATGGTCAACTTAGTAACTGCTTTACAATTTTAATAACAGTACCTACATCAGAATAAAAACAAAGTTGAATGTCGCATTAACTTGTGAATAAAAACAGCCTTTGATGTTGTAAGTCATAGAACTGACATTGTACCTAGGGTGGTAAAGGTATTTCTTGGTCTAGTATACTATACATGACATATGCCTTCCGGAACATAACGTTGAATCTCAAAATGTTGAAAATGTACGTATGTAAGTAAGTCGAGGTTCAAAATTTTGCAACCCATTTTTCAATCACTTCCTGATCTCTGATTGAGCTAAAATTTGGCATACTTATGAAAGTTTGGTACCATTGAGCTCATCTGATGATGGAACCGGAAGGTGACCACTTGGCCAGAAGATCTCTGTAACGAAACGACAAAGCGCCGTCGAGTTTGGGGTCATTTGATTTGTCTTCACAAAGTACCTGGACCTGGATAATGTGCACCAAACTTTCATAAGTTTGCCAAATTTCAACTCAATTGGAGACCAAGAAGTGGTTAAAAATAGGTAGCAAATTTAAAAACCTTGCTTACATACATAACTTGCTTACATACTTACTTACATATATAACTAACTACACACGTTTGCATACATACTTGCGTAAGAACATTGCAAGTTAAATAAAAGCTTGTAAAAACGCGCCGCGTCGTACTCCACCTCAAGGTGGCATGAAAAGGAATCAATCAGCGAAAACGCGTGTTACATTACACTTTCCGACGCTCGTACGCCGAAACTATTGATTTTACGAAAAAAGTTGCTAGGACGTAATTGTGGAAAACTTCTCTATACGTAGTTTAATTTGTACATACAAGTTTTTATCGTAGAATGAGTCGAAAAAGAGATATCGTCAAAAAGTTGAAATTCGAAGAGAGCACGTCAAAATCTATCAAATTACCCATTTTCAAAACTCCCGAAAAACTTTCCAGGTAACCCCCCTTAACAATAACCAAATGACTGAAGTATTAAGGTGCGACCAAACCGCCGCTTAAAAAACGGTGTCGGCACGGAATCGCAGTGACGCACCGTAAACGTCAAAATTTACCGCATGCTCTCCATAGTAAAGTTTTGACGTTTACGGTGCGTCACTGCGATTCCGTAACGTCACCGTTTTTTAAGCGGCGGTTTGGTCGCACCTTTATGCCTTACTTATTTACACGACAACATCAAGGAGGACTTGCACGGACAAGAGTACTCGATATCAGAGTTAAGTGGTGTCAAAATGTATGGAACTGACATTAATAAACAACAATTTAATTTTTTAATCCTAGGCCGTGTAAGCAATACTAAAAAAAGGCAAAAGTAAAAATTCCTTACATTTGGTGAAATCTTTTATTATAAATGAAAAACATGCAAAAATAATATAAACAACGCTATTACATTAATAATCTAAATTAAGTTAATTGAAGTAAACCTTTTCGTGTAGATTAGGTTAAGGTGTAGGTATAATATAAACATCGTATAGTACTTATACACAAAATTCATAATCTTGTCGTCATTGCGGAAATCATTTACTTACAGGTTTGTATTATGGTTAACCATTTATTTTAATTACAAATGAGTAGTTTCTTAAGTAAACGCACGTTCGATGCTCGTATTGTATTAATAATGGGCTTTCTGTATGTAGACTAAAAACTATCTACGATCTTTTAGCATTACATTTACTGTGTCAGTTTTAAAATTCCTGTCAGTCTGGATTTCAGTTAAAATCTTGTTAAAATAAAAACACAACATAAATAAAACAATTGTATATGCGCTATTAACTGAAAAGAACGATAACCCACACAGTTAAGTGCATAACTGAACCAATGTCTACTACATTGATATGTATCTTCAATTTATGTAAAAAGGGTAAAAAATTATGTTGACGTTTAAGTATTTACTGTTAGTACACATTATAGAGATGGTCTGTCCATTATGTAATTGGTGATCAAAATATCGTATTTTGTCTATAAGTTGAAAACTGTATTGAATCTATTTTGCACTGACCTTTGTCAGCGGCGGGTACTCTAACTAATTTCATTAAAAACATAAAGCTCTCTTATGATCTTCATATATTTTGACACCCACCCCGTTACAATTCGTGCAAATGAACTAATGATAGTTAATTTCTAAAAGTTTTCATTGTTTAAGACAGAATTAAAGCCCATGACATGTATTTCCGCACGCCCTTTGAAACAGTATAATTTCGCCATTTTTTTACGCTACAATTTTAAAAATATAAATCGGAAGGTCAAAAATGCTATATTTATAAAGCAAACAACTGACGAGTCTTTATAATGAACAGCCACTCTCTTAAATCAGAAGGATACTCTAGTAGTAATTACAGAAATAAATATTAGGTGCAAAAGTGAATCAGTCATTTCATTGATTCAGTTTTGCACCACACTATTTGGTAACAATAATTTTCTGTAATAATGTCTCTGTTGCAAATTGTTTTTTAGTTATTTTATACAGGTATTCAAACCCTTGTTAAGGATGTTACAGGTATTGCCTATCAGGTCAGGTTAGGTAATTAGCGGGTTTTGAAAAAAGTAATAATTTTACAGTTTTGGTTAAGCATAAGTAAAAAGTTATACATAATAGACGGGTCATCTGTGGACAGGTTGTGACATATTTTCATGATCTATAAATTGTACTTGAAGCATTTAGGCAATCCTGAACTATTATCAATTTATGTGCATATCACTAAAGTACTACTATTGACTCACTTTTGCACTTAACTGTATATGGCCTTACCATTTATTTAATTTACTGCACATTTATTCTTTTATAAATTCCACTAAAAAAATTAATTTAGAATTATCATAACGTCTAGTTTCTGAACTGTCCTAGTACTATTACTAGTACTATTAAAAAATTAAAAAATGCATGAATTAGGTAAAACATTTTAAAGAAATTTAATGAAAGAATATCCATCCAACAACACAATATACAATAAATTAAAATCCTGTCATTTGGTAAAAATCGGTAGGTAAATAAATAGTCATGCATGATACCGCTGAACATAATAAATTTTAATATATGTTGGCAAAAACGAACGCCACGTGCAGGGCAGGAGCGCAATTAGCTTAAATATTACAAAAAGCAATATTTTATATTTGTATGGTTTGATTCTCGATTAAGGCTGTGAGTTGTGCGTGGTAAACGTACTGTAAGGTGTGTGCGAGAGAAAAATCATCAATACGAACTTTTCTTGCCTAGCCGCGTTCTTAAAGCTTTCCTATTGGTGGATTTTTTTCTCGCACATCTGCCTGTGGTGGATGCGCAGCCTAAGACGGATAATTTTGAAATACCGTGAACGCAGTTTTATTTTCAGAAGTCAAAGTAAATCAACTTCGTCAGGAATTGCCTATTTGTAATATTTAAGATAATTGCCTTCGATGTGGCGTTCGATTTGTACATCCTATGACCAGAGTGACTCAGGAATTGACGCTAATAATGTACTAATTAAAAATCAGATGCCTCATCTTAAGAACTATCAAAATTACCTCCATGTACGTTCAGCAATTTTTGATTCATTAACGTCTTCGCAGCCACGTCAAAAAAACAATAGCGTGCCACCCACGCCAAGCAACAAGTTGCACGTAAACAATCCGTCAAACATAAGGAATCCAAAAGTCTATGTCGATAAATATATCATGGTCAAAAAAAGATTAATGATAAGTATTAATCTAAATCGGTTTTGCGTTCTAAGCATGAGGAGGTAACAAAATGGACAGACATAGACATGCTTTGTCATCTATACTAATATTATAAAGAGGAAAGATTTGATTGTTTGTTTGTTTGTTTGCATTGAATAGGCTCCGAAACTACAGAACCGATTTCAAAAATTCTTTTGCCGTTAGAAAGCTACATTATCAATTTATCACTGAGTGACATAGGCTACTATTTACTGCGGGAAAATACCTTTTCCCACGGGAAAATTAATTTATCGCGGGCGAAGCTGCGGACGGTAGGCTAGTTTATAATATTAGTGTAGATTTTAAAGTAAAACTCTTAATTTATAGTGGAAGTACAGGGCTACCATAGTAACAACACTAGTTACATTTTGGCGTTTTAGATAGACTTGATTTGCAGTCATTGGCATATGGGACTGTAGATTTTGTGCAAACATTAGAGATGGCTAGATTTATTAAAACGATTAACTACGTTTTTACCCAGTTACTAAATTGTCCTTATTATTTTAGTAGGGGCAAGAGGAAAACTTATTTTTGTCTTTTCTTCTCTTATCCGGGTCCCACACATAGATATGCGTTGCGTGCCACTGCCACGTACAATTTGAATAGCAATGTTCATGTTCGATAAGAACTGCAGAGTACATTATCAAGTCGTGGCGTGTGGGGCACGAAATGTTCTGACTTCATATCAAGTCGATGGCTTCTAAAAGGTTAGGAGTGTCGAGTGTTTTCGTGGTTATTTAACCAACTGCGATTTGGTTTCTGGTTATAGCAACTAGAAGAATCAACATACGGCTTTAGTTATTTTGTAATCAATGATAATGATTTAAGAATATAAGTACTCAGTGGCTATCTATCGTACATGGGATGATTTTGATTGGTCTTAAGACAAGGCATCTGGTTTTCACTCATCAACGTCAAATCCTGGACCACACGGTTGTAAAAAATAAAAATATGATTAATTATTTGTGTTAGTTTAAAAAAAATAAAATGTAGTGTACACAATTACGCACCCAAATACCTGTCAATAGATGTGCCTAGCAAGGGTTTGTGAAATTCTATGAAAATACAATTGCAATTACATTCAGAATAGTACGTCTACACTTATGTGATACACCAATAGGTATACAGAATACTACATGTAAAATAAATATAGATATAAGTGTACGCCTTGAATATCTCTATTTGATCAATAGTATAACTAAAAAAAAAATACACGTCAGTACATTGCAAATATGTATTAAATTTATGATCGCACATTGATGAATGTTTGATTTTTAACTATTTATTTATATTCATACATAATATATCTATATACAAAATCTTTAATTTATTTTATCAGTAGTTGATTAAAACAATAAATATGACGAGTCGCTATCAACGACAGTGGTGCTTTAGGGGTACAATGGTTGAACTTTTTCGGTACCAAGTGAACATTCAATATTCATAATAAATGGCGTTTTTCATATTTATATTTACGAATATAGTAACCCAACCAAACCATTACGACCTATAATTATGACTAAGTTAGTACTATTTGGTCAAAACAATTTTTTTAAACTGACGAGAGATGCGAATTGAAAATGTAAAAAAACATACAGACGAATTGATAACCTCCTCTTTTTTTGAAGTCGGTTAAAAAGCCAGAAACTCACCAAAAAGAATATATGTCAGGAAATGATAGTGAGATGCAGTTCGCGCCAGCTCCCGAAGTTCATTTATATCTTCACCAAATAGATGTATAAGCAGTAGTCTTATATTGTAAGCATCAGAGTGCCATCAGAACTTAAGTGATTTCGCAAAAAGAGCTACAGTTGCTTGCGTCTTATCGCCATTAAAGCGACGAAGCTCAACGATCGCCTGAAACAATAATACAACAATTAAATTTGTTTATCCTTGTTCTTTCGATTTGTTAGTACGATCATCCTTTCAACCCCCTCTTCAGGCATAGTGTACTTAGTGTGTACACTAAAAAAATGGTTAAAGTAAATCTACACCCAAATTCGACGTTACTCCCCTTACAATATTGTACAAAATAAATTTGTTAAAATATTATTTACTGGTAAACAACATACAACTATGATCGATTTATAGTAGCTAAAAATGGAAACTGCAGCCGGATTACTCAAAAACCGAGATTTACTTAAATTTACTTTAATTAAAAATAATGTTTATTTCTTAGACTACGTTAACTATAGTCCGACAAGCTCGTGCGCGGCTCTCCGCGGAACCCTGTCGCAGTCAGCATTTGCCGCACTTAAATAAAACAATCTCGTTAAGGACAGCAAAGGCTCCCTGCGACAGGGTTCCGCCGAGCGCCGCGCACGAGCTTGTCAAGGTATAGTTGACCCGTTCGATGTGCGAGACGAAGTGTGGTCCATCGGCAGGGACGGCGGCGGCCTGAGTCGAAACACGTGCTGCCGCCTCAGCATCTTCCGACCTCGCATGATCTTATTGAGGTCAGTTCCGTATTCATCAGATTGGTGCGTACTCAGCTCTACACCGTGAAATTTTAGTGGTTGTTTTCCCGAAACGAGGTGATTTAGTTTCGATTGTACAATCGATTTATAATTACTATTTTGACTAGAGTCAAAAATCCAATTGTGAAAAACGAAAGTCGAAAATGACCGCAAACCAATAGTAACGCTTCGTTGGTACAAGTAGCGTACGATCGTACGATAGGTTAGGTACCAACGAAGCGTTACTATTGGTTTGCGGTCATTTTCGACTTTCGTTTTTCACAATTGGATTTTTGACTCTAGTCAAAATAGTAATTATAAATCGATTGTACAATCGATACTAAATCACCTCGTTTCGGGAAAACAACCACTAAAATTTCACGGTGTATACTATATGTAACAAGCTTGTCTAAATAGACGGGGTCTGAGAGTGTCAACAAATGGCAGACAAAGCAATCATCTTCACTAACTGTAATCTTAACTGTGTTATACACATGTAGGTGAAATTATCTTTTTTTTTTATAATAATAATTCTTTATTTGGAACAGTAACCATTAGGTGTATTACAAAATATGAAAAACGATGTCACCCGCAGAAGTTAAAAACTGTGTCGCAGGTAGCAACGCCCCCCTCCGTAAACAAAGTGATTTTAGTTCCAAAAAGTAATACAAAAGTTAAATAAAATTTAAGTAAATACACAAAAGAAATATAAATATTATGGTCATTAACCTGGTTGTGTGCGTGCATGTGTGCGTGTGTGTGTGTGTGTGTGTGTGTGTGTGTGTGTGTGTGTGTGTGTGTGTGTGTGTGTGTGTGCGTGCGTGCGTGCGTGCGAGTACGTGTATATATGTGCGTGCGTGTGCACTTGCAAGTGTGTGGGCGTGTTTTTGTTATGTATGATGGATGGTATGTAAATGCAATTAAACTAATATCAAAGAATACTTTTGTTTTGGTACAGCATTTTAACTAAGCAATTAGAACTTAGGATTTACATAGTACAGCGAATACACAAATCTACAAAAAGATTCGACCTTGCTACCTTTACAATATGGTATAAAATCGATAAATTTGTTTAAAATAAGCTTTGCTTTAAAATTAATTCTGCTTAGGTAAACTGTATAACACTATGATTAATTTTATTTTGTAGAGGCGTATCCTAATTGACGGGCACTGGAAAGGGCCCTGCCAAAGGTGCTAAAGCACAGGTACAATATAGAAATTGGTAATATTAATTACCTGTTCCCTGGTGAATCCCAAGGCAACAATTTCTTCGACTTCTGACTCTCCAAAAGAGTCCGTAGGCAAGATCGTCAGGCTCGGGTCACCTATAACTGAACATATCAAATTCGAAATATAAATAAACTAGCCCTCCGTCCGCAGCTTAGCCCGCGATAAATTAATTTTCCCGTAGGAAAAGGTATTTTCCCGCGGTAAAAAGTAGCCTATGTCACTCAGTGATAATGTAGCTTTCTAACGGCAAAAGAATTTTTGAAATCGGTCCAGTAGTTTCTGAGCTTATTCAATGCAAACAAACAAACAAACAATCAAATCTTTCCCTTTTATAATATTAGTATAGAAGTATAGATATGTCCATGTCTTAAGTATTTTAAACCATTTACCATTACCATTACCATTACCATTACCATTTACCAGGATGTGCTTAAGCGCCACCTAACTGCCAGCGATATACCACCTAACAAATGGGAGGAGTATGCTTCTCAGCGGCCGGAATGGCGTTCTCGTGTTAAGGTGAGCGTAAAGAACTTTGAAGACGCTCGTCTCATTGACCTTGATGCGAAACGTCAGGCACGTAAATCCCGACCGAAACCCTCCTATAATTATACCTACAATAATGCTGGACAACTCTACTGCCCCACCTGCGATAGAGTTTTTAAAAGTAAGTTTGGCTTTGCCAGCCACATTAGAGCTCACGCTCGTAATTAAGTAGCTAGGGTCGCCGTTGCCGATTACGGCATGGATAGCTATATTTTAAAGTTGTGACAGTTGCAACGTACTTGTTTTTCCATAAGAATCTTCTACAATGTACTAGAAATCTTTAAAAGAAAGTGATTGGTAAAGAATAAATTGCTGATATCAAAATCTTATTTAGCTGTGTTTGGAAATGGTCCCAAATATTTTATCCAAATTGGAAACTAAATCTCAGAAACCATTACGAAATGATTAGATGATTACATACCAATATAATCAAAAATAAATAGAAGTTTGTAATCAACAAATGTTACTATTCTGTTAATGAGTTTTAAATTTTAAGCCTTTGGACAGTGGTCTATAGTCATACGCATACAAAATGAGTATTATTAGTATTATTACGAATACGAACCCATTCTCTGGTTGCCGGTCTGGGCCGAAGCGGAACTTGAGGCAGTCTGGCCGCTCGTAGTCGATCTGGCGCCTTGACTGCTCCCTGCTATTAAAAAAAATGTACATAATTATGGTATAATTGCTATCAAACCTTTTTAATAAAGCTACCGCAAAACAGACAATTTTTAAAATAAGATACACGAGTCTTTCACGCTTTCGACTTAATCCGTGTGTGACACGTGATCTTATTTTAAAATTTACGCTATCAGATCGTATAGTACAGTTAGCTGCAGAGAAACGTGACCCCCACTGCATACAAACTTTAGATGCAGAGGGGTCACGTTTCTTTGCAGCTGACTGTACAAGGCAAGACATGGTGCTCAAAATAAACATGATCCTATCCTAGCATTGATGATCTTTCTAGGTGATCATTAAGAATTAGCAATCTTTAAAGCTACACCTGATTTAAAGTATATAACCGAGGAGGGGAGAGCGTGTTCAGATATTTTGGGGCACCTTATCTTCTTAAATACATCTAGTTGTTTACTATAACAAATACAACAATCTGAGGGACGCTAAATATGTCAATAAAAATAATAATATATTGCTATTTTTTACTTCCAATTTGATGCGATAAATGTCTAAAAATGCACAATTGTTTGCATTTTTTTTATTTCGACTACAACTTCCATTACAAGTTAAACTACTACAAATTTAAACTAGATGGGTTAATGTTAGTATCTAACTCTTTGTTTGATCTATTCTTCCCCAATTTCATACAAATTTTAGCAAATTAACATACTTTTTACATATTATGGCTTTTTGCCAAAACGTTTATACAGGAAGATATTTTAATCAGTTCACAAGTCGACTTTTTGCACTAATTAAAAAACATTAGGTACTATGCATAAATCGACTAGCTTTTACGATGGGTACTAATCTAAAACATTACCTAAACATTTTATATAAATGATGTAATAGCTTTGAAAAACATACCGTCATGCTGGCTGAACCAATACTTCTATGATCAATAAAACTGTGTCAGGTTTCAATCTATGTAACAGCTCAAACTTCATCACTTTCATCAGAGAGCTGCATCAATGTCATTTAACAAAGTATTTTACAAGCAAATAATGAAGCAGATAAAGTTAAAAACAATTAAAGTTGTTGACAGATAGTATCCCGAGTATGTATGTTCTTGCAGCAAACTACCATAATTATATTTTTTTCCCCAAACAACTAATGTCTATTACTTCATTAGACCAAAGATAATCAAGCAATTTCTGACCATTAATTTTTAATATTCTCTACATTTAAAAGATTATAAATATGATGCCACCATTGACCTTATATGAAGCAATGAATGACCTTATTATTATGAAGAAACCAAATTAAGATTTCCGTTAATTCCAAGGGGCATTCATCTTTGTTATCTAACTTTTATATATAAAATTTTATATTCTCACACATAAACCATCCTTTAGTTTCTTTAACTACACAGCAATTTCTTGGTAAAGCCTACATACTCTCCATACCCATACTCCTAACTGTTAAGAATGTTCTACATCAAACTACACTGAACATCAAAGACGTCATTGCAATTTTTATTGCTTTATATTCATTGCTATTTTTATTAGTTTAAATTTTTAAAACATCATTCTAAACAAAATACAGTCGGCACATTAGTTTATTGTGTTGGGTAAATTATTTCTTTTTGCCTCTCCCACCTTGCTTAGACTTTTCCAATGCTTCCTTGACTTGTCTTTCTTCATGATCCCTCATGGACTGGCTGACGATTTCATCCTCTGAGTAGCCAGAGAGGCGGGCGCACTCTGGAAGCTCAGACTCCGGGAGGAAAGGAGTCTCAGTGCCAGTTGTTCCAATACGAAGAACATTTCTCTTCAAATCTATGTTGCACTGTTGAAGTTTCAAGAATTGTCAGGTTACAATAAGTTAAGAGGGTT
This sequence comes from Archips crataeganus, assembly GCA_947859365.1. Classification (NCBI taxonomy): domain Eukaryota; kingdom Metazoa; phylum Arthropoda; class Insecta; order Lepidoptera; family Tortricidae; genus Archips; species Archips crataeganus. The sequence goes on along the minus strand of OX402045.1, from coordinate 19,808,083 downwards.
TATACCTGCTGAGCTGGCAACGTTGCATTTTTGTTAGTTTTTCTCGATTATTCCATATAAATTGAAAGAAAATTAAAAATGTTTTGTATACAAATTGTTCTAATATATAATTTAATGTGTCTACTGCAATAAAAATTCGTAATAAGACTTTTATTTTCTTTAAAAACCGTTAGGTAATAATTTGTTAGTTTTTAAAGAAATTAAAAGTTTATCACGAATTATTATTGCAGTAGACACATTAACTTATATTTTAGAACAATTTGTATACAAAACATTTTTAATTTTCATTCAATTTTTATGGAATAATCGAGAAAAACTAACAAAAATGCAACGTTGCCAGCTCAGCAGGTATAAACTCTCTTAATGATGCAAATTATACTTAGTCCAAATTTCTAAAACTTGGACACAACAGTCACCCATACCTGATGCCTTTTTAACATGTCCAACCCAAGTAACATGTCCATAGGCTGTTCCTCTAAGACTGAGAAGGATGTAGTAAGAAAGTCTTTCTCAATCCTCATTTGCACCATGTGAATGCGACCTATGATTCTCTGTACACCAACACCTTTAGCTATTCCAGCCCATCTGAAAAAAAAAAATATATATTTTACAAACCCAGGTATGGCTACAGATTCTTTGACTGTTTAATTATTGCAAAATCTTTCAATATGATAGTAGATGAAATAAAAATTCATTTGAAAAAGTATTATTTATGATTTTCATAATGTAATTTGACCTTAAACATATAAACAAACATTGAAAGTTAAATGAAAGCTTGTAAAATAAAGTTGTACATTCAATTCCATTAAGAAACAAAATACCTTGTGTCCACTAGACGCATGATGTTACACCTCTCAGCACAAGCTGCCGACATTATAGTTGTCTGAGCTCCAGAATCTATGAATGCCTTCACTGGGAAGCTGAAATATTTAAAATTCATATCTTGCTTAATGTTTCATTAAAACAACTTTACTATGCTGGTTCCTGTTACTGCACAAGCAGACTTATAAATAATGTAATAGTTATGCTAAGTGAGGGGCTAAGACTCAATTTTTAAAGATTTATTTGCGGTTGTACAGCAAAGCTGTGAACACATATTTTCATTGGACTTTAAAATTAAGTTAACGTCATACAATATAGATGGTTTCGATGACAGTTTTGATGCTTAGATGTGATTAACTGTTTTAAATCATATATTTACCCATTGACATGGCAGTTGATATAGAGCATCACTACTGTTCCAAACGTCTCAGGGTTATACTCCATAGCAGCCTCCATATTAGCCTCAATATTTTTCTGCCTGATTTCTTCAGCAATCATTCTTTGAGCTTCAGTGTCAAATGGGTCAGAATTCATCATTCTGTAAAAATATTACATAACAATTTTTTTTCTTAATGCAATACACACTGCAATTATTCAGAATACTTGCCTTATTCTTTGTTGTTGGCGTTCAGTTCTAGCCGATATTTGTTCACGAAGTACAGAAGCAAAAGTATCTATAGAAAACAGTCAATTTAAATACCAAATATGAACAATACCAAACAAAATAACAACAATCTGATTTGTTCATTGTGTCTAATGGTAATGTGTAACGCTTACCAAGATTCCCACTGAGAAGGGCGTCTGCTAATCTGGGGTTGTTTTGTTTGAGGAGAGCCAGTTGGTCAGGATTAGCAAGGAACATCTCTCGTATTATACGGGGGTCTTCCTCCACAGGAGGACTTCTCGCTGCCATTGATGAAGATGGTGTGCTTGCACTTGCTACGGGAGGTACTTGAATGTTGCTGAAGTCGAGGTTTGCAAAGCCTGATGGTAAAGCTGCAAGGTAGTAGGAATTATTAATTCATATAAAAGTCACAATTAAGTAGGAGTAGAACCTTTTAAAAAATTTTGTTTGACAATGTCACGTCATCTTAATTTTTAAAGGCATAATGTGCATCGTTAGACATTGCCAGTGGTAAAGCCATGACGCTCGTTGTCATTGTTGACACACGGCATGACACTGCACATTCGCAAGTGGCGCGTACCTTGGCTGGCGTCCGTGGCGTTAAGGTCGGGAGCAGACTGCAGCATATGCAGCAGCACCAAGACGTCCCCATCGTGGACGCCGTGATCCTTGAGAGACTTCTTGTCGTCAAACAAAGGCTTCCCATTGAAATTCAACGTGATATCCTTGGCGGGAAACCCAGATTCTATTTCGCAAAAAGCCTTGAAATTCTCCAACTCCAAGTCTTCTGAGACGTCCAAGACGAATATTTCGTCGTTCAGGGTGGTAACTGTAACTTTCATTGTGAATTTTGGGTGCTGTGCCGACTTTTAAATCTACTTTATAAAGACAAGTCAGTGATGTTTAATATACTTTCAAGAAACAACTGACCAAAACATTTTAAAACGTTTTATATGGTCTTTAGAGACTTTCTGATAACAAAACAATGAACACGGCACAAAGTGAAACTTTTCGGATCTTTCTTGATAAATGTAAATTCATGGAGGAGAGTGGGTGGGAGGTATTTGAGTGATGTTTGTAAGTTACCGGTTTTTATTATTTGACCAAACAAAAAATTATGGCCAACTTTTGAATACCTACTTTTATCGGAATTAATCTAATGTCCTTAATGTTTGAAATTAGTTTTTGGGCTTAACTTTATGCACGAAACAACGAAAAGGTCAACCAACCAAATAATATTTATTAAATCCCTCCACAAACCTAGATCTCAGCGCGGGGCGTGCGCGAGACGGTGACGGAGCGTGCCCAGTACGTTGCATAACAGAGTGATATACCTTTTTTTTTTTTACGTGGGGAATTCCTCATGGATACCCACCATCCTCGGGGGAGGACGATGGGTTATGTCAGACTCCTACTGACTAAAACCCCACGGTGTTCCCTCTCTCCGCTTAGGTAGGGGCTACGGGAACGGTTACGCCATCCGCGGCCCCCACCGGCGGTTGCCCTTGCGGGCCCACCTCTGTTTAAGGCGCTCCGGAAACACCTGGAGCGCCTTACAACCTCGGGACATCTTTGGCGGGTGACGGCCCCCCGATCCACCACCCGATGTCCATCTGATGGAAGCGGGGAAAGCTCGCCTCACTGGGGCCAGGAAAAGACCCAAGGAATCCTTGGGCCACCCGGGACACTCAGGCCTCGGGATACTTTTCCTCCAGGAGGCCCTCAGAGCTACCCCACACCACACCACACCACACCTCGGCCACAGAGGATAGGGCAAGCGGCGCACCGCAATACCGACATGCCTCTTCCTCTGCGGCCCCACCAGTGCCGTTTCGACGGAACGGCCCCGCCAGCTCGCAGGGGGTAGGGAGAGTGGCGCACCGTAATACCAACACGCCTCTCCCCCTGCGATCCCTCCACGGCCGCAGAAGATAGGGAGAACGGCGCACCGTAATACCGGCACTCCTCTTCTTCTGCGGTCCCACCTCAAGGCGCGTCCGCAGCGGACTGGTTCAGCCCGCTGGGAGCGCCCTCCTCGGGCCTGCCGGCGACCCTAACAGGCCGGCCCCGGTTGCCTATTAGCTTCACCGTGGATGAATAATCCACGGTTACTAAGCCCCCCCGCCACGACAAGGCGGGCAACCCTCGGGGGGGGGGGGAACACACACACACACAGTCCTACGCTGTGCCGCGTTGACGTTGTATGTCACCGTACTTATAATCGCACACCTAGATCAAAAGAGCGTCAACTCACATTAATATACCAGTTTAATTTAGACCTTTCAGAAATTGACTGAAGTCTAAATTCAAATGGTACATTATTTTGAGTTGATCCTCTTTTGATCTAGGAGTGCGTATGATTCAGTGGTATCAGACCGCGCACGCCCCGCGCTGCGGTTAGTGGTGGCGTTTAGTTTGGGGCTAGCCCCAAAGCTTGTATTATGGGTTAGACAACAGATCAGAAATGAAAAATGAAAAATGAAAAATGTTTATTGGTTTAAAAGAAACAGTTATAACAAAATAGGGTTGGGATCTCCTTTTAAGCAAAACAATGCTTGTGTCAGGAGACCCCGCTCCTCCACTCAGAGTATTCATGAGTATAAACCAATTAACTAACTTAAACTTAAGTTAAGTAAGATAACTTAAAATTATGAGTAAGTGAGAAATTTGGAATAATTCTATTTACACACAGTCCCGAAATGTTTATGCATTTAATTTAATCCAAAAACCGAAATTTATTGAAATAATGATAGTCAAACCTAACCTCATATACACACCAACGTTGTGAGATAAAAATAAAAAGTGGTGAGGATAAAAGTATGTAACTCGTCACTTGGCGAGATATCGTCAGAAAACCGATTTTACTAATTGATAGTTCGCAACACTAACTTAAAAAAAATGTAAATGACATGACAGGACAGACAATTCAAGCGAGCGAGTCACAACTTGAGTGAGAGAAACTAAGCTCTTTGTTAATAAGATGTGGATTTTGCTAGATTATTGTTAAGAAAATATAATAGAATTAGATTTAATATAAAGAATATGTTGTAGTGTCCTTAATGAGACAGCATCGGATCTAGATTTTTACACAGAGAAAACCATTGCGTCGTTATAAGTAACGATGTGAAAATTAAACACTGATCAAGAGTGGTGAGTGTTTTCACAACATTTGTTTATTTTATTAGGTATATCAATCATCAATTAAGGCAATCCGCCAATCCTACTGTGGACTTAGCAAAGAAGTACCTAATTGATTATTATTCCTACTATAGCATCCAGTCTTTTTGTCTTTATGCGGGTTTTCGTTTTTTTAGATGGTAGGTATGATGGATGGGTGGTGAAAGTGGATTCATGCTCACGAAATAGTTGATGACCTACGAACTAATAAACTTAAAATTATTTACAAAATTTTACGACTTGCTGCGATCGTAAGAAGTAATAATGAAAATGCACATTTATTTGTAAAAACTTATGATTTTATTTTAGACATCAACATTTATTACAAACAAGGTCATTAGTATGAAAATAGTCAAGTAAAGTGATATACATATTTAACACCAAGGGCATTTAGCAAAAACATTGTATTATTGTTTAATACCTTTTTTAGAATAACATTATAAAATTGACACCAATGCTTTATTTTATTTTATTTAAGTATCACATCTATAATATTTAATTGGGATTCAGTCTAGAACATATTTGAATAAAGTCACCTCATTTCCTCAGCTGTGGTAAATTTTCACTCTGGGGGTTTAACTCTGGTTAGGCTAGGGGTACTTGAAGCTATTGCATGCAGAAGGGTAGGCTATCTTAAATAAAGTACCACCACGGTCTAGGTAAATCTGACTAGAGCTATAAATTAAATTGTTTCATGCTGTAAAGTTAGACCTCAAAATATTTAGTACTTTAACATTTCAGGTCATTCCTGCTACTTTATAAAGTGAAAGTGGAAATTGAGTAAGCCAAGATGTCATCGTCAGCCGGGCAGCTAGTGCCGCCATCAACTCGTTCTCCTCCCAACATGAGCATCAAGTTCAACGGGCCACACATTGAGGGCTCCTTCTGCACATCAATTGATTACAACTATGATCCCATTATAAGTGTCATCTGTGCTATGTATATCGCTTTTGGGATTGTGTACACCTTTTTTGGTTAGTATTTTAACTGCATTTAAAAGTGAGTAATTCAAAGAAAAGGATTTTTACTAAAAACTTATATTGTATTTCAGGTTACCGTTGTTTCAAAGCCAGTATGTTTTTGACAGGTTTTACATTTGGCTCAACTATTGTATATTTGATATGCCTTCAGGACTATCTTATGCCTGCTTATGGGAATGTTTGTAAGTTTATTTTTAAAACTAATTCCTTAAAGTATTCACTCTTGTTCCTTTATAGATTGCAAGGAAATCACTTTTTTTGGCTGTAACTAAAGGATGTACCACAAACACCTTGTTCAAGTAAACTCAGTGATTTTTAGATTCCTTAAAATATATATTGCTCTCCTTGAAATATGACGCAGAAATGGTGACTTCTACTTCTGCTCCCATTTATCCCATTTGTAATGTTCTATAGGTGTGGCATTATGTGCGGGTCTACTGTTTGGGCTCATCACCATGTTGATTCAGTATGTGGGCCTTTTCATGACTGGCTTCCACACTGGTCTTCTGCTAGCCCTCGCCGGTTTGGCCATATATGACCACTTCTTAGACAGCAGGCCTACAACAGTAAGTGATGGAATATTTCTAACTATGTATTAACATTTTTGATTTTGATATCTAATCCATTTCATGTTAAATTCTTGAAGCCCCTGCTATGTTTTTGCATCTTTGAGGACTAATGTTTCTCCACATAATTAAACAAAGCATCATACACTATCTTTAGATTTATGACAGTGCGATAAGTAAAACTGAATGAGGGCATTCAGCATACCGATTTAAGAGTGTTAATTTCATAAAAGTGTGAAATTTGCCATTTGCCAAGTTTTTCCAGTTCCGTTTTCCAGTTCACAAAAAATATTTTTTACTGTATAATCTTATGGGCTTTCTGATTAAATGACGGGTTTTACAAATGTCCCATTTATTAATACAATTATTCAGGGCATTTATTTAATAATATTGCTGAAACATGTTAATTTTGCTGGGTGTCAATTTAATTCTAAACTTTGTACAATTTTAATGCGGTTTGTTTGTTTTTGTAAACATCATAACAGGGTTTAAACTTTGTATTTATAAAAAAATCGAAATTTTATGGTTTGTTTTACTAGAACTGATTGAAGAAAACTACTTATTTTACTAAACGTTTTCACATATGTATATCACTCGTAATATTACAAAACAATTATTTATGAATTTATGATATAAAATAAAAAAACAAATAGAAAAGTATCTCGTTTTTTGGATTGTTTTTTTTTAAATACGACGTGCGAGCAGTCTTAAGGTTCGGCCATTCCACTGCTGAAAACTGTACGGAATCTTAATGACGCATCATATCCGTACCGTTTTTATCACATGCCCTCCAGACCGCTGTTCAAAATATGCTGACGGTTTGGAATCGCAGTGACGTGCTGTAAACGTCACGACTTTATTATGGAGAGCATGCAGTAATGTCTGACGTGAAACAGACACTAAATTAAGGAAATCTACTTTTTCCAATGTAGGCCATCACTAAATTTACAAAACATAATAACTGTTGCCTGCGTCTCCGTGTGCGAAGAATTCGTTTATCGCTATCCCATGGGAATAATGCAATTTTCTGGGATAAATTTCGTCTAAATCGGTCCAGCGCTTCAACCGTGAGGAGGTAACAGACAGACAGACGGACACACTTTTGCATTTCTAATATTAGTATGGATTTGACAAGTATAATTTTGTTAAAACAAAATGTTATCCTCCAAATTGGTTATAAGTACTCAAGCAGAAAAATTTAATATAGTGCAGCAACTCTTAATCCAGTGATATAGTGGGTTCCATCTGATAATATACAACACGCAAAATGTTAACTATAATAAGGATATCTCACGAGTTGTAGATTTATCAGAATATGAAGTGTTTATTCAGCTGGTAACAGGTCCAGTAAAGTAATCACTTCATTAACCCCTCGGAAGCGGGAAGTGAAAAAAAACGTGCATTCTAGTCTCCACTGTTTCATATAAAGCCAAATATATAGATACAAATAAAAACCGGCCAAGAGCGTGTCGGACACGCACAAGGTAGGGTTCCGTAGCCATTACAAAAAAATCAAGTAATATTTTTCTAAGGATTTTGTATGTGTACGGAATCATCCAAGTTTAGGTATGTTTTATACCTTAGGCTACTATTTACTCTTAAACTACAAATAATTTCCAAGCAATCTTAGCCGCTATAATTTTCCTAGTCAATTTGATATATTTACTACCATTCTGAATTTTTTCAAATTTTTCTACCTAACAGTTTAGATTTTAGAGCGGGGGGGGACGCTCGATTTTAATGAAAATTTTCACTTTAAAGTTGAATATTTCGTAAACAGATCACTGAATAGAAGAATCATGTTAGCAACCCCGCAATGGTTTTAAAAGACCTATCCAACGATACTCCACACTATAGGATAAGTCGAGAAAAAAAAAATCACCCCCTTTACGTCTATGGGAGGTACCCTAAAAAAATTTATTTTATTATTTTTTATTTTACCACTTTGTTGGCGTGACTGATATGTATATTCTTGCTAAATTACAGCTTTCTAGTACTAACGATCACTGAGCTTAGCCGCGGACAGACAGACAGACAGACAGACAGACGGACAGACATGGCGAAACTATAAGGGTTCCTAGTTGACTACGGAACCCTAAAAATGGAAAAATAACGATGGGTTAAGACATTTCCTTGTTGAGTGAATCATTCAACACTGTTCTCACTAGGTTCTTTGCTTAATTTTTAATTCTAATAACTAAAATTTTGCTTTTGGTAATCTTGCTTGCATTTGCGAAACTGTATTGTGTTGTGTGCTTTGCTTATTGCTCTTCTGCGAATACTTCATGCATGACATAGTTCAAACTTATTAATTAATCTTGTAATTAAGTGAGGAAACCTACAGATCTTTCCTGTGTCCAATATTTTGGTAATTTTCTGGAAATATTTATGCAAAATATTTGGCATCATCAACAGAAAACATGCGTCCCTAAATTTGTGTATGATCTAACAGCGAAATTGTATCACAGTGGCAACCTCATACCTAGATTGTTTAAATCAATAGGATGCATAGAAATTATAAGCACTTGCTTCAAGTACGTAATGGGGCCACTATTGCAGCGGTTAATAGACCGCAACTGCATTGTACGAGCGTCGGTAATTGCATATGAACTAGTTTTATTAAAAATAGTCTTTTAAATAACTTTACTTATATCTTAGTATCTACAAATGTACATATTTTATTTTATTTTATATGTACATATAGGTATACTACAGTAGGTTTTGCCCGCGAATTAGTTCATCGCTATTCCGTGGGAACTATGAAATTTTCCGGAATAAAAACTATCCCATATCGGCCATATCCTTTCCTGGCTCCTGGGACTCAAACTATCACTGTACCAAATTTCATCTAAATCGATTCAGCCATTTAAGTGTGAAGAGGTAACAGACAGACAGACAGACACACTTTCTCATTTATAATATTAGTATGGATAGTATTGATTTTGCCCACATCTTCGTTTGCGTAGGCAATAAAATTAACGATAATAGTAAAGTAGTTGACACCATTAACCAACAGTACCAAGACACAAATCTAACGAAAAAAGGCGGCCAAGTCCATGTCGGGCCACAACCACTTACGCTACTTAAGCTACAATAGACAAATATTTCTCTAGGCAGATGATAATTATTTTAGCCACTTGAAACAAAATAATCCCTATTGCACCTCTAATACCCTTAAGGAATATGTCTGCAAAGTTTCGAGTCCCTAGCTCCAGTGGTATAGGCGTGCGTTGTCTGTCAGTCAGTCAGTCATTTAGCCACGTTTCTCTTTTGTAGGCATAGACGTGCGTAGATCAGATGAATGAAACACAATTAAATGAGGTTGTACTTATTACAAATTAAATATTTGAGCACGTCTTATTTTGAGACAGGTACGATATTTCACACAATATATCAAATTGCTTTGATGGATATGTATGTACATTTTAAACAGTTTTGATTGAAATTCTTACGCGAAGATTGTTAATTATTACAAGTATATTTTTCTGTTTATCATTTCCTATTCATTTCGTATAATTTTGGCTTATGCGAAAGTTTCGAAGTCTGATTAAACAAAACACGTTTATTTGTTATTGGATTTTTAATTATAATGTGATGAATTTATATTTTTTGCTATTTACTTAAAGTGAGTGTGCGTGCGTGTTGTGTATGTATGTTGTTTAAAATAATAGAAATAAAAGTTTAATTACCATTGTTGTTATTTTAACAGCGTCAGATGCAATAAGGGCGTGTATTTTGTTATACATATTTGCTAACGAAACCATTTGAAGAGCAATCCTGTCTTAGCTAAACATTTTATCGCCCTGGATTTCATCAGGTCTCGAAGATAACAAGTGCTATGAGTATTTTTTACATCAACGCGCCCATATTTTTAGAAACTGTTTATTTGTTCAAACCAAGCGTTTGGAGTGCGCTAGATAGTACACACAGACATACGTCAAAAATATTCATTTAATGTCTGTTTATTTTGAATCCTTGAAACATGTCGAAAAATGGCAAGGCTTGTGGCTGCGACGGTAATTTAAGTTGTTTGTTACTTTTGTGCCTTAAATTACAGCTAACAAAGTCATAGACGCTATGACACTAGAACTTTTATTTAAAGTAATGTTTTCAGCCAGTAATACTTTGGCAACTGTCCTTACTTCTGGGACACCCTTTAGGTACCTGTTTTTCCTGTTTCGCTTCGCCATGCTGTGGTGTTTATTTCTAACGTACCTAATCCAAAAGGATAAGTGATAAAAGCTTAAATAAAATAAACTTTTCAGTATTGGCTGTGTGTCGCGGCGTTGCTTGGTTCCGGAATCTTCTTTGCCGTCATCAACTTGTATTGGAAGAAAGGTGAGTCACGTACCCGTCACCCCAGTTGCCGGAATGCGATTGCAACTGAGCAAATATTTGCTTTATACCAAACATTGTGTGGTAAACTAATGAATCAAGCGACTTAAATAATACCCTATACCCGCGTTTGTAGTCGTGTTGATAGAAGTAAATATTTTGATGGCGTATTCTTTGCAATAATACAACAGAAAGGAATTATAACAAATAATTTAAATTATTAATTTCAATGAGATTGTTTTATAGGGTTCCGTACCTCAAAGGAAAAAACGGAACCCTTATAGGATCACTTTGTTGTCCGTCCGTCCGTCCGTCTGTCAAGACCCTTTTTCTCAGGAACGCGTGGAGGTATCAAGCTGAAATTTATATCAAATACTCAAGTCTACTGTCCCTTAGAGCTGTGAAAAAATCAAACTTCTAAGCCAACGCAAATTTCCACATATTTTCGAAACTCGCAAGGGAATCAAAATCTACAGGGTACTTCCCGTGAACTCAGAATCTTGAAATTTGGTACGAAGCAACGTATTTATAGCACAGATAAAGGAAAAATTGCGAAAAGCATAATTTTTTTGTCTGTCTGTCTATATCAGTAACCAATCTACAATGATCCCACACTGCGCACATTTTGCTTAGGAGCAGGGGTCTGCTAAGACTGGATGTTCATAAATACATATAAATTTGTATGGAACCCTCGGTGCGCGAGTCCGACTCGCACTTGGCCGGTTTTTTTTTAATGGAACGGAATTATACTAGTATGTAGTATAGTGGTTACTACTAGATTGTTTTTTTTCACAAGTATATTGCTGTGTATTTTATGATGTACATTGTATGTAACGTGGTTTTTATACAATGTTTGTTTATGTTGCAATTCGTTTTAAATTGCACCACCACTTGCTGAAATCTATTGCTTACTTTTCTTTTCGTTGTAAAAGGTTGCCTGGAAGATATCGCTCCGAAGCTATAAGGCCGCTTATTGCTAGCCTTGTTATTTTTATTGTAATGTTAGCCCATCCCGATGCAATGTGAAGATTGAATAAGGGAAAATATATTATATAGTATTTCCAATCATTTATTTTCTCGATGGCAGCTCCCGCCGAATGTAACTTTATTAAAATGTTTATTATTTATCGTAGTTTAAAAAAAATACTTGATATATGGACTCAATTTGTCTTAGATTAATATTATATTATATGGGATCAAGGCACAAAATTAGGCAGTTCTCGTATTTTTATACCTCGCATTTAAAAGTTAATTTTTGCGTAACTAAACGCAGTTACATTGTACGGGAGCTGTCATCGAGAAAATAAATGATTAGAAATACTATAGTGAAATAGTATAGAGAAAAACTTAAGGAAATGTAGTAGCAAGGATGATAATTATAGACTGGATTAGCAATCGCCATAGTACAGACCGACCGCGGAAAAATAGTTCGACTGTTTAATCTAGATGGCGCTGACATTATAGCCCGAGGCTTTGCAAGCAAAACAATAAGACACACAGATGTTTCGTATTAACAAATGTATTATTTTTCAAAAATATTGCATAATAATACATTTGCAGTAATATTAAACATCGGTAGTCTTATTGTATTGCTTTCAAAGCCTCGGGCTATATGTCAGCGCCATCTAGATTTAATAATACGTCATTGCATTTACTTAAGTTATTCACCTATACTTAATTACATTTTATTTTTCAGTTCTGACAATATTCGGGACGAGCGTGTACGGCGGTGCAGTTATAGCCACGTCGATCGACTATTTCTTCGAACGAATGACGATGCTCAAGTGGGTCAGTACAGCTTTGCGTTACGCACTTTATCCGCATTCTCAAACAGATATATCTCCTCATGAATGATTTATTCATTTACTATACCTATTGTATATGTTGTATTGTACGGTCAAGTGCAAAATACATATACCTACGTTAACAAGGTGTCAAAAATATCTACACAACACTATGTCATTGACCATATAAGGTTGATGTTTACATATTTTGACGCGATGACTGTATACATATTTATGCTTTCGACTGTACATAGCGTTGCAGATATAGAGCATATTGTATTTCCATCGGGAAAAGTCGGATCTCAATCGGGATACGACCCGAAGTGTCAATCAATTATTGTGTTAAAACCAGTGACATTTTCTTGTTCTTGTTGGAACCTTATTATTTAGTGTCATATGTCAAAATGGGTAAGTTTACCGATAAAATACGATGGAAAACCATTATGCAGTACATCTGTACTTATTGTATACACCGTGAAATTTTAGTGGTTGTTTTCCCGAAACGAGGTGATTTAGTATCGATTGTACAATCTATTTATAATTTATTGAATCAGGCGTTACTTTGCGGAGGTCCATATTAATGAACTAAAACAATTACTTTACTCACCCGCGACCTTACAATAGTTACGTTTATGCAAGAAATGTGCGTTCATGCAGTTCCTCCACCTCCACACAGTACGAACACACACAAATCACATAAACCCAACCATCACCACCACCAAGCTACACTGACGCGTTTCGAACTCAACCAGAGCTCATCTTCAGAATTACCACAACCGTATGCTATGCTACCAAATGTTTAACATACGGTTGTGGTAATTCTGAAGATGAGCTCTGGTTGAGTTCGAAACGCGTCAGTGTAGCTTGGTGGTGGTGATGGTTGGGTTTATGTGATTTGTGTGTGTTCGTACAGTGTGGAGGTGGAGGAACTGCATGAACGCACATTTCTTGCATAAACGTAACTATTGTAAGGTCGCGGGTGAGCAAAGTAATTGTTTTAGTTCATTAATCTATTTATAATTACTATTTTGACTAGAGTCAAAAATCCAATTGTGAAAAACGAAAGTCGAAAATGACCGCAAACCAATAGTAACGCTTCGTTGGTTCCTAACCTATCGTACGATCGTACGCTACTTGTACCAACGAAGCGTTACTATTGGTTTGCGGTCATTTTCGACTTTCGTTTTTCACAATTGGATTTTTGACTCTAGTCAAAATAGTAATTATAAATCGATTGTACAATCGAAACTAAATCATCTCGTTTCGGGAAAACAACCACTAAAATTTCACGGTGTATATTTGCCACTCACGCGATCCAAGGTTAAAAAAATAAATAATTTACTCAGGGTCATGGATGACAATTTCATACATTTTGACATTACTTAAACCTGCGTTAGCCCATAACTCGGAGAGTTGTATAGTTAACTCTGGTCCACGTAAGTCCTTAGTCCGATAAAAGGTAGTTAATCAATTTCGTGACAAAGTGTCAGGACTTTTCTTTGGGTGCACATTGGTTTTTATCCGGGAAAATTTCATAATTCCCGCCGGATAGCAAGAAAGGTTTTCATCGCAGACGGAGTCGCGGGCAACAGGTAGTGCTCAAATAAACGAAGTTTATACAGTGACCATTTTGTACACAACAGTGCGGATCCTATTGTTTTCCATAATTTCATTTGCCAAAATTTCACTTGCCATACCAACGTTTGTTATAAAATCTATAGAAGCGTGCTGTTATAAGGATTTTTTGAAATGTCTCCTTACGTCGTTGAGTAAGCCAAATCCGTTAAGTGTTTAAATTTGAATCAAATCAATTAATACCATATACGCTAAGTTGCTTTGCTAAGTACCTATTTGTCCATTTAAAAGTCGAACTCATTTGGACAACGGATTTGGCTTTCTCTTCTCAAAGACATGGAACAAGTAGGTTAGGTAGTTTAATAACAATTCCGAAGAAAATAGTGCTTCAGAAATAAATTACTTTATGACAAATGGAAATTATGGGCAACGATACAATATGGCGTGAAATGTGTGGCAAACGGTAGGGATCCCAGCGGTGCTATAACGCCTAGTGGCATGTTGTTCGGCAGCTGTGGGAGCGCGCGAAGCTGGAGCCGGCGGTGGCGCCGCCGTGCCGGCTGTCGTGGCTGGCGCTGGCGGCGTGGCCGGCCGCCGCCGCCGCGGGGCTCGCCGCGCAGGCCGCGCTCACCGCCGCCGGCATACACCACGAACAAAGTCAGTCACGCCATCAACAAGACACATTATGTACCTACGTTACCTCTATATCTGCAGGGCCGAAATTTACCATTAGGCAGAGTAGGCAACTGCCTAGGGGCCCCTCATTGCCAAACGGCCCCGCGCGCGCAACAAAGAAATTAAAAAGGTTTCCGAATGAAAACCAATTGATTTGCTCTCAGGGCATACACGCACACACACACGCACACACACACACGCACACACACACACACACACACACACACACACACACACACACACACACACATACATTTTATACACCCTTAAATATATTAGAATTTAGTCAATGCTAGTTTATCTTTAGTATGCTTTAGTGTAATAAAGCAACTAATAGTCAACATCTATTCTTTAATTACTTATTCTGAAGTTTGAGTTGTAAATATTTAAGAATTTAAATTGAAATTTTATAACTTACTTATTTTATGTTTACCTATTATAAAGTTTATTGTAATAGTTGCACAGTTTAATTAGAATCGGGATCTCCTGTCACAGGTATCTCGCATACCTACTAGGAGGTCCCTCTAACCTACTGATTTGTATTTTTAATGAGCAATAAATATATTTTAATTTTTTTTTAAATTGAATTGGAAAATTTGTATACTTGATGACAATGGTATCTTTGCTATCTTTATATGCATGCTACAAGTTGATTTGACTTCTTAAAAAGTGCGGTTGATATAAAGCTGAAAGGGGTTCCCGAAAATTGCATTGGCTGGGGGGCCGAACATTGTTAATCCGGCCGTGGATATCTGTTCCCTTTATTATTAGTTATGTGGTTGTCGTGTGGCGCAGGCATAGGCGCCCAGAAGCGCCGGCTGAAGGCGCAGCAGTCACGGCCGGCGACTCGCGAGCAGCGCGCGGAGATGAAGCAGCGCAAGTACCGGTACCTGTACCAAGTGCGGACCGCGCACGGAGACGTCATATCCCAGGTCAGCACCGTCATTACCGTCAACATTCACCCATCCCATACAACGTGTCTCCACTCCCTGGACAAACACCGAAATCCTGAGTAGAGTACCTTCTCAGGAATGCTCTACTTTGTAAAATTATTGGATTAGATAAATAATCAAAAACAAAATAGACGACCAGATGGCCTAGTGGTTAGAGAACCTGACTATGAAGCTTGAGGTCCCGGGTTCGATTCCCGTGTCGGGGCAGATATTTGTATGAAAAATACGAATGTTTGTTCTCGGGTCTTGGGTATTTAATATGTATTTAAGTATGTATTTATCTATACACCGTGAAATTTTAGTGGTTGTTTTCCCGAAACGAGGTGATTTAGTATCGATTGTACAATCGATTTATAATTACTATTTTGACTAGAGTCAAAAATCCAATTGTGAAAAACGAATGTCGAAAATGACCGCAAACCAATAGTAACGCTTCGTTGGTACAAGTAGCGTACGATCGTACGATAGGTTAGGTACCAACGAAGCGTTACTATTGGTTTGCGGTTATTTTCTACTTTCGTTTTTCACAATTGGATTTTTGACTCTAGTCAAAATAGTAATTATAAATCGATTGTACAATCGATACTAAATCACCTCGTTTCGGGAAAACAACCACTAAAATTTCACGGTGTATAAGTATGTTTAACATCCGTTGCCTAGTACCCATAACACAAGCTTTGCCTAGCTTACTTTGAGACTAGGTCAATTGGCTAAGTAAAGTTTTTTGAAGAGGTGCTAATTATATATTTTTTCGACAGTCGGCGTTCTGGAGATCGAGAAACTGCAGCTGTTTTATTTTTATCTCCTATTGTTTACTGGAAATATTTTTTGAATGTTTGAGATGACATTTGTGAGATTTTATGGTTGACAAGCCGTTCGTGCTCAGAACTTAGTAGAAACAGAAAAAAAACCGAAGTGAACTGTCACTGCAGTCAATGTCAAATCGTTTGCGTTTCGTTTGCTTTGCGTTTTGGTGTGCTAAGTGTGATTTTTTGACTATTTTTATCGACCTCCGCATAAAATCTGGACTTTCAATTTTACCGCATTTTTCCACGACCTATGCACAATAATTGGATCACGATTGAATACTTTCGATCACTATTTTGGAACTGCTTCTTGGACAACGCAAAGCAAACGAAACGCAAACGGTTAGATTTCATTTGACATTGACAGAAGCGACAGTTGAATTCTTTTTTTTTTTTCTATTTCTTCTGAGCGCGAACCGCTTGTCAGCCATAAAATCTCACAAATGTCATCTCGAACACTTAAAAAAAATATTTCCAATAAATAAAAGGAGATCAAAATAAAACAGCTGCAGTTTCTTGGTGTTGAAGTCGACCACTGTCGAAAAAAAATATAATTAGCATCTCTTCAAAAAACTTTACTTAGCCAATTGTCCCGTGATATTTAAATACAATTAATACCCACAAACAAATCAACAATAAGTAGGAACATACTGTATCAGTTGTTCACTATGAGTTCTGCGGTTCAGAGGTTGATCAAGTTGAAATACTTACTTACATTCGTACAGGTTGTTCCAAAGTTTTAAAGTCATTTCTCCGTCAATACGGTGGCGTTTGGTGCGAGGCTTTGTACATAGCTTAGAAATACCCTAATCAATACGTCCTATTCGTCTTTGTCCAGAGGGTAGAGCCACGTTGTATACGTCAAACTGCAGGACACAGACCTCTCAGAATGAGAGGGCTTGGGCCGTAGTTCCCACGCGGGCACAGTGCGGATTAAGAACTTCACTCACAACATTGAATTTCTTCTCAGGTGTGTGTAGGTTTCCTCTGGATGTTTTCCTTCACCATGGTCATGGTAAGTGTAATTTCGCACATAAATTCCGAAAACTGCTTGAGAGGTCATAGGTTACTAGGCCACCACGGCTTTGCCAATCAACTGCCTTTTTACCTGACTGCCGAAGGAGGGTTATGTTTTTCGTGCGTATGTATTTATTACCAATTCAAATATACCTAACAGGGGCTACATCAAGTTCTTTGCCCTGCTAGACCCTTTGGCTCTCTTTACCCCAGATGACTAACTATACTTCGTTTTATTTGCATTAGATAGAAAAAGGGTAAACACTCTTAAACTTGTAATGCATAGCTTATCCAAAAGGCAACGCTTTCTTTAAAGTTCATTTTCAAACATTATATTTTAAGTAAATTCAAAACTTATGTTTTGCTCAGTAAGGTTAAAAGTTTTCTCAATATTCAAAATTAAAAATGTACTTTAAAGACAGCTTTTTATTTTGGACACGCTGTTCATTAAGGGCTTGACAATTCCATTTATTGAGAAACGTTTTCATAAAAATAACTATTACTTATGAAACCAAAATAATGTAAATTACCATTATGTCCTTGCTAATTGTTATATATTTGCTGTGTCTTATTTTTAACCGACTTCAAAAAAAGGAGGAGGTTCTCAATTCGGCTGTATGTTCTTTTTTTTTTTTTTTTTTTTAACGTGTGTTACCTCAGAACTCCGTCATTTATGAACCGATTTGGAAAATTCTTTCGTTGTTTGAAAGCATATGCTTCAAGGTTGGTCCCGTTGTTACCGGAATCCAGTTCTGATGATGGGATCCATGAGGAATTGAAGGAACTCTTCAAAAGTTCAAGGGAAATGTAAAGCGATTTTAGTATTTTCAGTGACAAATCGAGCATTTGCATTCATAAAGTGTCATTTGGTAAACTAGATCTGATGAAGAAGACCGCAGATGGCCAACGGAACTCCTCAACGGGTCAAATCTTGCAAGTTGAATTTGACTCACTTCCCGGTTTCTGATTGATTTCATATTTTACATGCATGTGTAAATCAGGTGACAATGCAATATTATTGTGACATGGAGCTAATCTGATGATGGAGTTGGAAGGTGGCCATAGAAACTCTGTAATAAAACAACACAACCCCGTCGAGTTTGGGTTCATTTGAAACGTCTTGACGAGCACTTTGATCCCAGATGGTAACCAGGGTCTGATGATGGAGCTGGAAGGTGGCCAAAGTTACTCCATAAAGTAACGGCACTTACCCCATCGAGTACGGACTCATTTGACTCGTCTCAACGAGTACTTTGGTCCTAGATGGTAACCAGGGTCTGACAATGAAGTTGGATGGTGACCATAAGAACTCCGTAGTAAAACGACATAACCCCATCAAGTTTGGTCTCGTTTGATTCGTCTTGATAAGTACTTTGGTAACCAGAGGCAAAAAGTACAGTCAGTAAAGAGTGCCAGTCCAGGCCATTAGCAACAAGTAAAAAGAAAAAAATAAAAAATTTTAAATAAAAAATAAAACCGCCTTCAAAAAACACCCAAAAAAAACTTAGAAAAAAAAAAAAATTAAATAAAAAATAAAACCTCCTTCAAAAAACCCCCAAAAAAACATAAAATAATAATTGATTGAACCGACCACAATAAGCATGAAAATATCTTTCTACTAATCTGTTTGAAGTTGGTGCCTCAGCACGAGCCAGCAGGAGTGGACCTAGTAATCTAACTTACCTATTATAGGGCTTCTACACTCCTGCTGGCTCGTGCTGAGGCACCAACTTCAAACAGATTAGTAGAAAGATATTTTCATGCTTATTGTGGTCGGTTCAATCAATTATTATTTTATGTTTTTTTGGGGGTTTTTTGAAGGAGGTTTTATTTTTTATTTAAATTTTTTTTTTCAAAAGTGTTTTTCAATAAATCTCGTCAATAATATCGCTTACCTTCTTTTTAATGCTAAATAAGGTTTTGTTAAGAATTCTATTTTTAATACAAGCTTTTTTGGCTGACTGTACTTTTGTCCCTGGTTTCCAAAGTACTCGTCAAGACGAATCAAACGAGCCCAATCTCGACGGGTGTAGTTTTATTAAGTAAGGTAGGTAATAAATTATTACAGAGTTGAGATTCTATGGCTACCTTCGAGCGTCATCATCAGATCAGTTCCATGTCATAATAATATTGCATTGTCACTTATTTACGCATGCATGCAAAATTTTAGCTCGGATCAAAGTTAACTTGCAAGATTTGATGGCTCTGAAATTGAACCTTGGTTTGCAGTCATACGTGCAAGCGCTGCAGAAGAAAGCGCACTGCGGCAACTGGGGCGGCGGCGGGGGGGGCGGGGGCGGCGGAGGGGGCGGCGGTGAGTGCAGCACGCTGCAGAGCGACTCCACGCACCTGACCGTGCTGGCCGGCTCCGAGCTCGCGCCGCCCACCGACTCCGAAGACGACCTCAACCAGATCCGCCCCGCGCACTAACCGCCCACCCCTAAGGTTTTCTTCTTACCCTATGTCCACTGCTAGACAAAAGCCCTCCCGTCAGTCTCTAGAGTGCGTTCAAATCAAAGCGGTTAACCCTAAAATCGATACCGGCCATATATTTGCCGCTCGACTAGCTCGTCTACACAATGACCCATGACGGGCGAGTACGGGCATGCACGATTGTGAAGAGGTGAAGAGAGCATAATCGTCTGCGAGTGGCCATCGTTGCCTGTAATCGGGATTAATCGGAGAATTGTCAGTACATCAAAGGAATGCGTGCCAATCATCAACAGACGACAGCGAGTAAATGGACAGTCACGATTGTGTAGGAGCAACCCATAATCGCGGCGATGATGGCTACTTTTTTAATCGCCCATCATGGGCCACTATGCAGACGAGCCATAAGGGTGATACACATTATTCGTTCGCGTCTCTCCTGTGGACAAGGCGAAAGTTGAGAGTCTACAGCCAATATTTTTTAGTCAAGTCTGCATCAGCGTGTGGGCTGCCTGACCAACTTTCGGCCCATTTAAATAAATCTAAAGTTTGCTGACTCGCTAGTTTGATATCCACAAGAGAGACAACTTTTGTTTCTTACGCTGTGTATGACCCATCCGAAGCCGATTCAAATTGCCGACATTTACGGTCCAAAATCGAATGTCTTGACAGGATTGTCAAATAGTTTAAGGGTTAAATTAAACCGTGGGAAGTCCCGCGCGCCTCAGTGGCGCATAACTAACTTTACATGATTTGCCAATTTTTGTTACCAGTTTCGATTACCTTTTTACACAGGGTACGCAAACAAAACTACCTAAAAAAGTCGTTGTCCGTGCGACGGGATAGACTGCCGGATCGCCCGGATAGCCTAGTGGTTAGACAAAACGACTGCGAAGATGAGGGCTCGGATTCGATACCCGGTCGGAGCCGATACTTTTAGGGAAAGTTTGAATGTCAGTTTTTGAGTCCTGGATATATTATATCCATTTATCATTTATCTAAAATAAGTATAAATTCAAATGCTTTATTGCAGACCGGGGTCCATAGGTTGTTAGTAATACATGCGTCTTACTTTCTAAGGATTAGTATTACAAAGTACAAAGTTTTCTTAGTTTGAAACTAGGTCAATTGATGTCACAAAAACCCTCATTTTACTATTTTGAACATTAAACTACCGTGACACTCTCTCATAGCGAAAAATTACGGATAACTCACGTCTATGATCGAGTTTAGCTGGACATGTTTCGGGCTAATCCTTAGCCCTTCTTCTTGGAGCCACACGTCGCGGCGGCTGCCAAACGCACACTGCGCCCCAACGCTCTGTTCTGCCTGCTCGACGAAACTGACAGCGACACACAACTACCCCTTTTTTCATCGTCATTTTTATTGTCATTGTCAAATGTAAGGCATCACACAACACTAACAACATCAATTTGTAAAGGTTCGATCACACACACCGTTGACGCAGTACGAATATTCAACACTATTTTCTAACTCGAGGGTACCGACCAACCACATAACATTTAATTTTTCATTTTACCATACCTATTTATTTAGAAAAACGATAAAAAGCAACTGTCTCCACGTTTTATTGACGTTTCAAATCGTGATACGATTATTAATCTTGTCACTAAAGTAAAGAAATTAAAATAAAATGGGGGAGACGACCTACGAAATGGCAAAATATACCTTACTACTTATAACTCCAAAGTTCAGTTAGTGAAGATCAAACTGGTGTTGTTCTGTTGCTACTTCAATCACCCTCCAATTTAACATAATCTCTTTGGTTCAAACCATCCTATGGCTACCGCTTGGTCCGACATTTATTCAACCACAAGTAACCTGGCACTCATCAGGTGTAGATTTAGGCATCCGGTCGGTTTATTCCGCGTAAATCAATCCGAAATTCGAATGTTAATATAAACCAAAAATCCCCATTAAATTATTAACTAGAGCGGGTTTTAATCAAAATTTCAAAACAAGCGGAACAGCATGTTAGTAAAAGTCTACCAATAAGATTACTAGGATTTGCGAAAAACGAAGAACAAAGCGCTCCTATCATTTTATTTCTTGCTGGCCAGTTAAAAGTAACCATGATGTTTCAGGATGGCAGTGGCAAAACATTAACGTAGAGGTAAGAACGAAACCTGTTCATTTAACACGTTCACAGTCCAGTGACCCATACGTGGGGCACGATAGCTCTTATCCCATTGTAAGAACGAAACCTGTTCATTTAACACGTTCACAGTCCAGTGACCCATACGTGGGGCACGATAGCTCTTATCCCATTGTAATAAGAATATACTTTAAGGCACGGCCAGAGAACGTGTTAAAATGTTCCCAGTATTATTGTTAAACACTCGTACTACATGTTTATTAGTGGTTATCATTATTAATCGTATATTTAAATGTGAATTTATTATTGTATTATTATTCTTGCAATTTTTCGAGTAAGTCTTTTGGGGGTTGAGATATTCCGCCTGTTATATTTTCTATATGCTATTTGGCTGACCTCACACTGCCATAATTGTAATAAAGGTACAAGCCTGATAAAGATAAAGCGCAATTTTGTTTCGTGAAAACTTACACGTGTATTCTAGAATTTAGGACGAATTTCTTAGGTATATTTGCGTTCAATAGTTTAAATCTTGAACCCCTACATTGAGAATATGGCTGAGGTGTGGTTGTGTTTGTTATTATTTCTGTAATATTATATGTTTTCATGAAATGTCAAAAGTTTCGACGTCATCGTAAAATTACAATTCATTCGGTATTTGATTTTACATTATTGCAGTTTTTAGGGTTCCGTAGTCAACTAGGAACCCTTATTTTACTTGGTTTCATTATTACATGGTTGTCATCTTTATGGCCTAATTTTAAAACTGTATAGAAAACTGATTATTGTTGTAACTGGTTATTGTTGTCATGTGCGAAGCGGTTTAAATTGGCCTACACATTGTATTAACTATTTATTACGAAAACAGTAATACTATCAACGTATAAGCAAAAAGTAAACCATTTCAAAAGTAATCAAGGCGGACTATTTTCTTCGTACGTTTGCGCATTAAGTACATCCGCATTGTTAGTTAATGTATCGTGGCCAGTGTAATGGTAATTATGACAAAATAATTCACTGTGTGAACCTTTTCTTACACCTTTTATTGTGTTACGGTATAAAATTGAATTTTGAATGACGATAACCGAATTAGTGGAACTGACGACGAAAACTTTTTTCTTGCCAAAACCAGTGTAATGGTAAAAATATGCTTTAACTGTCAATTTTTGTAGTAACGTTTCATGTAATAGGGATTTTTTCAAGCACACTGCGATCGGGATGTGATGAACGGGTAAACTCTTAAAAGAGTATAGAATAAGTAAAGTGTAATTATATTTTTCAAAAATAAATAACGAAACAAGATTTTCTAAGAAAATTGGCCGTTTATCACAAATTTAGAAGCAAGTTAGTTGTGTTTAAAATATGAATAGGTATCGGTATTACTGTTTAGTATTTAATTTAATGCAAAGCATTAGACGAGATTCTAAATCTAGTTTAATATTCTTGTTGTAAACGAAATAGTATCTGCTTGACGGCTGCTGGTCACTGGGCCGCGATGTAAATGATCCTTCTCGTGTTTGTATTGAACTGTTTTCCTTATTCTGGCTAAATGGATTTAAAATTATTTGCCATAGTGTAACACTTGTAGGAGAACAGTATTCAATTTATCAGGATGATTACTCTCGGAGATCTATACTACATACAACAAGAATGTAAGGTCAGTAGAAATATTAAGACATACTACCAGAACTTATGTTGAAGGAAAAAAAAATGCTTTCATTTTTCAAATAGTCACGTTTTGTAGTATTTGTTTTGCTCACCACCCGAACAGTTTGTGTTAGTGCTAAGGGTGTTATAACGTTTTGCTTGTTGGCCAAAGTTTATTTAAGCTGTTAGCTTGAAGCTCAAAAATGTTGTTTTATTGTTTTTCGTATCAAAGGAAACTGCTGTTAAAAATGATTTTTAAATATCAATAAACTGTCAAGTTAATTCAAGCTATATCGACAAATGTAAGAAATATGTACATAATATATAATTGATTGTACTAGAGATAGTGATAGCTAGCGTTAGGGCAGGTAAGTCGGCGTTAGACGTTATACTATATTTCTTATTTCTGAACTTTACACTTTATCGCTCAATATCTAGTCTTATGTTTAATGATTTATTATTTTTACTAAAATCTAAAGCTGCAAGCTACGGGATCATTTTGTAGTTTATACCTGAATTAAGACATATATGCACGCTTTAAGCTGTAAACGTGATTTAATTTTTTTTTATAATGTATCTCTGTTATTGTTTGCTTTGTTTGAGGACTTTTATTTATGTATGTATAGTAATAAATTTATAGTATATTCTTAATTTAACATGACACGCAGTAAGATTACTACTTTTCGTGATTGTAATGCATGTATGAAAATGAAGATAAAAATGGACTTGTTGAATTGGGACTATTTGGGACGTGTACCTAAATTCGTTATATTATATTTAACACAATAAATAATATTATGTACGTACAGAGAATGAATCAGTGGGGAAAAGTCGCGGTATCCACTAGGATCATCTAATTCGATCCCCTATGTGGATGATCGAATTAGGTGATCCTATTTATTACCCTGTCTATTTAGCAGAGTATTTATTTAATCGTATGGCGTAAAACATTAAACAATTACACTAAAGAAAGAAACTACATACTACTTATAAATCCACATTCAGGGTCCCCAGCCACGAGATTGCGTCAGGTGTCAGATTGTATAGATCTCCAGGGGAGCCCGAGTATGAGTGTAGAGGGCAGCGCTGTACAATGTGCTCCATAGTTTGAGCCTCCTCGCCGCATTCGCAGAGGGCCGAGTCCCGCCAACCCCACTTGTGTCGGAATTAGTTACAGCGTCCGTGCCCTGTTCTCAGTCTGTTCAAGCGACACCAGAGCTTGCGTGGCAGACTGAAACCATCTGGTTTAACCGAGGGGTCTATAGTTGGCAGGGCAGTTCCAGTAGTTCGCGTAGTTCGCAGCAGAGTTAGCAAAGCGTTCTCTCTGTTGCACTTTTGTATGCAAATGAAAGGGACAAGAAACTGTCAGTGGGCGTCAACAATCGCACGTCGATGGCGGGCTCGGCTTACATGCCGTTTGTTGGAATATTCGTAATATTTCTCGTGATTTTTGTTTGTAGTTAGAGGCACCTCAAATATTTACATTTCATGTTTATTCATCTAATAATCATATTAATGTAATTTAAAGTAGTAGATAATAATATTTAAATATGTGCTCTGCAGTGGGACGTAGGTATGTGCCGGTGCATCGTCCTTATCGCTGACCAATTACGTGCATTCTCTGTTTTCTAGTACTAACTCTGTTAAATAGACAGAGTATAGTGGATACCGCAGAAAAAGTCGTGTGGAATTCGATTCTACTGTCTTTAAAAATAAATATTTTACTCTTTATAAAATACCGAATAATCTATATACATATAATAAATCTGTAACAAGTCGGTGTCTGTACATTGAAGATATTTGAGAAAAACTGTCACTAGGGCTATTTATTAGCGCAATAGAACCCGAAACAATGATTTTTAGAATTATTATCTGTTTGTCTGTGCGTTTGTGCGCGCTAATCTCAGAAACCACTTACCTAGAAGGATGCGGTTTTCACTGATATGTTGGTATTTTCTTGGATTAACATTTAGTGTTTGTTTCATTTCAATCATTTCACAAATAAGAAAGATACGTCTATTTTAAGAATTTATCGAACAGTTTTTAGAAGAATTAATAAGCTGAAGAGAGTTTGTTTGTTTGTTGTTTGAACGCGCTAATCTCAGGAACTACTGCTCCGATTTGAAAAATTCTTTTAGTGTTAGATAGCCCATTTATCGAGGAAGGCTATAGGCTATATGCCATCACGCTAACACCAATAGTAGCGGAGCGGAGCGGAAGAATGATTAAAAATCAGGGGTTTTTGAAATTAAACTTCTATAGGCACGCCTGACTTGGGAGTACGGTGTTGAATGTGTACGCGGGTGTGCGGGGGGGGGGGTTCGGTGGGGGGGGGGGGGTGTTGCGGGGGCGGGTAATTTTTTTTATATCGAGGAACTAAGGGGAGCCAGCCATAATTGATGAAAAAGCAAATTTGATAAAAAAATAAGCTGCCCAAATTACTAATTCCACGCGGACGGAGTCGCGGGCAAAAGCTAGTTATAATAATATGTATGATAATTATAACCCATCTCTGAACTTGATCTCAAGCATTTATTATTGGTTTTATTTTATTAAATACCTATTTTACAAAATTTAATCAAATCAATATTTTGCGATCCGATCGAAATGAAGAAAATAATTTGACAATCATAGTTAAGGCCCAAAATAATATTTTTTTTAATGGTATCGGCCTTGACTGTGCAACAAATATAATCTTGATAAGTTAGAAACTAGTTTCAACGGAATGCAATACAGATTATTTCTCATTAAGGTATAGCTTTTTATTCGAATGTTGTTTAGCTTTGTATTCTTTCTTTATATAGTTTTTCTGTGATTTATTATACATATTTTATTAATGTTATGTGTTGTTATGTTATTGTAAACTACATTCCTTTTGATATTTATAATTTGTTTTATTTCGTTGAAGTCTACATACGTATGAGACAATACACGAGTGGTTGTGTTACTACACCACACTAGTAAGCTAAACCCATTTTAAACCTATTGTACATGTTCTACTCATAAATATTTGCAACTAACGTAATTATATTTAACCATATATAACAATTCCATAAGAACGGCCATTTTTTTCTTGGATGTACAGTAGGGTCGCCAAACGCTCATACCTAAAATACCACGTTCCCAAAATACTACATTACCTATTTGCACCATATTACAAAATCAAAGATTACTCAAGGAAGTGATTTTTTAGTGGAATGCCTTATTTTGGACATCTGGTATAATGGGAAGTACCTGGGCGACCGAGTTTGGCGCAGACTAAAACTCGAAAACACGCCTTTCTCAGTAATAAGACCGACTAGTGTCGCGTAGGACTAACAATAAGTTTAAAGAATTGACGGTTTAGGGTGTTGTTGTCTGTATTTTATATTCCTGCCACAATGGCTTTAGGTTAGAGCTTTTAACATCCGGGGTATTTTTTATTATAGCTGGGTCAAGTGAATTTATCCGCGAATACGATTTTATGAACATTATAATACCTACGTATGTCTAATCTGTAACTACCCTAACTACACGTGGAACTTAAATAACAGTATTATACTTGAATGTATTCAATTATAGCATACGAGTTACCTATAGAATTACTTACAATAAGCAGCAATCATTTAGCGTCGGAGTGAACTGGCGAGGTATTTCTAAACCAGGTCCAAAAGTTTATTAAACCCTGGCAAAGCCTTACTAAGCGAAGTTTTTACGGTATCAATTTTATCTGCAGCTCAGGTTCCGAATAAACTTTTCGAATAGGAATGTAATTCAAGATATTGTAAAAACGTAATTTGTTCATAATTGTCATTTATTATGATGATAATAGATATTTTTATAATACGGAAATTAAAGTTAAGTAGCTATATATTGGCGCTCAAGTAGATTTCTCCTACTCGTCGTTGATAGGACATTAATAGTATGGCTCGTTCAAATGTTGCAATAGTATTGGCTAGACTGATTTCGGAAAAGGCTAGTAACGACCTCGTTATCGATTAGTGTCAACAACGATGACAATCCAAATCTAATGTTCTAGAAGTTTGTTTTTAAGTACCTATACTATAGACGAATAAGTGATATTTTGTAGATATTCTTTTTGAATTGTGTTTTAGTATCGCCATAGGACGGGGTCCACTGTCTACCTACACTGCCATAGAGCTAGAAAAAAACCTTTCAAAACTTGGTATAATTTATTAAAAAAACTCAAATATATAAATATATTATGATATAGTACTTCTATTTCATCAGTAGCGGTCCTCAAGTTTTGTATTTTTAGCTGTAGCCCTTAGCAGACCAGATATACACCGTCGAAATACAGGTGAGTTGGCATTTACTTAGCATCAAGTGCAAGACGTCATCTCATCAGCATGATGACATCCAAAATGTAAAAATGCTGAACGCCATTATTGATAAAATAGAAGCACAAATTGTGACCAAATATGTGACAATCATTAAATTGCATTGGATTGCGTAGTAATTTTTGTAGAAACTATAATGGCTTAAGCTCGTAAAGCAGTTGCCCAAAATGTACACTCTCAAAACGTACCTACCTACACTTTCCCAATAGGGATGTTGACACCATTAAAAAATAATTCGAAGACACGACTCCAGTAAAAAAACGCTTTATTTTAGCCCTGAAACCCAGATTAATTTTCGATTAACTGCAAAATTAGATTTTTTGTTGCTTTAAAACAAATAAATAGTTAGTTAATTGAGTATGCGAACAAGTGACGTCATATGTTGCTATTGCCATTCAAACTCTATGGGAGTATTGTGTTTTGACAGCTCATAAAAAGTACGTTAGTTGACTGGTGGTGTCAACATCCCTATTAAGGCAGTTTTTCGAAATACTTTTTTTTGTAATACCCACTCCACTTCCCGAATAAGTGCATTTTTCAAAATTTTCTCTTTACGAAAACAAACTTTCCCGAAATGTACCTACACGTTTGTGACACGGTCCTATAAAATATGTTGTACAATTACGGTTCTTGAAAGGTACACATCTAGGAAACTAGGTACCACCTGAGAATGTGCTCTATGTGAAAAAGTGCATTTCATGGGAAAACGAGTTTTACGAGCTACGAGCCTAAGCCACTGATAACCATTTCCACCATCTAAAAGTTTAAACAAAATATCTTGAATTAGTAATAAAAACCGGCCAAGAGCGTGTCGGACACACACAAGGTAGGGTTCCGTAGCCATTACAAAAAAATCAAGTAATATTTTTCTAAGGATTTCGTATGTGTACGGAATCATCCAAGTTTAGGTATGTTTTATACCTTAGGCTACTATTTACTCTTAAACTACAAATAATTTCCGAGCAATCTTAGCCGCTATAATTTTCCTAGTAAATTTGATATATTTACTACCATTCTGAATTTTTTCAAATTTTTCCACCTAACAGTTTAGATTTTAGAGGGGGGGGGGGGGACGCTCGATTTTAATGAAAATTTTCACTTTAAAGTTGAATATTTCGCAAACAGATCGCTGAATAGAAAAATCATGTTAGCAACCCCGCAATGGTTTTAAAAGACCTATCCAACGATACTCCACACTATAGGATTAGTCGTGAAAAAAAAATCACCCCCCTTCACGTCTATGGGAGGTACCCTAAAAAAAATTATTTTATTATTTTTTATTTTACCACTTTGTTGGCGTGACTGATGTGTATATTCATGCCAAATTACAGCTTTCTAGTACTAACGATCTCTGAGCTTAGCCGCGGACAGACATGGCGAAACTATAAGGGTTCCTAGTTGACTACGGAACCCTAAAAATCGGTTAATGTTTAGGATAGGGGTGGAAAGCGTTATCTATTACCGTTTGTACAAAGAGCCGTGACTACCCACTGAATCTTCTTAAAGACAGATGCAGGTAAAAATCAGACGATTTACATAAAAGTTCAAATATAAATTGTTGTTGTATAATTGTTTAAATGATTAAGTTTAGCAAGGCAGGCACGATTACATACAAACAAAGATGTTCAATTGATTCATATTTCAGTTCGATGCATGTAGGTACCTCTACTATTTATTCACTATTTCATTGTGATTTTAAGATTCTGGAGCGATGTGATATGATTGAGGAATGGTATAGAAATAAGCCGACGTGAAGTAAGTATTCTTATAGATAGAAGGATGTGTCCTTTCTTGCCATTACTGTAACCTGTGAACATTATTTTAATAAATAATTTGTCGTCGTAATTTGAAGAGTTTTTTTTTGTTTCAGTCTTCCTATTGTATTCTTTTCCTATTGCGCAATCTCAGGACACCGGGCGAGAATTTATTACAACATTATCGTATGATTTTTACTACTTGACATTAGGATGATAGTTACATAATTATGATCGGTTAAAAAAAATCTTGACTATGTCTCGATAAAGATGTAGGCACGGTCGGCCTCAGTGAAGTCGCTGAACACTTTAGCACTTTGTCACTTTCACTCATGTGGCATATTTCAAACTTCACTGTATAACTGGTTGTTGGTCGTGACTGTACGTAACGAAAAGATTGCAACTTGCCTTAGTTATTACTTAGTGTTTACCAAGGACAATTAAATCAAGAGATCTGACAATGTGTATACCTGCAACGTCGCGTTCCTTTAAAATAATAAACTTGTAGTGTAGGTAGCTAGTTATACAATAGATCTGTGCACCATTAATTTAATTACCTAAAGCATTTTGACCTCTGCATATCACAATAACGTCATATATGAACTCAATGCAGAATCTGAATAGAGATGGCGTTATCGTGACTACCTATAACATTCAACGAAACCGATATTTCACTTTGCTGCAGTAATGTAAAAAAACGAGCCATAATCTTAAACAATTTTATTAATATTAAACAGCACTTTGGTTTAATTTTAGTTTAGCTAAATGTACATTTAAATTATTGGTTTTAATAACATATTGTATATGCATAATTTTTATTTCATATGAACCATATGGATCTTATTTGACATTTTCATTAACAGACTTCAACCGACGATTATTAAATCCCATTTAATAAAAAAATATTTTCATTCGATTCGTACAGTCCAAGGCATTAATATCTATAAAGCCATCACGTCAATGTAAACATCAACCTTGTATAGATATTTTTGACGCTCGGTAACTTACATTGGCTGTACCTGTAGTCGACCAAGTAAGCGCTTTACCATTTTTTATATCACTTCCAGGGTATACACATCAGAAAGAAAACAATAAAGCCGATCGCGGACTTGCAAGTTTAAAATGTAAAGGAATTTCTTGGTCGATTATACGAATTACTTTATGATATGACATTCACACGCACATGATAACAATTCTCCTTTTTAGGCTGCGTTCAGACCAAACCGACTGTCAGCCGCGGAATGTGAGCAGGCTCACTGAGCCCCATTGTTTAATATGAAAAAAACGTAATAGCGTATTGTCGGTTCGGTGTGAACGAAAACGTGAATATGTATGGAAATACAATGAACTGCGTAACGCGCGCTCACTTTCCGCGGCTGACAGTCGGTTTGGTCTGAACGCAGCCTTAAAGTCGGTTAAAAATAGTACCGTTGTTCAATCATCATAGTTCAGGTTTATCGGTAAAGCTTCGATTTAGGAATAATATACCTAAATATTCATAATACAAATCAACTCTTACGGTGTACAATAACAAGTATCTGTAATGTGCAGATATAAATAAATATCAGGTGTTTAACCTTTTAACCGCCATTGTTTGAATTTTAGTAGGTATCCAGCTGATTTCATTGACAGTGTTATGAATCAAGTCTGAAGTTGTGATCCTGTCATGATCCTGTACATTGTTTCTTTTTTAACTTTATTTCAAGGTTTGATATTGTAGAAATAAATCTTATTAAAAGTACCTACTTATCAAATTTCATATTACAATTTCAATGTAGTTTATTAGCCTCTCGTTGTAGTTAAGATGGTATTGAAAATGCTCTCTTGCTCTTCTCTAATATTTCGATGATCCCATCATGTCTCAAACTTCTGTCAATAATATTATCATCTTCACCATCCCAGCCTATATACTTCCCACTGGAGGAAACAGGCCTCCTCTCAGAAACAGCGGTTAAATGGTTATTTATTA
The DNA here is from genome assembly GCA_947859365.1 of Archips crataeganus. Classification (NCBI taxonomy): domain Eukaryota; kingdom Metazoa; phylum Arthropoda; class Insecta; order Lepidoptera; family Tortricidae; genus Archips; species Archips crataeganus. The sequence goes on along the minus strand of OX402045.1, from coordinate 19,776,512 downwards.
TAATTGATGAGTCGCGACGCGTGTTTATATACAGGTAGTGATTTCTTCAACGTAGGAGGCGGGGAAGATGCCATAGCTGCCGTTGAGGTGGCCCGACCACCAGTCATCGTCTTGCTTCTCCTCGATGGTGATTATGTCGCCTGCGGCAGGGAAAGCACCGTGTGTATGACCAACAACTCAATGGAAATCCCACTTGTCACCCCAAGATTTATTATTTGATTACAATATAGGAGTATCCCAAAACAACAGCAACGTCATTCGCAAACTAACTCGCTCTGCGATTATGTATTAAATAGAAAAGTACAAATAAGTATTGCAAATGCGCTGTTAATAGATATTATTTACAACCGGGATTTATAACGACAGTTTGTTGCTAAAATTAATGCGCAGTTTATGTTACGGGATATTGTTGTGAATTATTCGTCGTATTATATGTATGCAACAAAAGTTAGTATTTTGACTGTCATGCAGACCATACATCTACACCATGCCGCGTACCAGCGTGACGCCAGCCTAGACGCTAAGATTGCTGATGACTCGGTACAGGTAAAATAGAAGCATTTTAAGTGTGAAAATACGGATAAGTCTTGATTACCTGGTGATAGAGTCAATTCGTCGTTAAGCCTGGCCTCGTACGTGTATAGCGCGCGACATTTTCCGATGGACTTAGTTTGTGAGCCTCCGTCACAATTCTCATTTTTGAGCATCTCCGTAAGGTCCGAGGAACAGTCGCTTTGCGATGAAAATTCATCTGTTGACATAAAATCGTCAAATATTTAATTAATTTTAAACTAAAGTGATTTCGATTTTCGTTGACTGTGCTTCCATGCCACTTGTTGCATTTCCATACCAAATTTACAAATCATTCCGACCATGCAAGCTTTGATACGCCAACATCGGGTCAGGACAAGTGAAACAAGAAGTATTTGGTGTAACTTGCACACATACACAGGCACTCGGTGGCTGTGGGCTGTGTAAATTTTTTGAATTAAGTAACACATTTGGAACTGATTTGTAGACAATTAATGCATGATCACTTATCAAAGTAACGGTAAGGTAGATGTTTGCAGTCCCAGTTATTGCGTGGCTTACCGAAGTCGCTATCATGTTGGTTGGACAAGCCGTCCCCGGCGCCCCGCTCGCTCCAGTCGAGAGGGCTCTCTGGCGGCGGCACGTCGGGCGTGGGCGGCGCCGTCGCGGGCGGCGGCAGCTCGACGCACACCGGCGTAACCGGCGCGCTCTTACTCTCCGTATTCTTCCTAAACGAGAGATGCTCTATTCGGAGCTTGCTCGAAGCTCTGCTCATTATGGAGTCCCGCCTTTCCCTCTCTTCGCCGCCGTTTATGCTTTTTGTCAGCGCTGTATAGTTTGGTTGCAGATTTTTATTAACTTCATTTTGATAGTCTTCTTGTAGCCATGGAGGTACCTGATAATAAATTAATACAATAAGTATCATGTACATAACTAAGTATTGAACTTTTAATAAAAAAGAAAAATATACTGACTTTCAATACACTCTGTTGTAAGCCTTGTTTGTCTCTTATAACTTTGATATGTGTGGCGAGCGGATGTTCGACGGGCGCTCGACTGTCCAGCTCGTTTAATGTGGACGTTATTTTGTATCTTACAGCTTCCAAGTACGTTAACATAGATTTCATCTGAAATCAAAGCAAAAGTTTAGGATAAACTAAAATTTCAAGAAAATAGAACCTTTTAAAATAGTCTTGTTAAAGTTAGAACATTACGTGATAAAGTTTGTCGGCGACGTTTTGCTGCGAGTCGTCGTTGCCGAACGTGGGAGTTTGTTTCATCGCCATCGAGAGTTTTTCTAATCCCTGCTTAGACTTCCGTTCGCGATCAATGTCTTGTTTCACCAGTTGCAAGATTTTGAGCAGTGCCTGAAAAAAATATAAGTAGTTAAGTACTTAAAATACCTGATTGGTTGTGGTTTTTATACTGATTGCATAAGAGGTTAAAAACGTGTTTAGTACGCAGAGAAAAAACGCATCAAAGTCACGTAAACGCTTTGTAGTTTTTTCCTTGTTGCTGTAACAATATTTTGATTATGTACTTGAATAAAAAAATTTAAATAAAAATTAGAACCGCCTTCAAAAACACCCAAAAAAATATGAAATAAAAATTTAACTGACTATAATGAGCATGAAAATATCTTTCTACTAATCTGTTTGAAGTCGGGCCTCAGCTCGAGCAAGCAGGGCCCAATTGCATAACAAAATACAAGCAAATAGTATTAGTGAATTTCAATACAAAATAGCTAATACTATTCTATTAGCTTGTAATTTGTTATGCAATTGGGCCCAGGAGTGGTAGAAGCCCAATAGAATTACGTATGTAGGTAAGTCAAATTACTACTATAAAGTTTGAGGTCCCAGGTTTGATTCCCGCGTTGGGGCAGATAAGCATGTATTTGTATGAAAAATACGAATGTTTGTTCTTGAGTTATGGGTGTTTAATATGTATTTAAGTATGTATCTATTTATATAAGTATGTTTATCCGTTGCCTACCCATAACACAAGCTTTGCTTACTTTGAGACTAGGTCGATTGGTATGAATTGTCCCGTGATATTTATTTAATTACTTGGTCCACTCCTGCTGGCTCGAGTTGAGGCCCGACTTCAAACAGATTAGTAGAAAGATATTTTCATTAATTAAAATATTTTTTTGTAAACCATACCAAATGACGTGCCCTCAAAATGCCCGCTGGAGTGCGACGTAGGTATGCTCATTATACCTAGTCGGTTAAATTTTTATTTCATATTTTTTGGGTGTTTTTGAAGGTTGGTTCTATTTTTTTTATTTTTTTTTTATTTTTGGCTTTTTGGTTGTTTTAGTGAACGGTAGTTTCATGTTTAAAATTTAGTTATTTTGGTATAAAATATATGCGTAGGCATAGCCAGTAGACGAAGCCCCACTTCTGTTTCCGCTCTCAGGGACGCAAGGTAACTAACGAACCTAACCAGGTTAAACGTGGGATGGTTTGATAGTGTCTTAATATTGCCCATCCTCCGGTTAGCTTTTGTAACAATTGAATTCGCTGGATAGTTGAAGTAAGAATTTGTTGCTACAGCAAAAAGCCAATCCGCTGTCGGCCGAATAGGCTAGGATCCGAGTAGGTATACAACGACCTTCACCGATCTGGTTAATGGATGAAAACTATTTTATATTAAACTAGCTATTGCCCGCGACTCTGTCCGCGAATAATAGGTCTATGAAAAATAGCCTACGACCTATTCTCAGACCTGAATACAGAGAAACAAGTTTCGTAAAAATCGGTCAAGACGTTTCGGAGGAGTTCGATAACAAACACGAGATTTTTATATATTAGATTTTTTTTTACTACTAATGAACTATTTACATGGATCTTTGTACGGAACCCTCGGTGCGCGAATCCATCTCGCACTGGACCGGTTTTTTTATCTGTGTAGTGGAGTTAACGGAACGTGGTACAATCAACGTCATAAGTGATTACTTTTGTACCTTGTCGCTTGAAGCCGTTACATAATTTCGTATGGCTTTTCAAACAGGACGTTAAAGTGACAAGGTACAAAAGTCATTATTTATTTATGTCATTGACCCTACCTGCTTGCGGCGTTCCTTGTTCATGGCGAGCGTGGTGTGCTCGCAGTAGAAGTCTGGCAGCAACTGCTCGGTGGCGCCGGCGGGCGACGTGCGCACGCGCCGCACCACGCGCATGTCCACGTTCGCGTCCGCGTTGCTTATGGGATGGACTAGCTTGTTTGATATCTGCGTGTTAGGAATTTATTTGGTTAGGGTAGGCTTTAAGCCTTCCACACACCGAAGCGCGGGGCGTGCACGGGACGCCAGCGGAACGGCCGCACCACGCTGTATAACACTGAGATATGGTAACGAGTGTCGCACAGTACCTACGCACACCGATGCCATCACCATCACCACCACCACCACCACCACCACCACCATCATCATCATCATCATCATCACCATCATCATCATCGTCATCGTCATTGTCATCATCATCATCACCATCATCCATCATCACCATTACCACCATCGCCATCATCATCATCATCATCGTCATCATCATCATCATCATCATCATCCTCATCATCATCATCATCATCATCATCATCATGATGCCGACGATGATGATGATGATGGTGATGGTGATGTGATGGTGCATGTTTGAGAAAAGCACTATACAAGCCTCGGCCGGCAACCCCTTACGTCCCGGCCTCTGCAGTAATGTACTATTTCTCAGCCTTAGCAATTGATTTTGGCGCCCTTGCGGCCGGTGCACTGGCTTAGTTAGTATGTAAGGTTGAAATGGGCTCTTGTTTACTTCAGCCAATTGCGGAGGTACAGCAGCAGTCAGTCTGAGGTAGCAGTCAGCTGCGGTCTTCAGCTGCGCCAGTCTCTCTTCCTCCAGAGATTCCAGCATGCCGGAGCCTTTTATGACGCTCGACTCCCATTCCAGCCTGCGTGTAATAAAATTGGGTAAATACTTATTCAATTTGCCACCCCAGATTGTTGATTAGTATATATGTATGTAAACTTTTTATTGTACAAAAAAAATAAGAAAAAAAACAAAACACTATTGACAACCGTTGAAATAAATGTACAAAGGCGGACTTATCCTTTCAAGGGATCTCTACCAGTCAACCTTTGAGTGATTAGTCGTGAAACTTTAATAATACTTTATTTACAAGATTTCACAATTTTATGAATTTACCGCTATTTAAGACAAGAAAAATAATTGAACTCAATTACTAATATCTTTCTTTTTATATCCACTACCTAATATTATTTATTTATTTAGTAGGTACGGCACTTGATCAAGTTTTAGCTTGCTTATTACCTGGCCCTCTCGGCATGTACGCAAACATTATAATATTCGACTTCAGTCTTTTTGACGGCATCTTCCGTCTTCCTCTTCTTGACTAGGAGTTTGGCGGCGTCTCTCTCGCTCGCGGCGCCGGGCACGCGGTCTGCGCGCGCGGCGCTTAGGATGGAGTGCGCGTGCGGGATGTGCCCTACGCTCGAACTCCGCGGCATACGGCTGCGGACAAAAGGGAGCTGCTCGTACCATTCAAATTCTTAGCAAAAAAAATTGATATGTTGTCAAAGTCGCCATTACTTTAACTAATCATCGGTGCACGTTTTCGCCTTGATAAGTTTACTGATCGTATTACCTATGTTACCTTAGCGTTGCAAATATTTTTCATCAATTTTAATTATCTGCTAAAAACTTGTGCAATATAGACCGTTATCATTTCTTTCGTATCCGTAATAAATAAAGTAAAGTAGGTAGTATTTCTTCAAAACGTTCGCATTGCATTTTTATTCATTTCGCTGGAGCTGTCGCATTGCAAGTTATACTTAAGTAATTAATAAGCGAAGGATCCTTCAACAAGACGATAAAACATCAAATCCATTATATTTTCTTAATTAAATTGTAATGTCGTATCGTCGAGTTCGTTGCAAAATAGGCACACCTAATATCTAGAGTAGCGTCTTGTAGTTTCTCGTTTTCCCGCGCTGCTGCGTGTGAATTCTTCTTAGACTTAGATTCATTCGTCCGCCACTCTGTGAGGGACCGCGACGTCTTATCCACGTTACCCTCGATCTGAAACCATAAATAAATTAGGTTACTCGATATAGCCAGGGAGCTATAAACTTCCTTATGAAGTTCCGTGTTCCATTTACCTTCTTTCTAAGTTTCAATTGATTGTCGATTACATTCTTCATTGGTTTCACTAGTTCTTCCGTCAGGGCGTGAGAATATGTTCTGAAAGAAATATAAATGCCCATTTTTATTAAAATACAAGTTCTTTGCTTAACTGATTACTGCATAAAACACTTAGTACTTAAATACATAGTATCTATTCGTAAAGTAACTTACGATTGCAATAACTACTTAAAGAGACGAAGTTATTAAAAGTTAAGCATTTCGTGGCATAGCGCTGTAAACTCATACAGTCACGTTTTTACCTATGAATATCTGCTCGCTTCTCCATTTCCAACGCAACATGTTTCCACGCCTCTGCGCAGGAGCCGATACTCTCTTTGCATGCTTTGCTTAGCTTTGTCCCAAGTTTTGCCAAGCATTTTGAGTAGTAATTTTCTGCCTCTACCCTGCAATAACAAAAGTAACATTTTAAAATTTATAAGTGATTGCTTAGACAATTTTATTGTAAATATAGGTATACGGTATCAATTCGTTTACAGTCGTAAATATTACCGTGCATTATGTAAACTGATAACATTTCTACAGCCAATGGGAAAATACAAATAGAATTAGAATGGGTGTTATATTTATGGCTGTTGCCTATCGCGCCGTGGCCCACTTGGCGGCACCTCGCGACGTTCTATTTTTGATTTTGTGGCCATTGCTGCGTCCTTAATTTTCAACAGTAGGTACATTTATATTTAGTTAGGTGTTATCTTGTTGTTGACAAATGTTTTGTTTGATCAACAACACTAGGAGTAGGTACTAGCAACCCCATATGACATTCTTTTCTTAGCAAGTCTCTTACAGCTGGTGGGTTTGTTTAGTTTTACAAAATTGGTTTAGTTATTCTAATTATTAGAAATCTAATGTATGCAATGGAATAGCATGATTACATCAAGTACGAGTATAATGCCGTTTAGCATCCGCTTGATAACTTTTCGAATTCCTCCAGTGATTAGAACAAAATACAGAGATTTAAATCACTAACAAAAACAATAAGGTATTGTTTCATAGCTGTGTTTCTGCGGAGTGCAGCGTTTATTTTCCTCGAGGAATGTTGATAAGATTACAATTCTGCCATCTTGGAGATTTCTTCATTTTTTAACTGACGGAAACAAAAGAGGAGGTTCTCAAGTCTGTCAAGCGTACATGTATTTTTTTATTTGTTTGACAACGTAAGTATTGTTTTTTCACATCTTCTGCTTTAAAAGTACTACGTCAGTGTATAGCGGCATCATTTAATCTTAAGAGACCAAATTTTTCAAGTTTACTTATAGTGCCTAAGGCGAAATTATACAGCCAAGAACGCCAAGAACAAGTAGTAGGTACCTAAGTTTGAAAAATATTTGTTGAATCACTTTTACGACTTAAGTATACGAAGGTAGGTAATCAAAGACAAGATATGTATACCTATAATACAAAAGAAGTAAACTATGCATAAAATTATTTCTATTAGAAAAACAAGCGATTGTCCGTATTCGCAAAGACAGTGGCGTTCCTTGCATGCATGTTTTAAATTTTCCCGAGTGATTGTGTATGAATCATGAATACTATGCGACCCAATACTCTAAGAGCCTTATCACAACTGGCGTTTTGCGAACAATATTGAAAGCGAAGCGAGCGCGCGCGCAGCCAGTTCACCGCGAGCGCACATCGATTTCGCCGCAAATGCGTAATACCAGTACCTCTACCATGAGTTTACACTAGTTTACGTGACCGTACTCGCTAGCCAAGGCGTAAATTATTTGTATGGAGAATTGTACAGCGCCTCTAGCGGTCACTTACGGAAGTACGATTCTCCATACAAATCATTTACGCCGTCGCTAGCGAGTACGGTCACTGTGAACTAGTGTAAACTCATGGTAGAGGTACTGGTTTACACTCGCGTACGAGTGGCGAGACGAACTGCGGGACGAGCCACGAGACGAGAGTGTGAACAGGCGCGCCTCGCGCCTCGTCTCGTGATTTGCCTTGATTTTGAGGTTCGCGGCCGGAGCGAGACTACGAGGCGAGGCGCGATGCGAGGTGACGAGGCGAGAGTGTAAATCAGGTATCATACCTGCCCCCTGTACCACAAAAGTTACAAGTGCTACAATTCGACAAAATTGTAACATTTTACCATGAAAAACTTGAAAATTTTGTTGAATTGTAGCACTTGTAACTTTTGTGGTACAGGGCCCTGGTTTACACTCGCTTACGAGTGGCGAGACGAACTGCGGGACGAGCCACGAGACGAGAGTGTGAACAGGCGCGCCTCGCGCCTCGTCTCGTGATTTGCCTTGATTTTGAGGCTCGCGTCCGGAGCAAGACGACGAGGCGAGGCGCGAGGCGAGGTGACGAGGCGAGAGTATAAATCAGGTATCACGATTTCGTCGCGAGCGCGCAGTGAGTTCATCGCGCCTATAAGGACTGGGATGCCATGATGTATACACCCACGTACTAACATTTATTTTACCCACTTCAACTAGTCACTTCAACTAGTCAGTCTTTTGGATTATCAAGAAATATTCGACACGTATTTTTTATTTCGTAATTTTTTGTTTAATTGTCAAAAGAAAAATTACGTGTCTAATATTTTTTGATAATGTAAAATACGGACTAATAAGAATTATTATTTTTTTACCTAGGAAACATCCCTATTATTTAAGCCGTAGTTACTTACTTTTCATATTTTATTTTTTTCTAAGTTCAAATAACAGTTAAATTTGTATTCTGGTTATTATGTTAACTTTAAGGTCCTTTACTTTTTGCCTAAGATACAGGCTACTTATGTATCCTAGTTTAGGCATTATTATATTTTAGTAGTAACCTGTTAGTCTTCTTGTAGAAGGCGTAGAGGCGGTTAGACGCTTAAGTCGAGCCATTAGTATAGTACCTAGATATAATACCTAACATAGATTAAGTAAAGTGCCTACTAATAATTATTACTATGTACTAAAACTATTTAAATAAATGAATTGAATTGAATTGATTGAATTGAGTTTTTGTAGTACATCATGGCGTCCCAGCAGACCTATGGCGCGATCGTGCCGTAATCGTTACGCATTCGCGGCGAACTCGCTGCGCACTCACCTCAAATCGGCAGTGTCATAAGGTTCTAAGTGTCTGTATTGAGTAATGACAACAAAAAAAATTGGTAGATCGATCTCAACTTTCTGAAACAGACATACGAAAAGACATACGAAAAGTTCAATGAGGCATCCAACCAATATTCTCCACAAGCACCTTAAGCATATTTAACTAGAGTGACTAGAAGAGCAAATGAATAGCTTACCTTTCTTGTAGTATTGCAGCTAGTTCTTTGCTGAAATCACTGCCTTGTTTCACATACAGGCGAAGCTCATCAAAGCCGCTCAGTGCCTGAAACAATTTCCAAGAATAATGTTAGAATTTCCTTATTTCTAATTTAACGATTAATCATGTTGGACTGTAAATTAATATTAAAAATCAAAGTCAGCTAATTTCTTTAAATGTCATGGGCCAGGTAGTTAACTGTAATCTCTTTCAAGTAAAGGCAGGACAAGGAAATTGAAAGGCGTCTTGAGAATGCTTGGAAGAGTTAAGTACTGATCCATGAAGGAGCACATGAAGGGCAACCTTCCAACAACACTGAAGTGCAAATTGAAAGGCGTCTTGAGAATGCTTGGAAGAGTTAAGTACTGATCCATGAAGGAGCACATGAAGGGCAACCTTCCAACAACACTGAAGTGCAAATTGAAAGGCGTCTTGAGAATGCTTGGAAGAGTTAAGTACTGATCCATGAAGGAGCACATGAAGGGCAACCTTCCAACAACACTGAAGTGCAAATTGAAAGGCGTCTTGAGAATGCTTGGAAGAGTTAAGTACTGATCCATGAAGGAGCACATGAAGGGCAACCTTCCAACAACACTGAAGTGCAAATTGAAAGGCGTCTTGAGAATGCTTGGAAGAGTTAAGTACTGATCCATGAAGGAGCACATGAAGGGCAACCTTCCAACAACACTGAAGTGCAAATTGAAAGGCGTCTTGAGAATGCTTGGAAGAGTTAAGTACTGATCCATGAAGGAGCACATGAAGGGCAACCTTCCAACAACACTGAAGTGCAAATTGAAAGGCGTCTTGAGAATGCTTGGAAGAGTTAAGTACTGATCCATGAAGGAGCACATGAAGGGCAACCTTCCAACAACACTGAAGTGCAAATTGAAAGGCGTCTTGAGAATGCTTGGAAGAGTTAAGTACTGATCCATGAAGGAGCACATGAAGGGCAACCTTCCAACAACACTGAAGTGCAAATTCGTCGGCACGTGCATTTGACCTATCCTGACCTATACTAGCTATAGTGCACAAACATGGTCTTTGAATTTTGATTGAGAAACAGAAATCCAGATCTAAGGTTGGCCGAGCGATGGTACGCAGCATGTTGGGAGCGACTAATCGACCGTATTCGCAACACCACTATGCGCTCCAGAACTTGAATAGCCGACGTGGGAATAAAGACCGCCAAGCTCAAATGGGATTGGGCCCGGCATGTGTGCCGGATGCGCCCTCAAAGGTTACCAGCGGCGTACTGGCAGGTCCAGGCGCAGATGGCGAGACGACCTGGACGCGGAATTAAACGAGTGGCCAGATTTAGCTCAGGACAGGGAGCTGTGAAGGACCAGGGTGGAGGCCTTTGCCCAGCAGTGGGACACTAATAATATAGGCTGTAATAAAGAAATGTAAAATTGTACATGGACGATTTATAAACATCTTTGAACATACAATATTTTAGACTATCGCGGTCATTACTAATTTTATGAGTTGAAATAGAGTTTTGTTCCGCGTACCTTGATTTCACAGAAGCCCGATATTTCGGCACACGAATCGTCGTCTCGTGATCATGGCGCATGCAACTGTGCTGAAATATCGGGCTTCTCTGAAATCAAGGTACGCGGATCAAAACCCGATTTCAACTCATGAAATCTTTGAACATTTAAAAAAAATATATATATATAGGTATCAAATATCGATATCCACTAGGTATCTAGTTAAAGAAATAATGTAGATGAAAGCCAGAAATAAATAAAAAAATATACTTAATATTGCTTTTGTAACCCATAGGGTTATAATTAATAATAAACAGCTTGTTCGTTTTCTGTACATAAATACGTACTACTTACAATTATTATTAGTACCTACACACCTATCTACCTACTTACTTATGTAGGTAATTCATAATTAAACCTTGAATTTTTTTTCTCTTCACAGTGCTCATTAACATACGGAACTTGAAACGCGGAATGGTATTGGAAATGCGTCTACATAATACTCCATAATATGAGTATCTAGTGGACTATCTTTTACCCGCAATATTGCACGTCTACATAGTTGATTAGGTGCAAACGAGTACTGCACTGGCAATACTGCTAACAAAAAACCTCCCTGCAAAATTCCTAGTTAGTCTGCCGTCAGGTGGTCAGTGGCGGAACTGTTGATAGGTGTAAACAGACAATTTGTTTGTTGTGTTATTACTTATTACTAAATAATTGTAAGTATGTTACAATTACAAACATACAAGTTGGGTAAATTGTATGTTTAGATTGGAAAGTTTGTAGTTATCTTCGCTGACATGAGTATACATATTATGTAAGGTAGTAAAAGGTACCTACATATTTTCTATTCCTTTCAACTAGGTTAGTTACCTATGTTATGATTATGATGAGGCTACGGGCGGTAACTAAATTTTAACTACGGGGGAATTAGCACCGATATCATATTTTGCTAACGGCTTTCGTTACGCAAGAGTTAGGTCAGTTTCCTGTGGCCTTCCTATTTTTCTTATTATCATGTTCATCCCCACACATTCTAGTTTACATGTGTGTGAGTGTTACTGAATAGTCGTTAACAACATTAATTAAGCGCAGTGAATAATTAATTCGGTGCGTCAGCTAGAGTGGTTTTTTTGCGTCTGATATGGGGAAAATTATGAAGAGGTAAGTAACTACTATATTCCTGAGTTACTTAATTGGACTTGTGAATTTTGGTAGGTATAGGTACAGGTCGATTCACAAGAGTTGGCACGAATGGATCGAATGAGTGAATGAAAGTATCTATGTGTTACCTGTTTGAATACACTTCACACAAATATGAAAATGACATGCATCAGTCATTTTCCTACCTACAAAAATGTCAAAGTGACATTGCTTTCGTTCAATCCATTCGTGTCGTGCCAACTCTTGTGAATCGATCTGTACATAATATATCTGCCGTTCTGGGGGGTTATTACGAAATTTGAAGTTCGAAGTTCGGATCGTAATAAATACCATTAGCGTGAGCGGAACGGCATGAAACGAAGTTCGAATTTCTCGCTTCGTAGTATAGGGCCTGGACTAGATTAATAAATGGGGATATCTATTTTTTTGCAATGTATAGTAAATCGATAACCACTTCGAGATAAATGCTTTTTAATTCGTTTTCTGTAGTTATTTAAATTTAATATTATGTAGTGAATTTATAATATAACAAATAAGCAATGACCTTCATTTGACATTGGTGTAAATTGGGTGACCGGTTCAAGTCGTACTTTATTCTGTGTGGTTAGAATTCTTCACAATTTACGCGTGGATTATACTACGGAGTTTGATTTGGACCCGCTGTCTGACATCTAGCACTTTGACAGTGCCAGTAAAGTGTCACAGTGTATAGTGTACCACTACGCAAAAAATAATTAAAGAGGTTGCCTTATCATACGCATTTACATAGATTTAGAAATTTGGCATTGTGGGAGCCCTCAATTATAATATGACGTCATCAACTAAAATAGTTTCAATAATTAATTTTGAAAAAAGCAGAGAACTAAATGACAAAATATTGAAATTAGTTTCTTATAATTGACTTTTCTATACAAAAAAAATATAAAAACCATGGGTATTTTTTTTAGACATCCCCAATTCTAACCGAACAGAAGATTATTAAGTAGTTAAATAAATAAATAAATATCAAACCATGGGTATTTTTTTTAGACATCCCCAATTCTAACCGAACAGAAGATTATTAAGTAGTTAAATAAATAAATAAATATCACGGGACAATTCACACCAATTGACCTAGTCCCAAAGTAAGCTAGGTAAAGCTTGTGTTATGGGTACTAGGCAACGGATATTAAACATACTTATATAGATAGATACATACTTAAATACATATTAAACACCCAAGTCCCGAGAACAAACATTCGTATTTTTCATACAAATATCTGCCCCGACACGGGAATCGAACCCGGGACCTCAAGCTTCATAGTCAGGTTCTCTAACCACTAGGCCATCTGGTCGTCGAAATAATACTAATGAAATGAAGTTAATGTAATACTTTCCAAACAGACTGTCAGAGATATCCAATAGAGGCGTCAATCAATTTGTTATAATGATACGAGATTTTTGATAGTAAGTAGCAAACTAATATACCGTATGGTAGAAACCGCGCGAAGGTTCCGTCGCCAAGGTAGCATTAAAATTGTATTTTTAATTCGACACCTACACTTTATTAATTCGGCATATTTTGTTGTGATCTTTACATTGACCTTTATTCTCGTTTTGTTTTGAACACAGCTTAAGCTGACGTGTTTTATTAATAATTATGATTCTATTGTATTTACGTCATGTATGAGCAGGACTGTTCCCAGTTCTATATAAACGAGTACAGCAGATGTGTTTAACACATGATCCATCTTAGACGAGTACGATAAACGACACCCGTTCTTTTTTACACGACAGTGACAAAGCCAAAAGGAAGTGTAATTTTATTTGATAGCCTATTTAAGTACTGTATAATATGTACAAGAAAGTAAGTAAGGACATCACGGCCATGAAATAAACTCCATTTTTATTAACAATTGGCCTAATTATTGAAACAAAAATTTCAAAAAAAATTAAATCAACAATTCAAAAATTCATCATCAATTCAATTCAATTTCATTTTCAATTTTCAAAAATTTCGGTAGGTGAAACGGTATAGCTATTGGCCACTTAAGCGACCTTGAGATCGAAAAAGTTAAATAAAAATAAAAATAACAGTCAGAAATAATTAAAAAATATATCAAATGTTTTTGTATCAATGCGTTTACTAATTAAGATAAGTTACATATACTTTTATTAACCACTTTAGGAATAACAATAATATAAAAATACCAAACATGAAATTACAGTAATTGGCCATATAATTGCAATTATTGGCCATGAGATCACACAGTTATTGGCCATATCAAAAAATAAGTTAAAATATTTTTTTTGTCTTCAGAAAGTTCCGAATCATCATTTAGTAAAAAACAGTTATGGCATATAAAATCAGGAAGCTCATCGTCATCAGGAAAATGTTCATGGTGCCTAATACTATAGAAATGCAGTGATGATGATAAAACTTTTTACAACAACTACATAACAAATACTCGTTTTTAAAAGGTAGACGCATATATCACAAGTAACTATTTTTAAATTTGATAATAACTTTGGCATAAAGCTGTCGTTTTTATTTTCAGTCTTACAATTATTTATATGGACAAAAAATGAATTGTATCAGATTTATTAGAAAAAAAGGAAATATAGTAATTGTCCTACTTTTTCTATAGGTTAACATTACACATGACACAATTATTGGCCTAGGCTATTAACTGTCTATAATGTTCTATAGTTTCTGGTAATTGAATGTGATACTTAACATTATGAAATAAGACGGTTTGTTTATTAAAAACGTTATTTATCTACTCTCATATCGTAAAGTTCGAATTATAAAATTCAAAAAGAGTTTATATTGACATACTTTTTAAACACAATACCGAAATATTAAAAAAAACATATTTTAACACTTTTCTTCTAACGAAATAATGTTATAATACAATTTTTTTTACCATTACGATACAGGGCAAATCCAAAATGTTTATATCACCAAGTTTTGATTCCAATTTTCACTTGTCTGTGGCAGCGCCCGCTTTAGCGCATGCGCGCACATGCGAGGTGATGTACTGGGTGTTAGCTAGCGCCATTCCATTCATACGTGTCGTTTTGTTGTACGAATTTTCGTGGGAAAATTTTGTTCTTGCTTAAAAATATCTGATATCAGTGAATGCGAAGAAAATTTGACTCCGCCCGATATTTTAGATGCGGCGAAGGAAATGACTCATAATTTATTACTAGCAAAGTTCAGAAAATTATACGATAAATGCTATCAAGATTTTATGGCATGAAAAATGCAAAAAGGCTACTTCGTTTTTGGAAAAATGTGTGAGAGAAGATAAAATACTGTTCGTAATTTGGCCTTAAAACACTCATGTGACCCTTTACGCCTCGTTCCATGAAACCACATTCATGTTTTAAGGACCCCTATTACGATACAGTTGCATAAATAGCTATTTTTTTTAATATAAAGTACAGTAGGTAATTGGCATAAGAGGCTAATAACTATAAAATAATCAAATAATTCTGACAGCTATTGGCCACCAAAAAAAAATCGAGAATATGAAGGAAATAGGTTATAATTACACCTTAAATCTGATTATAACGCACAATAATGATATATCTCATAGGTATCCACTAACGGTACTATAATACATACTTTTCAAAATATTGTATAAAAATAATTTAAAGTCTTAACATTTTTTTAAGAAACTTCGCTAAATTTAAATAAAAATCACAAATTGGAAGGGAACCACCTAGCGGAATTATTTTTAAACTTTTTGACAAGGACTAAGAGTGTTGCCGTTGATGTTTTTTAAAATCTAACATTTGTTTAGGATTACTTTGTTTTTTATAATCAAAGTTGAAATGGCCAATTACTGTGCAGGGGCCAATAACTGTACCGTTTCCCTTATTTTGATATCATTTAATGATAAACATTCGCAGGTAAGATCAGTGAACAGTGAATGGAAGATTTTTGTTTCAATTAGAAGGTTACGTACGTGCACTCGTTAATTTCAAATGTTAATTGATGTAGTTATTCATGAACAGAAACTACTTAATTCCTACTACCTTACTAGTTTTAGCAACATATTTTTGGGAATGTCTGTGAGACTGTTCCTCATTCATTACCTACATAATTTAAACAAAACAGAGATAAACTTTGTTAAGATTCCTTTAGTTAAAGTAATACTTTATACTATATAATTATGTATTTATACACATGAACATAAATGGTAGAGTAAGGTAGTCGGTTCAAACAAAAGTAAGTAAGTATGTTTTGATGAATTAGGAATCGTTCGCGTAGGCTGATGGATGGGGGGACGATAAAACGAGTTTCGTGAGTCAGTAGGAATATTTTATAATTAAATGTGGGTTTGCAATTAGTCTAGTCGAAATGTTCAAAATGGTGTTAATTCTTGATAAAGGTCCTAAAAATATGTGTGATAGCTCATTGGATTCGGAATGACGTCTAGAAAAATGTATTCGAAGGATTTTACTGCAAGATAAAAATTGGAAAAGTTATTAACAAATTAAGATGAAAAAAAAAGGTATTTCGTTTTTTGGCAATATCTCAAAAACTATTAATATTTAAGAAATTTAAAAAAAAGGTTCTTAAAGAGGAGAAAATTTCCAATAAAAAAGTCCTACCTCCCGGAACTCTACCTCCATTATTTATAATTTTAATTTAGCGCTGAAAATAGGGCCCCGCGCGGCCGATTCAGCATGGCCGCGCTGCCGCTCAACAGAGTCTATGACATAAAATTTTTTTTTTAAATATCAATCGAAAAATTTAAAAAATTATCGTGTCATCAGAACACTTCAAGGAAGAAAGTACCGTTGGGAAAAAAATTTTTTGTTGATTTTTCAAAAAGTTATACTATTGTTAATTAAGTAATTTTTCGTGGGCTTTAATTTTTACAAAAGACAGTATAAAAGTTTAAATAATTGGCCTATATTTTTTTGGCTTCTTGGAGCTCTTCTTATATATATACTTAACAAGACCACGTTATAATAAAATCTTAAATTTGTATATTTTGTTTATTATAATTTTTTTAAGTTAACAAAAAATGAAAATCATCATAAATGTTGTTAAAAATTTTTTTCAATCTAATGTTGAGTTATGGCTATTTTTGCATTGCATAGAGGCATTGTCTAACATCGAAAAATATTTATTTGCGGCATTTGTTAGTAAATTGTTTATAAACAAGTAGACTAGTTTAATATTTTTTAATTTTTTGTTACCATATTGCTGTCATGGGAAAATAATGATTTTTAAAATAAATATTTTTTTATTGTTAAAAACCGTTTTTTACATATTTGCATTTTTTAAATAATTAGTTAAGAAATTATTTCCTCTTTAAAAATCATAATTACCATTTCTCAATAGACTGACCGAAAAAAATTTTTTTTATATAAATAATTTAATAGTTTATTAACTTTACAATTGTTTATAAACAAATTAAGATGACCATAGTATTTTTTTCTAAAACTAAAAAAAATTACACAAACAACCATGTAAGATATATTGATTTAATGAAAAGATCATGAGGTAGATATTTTATCGATAAACAAAATTGTCTTGAAGGTCCATAAGCGTATTTACGTTATTTAACAAGGTATAAGTCATAAAAGAGGCAAAAATTTCAAAAAATCTTCAATTTTTTTAAACAATAGCATTTAATTGTTAATTAACAATAGTTACAAACTTCGTTTTGAGCTCCTTTTAACAAGTAGTTAATCTTCTATAAAAATGACTTGAATGTTGATTATCGTATCTCTAATAGTTTATGAGTTATGGTAATTTGTTACTTGACAAATTGTGTGACCGATCTAACTTTGGTATCGTGGAGTTTTAGAAACTATTGTAAAAAATACAAAAAAAAATATTTTACCACTTTGTTATACATGGTTGTTTATGTAATTTTTTTTTAGTTTTAGAAAAAAAATACTATGGTCATCTGAATTTGTTTATAAACAATTGTAAAGTTAATAAACAATTAAATTATTTATATATTTTTTTTTTTTCGGTCAGTCTATTGAGAAATGGTAATTATGATTTTTAAAGAGGAAATAATTTCTTAACTAATTATTTAAACAATGCAAATATGTAAAAAACCGTTTTAAACAATAAAAAAAATTTTTTAAGAAAAAAATTTTATTTTAATAATCATTATTTTCCCATGACAACAATATGATAAAAAAAAAATTTTTAAAATATTAAACTAGTATATTTGTTTATAAACAATTTATTAACAAATGCCGCAAATAAATATTTTTCGATGTTAGACAATGCCTCTATGCAATGCAAAAATAGCCATAACTCAACATTAGATTGAAAAATTTTTTTTAACAACATTTTTGATGATTTTCATTTTTTGTTAACTTAAAAAAATTATAATAAACAAAATATACAAATTTAAGATTTTTTTATAACGTGGTCTTGTTAAGTATATATATATAAGAAGAGCTCCAAGAAGCCAAAAAAATATAGGCCAATTATTTAAACTTTTATACTGTCTTTTGTAAAAATTAAAGCCCACGAAAAATTACTTAATTAACAATAGTATAACTTTTTGAAAAATCAACAAAAAAATTTTTTTCCAACGGGACTTTCTTCCTTGAAGTGTTCTGATGACACGATTTTTTTTTTAAATTTTTCGATTGATATTTAATTCTATAAATAAATTATTTTATGTCATAGACTCTGTTGAGCGGCAGCGCGGCCATGCAGAATCGGCCGCGCGGGGCTCTATTTTCAGCGCTAAATTAAAATTATAAATAATGGAGGTAGAGTTCCGGGAGGTAGGACTTTTTTTTGGAAATTTTCTCCTCTTTAAGAATCTTTTTTTTAAATTTCTTAAATATTAATAGTTATTGAGATATTGCCAAAAAACGAAATACCTTTTTTTTCATCTTAATTTGTTAATAACTTTTGCAATTTTTATCCTGCACTAAAATCCTTCGAATACATTTTTCTAGACGTCATTCCGAATCCTATGAGCTATCACACATATTTTTAGGACCTTTATCAAGAATTAACACCATTTTGAACATTTTGACTAGACTAAATGGGTAAAGGACGGTGTTGTGCAAGTCCGACGCGTGCGTCGCAAGAAACGGCCGAAGGCGGGAGCGGGCCGGCCTCTACTCACGCCAACGTACCTACACGCAGCGGATACGAGAAAGTGTCGTCGACCTCACGAAATAAAAACACTTGCTACACCGCCCAGGGTCACCAAAGATAAGAATACATTTGAAGCGTGTTTCCTTACCTATAAGAATTATCAGCCGATATAACCATTTCTTGCAAGATTAAAAAAAAACTGAAATTTTTACTGTTATACTTACCTAAATCTACTTACAATAAATGTAACTTAAAATGTAACAACGAATTTATTATTTTTTTAACCAATTAAATTATTTGTACAGTCGATGAAATCAATCCCTTACCAGGGTGAAACCTTTTTCACAATCAATTTGACGATGATTTGTTTAGCAGATGTGTGGAATCTCAACATGACATTTTACGGTTGTCTGCTCGTTCGAGCTTACCTTGACAAAGAACCGCGGATTGGTTCTAAACATGTTGAGCATACTTCGACTATTAAGGCCCTACCGAGCTTTTAGCGCTAATCGATGTTAGGTAAAAGATTTTGGTATGGGGAAGCACGATGGCTCAAGATGGGTGCGCCTCGATAGATATAACAACATTTGATATAACTGTAACATTTGGTATAATGCTACATTTGATATAATGCGATTTACTCAAAAAGTAAACTTCGGAGGATTGATATTAATTCTATTTGATATGCATTAGGTTAGGTTAGGTTAGTTTATCTTTTATCTATATATATAAAAGAAGAAACTGTCTGACTGACTGACTGACTGACTGACATATCAACGCACAGCCCAAACCACTGGGCCTAGAGATTCAAAATTTGGCATGTAGGTTCCTTATAAGGTCTAGGGGTGCACTAAGAAAGGATTTTTCAAAATTCTCACCCTAAGGGGGTGAAACGGGGGTCCAAAGTTTGTATGGGGAAACAAGATTAGTTCGACTATTTTATTCGAAACTTCACAGAAGTACTCCTAATGATAAATGAGTAAACACGTGTTTCAGGTTTTTTGAGAATTCAACCCCTAAAAGGGGGGAAAGGGGTAGCAAAGCCTGAAAATCAACATGGGTGTTGTTTCTTTGGTTTATCGGGTCGCTGGTTATGAAAACAACAACGGTTTTAAAATCCGACGTGGCAGGCGTAAAATACCATCTCCCTGGGTGGGGTGCGATGGGGTTAAAATGTCTAAATAAACTAAACGGGAACGGGAAAAAACGGGATTTATATATTCGATTCCGAGTGACCCTATCTCAGTAACTATAATAACTAGACTCTTCAAATTTGATACACAAGTAGGTATTACATTAGTTAAAACATTCATTTCAGGATTTTTCACAATTCCCACGGGATAAGGAAAAAACGGGATTTATATATTTAGTTCAACGGGATCCTATGAACTATAATTACTAGACTCTTCAAATTTGGCATAGAACTAGGTAATTATAATAGTAAAAAACAGTTTTATAAACGTACAATAGTTTTAGTTTTTTAGTTAAAAAAACGGGATTTTTCGTTTTACTGGTCGTAGAAAGCTGAAATTCGGCATGTAGGTTGTTTGGGGAGTGTAGAGGAGCATTGAGAGAGAACTTTCCAAAATTCCTACGGGAACGGGAAAAACGGGATTTTTCGTTTTACTGGTCATAGAAAGCTGAAATTTGGCATGTTGGTTGCTTGGAGAGTGTAAAGGAGCATTGAGAGAGGACTTTCCCAAATTCCCACGGGAACGAAAAGAACGGGATTTTTCGTTTTACTGGTCGTAAAAAGCTGAAATTCGGCATGTAGGTTGTTTGGGGAGTGTAGAGTAGCATTGAGAGAGGACTTTCCAAAATTCCCACGGCAACGGGAAAAACGGGATTTTTCGTTTTACTGGTCATAGAAAGCTGAAATTTGGCAAGTGGGTTCCTTGGGGAGTGTAGGGGAGCATTAAGAAAACATTTCCCGAAATTCTTACGGGAACGGGAAAAAACGGGATTTTGCGTTTTACTGGTTGTAGAAAGCTAAAACTTAAAAATTCATAAGTTTATACTGTAAGTAGGCCGCAAAGGGCTCTTTAACCGACTTCTCAAAAAGGAGGAGGTTATGCATTCAACTTTTTTTTTTTATATAGGTATGTTCACCGATTTCTCGGTCAATTGTGGACCTGCTTGCTTGCTTGCCTGTATGCTTGCTTGCTTGATGTCTTGGTTCTTTGTAATACTCATAGTACACGCGAGCGAAGCCGCGGGCAAAAGCTAGTTTTATAAAAGAATCGTAGAATGTTTACTTCTCGAGTAAATCGAATTATCTCAAATGTAGCATTATACCAAATGTTACAGTTATATCAAATGTTGTTATATCTATCATTACACACCCCTCAAAATAGGTTGGTTAGATTGCGCGTGTATGTAGGTATTTTCATCGTATTTATTACTAAAACATATACACATTTTAAAAATGTAGCAACACTACGCCCTAGAAAACATCTTGTTTTACTAACATTCAAAAAGTCATGACCTGCCGTGCAGTATTCACGTCGTACTACTACGAATTTATTTTATTTTTTAGTGACGACTTTGGATTTTTTTTCTATAGATCGAACTACAGGTTATCGTGTTTCGATAAGCATTTGTCATTAGAGTGAATCCTCAAATATCTTGAAAGATAAAAAAATCTTGTAAATACATGAATTTCAGGATTATAGCTTTGCTAGTAATGATACAGCACGAGATTAAATGAATGCAATAAATGCGTCAAAAGCTCGGTAGGGCCTTAATAAGTGAGTGACACGTCTCGTTTACTTTATGTCTTTATGTAAATAATTACGTCTGTCTCTCACGGTAGCTTCAATTCAAAAATGACATTTACAGCGAAAAGTTTCCTTTCCTGGTACGCGATTCATTTTCTTGACTTTCCATGGTTGTAGGGACTTGTCACACAGAATGAGTTCTATTTCCTCCAAACCGGTCAGCTTATGTTTTAAACCCTGTGTAACAGGCCCTTAATATTATCAGGTTATGCCCATGAGGTTCCAAGTTTCAACAAATGTACCTACCTAGTACATTTTATGAGTTTACGCGTGTTGCAATACTTAGCAAGGTTGCAGGAAAGAAAATCAACATTATAACTGCATGGATATGAAACTTTTTTGAAATAGGTTTAGAAATACACTTGTGAAAAACTTAGTTCTGAAAACATTAGCGGTGCAGGACCTAAATTTTGTCTGGGCAAGACTTTATATTTTGCAAGGCCATGATGGCGAAGAATGGATTTTTAATTGAACAAAAGAACGAGAACCTTTCGAGGTGCGAGGCCCCTCAGACCGCTAGACCGTGTGCGAGTGGCCGTTTGCTTCGCCCACACCTAGCTACGCCACTGACTGTTTGAGAAACCCAGTTACTACCTGTAACTAGGTATTACCTACCCCCACATAACCTCCGCTCCGCATCGCCCCCACGGTGCAGGCGTATGCGGTATTTCCCACAGTCAAAAATAGGTAGTGTACGTACCTACCCAACGCGTGCCATCATCTACACAGAAATTAATTATATATTTCGTTACAGTCTTCACTAATGAAAGTAAAAAACCTCGTGAACGACTTTAAACATTTATTTAAAGAAAAACAAAAATTGCATTCTAAAAATGTCAGGGCACAAAGATCGCCCCCAAGCTGATCAGTGGCTAAATTCTACCGATTTCACACTTCACTTCTGCCGTGTCAGTACCTCTACCACGAGTCCACACTAGTTCACAGTGACCGTACTCGCTAGCGACGGCGTAAATGATTTGTATGGAGAATTGTACTTCCGTAAGTGACCGCTAGAGGCGCTGTACAATTCTCCATACAAATAACCCACGCCGTCGCCAGCGAGTACGGTCACGGAAACCAGTGCAAACTCATGGTAGAGGCACTGGCCTAAGTAACGTAACTTGAGATACGTTAGTTACGCTTAACAGTGCTAAATCGTAATTTTTAATGCTATACCATCTGATACATATCGAAGATTTTCTTTTTATGCCATAATTCAATAAAAACACCGATAGCCGAACTAACGTATCTGGGATCTTTGTACGCACTTGTAATGGATATCTCCCGTATTTCAAATACGTTAGATAGGTCATACAGAACTCGCCCGCAGAATCGAAATTGAAAAATCTTTTGGTGCAGTTTAATTCAAATCAGGTTGTTGTTATATGTTATAATAGGCATTTTAATTATATTTCATAATACGTAACACCTTCTGAAACGGGAACGTATCAAAATATATAAAGTTTAAAACGAATAATGGACGAAATACATGGTGGTCATAATATATACTAAAATTTTCTTTGAAACTATTGATAAAACGAACTTTTTTAATCTTGTAATCTACAGATTGGTTTAGGTTAGGTTAGGTTTATTATGGTTGGTTTATCCTGTAAAGTTGAGAATTTCCAAGAATAATTATATCAAATGACCATTATGTATTTCGTCCATTATTAACTTTAAACTTTATATATTTTGATACGTACCTACCCTCTGAAACCAAGGAGAGCTATATTGATTATAATTTTATTAAGAGTATGTTTAAAATAGAGGGGAGGGAGTGGGAGAAAAGATAATAATATTTTGTTATAAGACCTTATAAGTATATTTCAAACTAAATACAAACTGAAATATAGATGCACAGAAAAAAACCCAGAAAAAAGACCAATGCTGGGAATCGAACCCAGGTCCTTATAAGTACTATTTATTAAAAAAGATACCTAAAAGTTAAGAATGAATAGAAATCCTGTTACTGTGATAAAATTCAATAAAAAGTTTTCTAGCTTCCACTTTACTTATTATTAACCTTCTTACCTATTTGTATATCTATAAAATAAAATAACGGGACTAGATAAAAGAGCCTACCCACTTTTAATTTACTTAAATGTTCTGTTTCTTGGTTCCCAAAAGTAATGTAAGTAAAGATACAGGTCATAGCCATTATACAGTTTTGGGTAATAAAAAGAGCATGGTCACGCCTAACTAACGTATATTCAGATACGCAACTTTGCGTTACAGAATTTTGTATGAAAAGTAAGGCCGTGCAAACTTTAAAAACCGTCTTTTTTCCAGTTGATTCGTAGCACAGTGTTAAAATTAAAAATACATCGTCACAATAATATTTCTAACCTACTGTGTAAATTTCAAATTTTAAATTTTATTAGTAAACAAGCAATGAGATGAACAAAAACAAAAACTTTGATCGCGTTTTTCTCTAATCGTCGTTTTTGGAGATACGTTACTTAGGCCTGACACGGCAGACTTGGAAGTTGGAAGCGTTTGTTAATCGCTTCGCGCCTATGCGGCGGCTGGCCATCAAGTCCAGACGTTTGGCAATGCAATCCGGTTGATCTACACTTCTACAGTACGGGCAGCGTCGTGCAATTACACTGTCGTATTTTAATCATCTCGGTGCTCCGTTTTTATGATTCTACATTACATATTATCAATGCACGGTTGCTCTTATGTTTCTTTTGTTCATAGATTTGCATCAATTTAAGCAGTTAAAAGATTAATTCGCTCAGTGTGGCGTAACAAACATGTCAGCCAGTTCCAGTTATAGCCACTATTAAATGAGTAATTCTTGTATATATTAGACGACCAGATGGCCTAGTGGTTAGAGAACCTGACTATGAAGCTTGAGGTCCCGGGTTCAATTCCCGTGTCGGGGCAGATATTTGTATGAAAAATACGAATGTTTGTTCTCGGGTCTTGGGTGTTTAACATGTATTTAGGTATGTATCTATATATAAGTATGTTTATCCGTTGCCTAGTACCCATAACACAAGCTTTCCTAGCTTACTTTGGGACTAGGTCAATTGGTGTGAATTGTCCCGTGATATTTATTTATTTATTTATTTATTATCATATTTTTAACCGACTTCAAAAAAAGGAGAAGATTCTTAATTCGTCGGATACATGACATGACGATTTCGTGAAACGGTTTTAACACATTGGACGAAAATCTGCGGTTGAGGTTGTGTTCAGAAATCGATCTATCAAAGTCTATTTTCGGGTAGAATTAATCAAATAACGACCGCTTTAGCCTAGTTGGTAGTGACCCTGCCTACGAAGCAACAGGTCCTGGGTTCGAATCCCGGTAAGGGCATTTATTTGTGTGATGAGCACGAATATTTGTACCTGAGTTATGGATGTTTTCTATGTATTTAAGTATTTATTTATCTATACAAGTATGTTTATCGTCGTCTAGTACCCATAGCCGGAGAACGGCCAGCGACGACGAGGCAGACCAAGAAGGAGATGGCGGGACGATTTGGACGTGTACGCAAAGGACTGGCCTGACATTGCGCCGGACCGGGAGTTGTGGAGGTCAAGAGGGGAGGCCTTTGCCCAGCAGTGGGACACTATAACAGGCTAACAAAAAAAAAAAGTACCCATAGTACAAGCTTTGCTTAGTTTGGGACTAGGGCGATTTGTGTAAGATTGTCCCCTAATTTATTTATTTATTTTAAATAATAAGGCATTTTGATGCGCTAGCACCATATATTGTCGAATAGCTTGAACTATCTTGAAATTCTCGAACGAAAGACGCGAGCAAGCTCGGGCGCCCGTGGCACAGAAAATAATAGTACCTACAAGTATTGATAGTAAGTAGTAATAAAAGATACGAGAATATGTCAAAGAAAAATGGAACGCAATAACTATTGTTAGGTATATTTAACAAACAATACTAGTACATAGGTAAATAGGTAAAATTTTAAAATATTTTCGGATATTGTTTGATATTTAACACGAGGTCATATTGGAATGAAAAACGAAGCTGCGATTATGTGACGAACGCACCAAAGAGAAAACTATGTCGTAGTAGGTATAGTATAAATCTTCCCAGGTGAATTTTTCGCTTCGAGCCTTTATCTTTCTAAACAAACGGTATTGTCATAGTATTAAGGTTCAAATTTAATGTAATGGCTCGAAGCAAAAAATTCACCTGGGAAGATTTATACTATACCTACCTAAAATTAAAGCAATTTGGCGTTAGCTAAGTTTGAAATGTGAATGCAGGCAGATATGGCCGTTGAAAATTAGAAGGCTTGCTGTTGTACTAGTGTGCCTGAACGACACTGGGTACAGAGTGTTTAGCGACTGTCCTATCATTTATCATCATACATAATCATAAGGAATCCAACCCTAATTATAACCTAGATATTATTATTCTTCGATAGAGAGTTTATTACTACGGCGAGAGGAGGAGGATCTTCACTATCAATTAGATTATTAGAAGAACTTGGAGGATCTGTAGGTACCAGACTGGCTGGAACTGTACTCTACCTATCCACAACTCCTAAATATTGATTTGCAAATGTTGGAGGTACAGTCGACTACAAAGATATCGATACGGCCAAAGTTACAAAAATATGTACGACTATGTCCTTAATGTCAAGTGAATAAAGTCGTGTATACATATTTTTGGCTGTATCTATATCTTTGTAGTCGACTCATGTCAGGACCAATTTCCAATTTCCCTCCCAGTAAGAAATATGAGCAACCAGATAGAAAATTCTGTTTTCTTCGCTTCCAGTGAGGTCGCGAACGTGCAAAATCATAATAATAAATATCATAATACATACATATTCTCGTACGTACCTACGTACCCACTTATGTGTATATTATATTCTGACGGCGACAAGCGTATGAAATTGAGATTTGACAAGTCGTGTCCAGACCGAGTAAACGTTTGTATTTATTATATTCACATCACTAGTTGACAAATTGAGCAATGTGGTCGGGTCACGCGCTGCAACGGTATTCATCAATGGAGTTTAATGCTACTATCGGTGTACGTGTAGTGGTTATGTATGATAGTTGTCCCAGCACGCAATGACTTTCTTTGTAATGCAACTTTCACTGCTATAAGAATGCTGCCCTAAAGCGCGTGATCGAAGATTTAAAATAGTGCGAACGCTATCGCCGGTTGCGTCAGTTCAGAAAACGCTGCGACATGATTTGAATGGTGACCGATGCACGCGCTTCCGTCCGCTCGGGAAGTGCGTGCGCATCCATTGTAAAATAGAAACGGGCTCGGTTTTAATAGATAAACCATTCTGAGCTATAAGAGCATGCGGATTGATTTGTTTTTAAACGCAAAACGTCAGTCCAGTCACGCCAGTGTAACCAGCTACGGTCAGAAAGAGTAGGTACACACCTACGTTTAAGTAGGTAAGTTTTTATTACGAGTTCTGTTGCTTTGTTACATGACTGGCGATTGTGCGAATATGCGAATCATCCTTGTATATATGTAGAAAGCCAGTACTATTTAAAATGTGTCTCGACTCATCAAAGGCGGGGCCCGGTTCTACTGAAGCCGATGTAGATGAAGCGCTTCACGGAAATAGCTAATAACGCAGACTGTTTTTTTTGCTTATGATTAGGTACTCTGACATAGTAACTTACCCAAGAAGTGTCCTTAAAGGATTGATTGTTGGAAGTCCGCAGATGTATCATGTCCTCCAGCGTGTTCTGCCAGCGGTCCATGCCGGCAGATATTTTGGTGGAGACGTTGTCCCTATTCATGGCGCCCGCATCGTCGACGCCCTCGCGCGGAGTGTCATTACCAATGCTGCCGGCACCTTTAGCGCTGGTGCCGCTGAAAGTTCTGTAAAATTCATAAAAGTTAATTATTAACAAACTGCCGGGTGTAAAAATAAACAGGTTTATTTTAACAATACTAAATAAAGAAATGTAGATAAGGTAAATAAACATATTTCAAAAGATTACGTTATTCGCCACAATCATTTACCAATGTAGGTGTTGGATTGTCATTTGTACCTGTGTTACGACAGATAACTTAGTTACGTCAAGAAAGTTTCCGCAATTATCTACAAAACAATCAGAACCGCAGTCAAAGCATAAAAAATATACGGTGGGTTTTCTTTATCTATACCACTGGTGATTAGGTTATTCAACACAGTGTGCGACGACTACGATTTAAAGGAGACGACCGGAGTAATTTAAGTTAGCATAGTGTTTTTAATCGAGACACAAAGGTAATAGTGCTAAAAACTTTATTTGTTCACTTATGGCCGGCGCCCACTGACGGCATGGCACGGCGTGGCATTTTATTACTATCATGTTATTTTGAATCTTATTTCAATTAGTTTAGAATTCATGTTACTTTATTTCGATACCACGATGCCGCGACGTCCTGAGGGCCGATGCCACGCATAACCAATAAAGTAACATGAATTCTATACAGCCTGTTTTGTGACTAAAAATAATTATCGTCACAAAGTCGTCACATACCTAATCGTTAACACATATTTAGTTGTAACTACTTAATGGTTTTAAAAGGTACACAAGTTTCCTGATTGATGTGAAT
Organism: Archips crataeganus; assembly: GCA_947859365.1. Lineage (NCBI taxonomy): Eukaryota > Metazoa > Arthropoda > Insecta > Lepidoptera > Tortricidae > Archips > Archips crataeganus. The sequence goes on along the minus strand of OX402045.1, from coordinate 19,748,424 downwards.
CATATTATTTTAAGTTCCGGTGATCAACTGATCATGCGTAACACTTCTCTTACTCACCGCGAGGTATGAATGGTATGATGTGATACATTTGCAAACTGTATATTAACGCCTTAGCAGGAAGATACGCAGTGTAAGTTGAACTAACCTTGATTGCAGCCACAAAAACATCTAAGCTAAGCATCATAATTATAAAAGGGAAATATATCGGCAAATTGGTAGTAGTAGAAGTGGTTTACTTTCGTCATCTGGATTTTGTGCGCCACATCACTTTATGCTAATCTTGTACGTAATATTATAAAAGTTGATTAACAATTTGTCATTAATAGATTGTTTATTTAGAAAACATTTCGACGCACCTAGTTACTGGTATTTCGTCAGAGTCCAATGTTTCACAGAAGTCTTTCTGAAGGTTCCGTACCTACTGTTCTCAGAGGGAGAAATTAAATTTGTTCTGAATTTGCTGAACCGTTAAGTTCATGAACAAAGTGTAAATCAAATAATTAATTTTGAATTTGAGGTGTGTAGAGGTAAATTTTAAGATTAATTATAAAAAAAAAATCAGTCTGTAATGTTAACTTTCTATAATTTAGGCTAAAATATTTTAAAGTTGTTTTAAAATTAATTAAAATTAAAAATTCGCCCCTTTCTTATATCTCCGAAAGTACTGCAGCATTTTTTTATACAGGATGGTTCTTTAGTTAGATTGCATCAAACTCTAGAAGTCTATGTACCTATGTATAATCTTAAAATAAATTGGTATTTCTCTCAACAGTACTTTGGGAACACTTTGTGCGCGAGTCAGATTCGAAATTGTTTTTTTTTTCTTTACATTTTCTTAGTTACACGTGACAGTGTTTACGAGCCGTTACACGGAAAACTGGTTGTTGTTGAGATAGTAAGAAGGATTCGGTGTATATATTATTTTGATGTAAGTAGTGCCTACCTAATTCAAACTATTGTACTACCTATCATGACATAATCTGCAACAGACAATCAATCGCCTGTATGAACCAACTGACCGCTTTATTGTCGGTCTGTACTTATGACATCACAATATCTAATTAAACATCGTTCCAATCCTCGGGTCCGCCCTGGGCGACGTTAGCAAGTGTAATAATAAACATACCATTAATACACGTTTCATTACGAACAGCAGGTTCAATCTGTTTCGAAACACTAACAACTTAACAGACATAGGTAGGTAGTAATCTCTTAATGACAAATTTATTAACATCTTGGGTAGGTACATACCTGCCGCATATTATAAAAAAAAAACAGTATTCGATTTCTTTCCGCGGTTTTACTTACTGGTTAGATTTAAGTTAGTCCTAAGTTTTTACTGTTTTTATTTCATATTTGTTTACTAAATAAATTTCTTACTGGTACCTTGCTGGTACTTAAAAATGTAGGTATTAAATTAATCTACTGAGCCCAAAGAAATGTCGATAATATAGGAGTAAAAAAAGGAATAATATAGAAGAATTCAAATGAAGCAACGGACAAACTGCCTAAAGTACATGGCGAAACTAGTTATAAGGGTTTTGTTTTTGCCATTTTGACTACGGAACCCTAAAAACTGTGATAAATCAATATTAGCTGAGAATTCTTATTTGCACGGTCAAAATATAAAAATTCATGAGTTTCTCGTAACCACTTTTAATAATAACGATTAGGAATGAAGTCTCGTCTTTGGACGGCGAGGAATGGAGCGACCGTTAAATTATATAACCGACGCTGTGGTGTACCTACGGAGCAACCACGTCATCACTATTGGCTGTTGAGTATTTTTTTTTGGTTGGTAAATATCCCTTACTAAGGACAAGTTCGCCTTTGTAGTTTTTTCTGTTTATCTGTAGATACTTTAAACATGAAACTACCGTGAGACACACTCATAGTGAAAATAAACGGATCACTCACGTCTTAAAACGAGTTTAACTCGACATGTTTCGGGCTAATCCGTAGCCCTTCCTCTCGGAGTCGCACGTCACGGCGGCTGCCAAACGTGCACTGCGTGCTAACGCCCTGGTCGCGCGGCTACTCGACGCAACTGACAGCGACACACAACTACCCCCGTTTTCATCATCACTTTTATTGTCATTGTCAAATGTAGGGTAGCACACAACACTAACCACATCACTTTGTAAAGGTTCGCCCACACTCACCGTTGACGCAGTACGAACATTCAACACTGTTTTCCAACTCGGGGATACTGACCAACCACTATCCCGGTTAAAATTTGGATGACGACCAATCTCGATGGCTTCACGCACCTTCCGCGGAATGAAAAACTTTTCTCCCGCAAGTACGGAAGCCTTATCAAACCGGATGTAGTGCGTCGAGCCCGAGTCCATTGAGTGTTCGGCCACCGCAGACCCCTTGCTGTCTTGCTTTTTCATACTAAACACATGTTTAACATGTCGAGTTAAACTCGTTTTAAGACGTGAGTGATCCGTTTATTTTCACTATCTGTAGATACTTTTATTTTTAAGTTTTTATGTGCAATAAACAGTTTACGTATACATATACATACATTTATTACGTTTATTTATAGAGGTATAGTAAGAAAATTGGTAAGATAATAGTTGCTACTTAGTTTTGATAGTCTCTGATATTCGTATCTGGACAGCCTCAAGTAGATCATTTCATATCAGTAGGTAGGTATAGTCGCCATCATAAATATTAAAACAGTCACTGGTATGCAATACGGTCGTGTTCAAACTTTTGACCACCAAGAATGCTCCGATGTTTATGATGGCGACTGGACCTAACCCTTTGGGCTCAAAAAGTCAGAAACTTATTATAAAAAAATATATACTAATATATCTGTGTTAAACAAAGGCATTTAATGTCAAAGTATTATTTATAAATAAACACCAACGAATGTTAAGTTAATAGAAGCTTTTATGAATGAGGCAGTTTGTTTATAACTCGAGAATGCACAATACAGGTACCTACGTTCAATAGAGCTGGCTCGTTAGATAGATGTAGTGCAGATAAAATGAGCATGAAAATGTGCGTATTGATATAATAAGAGCATTTTCCCTTTTATATGGATGATAGTTACGATATAAAATAGATAACAATAGTTTATTTCATTCCATTTCAGTTCGCTCTATCTAAATAAACATACTTATTTGTTATTAATAAATCTATTTATTGCATCTTGGGATCGCTGAAACTTTGCGACAAGTGTAAATACAATGAATATTTAAGTCATAGTTTCGCAGTTGGAATTTAGTTGAAATTTTTGTTTGATTTATTCAATTCAGAAGTAATCAAACACCGCGTGTATTAATTTCATAATAGACGTAATATTTGAAATTCAAGCTGGCTCCGTTTACGTAATGCCTTCACTAACGGGCCAGCGTTAGATGCCTCGACAATATGCAAGAAAATAAAACAAACTGCGTGATATGCGCCACATGACCTTCTCTGCAAACAATGCTTTTTGTTAGGGTTCCGTAGTCAACTAGGAACCCTTATAGTTTCGCCATGTCTGTCCGACTGTCTATCTGTCTGTCTGTCTGTCCGTCCGCGGCTAAGCTCAGAGACTGCTAGTACTAGAAAGCTGTAATTTGGCATGAATATATATCGCATGCTTAGTAATAAACGGGCTTAACTCAAAAATCGTGAATTATGGTAAATCGATTTTAAAGTTTAAACTTTAAACTCAATTTACCATAATTCACGATTTTGAGTTAAGCCCGTTTATTACTAAGCATGCGATATATCAGTCACGCCGACAAAGTGATAAAAAAAAAACTAAAATTAATTTTTTTAGGGTACCTCCCATAGACGTAAAGTGGGGGTGATTTTTTTTTCTCGACTAACCCTATAGTGTGGGGTATCGTTGGATAGGTCTTTTAAAACCATTGCGGAGTTGCTAACATGATTTTTCTATTCAGTGATCTGTTTCCGAAATATTCAACCTTAAAGTGAATATTTCATTAAAATCGACCGTCCTTCTAAAATCTAAACTGTTGGGTGGAAAAATCTGAAAAAATTCAGAATGGTAGTAAATATATTATATTTACAAGGAAAATTATAGCGGCTAAAATTGCTTGGGAATTATTTGTAGTTTAAGAGTAAATAGTAGCCTAAGGTATAAAACATACCTAAACTTGGAAGATTCCGTACACATACGAAATCCTTTGAAAAATATTACTTGATTTTTTCGTAATGGCTACGGAACCCTATCTTGGGCGTGTCCGACACGCTCTTGGCCGGTTTTTAAGAGTGTAATTTTAAGCATTAAGTATTTATTCCATCTTTGCATGGAAATAGTTTGTCAAAGTTCTTGAAACTATTAATTACAAGCTGATGCCCACGGCTTTTCCCGAAGTTTTTTTGCATAAAAATCTTGTCCTTACATAACGAACACAACAAAAAAAAAAATAACGAATTTGGTACACAGCAGTGGTTCTCGAGTTTTGCGCTTAGCGACACATTTGGTGATTCATTTTTATTTTTATTATGTAAGTATATAGATTACACAATATACAGGGTGGTATGTTGAGATGGGGCAGCAAGGGCAGCTACTAGATCCCTTGATGTTACGCGAAAATGCTCTTAGGAGACCTTTACTAACTTTTTGAGTGATGCCAATCGACATTCACAGATTTTTGATAAAATGTACAGTCAGCGAGAAAATTGCCAGATTAGACTTTTTTTTAATGCCAATCGGTCCCATTTCTATCAAGGATTAAAACACTCTTTGAGACCAACTGAGGTTAGAGTACTAGAACACGCACAAATCAAAGAAAACTTTAGCTTTTTCCTTACAGTTTAAATCCCTGATTGACATAGGATACTTTTTTCCGGGAAAACACAAAGTTCCCGCAGGATAGAAATAAGTAAATTAAACTTCAGCACAGATTATAAAAATTCTTTCATATGATAGGTACTAGCTGTTGCCCGCGACTCCGTCCGCGAAGAATGGGGGGCGGGGGGGGGGGGATAAAAAATAGGCTACGACCTATTCTCAGACCTACCGAGTGTAGAGAAAAAAGTTTTATAAAAATCGGCCAAGCCGTTTCGGAGGAGTTCGGTAACAAACACCGGTAGATGATATGGAAAAATGCAAAATTCCCACGGGATAGAAAAAACTTATTTCAACATCGGGGCTGATTTTAAAAATTCTTTCACCAATAAAAAGCTACACTGTTCCTTATTGGTATAGACTACTCTTCTTCGAGAAAATGCAAAATTCCCGCGGGATAGAAGTAAGTGTATGCTAATTCGGGGCTCATTAAAAAAATTCTTTCAACAATAATTAAGCTACAGTATCCCTGATAGACATAAGCTACTTTTCTACGGGAAAACGCAAAATTCCCGCAGGATCGAAATAAGTAAATTTAACTTTGGGGCTGATTTACAAAAATATTTTACCAATTGAAAGCTATATTATGCCTGATTGCCATAGACTACTTAGTCTCCGGGAAAATGCAAAATTCCTACGGGATAAAAATAATTGAACTTCGGGGCTGGTTTTTAAAATTATTTCACTAGTAAAAAACTACATTGTCTCTGATTTTCAAAATAGGTCAAAACATTTAATTCTATCCCGCGGGAACTTTACTTTGCACTTTACTCAGGCACAGGCCTCCTTCCAGAACGAGAGTACTTGGGCAGTAATTCTCACGCGGGCCCAGTGCGATTTGGGAACTACACACACACACCATTGAATTTCTTCTCAGATGTGTGCAGCTTTCCTCGCGATATTTTCCTTCACTGTAAGCTCATGGTAAACTTCAAATGTAATTTCGCACATAAATGTGGTACATGGGACTAAAATGTTTCGTTGCAACTTGGGGATTAACTTACTGGTGGGGAAATCTTCCTGAGGATCGGCCTTCGAATGACAATTGATTTGCCGCGACGCCTGCGACGAAAGTGTATCAGATTGATGCCTCTATGGCTGCGATTTGGCGACTTTCACTAAGTGCCAGTGACCGCTGTGACGTCACTGAAATGTCATCTCGTCGATGACTGAGCAATCGATTATTGAAATTTGGCTGTCGGTTGTTGGTCGTCGGTGATTTACGCAATGGCTTGACAAACGTGACGGTGGTGGAGTGGTATTATAATACTGCCTCTATTATTACGAGCAAAATTGTATAAGTATTATGCAGCCTAGAAAAAACTCGGAACAATAAGTAAAGCCCAATGCTGTCTTAAAACTTTGACGGACACCACCCAGACTGGCTCTTTCGGTAACTCGGTATATCAACAAAATATTTTGACTATACTAGGGGCGTTCAATAAAAAGTGAGAATGAGTATGTTATAAACAACTTTTACTAAATGTCATTTTATTTTTCGACATAGTCACCTTTTAGCATAATACACTTAGTATATCTTTTATCTAAACTTAAAATTAAAAGGTCTCATCTTGAGTACTTAAAAAATCTTGTACTGCAGCGACTACCGCGTCGTCGTCTTCAAATTTCTGGCCTCTCAGGTATTGTTTCAATCTCGGAAATAGGTAGAAATCACTGGGAGCGAGATCTGGTGAATACGGAGGATGCTTAAGGATATCGAACCCAGCATCACGAATTACAGCCATTGCAACGGCGGACTTGTGTGCCGGGGCATTGTCCTGGTGGAACAGCACAACTTTCGAGAGTTTACCTCGCCGTTTTTCGCGGATCTCATTGCGCAATGTTGCTATTTGTTTGGCGTATAATGTGTCCGTAATAGTGGCTCCATGCTCGAGATACTCAATCATTAATACCCCTTTACCATCCCAAAAAACAGAGCCCATGACCTTACCGGCAGATGGGCTCACCTTGAATTTCTTCGGAGTTGGAGATGATGGCCTTTTCCATGTCATAGACTGCAGTTTCGTTTCTGGGTCGTAATGATGGAGCCATGTTTCGTCCATTGTTATAAATCGCACCAAAAAAAGTTCCCGGTCTTGCTGCATCAGGTTCAAAGCTTCTTGACAAATCTCTAGTCTAGTTTGTTTTTGCGTGTCAGTAAGCATTCTTGGTACCCAACGCGCAGATACCTTTTTCATACCCAAGCGTTCATGTAAAATATTATGCACGCTCCCCGTTGAAATCTTTACATTTTCAGCAATAAAACGAACCGTGACACGACGATCCGCCAAAACTGAGTTTTCGACTTTTTTCACAATTTCTTCAGTTACTGCTGTAGTAGGGCGTCCGGAGCGGGGGTCGTCCATTGTCGATGTTCTTCCACGTCTAAATTCGGCGCACCAACGTGCGACTGTCGAATACGGAGGAGCATTAGACCCTAAAGTGTCCCGCAAATCCAAATTGACTTGGTCCGTAGAAAAATTTTTCAAACACAAGTATTTGATAACGGCACGCAGTTAAATTTTCTCCATTTTCGCTAACGTACTCAATAGCATTGCAAAGAAATTACCGTTTTTTTTTAAACAAAAGACAGTTAGTTTTTTTTTTCATAGCAATCAGCTAGATAGATTAGCTTTACCGGCCAGTATTTAATTTCGTAATATTAAAAGAGTTTGCATCTCATTCTCACTTTATATTGAACGCCCCTCGTATGGCTAAGCATGAAGTGTTACACTGCAGACGACTGCAGTGAAAATCGAAATGGCAATTCCATAGAATTTAAGAAAATTGTAATCGCTTGAAACGTGTACATTATTCAAAAAACCGGCCAAGAGCGAGTCGGACTCGCGCACGAAGGGTTCCTTGCCATTATCTATAAAAAAATTGCGGTTTACGATTTATGACGTATTAAAAAACTACTTACTAGATCTCGTTCAACCCAACTTTCGGTGAAAGTTTACATGGTAATGTACATCATATGTTTTTTTTAGTTTTATCATTCTCTAATTTTAGAAGTTAAAACAGGGGGGGCACACATTTTACCACTCTTTAAGTGTCTCTCGCGCAAACTATTCAGTTTAGAAAAAATGATAGGTACTTATTAGAAACCTCAATATCATTTTTGAAGACCTATCCATAGATAACCCATACGTATAGGTTTGATGAAAAAAAAAATTTTGAGTTTCAGTTCTAAGTATGGGGAACCCCCAAAATTTATTGTTTTTTTTTTCTATTTTTGTGTGAAAATCTTAATACAGTTCACAGAATACATCTACTTACAACAGCATAGTTCTTATAGTTTCGGAAATAAGTGGCTGTGACATACGGACGGACAGACAGACACACATGACGAATCCGTTTTTTGCCATTTGGCTACGGAACCCTACAAAGATTGCTCTTCTAAGGTCGTTACGAAGAATTAGTCCGCCACTGTCCTGACAATAGGCTGTTAAGCATACAATTAAGCAAAGAATACCGCGGCCAATGTAGCTAGACCTCTTCTTTCCCTTTATTGAATATAAAAATCGTTTTACAAGCTATGTCTGAGGTTTCTGGTTTACTTTTAGTAGTGCAACTTTCATCCAACTATAGCTATTTAATCTTATTCACACAAAATGTCTGCATACTTAAATAGATACCATCCAATTGTTCCTTTTTAGAGTATTTCCCATTTATATTTGCACTTTCATTCAATGCATATTTATCGATAAATAACGACGCGAATTATTTTTTCCATATAGTACATGATACTTATTTAGTAGATTATATTATGTAAAGTATCTACCAAAATTTATTTAGGAGGACAGGAAAGGCTACTTCGTTTATACAGACCTATTATTCTTATTATGTACGCTCCCATTATGTATGGTAACTGCATAATTAGAAGAATCATACATTATCTTATCAAACAAATCAATTGATGCTGTGACGTAATCGATAACTTCAAGCTCAGAACAAAGCGACATTAGGATTAGATGTCTTCTCAGCTCAGACTTCAAGGTTAAGACCAACGATTAAATCAATGTACTTTATCAAGTAAATGTGTAGGTACTTACAGGTACCCTAGGTACCACTCTGTATAAAAGTCGTATCGCTTACCTCAGCGACTATGTTATTTCAAGATGTCTTTCCTTCCTCAAGTGGAAGACAAAAATAATTTTTGAATTGCCTATAGGTACAGTCGAGTTCACCAGTATCTGTATCGCCAACCTTTCATAAATATCTATACATAGACCTTATGTTACCGTAATAAGGTCTATGTATAGATATTTATGAAAGGTTGGCTGTACAGATATGGTGAACTCGACTGTACCACAAGGTTTTCGCAATGTTCTTGCTGTATACTTGTTAATACTGCTATCCTGATTTGTTAAAAACTGGCTTGCTTGGTAGAGATGCCTTAATGGGATAAGTTTCTCTTGATGTTTGTTGATCGATTGTGTCTGTTTATCTTTGAACAATGTAAGTACATAGATTCTTCCAGGGACTTGCTACGTGTTTCCAGACTATAATTATTGTAGTAATAGATATATCTGCAAACGGAAAAGTTGTCTTGATCATCGTGATCACCGGTCAAAAAGTATCTATTATAGACATGTTTTAAATGATGTAGGCTACAGATCAATGTGGGTGTTTTTCTTTTATACTAAGGGCCTACGCTAGCTGACGCGGATTACCCGGAACGGACGCCCGTCGAGCGCGCGTCTAATAAGAATTTGTATGAACAGCGCTAAGTGGCGCGGGCGCGTGCGACGGATTTTCGGTACATTTTAGACTCGCGAGCGGGCGCACGTGGCGGGCGTCCGCGTCAGCTAGCGTAGGCCCTGACGCAGTCATTAAAGTGTGACGGGGGAGACAAAATGGCAACTACCTTTAATGGAAATTTTTATTTTGTGGTCACGGCCGTTCAAATCGAATGCTGCTCTTGTGAAGGGGCTGGCCACTACACACAATACTTACGTACGTTTTGTTCATTTTCTGATAATAATGTGACCTTCACATTTCTTAACTTACTTTAAAAACAGTATTTAATGGAATTCAAACCAGAAAAAAAATCGTAATTAAGCCTGGACTTGCAGTCTGTTTTCAACATAAAAACCGGCCAAGAGCGTGTTGGACACGCCTATGATAGGGTTCCGCAGCCGTTAGGAAAAAATCCTTGCATATCTTATTAATTTGTGGTGTATCTGTGGTGGATTTAATAAAATAATGCTTTTATTATTATTATTATTATTATTATTTTACTATTAGGTGAGTGGGGGTAAGATGAAAAACAGTGCACCCGTAGCACCCGGTACTAAGAGTAGTTTTTTATCTTACACTGCCTTTCATCTTATTTTCATCTTACCCCCACTCACCCTAATTATACTGTCCGTATTAAACAAGATATATTTTATAGGTTAGGTTGCTATTTACTCTTAAACTACTTACTAATAATTCTCAAGCAAATTTAGATGTTATAGTTGTTCTTGTTAATTTGAAATAATTCCTCCCATCCTGAATTTTTTCAAAATTTTTATACAAACAGTTTAGCTTTTAAGAGGGGGAGGCTCGATTTTACCAAAATATACTTTAAAGTTGAATATTTCGCAAACAAATCACTATATCAAAAAATCGTCTGTACAACCTTGAAATGATTTTAAAAGACCTATCTAACGACACCCCACAATATAAGGTTAAACGAGTACGACTTTTTATTTTTCACTTTGTCCGGATAATTGCTACACATGTCCATGCAAAATAACAGCTTTCTAGCTACAATAATCTCTGAGTTAAGCCACGGACGGACGGATGGACAGACAGACATGGTGAAATTATAATAGGAAAAATCGTAGAGGTTCAGTAATTTTCTTTAAAAGTATCTTTATACTTTTTGGCCATATTTCCTACTGAGACCAATTTTGATCTAACTATTTTAAAATTAAGTTAGGTATTCACAATACACCATCAGCATTACCTTGATTTTTCTCGTAGGTTTGATGTCATTTTATAAGACTTCCTATCAATGTTTAAAGAAGGCCGCTCCAAATTTACGTTTAATAAACTCTGAATAAAAAGTCGAAGGCTCCTCAATTCACCAGAAAAATTTCCGCTTCCGTCCGGTTATTTAAACATACCCAATAGAATGCGTCATACATAAAACAATAATAGTCATTACTTATGAAGAGATTGCCCCTTTTCCTTATTATACACATTTATTTCGTAAAATGCTTGAACATGGCAAGAATTTTGCAAGTTTGTTTTTTGTCTGTTCTTTACAGGTTTTATGTCGTACTCTACTTACCGACATCACGATAACTTATAGTAAGTACTTGACTGGCTGGAACGATGGAAGAGATTGAATACTAAGGTCACACAGGCATGTAATTATTCAGTACTTTATAAGTGTTGATTTGTTTGCGGCGGGCGCAGTGGACCACTGAGACCGTTACCTACTGCTGGGTGGGATTGAAGCAATTACGAGTGCACGATATCGAAGCTACGGTTTATTAATTTTCCACTAACTACCTACTTATTGCTTCTGTATTTAAAGATTTATCATAATCAGTTCATGCATAGGAATCTACTTAATTTTGATAGCATAATGTTAATGAGTACTTACTGCTATACTTTACATGGAGGTACACCGGTACAAGTCAGTACTGTACCCTATTTATACATATACTTATATATTTACTTTCTTACGGCGAAATGAATCCTATTACTTTGAAGCATACATATGTAATTGGTACATCAGTAACTGGCAGCTGCTCTAATGATTTAAACAAAACTTTACCCCGATGAAGATGTTTTGCCTTAATAAATTATGTAGGTAATGTACCTAATCTTCCAATAAAAATTAAAAAAATGTTTCAAATTGAAAATCGCCGAACGAAGCTCGGTCACCAATAGATACAGTAAATGATAATAAAAGTCATTGTTAGTCTACCTTTTTAAAATATAAGTATTCAATAATATTATTGAGTCGCACGAGCCGTTAGTGTAAACTTTACTTAGGTAGGTACTTACATTTCAAATTAAAGTGTGAAAACATTATCTACAAAAAAAAACATAATGTATTAAGATGTTATTTAGATGTATTGTGTATTAAGTATTCAGCGTCTAATTTAATATGAACCTGCCCGACAACCTTCCATTTATGATTTCACAACGTAAACAGAACATTATTCGACAGGCTGAAGGCCGCCGAAGTGTTGGTCCTGTAGGCTAAAACTTGCTTATTGTGACTTTTTGAATATTTTTGTAACAAGCAATGTAACAAGCAAGATGCAAGGCTACCCAGCTTTCCCTCCATGGAGCCATAAGAAGTTTTTGTTAAGTATTTTATTTTTTTGTTAACATGGAACGTACCATACTCACTGTGAAGCTACGACCTTGATATATTTATTGAACGATTGTGGCTAGCAATTTTAATTAGTTTTTGCTACTGGTGACTTTTAAAAAAGTCCACAATGCTATACAAGGAACTTGGAAAACTTTAAACAGAATTAAACATTAAGTATGGCACGTACTTTTTATTGAATAATGAGAGCTTGCATATTTATTTTGAAACAGTAACCATAAAACACGTCTTTGAAAATTAGTAAGGGATGTTCTACACGAGCGTTTGGCCCATCTTTGCAACTCGTGATTTCTGATCTCGAGCGGAACGACGGAAAAAAACCCTATTTTACCCTACTGTACCCGACTGTACCCTACTGTACCCTATTTTACCCTACTGTACCCAAACCCTATTTTACCCTACTGTACCCGACTGTACTCTACTGTACCCTATTTTACCCTACTGTACCCGACTGTACCCAACTGTTCCCTATTTTACCCTACTGTACCCGACTGTATCCTACTGTACCCTATTTTACCCTACTGTACCCGACTGTACCCTACTGTACCCTATTTTACCCTACTGTACCCTATTTTACCCTACTGTACCCGACTGTACCCTACTGTACCCGACTGTACCCTACTGTACACTATTTTACTCTACTGTACCCGACTGTACCCTACTCTACTCAACTCAGCAGGTCTAAACTGGGCTTTAGTGTTGAGTGTACCCTACATTTAATATTATGTGGCAGCTAGGTGTATCGTAATAACGACATTACGACACAAGTGTTGTTATGGCGAATAGATTAAGTATAGACTTTCTGCAGTCATATTATCTATGTTCTTATATATTTGTTCGCGACCATGTGAAAAACAGATAAAAGTACAGGAGTAGGAAAAATAATATTACCTAGGCTGCCACGAAAGTTTTTAGCTGTATGAAAACTATAAATATTTTATTCCTAAATTGCATGATAAATTAAAGATAATTTATCTATTAACCTCTTTGTATAGTGACATTGCAAACTGGCCAGTAACATTTTCTTTTTTTAATTTTTTTGTTGACAATGTCAGTCCAGTTTTGTTTTTGCAATGGAGCTCTCGCGAGAAGCATTTCGTGCTATGATATTCTATGACTATAAAAGAAACTTAACATTCAAGGAATCTCACAAAAATTTAAACGTTGCATTTGTGACGTCCGCTCCATCGTTAGCCACAGTTTCGTATTGGTACCGCGGGTTTAAACGGGGACGAGAGTGCATCAAAGATGAGCCGAGACCAGGACGGCCGTCAAGTGCAGTAACGCCAGAAAACGTGATCAGAGCCGAGTGGTTGATTAAGGAACGAAGGAATATTACGCTTCGGGAAATCGAACATGAACTAGGCATTGGATCACCCGCAGTTTTAAGCATTTTACATGATCATCTTCGCGTCAGGAAGGTCGCGTTGCGTTGGATACCACATTTGCTGACCGCAGAGCAAAAAACCCAGCGTGTAGATTGGTGTCAGTTTATGCTCAGCAAATTTGACGGAGGCCATTCCCAGCAGGTTTCTAACATCCTTACTACTGATGAGTCTTGGATATACTGCTATGACCCCCTGACAAAGCAGCAATCTATGCAGTGGGTGTTTGAAGAAGACGGACCGCCTTTAAAAATTGCTCGAGGCCGAAGTGTCAACAAAAAAATGAACGCCGTTTTCTTTCGTCGCAGTGGATCAGTGGCTGTAATTCCACTTGAAGATCAAAGAACAGTTACTAGCCAGTGGTACACCGAAGTTTGTCTACCCCAAGCGTTCGAAAAACTGGGTGAGGAACGCCCAAAGAGCGGCATTCGGGGATTTTTTTTCCACCAAGATAATGCACCACCACACACTGCAGCAAAAACAATGGACTTTTTGAACAGCACAGGCGTTCAGATGGTGTCGCATCCACCCTACAGCCCTGACCTGGCCCCGTGTGACTTTTTCTTATTCCCCACTGTAAAGAAAATGATGCGTGGCCGGACTTTCATGAATTCGGACGAGGCAGTACAAGAATTTGAGCGGCTTTTCTTCGACCTACCGCAGAACGCGTTTTTTAAGTGTTTTGAGGATTGGTTTTTTAGAATGAGGCGATGTGTAGACCTTGGAGGGGTATATTTTGAAAAATATTAAAGTAATTTTCAAAATAAAAAGAATGGTTTTGATACAGCTAAAAACTTTCGTAGCAACCCTCGTATAATGTATGATTAATAAACAGTGTTATAGTTGGTAATCCAAGTTTTCTTTTCAATGAGTTTATGTTAGGCTATTAGCTTAGGCAGTATTTTCTGTTTCAGAGAGTAGGGTCTCCACCACATTAGGTACTTAGTAAAAAATAACGGTCTATTGATTGACTCATGTTGTCAAAGATTTGATTCAAGTGATGGATACGCGCTTTATAACCGGATTTAATTAAACACTAATGTTGCGTGGTTAAGGCCTCTATTCTTTATGCACTCTGTATTCAATTTCATCAAGCGCAGACTCTACCTTATTTTGCCAGCCACAGTATTGCTCGTAAGAGTTAGAGAAACTTGTTTCCAGCAGCATCTGTGATACTGGACGTGTCGAATAGATGCCTTGGAGCAGTGGCACAGCGGATGTGCACCATAAGCGAGCTGCACTAGTTTTTTAGAGCCGCGCCCGCGCAGCCGGCGCAGCGAACGAGTTGCTCAGGACGGGAACCTATAGGTAGGTACGTGAAAGTTTTGAGTGGCCCTATTTTTATTTTTATCCTCCCAAGGGCAACTGCTCTCGCTTAACACCGCTTTATTGGATTAATTACGATTTTTATTATGTAATATTGTTCGTAAACACGCGACATTAAATTACGAAACATAAAATGTAAATCATTTTACATACAGAATATGTACTTACTAAACACAGAGCTATCGTCGGTCAATAATGTGTGTCAGTATGATCTACAGTACACACTACACAACCTAATGAAAGTGTAATAATATCCCTTACATTACAATAGGGATGTTGACACCACCAATCAACTAACGTACTTTTTATGAGCTGTCAAAACACAATAAAATTCTCCCATAGTTTGAATGGCAATAGCTACTTATGACGTCACTTGTTGGCCAACTCAATCAACTAACTATTTATTTGTTTCAAAGCAACAAAAAATCTAATTTTGCAGTTAATCGAAAATTAATCTGGTTTTCAGGGCTAAAATAAAGCGTTTTTAATGGAGTCTTGTCTTCGAATTATTTTTTAATGGCGTCAACATCCCCATATACTGTGACAAGAGGTCCATTTGATGTTCTAGTATTTGATTTATAACTATACCTAGATATTTTCCTAGCACGAGTGAATTTTTTCCTTCTAATACTTAGTTTAAAGATGTCTTATAAGTGGCATTATATCAATGAGCCACGTTTGAAAATATAAAACAAGAATACCAAATCAAATCGATGTTATTATTATGTCAAACACTAATCACAAGTTGTTCGTGCTAGAAAAATCTCTAGGTATATGTATTAATAACGAGCCTTCCGTCCGCAGCTTCGCCCGCGATAAATTAATTTTCCCGTAGGAAAAGGTATTTTCCCGCGGTAAAAAGTAACCTATGTCACTCAGTGATAATGTAGCTTTCTAACGGCAAAAGAATTTTGAAATCGGTCCATTAGTTTCGGAGCCTATACAATGCAAAGAAACAAACAAACAAACAATCAAATCTTTCCTCTTTATAATATTAGTATAGACATACATAAGTTCATAACTAACTGAGTGAACCCCGTTATCTTGTCGCACTGACGTTGCTTTTTCGTAGGGGTTGAATGTTTTTTTTATCGTCCTTCTCGATATCAATGTTTATATGTACATAAACAATGCGATTCATTTTTCTACTTTTTATTCTTTGCTCAAACTCAATATAGTGTAGGTATTAAAACTTCTTGATTAAAAATAAGTAAGTAGATAACCTCATTGGTCTAACGTGATACGAAACTTGTGGCCCCAAAACCCCTATATACACCTTAGTTACACAGACGATGTAGATTTGTATAAAGTTTATTGTAATTATTATGGAAAACTATGATAAACAGTCTTAACTAAAGAACACCTTTTTCTTCTTTTTTTAGGGTTCCGTACTTCAAAAGGAAAAAACGGAACCCTTATAGGATCACTTTGTTGTCCGTCCGTCCGTCTGTTAAGACCCTTTTTCTCAGGAACGCGGAGGTATCAAGCTAAAATTTATATCAAATATTCAAATCTACTGTCCCTTGGAGCTATGAAAAAATCAAACTTCTATGCCAACGAAATCAAAAGATACAGCCGTTTATGCCGCAAATTTCCGCATATTTTCGAAACTCGCAAGGGAATCAAAACCTACAGGGTACTTCCCATGAACTCAGAATCTTGAAATTACGTACGAATCAAGGTCTTATAGCACAGACAAAGGAAAAATTGCGAAAAGCATTTTTTTTTGTGTGTCTGTCTATGTCACTATATCAGTAACCAATCTATTTATGCCGCAACTTTTCGACACTCGCAAGGGAATCAAAACCTATATGGTACTTCCCGTGAACTCAGAATCTTGAAATTTGGTACGAAGCAAGGTCTTATAGCACACATAAAGGAAAAATTGCGAAAAGCATAATTTTTTGTCTGTCTGTCTATATCAGTAACCAATCTATTTATGCCGCAAATTTTCGACACTCGCAAGGGAATCAAAACCTACAGGGTACTTCCCGTAAACTCAGAATCTTGAAATTTGGTACGAAGCAATGTCTCATAGCACAGATAAAGGAAAAATTGCGAAAACCGTAATTTTTTAGTTACATCATTATAATAAAAATATTTTTAATAATTTTAAAGTTACTACCCCTTTCCTCATGAACGCGTAGAGGTATTAAATTGAAATTCATGTCAAATAAAGGAAAAATTGCGAAAAGCATAATTTCTCTATCTGTCTATATCAGGAACCAATCTACAATGATCCCACACTGCGTACATTTTGCTTAGGAGCAGGGGTCTGCTAAGACTGGATGTTCATAGATAAATACTTACAAATTTGTACGGAACCCTCGGTGCGCGAGTCCGACTCGCACTTGGTCGGTTTTATTATCATATTTCTATCCGTTTGTATCTAACTTAGCGATTGTTTTGACTAATCGTCAGTGACATAATATAATGTCACTACGTTCTACACCTTCGACATTTAGATAGTCGATAAAAAAATATTCAACCCCTATGAAAAAGCAACGTCAGTGCGACAAGATAACGGGGGGGGGGGGGGGGGGCATTTATTCGAGCGTTTTAACAGCCTCATTTATCTGGTCATATTTTTTAAGAAATGGCAGAAGATTCTGATACAGTTACCAATTATATAGTAGACGTATAGAACCTCAAAGAAATCACCGAAAACCCCATCAAAATATGCAGCCGTTTCTTAAAAAATGTGACCAGATAAATGAGGCGGTTGAAACGCTCGACGCCCGACGCTCGGTGCGCTAAACGCCCGGGTTTATAAATGAGCCAATCTCGAGCAAGACTGCAGTCAACGAACCTCATGATACATACAACGCTATAGTCTAGCGAAGCTTTACCTGTTAAAAAAACTCTCATTTATACGATGCATAAAAGTAACTTCGAACTCATCTGCTTTTTAACTATCCCATTCGAAAATAATTATACTTTGTTTTACATTTGTTCAAATCAAATAAATCACTAATATTTAGCGCAATGTATGTAGAGCAAGTAGACCCACTAAGGTTATATACGCAATTGGTGCTAAGCAAGTGCAGACTGCGACAGTAATTCTGTGGTGGAGTACTTGTGGTATAATTTGTGTCAGTCGCTAGAACACGTTTAAATCGTGTCGTCATGTTCACGGCACATCTAATATGTGACGTGACACGTATGACTTAGTTCTTACTGTGAAACAATCTTAATCAAAAATTGACTCAGGTGAAAAGTATTCGAAGGTTTTTGTTATGCCGACAAATTACCTTCCTGCCGCCTTCATGTACCATTAACAACAGCAACAAATACAACAATAAACACTGGCCGGAAAAAACCATTGTTGTCACTGGTTCTTTTAAATAGGTAAGCTAGAATTGAAGGCAAATCGAATCGGATTGGAAATAGCGGATTGGAATCATAACATGGATGCAGCGGGGTATAATAATAATAATAATAAAGGCGTAGGGATGTGACGACCTCATCGCCCGCTGGTGTTGTCGTGTCACCAGTGCAGTCAGTCATCGCAGGGCGGCTTGTGGCGAGCTGTTGGTGCGTAGCGACACCACGAACCCGAGACCTCCAGGGGTACACATACACACATGCGCTTATACACACACTCACACACAGTTACACACCCACCCCGCCTCTAGTTTGCCTTTGTTGGTTGCCTAGAGTGGAGCGCAAGAGCTAAATGCTCGAAGGATGGATGTGTTTGGCCGTAAGTGGCGAGTTGGCATTTTGAAGTTTAAAGTCCAGGGACACCTCTCCATCCTTAGCCGTTCACACCAATGTTGCCGCCTCGTTGCCCCGAGCGGGCAATAGTTTGAGGGGCCCATTTAGTGAACAGCGAGTCACCGCCTACCAAAAGTTCAGTTTATGAGATATTGAAATGGTAGGTGTCCGTTATCTCACTCCACAGCCCGGTAATCCTGTCCACAACATCCCAACCCCATAGCCAATTCCATGTCACTTCCTACTTGGCAATAGTTTGGCAACTGTGGGGGACTGTCCGCTAGCACATCCTCATGGTGTATTAGGGGATAGACCTCCATAGTTGCGCCCATCTCATTTATATTATATGGTACCAAAGGCCTCTTCATGTTGGCTTCGGCCCCATGTATGCCTTTCAAATGACCGGGTCCCCATGGGCCCGTGATCGGAAATCCGTACCAACATAATAATAATAATAAATCTTTATTTATCATACTAAAAGTTACAAAACATAACAACTTATAGACTAAACATATTTAAAAAGGGAACATGTTACGTATACCTGAACTAGGAAAAAAAAATCCTGTGTTTCAGGTGTGAAATATGACTAACGGTTGTCGTTTTATCGATAAGGCGGTCCTTTCAGTACCTACCTACGGAACCCTATTATGCCTCCGTCGTCTGTCCTACATTTGATTGACTCTACTCCTACGATGTACAAGAAATACATTTTCCAGCGTCAATCAAACTTGCTATGATAATGATAATTATAC
The DNA here is from genome assembly GCA_947859365.1 of Archips crataeganus. Taxonomy (NCBI): domain Eukaryota; kingdom Metazoa; phylum Arthropoda; class Insecta; order Lepidoptera; family Tortricidae; genus Archips; species Archips crataeganus. The sequence continues at coordinate 19,729,083 of OX402045.1, read as the reverse complement.
ATCATATGCGCAATCATATAGCAAAACAATAATCTCGAACGAGATGAAAAAAGGCACAATTTTTTGGTAAACTAACATTCCACAGATTAATCGAGTGGAGGCAAAAACCCTGAGTGCGTGACTCCGAATCGCACTTGGTATTTTTATAAACGTTCTGTTGTTTATTAAAAGTGGAGTTGGTCGTAGGCATCGGTTTTAAGGTCGCTGCTTTCAACACCCAATCGAAGTTTCATTTTATTAACTAAGGTATTGAGTTACGGAGTAGAGTAGGTTCTCTTTTCCGTTTTAATTGTCACGTCCGGGCCGCAGCACAATGTGCCGCTGGCGGCCACAGGACGGCTATTGCGTGCTGTCGCGCTCAGGGACGCTCTGCCACTAGAGCAATCAACGTTACATCAACCTTAGAGGCTGCTTTGAATTTGGTTTATGAAAATCAAGATGTCTGGCTAAGATATTTAGGCTGTTTGTGCCATTTTTGGTTTTCTGAAGGGTGGAGTAGAGCTATAGTTTGAGTTAGTTTCAGACCTTTATTTAAAGATTACCTCTTAATTTGCATTGCTTGCAAGCGATAATAATAAGGTATGTAAAGTATATGTCATTCATAAACGCGCTAAGCTATTACCCTATTGCCTTTGGGTGCCTTTGGCCTTACGAGGAATGGCCTCGCAAGCATCTGATAAAAGCGACCTACCTAAAAGTCCAGATTGTCCGACGATACCGGCAAGCAATTAAATTGTTACGTGATTAATCAACAAATTGCTGTTCCTCAGTGATTACAATTAACTGTTCTTCGTCAGAAAAAAGGGACAACGCTTATCTTGCTAGGATATCTGAAAATGACTAATGCTATAACAGTTTATTTAAAATAACGCATACAACTTTGTAGGTCCCTATTATTTGCGTAGGACAATAAAATTCAATGTCCAAAGAGTTACTTTCACTCCTTGCTACCCCACCATAGCAGACTGTTTCATTGTTTCCAACTCATTATGAAATCGGAAATAACATCTACTTTAGGGGAAAGTATTAAATGCAAACTTAATTGGGTGCAGTCGGACATTCGCCAATTATGTGTTACAAACAGCTTCCGCACTGTCCGGCTGTTTTTATGCTAGCGTCATGCAAATTAGTTCATACTCATATATGTAACGTGTGAAATTGAATTTTGTAGCGAACACACATGTACGCGGTACAATAAGATTGCGTAAGGTAGATACATTATTTGAAGATTAATGTCCCTTTTTATTTCGCTCAAAGTAAATCACGAGTTGAACAATCGCTCAATTGTACAGGTGCCTTTTATGTACCTAATCACCTGCCAATTGCTCTAATGACCGCATGGCTGTCGACATCGCATCACGCGCATCAGTAGTGACGACTCACCCGACTACAAACTCGAAAGAACTATCATGTCAACGTAAAGAATATTCTAGTCTTGCAAAATAAATAGAAAGATACCAGTCCACGGCCCAGCTTTGTTGCCTTTGATCTGATGAGCAAAGCAGCAGCTGACAATTGACTCCAATGGAAAGGTCGCTATAATTAAATTAGCGTCACAGTTCTAACGTGAAACCTCGCCCCGAGATCGACACTCTCACGGCGCTTGTCAGTTGTATGTAAGCATCAACATATAAAATTAGGCGAAAGGAAATTTGGGATTGATCATTTTTTCTAACCCCCCTTTTTGTTTTTTTTTTATCGAAAATATAGAGCTTTTTAAGAAACTAATTTGAATATTTCAGCAATTCATCACTCCAATATTTTTATATAATTTATTGAAAATTTGAGATACGACTTCTCGTAAATTACATGCCGCGGCTGAATCTGTGTATAAACCACAGACATAATGACAAAAAAAATGTTTCACAATCGATGGTTAGTTGTCATCTGACAATGCCACTTTACATTACAATAACAATAACACTAAAGTTGCCGATTCTTCCAAGAGAATAGGTAAAAAAAACGATTTACGGCTATAGTATTTTTTGTACGTATAAAATAAAATGGTCAGAAGTTTTCCCTTGAAAGTTCTTTGGCGGATTTAATGCATACTTACATTAAAATGATCCTCAAAACTATAAGTACATCTTGTAAACTTTGAATTAACTTTGCGGCACCACTTCTCTTGTAAATCTTCTCTAATGCGAACAATTAATTTGTTTGGGCTATTGACAGAATCATTTCCACAAGTAGGAATGAAACACTTCCTGTATAAATCCATTATTAAAATATGAAAAACGCGAAGAATGTTTTTCAAAATAGTATCCTGAATAAACTGACAGATGATAACTACGTCGAAGTGACAGAGAATAGTATAGAGAAACTAGACGGACGGTTTTTTTTTTGTTGTTGCAAAGAATTTCAAAGTTAATGCCCACAGAAAGGTCAAACAAAGGTCAAACATTATTTTGCAAAAATACACGCGATCATTTAATATTTTTTTACTACAATGTTATAAAATGATTTAATAAACCTATTCCTCGAAATGGTTTTGAAATTAGACCACATTGTAAAAAAGTGATCAATGCCAATTGTTCACTGATGATATTAATTTTATATCGATTCGTGTGAATAATCTGTCTTACGGGTCGTATTAGAACGGAAATGAAGTCTCCTGAGATTCGATCTTATCGGTCGAGAGTAGTTTTCTGGTTCTTGATATACTCTTGTGGTTACAATGTAACTGTACAGCCGCAGTTGACTGATGGCCGATGTCGTGGGGACGCTAATGCCACAAACGAGGTCAGTAGAACCTGCGCCGCGCACGAAGAGCCAACACTTTATTTGAACTTGAACAAATAAAAGTGCCATTTGTCAGGCGCACGCCATTAGGACGCGATTATGCTAACTACACGGGCTGAATCTAGGCTAACGTAATTGAAAACAGAATTATGCACGGCACAATTCGTTGTAAAAGTAAAGTTAAAAATAAGTTAATTGCATGAGACGGCTTGACAGTAAAAACATGGACATCATAGGTAGGCCTCGAGCTTTAGTTGAAGTGAATGGAAAGCTTTCGTCATATTGAAGCTGCGCTTTGTCAAGTACATAATTCAGAAATCAGAATATTCTCTGATTATATCGTACAGGTAAATAGATCAATGCTGTGCGAAAACTGACAACAGCTTCCGGAGTTCGGTTGAAACAATAACTGAAAACGTTAGACAATGCGGAGTTGGCGAGATAGTGTTTACAAAACAGATGCGGCGTACAACCTTGCCGCTGCTGATACCGCATCTTATTGTACTGCCTGTTTACCAAAAGATGTAGGATTCATGCGTTGATAACGGTTACATAAGTTCGTAGTTTCCAAGGGTCAGTTCACACCGAGATGCAACATGACGCGACGCGGCACATTTCATTTAGAGAATACGTCTACGGTGTTTATTTGAGGCGTTCTCTCAAAGAAAAGGGCTTCGGTAGTACACAGAAATTCTATTAATGATTTAAATGCTAAATTGTATGTCTTTGTGTGTATTTGTTACTCTTGCACACTAAAATAGCAGGTCAGATTTGAATGAAGTTTGATATCTATTTAGCTAGATCGCGGGCTTATCGCGGGAATAAAACATACACCATACATTATACACATATATTTTATTCCGATATTCTCAGGACGGGATTGAGATGTACCTATATATGGAAAATTTCGAAATATTAACTGCCAAGTCTGGAGACATGAAATTTTGCATAGGCGTTCTTTATGCAACACTAGCTTTTGCCCGCGACTCCGTCTGCGAAGAATTCGTTTATCGCTATCCCGCGGGTAGGTACTATGCAATTTGGCGGGATAAAAACTATCCTATGTCCTTCCCAGGGTCTCAAACATCAAACAACCTCCATACTAAATTTCATCTATATCGGTTCGGCGGTTTAAGTGTGAAGAGGTCACAGACGGTGATCGCTCTCCATCAGGTGGCCCGTCTGCTCGTTTGCCACCTCTTATATAAAAAAAAACACAGACAGACAGACACACTTTCTCATTTATAATATTAGTATGGATATACCTTTATGTAATTTTGAGGATTTTAGCTAGTAGGTATCGTAATATAAAATTAATCAGGAGTACGAAACCCATTCCTTGGCCTGAATATATATTATGATTAGAGAAAACTAGAATTTTATGGATCACTCTACATTTTAACCGCTCTACAATAGTAGATTGTTGAACAAGGGACTAAAACAGGTCATAATGACACAAGATATTTAGCCACCCGAGCATAGCGAGGGCGGCTATAATTCGCGTGTCATTATGATTGTTTAGTCTCGCGTTAAACACTCTACTTTTCACTTTGAATGCGAGGAAAAAAAACGAAGTTTTATACAAAATTACAATATTACTTTCTTACAACGAACGCTCAATACGAATAATGGGCATCTGTTCTAAATTCAAATACTATATGTATACTTAGCAAAAAACTTTGTCCCGCGGTTTTTTCTTTTCTTTTATATATTTTTTTTGTAAAGTGACGCTTTAAATGCTTGCATATTCAGCCAACAGATCCAAACTAGAAAACTATTTTAAAACTAATTGGACTAGGTCTGCATGATAAAATTAATTCATCCTTAATATAATTAAATAGATTAATATTCATATCACTCATTTTCATTTATTATGTTTCACGAAATTAAATCTTTTTTTTAATAATATTGCACAGTTGTCATTTTGAGGTTATTTCCACGCCCTGAAGGCTTCCACAGACCGAAGCGCGAGGCATGCGCGCGATGCCATGGAGCGTCCGCAGTGCGTTTCGGTCTGTGGAAAGCTTTAAAATTGTCTATGCCCTGTCACTGAAAATTTACAAACACCGTGATTTTTGAAAGCGCGGGAAACGTTGGTCGTGGCGGGAGTATTTTTTCTTGTGGAATTTTTAAATTTAATTTAACTTGTATAAAAGATCAGTTTGTAAATAATTGTATGTATTAGTTTAATTTAATACGAAGGTGCAAGTGCGCCTGATCTATCTTTATGTACACCTGATTTAGCGTCAACTTTGGACTGGCACCCTCTTGCATCTTCGTATGGTAGTGACCACTTTCCACTTGTAATTACTTTTCCTTCACTCAAACCTACCAAAACCACTCGCCCTCCTCGTTTTAAATACAGATTGAACAACGCTGATTGGGAATTGTTCAATCAAAGAGTAGAGCAGAAAACTAGTACTTATTCTCAAGTAGATAGCCAGATTTCTGCCGAAATTCTTTCTAAGGTTTTAATTGAAGCTGCCGATGAATCCTTTTCCTCTAAAACTAAGTTCCGATCGCAAAATCCTTCGCCTCCCTGGTGGGATCATGAATGTACAGCTGCAATAAAAGCAAGAAAACAGGCTGAAAAAAAAATACTGTGAGGAGATGTCAGAAGAAAATTTCGAGTTATATTTAGAATCTGCCCGTAGTGCTAAAAAATTGTTCAAGAAAAAGAAATACGATGGTTGGCAATCATTTTGTGCCTCCATTAGTCCAGACGTCAGCCCGTCAGAGGTCTGGCGTAATATTCGTAGATTTAGATCTGCATATAATAATTCTACCTCTTCTAAATTACCGCTAACCCTAGCTGATCAGTTCATGGACCATCTTGCTCCCCCCTCTGTACCGGAACAGAGATTCCCTCCAGTATCTACTCCTGCTTATATATCCGATGACCTAACCGGATTAAACGCTCCTTTTTCTCTGATCGAACTTAAAGGTGTACTTAATAACGTAAAAGACTCTACTCCAGGAGAAGATGGGATTCCATACTCTTTTTTGAAGAACCTTTCGGACCGTGTGCTGATGCTGTACTTAAATATTATAAACTCTATTATGACTTCTGGGTGCATTCCCAAGTCTTGGATCACTCAATCTATTATCCCTATTTTAAAAGACAATAAACCAGCCGAGGATCCCTCTTCTTACAGACCTATTGTTCTTTCTTCTGTTTTAATGAAAACAGCAGAACACCTAGTAAAAATCCGCTTAGAATGGTTTTTAGAGAGTAAAAATCTGTTAGCAACGTCCCAATTTGGTTTTAGGAACAGCAGAAGCACAATGGATAGCTTAGGAATATTCACTACAGACATAAGATTAGCTTTTTCGAACAACGAGTCAGTAGTAGCTACTTTCCTAGATATAAGCTCAGCTTATGACAATGTTCTCATATCGGTTCTCAGGGGCTTTAATGCTCTGCTTAAATGTTCCACCAATCCTGTCAAACTTTATTATCAATATGCTCAGTGAAAGATACATTAATTTATTTATTGAAGATGTCAAACTATCTCGGACTGTATGGAAAGGATTACCACAGGGTTCTGTACTCAGTCCTTTGCTCTATAACATATATACGTATGATTTAGAAACATCATTGCAGGCATCAGCAAACGTACTACAATACGCAGACGATCTCCTTATATACAAATCGGGCAAATCGATTGAAAATAATTGCCAAGCTCTAACATCTTCTCTTTCATTTTTAAAGTCATGGCTAAATTCGAATGGTTTAGACTTATCTGTATCCAAGAGTAGGGTTGTGTTATTTTCCAGAATGCGTAGGACTCCCCCGGTTCAGGTAAAGTTCAATGATATCTTGATTCCCTCGACTAATGACGTCAAATTCTTAGGAGTAGTTCTAGATTCCAAGCTTACCGGTGTATCCCACTGTGAATATGTAACTGCGAGATGTGAACGTAATTTGAATATTCTTAGATGCTTATCGGGCATCTGGTGGAGAGCGCATTCACACTCCTTAAAACTGATTTACAACGCCATAATCAGAAGTGTAATGGATTATGGTACTTTCCTATTGGAACCAGGCAATGTTTCTGCTTTTAAAAAATTGGATAGTATTCAGGCAAAAGCAATGAGAATAGTCCTAGGAGCTATGAAGTCAAGTCCAATCAACTGTATGAGAGCCGAATGTGTAGAGCCTCCATTAAACTTCCGACGGCAATTCCTATCTGATAAATTCCTATTCCGTTGTGTCCAATTCAGTAACCATATTCTAACACCTAAACTAACTTGTCTGGCATCTATAATCCCCACTTGTAGCTATTGGAAAAACAAACACCCACCATGTTTGGTTGAAAGTTATAGAAGATTTACTTCTCTTGAGGCTCCTACTCACCAAACGACTTCTAATCCGTTGTTCAAATATAGTTACGATTCTCTTATAATCTCTTCTGATATACATACTAGCATGGGTCTTGTGAAAATTGAGCAAAACCAAAAGTTAACATTTAACTACATTGCTGACACCAAGTGGCCACGATGGCACCTAATATTTACAGATGCATCTAAGCATTCCAAAGATGGATGTGTAGGTATCGGTGTACTCCACTCTAATTACAATATTGTCCAAAAGACTAAACTCCCTCCTGAATCATCCGTGTTCACTGGCGAATGTCTTGGCCTAGTTAAAGCCATAGAATACATCCTTCTACTAAAACTTCCTAAAACTGTAATTTTTACAGATTCACTGAGTTCTTTAAATGCCCTAGCCCGGTTCCCGTTTGGCTCACATTATTAATTCCCTGTCATTTCTGAAATTAGAAACCTACTATTGAAATGTTTAAAAGAAAACTATTCCGTATCGTTTGCATGGATTCCTGGTCACTGTGGAATATCTGGAAACGAGAAAGCCGATCGTATAGCCAATGACGCGGTGGAGAGTGGAGATGTGGATATTTTTAGGAACTTTGCGCATGACTTGTTGGCTCTTTCCGGGATTTATCTCAGGAAATCCTGGAGTGAATCCTGGGCTCAAGATAGTTCAAAAGGTCGCCATTATCGTGCCATTCAACCTTCTATACCCATTAAGCCATGGTTTTGGAGATTGAGATTCGGTAAAAGAGTTACAACAATACTGTCTCGTATGCGACTGGGACATGTTTGCACCCCAGCTCATCTTGCTAAGCTTAATATTATTGACAGCCCTACGTGCGAATGCGGATATGCTGAAGCTGATTTAACCCACATCATTTTTGTTTGTTCTCGGCGCGACCGGTCGGCTCTTCTCGAAGGGCTCATTTCCCATCAAATTCCTTTCCCTTCATCCATATCCTGTTTACTTGCAACATTGGACCCGACTGTATATAAACTTTTAGCAGATTTTATCTTAAGTAATGATATAAAAATTTAGACTATATGAACGTGTATATATGTAAATATCTTTTCTTTCACTCCCTTTTTTATCTATCTCTATAAGAATTGATCTTTTATTTTATAGATTATTTCCCATTCCTAAATTCCGTTCCATCCGATAATTATATTTTTTACCCGTTTCCCTGTTTTTACCTTGGGCCACAGTGCACAAACCGTGATTGGCAGTTTAGAGGTTTCCAAAGTAAATTTTAAAAAAATTACTTTAATCCCTAGAGATCAAAAAAGAGCTTTAGTCCCGACATGCAGAGACTAAAGTAACATTTTAAGACCATGAGAAGTGAAAAAAATATACCAATTTACATCGTCATGTTCTGTTATACTGACACTCAATATTGACACAGCCTTATGAACTACTTGAAAGATATAGTTACGAAAAATGTTTTTTTTTTAACGTTTCACTGTGTGTGTACTATGTTTAGATATTTACCCGACTACCGAAGGAGGGTTATTTGCTTACACAGCTGTTTCAAAATCGAAGAGTAATGCATGCAGAAAGCGCTAGGTAGTAAAGTACATTCCAGATGCCTTTTTGGGTTTTAAATATTGCGCATCAAATTGAAATAATAAAGTAAAAGGGCATTTAATATGTATTCAATAACACAAAATATAAGTATAATTGTATATGAATATAGTCTATAAAATGATTACATAACATTAAAATTAAATATCTAATCTGTATATTTCAAGTTATTTAGTAAAAGCATTCCATTAAACATAAAATGGGTCACTTATTCATCTACCTAATTACAACTCCCATATAAGAGTTAATAGATGAATTGAAATCTCCGAGAAAACGCCGGTATAACTAATTGATTGGAAAGTACGAGTGAAGTGAAATCAACAGCATTTACTTGAAATAAACGATCACGATGCCATTACCACTCGCTAGTCGCAATTTTTCCGTCTATATTACAAGTTACAGTTTTGTATTGGAATAAAAATAATAGCAAATACATAAATAGATGAATGTCAAAAAACAATATATTTTAATAATGATAATAATTAAATATATTTAGTTCAGGTAACTAAAATCCATATTTGTGTGCACACAAATATGGATTAACTATCAATAAAATAATTTTAGATATATTTTTCATTCAATTGCGAAAATAGACAAATTCAAAACTTATCAGATCGACAATATATATTCCTGTCGATGCGGTAGGTATTTTGAGACGTGCATTACTTTTAATGAAGGATACTCAAATTGTTCCCTTTTTTTGAACATCAATTTTATTCTGTTAGCTTGAGAAATCGTCATTTTAAATATCAGGTAGATACCTGCAGCTACAGTTTCCATAAGATTTTCCGTTGTTACATGATTCGATAAGTGTACATACGAGTATATTAAGGGCCAACCGTGTTTTGGCGCATTTATTGCATTCATTTAATCTCGTGCTGTATCATTCATTACTAGCAAAGCTTTAGTTCTGAAATTCATGTGTAAGATATTTGAGGATTCACTCTAATGACAAGTGTTTATCGAAACACGATTAATTATAGTTCGCTCGATAGAAAAAAAAACCAGTCGTCTCTAAAAAATAAAATAAATTCGTAGTACGACGCTAATACTGCACGGCAGGTCATGACTTTTTGAATGTTAATAAAACAAGATGTTTTTTAGGGCGTAGTGTTGCTACATTTTTAAAATATGTTTTTGTTTTAACCTTTTCGCAGCCACGTCAAAAAAACAACAGCGTGCCACCCAGGCCAAGCAACAAATTGCGCGTAAACAACCCGTCAAACATAAGGAATCCAAAAGTCCATCTCGATAAATATATCATGGTCGAAAAAAGATTAATGATAAGTACTTATTAATCTAAATTGGTTTTGCGTTCTAAGCATGAGGAGGTAACAGATGGACAGACAGACAGAGACATGCTTTGTCATTTATAGTATTAGTGTAGATTTTAAAGCAAAACCCTTAATTTAAAGTGCAAGTACAGGTCTACCATAGTACAACACTAATTACATTTTGACGTTTTAGATAGACTTGATATGCAGTCATTGGCGTATGGGACTTTAGATTTTGTGCAAACATTAGAGATGGCTAGATTAAATTTATTAAAACGTTCTCACTTTCTTCAAGTGCTTCTGTCTCCGCAGCAATAATTACGATTGGAGTCAGACATCCATCTCAGTCAGCTCCATGCTCCATTTCGCTTCGGTTATGCGATCACGGTTGAGTGCATCAACAAATGGAACAAGATATTTTCATCTTTTCCATTTTGACTTTATATGATTTATTCAAACTAACCTTTGCCTACGAATTTGTCTGCGTACAGTTCGGTTATCGCTATCCCGCAGGAACCGTGCCATTTTGCCGATTAAACTATCCTAAATATCCTAATGTCCGTCTCCGATCACTGTCTACATCTTATAAAACCGTGAAACTGTTCACAAAAGAGTTAACCACAAACAAACAAACCAAGAATCTTTTACGTTTACTAGCAGCCCGTCCCGGCTTCGCACGGGGTAGACAATTATTTATTTTTGGAAATTTGGATATAAAACACTTTTTTTCACAAATATTTTTATTTATTAAAAAATTATTATTTATTATTTATTAATTATTACAGACGTGCACGCCCCACTCCTGTATTTCAGTGCCCCCTCCACCCCGCCCGCCGCGATGCCCGGCGCGCTTTTCAGACTGCATCGCAAACAACGGCCACGGCGCTATGGCGGTTTTGTTTACTGTTTGAATTTTTTAATTCGTAATATCTTTTGAATGGAAAGTCCAATTTAAATAATTTAAAAACTATTTTATAGGTAGTTAAATGGTCTTTACCATAAAATAATTTATTTGGATAAGGATTAATATAAACACATAAATAGCATGGTTTGAATTTGGTTAGCATTTTCATTAATGTTTAAAATGAAAAAAGTTGTTGTAGTGACATAACTACAATTGTTGGACATATGCTACCGCGGAGTTTTTTGTAGACATTATGATGTTCTTCAATATTGTTGTACATTATTTTGTTCTATCGCTAATAGTTTCGGCAGCGCATTCGACGAAAGACATTTTAAGACTCATTTTTCTACACCTTCGGTTACATTGTTCAAATTTTACCAAGGATCCCTAATTTTTTTCAAAATGAAATGTAGCCTATGTCAAATTGGAAGAATGTAGCATTCTATTGGTGAAAGAATTTTTTAAATCGGCCCAGTACTTTTTGAGCCTATTCATTACAAACATACAAACATACAAAAATAGGTACAAATCTTTCCTCTTTATAATATTAGTGTAGATACCTATCAATAGATAAAGTGGGATAGTTGGAATAAATCGTGATTTCTACTGGAAAGATGTGAAAAACCATCATCCATGTTAAACTACGTAATACCCTCTGTCCCCAAAGGCAAAAGGCGTTGGAACTTTTTATAATCATCATCATCTACTTACTTTTTTATATTTGGATGAAATTTTCTAACATTATATAACTATAACAGAAAGAAACAAAAATTTCCTCAGAACAAGTGTAAGCAAAAGCAAACCCATCTTCTGACATACCTAGTCGGACAAAGTAAAAAAGGTTCCTTTAGGGTCAATGAAATTTGTTCAAGTGCTCCGCTATTAGTGACTGCAAGACGTTACATATTTAAATATATGAGTAGGTCTGTAGTACATGTACCTACTGTACAGTATAACTTGCTAGAATTAATGAGCTCGTACTAGGTATCTTTTTATCCTCGGACAAAAAGGGATATTTAATTTTACGGTGTGCATTTGAGCATCTGTCTGATTCGGATGTTTATTGTTATCAAAATTAGTTTTAATGAGTTATTGGCTAATATTGGCCATTATGTCAAAAAATCTGAATATTTGCTACACGTTGCTGGACTATGGAAAAAAGTGAATGGATTGGATACCGATACAAGAACCCTGATCGTTGGCTATTAATAGTTTAAAATGTACAGATCTAATAACGAACGAACCGTTGAATATCTCACTAAAGTGCAGCTATATTTTGATAGCAGATAGCGTCTTTAATTTGCTCTGCTTGCTAATGCATATATAAAAGCTGCTGTGGTATTTTTGCCGGAAGATTTAAATACGTTTAGTGACCCACGCGGCGCCTGCGCTCGTGTGATCCGTGGAGCATAAATATCCAGACGCATTAAATTTAGAAGAAGTGCAGTAGGTACCTATTTAATAATCTTGCAAATATTAATATTCCTATATTAATTTTTAGCTGTTGCCCGCGACTCCGTCTGCGCAGAATAGGGGTATAAAAAATAGCCTACGACCTTTTCTCAGATTTTCCAAATAAAAACAAAAAATTTCATAAAAATCGTTCAAGCCGTTTTGATGGAGTTCGATAACAAACACGAGATTTTGTATATTAGAAAGAAGATATTAAATTCAGCTAAGTCTTTTGCACTAAACCAACGTTAAGCGATAAGCTATAATGTTGTGCAATACAAGAGGATATAGAAAATGATCGAATTTTATTAAACAAATAATAAAATAAATAAATAATAAGTAATAAATATCACAGGACAATTCACACCAATTGACCTAGTCCCAAAGTAAGCTAAGCATAGCTTGTGTTATGGGTACTAGGCAACGGATAAACATACTTATATAGATAGATTCATACTTAAATACATATTAAACACCCAAGACCCGAGAACAAATATTCGTATTATTCATACAAATATCTGCCCCGACGCGGGAATCGAACCCGGGACCTCAAGCTTCGTAGTTAGATTCTCTACCTACTAAGCCATCTGGTCGTCTAATCAAGTCAAATGTTTCTCAAAATATCATTATGTGGCAAGGTTTTCTTACCTTTTTAGCTGGTTAGGCATCGATTTCAAATTGAATTCAAATACCACTCACGAAATCGTGTCCTGTAAGGTACTTACAAGGTAACTACAAAGACGAACTTTCGTATCCGATTCTTCTCATGTTATCTATAAGGAGATGGTGTTATCATGACAGATCGGGAACCTCTTAACGTTATCAGATGCCTTATCTAGGAATAACACGTCAATCATGCAGACATGCGATTTATCTCGCACTGCTCTGATAACCGCACTACTTGCTTTCGGCACCTTGCAGTGTCAGGTAGATACAGCTAACAGAGGTTTGTCTGGTTGACAATAATGTAATCGATATAATACAATTATGGTAATAAAACGATACCTAAGACACAATTTTACTTACCCAATGAATGTGAGACCGAAATACTTATGATATACCTATTAGTTTCACTGTTTGCAAAATAGCGTTATTATATCAGTCGGTTAAGGTAATTAATGTGAAGTAAGGATAATGGCAGTTGAGCAGCAGGCGTGCCTCGGTTATTTGAAATATCACTACGGCCTGCTATACACATGCTTATTTGCGACGACGTCGCCTAACACAGTCATATTTATATTTGCAGGAAAACCATAGATGCACTATTTAAGTAAATAAGTAAAATACGATATACAGTGATTAGTTAAGAATAACTGACCGCTTCGTACATTCAAGTTAATGGTGAACAATAATTGTAATTCTGTTCTGCTTTTTACAATAAAAATATAATTCAGACTAAGGAAGGTAAAGTTGATGACGACGAATTTTGCTATTTCTGGTGGTGAGAATGAAGAATAAGAACCAAATTTCGTCTTAAAAATATGTATTATGGCTGTGGAAGCACAATACGACTAACACGATTAGTTCTAAGAATAGACATAGGAGAGCTACCTTTTGCTATCTATGGGCGTTATTAAGCCTGGCCCTTCATTCGATTTTGTTCAAAATAGACAAAGCTTTTTCAACAGAATCGCGTCATGGTCTTCTTTATTTGTTGTGCGAGCTCATCTATTTCACGTGTAGGGGATGTAACTACAATAAAGTATTTTTCCTACTCCTGTACTTTTATCTGGTTTTTACATGGTCGCGAACAAATATATAAGAACATAGATAATATGACTTCAGAAAGTCTATACTTAATCTATTCGCCATAACAGCACTTGTGTCGTAATGTCGTTATTACGATACACCTAGCTGCCACATAATATTAAATGTAGGGTACACTCAACACTAAAGCCCAGTTTAGACCTGCTGAGTTAAGTAGAGTAGGGTACTGTCGGGTACAGTAGGGTAAAATAGGGTACAGTAGGGTACAGTCGGGTACAGTAGGGTAAAATAGGGTACAGTCGGGTACAGTAGGGTAAAATAGGGTACAGTCGGGTACAGTAGGGTAAATAAGGTACAGTCGGGTACAGTTGGGTACAGTAGGGTAAATAGGGTACAGTCGGGTACAGTAGGGTACAGTCGGGTACATTGGGTACAGTCGGGTACAGTAGTGTAAAATAGGGTACAGTAGGGTAAAATAGGGTACAGTTGGGTACAGTAGGGTAAAATAGGGTACAGTAGAGTACAGTCGGGTACAGTCGGGCACAGTCGGGTACAGTAGGGTAAAATAGGGCACAGTCGGGTACAGTAGGGTAAAATAGGGTTCAGTAGGGTACAGTCGGGTACAGTCGGGTACAGTAGGGTAAAATACCCTATTTTACCCAACTGTACCCTATTGTACCCTATTTTACCCTACTGTACCCGACTGTACCCGACTGTACCCTATTTCACCCGACTGTACCCTACTGTACCCGACTGTACTCTACTGTACCTTACTGTACCCTATTTTACCCTACTGTACCCTATTTTACCCTACTGTACCCGACTGTACCCTATTTTACCCTATTCTACCCTACTGTACCCGACTGTACCCTATTTTACCCTAATGTACCCAACTGTACCCTATTTTACCCTACTGTACCCTACTGTACCCTATTTTACCCTACTGTTCCCGACTGTATCCCATTTTACCCTACTGTACCCGACTGTACCCTACTGTACCCTATTTTACCCTACTGTACCCTACAGTAGGGTACATACAGTACAGTAGAGACGAGTCGTAGGAAAAATATTGTATGCAACGGTGTATAATTTGGTCTTAACGGCTCGTGCCGTCTTCCATTGCGATACTCGCATTCGCTCGTATCGCAACTCACGTCACTCGCCTTTTAAGACCTCACTTATACAACCGTTGCATAAAATACTATTATTTTACCACTCTGTTTATCAGCGCGATTAATAAACATATTCGTGCCAATCACAGCTTTCTAGTGTCTACTATAAGAGTCTCAGAGCTAATTAAGTTGCGGACAGAAAGCGCCAGACGGAGGGCAAAACTGTAAGACTCATTAATTATTTTAAAACTACAGGTTTTTTTTTCACAATAAGAACTATACGTACACGTACTTAGGTAGTTAGGTACGTACTTGCTTTGTATCGAAGCCAAAACGATTTTCAGGGATCTGTATCTTATGATTTGTGTGTTATGTTGTCTGTCAGTCAGTAAACTCTAGTCACGTTTTTACACTATCGTAGAATAGGTTAATAAAATTTTAATACTTACCAACAAAGCAACAAATAAAACTCAAGTAATTCTTCAGTACGAAATAAAGGTGTTCTTCCACAGAAGCAGAGCGGATCGGAAACGTGTATAATCAGACCAGTCAGCACACTAGCTGTATGCTTAGTATAAGTTTTTACTTCACCAAATACTTCTCGATCGCGTTTACGTAAAAAATTCAATTACTAGGGAAACATGGACAGCGTCTCCGCGCGCGCGCTTCCATGTTTCCATTGAATTGAAATTTTTACGTAAACGCGATCGAGAAGTATTGAAGTGAAGGAAAACTTATACTAAGCGTACTGTATGCTTAGTATAAGTTTTTACTTCACGAAATACTTCTCGATCACGTTTACGTAAAAAAATCAATTACTAGGGAAACATGGACAGCGTCTCCGCGCGCGCGCTTCCATGTTTCCATAGAATTGAAATTTTTACGTAAACGTGATCGAGAAGTATTGAAGTGAAGGAAAACTTATACTAAGCGTACTGAAATCCACGCCTCGCCCCGACTGTACTACGTAGGTATAAGTAATAAAGGTTTATGATTGACAAATTCTGCTCTTGTCTCCATTCCACTCCGCCTTTATGGGAATGCACCATTAGAAGTTGTGACCAATTTTATTGGTGGGTCCGTGTATTCTTTGAATTATTATTTTACTCATCTAATTAAAATATGGAGACATTTTACCTCATTAAATGGCATTAGGTATTGCTGAGTTTGAGTCATTTTGTAAACAATATCATCTATTATGGTCAACGATTTTCCATTACTACATTACTCAGTTAGGACAATATAGAATGAGCTAACACTGTTTCGGACGTCATTTGCTGTATCAGTAGTACAGGTTGGGTATATTTAAAGCCGAGTTTAGACCTGTAAGAAAAAACGTGCAAGTTCCACTACATTGCGATGCAGCAAAGCCAACGAGATTGAAGTGGCCAATCAAACGCCGTAATGTAATGCAACTTATACGATTTTCCTTGCAGGTCTAAACTGGGCTTAAACTAAATGTAAATGTAAATGCTTTTCAAACGCGTCGTGAACTGGTCGTATGTACAGGGGACTGATTTTTGAATTCACATCACTCGAAAATACCATTCGTGAATGGTACCTAAAAATATTAAGTACCTACTAGAACATAACCACGGCTTAAATGTTATTTTTAGACTAGCTGACACTATCAGATCTGGAATTTTTTATGACTGTACTTATGTTTTAAATCCAAGACAATTTTTACCACTTTCAAATGATATTTGATCATAGATGTTATTTAAGAAATCGGCTCCCTATCACGAACACAAAATGATACTTATTTCTTAATAAAAGACGAATAAATATTTCAAATTAATTACCTTAGGCTACGTAGGTACGGTACGAGTATTTAAGTAGGTACGGTGTAATGCAAACATAACTTAGTATCTATATCTACCTAGTTCTCTCTTCAATCTGACCTTCGCAAAGTAAGTAAGCACCTTCCTAAATAAAGTCAAAATAGTGATTTTAAAAACGACAGAGAGGAACAAAAAAATAAATAAAATAAATTAGATCCAGACGTTAAGAATCCAGACTTCCATCCATCCATACTTAATATTAATATTATAAATGCGATAGTGTGTCTATCTTTCTGTTACCTCTTCACGCTTAAACCACTGAACCGATTTAGATGAAATTTGGTGTGGGGGTAGTTTGAGACTCTGGGAAGGACATAAGATAGTTTTATACCCGAAAATTGCATACTTATATACTTAGTTCCCGCGGGATAGCGATAAACGAATTATTTTCTTGCAGACGGAGACGCAAGCAACAGCTAGTATTTAACAAAACTGATTATATATTTCCCGTTCTTATAAAATTTACTTACTACTAGGTAATAATGTGCTAAGCCCGAAATTGCTAGGTAAGCGGTAGGTATACTGTACTGAACTGAGTCAACTGACTGTTTGATCCACCTGCCTGTCACTCAAACTTCAACTGACAATAATTGTTTGTGCTGATAATTAAATGACGTGCGTCCTCTAAATGAAACTCGTAATGCGACATAAAAAATATGCAAAACTGTTTGTCGCTTGTTGTTTAAAGACATCTAAAGTACTTAAGTATGAGAGCAGAACATGGCATAGCAAAGTATTACGTAAATAAATAGGCCGCATTTCATGTTTCTAACTTGAAATAGTTTAAGTATGTCATATCTTGGACATACATACCGTTTTCGAGTCAGCGACATAAGTGGACATTCCGAACTTTACGTAGTCGTATCCCATAAGTACATAAAAATCCTTTATTTTTTAATGTGTTTAAATACAGCAACTTACGATGTTTCGACATTGATCATTTCATTGCACAAAATTACTAATCATGATATAAATATACAAATTTCAATTACATTTATTTAGTTTTCAATAGGATTTAATTTGTAATGTTGACAGAACAAAATGTTGCTGCATCGAGAAAAAATAACAAATAGGTAGTCACTCACCAGTTGCAGGCGGGGGTACGACTAGTAGTATAAATCCGTCAACTGCCACTCACAACTTGACCACAACAGTGGTAAACAAAGTTTTTTTTTATATTTCACTGTATTTTCTCGAAAGGAAAACGAATGAAGTAGTGCCGTATACGGAATCGTATCGTATGTGTGACCTTTAAGAGAGCACGCGTGCACCTCACCGCTGGTCCGAGGTGTAACTGACTGAGCTCGGAGTTAGACCGGGACCGGAGCGACGAGTGAATGCTGGCCTGCGCTTGCGCCGCGCCGCGCCGCGCTCGCCGACGGTTCCGCGGTGTAGGCAGGCTGCGCTGGCGCATGGGACCTGCCTGGCCGATTCGCTTCGCTTGCTGCCACCTACAGTCTACACATACCCATCGTGACGTCCGTTCCGTCATTGATATGCATTGCATAACTTATTAACCTAACGAGACTGTCTCAGATTTTTCATACTTTGCATACTTTACTCAAATGTATAAAATATCTTTTATCTATTTTCAAACATAGCTACAGGTTATATTTTTTTCAATACAGTTGCTTAAAAAGTTCCCTTTTTTTGGCTGTATTGCGTGCGCAAAGTTCTTTTTTGCGAACTAGTGCGATTTACTTTTCTAGTTTTTTAAATTTGTTGTTGTTTTAAGTTTTGGACGGACGGACGGACGGACGGATGGACGGATGGATGGACGGACGGATGGACGGTTGGACGGATGGACGGATGGATCGATGGACGGATGGATCGATGGACGGACGGACGGACGGACGGACGGACGGACGGACGGATGGATGGATGAATGGATGGATGGATGGATGGATGTTGTTGGTAATAAAAATGTTTTGTATTATTACTATTATTATTATTAAGTCTAAAATTATTCTGTTGTATTTTTGTTTTCGCAACTGTATTAAAAAACGTCGTTCGATACACGCGCGGAAATGTCATTCTTCACTCGTCCCTCTCTCTCGGGCCTCGTGATCTAATGACACACTTACCGCACTAGCATCGAAATGTACTATTTTTTAGTACAGTCAGGGTAAAAAAAGGTTCGTCACCTGAAAGTCAATATTTGCTTGCACAAAGGCATATCAGTCCTGCCAGCCAACGTTTAATTTCAAACAAACAAAAATTTTCATTGACATTTGCAATAACAGGCTAATCTTGGGCTAATCCAAACTGAACGTGTTTATGGCTATTAAAAAACCTATACGACTGCAATACTGAAAAAAAACATACAGACGAATTGAGAACCTCCTCTTTTTTTTGAAGTCGGTATATTATGTCAACGGGAAAACCAGAAAACTACAACTATCCCGAAATGTTACTCAATTATTACATTAAATGATTGACTTGTTCATATTCATATTCATATTTAGTATTTATTTTTTACAGAATTAAAATACATAAATAGTAGTCATTACTTACGGTAAAATTTATTTATATAAAACTTAATCAAAAACGAGTATTCCGCCATTTGCATCAATCACGGATTGCACGTTGGCATTGAGTTAACAAGGCGAGAGCATTATGTCCGTTCCTCTGAAACCCTCCCAAACATTTCGGCAATGCTCTACGACAATTTTCTATGTCTATGGGGTTTAGATCAGCTGGTTTCGTAGGCCAGGAATCACCACTACTTCAGGATGCTGGTGGAACCAGTCGTTCACGATACGGGGTTTGTGAATGGGGGCATTATCACGGACATAATTGAACTCTGCCAGTTCATCAGCGGGAAAAACAGTAGGTACCTACGAACGCTTGGAATCATAGTGTCCTCCAGCACCGTTACGTAATTTGCTGCGTTTGCTCTAGGCGGAAAGTCAATAAACTCGCCGACTCCACCAGCCGAGATCCAACCCCAAATGTTAGCAGATATGCGTCCAGAACTCAAATTTGGCAACACGTGGTCTTCCGAATACCTCGTTCCGTTTACTCTCCACAAGTTTAGTCTGCCATGTTGGGATGATTGGAAGCACTTTTCATCAGTAAAAATAGTGTGACTCCAATCAAAATTTATATCAAGTCGTGGCCTGTGGGGCACGAAATGTTTTGACTTCATATCAAGTCGTTGGCTTCGAAAAGGTTAAAAAGTTCTGGCAAATTTTAAGCGTGTTGCTTTTTGAGCTTCAGTTAAAGTCACTTTCTTGGCAGGACGTCGGTGATGAAGCCCCATAGTGCAACGCATTTCTAATTATACGCGGAGATACGTCAAATAATTCGGCGAAATATTAATTAGTTTTCACGAAACCATTTTCTTCAAATTACTGAGCTGTAAGCTTTTGCTCCTGGGTAAGAGTCGGATGACGTCCAGAATTGGTATGGCGGTGATCAGTATGATTACAATCCAGAACCTTGCATTATAATTGCAGCTCTTTCATTGATATTTAAATTCCTCGGCATTATCAAATTCAATCCGACACAGAGTTATTATAAGATCCCAAATATTACAAGACAAAATACTGACACTGACAAATACCTACTGACAATCTCAGATCAAAACAAATAAAAACTTTTTATTTGATCTGAGCTGACAATTAAACAGAGCATAATGTGATTGGAACTCTTACCTGTGACTCTAACAAAGTTGTTTTTTGACTAATTCATTAAAAAGGTTTGATGTTGATATGAATGTAGATGGAGAATATAGGTCGGAGGTGCCTACTGTTTTTGGCCCTTGTTATCATAACGAGTAAGTATAATTTCATATGCACTTATCTACTTATTACTTTGGTTTTAAAAGGTACTAAGAGTCTATGACTTTATAAAGGAATGAAATAAGTAATTAACTGACGGAGGTTTTCCTACCCCGACTGTACATTAAGTATACTACTGAGCATTCCTTATGAACTTACATAACATGAACATTTAACCTTCGGCCTTCGTTGTTTTAATTCTATAACTTATAAGTTACCTACTTACGTCAAAGTCAGAAAAAACATTGCTGTTAATTTTCCGTCAATCGTTTGTCAATTTTGATGCTGTCGTGTGCAGGCCGCCAACACGGAGAAGTGGCACATTACTATTAATAGTTTATTCAACGCAACATATTTCTGAAATTTAAGTTGTACTGCGAAAATGGAAGATAAATGGCCGTTTTCCAAATTAAAAAATCCAGATCCAAGAAAAAAAAGCAGTACCAAGGAAATTCCCAAAGAAGCTATAAAAAAATCTAAGGGGGATTGCGAGATTTCGGACAGTACTTCCCATACAAAGTTCTTTATAAAGGATAGATATGAAGATTTGTACTCGAGAATCACTAGGGATCAATATTTCGGTAAAGAAGAGTCTATGTCAGGATCGTCCGATAGCTTCCACTGTGTCCATGGTCCAGAAGGAAAACATTATTCAGAGAAAGAAAAGTTAAAAAGAAATATTCTGAAAGAATTGGATCCTCACCCTGTTGGTAATTGCATAGCTATCTAATTTATAATATTACAATCGATGTCACATTCATTACTTAAGGAAAGTAAATTTTACGTCGTCTTTAAGGAAGTAGGTGTCCAGACCATTTTTATTGTAGATAGGTACTTAGATATCGCTTTCCCTCACCCACATGCCTTACACATCAAGTGTCACTTTGTTTTGATTTCTCTTGCATTACATTACAACTTTGTGTTGACCTGCAAACCTATTGTGGCGGATATGGTATGGTGATAGTAATAAATAATTGTAAAATTAAATTAATTATTTATGATAATGTAATTATTTATGATAATCAAATCATTAGAAGACTGTTACATGCCGCAAGATGATTTAATTAATTTTGAACTGTTTTGTACAGATAACAAATTATTTTTAAACTTAAATAAATGTTTCATCATTACTTTTTCAAAAAAGAAAAATAACAACTTTACCTTTGGATACACCTTATGTAACAGTCTTCTGAGTAGAGTAACACAAATTCGTGACCTTGGTGTCATAATGGATTCTAAACTTTCTTTCAAACCCCATTTGGATTCAATTATGAGAAAGGCATATAAACAACTAGGCTTTATATTGCGCGTAGGCAAACCGTTTAAAAATAGTCTAACTTACAAAATTCTTTATAATAGTTTCGTTCGCAGTAATCTCGAATTTGCTAGCGCCGTATGGAAACCCTATTACTCTATAGACATTGAAAGGATTGAGAAGCTGCAGAAGAAGTTTGTAAAAGCTCTTGACTATAGAACTGGCTATACGCATATTAGCTATAAGGACTCACTTGTTCACCATAAAATCCAAACGCTTAGTGACCGCCGAGATTGCGCAGACTCAGTTCAGCAATTTTGAATAATATTTTAAATTTCCCCTCACTACTTCATCAAATTCATTTTAGAGTCCCCAATAGACGTCAGCGCCAGTGTCGGAAAAAAAATTGTTTTCAATCCCCCAGTATAGAACGCGTTATGCACAAAACACTTTCTTGAGGCGTGCGTGTAAGCCTACGAGCATATAACCCCTAGAGACGTAGTGAAAGGCGACACTAATCTGTCGACTTGTCAGTGATTTATCAATGATGTATTTCCCGACTCCTTGGTTTACCGTCAGTTTCAACCATAAAGTATGACCGATGAGACAGCTGACATTTACGACGTAAAACAGCTTCAATATACGGCATCATGTCTTGTTGTGCAGTTAAATGGTGCGGAAACAACAGTAAAAATGTAATGAAACAAAAAACAATGTTACTTTTCATCGGTAAGTCCATTTGTTTATTTTATCAAAATATTTACGAAAATTTGATTAGTTGCAACGCGGGTCAAGTTGGATTGGAGTGGTCCGTCCCCCATCTTTTTCTTTCTCACTGCAATCGTGTATATCTATCTCTTATTATCGTAATTAGTCTCGTGTCGCCAATGACTAGTGTGGTGCGATGCATTTATTTTGTATTGTCGATAATTATCCACTAAATGATTATTGTATCTATTGATATCGGATTTTTTTCGTGGATGCTATTTATTACTATTAGACTTCGTGATATTAATTATAATTCTTATTTTCGTGTACGGTCGAACAAATTGAATCATGACACAGGATAGAACCTTTTAATAATCAATTTCACTATGATTTCCATGACAAAAGTATGAGATGTCAACATAACATTAGTAGCACAAAGGTCCACCCTGGGTCATGATTCAATTTGTTCGACTGTACCTGTATTGGATACGTATAACGTAATTTTATTTGAACTATACCTATTATGATAATATTTTAGTACTTACTTAAGTTCAATAAACCATTAAAAGTACTTTCCAACTTGTTTAGTTTAAGCTTAAAATAAATTCAAAGTTGGCATTTAAATTTTACCAGAGTGTACTGCTTGAAAAACCTTTTTGCACAACCTTTTATCGATATCGATAGAAAGCATAGTCATTATGATGCACGCCCTAGCGATCGGGTTCGGAATACTTCGGAACACTTCGAACCGATCGCAACTCCCCCCGCACCTCAGCTAGTTGACAAAATCGTTTCCTTTTAAATTCGCAGGCATTACGTCTCCAGGGGTTATATGCTCGTAGGTGTAAGCTATTCAATGACAATGAAAAACTTATAAATATTGACCCGTTCAATTGCAATATTTCCGCTATAAAAAAAGTTTTCTGGTAGCCACTATCATATTTCTACTTTCATGTTTAGTTTTCTTGTTTTTGGAATATTTACAACAATTTATGTTCAAAATTATTGTAATTTTGTTAGTACACATACCGTATGTACTTTAAGGAAACTCCAGGTCTATTTATAAGCAATAGATATTAAGATAATTTTTGTAAACGACTGTTTGTTTCTTGAATAAATAAATAAATAATGTAATTTAAACAATAAAAATATCGCACAATATATACGTTCTTTAAGGATAATACGAGTACATTGTACTTACATATAAAACCTACTGAACTACTCTGATATCTGTAATATAAAAAATTGGCTGCGTTACGTATTATTTCGCTGATTTCTTTATTTTAGTGAGTGGCCTAGCATACCTTCCAAGTTTTATATATTCATTTCTGTATTTATTTCATGCATGCTCCCCAATTTACAAATGAATATTGGAATACGATGAAGCTTAATAAAACTACTTAGTAAAGAAAAGGTTACCGTTGATGATACGGCAAATTATTGCCCTGCACCTGAATGTATTTATGCGTACCTGAACCAGATTGCAAAAGACTACTACGCCGTTTGTTAAAATATAGCTTCGTCACTAAGACTTTAGCAACACGTACTCGAAATGTACGTACAAAGTCTGTTTCACCCAGATCGCGAGTGGAACGATGGATGCCCCCCTGCCTATGATTGGGACATGGCTCAAAAGCTGGAGTTTCTGGTCACAGACGTCTTGGCTCTCCAGCAGCTCGAACGCTTGAACGCTCATCTGAAAGATTATGCGAGGACCTCTTCGGAAGGATATGTATCCTTTGAAATTATAGATAGAGCAGCTACATGTCGCAGTATTATGCATAATATACCTAATACAAATAACCTAATTCTTTTTACATTTGTAATACTTAAAAAGATTTTTTTCTTAAATGATGTGATGTTGCACGAATTGGTGCGATTAAAAGTCGGTCATTTATTATGAGTCATTTGCAAAGGATAATTATAAAGACAATATTAAATAATAAATTCACTTAATCTTCCTATATTACGTATGTATATTCAGACGATCAATGTACTTGACAGCACCTGCGTGATCTTGGATTTTTTAGTAGAACATTATCCAAAAGAGCAGAGTCTGCGCGAAGGACTCATATTACTATTGAAGAATACTCAAAAATCAATACTATTACATGCAAGTGTTGACATCGTCACCTATTTTGACAACTTGAGAAGGTACATGGGATTTTTAGGTAAGTACTGATATGATAATAACGCTGCTAGAATATGATACGACAATATATTACAGATCCAAAATTATCCCCTATCGTCATACTCATCCTCGCTTAAATCACCATCAGTAATACAGTTACAGACCCCAACTTTTGTCTGTAAGCTACTACATTTTGCCCATTTAATTATTCACCTTTGCAAATACTACAAGTTATTGAAATTAGTAATTAATAATACATACAAACAATAAGTAACAAATATGCCATTCTTTTTCAAGCTCATCTAGTACCTACATAATTATTAATTGTAAACGTAATTTTGATTTTAAATTGGTTCGCGGTTTACTTAAATTATTAGTGAGGTCGACCATACCATAACTTATTCAATCGGCAGTTGTATTGTGTTGTTAAATGAGAGCACATTTATCGCATAGGGCTAATGAGGACAATATACTATTGCCGCAAGCACTCGAGGGAGTTTTATTCCCTAAAGGAGCGCAATGGTTTATGATTCATGGGCATGACTAGCATCACTACAATCAATACGTGATTAGGTACGAACTTGGTAGACTACTTATTAGGTCACTGAAGTCAGTTCGAGGCATGAATCTTGATCGGTGAACGAAAGTGGCAGGGATACAACTGCTCATCTGTAGCGTAAGGTTTAGGAGGTAGAGCTACGGTCGTCAAGGTCTACGTTCAAGTGTGCACACGAATGATAAATGAAATGATGATGCGTACCACGAATATTTAATTTACACGTCGGCCGTCTACTTATTTAACTTATTACTTGGTTATGTATGTACCGTACCTACTAGCTGTAACCCGATTCGCCCGCGCCGCGTTTTAAATACTTACCTATACACGAGAAACATTTACCTGTATACTTAGTATAAGTTTTCCTTCACTTCAATACTTCTCGATCGCGTTTACGTAAAAAAATCAATCACTAGGGAAACATGGACAGCGTCTCCCCGCGCGCGCGTCCATGTTTCCATAGAATTGAAATTTTTACGTAAACGCGATCGAGAAGTATTTTGGTGAAGTAAAACTTATACTAAGCGTACTGTATGCTTAGTATAAGTTTTCCCTCACTTCAATACTTCTCGATCGCGTTTACATAAAAATTTCAATTCTATGGATACATGGAAGCGCGCGCGCGGAGACGCTGTCCATGTTTCCCTAGTAATTGATTTAGTATTTTATTTTGATTAAGTATTTTGGTGAAGTAAAACTTATACTAAGCGTACTGTACCTCTACCATGAGTTTACATTAGTTTACGTGACCCTACTTGCTAGCGACGACGGCATAAATTATTTGTATGGAGAATTGTACAGCGCCTCTAGCGGTCACTTACGGAAGTACAATTCTCCATAGG
Organism: Archips crataeganus; assembly: GCA_947859365.1. NCBI lineage: Eukaryota > Metazoa > Arthropoda > Insecta > Lepidoptera > Tortricidae > Archips > Archips crataeganus. The sequence continues at coordinate 19,702,863 of OX402045.1, read as the reverse complement.
TACAAATCATTTACGCCGTCGCTAGCGAGTACGGTCACTGTGAACTAGTGTAAACTCATGGTAGAGGTACAGGATTAGGAGATAAGGTTTTTTATTGGAAAGCAGGTATCTTGGCGATGATTCTTAAACATGTTTCATCAAAATTAGTTTAGCCGTTTCAAAGTTATCAGCTATTTTGTTAGCTGCGGATGGGATCTTGGACACCTAATGTACATTTACTTTATTTTCAAAATGTGTGACCAAATTGCGTTGAGGGACTTAAGGGTTTTAATTTTTTTTTATTTTGTCTATAGTTAAAATATTCTCCCACGGGAACGAATTTCAGTTCTCTCTAGATCTATGTTAAGTACACACTATGTATCATTCCAGAGGCCGTGTTGTCTTAACGCGCGGGCGCTTGCCATCGCGTCCACCATCTTTTTCTGTCAACATCTTATACTGTTTGACAGAAAGAAATAGCGAACGCGATATCAAGCGCCCGTGCGTTGGACAATAAGCGTAAAGGTCTTTGTATATTTGTACGCCAATAGTCATCTAAATCCGCCGTTATTTCGTGATTGACTAACAAACATCCACCGTGTAAACATCCAAACATCTTCAACTTTCGCAGTTATACTTAATATTAGTAAGGCAGGATAATAGGATAGGTTTCTTAACCTTGGTCAAGTCAAGTTGGTCATAATTCATAATCATTATCGTCGATATATTCAACAACTATATAAAGTACTTAGTTTTTTTAGCATTAGAAAGAAAGTAAGCGATCTTGACGTGTCTTTTTATTGAAAAACACTTTTAAAATAAGTAAGTCATAGCTATAATAATCAATCATAATACAGGGTTATTTGTAATTCACTAGCATCCTTTTAACCCTAAACTCCTACCACTTAAACAAATGTTTTTTGGTGTACGGCTTTTGTCATAACTTAATATTTTTGGTGCAATGACGTTTTGAAAATTTGAGATTACCTCTTATTTTTACGATACCCTGTGTATTTGTATGGGAAAAAAGTGCTTAATTTTAAAAGGTCGTAAAAAAAACATTTGTTTGAGTGTTAGGAATTCAGGGTTAAGGGGATGTCAGTGAATTACAAATAACCCTGTATATGTATCAATTTGGAAGGAAATAGGTCATTTACAATCTTTTGGGTTCATAAGTCATAGTTACTATTTTTTTAAAAGCGTTTTTCAATAAAAAGACTCGTCAAGATTGTGTACCTTATTTCTAATGCTAAAAAAACGAAGTATAAGTAAGTAGTGTTCCGGTTATTTTCATAAGTATCTGTTGATTGTTGTTTATGTTTATGTTTGTCTTTGGATGGCCACGATTTTAGGTTACCTATTGCTTCGCTTGGAGGACGATGATTTGTTCGAGCTGGTGTCAAAGGCCTTGCGGTGGCAGCTGTCGGCTCCCGACGCGCAACGCGCCGCGAGCGCAGTGCGGGTGCGGCAGGCGCTCGCCGCCGCCGCGCCCGTCCTCTCCCAAAGCGTCGTCAGGATGCTGGCTGTCTCTTCCGCATACCGCTTCCCCACGTTCTTAGACATAGCGCTTTTCTTGGCTTGCGACTCGGTTGACAATTGTATGTACTACGGTAGCCTCTTGACTTGTTCTGTAGAGTAGGTAGAGGTACGTGGCAAGTAGTTCTTAGAATTTTACGTTATTTCGGCATAATAAATAAATAATAAATTATTAATTTTACCATTTGTATTGCCTCTCATATATCATTATACTTACTTAAATTTACCTACTAACACAAGGTACTTAACATTTATCTAACATAAGATTGTACCGAGCTTGATACGAATCCTGCCTTTTGCATCGAAAAAAGTGAATGTATTTTTTGAACATCTTACGTAATAGAGATACGTTGTGCAACGCCGTATGTTTATAAATAATTCATAAATTCGAGTAAAGTTAATTTAAAACTGTCTCAAAATTTTGAAATGAACTAATTTATTTTATCACTTTTTCCTTGAGCTTGTTTGACGTTTTGTCGCAAAAGAATAGCTACTTAATGTTAATTATGCCTGCAGGTGTCATGTTGATGAAAGAAAACATATTAGAGAATATTTTCTGCCGCTTCGACCCTTACTTCCCTGAGAGAAAGTTGCCTGCGTACGACATCAATCCAGCCGATCCTCAAGACTTCAATGTTCAATTGGGTGCGTCACTTTCGAAATTCACTCATGAATTATGTATGATAATCAGATCAGGTCACAATACGCGTGTCCAAGTAATTAAATTTTACTATGCGTTGCTCGTTTAGGTTGAATATTAAGCATTTTTAGGGTTCCGTACCTCAAAAGGAAAAAAACTGAACCCTTATAGGATCACTTTGTTGTCTGTCCGTCCGTCCGTCCGTCTGTCAAGACCCTTTTTCTCAGGAACGCGTGGAGGTATCAAGCTGAAATTTATATCAAATACTCAGGTCTACTGTCCCTTAAAGCTGTGAAAAAACAAACTTCTAAGCCAACGCAATCAAAAGATACAGCCGTTTATGACGTAAATTTCCGCATATTTTCGAAACTCGCAAGGGAATCAAAACCTACAGGGTACTTCCCGTGAACTCAGAATCTTGAAATTTGGTACGAAGCAAATTCTTATAGCACAGATAAAGGAAAAATTGCGAAAAGCATAATTTTTTTTTATCTGTCTGTCTATATCAGTAACTAATCTATTTATGCCGCAAATTTTCGACACTCGCAAGGGAATCAAAACCTACAGGGTACTTCCCGTGAACTCAGAATCTTGAATTTTGGTACGATACAAGGCCTTATAGCACAGATAAAGGAAAAATTGCGAAAAACATATTTTTTTTGTCTGTCTGTCTATATCACTATATTATCAGTAACCAATCTATTTATGCCGCAAACTTTCGACACTTGCAAGGGAATCAAAACCTACAGTACCACTACCATGAGTTTACAATGACCGTACTCGATAGCGACTGCGTAAATGATTTGTATGGAGACTCCATACAAATCATTCACGCAGTCGCTATCGAGTACCGTCACTGTAAACTCATGGTAGTGGTACAGGGTACTTCCCGTGCACTCAGAATCTTGAAATTTGGTACGAAGCAAGGTCTTATAGCACAGATAAAGGAAAAATTGAGAAAATCATAATTTTTTTTGTCTGTCTGTCTATATCAGTAACCAATCTACAATGATCCCACACTGCGCACATTTTGCTTAGGAGCAGGGTCTGCTAAGACTGGATGTTCATAGATACATATAAATTTGTACGGAACCCTCGGTGCGCGAGTCCGACTCGCACTTGGCCGGTTTTTTTTATTTGAAAACCAGCTTTATACCACGGCTTCGCTCCCGTGGTACAATAATATGACCAGCTATCTATCACGATAATTTCGGAATAGTGCACACAGTCAGTCAATCACGTCACTCTTGTACAGGCAGATAGAAGATATGTCATTCAGCTCACTAGCTCGCAAAGGTTTTCTTTCTCCTCCTAAATCTGCGTGGAAAAGGTTATTAGGTAAAATTCGAACGTAACGAATAACTGGGTGCGCCTAAATTTTTCTTATGAATAGAAAATAAATAAATAAAGTCATTGGACAATTTGACACCAATTGACCTAGTCCCAAACTAAGCAAAGCTATGGGTACTAGACACCGGATAAACATACTTATACAGGGTTATTGGTAAGTCGACCTATTCCCGTTAAGGGCTTATGGGGGAGGTCATTTGCAATTATTTTTGTCCTATAATGCCTTATGCAAAATTAACCATTTCCAAGATAATTCAAATTTAAGTTTTTAGCAAAAAATGCCAGATACGCAACTTCAAAAATGTATTCAAAAAAGTTGGCTATTTAAGTATTTTTTTATTTTCTTATGTACAAGATAAAATTGTTGTTCGTACCTATGCAATATTAAGGGGCTGTTTCACCACCCATTGAATAATTTTAAATGACGGATAAATGTGATGCCGTCTCCGTCTACTATTCGAACAAAACAATCAGAGACGGCATCACATTTATCCGTCAAACAAATTTGATCAATGGATGTTGAAACAGGGGTTAAATGTAGAATTATCTGTGCACGTTTTAGAATGCGACACCAAAAAACAAAAAAATATGTTTTTTTATCAAGGATGATATAGACAATCGCCATAGTACAGATCGTCCGCGGAAAAATAGTTTGATTATTAAATCTAGATGGCACTGACATATAGCCCGAGGGTTTGAAAGCAAAACAATAAGACTACCTACAGATGTTTCATATGTATTATTTTTCAAAAATATTGCATAATAATACATTTGCAGTAATATGAAATATCTATAGTCTTATTGTTTTTTTTTCTCATAAATATTTATTAAAATCGTTACAATGGAACATACATGGAAAGAACAAAATAATAACAATAAATTACTAAACATTCAATTTTGATTAATGTGTGGGAGGGCAGCGCCGTCGTCAAACCCAAGCCACCTGGCAGCAGGCTTAAATCGGTGTCGTGTGCCGCGGATGCACATACTGGTGGCACGTATAATGGCATTACTTATCCTGGCTCTAAGCCAGCCCAGTATAGTTTTGCTTTCAAGCTATATCTCAGCGCCATCTAGATTTAATAATCGAACTATTTTTCCGCGGCCGATCTGTACTATGGCGATTGCTAATCCAGTCTATATCATCCTTGTTTTTTATAAGGTTGTTCAACATTAATGGCACAAAAAAAAAGTAAATTTTACTAAAACATTTGGCGTGCAAATTGTACGTAAAACATGTACTTAACTATTTTTAGATTTCTTACGAGCTATTAATACTATGATTTTTGCTAATGGTTGTTATAAAAAAAATATCACAAAGGACGTAGGAAGAAAATCATGTCCGAACATTTCTTAAAATTAACTCATTAAGGGCCTACCGTGTTTTTGGCGCATTTATTTACACACTATCTTAAAAAAGCACTCTAACTTATCCTACGATGGTTTCTATGCGTTAAATACACGGCGAAGAAATCGCGTTTGTCCACAAATTGAATTTAATACCTAGTCGTTTTCCCCATAGATTTTTGGTTTCCTTGGCAATTTCCTTTATAATAAAATTAACCATAACATCAATATTTACCCGCTTGCAAAAGCATCCTGTAAGAGGCTCTTACTAAATGGCTTCTAGCTCTTGATTATAAAAGCACTGAAAAATTATTGACCCCTATCGAATAAGCTATAACTTCGATCAACAATACAACTGATCGAAGAGCTACAAACAAAACAATTATTTTAGAAAACTATTTAAAATATAGTAATAATAACAATATGATTGTTTGGGTATAGTGTTGAAATTAAATGTGCACTCATCCACATACACTCACTCACTCTCTCTCTCTCACACACACACACACACACACACACACACACACACACACACACACACACACACACACACACACACGCAATTTTTCTATTTTCCCCATTATCAAAAATTGTTATAACTAAATAATTATAATAATATACTTACCTATGTTGTAATTAAGCTATTTTTCACATCAAATCAATTTGTATTGAATAGTATACCCCTATTAGTTATGGATATCTGAGAGTCGGAGACCTGGTGACCTGACATAGAGGGTACTTCTCCTAGTTCGGGCACCAGTCTCCGCCACACGGGTTCTGTATCTACTTTTATTATACTAGTTTTATTTCACTGTATGCTTACTGTATGTATTGTAAACTTTGTGGTGGAGAAAATAAATACTTTTTTACTTTTACTTTATTTAATCTCGTGCTGTATCATTACAAGTAAAGCTACTTATAGTCTTGAAATTCATGTGTAAGATATTTGAGGATTCACTCTAATGACAAGTGTTTATCGAAACACGATTACTTATAGAAAAAAAATCCAAAGTCGTCTCTAAAAAATAAAATAAATTCGTAGTACGTACGACGCTAATATTGCACGGCAGGTCACGACTTTTTAAATGTTAATAAAACAAGATATTTTCTAGGGCGTAGTGTTGCTACATTTTTAAAATTTGTATTTGTTTTAGTAATAAGATGAAAATACCCAAAAACACGCGCAGTCCAACCATCTTGAGCCATCGTGCCTCCCCCACGCCCGAAATCACCCACCCAAAATCGATTAGCGCGAAAAGCTCGGTAGGCCCTTAAGGGGCTGCTTCACCACCCATTGATTAATTTTAACTGACGGAAAAATGTGATGCCATCTCCATCTATTCGAACAAAACAAACAGAGACGGCATCACATTTATCCGTCAAATAAATTTGATCAATGGATGGTGAAACAGGAGGTAAATCTATCAATAATAACTGTTATAAATACAACTAACAACAATAAGTAATGTAAAATAACAAATTGTAACTAAAAAACAACTAAGTTTAAAATTTTACGATGTTTTTATTTATTTACATTTGATACCCATTCATAATGTTATTTATTTACTGCACTAAGGCTGCACTGGCTGACTGCGAAATTTGTAAGTACTTCCATTTTCAAATTATAAAAAAAAAACATTCAGACGAATTTAGAACCTCCTCTTTTTTTTGAAGTCGGTTAAAAACAAAGTATACCTATTTGAAAATGGAACTCCTTACTTTGATAATCTTATAAAAAATAGTTATTTGTGCAACAAGAGAGCAAAGTTGGTTTTTACTGCGAGTGTTGATTTTGAAACACGAGTCAGCGAAGGATTCTATAATTGAATCACGAGCGTCAGCGAGTGATTCTAAGTTAGAATCCTGAGTGCGCGAGAGATTCAAATACACGAGATGCAAAAAAACTTTGGTCTCGTGTGACACATACAGCACCTCAGCAGCGAGAACATAATAAATTGTTAAAGGTATATAAACGTCGTCTTTTTGTCTTTGTTGCGGTTTTCAACATTAAGTAAATACAAGTTAAGTATGAAGTATCTTTTCTATTATTATCTTTTTCTTTTTTTTTTTCTACTTCATTTTTTTATTACTTTTACGGTCATCCCGTGAAACCATATATTTCAAACTAAATACAAACTGAAATATAGATTTTTCAACTTCATTTTTTTATTACTTTTACGGTAATATATGGTTTCACGGGATGACCGTAAAAGTAATAAAAAAATGAAGTTGAAAAATCTATATTTCAGTTTGTATTTAGTTTGAAATATATGGTTTCACGGGATGACCGTAAAAGTAATAAAAAAATGAAGTTGAAAAAAAAAATAGAAAAAGATACTTCATACTTAACTTGTAAAAGTTGGCTTAGTAGCGCCATCTCTTGGTCCAGGTGAGCGGTTAGCTCCGAAGGAGTGTTAAAGTCTCTCGGTAGAGGGCATAACATAGATGCGCGCTTTATCACTCCATAATGTGATTATAACAGACTGAAGTGTACGATGTATGGGAAAGATTCGTCGCTAACTTCTAGACCAGTGATGGTGTAGGGGTAAGCACGCAGCACGGAACGCTGAGGACCTGGGTTCGTTTCTCAGCATTGGTCTTTTTTCTGGGGTTTTTTCTGTGCATCTATATTTCAGTTTGTATTTAGTTTGAAATATTAAGTAAATACTCCATAATTGTACCTATATAACAATACAGTACCCGAAAAAGTGTTTGCACCCTTTGCTAGTCTCCATTGCTTAAAAATATCATAAGCTTTTAAATATTTTTCGCGAGACTTTTCAAGAAAGAAACTTAACTCTGCATTTTGTATTACTACCTTAATTCGTCTGGTGTTCGGTTGTTGACTTCGTCACTGGACTCACTCATATCATATTCAAAAAAATATTAAATAAGTACTTATTACTATTCTTATAATTTCCAAATTGCCTTTGATCGTGTATCAAACTCTTAGATATCGAACTCTGCAACTAACGAAACAGAAGAAGAAAAGAATTAAAATTTGAATCTCGCTATTTTTTAAAGATGCGTTCCGATACTGCAACCGATATTAATCACGATGTTCAAGATTGTTAAAATTATTAATAATTATATAGATACATGTTAAACTTTGTATTTTTCTACAACATTTTTACTAGATTATATAAAAATATAATCCAAATATTAATAAAGTACAATAATTAAATTTAAAACCTGAACAGAAAAATTACAATTTTAAGGTTAAGTACGTATTATGAGTATCCGAACGTTCAATCGTTCGTTTATTTTTTAGTCCTACTAGGTATAGAATTTGAAATCGAACTTAGAATCGATTTGATCTTATCTCTCGCTCTTTTCGTATCGAAATGAAAGTGACAGATCAAACTGAAGTTGAAATCTTTCGAATTCAGTAAGTGCCTATACCCATCATTGTTCTCGACATTTAAATTTTTTTATTAAAAAGCTACTTTGTCTCACGCAGTGAGCAAAATCGGATTTTGCTCAGTTTTTTAGTAGCAAAACGGTGCTGAGGTGAAAAATTGTTTTTTGGTCTTGCATTCTTAAAAATGTAGGTACTTACAGATAATTATACTTTTAATATTGCATAAGAAGAGCTATTTTATCTTGTATATGTATAACCAAATAGAAAAAGTTAAATGGCCAACTTTTTTTAAAATAAATTTTTGTTTGATGAGAATGATGAGTTGATTTTGAGAAATGTTTGACGTGATTGTCTTCCTACGTCCTTTGTGATCATTTTTTCCTAGCAACCATTTACAAAAATGATAGTATTAGTAGCTTGTTAGAAGGCTAGAAATACATACATGTTTTATGTACAATCTGCACGCCAAATGTAGGTATTAGTAAAATTTTCTGTTTCTGTGCCATTAACTTTTTGGTCTCGCGTTCTTAAACGTGTACAGATAATTCTACTTTTAATATTTCTTAAGAACAAAAATTTTATTTTGTAAGTAAGCAAATAAAAAAGTTGACTTAAGTAAATGGCTAACTTTTTTTAAATAAATTTTTGAAGATGCGAATTTTACTTTTTTGCTGAAAACTTAAATTTCAATTATCTCAGAAATGGTTAATTTTTGCATAGGGCATTATGGGACAAAAATGATTGCAAATTACCTCCCCCATAACCCCTTAACGGGAATAGGTCGACTTACCAATAACACTGTACTTATAGTTAAATAGATAATTAAATACGTATATTAAACATCCAAGACTCGAGCACAAACATTCGTATTTTTCACACAAATGTCTGCCCCAACCGGGAATCAAACCCGGGACCTCAAGCATCGAAGTCAAGTTCTCTACCTAACAACTAAACTTTTCGGCGGTCTAAATAAAATAAATAACACGTTCAGAAAGTACGTTTTCACTTCTCATGCTCTTAAAAGGTTAGTTTAGTCTCTGCATATCGGGACTAAAGCTCTTTTTTGATCTCTAGGGATTAAAGTATTTTTTTTTAATTTACTTTGGAAACCCCTAAACTGCCAATCACGGTGTTTGTGAATGGAGGATTATCGCCATTTTCAGTGACTCCATAGCGCTCCGTAGCGCCCTGCGCTTCGGTCTGTGGAAGCCTTTAGGGCGTGGAAATAACCTCAAAATGACAACTGTATAAAAAATATTTAAAAAATAATAATTTCGTGAAACACGAAGAATAATTAAATTACGAATATTAATCTATTTAATTATATTAAACATGAATTCATTTTATTCTGCATGTAAAGAAAGATTTCCTTTGTTTTTTTTTTAAAAGCGCTGTCGGTAAAGCAGTTCCCTGCTCTGTCGATAAAATAGCAATCCGCACCGCACTGTCGGCAAAGCAGTGCTGGAGTGTACGGTAGATAGAGCAGTTACGTTTGAAAATTAATATGGCGTGACTTCAAAATGATGCGATATCAGTTGTTGCATTTAATAGTAAATAGAAAGTATAATTAATCTATATATATAAAAATGAATCCCTATTTCCCTTGGTCACGGCATCACGCATGAACGGCTGGACCGATTTCACTAATTCTTTTTTGTTGTGTTCGTCATTGTCAGGAGAAGGTTCTTATGAAAGAAAAAATTAAGAAAATTGCGCGGAAAATTAGAAAAATTAAGAAAAATTACCGTCCATAATAACTTTTCTAATGTAACCTTATGGCGTTTGACATAACTGCCAGTCGTTTGACAGTTGGCGTGATTAACAGAATACGATCGTTTAAATTAAATGTACGGGTCGAAATTTTATTCATAAAACTAGCGACGCGCCCCGACTTCGTGTGGGTGTAGTTTGGGGAAAAAGAGGTAAATATATAAACTTACCACCTTAAATTATAGACTTTCTTTATTTTTCACACCTATTTTTCAAAGTTACACCCGTGCGAAGCCGGGGCGGGTCGCTAGTTAGATATAATTTAACAAAGAATTGGCATATAGAAAATAAACTTAAAATTTCGTTTCTTTATTCACAGGTAAGTGTTTCAGTTAACAATATATTTTGTGTGTGAACTTAGTTCAATTTCTTAGTTTAATTTATTTGCCGATTCTAATGAATGAACAATTATCATTCTTATACGCATAGCCCAATTAGTTTTAACATAGTTTTTAAGTTTGTATCTGTTGGTTAATTATGCAAGCATTTAAAGCGGTAATTTACAAAAAATATAAAAGAAAAGAAAAGACCGCGGAATTTGTTTTTGTTATTTGAATTTTGAACAGATGTCCATTACTCGTATTGAGCATACGTTGTAAAATAGTTACTGCAGCGGCCGCGAAATAGGGGATTGCCGGCCGAGTAGTTATAGATGGCCGAGTGTTAACGAGGCCATCTAGAGATACGAGGCCGGCAATCCCTGTTCGTGGCCAAGGCTTGTATAGAGTTTTTCTCAAACATGCATCATCATCATCACCACCATCATCACCGCCATCATCATCACCATCACCATCACCATCACCAACAACATCATCAACATCCATCAACATCCATCAACATCCGTCAACATCCATGAACAAGAACATCCATCAACATCCATCCATCCATCCATCCATCCATCCATCCATCAACATCCATCAACAACCATCAACATCCATCAACATCCATCAACATCCAACAACATCCATCAACATACATCAACATCCATCAACCAACATCCATCAACATCCATCAACAACCATCAACCAACATCCATCAACATCCATCAACATCCATCAACATCCATCAACATCCATTAACCAACATCCATCAACCAACATCCATCAACATCCATCAACCAACATCCATCAACATCCATCAACCAACATCCATCAACATCCATCAACATCCATCAACCAACATCCATCAACATCCATCAACATCCATCAACATCCATCAACATCCATCAACATCCATCAACATCCATCCATCCATCCATCGATCAACATCCATCCATCCCTCCGTCCGTCCGTCCGTCCGTCCTTCCATCCGTCCGTCCATCCATCCATCCACGTCGACCACGTCGACCTATTAAACGTCATGGTGCTGTGTCACATAAAACAATAGACGATCACTTTGCTGGCCTTGGCCAGCAATGTTGTATGAAATTCCATTATTGACCTCTCGTCTAGCCGCACCTGCAACGTGACAGTTCGTGGCGTATTTTAAGGAACATAACGTCAATATTTCATAGCATGTTTGAGAAAAAGTAATTTGTACGTCGTTTTTTTCCTCGCATTCAAAGTGAAAAGTAGAGTGTTTAACGCGAGACTAAACTACCATAATGACAACTCGAATTATACCCACCCTCGCTCTCGCTCGGGTGGCTAAATAGCTCGTCTCATTATGGCTTGTTAAAGTCCCTTGTTGAACAATCTACTATTAATTTAACACACATTACTCATATAGTGCGAGTCTGTTGATTCAATTTATTACTTATTACCTACTGTTATATTGGTACGGATTCCCGATTACGGATCCATGGGGATCCGGTCATTTGACAAGCATTCATGGTGCCGAAGCTAATATGAAGAGGCATTGATACCATATAATGTAATACTTAGAGATGGGCGCAACTATCGTATCCACTAATACACCATGAGGAATTTAGGATGTGTTAGCGGATATTCCTCCACAGTTGCCAAACTATTGCCAGATAGGAAGGAATATGGAACGGGCTATAGGGTTAGGATGTTGTCGACAGGATTATCATTCTAATCGTACGGATGTGCTTATATTTAGACACAATTACACGCGATTATACACCCACCTTGCCTCCAGTTGGCCGCCTAAAGTGGAGCGTAAGAGCTAAATGCTCGAAGGATGGATGTGTTTCCGTAAATGGCGAGTTCACATTTCAAACTTTAAAGTCCGGGCGGGAGGACCTCTCCATCCTTAGCTATTCACACCAATGTTGCTACCTCGTTGCACCGAGCGAGCAACAGTTTGAGGGACTCAATTAGTGGGTAGGTATCACAATACCGAAGTACGAAAGACCGAATGTATTAAAACATCGAATGGGTCAAAAGACCGACACGATTTTTTTCTGAAACCGTAATCTTCTCAGAATTTATTAAAACGGCATCATACAGAACCCATTAGGTTAGGTTAGGTTTGTATTATAACAATCTTAAAAAGTTAACGGTTTCAGAAAAAAATCGTGTCGGTCTTTTGACCCATTCGATGTTTTAATACATTCGGTCTTTTGTACTTCGGTATTGTAATACATAACCCAATTAGTGAACGCCGAGTCACCATTTACCTAAATTTCGGTTCACCCCAATCACCTCATAGCCCACGCCATATCCCTTCCTAACTGGCGATACTTATTTTGGCAACTGTGCGGGAAACTCCGCTAGCACATCCTCATGGTGTACGAGTATTAGGGGATACTATAAGTTGCGCCCATCTCAATTACAGTAGGCATACCTATAGTATCTAACCCTCTTCATAGTGACTTCGGCCCCATGAATGCCTTTCAAATGACCGGATCTCCATGCACCGATTGGTTTTCACTCGTGTTGGATCCTTCGTTTGCTCAGATTTCAATACAAGTAGGTACCAAAAAATAACTTTTTAATACAGTTGCTCAAAAAGTGGCGTATTGCAGGGACGTATAGCGTTCGGGATGTGGGCTATTACATACTCGAGCTTTTTCTTTACCTTTTCCGAACTCATGCGTTCTCTTTCCCAACTGTCAAAATAATGTCTATTAAAAAGAAAAAAACCAACCACGAAGTTTTTACTAAAAAAAATTCATCGAAGTTTTTATGAAATATTTCTAAAAAGAAGCTACTAATTTGTTTCAATATCAGATTTAATGATTTGATTCAATGAGTTAGTTAGGTTTCATTTCATTTCATCTCATTAAATTTCATTTTCATTTTATATCAATAAAAAAATTCTACTGAAGACTTGGCTGTATGGGCATAGTTCCCTTTGCCTACTCAGAATGGGTGAAAAAAATAAAAAAAAATCTCTGCTAATATTCTTTTACGGTTGGCGCCATTTTCCAAAAATGTTCTTTGCGAGTTTAGTTGTTTGTTGCACAAAATGAGTAATTTCGACGATATTTTATTTGAATTAACACCACCGGAATTCAGTATAATTGCACAAAATGCTTCGGAGAACATTTTACCGGAAAAGTCAAAAAGTCGCTACATATCTACATACGACGAATTTATTGCGTGGAGAGAAAAGAAAAAAGTTAATAGTTTTTCAGAAAATGTTATGTTGGCATACTTCTCCGAACTCTCAGCAAAATTAAAACCTTCTACGTTATGGCAGAGGTTTTCGATGATAAAAAGTATACTGAAAATAAGGAACAACGTAGATATAAGTGAATACCCAAAACTAAATGCTTTCTTAAAACGACAATCAGACGGTTTTACAACTAAAATGTCGAAAATATTAACATCGAATGAAGTGGAAAGGTTATTGAACGAAGCTCCCGATGATCGTTATTTAGCCACAAAGGTAATTTATTAATAAATACTTATATTTTTCTTTAGTATTCAGTTTACGAAATCGCAAAATACAGTCAATATATTATTTAAAAAAATATTAATCAAATCCCTTTTTTGTAGGTTGCGCTGATTTTTGGCGTTGTTGGAGCTTGCCGCACAAGCCAATATTACTTTAAAAGATATATATGTTATATATGTGAATTATAACTTTTATAAGAAATAAATGATTGTTTAGTTGAGTTTATTGTGTTTTTATTATTTTATTAAATTGCTACATTTTTTCGCAACTGTATTAAAAATAGTTGTTCAGTACACGTGCGGAACCGTCATTGCAACTTGTTCCGACTGTCAACCCTCACCTTCGGCTGCGCCTCGGCTCGGGTAGACATTTGTCGGAACTCTTTGCAATGACAGGCTTTCCGCACTCGTAATGAAATATACTATTCCAGCCTTGCGTAGCAAATAAATATTGCGTAAAGCAAAGTAATTTAAGTGCCCAATTTATATTTTAAATATTTTATTGTTTAACCATTCCTAACGTTATTCCGGCCAGGTGCCAGCAGTGTGCACATGCCTACGACTCTGTCATTGCTGTTGGTACACGTCACGACGTTAAAGCAATGTACCGACGAAAACCCCAGATTTCCTGATAGCCTACCTTGTCCTGATAGTTATGCACTAAGGTAAATAGCCAATTTAAAAAAAACGTGATAATTCAATTTAATTCTCTATCAAACTTAGGACGTAGCGTGGCGTCCACTTAATGCGGCATTAACTTCCGTAGAAATAAAGAAGAGTTTTCACACTAAGCTAAAGCGCGTCGTACACGTGTTTGTATGATGATATTGAGATGCAGATCATTACTTACTTATACCAAGCCAGCACTAAACAGCGAGACAAAGCCTTTTCTGTGCTACCATGAAAACTTAGCCAAGCGTTAAACGTGTGTTAAGCAAATGTCAGTTCATAGAAATGATGACATTTTAGTCAAATCTGAAATGTGTTATACACGTTGGCTGCCATGGGCTTTATCGGTCGGATCAAAACCTATTTTTTCAGGGTATTTGTTTTGGTGGTTGCTCATGGCACCTCAGTAATAGGGCGATACTAAGAGCATCACCGGTGTGATCATTAGTACGGGGCGTAGAAGCAACACGTTAGTGAATGCGGTGGGCAGCCAATGTGGTAAGTTGTGCGACTTTTGCGTAATGAGGCCCTACTTAATGTTTCAATTTGGTTAAATACCTACAATGGAAATGCGAAACGCACATTGGACCCTAAGTCGAATTGCTTGGTTAAACCAGTTAAACTAACACAAAATACAAAATAGCTCTCGCGAATAGATGGACTTCGCAGGTACTTAGTAATGTAAGTATAACGACCGCTTTAGCCTAGTTGGTAGTGACCCTGCCTACGAAGCAAGAGGTCCTGGGTTCGAATCCCGGTAAGGGCATTTATTTGTGTGATGAGCACCAATATTTGTTCCTGAGTTATGGGATGTGTTCTATGTATTTAAGTATTTATTTATCTATATAAGTATGTTTATCGTCGTCTAGTACCCATAGTACAAGCTTTGCTTAGTTTGGGACTAGGTCGATTTGTGTAAGATTATCCCCTAATATTTATTTATTTTATTTATTTAGAATAGATGATAGTTTGAACATGTCACGAAATTACATGATTTCATCCTACAAATGTCAGAGGTTTAGATCTCTTGTATTAGTAAGTAGTTAATTTGATTGTTTTGCAGATGCTTCGTGTGGGCGTACCGGTACGAGTGCCGTGCGCGTGAGCACCGGCACCAGCGTATCACTTTGACGGTGATAGCTTCGGCACTGGCTAAGTGCTTCGGCGAGCGACTAATTACATTTGCAACATCTTTGATGCCCGGTTCTTTGGTTTATAAGTATTCTAATTAGGATCTATATTTTCAGGTTTCCGTAGTCAAAATGACGAAAACGAAACCCTTAATAATTTCATCTGTCTACGGATTAACTCAATGTTTTAGTATTAGAGAGCTTTAATAGGCTCGAGTAAGTTATAGATATAGAAAACTGGATCTGGTAAATTACTTAATTCTAATCTGAAATTAATTTCAGATGTAATGTCTCTATCGGTTCTCACGGAGCTACCGTTTAGAGTGGGTTGGATTGAAGGTGTTAATTTTAATACGTCTCAGCTAGATGTGCAATTCAAGAAGGTTCTGATATATCTAAGCATCGATTTACTAAAAATTTTTCCCTACAACAGTTTTGTAAGTATGATCACATAAGGGCAGACGTTGTAAGGTCAATAGATATTATGTAAATATTATGTAGAAAATCTAAAATTACTTACTTTGTTATATCACCCATTTTGCCTCGCTCTGATTTGGATACCACCGGTTTAGTTCCAACGACGCAATTTATAGGGTTTTGTACCAGGAAAGGAAAATTCAGAACCTTTATAGAATCACTTCGTTACCCGTCTGTGCGTACGCCCGTCTGCCTGTCATGACAATTTTTACCAGCGGCAGGTAAAAAAGGTATTAATTTGAATTTAATATGAAATAATTAGGGCTACAAAAACAAGGCTACGAGCCTACTGGGGCTTCAAGGAAATAGGTGCTATGAAATACAGACTTATTTTCGTTTGCTCGTAAATTTTCACGGAACCGATTTAGTGTCAGCCCGACTCGCACCTGACTGGTTTTTACAGAATTCCTCTAAATGTGAGGGCACGGTTCTCAGTGGTTGTAATCTGTCAAAAAGAACTATAAGTACAGGTTTTAAAAACTTTATAATTTTTATTTTAGATGGTAGAGTCACAATGTTGGCTACTCGGCCTGACGTGCCTCCTTGACCCAGGGCTGAGCCACCTGCGAGCCCGGTGGTCGCCGCCGCTCTTTGCGGAGCTGCGCACAACTGCGCTCCAAGCCTTGGTATGCGCGCTCCCGCTGATCCCCGCTCGAGTGGCGAAGGATTACAGCTTGATTAGGAGGTTTGTGCGAATGATGCGGATAACCCGTTATAAGCTTTCAAACTAGTATACGATTGTCGACTTTAACTGATAGTCGTCAACCAGTACTTACTGTCCATCCGTGACGTAACGTCTACCCAGGCTTAGCCGTAGTTGCCTACATCGAACCTGCGAACCATCGAAGGCGTTGCCGGTCTGCACGCTGTATTCGCTTGTTATTCTGTTAAACGGTATAAGATGGTGACAGACAATGACGGTGAATGCAATCATGAGCGGCCGTGCGTGCCTCTGGGGCTAAATTCAGGAACGGCCCAACACGGTTTGCGAGCGGCAATTCAGTCGTTTGCGAGAGGATAGGGATGAACTGCTCTTCAGGAACGCCATTTATTTATTTATTTACAATAGCGACCCGCATATTTATGCATGTACTAATATACATATAAACCTTCCTCTTGAATCACTCTATCTATTTAAAAAAACCGTATCAAAATCCGTTGCGTAGTTTTAAAGATCTAAGCATACCTACATAGGGACAGACAGACAGCGGGAAGCGACTTTGTTTTTATTACAAGCTTTTATTTAGCTCACCCCGTTTATTTTATTCTTGGGTCAAATCTTCGTAGTCAAATTTGACCCACTTGCAGTGGTTGGATTCACCTGAAATTTGGTATACTTATGTAGGTTGGATGACAATGCAAGTACAGTCAACAAAAAGTACAGTCAGCTAAAAAGCTTGCTTTAAAAATTATTTTTTTAACAAAACTTATATACTATGTAGTGATAGTGAAGCGAATTAACAGGAAAATAAGGCTCATCCCAAGCTCAGCCCATTCCTATCCTCTCGCAAACGATTGAATTACCGCTCGCAAATCGAGTTGGGCCGTTCCTGAATTTAGCCCCTGGTCCCGCGGTGATATGTTTGTACCGCATGGCATAGACCAGAAAAACGATCCCATAAGTGAGCGAGGTTAATCGTATTAATATAAGCCATCTCAATGAATGAAGGAATACTTTTAACATCATAATTCATATCTCTCTCGAATTAAGCACCTACTTTTGTGTAGTACGGAATCGTCTCAAGTACCTACCTATTAATTAGGCACTGTCGAGCAGGTGGTACGTGAAAAGTAATTATTTAATTTTATTTACTGTGTAAAAATTAATTTCGGTTTTGGTTTTGGACAACATTATGGAATACGGGATAATAATTGCTTGAGTTGAGTCATGTAATTGTGTTTTCCCAAAATGACTAACTTTCAGCTGGTTTAGCCAGTGTGTGCTATTGTAATTTAGCAATGGGTTGATCAAATTTGTAATCGAACCATTACTTATTTATCATTTTCTGAAGTACTTAGGTACCTATTTTTTAGCACTTGCAAAAGCATTTTTGTAGTAAAGTGATGATATAATACACGTAAGTACATACCGGGACACGTGGCAAATTAGTTTATCTGCGGTGTCTGAAGTGTGCTTTACGAAAATTTTTTTTATTCACTGAACTGAACTTTACCTAAGTACCTAGTATAAAAAAATAATGAGAAATAGATATTACAAAATTTATTCCATGTAGGTATGAGGAGATGCATAGGATTTCGTGACAGTCCATAGGTACATTATGAACCCAATAACTGTGACGAAAGAACATTCATTAGTTCATCAATTAACTAACCACTTACTAGAAAAGACGTCATTATTTTACTGCGTAGGTTAACAGAATTATTTCCTCTTTTAACCGACTTCAAAAAAAGGAGGAGGTTCTCAATTCGTTTTTTTTTAATGCATCAGAACTTCGTCATTTCGTTTTTTTGAACCGATTAGGAAAATTCTTTCATTTTTTGAAAGCACATGCTTCAAGGTTGGTCCAATTGTTACCAGAATCCAGTTCTGATGATAAATAATATCCATGAGGAATTGAGGGAACTCCTCAAAAATTCAAGGAAAATGTATACCGATTTTAGTATTTTCGGCGACAAGTTAAGCATTTGCATTCAGAAAGTATCATTTGGTATCCTGGATATGATGAAGAAGACCGCAGATAGCCAAACGAACTCCTAAACGGATCAAATCTTGCAAGTTGAATTTGACCCATTTCCCGGTTTCTGATTGAGCTGAAATTTTGCACGCATATATATGCAAACTAGCTTTTGCCCGCGACTCCGTCCGCGTGGAATGAGTAATTTGGGCAACTTGTTTTTTTTATCCAATTTGCTTTTTCATCAATTACCCCCCCCCCCCCGCACTCACCACTCCCACCGATCCCCCCCGCACACCCACGTTCACATTCACCACCGTACTCCCAGAAGTTTTACTTCAAAAACCCCCGATTTTGAAACATTCCTCCCTCCGCTCCGCTACTATTAGTGTTAGCGTGATGATATATAGCCTATAGCCTTCCTCGATAAATGGGCTATCTAACACTGAAAGAATTTTTCAAATCGGAGCAGTAGTTCCTGAGTTTAGCGCCTTCAAACAAACAAACTCTTCAGCATTATTATTTATTATATTAATATAGATTGAATGACAATGCAATATTATTACTAGCTGTTGGCCGCGACTCCGTCCGCGAAGAATGGGGAGAGGGGGGGGGGGATAAAAAATAGCCTATGACCTATTCTCAGACCTGCCGAGTGTAGAGAAAAAAGTTTCATAAAAATCGGCCAAGCCGTTTCGGAGGAGTTCGGTAACAAACACCGTGACACGAGATTTTTATATATTAGATGATATGGAGCTGATCTGATGATGGAACTGGAAGGTGGCCGTAGAAACTCTGTAATAAAACGATACGACCCCGTCAAGTTTGGTCTCGATTGATTCGTCTTGACGAGTACTTTGGTAACCAGGGGCAAAAAGTACAGTCAGCAAAAGGTGCCTGTCGTATCGCATACTTAGTGATGATTGTCTTAAAAATTTTTGGCCGAGAATTTTTGGCATAATGTTGACTGGTATACATATATATACTACCTACTCGTATTCCTATTCATTTCGCGCATACACATCTAAAAGTTCCAAAGCGAGTTCCTAATATTGATACCTAATATTAATTGGCCTAGAACTCCTAAGAATTGTGTATGTAATCCACTTAAACTATGATAGGTATGGTAGCTAAGTAGGTACAGAGAAAAAAAAGCGGAAATAGAAGGGTCAATCAACTTTTTTTTGTCAACGATTTTCTGCTACTTTCTATGAAAACCGAAATAATTAAAAAACTGATTATTTTTCCTTATTTAAAGTATACCTTTTAAAAACCCTAGATTTTTGTAGTCAATAATGGTATAATTGCCATATTTATTTTATTTTGTTTAGCTTCTATTTCGTGGGTGACCCAGGGGGCAATGTTGTCCCCGAAATTTGTATGAAAATAGTGGTATGTCCCCTGGGTGACCGGATTTTTTTATAGAAATACTTATTTTTTTGGTTTTCACAATAAACAGTTTATCCAATTACTGCAAAATCATGGTTTCACTAACCAGAGATTACAGAGTTACTTGTAAAGGAGTAAATAGAAGTTTACAAAAAAAAGTTGATTGACCCAGAAACAATAAAAAATGCTTTCAAACCACCCCCTTTTAACCTGGTTAGGTTTGTTAGTTACTTTGCGCTCCTTAAAGCGGAAATAGAAACCCCGCTCTCGGAGGGGCGGCTCGGAGGGTGGACCCCCCCCGCAATAAAGAAATAATTTCACACCACCCCCGTTTTAATAGTAGATTGTTCAACAAGGGACTAAAACAAGCCATAATGACACAAGGTATAATTCGTGTGTCATTATGATTGTTTAGTCTCGCGTTAAACACTCTACATTTCACTTTGAATGCAAGGAAAAAAAACGACGTTTTATACAAAATTGAACTCGCCTTTGGTGGCTGAATTTGTGCATGGTACTTTATTGCTTTCACTTATATGTACTAGGGGCGTTCAATAAAAAGTGAGAATGAGTATGTTATAAACAACTTTTACTAAATGTCATTTTATTTTTCGACATAGTCACCTTTTAGCATAATACACTTAGTATATCTTTTTTCTAAACTTAAAATTCCATTTTTAAAAAAGGTCTCATCTTGAGTACTTAAAAAATCTTGTACTGCAGCGACTACCGCGTCGTCGTCTTCAAATTTCTGGCCTCTCAGGTATTGTTTCAATCTCGGAAATAGGTAGAAATCACTGGGAGCGAGATCTGGTGAATACGGAGGATGCTTAAGGATATCGAACCCAGCATCACGAATTGCAGCCATTGCAACGGCGGACTTGTGTGCCGGGGCATTGTCCTGGTGGAACAGCACAACTTTCGAGAGTTTACCTCGCCGTTTTTCGCGGATCTCATTGCGCAATGTTGCTATTTGTTTGGCGTATAAAGTGCCCGTAATAGTGGCTCCATGCTCGAGATACTCAATCATTAATACCCCTTTACCATCCCAAAAAACAGAGCCCATGACCTTACCGGCAGATGGGCTCACCTTGAATTTCTTTGGAGTTGGAGATGATGGCCTTTTCCATGTTATAGACTGCAGTTTCGTTTCAGGGTCGTAATGATGGAGCCATGATTCGTCCATTGTTATAAATCGCGCCAAAAAAAGTTCCCGGTCTTGCTGCATCAGGTTCAAAGCTTCTTGACAAATCTCTAGTCTAGTTTGTTTTTGCGTGTCAGTAAGCATTCTTGGTACCCAACGCGCAGATACCTTTTTCATACCCAAGCGTTCATGTAAAATATTATGCACGCTCCCCGTTGAAATCTTTACATTTTCAGCAATAAACCGAACTGTGACACGACGATCCGCCAAAACTGAGTTTTCGACTTTTTTCACAATTTCTTCAGTTACTGCTGTAGTAGGGCGTCCGGAGCGGGGGTCGTCCATTGTCGATGTTCTTCCACATCTAAATTCGGCGCACCAACGTGCGACTGTCGAATACGGAGGAGCATTAGACCCTAAAGTTTCCCGCAAATCCAAATTGACTTGGTCCGTAGAAAAATTTTTCAAATACAAGTATTTGATAACGGCGCGTAGTTAAATTTTCTCCATTTTCGCTAACGTACTCAATAGCATTGCAAAGAAATTACCGTATATTTTTTTAAACAAAAGACAGTGTGTTTTTTTTATAGCAATCAGCTAGATAGATTAGCTTTACCGGCCAGTATTTAATTTCGTAATATTAAAAGAGTTTGCATCTCATTCTCACTTTATATTGAACGCCCCTCGTATACACATAAAATATTTCCCTTAAATTATTTTAGTAATGTAATTAGTCATTTGTAAAAAATAAGTCTTTCTGAGCAACCATACCTAATGTTATAATTTACTAGTGGAAACTACTTTGGCTTTTGTATTATCTAAATTTAAAATAATTTTTTTTCGCTGTTTGTATCCCATTATCAATAAAATAAAATTACAAAACTGCTTTTTTACACGCTTTATTACAACGAACGCTCAATACGAATAATGGGCATCTGTTCAATACTCAAGTATACTATATGTATACTATAGTTTTATACTTAGCAAAAAACTTTGTCCCGCGGGTTTTTCTTTTCTTTTATATAATTTTATTTATTGTAAAGTGACGCTTTAAATGCAGCATATTCAGCCAACAGATTCAAACTTGAAAACTATTTTAAAACTAATTGGACTAGGTATGCATGATAAAAATAATTAATACTTAATATAATTAAATAGATTTATCACGTTTCACGAAATTAAATCTTTTTTAAAATATTATTGCACAGTTGTTATTTTGAGATTATTTATTTCCACGCCCTAAAGGCTTC
Organism: Archips crataeganus; assembly: GCA_947859365.1. NCBI lineage: Eukaryota > Metazoa > Arthropoda > Insecta > Lepidoptera > Tortricidae > Archips > Archips crataeganus. The sequence continues at coordinate 19,680,382 of OX402045.1, read as the reverse complement.
CACAGACCGAAGCCCGGGGCATGCGCGCGATGCCACGGAGCGTCAATTGGTGCCGAATAAATTTAGAAAGGTTCAACACAGGAACTTCCAACGCAGTATATAAAATAATGTTGGGTGACGAAACGTGGATACATGCTTACGAACATGAAAATAAAAACCAATCACGAGTTTGGGTGTTCGAAAACGAACTGCGACCGACCAAGATTGTTCGCTCCCGAAGCACGGCGGAAAAGATGGTCGCCACTTTTGTCTCGAAATCAGGGCAAGTTGCGACTATTGCACTTGAGGATCGCAGAACGGTTAATGCAGACTGATATGTACTACCATTAGTCTGCCTGAAATCGTTGACATACCTCAAAATAGAAAACTTTAACCGATGCATAATTCTCATCACGACAACGCTAGCGACTACACTGCTCGTCAAACAAATGAGTATTTGGATTGGACTATTATAACGCCGAATTAATGACCCATCCACCATACAGCCGCGACTTGATGATAGACTTAATGATTTCTATACAGTCAGCGTCAAATAGTTCGTGACACCCAAAGTGGTCAAATAGTTCGCAACACGTCTTTATTACAGTTGGAATAAGGCCGTGTTGCTAACTTTTTGGCCACTTTGGGTGTCACGAACTATTTGACGCTGACTGTACATAGGTACCCTAAAAATAAAGATAAGCTAAGTGTACAACGATTCCTGTCATTCGAAGCAACAGTGGACGCCTTCATAAGTGCCATTTCGGTGACTACATCTTTGGAGTGGAATAAGTGGTCTAAGCGAATGAAAAAATGTATAAATTAAATATGCTTGGAGAATACTTTAGTAAACAGTAAATGTACATTTAACTCTTTACACTGGTTCATTTTTTGTATTCCCGAAACTTTCTATAATAATATAATCTAATAATATTATAGAAATTGTCTATAATATTTTTCTTTTTTTTTCCTTATTTTGTACAATAAAGAGTTTACATACATACATACTTTCAGTGCAACCCACGTAGTCCCGATATGCAGAGACTAAAGTAACATTTTAAGAGCATGAGAAGTGAAGCCACCCTATAATAGACCAAAATAAGAAAGAAAGAAAAACATTTATTTATAACAACAATAACACGTACACAGGCTAAAAGTAAGAGTACAAAGTAAACATAGACATCAAAAGCTGAAGCTTGTACAGTCAGCAGCACAAGTGGATGAGCGGTCGTGGTGCACAAAACGATTTGCACAATCTCTTATCGCATTGGAAATAGTCGTGTGTAGATCATTTTGAGCATCATAACCGCTCATCCACTTCTACTGCTGACTGAATTAAAAATACACCGTGAAATTTTAGTGGTTGTTTTCCCGAAACGAGGTGATTTAGTTTCGATTGTACAATCGATTTATACTTACTATTTTGACTAGAGTCAAAAATCCAATACTGAAAAACGAAAGTCGAAAATGACCGCAAACCAATAGTAACGCTTCGTTGGTACAAGTAGCGAACGATCGTACCATAGGCTAGGTACCAACGAAGCGTTACTATTGGTTTGCGGTCATTTTCGACTTTCGTTTTTCACAATTGGATTTTTGACTCTAGTCAAAATAGTAATTATAAATCGATTGTACAATCGATACTAAATCACCTTGTTTCGGGAAAACAACCACTAAAATTTCTCGGTGTATAAATTTCAAAATAAAATTATTTCGAAGTCAAATTGATGATTTTATCCTACGCATCTATTTTATACAAGAACAACTCGAAAGCAAAAAAATAAAATCGCCTTCAAAAAACACCCAAAAAAACTATGAAATTAAAAATGAACCAACCACAATAACCATGATTATATCTTTCTACTAATCTGTTTGAAGTCGGTGCCTCAGCTCGAGCCAGCAGGAGTGGACCTAGTAATTTAACTTACCTGCATACTTACCTACCTTAAATTCTATCCATAGGGCGTCTACCACCCCTGCTGGCCCGTGCTGAGGCACCGACATCAAGCAGATTAGTAGAAATATATTTCCATGCTTACTGTGGTTGGTTCAATTTTTATTTCATAGATTTTTTGGCCAAAATATCATAGTTTTCAACACATAACATTAAAGATACAAAAATGGCTCAATTATACACTTATTTTAGTTTGCCGAACTTAGTACCTAACTGATAAGTATTTTATTTTTCTGGAAACGAGAAAGAAAGTGAAAATACAAATATTACTATCTGTTAAATTCTTTTCCATCGCCTTAATACGTACCTACGTAAATTTTGCTATAGGTGAAAAAGCCTGTATTATTTTCGGCTGAACATTGCAATGGGGTCATTCTCTGGTCTCACGTTTTTTCGTATTCTCAACTTCAAGAAGTTGTAAAAAAATAATTTTAGCAGATAACCTTATAATTAAAATACCTGATATAATTAACACTTTGTTCTGCTTAAAAAACTGTTAGAAGTTTTATATAAGCTATATCTAATGGGAGAAAAAAAAATCTAAAGTCGCTGGAATCCCCATTTTGGCCTTGTCCCACCTCCAATTTTCACTATATGTTACCGTTTATTTCAAAAACCAAGCAAGAAAACCAATAAATGTTACTGTTCACAGCAAAACTACTCTATGAATTAGATTAAATTATCTAAATATTCATTTTTACCTTATCTTTTTTTTAAACAATATTATACATATAAATGTCCCGAGAAAAGCGTCTTATCCAATTTCGTTCATAAAACTCGTCATACTGTTCTTACGCACACTTTAAGAACATTTGACGATGGCTTGCCAGAAAGAACCATCCACGTTGCGTCGGCTGAACAGGGCGGACTTAAGGTTTTTTGCGTCACTGCCGAATTATGAGGGTAAGAATCACGTATGAAATTTGTGGTACCTCTGAAAGTGATATCAGTGGCAATTTTTTCTCGCTTGAGTTGTTACTTGATATATTGAACTCAAATTAATTTTAAATAATTTTAACAGTGTTATTACTACTTCTATTGTTAACCGTTTTGAAGTAATTCGTTAAAAACTAAATTGCTCATGTGAATTCGGTGGTGGTGAATTCGGTGATTTGAATGAATCCGGTGGTATTACAGTCAGTCATGGATTTTTGAAACTGTTAAGTTTATTTCCTGTACATATTTACGTAAAATAATCCGAGTCAGTTGATAATATTGGTAAATATTAATGATTTTACGAAAAAAACTTTGATTTTGAACGTGTTTTCAGCTTTTATTAAATAATTATTTAATTATGTATTAATGTGGATTAATATTGGTCAAATATTTCTAAAATTTATATCTTTTTACACGCTTTATATTAGCTTCACCTGTATGTTTGTAACCGACTCCTTTGGGCGCGATTTTGACCCACTTCCCGCACTTTTGCACGTATGTGTAAATTGGATGACAATGCAATATTATGGTAACATAGAGCTGATCTGATGATGGAGCTGGATGGTGGCCATAGGAACTATGTAATAAAACGACACGACCCCGTCGAGTTTAGGCTCTTTTGATTCGTCTTGTCGAGTACTTTGATCCCAGATGGTAACCAGGGTCTGTTGATGGAGTTGGAAGATGGCCAAAGGCACTCCACAATAAAACGACACAACCCCATCGAGTTTGGGCTCGTTTGATTCGTCTTGACGAGCACTTTGATCCCATATGTTAACCAGGGTCTGATGATGGAGCTGGAAGATGGCCAAAGGCACTCCACAATAAAACGACACAACCCCATCGAGTTTGGGCTCGTTTGATTCGTCTTTACGAGCACTTTGATCCCATATGGTAACCAGGGTCTGATGATGGAGCTGGAAGATGGCCAAAGGCACTCCACAATAAAACGAAACAACCCCATCGAGTTTGGGCTCGTTTGATTCGTTTTGACGAGTACTTTGGTCCTAGATGGTAACAAGGGTCTGATGATGGAGCTGGAAGGGGGGTAGGTGGCGGGGTGGGGGGAATGGGGTATGGGGTAAGGGGGTGGGGGTTTAGAGGGTTGGGGGTAAGAGTGTGGCGGCTGGGGTAAGGGGATGGGGGGGTTTACGGGAAAAAGGGTGGGGGTGTTGGGGGGTTCGGTCGGGGTAAGGGATTTTGGGGGGTTGTGGGAAATGGGGAGGGGGTAAGAGGCCTAGATGGTAACAAGGGTTTGATGATGGAGCTGGAAGGGGGGGGGGTAGGTGGCGGGGTGGGGGGTGTGGGAGGCAGGTGGCGGGGTGGGGGGGAGGGGTTGGGTGGTGGGGGTTGGGTGTTGGGGGTTTGGGGGGTCTGGTGTTAGGGGGGTTGGGTTTAGGTGGTTGGAGGGTTTTTAAAATGAGGAGTGGGGTAAGGGGGTTTAGCGGATTGGGGGTAAGGGTGTGGGGGTTGGGGTATGGGGCTTGGGGGGGGGGGGTTGGGGAAATGGGGTGGGGGATGTTCGGGGGTTGGGTTTAGGGGGTTGGGGGGTTGTAGGTGAGGGGGTTAAAGTTAGAAAGAAAGAGGTTTACGTTTAGTAGTGTAGAGCAGTGCGCGCGCACCAAAGACCAAGTATAAGATGGACAGATTCTATTTAAGACGAGCAAAAAACCGTTTTGTCTGTTTTTAGCACATGGAAACTCTCACTGTGAAAAAAATGCAACTAAAAAATAGAAGATAAATAATAGTTAAAAAAAAACTAAAAAACACGCTTTAAAAAATAAAAAATAAATTAAAATAAATTTCAATTCACTTTTCTTATAGTGCAGTAAAAAATCTTAATAAGCAATTATTATATTGTTATATCCAGATCAAAATTTGTAAACAATTCTAAATATTGATAAAATAAATAATAATAGTTTAAAATATTTTATTGTAGAAAAGCGTGGGGTGCTTTTTAAGATGTTATCAAAATGATAATCCTTGACAATTGACACCATGCACCCCACGCTTTTTTTACAATAAAATATTTTAAACTATTATTATTTATTTTATCAATATTTAGAATTGTTTACAAATTTTGATCTGGATATAACAATATAATAATTGCTTATTAAGATTTTTTACTGCACTATAAGAATAGTGAATTGAAATTTATTAAAATTTATTTTTTATTTTTTAAAGCGTGTTTTTCAGTTTTTTTTAACTATTATTTATTTTCTATTTTTTTGTTTCATTATGTAATTGTTCCGCAAAAAAATTTTAGTTTATGTTTAGCCGATTTTTGATATCTTAAATACTGTTGAAATAAATAATAAGTAGGGAATGATTATTGTTTTTAAGAGATTATTTATTTTTATGAATGTGTGCTTTAACTACGTTAAATAATTATACTAATAACTACTATTTAAAGCATAATAGCTTATGAACGAGAGCAAAGTTATGTAATTACCTTACAAGACTTAGATACTTATTTCACTAGTGAAACGTTCCAAAAAATATGGTGATAATTGTTTAATTATAGTTAAAGTCCATCATTGTAAGTTTGTAGTTATTACACATTGTGATATTAAACAATAAAAGTAATTTACTTCTATTATTCGCAGTTTTGTGATTTCGGTGGCATATGAAAATTTTAAATTAATTATCTCGATAACTGTGAGGGCTAAAATGGTGCCTCCTTCTGCAAAACATTTCAAATAAACACTAGTTTTCGATGTAATTATAAAAAGTCGGATAATCATAAAAAAAAATCATGCCACCGAAGGTCACGCAAAACAGCCTTGGTCAGAGAACGACCCAATGGAATTAGTAGGTACAAGTACCTAGGTATACTTAATAAATAACTGGGTTCTGCTATTAGCACAATGATCAAATAATTCTAGCTCCGAAGCAGCTCCAGAAATTCCGAGGCCGGTGGAAGACAAAGATAATGCCCCCCCTCCCCCGTCCTGTTACGATCAGCGCCATACTAGGGGGTCAATTTTCATTGAATACAAGTCTTCATACACAAGACGAACTACGATCATAAACTTTTTTGAAGAACTAACTATGTATATGTACTTACTAGCTTTTGCCCGCGACTCCGTCCGCGTGGAATTAGTAATTTGGGCAGCTTATTTTTTTTTATCAAATTTGCTTTTTCATCAATTATGGCTCTCCTTAGTTCCTCGATATAAAAAAAATACCCGCCCCCGCAACCCCCCCCCCCCCCCCCCAAACCCCCTCACCCCCCTCCCAACCCCACCCCCCACAGAACCCCCCGCACACCCGCGTTCACATTCACCACCGTACTCCCAAGTCAAGCGTGCCTATAGAAGTTTTACTTCAAAAACCCCTGATTTTGAAACATTATTCCGCTCCGCTCCGCTCCTATTGGTGTTAGCGTGATGATATATAGCCTATAGCCTTTCTCGATAAATGGGCTATCTAACACTGAAAGAATTTTTCAAATCGGAGCAGTAGTTCCTGAGATTAGCGCGTTCAAACAACTAACAAACAAACTCTTCAGCTTATTAATTCTTCTAAAAACTGTTCGATAAATTTTTAAAATAGACGTATCTTTCTTACGAGGGGCGTTCAATATAAAGTGAGAATGAGATGCAAACTCTTATAATATTACGAAATTAAATACTGGTCGGTAAAGCTAATCTATCTAGCTGATTGCTATGAAAAAAAAAGTAACTGTCTTTTGTTTAAAAAAATATACGGTAATTTCTGTGCAATGCTATTGAGTACGTTAGCGAAAATAGAGAAAATTGAACTGCGCGCCGTTATCAAATACTTGTGTTTGAAAAATTTTTCTACGGACCAAGTCAATTTGGATTTGCGGGACACTTTAGGGTCTAATGCTCCTCCGTATTCGACAGTCGCACGTTGGTGCGCCGAATTTAGACGTGGAAGAACATCGACAATGGACGACCCCCGCTCCGGACGCCCTACTACAGCAGTAACTGAAGAAATTGTAAAAAAAGTCGAAAACTCAGTTTTGGCGGATCGTCGTGTCACGGTTCGTTTTATTGCTGAAAATGTAAAGATTTCAACGGGGAGCGTGCATAATATTTTACATGAACGCTTGGGTATGAAAAAGGTATCTGCGCGTTGGGTACCAAGAATGCTTACTGACACGCAAAAACAAACTAGACTAGAGATTTGTCAAGAAGCTTTAAACCTGATGCAGCAAGACCGGGAACTTTTTTTGGCGCGATTTATAACAATGGACGAAACATGGCTCCATCATTACGACCCAGAAACGAAACTGCAGTCTATGACATGGAAAAGGCCATCATCTCCAACTCCGAAGAAATTCAAGGTGAGCCTATCTGCCGGTAAGGTCATGGGCTCTGTTTTTTGGGATGGTAAAGGGGTATTAATGATTGAGTATCTCGAGCATGGAGCCACTATTACGGGCACATTATACGCCAAACAAATAGCAACATTGCGCAATGAGATCCGCGAAAAACGGCGAGGTAAACTCTCAAAAGTTGTGTTGTTCCACCAAGACAATGCCCCGGCACACAAGTCCGCCGTTGCAATGGCTGCAATTCGTGATGCTGGGTTCGATATCCTTAAGCATCCTCCGTATTCACCAGATCTCGCTCCCAGTGATTTCTACCTATTTCCGAGATTGAAACAATACCTGAGAGGCCAGAAATTTGAAGACGACGACGCGGTAGTCGCTGCAGTACAAGATTTTTTAAGTACTCAAGATGAGACCTTTTTTAAAAATGGAATTTTATGTTTAGAAAAAAGATATACTAAGTGTATTATGCTAAAAGGTGACTATGTCGAAAAATAAAATGACATTTAGTAATAGTACATTGTTGTAGAGGCTGGAAAGTAAGCAATAGATTGACGAGTTTGTTTGAGGGCCGACGCGTAGCGGAGGCCCTCGAAAGTACGAGTCCATCTATTGCACTTTTGGCCGAGACTAAATGCGAGGAAATCATTATCATCATCATCATCATAATCATCCATCCATCCATCCCGTCCATCCCGTCCATCCTGTCCATCCCGTCCATCCCGTCCATCCGACCATCCGTCCATCCGTCCATCTATCCCGTCTATCCCGTCCATCCATCCATCCCGTCCATCCCGTCCATCCCGTCCATCCATCCATCCGTCCCGTCCATCCCGTCCATCCCATCCATCCTGTCCATCACGTCCATCTGCCCATCCGTCCATTCTGTCCATCCCATCCATCCCGTCCATCCCGTCCATTCCGTCCATCCATCCCGTCCATCCGTCCATTCCGTCCATCCCGTCCATCCGTCCACCCGTCCATCCTGTCCATCCCGTCCATCTGCCCATCCGTCCATTCTGTCCATCCCGTCCAACCCGTCCATCCCGTCCATCCCGTCCATTCCGGCCATCCCGTCCATTCCGTCCATCCCGTCCATCCGTCCCGTCCATCCCGTCCATCCTGTCCATCCCGTCCAACCCGTCCATCCCGTCCATCCCGTCCATCCCGTTCATCCCGTCCAACCCGTCTATCCCGTCCAACCCGTCCATCCCGTCCATTCCGTCCATCCGTCCATCCGTCCATCCATCCCGTCCATCCGTCCATTCCGTCCATCCCGTCCATCCGTCCCGTCCATCCCGTCCATGCTGTCCATCCCGTCCAACCCGTCCATCCCGTCCATCCCGTCCATCCCGTCCAACCCGTCTATCCCGTCCAACCCGGCCATCCCGTCCATCCCGTCCATCCTGTCCATCCCGTCCATCCCGTCCATCCCGTCCATCCCGTCCAACCCGTCTATCCCGTCCAACCCGTCCATCCCGTCCATTCCGTCCATCCGTCCATCCGTCCATCCGTCCATTCCGTCCATCCTGTCCATCCCGTCCATCCGTCCATCCGTCCCGTCCATCCCGTCCATGCTGTCCATCCCGTCCAACCCGTCCATCCCGTCCATCCCGTCCATCCCGTCTATCCCGTCCAACCCGTCCATCCCGTCCATTCCGTCCATCCGTCCATCCGTCCATCCGTCCATCCATCCCGTCCATCCGTCCATTCCGTCCATCCCGTCCATCCCGTCCATCCGTCCATCCGTCCATCCTGACCATCCCGTCCATCTGTCCATCCGTCCATTCTGTCCATCCCGTCCATCCCGTCCATCCCGTCCATCCGTCCATCCAGTCCGTCTGTCCGTCCGTCCGTCCGTCCGTCCGTCCGTCCGTCCATCCATTCATCCATCCATCCATCGCATGCAGCAGACGATTACTGTTGATTGGTCCAATAATGTCGTTTCAGCACGCCAGGAATGAAATTCAGAAATTATCTTTCAAAAAGTCGTATCGTACAATGAAATACGTATACTGATACGTCCTGTTTTCGATTAGTGTAACTTTGTTGTCGTGTTTGTGCGCCATAAATGAGTCAGCTGTTAAATGTACATATATAGGCAGTTTTGAGTACTGGATTTAGGTTATCTATGGCCACATTTTCGAGCAGTGTCGTGAAAAAGTTGTTTATAACATACTCATTCTCACTTTTTATTGAACGCCCCTAGTATTTGAGAACCGATTGAAATGAAACAAACACTAAATGTTAATCCATGAAAATACCAACATATCAGTGAAAACCGCATCCTTCTAGGTTAAGCCGTTTCTGAGATTAGCGCGCACAAACGCACAGACAAACAGACAAACAGATAAACAGACAAACAGACAATAATTCTAAAAATCATTGTTTCGGGTTCTATTGCGCTAATATAAAGCCCTAGTGACAGTTTTTCTCAAATATCTTCAATGTAGGTACACACACCGACTTGTTACAGATTTATTATCATATAAATCTGTAACAATCTCTAGTTATAGATAGATGTATAGTGTAGGATAACATTTCGCTTGCGTCGTTCAGCGTTAGTCCTTATCTACTGCTTCTGGTTTCAGGATAATGTGGTACATCGAGTGGTATTCTGAAAGTCCCTACGAACTACCCGTCTTATACTGGAGCGTGCGAGTTCTTCAGGTCGCCTTCTACAGCCGCGGCGACCCAGCCCGCGACAGTACGGTCAAGGACCTCTTTGACACACACGGAATAATAATTATGATGCGTAAGAAATCAATAAGTAGTTCACGAGTGTTAGGGTTAGAAATGCGAGTGCTCGTTCACTAAGGGCCCTACCGCACAAGAAATTTTCTTCGGCTATTTTACGGCGGAGCGAGATCGCGGCCAGCACGCAACAGCCCGCGGGGTGCACGCCGTGATATCGCGGCGAAATCGCTCCGCCGTAAAATCACCAAAGATAACTAACTATAAATTAAACCCCCAACGCTTTTTGATCGCACATATGTTTGAAGATAAAGTAAATGCCCATTGTGCGTCTAAGATTCCTTCCGCAGCTGACAAAAGAGCTTATAACTTTGAAACGGCTGAACTCATTTTGATGAAACATGTCTAAGAACCATCGCCAAGAAATCAGCTTTCAAATAAATAAAAACCGCATCCGAATCGGTTCACCCATTTTAGAGTTATGGTGCCACAGACAGACACAAACACACACATAGCGGTCAAAAGTCACTCTTTTTGTGTCGAGGGTTAAAAATCGCTTGTGTGGTATGGCCCTAAAACGGATTGCTCCCAACTAGTACAATTGTGTAAATGTGGGTGGGGCGCTGAAGCGTTTCAACGCCTCGTATCCGACGTGCAATTCAACAATTGCAATTCTGCGACTACACTACACACTAAGTATACCACACGTGGTGGTGGTCATTGGGATTCATAGCTAACGGACATACCTATTATTAGTAGATTTTCGTAATACACGGGGCGGTTGAAATGCTTCAGGACCCCACCCACCCATGCGCACCAGTTCAGTCTTTTATATCTTTTTAGTACCTACACTAAGTACGTACCTATCTAATAGCATAGCCCAAGCATGGTTTGCTCCCATTCCAATATCCGGTCCGTTTATTATTGCGGTCTCATTCTCATTCAAACTAATATTTACTTACTTACTCACATTCAATGAAACGTTCACCAAGTCCACGCCGTCCAGTTTGTTTCGGTTTCCGTTTGGCTGGTCGGTCAATCGGAGTTATTCGGTGTAGATAGGTACCTAAATCGGAGCTCGCTTTTCAAGCACGCTTGTCATGAACAGGTAGCGGAAGATGTTCGTGTGGCTTTACGAAAATTGAAGAAAAAAAGTCACCTGGGCATGACGGACTCGGCATCTTATGCTGCTTATTGCTTATGCGTACTGTGGTAGTGTCTATAGTAAAAAATAGAACAGGCGACGTGTCTGACAGGTCGAACTATACGCGAACTATTTGGTCACTTTGGGTGTCACGAACTATTTGACGCTGACTGTATGTACCTAATACAACTTTTAATTTTCAATAATGTTTTAATGCGAATGTTCTTCACAGTAGGCAGAGTTTGCCGCACATTTGCTTTTGTTTCCTATTGCAGATCTGTGTAAAACACTGCTACAGCACCAGAGCCCGCCTGTCGAGAAGCGTCAGGTGATAATAGCCCTCGCCCTCCGCTTGCTGACGAGCTCGTTCGAACGCGGTGCACCGACCACCTGCTGCGTTTATCCAGAGATTAAATGGCCGAGCTCGATACCCACCCTAGCTAAGAAAATGCTGGACAGTGTTCTACAGTCTTTAGACAGGAATTGTAATATCAGTGACAGGTGATTGACTATGATTAAGTATTCTGATTTTGCCGTTTTACATAAACCGCCCACCGTCTTAAAATCATAAATATCACTCATATCATTATTCATATTGCATTTAGATGGTTGATAGCGCTCTTAAATTTTATCTGGGAAGGCATCATTTGGAAACAAGGATACAGAAAAGTGTTTGTGGCTCACGATGGAGTTTACAAATTGTTAGACCTAATTACGGTAAGTGTTATCTTGATTTCACATGTTCCTAAGTAAATCAAAACACAATATCTTTGATGTTTTTGACGAAAAACTTTGTAAATATCAACTTTCAGATGACACGACCTCAGGTGCAGTGCATAGCTCTGGCGCTAGTCTGCGATGCCGCGCGCGCAGGCTCAGCCGTGGGCCAGCTTGTAACTTGGCGAGCTAGTATTGGTGCTTCCAACGCTGTATTTGCAATTTACGTTTAAACAAAGTTCTTGACACGATTATGTCAGTCAAACTAATAGTCTTCGATAAATTTTTAGAATCCGCTCGTGGTCAAACGAGGTTCTACCATCGCTAGTCTTTTGGCGTCGATTTTCAGAGATGAATGCCAGAGGATAGGCGTGCACTTAAATAAGAATGGAATAATACAGGGTAACTAATCTGGTTCAAAAACAAACGAATTTCCTCGGAACCTTTTTTTCATTACACACTGAAAAGGATAAAGTTAAACAACTCGAACTTAATACTAAGACGGAACTAACGTACCCCTATGATACCCTACAAAATTTATATCCAAAAAAAAGCCAAGGACTAAGGAAATTATTTACCTAGTTCAGAAAAAGTACAAACAAATTAACCTCATCGGAAAATCTTAGCTTTCATCATGATAGCAAGGCAGCTAATTAAGTGGGTGTGACTCCACAGATTTAGATAACCCATTAAGATCAGCCGATGTGCGGGAAGCAATAAAGGATCCGGATTTTCAAACTGGCAAGCATGATCGCACTGCTGTGTGCTACGCTGCAGCTGAACTAGCGGGATCTCGGTTATCAAAGGTAGGTACATAGATAGATGGATAAATATATAGGATGCAGTTGGATAAGTTTGGTCTAATATACGTACATACCAAACCAAGCCAAGTTTATAGAAAATCTTGTACAGAAAGCTATGTTGTTTTATTGTAGCGGGTTTACGTCGATTGCCCGATTGTTTATCTTGTTCTTGAACTTGAATCAATATTTCGATTACGGCATAAGTATTTCTGTGAACGAAATAAACAAAGTCTAGATCACATATTATTTGCCACACAAAATATCAAAAACGTTACGAGTGGTGAGAGGCCCTTAAAAGTACTTAAGCCTACTTAAGTAGGAAATTTACTTACCTACCATCCTACCTACCTCATCTTCACATCGTAAAAATCAATCGTTGTGATTGTTGTTTCAGGCTTTTGCTCTGCTACATATGCTGTCTGAGGATTTGAACTTCAAAGTGCTTGTAACGGATGAAACATACAACCTTTACAAGCACATCAAAGTGACACCTGAAGACGAAGTAAAATCATTTCATTAATCAACTATCGGATTATTATCGTTTTATATACAAGAACAATTAACCTAAAACTAAAAACATTAAGAAATATAATAATAATAATAACTAACTTTAGGCAGTTTCGAAGATACAGGCAGCGTTCCCCCTTTGGATAGCTAAACTACTAATTCTTTGTCCGAGGTAGCAGCCAGCTCTTCGGTCTCCTGTGACGTCGACAGTCGAAGTTACAGTTTGATTAAATTATATTACGGTATTCACGGCACTTAAGAATATTACTTACGGTGTAATTTGAATTACAGGCAATCCTGGTGCTCTGCTCCCACTATTTGACCGAAAAACTGAACGAAGCGTGGTCAGAGGTAGAAATACAAAGTAAAGATCTTGAACCACATGATAAAGATACTCTTGAAGAATTTCTTCACATCAGCAAGTAAGTGTACCTAAGTACTCACTCACTGCAAAAATAAGTTGACTTAGTTAAAATAATGGCACTATAGCGAACAAAATCATAATTAATTGCGTCGGCTTAGGGAGTAAACCTGCTAAATCCATTTCTACGTCCATTAAATTTTCAATCTAGTTACATTATGTAAGTACTTAGTTTAAAAAATTGGATGACGGCTGAAATGGATTTAGCAGCTTTACACCCTAAGCCGACGATGGGTCGGTTGAGTTAGGGATGTCGGAAGTGAAAAAAAATATCGATATACCTATCAGTCAAATTTTCAATAGAAACGTTTTTAAAATAATAGTGTATTTAGCTCAATAATATCAATAGGTAGTATTTTTTATACAAAATGTAGGTACTTACCTAAATAATTTTAATGTACAAAGATCTCAATAAAATTATAATTAATTTTTTTCGTTCCAATCCTTTCGGTTTTGGATTCTGTGACTAGTTACTTAAATAAAAAAATACCTATATCTTTTGTGATACCTACAATTTTGTGTCGATATATCGGATCAAAATATATCGGCTAAAAATATCGATATATCGATACTTTTTCAACAAGCCTAGGTTGAGTCCATCCAAGGGTCATGTGCGGTGAAATACCTAGTAAGGCAAATAAAAGGGCTAATATTTAGTAATTGATCACGACATATAGTAAAGTACAACATTATTATCGACTCGTATGTTGAGTTTAATTTGGGGACCCACTTAAGGTTGACAATCCTGTCATGTTGTGACATGTGATGAGGAATTCAAAGGATTTTTTTTCGAAATGGGTCCCAAATTAAAGCACGCGAGCTAGACGCGATCCGACCGTACCTAACGTATTAGGTACTTAGTTAAAATATACCAACATTTTCAATAATTTTCAGGGGTTGGGCCGTTGAAATAAAACAACAACAAGAAGCAATTATTGAGGCGGATCGGAAGAAAGTAAGATCTTTTCCAATTCCACATGAGTAAATAATTTAATTACAACAATGAACAATAAACACTCTAGCTAAACTCCACTCTATCTAAAGAAAAAACATCGCGACAATAGATACTATTAACGAGTTTACAACCGTGGATCAGAATTTTCACAACAAAACACGCTTGAAAAAATAGTTAATTGATGTCTATGATTATGCAAGGATTATTATTATATGCTAGTGAAGACCAAAAAGTTAGTCTACGTTAAATGGTGATTAACAAAACGTGTGTTTAACTGGAATACGTATACCGCTGTAACACGAGAATTCACCACAGGTACAATTTTCTGGAAAACTTGCATACCTACTAATTTTAACCACCAGTGGTAAGGTGCCCAACTTTTTGGACTCCACCTAGCTACGAAACAATTAAATTGTCTTTATTTTACCCGAAGTCACACTGACAGATAATTTAAACTACATATTGCATTCCGTCAAACACAGACGATTCTGCGGGTCAAAGAATGGAAGTTCATTGTTTTGTAAAGAGTGCTTTATTGTTAATTCCAGAAACATGAGGAGGAGAACTCTCTTTATGAATTCCTGGGACGCTTACGGCTGAACATGGCGTTGGATGCCTTGCGGGAGGTGCGTTGCCCATGGTAGACAAAGGGTGCATTGTTTCAAAGTTATGCGATTTTCGAATATCTAGAAATATAAACAAAAATCAATTGTTGAAAATGTATGTATGCGTACGTATAACTTCAGAACCTATTTGTCTACCTACTTCTTTTTTGTTGTGTTACTAACTATTGAGAGAAGGTTTCTACGAAAGTTTTTTTTATTAGATGTACACCCGTGCAAAGCGGTGGCAGGCAGCTAGTTACTAATAATTATTGACAATAATCACTTACTTATATAAGCAAAATCAAATTTAATTGATTTCAAGTTTAAGATCGTAGGACCTACTCATGCATGACTATACGGTAAAGAACAAACCATGTAAATAACCATTTTGGTTCCATACGATAATATTTAAGGACAAATTAACTTATTTAACGACAACTATTCACCAAAATTATATTTGTTCCTAAAGGCGGATCCAGGATCTTTTTCTGGCAGGGGCACAAGGGGCAGACGGGCACAAATAATCAACACTAACATTTAAAAATAAAGTCAGAACCGGACAAATTAACGTTTCACTCATATTCTTTTCATGTATTTTAACAAATTTTCAACCGTTTGGGGTGACGTGCCCCTGTCCCCCTCCTAAATCCGCCCTTGTTTGTTCCCATCAGGTGCGTTGCGTCGCGCGAGCGTCGGACCGGGCGCGCGTAACGCACGCAATGCTGTTCGACGCGGTGCACGCGCACAACCGCCGCGCGGCACGCGCGCGCGAACTCGGAGCGCCCGTACTGCGCACCTACGGACCCTCCCTAGACGATCATGTACAGACAACCAATTTTTTTTTAGTTGATAGGGGGCAATTAAGTCAACTGATGGAAAGCAATCATCGCCGCCCATGGACAATCGACACTCGTCATAACACAAGTTGAGTTACGGCTGCGTTGCCGGGCCTTTGAGAGAAGAGGAAATTGTACCGGTCCGGAAATACTGGCGCTGCAAGCTGATTCCAACCATCACTTTCATACTAACATACTTTCATAGTAAAAGAATATTATTAGTCATTAACAATGCTTACCGCCGCTTAAAAGGCGTGGTAGCCTAGTGGATTGACCTACCCTCTCAAGCAAAGCATCTTTGGGTTCGAGACTGGCCTGAGATTATCGGAATTTACGTGCGAAATTACATTAATTGAAATTAACCATAAGTTTTACGGTGAAGGACAACATCGCGAGGAAGCCTGCACACGCCTACGAAGAAACTCAATGGTGTGTGTGAAGTTCCCAATTAACACTGGGGCCGCGTGGGAACTACGGCCCAAGACCTCTCATTCTGAAAGGAGGTCTGTGCCCTACATTGGGATTTATATAGGGTGGGATGATGATGATGAATCCTTACCGAATGACGTAAATTTCATGGCAATGTTCTACTTAACTGTGGTGACATAGGAATCAAATTGGTTGACTGCACTTTGGCATCACACAACTGATAATAAGAGTAATAGAAATTTTATCATGTGTATTTAATTCTACAATCAATGTCGCCACATTTTCGGCTCAACTGTCAAGAGAAAAAGTTTTATCGTGTTTTCATATGTTTTCGTAGATTTATGATACTCACCCAATCCACACACAGACTTAACTTCACAGGTCTGTGTCTACATACTCGTATGCGGCCCTAAGAAACAACCAGACTTGCATCCAGATTAGTACAATATCTTGTTTACACACTGAGCAGGACGGTACAATGATTAAACTAATTTCCTGGATTTACCAGGAATTTGAAATTAGTATGAGACTAATTTGTATTTGTATTTGTGTTAAACCAAGATTTTTTTAATGCGGCCATTCCGTGAGAAATTTTTAGTATGGGACTAGTCTTAAATACTGAGTTCAACGTGACATATAGTAAGTAGGATAGTTATTTCATAAATGCGGCCATTTATTCACTCATAATTACTATAGGTACTAAACGGGACTTATCACGCAATAAATATTTATTTATTTACCTCGACGTTTCGGCCACATTGCAGCAGCCGTGGTCACGAGTTAACTCAGACAATGTGTTGCTGCAATGTGGCCGAAACGTCGAGGTAAATAAATAAATATTTATTGCGTGGTAAGTCCCGTTTAGTATAGTAATCTATACCTATAAAACAGTACCGTGACTGACTGACTGACTGACTGACAGACAACGCACAGCCTAAACTACTGGGGCTAGAGACTTGAAATTTGGCACACATATAATAATCCTTGAATATTTTAGAGGTGCACTAAGAAAGGATGTTTCGAAATTCCCATGGGATAGGGAAATATCTCAACTTTCTTTGTTTATTTGTTTGTAGCAGAATCTCTGTAACTATTAAGCCGATTTTAAAAATTCTTTCAGAATTAGAAAGCTACACTATCTTTAATTGACATAAGTTATTTTTTATCGGGGAAAATGCAAAATTCCCACGGGATAGAAATAAATTAAATCAATTTCGGAGCTGATTTTAAAAATTCTTACACATTATGTGATATGACTGTACTAATGTAAAATTCTCACGGGATAGAAATAAGTAAATTCAACTTCGGCACTGATTTTAAAAATTATTTCATATTGGTGTACTTTCGTTTGGCAAATTACGTTTCCCAAACTGATTCATTTGGCAAATGTTTCATTTCCCAAATGTTTATTTTTTCTGTAACTGTAAACTATTCAGGATATATTTCAGGACTATTCTGTAGGTTAGGTTAGGTTAAGTTAGGTTTGTTTTATAACAATCCTGAAAAGTTTACAGTTTCAGAAAAAAAAAACATTTGGGAAATGAAACATTTGCCTAATGAATCAGTTTGGGAAACGTAATTTGCGAAACATTAGTAAACCTTTCATATTATATAATATGACTATCCCCAATTGACATAGGCTACTTTTTCTTCGGGAAAATGCAAAATTCCCGCGGGATAAAAAAAAACTGAATTCAACTTCGGGGCCGATTTTAAACATTCTTTCACCAATAGTAAGCTACAGTATCCCGCAATGACATAAAGTACTTTTTCCGGGAAAAATGCAAAATTCCCACGGGATAGAAATAAGTGAATTGAACGTGGGGGCTGATTTTTAAACTTATTTCACTAATAAAAAGCTACACTGTCTCTGATTTTCAAAATGTTTTGACAGTTATTTCTATCCCGCGGTACCTATGTGTACCTACTTTGCACTTTCCCGGGATAGAATGTTGTTGTTTCAATCAGGCCTCCTCACAAAACGAGAACACTTGGGCCGTAGTTCCCACTTCGGCTCAGTGCGATTTGTACAATGCGGGTGTATACCATTGAATTTCTTCTCAGGTGTGTGCAGCTTTTCTCGCGATGTTTTCCTTCACTGTAAAGCTCATGGTAAATTTCAAACGTAATTTAGCACACGAATTCGGAATAACTCAAGAAGTCCAAGCCCGGCCTCAAATCATGACCCTTTGCTTAAGAGACCATAGGTCAATCAAACTTCTAGGCCACCGCGGCTTACCGGCTTTAGAATTTACTAGTGTCCGACCGAAGTTTCGGTTTCGGTTTCGGTTTCGGCCAATTTCGGCCAAAAAAGTTATTTCGGCCGAAGTTTCGGTTTCGGCCAGAATCCGGCCGAAATCTTCGGCCGGGCCGAAATTACTTCGCGGCCCCTCGCGGCTCTCGCATCGGGAGCGCTCGGCTTAATTCGGGCACGCTCGGCCGGGTAGGTATAGGTAATGCATCGGCGGCCGGGCCAGCTGGGACCAGCGATAGTAGTATGCATGCAGTTTGTGAACCACATGGCGCGCGACAATATATGCTGAATGTTGTTTATTTATTAAATCATTATTTACTTTTTAGAATCTGTTCCTGCATTTTATGCTGTGATTAATGAACAATACGTTTGATATTAGGATTGTGAATTTAGTTTAGACGTGATAAGAATAGGTTGTTTGTTTTGAATAATATGCCAAGTCATTTTTCATTAAAAATAAACGTTTTTTATTTTGATTAACAAAAAAAGTAACTGTTCTCATATAAGAAATCCTTGCAATAACCTTTTCCTTACGATTTGTACAGTAATTTTGAATATTTTGTTTGATATGATACGTCTTCAAAAATTTCGGTTTCGGTTTCGATTTCGGCCGAAATCAGAAAAAAACCGAATATTCGGTTTCGGTTTCGGTTTCGGCTAAAAATCGTGTTTCGGTCGGACACTAGAATTTACTTATTCAAATTCCGCGGGAACTTTGCATTTTCTTGGCATTATCCTATGTGTTAATCCATATAATAAACTACCTGTGTGCCAAATTTCATGCAAACAACTTTAACGTTATTGTCTTCGCGTACGAAGTCGCGGGCAAAAGCTAGTTATTTATATAATAACGACCATTCTTTTTTATTTGCAGAATATAACTGGGCAGTATGTAAAAGTGTACAGCATTCATCCCAAGCCTGTGGTTGCGGATCTCGCGTCCTCAACGCTGTAACGAGCAGTCTCAATAAAATGTATTAATTAAACTTAATTAATTAAAGTTATAGTTTATATTTAAATACTTTCTTTGACAATCGTACATCTATCACTAATGTTAGGGAGCCACTAAACTGCCCGTTTATTATTATTTATTTATTTATTCTCAGACCTACCAAATATAGACAAAAAGGTTTCATAAATATCGGTTAAGCCCTTTCGGCGGAGTCCGATAACAAACACCGTGACACGAAGGAAGGGGAGATTTTTAGACTAGCTGTTGCCCGCGACTCCGTCCGCGAAGAATACTTATAGGGATATAAAAAATAGCCTACGACATATTCTACTTACCGAAGACGGAAAAAAGTTTCATAAAAATCGGTCAAGCTGTTTCGGAGGAGTTCGATAACAAACACCGTGACACGAGAGATTTTTATATATTAGACTAGCTGTGCCCGCGACTCCGTCCGCGAAGAATACGGATAGTATAAAATATAGCATACGACCTATTCTCAGACCTGCCGAATATGGACAAAAAAGTTTCATAAAAATCGGTCAAGCCGTTTCGGAGGAGTTCGATAACAAACACCGTGACACGAGATTTTTATATATTAGAAGATTGTATATTAGATGATAAGCATGGAAACAGCGGATTTGGAAGGTTTTCACCACATGCAATACAGACGATACAGTTATCAACTTTGTCATTTTAAGAATACGAGGGGCGTTCAATATAAAGTGAGAATGAGATGCAAACTCTTTTAATATTACGAAATTAAATACTGGCCGGTAAAGCTAATCTATCTAGCTGATTGCTATGAAAAAAAATACTAACTGTCTTTTGTTTAAAAAAATATACGGTAATTTCTTTGCAATGCTATTGAGTTCGTTAGCGAAAATGGAGAAAATTGAACTGCGCACCGTTATCAAATACTTGCGTTTGAAAAATTTTTCTACGGACCAAGTCAATTTGGATTTGCGGGAAACTTTAGGGTCTAATGCTCCTCCGTATTCGACAGTCGCACGTTGGTGCGCCGAATTTAGACGTGGAAGAACATCGACAATGGACGACCCCCGCTCCGGACGCCCTACTACAGCAGTAACTGAAGAAATTGTGAAAAAAGTCGAAAACTCAGTTTTGGCGGATCGACATGTCACGGTTCGTTTTATTGCTGAAAATGTAAAGATTTCAACGGGGAGCGTACATAATATTTTACATGAACGCTTGGGTATGAAAAAGGTATCTGCGCGTTGGGTACCAAGAATGCTTACTGACACGCAAAAACAAACTAGACTAGAGATTTGTCAAGAAGCTTTGAACCTGATGCAGCAAGACCGGGAACTTTTTTTGGCGCGATTTATAACAATGGACGAAACATGGCTCCATCATTACGACCCAGAAACGAAACTGCAGTCTATGACATGGAAAAGGCCATCATCTCCAACTCCGAAGACATTCAAGGTGAGCCCATCTGCCGGTAAGGTCATGGGCTCTGTTTTTTGGGATGGTAAAGGGGTATTAATGATTGAGTATCTCGAGCATGGAGCCACTATTACGGGCACATTATACGCCAAACAAACAGCAACATTGCGCAATGAGATCCGCGAAAAACGGCGAGGTAAACTCTCGAAAGTTGTGCTGTTCCACCAAGACAATGCCCCGGCACACAAGTCCGCCGTTGCAATGGCTGCAATTCGTGATGCTGGGTTCGATATCCTTAAGCATCCTCCGTATTCACCAGATCTCGCTCCCAATGATTTCTACCTATTTTCGAGATTGAAACAATACCTGAGAGGCCAGAAATTTGAAGACGGCGGCGCGGTAGTCGCTGCAGTACAAGATTTTTTAAGTACTCAAGATGAGACCTTTTTTAAAAATGGAATTTTAAGTTTAGAAAAAAGATATACTAAGTGTATTATGCTAAAAGGTGACTATGTCGAAAAATAAAATGACATTTAGTAAAAGTTGTTTATAACATACTCATTCTCACTTTTTATTGAACGCCCCTAGTATATATATGATGTCGTCATCAGTCATCATCCTCATCAGCTATATTATATTAGGTATATCAGCCGGAGGATGTCCAATGTTTTAATGTCGTAACTTTGGGGAAGGCCTTTAATCTACAAAGTTTTTCATATTTTCAATAATAAGTGTACTCTTTACTTTTTATTAAAAAACAGAGGAATTTTGGGGTTTTCTTACTCAGAATCAAGAGCGCCATTGATTTTTTTTTAGCCACATAAATGTTAGTCGGATTTTTAAAAAAAATAAGTTGATCTAAAGAGAAATAAAAAGTGATATACAGAATTAAAATTTAATAATCCATTTAGATTACTTACCTACTCAAGCCTAAGTCAACATTTGAATATAGTTTTGGGTTACCATTTTACCTTTGCTTCTTCAACTCATCAACGTATATCGAACGTAAACAAATTTACAGTTACCATTAAACCAATAACCACTCTTTTAAAGCCAGCTACAGACGTAACTGCATTCTTAAAACTGCACTTGCTTGTCAAGATATGTTTACGCAGTTTTTCCTGAAAAGATTAAATTGAACAGCGCATGTAAACCAAACGCATTATGTGACAATGAAGTGTACAGTTGTACCTAGTGTAGAAAAAAATAAAAGGAATCTATCTACAAACTGTACACTATTTATTTCAACCAAAAAAAAATAACCAATTTGAACCATAAAAAATTAACGAATTAACCAAAAAAATTTAAAGGAATAATGCCGAAACAGATGAACGACGGGCTTTGCGTCTTTTGGAATTTTGTAAAGATACGAAAAAGAAACATGTACACATAAAACCTAACTAAAAACTGTTGGAGAAGGGCCCCACTCGTCAACTTACAAAATGTATATAAAAAAAGCAGAAAATAATTACACACAAATTTTAAAGAAGTAATGCCGAATAAAATGAAATAAAATGTTTAACGCTTAGCTGGCTTTTTGATGAATCTTCCAACGAGAAAGAAGTGAGTAGGTTTGGGGTGAAGGTGGAACTGTAAAAGAAATAAAAACTGGTAGGAAATAGGCACAGTACGGGGAAGAGAAGCGGTGGATATGGAAAAAGATAAAAAAATACATACCCGCAAAAACGGTTCCAACCAATTATTTTTTATATACAGTTCTGGTGGTTCAATTCTTCAAATGAGACCAATAAAAACTTTCATAATTCCGTGGGGACAGCCTTCAATATAAAATCGATGGTCACGGTATTTACTCTCACAAAATAAAGTAATATTTTTTGTCTTAGATGAATCGAAATATCTCATGACAGCCAAAACATCCATCCGGTCGTGCAAAACTCGAAACCCTTTCAAAAGAACTTGTCTATTGACACTGACAAGGCGGCCAGGAATATTTCAATTTCGCGTGTCAAAAAGGTTCGTTACCGGCAGCGTAACGCTGCACTAGTCAGTTCCACAACTCCTTACGAACCACGCACGTTTCTACGTTCTACGTTTCTACGTTTATCATAAAGCTTGAGAAAAATATTGCAGTGAAGTTTATCAAGGACGCAGTTACGTCTGAAGCTAGCTTAAGCCGACTATAAAAGTAAAGCGTTCGAGTAGCACACACGCCATGCCCTAGTTGCTAATGTCTCATTATTTATCAAATTATCTATTTATCACCCATGAAAGTCAGGAATAAAAATCATTAAAACAAATCTTTCATCCGTCAGATCAATTTAGGTAGACGAAGAAAACTTCTCAAAGCAAGATCTGTTGATTTTATAACCTACTGTTTTTATATTATGTATTATGTAAGTAGGTACAGTCAACCAATTTCATTCCTAGGCCACTAATAGAACCATGTAAAAATGAATCAATTTGTTTATCTTCTACGACAGTTTTATTATTTTTTTATTGTCACTGGCCGCCTGTCAAAACTTCGTTGTCCTCTCATGTCATGGAGCCAAAACGTTTTATAAACTCTTTACTTTTATTGCAAACTAGCTGATGCCCGCGGCTTCACCCCCGTTCTATTTTTTTTTAATTTCTGTCATAAAAACCTTCTCTTGACAATAACAAACGCAACAAAAAAAGAATTATACAATTTCGTGCTGTCAATCGGAAGTTATGCGCCTACAAACATTTCGGTGATTTATTTTTATTAAAATAGATAGAAGATGGTATAAGTGAAAAACTTAAGAAGATGACCTGTTGTATATGTAGTAGTGCAGCTTGGAGCTTAAGGGGGTACCGCGTTTTTCACGCTAATCGATTATGGGTGGGCGATTTCGGGCGTGGGGCCGCTTGGGGGAGGCACGATGGCTCGAGATAGGTTGGTTGGACTGCGCGTGTTTTTGGGTATTTTCATCATATTACTAAAACAAATACATACCTATTTTAAAAGTGTAGCCAGACTACGCCCTAGAAAACATCTTGTTTTATTAACATTCAAAAAGTCATGACCTGTGCAGTATTAGCGTCGTACTACGAGTTTAATTTATATTTTAGAGATGATTTTGGATTTTTTTCTATCGAGCGAACTACAAGTAATTGTGTTTCGAAAAAGATTAGTCGCTAGAGTGAATCGTCAAATATCTTACATATGAATTTCAGGACTATAGCATTGGTAGTAATGATACAGCACGAGTTAAATGAATGCAATAAATGCGCCAAAAACACGGTACCCCTTAAGTCATTTTTCTAATTTGGAACGTCAATTTGTTTATAAGTATACGTTACTACCACATGAATAAATACGGAGCAGAAGAAAAGCTTCCGAACAGTGCTCGAAATTCTTACCTATTATCATAGGGTTGTCGCTCGGTAAAAACAAAAATTAAAAATCAAAATATTTTATTCAAACAAGTACCTAAGTATCTAATATCTGTATATCTACAAACACTACAACAGGTAGGCATCTTTAAAAACAACCGAATACCCGAACTATGTAGCTAAACGCTAAACGGTCGCGTCGTCGCTAGCGGCACACCTGAACTTTGTCTACTCACTGAGCTAGTTCAAACCGGTTTGTCTCCGAGCGGGCGCCGGTGCACGCCCCCCCCGTCTTGTCTGTGACAGGTCACGCACACATATGTTGTGCGTGTAGTAGTGTAATGCGTGCGCGACGTTGTTTGAACTTTTTATTCTGCTCCGTATTTATTCATGTGTTACTACTACATACAACAGGTCATCTTGAGTTTTTCACCTATAATATGCTTTGACTCGTAATGACGTTGTAATTGTCTAGTAGTTAAGCGACAAAGTTCTTTAGTGGCCTTGGCATCAAATTGGTTGACATACTTAGAAGTTAGGTATAACTCACGAGTAACTTTAAAAAACATTGTAAACATTCGGCAAGAAAAGTTCCTCAAAGTTTTTTAATAAGCAAAATAGAAAATCAACCTTTACTTCTATTGGCGCCTTAAGATTATCCAAGCTAATTAATAACATTGAATGTTTTCACGTGCATGATATATGTATATTAGAGGCAAGCTGCTTGAAAATACAGAAAATAAAACCAGAATACTGGTCGTTAAAACCGTTCTGCCATATTGAGCACCTTCAACCAATATATTTTTCTTTTACTATTATTAGCAATATTGAAACTTAAGATAGCATTGGGTCTAATCGCTAGTCGTTCTCAGATATATAATCCGTAAAACATGAAAAAATATAGAACGAGTTAGGTGCAATTAAGTAAGTTATTCTGAGTACAGTGCAGTTAAAGTGGTTTGGTTTTTTTTCTCACAATAATAATAATCGGCGCATACGTAAACAATTATCGCTTTCAATTATTTAAATAAAAACACGTACATTTGACCAGTCAATATGTATATAAAAGCTTAATAGTCGTGCGTCTCCTCCATCGGCATGGGAAGAAAAACTGATTAACACACGATCAATTTCCGTTTCAGGCTTTGCTAAAAAAGGATTGTTCAGTCAACCACTTGGACTCCTAGGCCTAGAATCTTGTCATCACGACAGTCACGTCATGCGATAAGCATTATTAAAGCTCCAAAAGCACAGACAGAACAGGCGTGGCGGTGCGGTGGCACTGACGCTTGTAATATTCTAACTTGTATGAACGGTTGTGCGGTACCGTACCACGAACTCGTTCATACAAGTTAGAATATTACAACCGTCTGTGTGTTTGGAGCTTTAGACAAATACAATTATTTACTATGTATGACAAGCTTTCATGTGGAGGATCATATTGGTTGACTGTAACTAAAGTCTTGAAAAGACATATCAACTCTCCGTATTATACAGGCTTACCTAGCACGATAGATAAGGCTTTGCTACACACATATAATTCGGTTGTCCTACACTATTTTATAAATGACATAAAACACAATATTTTATCTGCATTTACGGCGATAGGTCAGCTAGGAGAATATCATTGCTATACAATAATAATTAATATATGGAATTGGTATGTGTATTTATCGTATGTTGTCGATAACACACACGTCAAGATGTTTCATTAAGCACAGAAATGTATCTGTCAGCGCATACGAACATAATCCCGAAATAGAATACCGCATGACTATGAACGAGAATATAAAGAAAATTATATTTTTATGCAGTTACATTTTTATACCATTTCAATTGGAAGAATTTGAGTTTTGAATCCTAAAAACTGTATAAATAACCTCCTCTCCCGATTACCGCGACTGCGCTAGTGGGAGTTACTTTTTTGCAGATTACTGTGCCTGTCATTCGGACACAGTTTGTCGATATTACATGTTCTCACTAAACTATAGTAAAGGAATGGGCAGTAATTCTATACACTTACGTCAAAATATATAAGTAAAATGACTGATCCGTGGTCCGTACATCGTGATATAACTTTGAATGCTATCTTACTCGCTTCACGCTAATTACGAGCGGGATAAGGCATATTATGTTAAATATCCTTGTGTAACTACAAAAATTAAGCTACAAGTTTTGATTTTACAAGTTAACAGTGATAAAATAACGTACGATGTAATATTTTTACGTAGGTAATCATTCGTTACAGTGCATAGCAGCCAAAATAGCAGATAGATAGGTAAATATCTAACGATTAAAACATTTGCAACCGTTGCGAAGCAAACAATGTATTCGCTGAGCTAATTATTTACAGGACTCGCAAATATTCAATTCTCTTGGCTGATAAAATATAAATTCTGTACATAACCTTAAATTATTTATCTTTTTTATTTTAAATAGTCCAATACGTATTTTGTCTGCGAATTTGTGTTTTAAATTATTTATTATAGTGCAAAATATCAGATAAGGAATAAGTAACTTTACTATTTTATGTAATACATACAAAGCCAGTTCTGTGTCTACAATTTCCATATACTTCAGTCATATGTTGAGAGTAGGTATAAAATTATCTAAATATTTACTGAAAAACTCGAAATCCGGTAGCTAGCTGGTCTTTTGCAGCCTATTTAAACACATGTCTTTGACTATATTTGTAGTATGGAAGATAATGCTAAAAATATTATATGTATAGTCAATCATGTAAATATAATTTTATAATAACAAAATAAAAAATACACTAAAACAAATATCAATGTCATTTACCATTACATTCCTAAAATTTATTGTAAAGGTAAACCCAATGTGCTCTTTACCAGCCTTTCAGCAATTTTATTAAACTGTTCTCGATCTTCCCTCCACATTTTGGCAGCATCTACATTTGCACCACTTTCGTCATTTGGTTCTGGAAAAAAAAGTCATATTCCTCAAACGGTAGCACATCTGTGGTATAACTTTGTTAACATAATCAATCACAGTCCGCGAGTGGAGAAAATATTTTCATCTTGATAGTGAACTAATTATTTAAAGATATTACAATGAGATGTATTAATATCTAAATGCAACTGCACAGATGTTTATATTTTACATCA
Source organism: Archips crataeganus (assembly GCA_947859365.1). NCBI lineage: Eukaryota > Metazoa > Arthropoda > Insecta > Lepidoptera > Tortricidae > Archips > Archips crataeganus. The sequence continues at coordinate 19,653,046 of OX402045.1, read as the reverse complement.
ATAGAGCTTGAAAATATTCAGGTTTAGTTTTGGCAGTGGTTAGGTAGTTACAACCTAGTAGGTACATATTGAATCCTATACATCTAAAAAAGAATAATGGACAAAATACCTAATGATCATATGATAAAATGCAATTTTCTTAGAAATTTCAATTTTACAGGATTTTTACAAAATAAACCTAATCTAAACCAATCTGTATGATTAAAAATATGGTTCAATTAAGTTTTTACTAAAAATTACTTTAATATATAATATAAAATGTCCACTTGTTCATTATTCTTTTTAAACTTTATGTATTTTGTCAATTTTCGCTGGCTCGCTATAGAATGGCATATATGAGAGCCCATAGTTTGAGCATATATTATGATATTTTATGTGCAAATGCGCAAACATTGAATAAATAATGCAGATGCCCATACTCACCAGCCAGCATACTGACAACAGAAAGTAGTATTTTCTCTACGCTCTGAACAGGTGACCATCGCTCTGCACTACTCTCGTATCCCATGGGATCATCACCAGGTGCATGGAGGATAGATATGCAAACACGGCCATCAGCATATACTGAAACAGAATTGATTTTCATTTGGTAACAAAATATGTGACTGGAAACTAATTGTAAACCATACTATTTATAAGATAACATCAACATCATAAATAATCCATTAGCATAACAATATTTTAATGACTATAAATAATATTGCAGTCACATTTTAGTGATTTTCCATTTGGCAGACAAGACCATAATGAAGTAGATTACCAGGATTTGAAATACAGATTTAATCTTATGAATCTTGTCTTACTAATATTATAAACGCGAAAGTGTGTAAGTATGGATCTCAGATCATAGAAAGATTCTTTCTATGGTCTGAGGTATGGATGGATGTGTGGATGTTTGTTTCTCTTTTACGCTAAAATGGTTAGATGGATTCTGATAAGGCACACAAGTATTTTATAACCTGGATTAGCACACAGGATACTTTAAACCTCGAAAATCGGATAGTTCCTGTGGGATACCGATAAATGAATTCTTTGCAGATGGAGTTGCGGACAACAGTTACTTTTAAATTTATATAATTTTTATGCACTTACTTTTAAAGTGTGAGAATACTGATAAAGACAACTCAGTCTTAGGAGCGGTTTCGCCACCCATTGATTAATTTTAACTGACGGATCAATGTGATGCCGTCTCCGTCTATTTGAACAAAACAAACAGAGACGGCATCACATTTATCCGTCAATTAAATTTGATGAATGGATGGTGAAACAAGGGGTTAGTCTGGCAAACACTAGCCTTTATCCGCGGCTTCACTCGCGTAAACCAGTAGATCTGGCAGTCAAATTGAAATTATGGGAGTCTACTAAATACCCTTGGGAATTTGCAATATTACATACTCATAGTAGTCTTCATTTACATTGTATGATATATACACCGTGAAATTTTAATGGTTGTTTTCCCAAAACGAGGTGATTTAGTTTCGATTGTACAATCGATTTATAAAATTACTATTTTGACTAGAGTCAAAAATCCAATTGTGAAAAACGGAAGTCGAAAATGACCGCAAACCAATAAGTAACGCTTCGTTGGTACAAGTAGCGTACGATCGTACGATAGGTTAGGTACCAACGAAGCGTTACTATTGGTTTGCGGTCATTTTCGACTTTCGTTTTTCACAATTGGATTTTTGACTCTAGTCAAAATAGTAATTATAAATCGATTGTACAATCGATACTAAATCACATCGTTTCGGGAAAACAACCACTAAAATTTCACGGTGTATAAACAGCATATATACAAATTGCATGATATAAACAGCCCTGCACAATTATATGTCTCTAAATTTTGGGAGTTCACAAGGATCTTGTGGGAATATTGGGATAAAAAGTAGTGTATGCGTTATTCCAGATTTCCGGCTACCTGTATACCAAATTTCATCCAAATGCATACAGCCGTTTTAGCATGAAGGAATAAAAAGCACACACACTTACGTACATGCATACACACACAAATAAAACTTCGCATTTTTTTTTTCTATTTTTTTTCCGAGGCTTTAGTGCACCTGTGTGACTATGCCAGCCTAACTTCGCATTTATATTATGTATAATAAATAGAAATAGGATTTTGCAGTTGTAAAACAAAATGAAATGAAATGAAATGAAATGAAAAATTAAATGAAATGAATTTATTTTTTTCAAATGATGCATCAATCATTTTATTTACTATCTACTTACTGTTTGGATGAAACATTTCACAAATAAATTGCATTTTGGGTGGACTCAGAGGGTAGTCTGGGGGAAATACTAATTTTGCTGGAAATATGCCACCTTCAAAGCAGGTGCCTTCTGGACCTCTGGAAAATAAAAGTAAAAAAAAAACAATGTTTTAACAGAATAGTCGGTGCAGAATACTAGTGTAATAAAAACTGGGCAACTGAAATTCGCTCAGCATCTTTTGAGTTTGCTATGCAGATAATTTATAGAAAAAGTTTTTATAATATAATTATATTAAATAAAATCTATCCTGATCAACTTAGAAGGCTAATTTTTGCCTAAATACAAAATTTTATCCAGATTGTTCAAGCAGTTTTCCAGAAAGAGACATTCTCAAACCTACTCAAACACGCACATTAAAGTGTATAATTATTATCTACTAGCTGTTGCCCGCGACACCGTCTGCGTGGAATTAGTAATTTGGGCAGCTTATTTTTGTATCCAATTTGCTTTTTCATCAATTATGGCTCTCCTTACTTCCTCGATATAAAAAAGTACCCGCCCCCGCACTCCCTCCCAACCCCCCGCACACCCGCGTTCACATTCACCACAAGTCAAGCGTGCCTATAGAAGTTTTACTTCAAAAACCCCCGATTTTGAAACATTCTTCCGCTCCGCTCCGCTCCTATTGGTGTTAGCGTGATGATTATATAGCCTATAGCCTTCCTCGATAAATATCCTATGTAACACTGAAAGAATTTTTCAAATCAGAGTAGCAGTTCCTGAGATTAGCGCGTTCAAACAAAAAAACCTGTTTGATAAATTCTTAAAATAGATGTATCTTTCTTATTTGTGAACCGATTCAAATGAAACAAACACTAAATGTTAATCCAAGAAAATACCAACATATCAGTGAAAACCGCATCCTTCTAGGTTAAGCCGTTTCTGAGATTAGCGCGCACAAACGCACGGACAAACAGACAATAATTCTAAAAATCATTGTTTTGGGTTCTATTGCGCTAATAAATAGCCCTAGTGACAATTTTTCTCAAATATCTTCAATGTACAGACACCGACTTGTTACAGATTTATTATATGTATAGATAGGTATTATCTTCTTTTCATAACATATTTCATTGTAACAATGCATAATTTTGCAAAATACTGGCAATATATAGCTTGATAATGATGATGATATCCTGTGGTCCTTCAGCACAGACTGCTGCGAACAACAGGCCTCATGATATCCAAAAATTCACAACAAGCTAGAGATTTAAATAACACTGACAAGATTACTTACGTGATGAGAGCTTCCCATTCAAAGAAATTTTCTTCATTTATTGGCCCAGCAAGTATTCCTTCTGGAGGGTTTATTGTTAACTCTGAAATTGCAAAAAATACCTGGTAAGGTTTCAAAAGTCAACTGTTTCTCAAAGGAAACAACAAATTAATTGAAACTTATCCATGATCACGGGATCTGGACAAAAAGCTAGTCCATGTAGGCAGGTAGTTCAATAATGTTAGAATTACAATAATTGAAGGGAACACAGAGAGAACATGTCTAGTAGGGTATGCTCCCCGTACTGAGTTTGCATGGCGAGAACCGTGAATTCCGTGTTCCGGTACTGTATTTGTATGGAAATCCAGTACTGGGAGCAAACCCTAATGTCTAGTTACCTAAGCGACTTTTTGAGTTATAGCCTTAGATAATTTAAGACAAGATGCGCCTTTGACGTACCTTTACTTGCAACTTTTTCTGCCAATTCGCCCGGGGGGCGAGGTACGACGTACAGCACACATCTACGCATTACCGCACACTCATGTCAAAAATTTTTGCGTTACTACAGACGCCTACCAAAACAAAATCGTCACACAAATGTAAAACACGCACACAACTATACATTTTGTCGTAATGACACTGATTTTTAGACGACAACTAACACACGAAATAGTGATGTGACATGTGTAAAGACCGATTCAATTGAATGGACATCAAAGAAAGTATGAATGACTGAAATTAAAGTCATATGTTATGAATGAAAGTGGTCATCATTAAGTAAATTTTTCACGAATTTCGATAGTTTTTCACTGCGGATGCACCTACTCGTAATTTAATGACAGAAAATTGTAGAAATCTGATTAATTAGATCATGATATTCAAAGTTTGGCGAACTCTAACTAACTGAGCTATCGATGATTAAGGCTGCAAAGCTCTGCTGCTGCCCTTTCGTTCTTAGAGGAGGCCTGTGCTCTACAGTGGGACGTATATAAGTCGAGATGAGGATTATGAGACTGCTCCGATGTATTGTTTATGATGGCGACTGTATATCATCTGTAGATTAAAACGAAAATACTTAAAAAATAATTACAAACATAATTATCATGAACGTGTTTATTTAATAATTTACAATACAATAAAATCTACTTCTTTTTTTTTAATTTGTAAACACTTTGATACATGTAACTCAAAATGATGTGAGCAGATAGCCCAAGTAACCGTTCTGCAACAAAATTTAGTCAATTCCATTGGTCTTTAGTTACGGGTTGTTTCGAAAAACTGTAAATACGAAGTAAAAGCTATTACCAATTTATTGCAATACAACTCTAACACCACAAAAACTCTAGATTAAAGCTCTGTGGTTTAAAATAAAGTTAAAATAAACCACAGGATAAACTTCATTCACTTCGTTCATTCATCGGTTCAGTTCGGTTGTGTCTCATCCCTATCAACATGCCTAGTTACAGTTTGTTATTATTTTGTCATTTATGTCGCAAAATTAAATCTGTTATATTAACGTTCTGGTAGCGTAAATTGATGATTAAATTACCAATGTGTGATAAGAAACAACATCTTTCGTAACGCTAGACATTGCTGACTTTGTTTTGCACGAGATTACTGCACAAGACATCATTTTCTAGGAGATCTGTTCACCAGCACGGACAATCAAAAATGACAACCTGCCCCTGCCTACTTTGGTTTTTATAAACAATGTTGTGTAAGTGCACAAAGAGCAATGACAGAGGGGAAAAAGGTGCAAAGGCTCATCCTGTCTTAAATTATCTAAGGTTATAGCGGTTTGAAAGTTAGTCATCACATACAATTACTATAAAACATTTCTTTAAAAGTGAAAATATATATATTAATTTCAGATAGGTATCCATATTAAATCCAATGGTAAGTTATAGTTCTTTGTGAGCTCTACATTTATAGATTAAAATCTCATGTTTCAAAAAGGTGACAAGACAAGTTCTTTCCATGTACCCTTCAATCATTGTTAAAAATAAAATAAATAACATTGTACAGTGGATTTATACCAAAATAAACTAATTGCTTACTTAGAATGGCTTCACTGATAAGTAAATAAATATATAGATAGATATAAGTGAAAAATAAACATCAATAGGGTAGCAAACTACAGACTTCCGAAACTATGTGTTCTCTTAGTACGAGTATCACAATACTCAAAAAGAGGCACCAGCACAGTTATTGTCATAACTAACTAAGTTACTGAATAAATTAGTTTTCATTTTTTTTTCATTTTAGTTGCGTTAATTTCATATTTATTTTAGCTTTGACCCCATGAGTATCTTTCAAATTATATGTATAGTTTATAATATCTTTAATACCGAAGCAGTTCTTCTTGTTCCATTTTTCCTTGTACTTGTTATGTTTAAATAATAAATAAATATCACGGGACAATTCACACCAATTGACCTAGTCCCAAAGTAAGCTAAGTAAAGCTTGTGTTATGGGTACTAGGCAACGGATAAATATATATATATATATATATATAGAGATACATACTTATATAGATAGATACATACTTAAATACATATTAAACACCCAAGACCCAAGAACAAACATTCGTATTTTTCATACAAATATCTGCCCCGACACGGGAATCGAACCCGGGACCTCAAGCTTCGTAGTCAGGTTCTCTAACCACTAGGCCATCTGGTCGTCTAAATGTTTATGTTGTACAATGATATATTGGAAAATCATAATACGTAAGCAATAGGTCGTAACACTTACGTTTATATTCAGCCATTAACCGCCTTAACGCTGACCCAGCCATTGTTATTTCTTTTATTCACTAAAATTTCATGTATACGTCGACCAGCATTAATTTAATTAATGTTTTTGATAATCTCAATTAAAACGAAATTAGACAAATCGTAACTATCGTCACTATAACCTCTTCGTGTTATGTTCTAAAACGTAATCAATTCAATTTGATCATGTCATGAAAATAAGGTTTTGGTGTGCTGAAATATTCGATATCACAAGTGAAAATGTAAGTAATAGAAGCAAAAAATTATGATATTACAATTAATTGTTTATATTAAAGTTTTTTTTTATTTTACAAAAGTGTGCAGATTATTTTATTGGTGCTTTATATTATTTTTATGAAGGAAGGAGGCTAACTATTTGAACATCTCGTAATTGTGACATGTCACTTCACTTTGACACAGCTGTGTTCGTGTAGGAAATCTAAGGCCACCACAAACCAAAGCAGGAGCGTGCACGGGGCGCCGACGGAGCGTGCCCAGCGCGCTGTATAATGAATCATAGTGATCATATACGCTGACACACAACTGGCGGGCCGCGCGCGCAAAACGCGCCACGCGGCAGTGTGTGTCAGCGTATATGATTCAGTATTATAAAGCCACAAAGCACGCTCCGTGCTGCGGTCTGTGGTGGCCTTTATTGTCCTTCAGATGCAGATATAGTACCGTTTATTTTATAATAGTTATTACATAAAAAACATTATTTACAACAGGAATATAAATGTTGACATTAAATGTTATTTTATTCCAATTGAGTTAAAGCACAGAATAAATAATAGTACTAACGTATTATATGAAGTAAAGATTGTCTACGCTACGGCATGATGACGTGTCTATTCGTTATCTGTGCGGCACAGCCGTGCTTTATTTTGAAGTTTGTTGGTGGTGTTGTGTGAAAAATGGCGGAATCCTTAAAAATTGTTTTTACTTTAGCGACCGACCCCTAACTGGATAATTACATTACAAGTTGTTGATGAATGGAATTAATTTAAGATTTCTAATAAATTGGTCCGTCTTTACTAGTCAAAAATCTATTGCTCCATTCCATAATTTATAAGAACTCATGAAATGCAGTAAGAATTAGTGATTGAAAAATTATTATTAATCAGAAAGCCTGTATAATGAACAACGTTATGGACGGCCAAGGATTCACTTCAACAATGCAGGAATCGACAGAGCCTTATATCCTCTCAGTGCAGGTATCAAATCATAAACCAAAAATAATATTTTTTTCTAAATAAGTAGGTAAGTACGTTATTATTTTTATTAAGTCTACAACATTGAAAAAAATATTTTTAGCAACACGCAGCTTGGGAAGAAGATGCTGCTGCCCAGTTTGTATGTCGTTTGTGCAAGAAAACTTTTTACAATGCCAATGCATTGCAAAATCACAAAAATCTGCAACACGACGTGGAAAGTTCCTGCAGCGACGACGAGCTCCAATCGGGCGCGCCGCTGCCGCCCTCAGACCAGGCAAGCGCACTTTCAACATACCTCTCAGTCCTGTACTGTACCTTTACAAATTATTTCCAATAGGTCAAATAGGTACTTGTATTTTTGCATTAGAAAAAAAAGGGTAAACAATCTAGTCTTTTCATTGAAAAACAATTGAAAAATAGTAAGTACCTACTTACCTATTACTTATGAAACCAGAAGAATGTAAATGACCATCCATACTAATATTATAAATGCAACAGTGTGTCTGTTTGTTACCTTTTCACACAACCACTTAACCGATTTAGATGAAATTTGGAGTAAAGATAGTTTGAATCCTGGGAAAGGATATAAGATAGTTTTATCCCAAGAAATTACGTAGTTCCTGCGGGATAGCGATAAACAAATTCTTCTCAGCGGAGTCACAGGCAACAGCTAGTATTATATAAAATAAATAATATTAGATGTTAAAAAAATAAGGATAGCCTTATTATATATATATGTATATATTTAGATATGTACCTATATATATATTTAGGTACCCTTTCCGCTACTTACAGATTTGTAGAGAGCACACGTGCAACCATGCAAGTGTTTTTGTTTGTTTGTAGATAAGTCTTTTAAAATTAATATTAGATTTTTTTAATGACTCTCTTGGATTAAGTGAATATTTAAGGAGCTATTATGCATACCGTGAGTAGAGATGTAGCCGAAAATCTCTTTGTTAGATAAAGTAACCATTCGACTAAAAAGCCCTTTTTTATGTGGGCTGACACGCACTTAACCAGTTTTAATAAAAACAGATTTCTCGCGTCTAGAAAAATCTACGTTTCTAAGCTTTTTAATGTTTCAGGGTATCAATGACATCTGCAATTTCAAGTACATACCTCTTAGAAGGCCTTATGATATAAATGAAATAATAATGCAGGAAGATGGTATAACAACCCGAATGTTTGCCGAGGACACGAGTTTTCTTATTGTTAAAGTGGAGGGGGACGATATTGACATCGACGCCGTAAAAAGACGCAGGCTCGAAGGGGTGGTCAGACGGACGCAGATGAAACCCGTCAAGCAGACTGTAGACTTAAGGTGCGTGTTACCTGTCCCCCATACTGTAACTACGAAAACATTTGACGAATAATGATGTTCATAATTCCGCACCAGTCTTTATTGCAAGGCAAGTGTTCTGCTCCGATGTACATTAAATATTGATCAACAACAAAGTATCACCATAACAGTTACGCTCTTGTGCAGGGGCCCATTTACGTGCACGTTCCCCTCGACTCTGCGGCCCGACCTGCAGTGTCGCCAGATCTTCTTCAACTGCTGCGAGTACTCGCTGCATTACCGCGAGGAGCACACCAAGAGGCGAAAGGCGGCGTTGCGCTGCCAGGTGTGTGAGAGGCGGCTGGACCGCGAGCCGTGGCTCGGCCTCGCGCCCGCGGCCGGAGCGCCACTCGCCCCTGCGCTCGCGCCCGCGCCCGCGCCGCGTCTCGCCTTCCCGTGCCGTGCCTGCGGACAGACCTTCCTCGACAGCCTCTCCTACGAGGAGCATACCCGCGCCGCGCACGCCAAGACCAAGCCGCACCAATGCGCCGTGTGCGCCAAGCGGTTCACTCAGCAGGGCGGGCTGCAGCAGCACATGCGCATGCACACCGGCGTGCGCCCTTTCGCCTGCACCTTCTGTCCGAAGGCTTTCACTCAGAAGGCCGGCCTAGATCAGCATCTGCGCACGCACACCAAAATAAAACCGTTCAAATGCGTCATTTGCAGCAAGTGTTTCTCTCAGTCTGTGCACCTGCGGCAGCATATGCGCACTCACACCAACATCCAGCCGTTCGAGTGTGCGGTGTGCGGGCGCCGGTTCAAGCAGAGCAGCCACTTGAACTTCCACATGCGGTCGCACGCGGGGGAGTGCGCGGCGGGCGTGATGGAGCAGCTGGAGCGGCTGGCGGGCGCGGGGGCGGGGGCGGGGGCGGGCGCGGGCGCGGGGGCGGGCGCGGGCGCGCTCAGCCTGGCTCGGCTGCAGCCGGTGCGCGACGGCGACACGCTGTACTTCGCCGCCGAGCTGGCTGCGCGCCCCGATCACTTTAACTACCAACCCAATATACCCACCACCGAACACTATCCTCACGAACGCCCTTATCATTTAAGTAATTGAAAAGTTGTCTTTGTTTCTGTATAATACGTTACAATTATTATATCTTAATACGTTCAATATATTTTTCGATGTACAGATTCAGAAGTTAACCCGCCAATCAGCCATTTAATAATCCAAACCTACTAATAAGTATTAGAAATGAGAAAGTCTGTGAAGATGTTTGGATTTTTATTAGTCAATCACACAATAACGGCTGAACGGATTTGGATGAAACTTAGGGTAGGTACAAAATAATCTGGACTGAGATATAGGATACTTAATAACCCTAATAATACGTTCCCTGGGATAATATATTAACTTTAAAAAATAATTGCGGACGCTGTTCTAGAACGTTGAGGTAGGTACAGTCAGTAGCAGAAGTGCATGACCGGTCGTAACCTTTGATCCACTTCTGCTGCTGACTGTACCTCAGCTTTCAAGATGACCCGTTAACTTCGTTTGCATTCAATAGATGGCAAGGTTGTATTTTTTTCTCGTGAAGGTACTTTTGTATTTCTAAGCTGGTGAAGCGACGGTTAGGGGGTATAACTATAACAGGAGCTCCATATGGTACAATCGGTACATATGTATGTAAATGTCAAATAAATGATCTCAATAGTTCCATATGGAACTACATACTAAGTTTTACACCTGACTTTGGCTTGACAAAACTTTTGTTGTTTTAGCAACAAAACGCTTGTTCTACGAGTATAAAACTTAAAGTTAATGAATATGTATGGGGTTGGAAATAAGACTGGTTCACTCGCGGTAGTTTCTTTGGCAGTTCCTTCAAAGGAACGTGTGCGAAAAGTGGGTCTCGTATCGTATATACATGTAAAACATACATACAGCCGAACATTCTCCTTTTTTGAAGTGGGTTAAAAGTCGTACTTAGTTACAGAGGTAGACGTTAGATATGAATATGTACCAGTAGTTCCATATGGAACTCGTGGAATATTCCCGGGTTAGGTTACTGGCAAATAAGGCAATATACCTACAAGTAAAGTGTCATTCAATGGAACTTGCTAACTATGTAAACAAAAGACGTAACTTTGTTTAGTCACTGTTTCTTCTTGAACACCATTGAAACCACCACCTCATCAAACACCATTGAAACCATACACTATTAATTAGCTCCTGATAATTTGATTGACAGATACCTATCAGTGATGCCTATTATGTTTATTCTGTTACTTTACTTGTTAAGACTGCATATCACAGATAACCTGTTACATAAAATATTAGGAACTTTATAGAGAGTGTTGGAACTATAGTCCGACAAGCTCGTGCGCGACCCTCCGCGGAACCCTGTCGCAGTCAGTATTTGCCGCACTTATTAAAAACAATCTTGTTAAGGACAGCAGAGGCTCCCTGCGACAGGGTTCCGCCGAGCGCCGCGCACGAGCTTGTCAAGGTATAGCCCTTACTTGTATGTTGTTCATATAACTCAATCAAGTCAGGTCGAATGTTGTGAGCAAGGGCTAGGAACTCGCCCCTTATTTTGAAAACCTAACTCTATTCCATAATATAATATAAAGTTAGTTTCTAAATGTCTAAAGTCTAAAGTTCGGACTTCGCGCCTTGATGTCAAGCATGTAGATTATGGTAGAGTCAAGCATTTTATCTGTTTAAAACGCTATAGCTTGGTGGTCGCATGATCATTGTCATTGCTACGGTCAAATTCTTAAAGTTAACTGAAGTAAAAAAACACTGTAATGGTGATAGCGAAAAAGTACGGATAACTTACGTTTATGATCGAGTTTAGATTGACATGTTTCGGGCTAACCCGTAGCCCCTCTATTTGGTGCCACACGTCACGAGGCGACTGTTAAACGCGCACTGCGCGCCACCGCTCTGTTCGCGCGGCTGTTTGACGAAACTACATATACCTAACCTGGACAAGTTTAATGTTTAAAACTGTAATGGTAATTCTCTACTGCTTATAGAAAATACGGTTATACGGTTACGGAAGTATATTTCGAGATGACGGGCGTTTTTATAACTATTGGTATCATCAGATTGAGATAGAGTGAATATAAGATTAAGAAACAGTTAAATATCCCGGAAAACAGGCGACTTTTGCTCAAGCCAATAGTTAACCAAGCCAAGTCTATCTAGCCATGACACAATATCCACTAGGCACTTACCGGACACACACCCTGTAACAGACAACAAGTTTTTTTTACGTAAGTATTTACTTAATACCAGGATGTAAGATCGTGTTCTAAGTAATGCCTAATTTACAAGAAGGTATTTAAGTAATGACGAGTCGACAGAACATTATCGCCGCAGCCGCAGCGTGTGGGCGCGGCGTGGTTACATTTCGGTCCTCTGTATATTTTGATAGAGCCACGTATGGTGCGCCAGTGAAAACAAAGGGATCCGACATCCCGCTTCGTCAACCCTTTTGTTTCGCTTTAGCATAACTTTTCTGTTTCTACCATAGAGATACAATGTAACATTTCAGTTAATTAGATTCATCTATATTGGCCCGAGAAAGATACGGTTTTTTTTGGAAAAACTCGAAATCAAGATCTTTTAGGAATCCAAATTTTTTATTTCACGGAAGTAAGTAATTTGGTTATCGGAGAATAGCAACTTCAAACAGTTTTTTGAAGTAGGTTCAAAAATTTTTTTTCTAGTTTTTAGAGTTTCGTGGCCAAAATGGCGAAAACCGAAACCTTATAGTTTCGTTTCGTCATGTCTGTCCATCGGTCCGTGCGCGGCTTAGCTTAGTTAGAGATTATTAGTGCTGGACGGCTGTAAGTTGCGTGGATATATTATGTAGCAAATATGCCTACAAAATAGTAAAATAAAACGAAGAAAATATATTACTATATTTTTTAGTTTAGCTAACGTCATAGTGAAAATAAACGGATCACTCACGTCTTAAAACGAGTTTGACATGTTTCGGGCTAATCCGTAGCTCTTCTTCTCGGAGTCACACGTCACGGCGGCTGCCAATCGCGCACTGAGTGCTACCGCCCAGTACCTCTACCATGAGTTTACACTAGTTCACAGTGACCGTACTCGCTAGCGACGGCGTAAATGATTTGTATGGAGAATTGTACTTCCGTAAGTGACCGCTAGAGGCGCTGTACAATTCTCCATACAAATAATTTACGCCATCGCTAGCGAGTACGGTCACATAAACTATTGTAAACTCATGGTAGAGGTACTGGTCGCGCGACTACTCGACGCAACTGACAGCGACACACAACTACCCCCATACCTCTACCATGAGTTTACACTAGTTTACGTGACCGTACTCGCTAGCGACGGCGTAAATTATTTGTATGGAGAATTGTACGCCGCCTCTAGCGGTCACTTACGGAAGTACAATTCAACAATCATTTACGCCGTCGCTAGCGAGTACGGTCACTGTGAACTAGTACAAACTCATGGTAGAGGTACAGTTTTCATCATCACTTATTTATTGTCATTGTCAAATGTAGGGTAGCACGCAACACTAACAACAGTATGACTTTGTAAAGGTTCACTCACACTCACCGTTGACGCAGTACGAACATTAAAACAGTTTTCCAACTCGGGGGTACTGACCAACCACGGGGTTGAAATTTGGATGACGACCAATCTCAATGGCTTCACGCAACGCACCTTCCGCTGAATGAAAAACTTTTCTCTCGTAAGTACGGAAGCCCCACAAAACGAAGTAGTGCGTCGAGCCAGAGTCCATTGAGTGCCCGGCCACCGCAGACCCCTTGTAGTCTTGTTTTTTTCATACTGCGTATGTGCTCCGAAAGCCTTGTGGAAACATTACATCCAGTCTCTCCGATATAATTCTTGCCACAGGAACGTGGATTCTTGTATACTCCGGGACCACTAAAGGGCTCCCTATCCCCCTATCCTTCGGTGAACGCGCCAACTGCCTAAGCTGCATATGACGACGGTAAATTGATTTGGGTAGTTGTGTGTCGCTTTCAGTTGCGTCGAGTAGCCGCGCGACCAGGGCGGTAGCACCAAGCACGCAGTGCGTGTTTGGCAGCCGCCGTGACGTGTGAATCCGAGAAGAAGGGCTACGGATTAGCCCGAAACATGTCAAGTTAAACTCGTTTTAAGACGTGAGTGATCCGTTTATTTTCACTATGAGTGAGTCTCACGGTAGTTTCATGTTTAAAGTTAAGTAACTTCCGTGGACATAATAGGGGGTTATTTTTTTCTCGTCCTAACTTTGTAGTGTTGGATAGGTATTTAATTAAACGCATTCACTTCCGGGAACGCATATATGTCCATTTAAAAATAAAAGTACATTTTCGTAAAAATAATTCTAATTTTCCAAAAAATGACATTTTTGTACGAGCTACACATAATATATAAACTGTATGAAAAAAATGGGTTTTTTTTTATCATCAAAATCAATAGTGCTCCTGATTGTGAGCAAGAAAACCCCGAAATTTCCACATTTGTAAAAAAATAAGTAAAGGGTACTTCTTTTTCTTCTTTAGCCATTCTCAACCTCTAAGGTGTAGGCCTCCTTCAGTTTATGGCATCTGTTCCGGTCTTGAGCAGTTTCCAACCACTTTGTTCCCGCCAGTCTTTTGATATCGTCGTACCAACGCATCTGCGGTCTTCCTCTCGGGCGTTTCTCGCCCCACTCGCGAAATGACCACTTATTTATGCTGTTGACCCTACCTAACACATACAGGGTTATTTGTAATTCACTGACATCCTCTTAACCCTGAATTCCTATCACTCAAACAAATGTTTTTTTGTTTTACGACTTTTTAAAATGAAGCACTTTTTTTTCCATACAAATACACAGAGTATTGTAAAAATAAGAGGTACCTAGTCTCAAATTTTCAAAACGTTATTACACCAAAAATATTAAGTTATGACAAAAGCCGTAAAACAAAAAAACATTTGTTTAAGTGGTAGGAGTTTAGGGTTAAAAGGATGCTAGTGAATTACAAATAACCCTGTAAATGACTTGCATATACATATATACTAATTTAGTGCGATAAAGCAATTATTCTGAAAATTCCTTGGAATAACTATAGAAGCGATTTGGGTCAAGGAATTAGTTATTTATTCAACGTAGTAAAATACCGTTAGTTAACCATAACGTTATCTTCGATTTTTTTTACAATGGTGCAGTAAATGAGGTGAGGTTTTCAGCGTAGTAATCAGTATTGCACATGTGGCCGACGGGCTTAGGGATCTGTTGTTTACATCCGCCGTCCAAGGGTTAAACGGTTGCGCAGGGCTATCCTATCTGCTATTTGTGTCTGTGACAATTTTATCTTGTCAACCTAAGTTTAGTAGGTACTAACTCGAAGCAAGACTGTAGGTTAGGCTAACTTATGAAAGCCTACAAATAGTAATAAAATATTAAGTACCTGTGCATAGCTGATGATCTCGACTTTATCAGTTATATATTATCTGTTAGTTATATATTAAAGCTCGTATTCACGACCAGTGCATCTTGCCTGTGCTTACATATGGGGCTGAGACTTGGGTTTTTACTAAGGAGATCCTCCACAAACTTCAGGTGGCTCAAAGGGCAATTGAAAGAAAACTGGTAGGAGTTACACTGAGAGACCGTAAAAGAAATGAATGGGTCAGAGAGCAAAGCAAAGTGAGCGATGTAACTAAACGGGTTGCGAAATTGAAATGGGAGTGGGCTGGTCATGTCGCCCGCAAGCATGGCTCGTGGTGCAGGGCAGTGGTGGAATGGAGACTGTGGGGTGTGAAACGCCCGAGAGGAAGACCGCAGATGCGTTGGTACGATGATATCAAAAGACTGGCGGGAACAAAGTGGTTGGAAACTGCTCAAGACCGGAACAGATGGCATAAACTGAAGGAGGCCTACACCTTAGAGGTTGAGAATGGCTAAAGAAGAAGAAGAAGAAGAAGATATTATCTGCATTTACTGGACTTTTTTGTGCTTACCGTATTTGGCCCGTTGAGACAACAACTCCGACTTGAGCAGCCCTGACAGTATCATAACATAACCACGACAAGCTCTATAATTTTAAAAACATTCGTGATGTTAAACAACCGTACCTCAATTTCAATGATGAGTGAGTCTTTGTCTCTGGCCTGGAGACCTGCAGGCTTATTGTCTAACGTTTCTGACGCTTGCCTTCGCAATCACTATTTATTTCTGTCAAACGGTCTAAAAATGATGACAGAAAGAGATGGTGAACGCGAAGGCAAGTGACAATACGGCCTCTGGCAGCGCACCAGTAATCCCTCTGGTGTCGCGGCTGTCTTTGAACAGAGCATTGATCACAGTGCCATTAAGTGACCAGCGTTATCGTTTTTCTCCTTGTTCAATAAATGAAGGCATTGATTGACCGATATTACCTATAATATTAATATATCGCTTAAAATAAAAGTCGCAGCATAGCATTTGCAGTTCAGATTTGTGGCGATTAGGCACGCCGTATTGACAATTAAAATAACATTAATTTTATAAATGAAGTACCTAAGTAACTGTTAGTTTTCCTATTCCTCCAACAAGATATTTTTCATAATCTTATGAAATAATGGCAATAATTTCCACATTGTTTTAAAAAGCTTGAGCTTGAGTTGTGAAGTCATTTCCGTAACTTATACGCCAAGTGTGTCCTAATTATTATTTTTGAGCATTCCTCTTCTAATGATACGAAATTTAAAGGAAAATAATAATTAGGTAGTTGTCTGTACCAAAATTAGGTACCTATTTAAAATTAATGTAGCAACCATCCTCTAGGAAAAAGTTGAATAACTAGTCATCCTGTATAAGTGAGATGTGTCAATCTTATCATCAGACTTAGATACTTACTTATAATTGCACGTCAGCTGCCTTTGTCGGAAGGTTTAAGTACATTGTTTACGTTCGTTAGCCGTTTATTAATGGGGTATGCAAGTACATCAATTGCAGCATCTCGGCTCAGACATTAAATGAAATAGGTTACCTAGCACCTAAATAGATTATTCATTTCATTACATTACTAATACTGTTACTAAGAGTACTTAGCATTTATTTATAGCCGTGATGGCCTAGTGGTTTAACCTGTGACTTCTCAAGCAGAGGGTCGTGGGTTCAAATCCCGTCACGCATCGCTGAATTATTCGGAATTTATGTGCGAAATTACGTTTGAAATTTAGGATGAGCTTTACAATGAAGGAAAACATCGTGAGGAAACCTGTATACACCTGTGAAGAAATTCAATGGTGTGTGTGAAGTTCCCAATCTGCACTGGGCCCGCGTGGGAACTAAGTACAGCCCAAGCCCTCTCATTCTGAGAGGAGGCCTGTGCCCTGCAGTGGGACGTATTTAGGCTTGGATGATGATGATATACTTATTATAAGTCTTAGTGTATAAGATATTCGGCAATGTCACAGCAACATCACAACAATGACTACTCAATACCCATGCGGTAAGAATTAACAACACATTTGTCAGATGCAAATAAGTAGGTAAGTAATACAAGAGTACAAAAGCAGCGATTTAGTATCGCTTATGTAGTTTCAGAGGTTTTAGGGTTGTGTAGAGATAGGTCCCCTCAACAAAGTTTGAAAAAGTTCGTACAGGAGCCGTGGGGATGAGACAGGGAAAGGGAGCTTAAGTTTCATTTTCAGGGTTCCGTAGCCAAATGGCAAAAAACGGAACCCTTATGGATTCGTCATGTCTGTCTGTCTGTCCGTCCTTATGTCACAGCCACTTTTTTCCGAAACTATAAGAACTATGCTGTTGAAACTTGGTAAGTAGATGTATTCTGTGAACCGCATTAAGATTTTCGCACAAAAATAGGGAAAAAAACAATAAATTTTGGGGGTTCCCCATACTTAAAATTGAAATACAAAAATTTTTTTTCGTCAAACCCATACGTGTGGGGTATCTATGGATAGGTCTTCAAAAATGATATTGAGGTTTCTAAAATCATTTTTTTCTAAACTGAATAGGTACTTAGTTTGCGCGAGAGACACTTCCAAAGTGGTAAAATGTGTGTCCCCCCCTGTAACTTCTGAAATAAGAGAATGATAAAACTAAAAAAAATATATGATGTACATTACCATGTAAACTTCCACCGAAAATTGGTTTGAACGAGATCTAGTAAGTAGTTTTTTTTAATACATCATAAATCGTAAACCGCAATTTTTTATAGATACTTAATGGTATACGTAACCCTTCGTGCGCGAGTCCGACTCGCACTTGGCCGGTTTTCAGTTTTTCGCTCACTACTCGATAACCCTTAAGAATATCACTACAATTACCTACAAATGGAATCCTCTTAATGACGCTACGCTGTCCGTCTGTGCGTTTGTCTACCACATAGCTATATCTTAAGAGCTGTAATAGACAACATTTACGGACACAACTAGCCCATTTATTTTGTATGTTACAAGACTTACAATTAGACGTGTACAACACACTAACGCCATCTCTATTTACGTTCTTCATTGAATTCATAGATGGCACTATTGTATTAAGCAGAAGTCAAAATACCATACGAAAAAAACATAACCCTCCTTCGACAGTCGGGTGATGAATGGCACAGAAACCTCTCTATAGTAAAACTAACTATTAGGTATGCGACAGGATACCGGTAGTGGTTAAAATGCTAGGAGAACTATACAGGCGATAGAAAGTGCAGAAGGGCAAAGAGTCAAACTAACCGGAGAACTCTTGGTCACTGACGTTTCTACTATACCTACTGGGTGCACCGGTCTAAGAGATGCGACAAGTATCCCATATATAGGGGGTACTGGTCGCATCTCTTATAATTTGGCCCACATTCGTCTATTATCTTAACGACCGCTTTAGCCTAGTTGGTAGTGACCCTGCCTACGAAGCAAGAGGTCCTGGGTTCAAATCCCGGTAAGGGCATTTATTTGTGTGATGAGCACGAATATTTGTTCCTGAGTTATGGATGTTTTCTATGTATTTAAGTATTTATTTATCTATATAAGTATGTTTATCGTCGTCTAGTACCCATAGTACAAGCTTTGCTTAGTTTGGGACTAGGTCGATTTGTGTAAGATTGTCCCCTAATATTTATTTATTTATTTATTTTATTTATCTCAACCAGAACGACCAATTAACAGAATATCGAGGTCACAGTTTGGAGCCCTGTCCGGAGGCATGTTTTTCTTCATGGTTGTCATTCATCATTTGAACATTACATTATCCTTCCTTGTAAAACTGTGCTAGACCCGCCCGCGGGTCCGTTCACGCCAGCCGCTTCCCGTCGTCGCCGCTGACGGACGCTGCGCACATGGCTACGTTCATAAAATATAATTTACTGCGACGTTCAACTTACCCGCGTAAACGCATCGAGCACGGTTTGCGTTTCGTTACGAGTTTTACGTATTATCTGGCCCTATACTACGAAGCGCGAAATTCGAACTTCGTTTCATGCCGTTCCGCTCACGCTAATGGTATTTATTACGAGAGTGAGAGGGACCGCACGATCCGAACTTCGAATTTCGGAGTAACCCCCCTGCTCGTATTTTACGTGCTTTACTAAGATTTTTATTTTACGTTAGGTGCTGGTCTAGACATCACCATCTTACGGTTGTCCTTGTCATATGAAAGTTTCATGTCTAAATATTTACCCATACCTAATCAGGAAATCACTCTCAGTGACGCGCTCTCTTAATACGTACCTACATAGATATGTAGGTATCTAAGTGGAACAGAATATTTCTCACAGCCATCCATGTTATTATTACCTATTTATACAAACAAATATCATTTTAATGTTTTAAACTTTCGTGACTTTCACTCATAACTATTACCACACCCGGGACTTATCACGCAAATAATATTTACCTCGACGTTTCGGCCATATTGCAGTAGCAGTGGTAACGAGTTGACTGAAGTGTATGGTGTCACGTTCTCTGTTCCATCTATCCCTACCGCCATATCCCACCGGCAGGGATACGTGGAAATAATTTATTATTTATTATTTATTTATTTATTAAGTAAAACAAAATTTACACAGTATTACAGCTGTAAGCCAAAACACTGGAAAATTCAATTTAAACATTTGAAATAACAAATTATACATTTAAGAAATAGATAACAATCCACTTCCATCCATCGCCTCACAGAACCTCAGACATGTGCGACAGACTTCGGCCCATCGACTTGCAAAGAGGTCAGATTCGGGTGCTGAAGACAGAAGCGAGTTGAGGCACGTTAGTGCACGAATTACAGGGGAATTACGGTGTGATACAGTACGAGTCCTTGGTACCGCCAGCAAACTATTGTCACGCGGTCTGAGAAAATTTAATTATTATAATATGTCCAATATATGTAATTTTTTTATTATTATAATATGTTCATTTATCCACTCTAGCCCCCAGTGGGTAAGGACAAGTGGAATATTTTCCACATAGCCCTACTAGCTTGTCCTCTGGTTTATTTTTATTGGAAAATAATCTTGAATAGTTGTGTTATCAGATACAAAAAAACCATTTTTAAAAATTATTGCATTTTTTTATTTATTTTTATTTCAATTTAAATTTTGCCTCTTCCCCAAAAGTTTGGTCAAGATTTGATCTATCACAGTGAAAAAAAATTACATGACAACTGTTTAGCTTACTAGCTTAAAAACATTTACATTTAATGGACATTCAAAAATTATAAGAAACTTATCAAAAATATTTACAGGAAAAAACTCCACACAAAGCATTAAGTACCCTACAAATCTCGTTAAGCCAGTACTACCTACCACCTTACCTAAGTTGAGGCTCAAGGTGGATCAGAATGCACTCTGGTTAAATTCAGCAGCTATGCAAAACTAAATAAATTAAAAAAATCTAAATTTCGCGTGTTTTAATAAAAAAAATAAAAACTCATTCATATTTAAACCCAATCTTACCGTTAATTCCAGTGTGGTTAAATAAACAAATGATAAAACAAAAAAATTAGCGGCGTTTGAGGTCTTTGCGGCCAGTATTATTTTTAGTAAAAAGTTGGACTAGGCTTTGTTAAGCTTACAACCCAAATCTCATAGTACCTATGAAAATTGCAGACTTAACTTTTTTTAACTTTTTTAAATCTTTTATCATGCGAAATTAAATTTTAAGTTGTTTTATTTTATCCTAGCTGCTGTATTTAACCAGAGCACGCAGATTAACGGTTTTTTGCATCGTATAACACAATTATTCAAAATGGAAACGAATTCAAACAATTAAGTAGTCTGCAATTTTCAAACTACGAGATTGTTTGAAACTTAAGAACGCCTTGTCCAAATTTTTATTTAAAAGTATACTGGCCGCAAAGACTTCGAACGCTGCTAAATTGAAATTCGAAATTTAAAAATAATTTTATTTATTATTTGTTTATTTAACCACACCCGAATTAACGGCAAGATTGGGTTCAAATATTAATGTCTTAACATCTTTTTTTTTAAATCAAACACGCGTAATTTAGATTTTTTTAATTTATTTAGTTTTGCATAGCTGCTGAATTTAACCAGAGTGCATTCTGATCCACCTTGAGCCTCAACTTAAATAAGGTGGTAGCAACTGGCTTAACGAGATTTCTAGGGTACATACCTACTTAATGCTTTGTATTGAGATTTTTTTTCCTGTAAATATTTTTTGATAAGTTTTTTTTATAATTATTGAATGTTCATTAAATGGATATGTTTTTAAGCTAGTAGCTAAACAGTTGTCATGTAATTTTTTTTCAGTATGATAGATCAAATCTTGACCAAACTTTTGGGGACGAGGCTAAATTTAAATAAAAATAAATAAAAAAATGCAATAGTTTTTTTTAATGGTTTTTGCATCTGATAACAGAGCTATTCAAGATTATTTTCCAATAAAAATAAATGCAAAAAATAATTAATTCCGAATATCACAACTCAAAATCTTAGTGCGGGTATACATTTTTCGAAAAAACAGAAAATTTTTAATTTCTCGAAAACGGTGCGACTTTTACTGAGGTCATTTTTTGATATTTATTGGTAGATGATCTACCCACCTATCTCCCATTTTCGTTTGTCGTCCTACTTACGGGACACCCTGTAGGTATATCTGGGGTATGTTAAAGAATGTTTATGCAAAATTTGAAGTAGATTGGACCAAGGAATCACGTTGTCCCATACAAACTTTGCCCCCTTTTTACCCCTTAGGAGTAGAACTACGAAAAATCCTTTCTTATCGGATGCCTACGTCATACAAAGAACACACCCTCCAAGATTCAGGTCTCTACGATCAGCGGTTTAGGCTGTGCGTTGATCCGTCAGTCAGTCAGCCAGGACAAAGCATTTTATATGTATAGATAGATAAAGAAACAGAATTAAGTTATATTTACCAGATTGACTTTTAACAACCAACAATCGTGTTTTAATAAATACCAGAATATTCTAGTGAATACATTTTAGTAAACAATACTTAAAGTTATTTGTAAGTACATTTTGGTATTGCAAAGAAAACAAATTTTAATGATGTGTACCAGTGAATGTGTACTGTGCACTAATTTTAATGATGTGTACCAGAATTATGTTTAAGTGTGCTAGATATAAATAAATAAATATTAGGGGACAATGGGGTCAATCTTACACAAATCGACCTAGTCCCAAACCAAGCAAACCTTGTACCTACTATGGGTACTAGACGACGATAAACATACATATATAGATAAATAAATACTTAAATACATAGAAAACATCCATAACTCAGGAACAAATATTCGTGCTCATCACACAAATAAATGCCCTTACCGGGATTCGAACCCAGGACCTCTCGCTTCGTAGGCAGGGTCACTACCAACTAGGCTAAAGCGATCGTTAAAGCGGTCGTATTCCTGTAAGCTATTACTAGATTTTTCTAGTATACTCAAAAAACAGTCTAGATGTCGTACATATTACATGACAATCTGGTTAAGTTAATTTTATTCTGGTTACCTAAACTAGAATTTTCTCTCAGTGTAGGAGATAGGGAAAAAATCTAAGTATCACTACCAAGAGAACAAGCTAGTAGGTAAGAAAATATGGAAAAAAATCCAAGTGTCTCTACCAAGAGAACAAGCTAGTATGGATAGATGGATAAAACTCCACTTATCCCCACCATGAGACAAACTAGTATTGATAGATGGAAAAAATCTACTTATCCCCGCCAGGGGACCAGCTGGTATGGATAGATGGATAAAACTCCACTTATCCCCACTAGGGGACAAGCTAGTATGGATATAGATGGATAAAACTCCACTTATTCCCAGCGGGGGACAAGCCAGTAGGTATAGATAGATGGAAAAAAATCCACTTATGCCCACCAGGGGACAAATTAGTATGAATAAATGGAAAAAAACCAGAAGCACAACCTGCAGTGGATTTTAGTAGGGATATATGGAATTATATCCCTACGGTGGAGAAGAAAGGAAAAATATTCCACATATCTCTACCACGGATGTGGCGGTAGGAATAGAACAGAACAGGGGGTCACATTCGTTTAGTCACTACATTGTGACCGAAACGTCGAGGTAAATATGTATTATTTGCGTGATAAGTCCCGGGTGTAGTATTACACTAAATACCTAATGCCCCACATACCTAAATATTTTTTTTATATTAGTATAAATAGTAAGACATAAAACTTACGAGTCATAATATACAAAACCGTTATTATAAATGTTATATACTAAATCCAACGTCGGCAAACCGCAGCTTGCGAGGGGTATGTATTATAATACCGAAAAATCATAATACAGTTGAAATATCGACACTTACCACATCGAATCAAACATAATAAAACAGTTGAAATCATGCGTCTCTCTGTCTGTATGTATAAGCTAATCTCCGAAACTACTGAACGGATTTTCTTGCGGTTGTCGCAGGGGCTAAATTCAGGAAAGGGCATTCACGGGTTTGGTTAGCGGTGATTCAATTGTTTGGGTTGGGTGTTTGGTTTGAAACGCCAAAAATCACTGG
Organism: Archips crataeganus; assembly: GCA_947859365.1. Lineage (NCBI taxonomy): Eukaryota > Metazoa > Arthropoda > Insecta > Lepidoptera > Tortricidae > Archips > Archips crataeganus. The sequence continues at coordinate 19,629,301 of OX402045.1, read as the reverse complement.
TTTGCGAGAGGTTTGGGATGAGCCTTATTTATTTGTTTATTTATTTATTTATTTACAAAGCGAATTAACAGGAAAATAAGGCTCATCCCAAGCTCAACCCATTCCTTTCCTCTCCCAAGCGATTGAATTAGGTACCGCTCGCAAACAGGGCCGTTCCTGAATTTAGCCCCAGATAGATGAAGCTTAAACTTGGAGCAATATTTTAAGCTTTGTTTCTTTAAAATCGGGTAACAATGAAAAATTTATCGTCGTTTAAATCTTCTTCTATGCACTTAATAAAACAGTGGAAATCATGCGTCTGTGTGTCTGTTGGTACACGCTTAACGGACCTACTAGGTACGTACGGCTTTACTGCGCGGACGAAGTCGCGGGCACCAGCTAGTAGGTACTTTTAATATACCTATATGTGGACATTTTAGATTTATCATGTTTAAGTAAGTATGATTACGGCGGGTTACGCTCTTTCCTTTAGTTATTTTCTTTCGGTTTTAATACCTATACCTAAAATGGCGAAATCTTTAGGTACTTAGCAATTTCACAAAGACAAAATGGTCCCTAACGTTTTTCGTAATTTCAATGTCCACGGCCGACTGAACTATTACTTAATCTACCTTAACCCGTTTAATATAATTATTTTACTAGCTGTTGCTCACCAACCTCAGCTGCGACCCTCAGGAACAACACACGTTCCCGATATAAAATAAAGCCTAAGTACTTATAAGTTTAGTAGTCTTTTTTACACACAATAAAAAAAATACTTATACCTTTCATTTTATATACTTAATCAATTAGGAACAGACGAACGATTAGATAGTTTAAGTTCAAACACGGTCCGGTGGTTGCGTCGGCGCCGTCTACGCTGAGCGCGCCATTTTGTGGGCGGCGCCTGCTGAATAATTTCAGCGCGGCACGTCTCCCTCTCAATTTCTATCTGCATGAAACAACGCGTATGAAAGGGAGGGAGAGCTTATTTTACTTCTAAGTAATAAATCACGGGAAATTATCAATGCCGGAAATTATCATTTAGTTCATAGATTAGCCGATTTTAATCCATACAGCGATGTGCTACGGACTAATGATACTGCAGTAGCAACTCGTTTCGACATTTTTGGCCACTTAATGGAAACATAAATCTAGATTTAGTTTTTAAACTTAGTTAAAGATTGATAGTTCCCTTTCGCACTACTAACTAAACTGAACTTAACCGAAATCTTGATTTAATACTTAGGTATGTTTCTTGACATTATAGGTACTTAATACCTAATCATTGCAATACAATGAATACAATCATTCATAACAACAGCACTGTTTCATTTAGTTACTTACGACTCAGTGATAGAAACGTTATAAGTTCGACAAATTTAGCTGCGTTTTATACTCCGACCGCAAAGTGTTTATGAGAGAGATCAGCAACCCGGCATGCCGCGTGCGCCGGCGCCGCCCGCCGCAGCAGGTCACAGAAACTGAAACATAACAGTTTGCAGCGTCGTTTTCATTATCATATAACATCGTTTGTCTTTTATTATTGTGTTCACTTTCCTTCCGAGATAAAATCTCGCTCTACTCAATAGTTACTATTTAGGCATCGAAATGCTGATATCAGTGAGTTAGTTTCAATAATTAATTGATCTATAAATCTTCACACACCTTAAAATTCCCAATATTTTATGAATTAGTGTAACAGAGGTTTTAGAGTAAAGTGAAGTAATCTACTTAACTAAGTATCTATTTTTCGCTTTTAGGTAGACTTGCTTATTTTCCAAATGACTTACTTGGGTGGTCTTCGTCGACCCTCGGGGGTCAATTCGGGTATGACTGATTTAAAACATCATTCTCAAATACAGGTAACAAATTAAATAAGTATGTAATTAAATTAAATTACTGTTGACAGAAATATGTGCATAAAAGTATTAAATACCTAAATGTGCTATGTTAAATCTACAATGTATTAAATTCGATACGATATTCGATGCATAACACGGTTGTTATAAGTAAATAATGCACTATTATTACTAGGCACGAAACAACCGAAAAACTCAATTCTATCACATCGTAATAGAAGTGAGTTTGTAATGCATCGTGGCGTTTATTCGAGCTTGAGTAAATAAATCCGGCAAGTTTAATGCAAAACTTTTGGTTTACGCTTTATGGTAAATATTTGGTGTACGTCGTATAACCGTTTTATAGATCTAGTAAAATGTTTGGTTTAATTGTGCTAGGTCAAGAGCGGGCGTTCGACAGGCGTCCTTGCGACGGGTAAATATTATTGTCTAAGCGGGTTTTCCGCTGTTTAGTGTTTGTGCGAGCTCGTGGTTGATACAAGCGCGAGCGCCGAGACGGGAGTGCGACGACCGATTGTGCACACATCATCGTATGCTGGAGCCGGACAAGTGCTTGAATCATCTGCTCCATATAAGTAGGTATATAACAAATTAAGACATCGATTTGGGAATTGTTATTACAACCGTATCAGTCAATTATTTGCGTTTTTGGATAATCGAGACTCGCGCATTAGGCGCAAGTTCTGGACCGCTGGGTTTAATTATTCATAGTTGACATGGCGTGTAGTCACATGGATCTCATTGTGATGGATGTAACTGAACTAGCAAGTAAAGTTTGCGAATATTGTAATAAGTGGATAGGCGGTTGTGGGAGTGGTAGAGGCGAGGGGCGCGGCGGTAGGCGGCGCGGCGCGCGTCTTGCGCGGTGGGCGGCGCGCGCGCACTGTTCTCCTGCTCGCGGCCCGACGCGCACGCACGTGCACGCATGAAGACCGAGGAGCAAACCACCGAGGAGGCGGCCCGCCGGCCGCCAGCCACCCGTCGACAAGAAAAACCACCCTTCTCATACATAGCACTCATAGTTATGGCAATCAGACACTCTCCAAATAAAAGGCTCACGCTTAGCGAAATTTACGCTTTCCTTCAACAACAGTTCCCCTTCTTCCGGAGTTCCTACCAGGGGTGGAAAAATTCTGTGCGACACAATTTAAGCCTCAACGAGTGTTTCGTGAAACTTCCAAAAGGGTTGGGGAGGCCGGGAAAGGGTCACTATTGGACTATCGATCCGTCTTCAGAGTTTATGTTCGAAGAAGGGTCTTTCAGGCGAAGACCGCGTGGATTTCGGAGAAAGTGCCAGGCGTTAAAACCTCAGTTTGGAAGTGGTGGATATTTGTGCGGCGGCGGAGTGGCCGCGCTGCCGCCGCCGCAGCCCGCCGGCTACGAGCTGGCCGGCGGCAGCGGCGCGGGCGCAGGCAATACCAGCGCCATCGACTACGGCGCGTGCGCTTACTCGCACACGAGCTCCTCGAGCCAGCAGCTTCCTTACGGGAGCGAGTACTGCACGTACGGCAGCATGGGCGAGCGCGAGTGGCCGCTGCCCTACGGCGGCGTCGACGCGGGCTATCGCCCGTCATCGTCGCCGCCGCCGCATCACGATCTTCCTGACCTAATACCCAACTACCAGTATACTGTTACCAACGATCATGGTGAGTTGTATTTTTTTTGTTAAAGTATTGTGAACCCCGTTTAACCATTCATACTTAAATGAGTCGTAAAGTGTAGGTAGGTATTTCCCAGTTTGCGCATTCATTTTTGTTCACATTATTTTTCTTAATGTTAAAACAGAAGGTACTTTCCTCGATAAGAGAAGAAAGAGCCGGTTAGGATTAGGGATGCAAATATCGAAAGCAAGAACATCGATGTATCGATACATCGATGTTTCAGAACAAACATCGATGTTCAAAAAACATCGCCCCTAAAACATCGATGTATCGAAACATCGATGTTTTTTTTAATTTTTTTAATGATCTATCTATTTAATAGTTAAATTGTATACTTATTATCTATTATCTATAACAATATTATCTATTGAATAGGTAAGTCTTTAGAATAAGGAAGGTGTAGAGTAGAATATAGGAAATAAAATTACCTTTAAAAGCTATTTTACTAAAAATTTCTAATAGATGGCAGGCAAAACATCGATGTATAAACATCGCATAAAACAACATCGATACATCGATGTTTTGCAATAGTGAACATCGATGGCAAACATCGATGTTTTTTTACTGAAACATTGATGATTCAAAAACATCGATGTATCGTTTGCATCCCTAGTTAGGATAGACGGACGAGGCTATACAATAGGATCCCACTTCTTGTAACTAAGTAAGTAATTTCAATTGGGGATGTCTAAAAAAAAATACCCATGGTTTTTATATTTTTTTTGTATAGAAAAGTCAATTATAAGAAACTAATTTCAATATTTTGTCATTTAGTTCTCTACTTTTTTCAAAATTAATTATTGAAACTATTTTAGTTGATGACGTCAGATTATAATTGAGGGCTTCCACAATGCCAAATTTCTAAATCTATCTAAATGCGTACAATAAGGCAACCCCTTTAATTATTTTTTGCGTAGTGGTACACTATACACTGTGTCACTTTACTGGCACTGACAAAGTGCTAGATGTCAGACAGCGGGTCCAAATCAAACTCTGTAGCGCATAAATTGTGAAGAATTCTAACCACACAGAATAAAGTACGACTTGAACCGGTCACGCAATTTACACCAATGTCAAATGAAGGTCATTGCTTATTTGTTATATTATAAATTCATTACATAATATTAAAATTAAATAACTACAGAAAACGAGTTAAAAAGCATTTATCTCGAAATGGTTTTCGATTTACTATACATTGCAAAAAAATAGACATCCCCAATTGTACCTACAAAACATACATAGGTATAATTTGAAAATACTACTTTAGATTAATAAAATAATTCCTCTGGCAGATGGGTTACGCGAATCTTAAAGTAGGCGCCCTTCAGATTTCCTTGTAAGGAGGGGGAGGGCAATTCACTGTAAACTTTTAAATTTATAAAAGCATTTTAGGGAATCATATGGTACATCATTGAACTCAAATTCATAAATTGGGCCCCTGCACGGCATACCTACCTACTACCTATGCTATGAGCTTCTCTAATTTACTAGTTATGAATAATATGAATACTATAAATGGAGAAAAAGTTATACCTAATTGCAGGGGACTATCTCAAGAAATGAACAGATATTAATAATTCTATAAGTATACATAGAAAGCTACACTATTCTTCAATAACATTAACATAGCCTAAGATAACCCGTACGTACAAAGCAGGGCGGCCTAACATTAACAATAAGTTAATATTTTGATAATTAATTTGATTATACATACGGCGGCGGGATGATATGAAACTAATAGTAGCCTAATAAGAATAGTAGATTGTTCAACAAGGGAGGAAAATAACCAATATCACACGAGGTTACTTGGCACCCGAGCACAGCGAGGGTGCCAATATTCCGAGGGTGATATTGGTGTTTTTCCCGAGTTAAACACTCTGCTTTTCATTTCGACTACAAGGAAAGTAAGAAAATATAAGTATAAATAAATAAAAATGTCTAAACTGGTCAATATGATCGTTGGAAAATATATCAATGGAGTTTATTGTTACGGAATAATTAATTTAACAAAATTTAGAATTTTCAATATAATAATCAATGAAAACAGTAGATAAAGTAGGTATTTTAGTAAATTTATCTATAAAATATGTAAGTAACCGAATTGAACCAAGGAGTTAAGCTGTATAGAGATAGGCTGTGTGGACATTGTCGTTTACCGTGTTTTTTTCTTAACATTTAAGGAACTAATGTAAATTAATAATTTTAATAATATTTCACTGGCATTATAAAATTTGTAATATGACTAATTAAGAAAAAGAAACTCAATACTTAATTATTCCATGTACCTATATGCTGAATAATTAAGTATTGAGTTTTTTTCATAATTAGTCATATTACAAATTTTATAATGCCAGTGAAATATTATTAAATTAAATTATTAATTTACATTAGTTCCTTATTTAGTGACTTAAACCAGAAAGGTTAGAAAATGTTAAGAAAAAACACGGTAAACGACAATGTCCACACAGCCTATCTCTATACAGCTTAACTCCTTGGTTCAATTTGGTTACTTACATATTTTATAAATAAATTTACTAAAATACCTACTTTATCTACTGTTTTCATTGATTATTATATTGAACATTCTAAATTTAACAATAAACTCCATTGATATATTTTACAACGATCATATTGACCAGTTTAGACATTTTTATTTATTTATACTTATATTTTCTTACTTTCCTTGTAGTCGAAATGAAAAGCAGAGTGTTTAACTCGGGAAAAACACCAATATCACCCTCGGAATATTGGCACCCTCGCTGTGCTCGGGTGCCAAGTAACCTCGTGTGATATTGGTTATTTTCCTCCCTTGTAGAACAATCTACTAAAGTTTCAGTGATGAAATTGATTTTATTTTTTAACAGAGTCTCCGTGTAGCTCTAAACACTTATTCCATCTTTGGTCTAAAGCTGTAATGCCAATGCCTTCCATAAAATGACATTTCTTGAGGCCTGCAAAATACTCTTCTACAGCGGCTATGACTTCGTCATTTCTGGCAAACTTCTGTCTACCCAAAAAAGTTATGGGCTTAATAATAAATAGAAGTCTGTTGGAGCTAGATCAAGCGAATAAGGTAGATAGGATAGCAAATCATACGTCAATGTCAATTCGTTATTTTTGGCCATAGCTTTTACACATGTGTGTGAACTCTAGCATTGTCCTGATGACTAATGAAGACGATTTTTTTTTTGCTAAACCTGGGCGTTTTTGCTGAATACATTGATGCAGCTTATCTAAAAGATTAGCATAGTATTCTCTACTAATAATGTAACATTTGGAAAGGTAGCCTATCATTAAAATCCCATTTACATCCTAAAAGACGAAAGCCATCACTTTTCCAGCCGATTTTACAGCTGTAGCTTTTTTAAGGCCAAATATCCCGATTGAGTTCACTGTTTAGTTAGATTCTGGCGTACAATGTTGAACCCATGTTTGATCTGTTGTACAAATCGACTTCAAAAATTGGCTTTATTTTTAATTTGGCATCCGAATTCTTTTTTGATCGTGGATACCGGCAGTCGCGGCACCCAACGGGCCGATAACTTTTTCCTATATAATTTCTAACTTAGGATATGATGTACTACCCGTAATTTTGAAATACCTATACTGTCAGCTATTTCAAATAATTAAATCGTCAATCTGCTAAAGTCATATTAAGTATTTTCGAGACCTTTTCTGGAGTCATCACGCTTTTTGGACTCATGTACGACCGCGTTTAAACTCAGCCACCCAGTTTTTTACTGTGGCATAAGAAAGAGTACATTCCCCTAAATCATTCTTTAACTCTTCATAAATTCTTCTTTCTCCTTCATGCCTTTCATATAAAGAAACTTTAGAACCGCTCTTTGTTCAATTTTATCCATTTTGAAAACAGTTATTAGTACATTACCGCAGAGACCAGTAAGTAAGCAATCCTGGACGAGTAGAAGTTTGATGGCCGAACCGCTAGGTGAGGCCAGCAGCCAGCAATGATACGAGGCCAGGATGGCGATTACTGGGCGAAGCTTGTATAGTGCTTTTCTCAAAAATGAAACAAGTTGATAAAAATAAAATAAAAGTACACATTGAAAAAATAAAGAAAATCTACGACTTGTTTTTTTTAAAAGTACCGGGCGGCGATGTTTAGATATCTTAGTGTTGCCGGATAATCGATTATTAATTAATCGATTATTTTTCCCCTAAATAATCTAGATGTCGATTATCCAATCGATGTATCGATTAAATCGATTATCTCGATATAATCGATACTAAGATTCATACAATTACACGATACACGTCAAGTACACGATATAATCGATTAAATCGATTTTATCTACATAATCGATTAAATCGATTAAATTGTAAAATATAAACAGTCGATATAATCGATTTTCGATTATATCGTGTACTTGACCCATTATAATCGATTATAATCGATTAATTGTATGAATCTTAGTATCGATTATATCGATATAATCGATTTAATCGATACATCGATTGGATAATCGATATTTAGATTATTTGTGCGCCGCAATTATAATCGACGATTAATCGATTCACCAACAATTGTCCGGCAACACTAAGATATCTGCCAACTTTAAATTACAAACGTCAAGAATAAGAATTTTCTTAATTTTGAAACATTTGACACACGAAAATTGTAATTACAACAACATAAAATTAGTGAAAAATGTTCCAGTTATTTAATCAGAGAACTATCAAATTTGCATACATCCTCTTAAGTGTGAACTTTTTTATAAATAGTTTAAGTTTTTCACAGACGTAGAAGCACGGCACGGGTTCCAAATTTGAACACTTGATATGTAATGGAATTTCATACTTACTTCCTGGCAGCTCGAGAGTAGAGCACAGGTTCCAAATTTAAACACTTGATATGTAATGGAATTTCATACTTACTTTCTGGCAGCTCGAGATTACTTCCTGGTCGCTAGCAGCTAGTCTCCAGGATGCGTTACTTTCTACGACGTTTTTGATGACGTAATGGCAACATTTCATACCATTTTTGAGAAAAATATATTTTCAAATGAAAACAAATAAATTAAATTTTCAAGCCTTCAAATTCAAATTAAGAACACACATGCCCAGAGACATGAATTTAAATATAAAACGGTTTTTTTAATTCAAAGTTTTTAAATAGTAAAGGCCTTATCATCAAAAGTACTTATAAACCATCCCGCCTACGTATTTATAAAGGCGCGATTGGTATTATTTATTTTAAAAATCTTCGAGCATTATTTATTTCGAGTATTATTTATTTTAAAAATCTTCAATGTTATACAAATGTAGTATGCTCCAGTCACGAGGGTTTTCTTCAATTGTTTCTAAAATTGTGTAAATCTAATTCTTTAACACTTTCAAATTATATATTTTCGATACCATGCCTAAAATGCTTTTTCTTTATAAGGCAGTTCGACCTTTCTCAGCGTGAATTCTGTACTTACTTAAGAAAGTATATCACGGCAAAATTGTAGAATGGGTGTCAGATCGCAATTGAAACATCATACACACTTAAGATTTGACTTGACAAAAATAGCATCCTCGACCTACCTATAAGTATGTGTACATAAGCTAGCTAGGATCAGCACTTTCAGTTCCTTGAAATGAGACACACAAGTTATCAGTGTTCTTAAGGTAACAAATAGCTCAGGTTATTAGTAGAATTACCCTAGAAATAATATCATGTCTCAGAATCGATGCGTAATCCAGTTTTCTGGTCTGATATTTTTGACAGCTTCTTAGACCAAAATCAAAATTATAAATAAGGATACATAAAGGATCTGTAATTATATCTGTATCCTATGTGGTTAAATTGACGTGCATGTTCAATAAATTTGCAATAAAGTTGTATATTATGGTTATTTGAATTGGATCTGAATTGATGAAATTCTATGATATTTGTCTTTTCAATATTAATTTTAAATTATTTGTGTTCAAGCCAGTCAATGATAGTTGCAAGATGCAAGTGTGTTGTTTATAGCTCGGACAGGTAATCGCAAAACATTAGCCACACGGTAATAGAACAAGATTAATAGAGCCGTATTATGTTAATTATTATTTATTTTTATTTATTTCGACTATTCTATAGCACAAGAGCTTATTATTACGTTTCTTTATATGCCTTTAAATAGAAACACAAAATGCTTTTTTCCTGTCAGAAAGTCTTATTTGTTTAAAAGAAAAACAGAGATTGTAGTGTAGAAGAAGGTAAAGAATTCGATAAAATTATTGTAGGCGTCGTTTGCAACATCTGCAAAACTACTACTAACGCTAAGGAGAATTCCTTTAAAACTGCTTATGTTATCGTTTTTTTTTCTACGTCAGTCAGTCGAAATGACTATGAGCAGGTGAGTTGTGAAATTCATTGAAAGAAAGAAAGAAAGAAAGAAAGAAAATACATTTATTTACAACATCACGAGACACAATATTTTACAAAACAAAAAGGCAATACTAAAGCTAAAGATAGAATGTGTCATTGCGGTTGCAAATCGGACACTGGCTCAGCATAATGCTGAGGCGTTTAAAGCACCCCAGCGCTGATTTTCAGCCAGTACCGTTGGTGACACCCGGATCGCTGTTTAGATAGATAAATAAATAAATAAACTGCACACTAATAGCTACATACATAAGACTAGGTACATGCGTAAATAAATAATTTGTAAATTGTAAAAGCAAATAATAATAACAAAATTTCTTGAACATAATTAGTATATCTCACTTGCTAAGTATACAACCCTGCGCGGACTAAAACGAAAAATGAAATAACCAAGACAATAAAAATCAAAGAAGTTTTGTGAAATAGTGCTGGAAATTAATTAATAGTGCAGTGCATTGCCTGTAGAGTCGGTTCCCCAGTGGTAGCCCCTCTGTCTGTGGCTGAATCTTCAAGTTATCTGATCCAGTTCTAGGATTCTGCGCCTTTGTCTGGTCAGGTTCAGTAAGTAAGCCTGTCAGCTGGTTTGGGTGGCGCGGCGTTGTAGTCGCTTTTTATATTTCTCATTGTAATTATGACTGAATTCCTTCTTTCACTACGTTATTTTATAGATGTTTATGAACTTCTGGTTTCTTTGAATCAAGATTTCCGGTCAAGGGTTCCGTTTTTTCCTTACCCCGTGGGAATTTTGAAAAATCCTGAAATTAATGTTTTAACTAATGTAATACCTACTTTTGTATCAAATTTGAAGAGTCTAGTTATTATAGTTACTGAGATAGGGTCACTTGGAATCGAATATATAAATCGCGTTTTTTCCTGTTCCCGTGGGAATTACCAAAAATCCTAAAATAAGGTATCTATGTGCAAAATTTCAAGTCTCTAGGTCCAGTGGTTTGGGCTGTGTGTTGATATATCAACAGTCATTTAGTTTATTTAGACATCTCAACCCCATCGCACCCCATCCAGGGAGACGGTATTTTACGTCTGCCACGTCGGATTTTAAAACCGTTGTTGTTTTCATAACCAGCGAACCGATAAACCATAGAAACAACACCCATGTTGATTTTCAGACTTTGTTACCCCTTTCCCCCCTTTTAGGGGTTGAATTCTCAAAAAACCTGAAACACGTGTTTACTCATTTATCATTAGGAGTACTTCTGTGAAGTTTCGAATAAAATAGTCGAACTAATCTTGTTTCCCCATACAAACTTTGGACCCCCGTTTCACCCCCGTAGGGAGTGAATTTTGAAAAATCCTTTCTTAGTGCACCTAGACCTTATAAGGAACCTACATGCCAAATTTGGAATCTCTAGGCCCAGTGGTTTGGGCTGTGCATTGATATGTCAGTCAGTCAGTCAGTTTCTTCTTTTATATATATAGATAGATAATAAAAAACGACACTTGTCAATTGTGACCACTGAAATCTAACCTATTTATATTCCCGCCGAGGTATATACATATAGTGCTTTACTCAAACATGCAAGGAAATAAATTTAAAAAAAACTCCAAAAAAATAAAGGTTTATTTGATCTAAAGAAATACAAGTAAGTAAACTAGATAAAAATATAACTAACATATTTATTACTATTTATTTCAATCCATTTCCAACTCAGATTTAATAGGAAACAAATAATTCATAATAGTACATTACTGCAGCGGCCGCGAAATAGGGGATTGCCGGCCGAGTAGTTATAGATGGCCGAGTGTTAACGAGGCCATCTACGGATACGAGGCCAGCAATCCCTGTTCGTGGCCAAGGCTTGTATAGAGTTTTTCTCAAACATGCATCATCATCATCATCATCACCATCATCATCGTCGTCGTCGTCATCATCACCATCATCATCATCACCATCATCAACACCATCATCACCATCATTATCATCATCATCACCACCATCATCACCACCATCATCATCACCATCATCATCATCATCATCATCACCACCACCATTACCATCAACACCATCATCATCAT